>JAWDJE010000011.1:5082500-7482500 GCA_035047345.1 Bradypodion ventrale | reverse complement strand
CAATTTACTATTTTAAAATAAAGATTACACTTTCAGAGGCAAGACACGAGTGACAGAAAGTACACTGCAAGTCAGCAATTAGCTTTGCAAATGGATGCTTGGAAAACAGACTGAAGAAGGCTCAACTACACTTGCAGAAAGTCATACATTTTCACCTGTCCTTTCTAGTAATAAGAATATTCTGCTAGCGGACATGTAAAGTAAACATAAATGTGACATATGTCTGGTCCAGGAAACACATTGGAGGACAGCAAGTTACAGACTGAAAATGGCTAACATGGATTTAGTGGTTGAGACACCACATGACTAGTCTTCTTCTTCTTCTTCTGCTGTATCTGAATCGAATAGTGGCGATCATCATGGCGATTAGCCATGAAACTGTCCTGAGAATGTAATGCAGTGGCTTTTCATCTGTCTTCCACATCGCAGCATGACATCCGTACACATCTAGTATAGGAGTGCAATTTTTATTAAACCTGGTCTCATTATAATATCTACTGCATTGACAGAAACAAATAACAATGAAATTCTCACCATCAGACCCACCACAACATCTTTCTTGCAACATCCACCCTGCTATGGAGTGGTGTTAGGGACATAGCAAGACGGGCAGAGGGGACAGGGGTGGTGGTGGCAGAAGTGGCAGATGCAGGCAACTGCCTGCGTTTTTCCTGGGTGCCGCTCTGGCCAAGCCCAGGCAAGGGCAGGAAGAACCCCTCCTTCACCCATGGCAGGCCAGTAAGCAGGGAAGTGGAAGCATCAATGGCGTGTGTGTGTGTGGGAGTGTTGCCGCCGATGGCGGCGACACCAGTCCGCTCCACTAACAGTCTGAGGGGGTGTGCTCCAGCCCGCGGCTTAAAAAGGTTGAGAACCCCTGATCTATAGTCAAGCCCTCTGTCCTTTGGAGAGTGAAATAACTGATCATATGGAAACAACACTGTTTGAATAACTTTTGATTATAAAAAGAAACAGCTCCCAGTGACAAGGGAAAAAACCTCCACTTTGGAAGCAAAAAGGGCTGGGCTGATTTTGTGTCATGTGTTTTACTTCTGTAGCAAATTCTGTACTATTTACCTGTCTCTTTGCAGCCTGAAAGACAAAATGAAGAGATGCCTTTGAGATGTGGTGTTGGAGGAGAATTTTGAAAGTGCCCTGGACAGCAAAGAGCGCAACTAGGTCGATCTTAAAGGAAATCAACCCCGACTACTCCTTGGA
Source organism: Bradypodion ventrale (assembly GCA_035047345.1). Lineage (NCBI taxonomy): Eukaryota > Metazoa > Chordata > Lepidosauria > Squamata > Chamaeleonidae > Bradypodion > Bradypodion ventrale. The sequence continues at coordinate 7,481,285 of JAWDJE010000011.1, read as the reverse complement.
AGGTCATATATTGTCATATATTGAAGATAAAGTTAAAGTACTTTGGACATCAAATGAGAAGAGAGGATTCACTTGAGAAAGCCTTGATGCTGGGAAAGGTTGAGGGCAAAAGAAGAAGGGGGTGGCAGAGAATGAGATGGCTAGATGGCATTGTTGATGCAATGGGCACAAGGCTGGGCATGTTGAGGAGGATGGTGAAGGATAGGAGCGCCTGGCGTGCAGTGGTCCATGGGGTTGCGAAGGGTCGGACTTGACTGTGTGACTCAAGAACAACAACAAGTACTGTACTTCTATCTGTTACAACAGTAGTTTTGGGCATATCATACGGCAAGTTTTAATTCTTAATCAACTTGTCACCTGATTTGGCAAGGACCAAAGCTGTATGAAACATAATAAATCACTACATCTTGGATTAGGGTGCTGTTTCCTCCAAGTCAAGATCAGTGGTATTGCAGACTAGGCTTATAAACAGTGGGCTTGAGCTGCTGATCCATTTGATGAGCTAATGAGGCAGCAGATCAGTAAACCCATTGGACTGGGAAGATCCCCAAGTGATCTCACCTGTGATCTACTAGATTTTCTGGATATGCAAAGGAGCAAAAAAATAAAAATAAATCATCAGGGTCAGAATGAAACCTTTCTTTAGGCAGTATTGGTCTAATAAGGGATTTTCTTTGCTTCACCCTGGTCACCTGCCAAGATTGTGATAAAAAAAGTTAAAGTTGGCAAATGGTTCTGCCAGTTCAAGTTGGTTAAATTACCCAGAAGCACATCTGCCCCCATGCAAATACTGGTACAGCTTGGATAAGATAGGTCACTCCATACTGGTTTCAAAGTAAGCCTTTCTTGTTGAGGTTTTCAATAAACTGTGACCCACTTTGAAGTCCACCGTCTCTTTCCTCTTTTTCCATTTGCAGGGAACAGGAGTCTATACAATATCATTAATAGGCTATTAAAAAGACAGCTCTCTTAAGGAGAAGAGACTGTTTAACTTAACATGAACTTGCCTCAAGCCACATATGGCAAAATTGCCTGCTTTTGTTTTGCAATTAGGCAACTGGGAGATAACATGGCTTTATATGCACATCTGATGTCTCAGGCACAATAGCACAGAGAAGTCTGAGAGTGTGGAAGGATAATGCTGTAAGACAGGAGTTCTCAATTTATAGCCCAGGGGCTGGATGCGGCCCACCACACCATTTCATGTGGCCCCCACCGCCTCCGCCACACCAGGAAGTGCCATGTGTGGCAGGCAGGGCAAAATGGCTGTGCGGCCCCCGAAGCTGTCTAAGGGAGCGTGACCCGGCCCTCGGTTTGAAAAGGTTGAGAACCTCTGCGTTGTAAGAGAACAAAATACACATTTGCCCTAACATGTGACCTGATCTTCACTTGAGGCAAGGGCAAACCATGTTCAGAAGACATAAGAACTGGCAAGGAGATAAAGGAGACTGAGATCAAGTCTCTTCGAGGTACAGGTAGGTAGTGTAGTCTTTACCCCCACCTGCTGGAGTCACAGGTAAGAAGTCCAAATGTCTTCTTACACAAGACAGTAATGTATTTTAAAAAGCAGGAACAGGGGTATCCCCTTTTTGAAGTGAGCTGTCTTACTGAAACCTGGTTTAAAGGTTCTTTCAGAGGGAGATTAGGACCTTGACTTTGTTATTCCACTGTTAAGTAACTGGACAGTAGGCATGGCAGGTCACCTCGTCACAGTCTTTCTTCTTCAGGAGATCCTTGACAATTTGGTGCAAATTATAAAAATAACTTCTGGATTTGTACATGCACATGTAAATTAGTACATGTAATTTTATGCAATCCAGTGTATTCTTTTTCAGTTAGGTATACGTGGCCACTCTTTAATGGAGACTAACAAAGATATTTTTTCTTAATGACAATGTCTTCACTGGTATAGGGAGGTACACAGAAAGAGCCTCCTCAAAGATTGTGGTACAGTAAAACCCCGGGTTACAACGGAGGTCTGTTCCAACAGCCTCCATCATAATGCATACCTATCAAGTACCCCATATTGGCCGGGGTTACCCTGTAATTCCATGCCGATTTTCTCCATTTCCTGCCCGGAGCTGCCACTACCTCGTAATTAGGCAGCAGGGGGAAGTAGTTACTGCGCATCCCTTCTGCGCAGGTCCTTTCTATGCATGTGTAGAACCTTCTACGCATGCGTAGAAGCGACCTGCTCAGAATGTTTCTGCGCAGGTCCACTCTACGCATGCATAAAAACCTTCTACACATGCGTAGAAGCAGCCTACGCAGAAATGTTCTGCGCAGGTCCCGTAATCTCCGGAGTCACGCTTGACAGGTATGTTGTAATGCGAAAAAATTATAAACCAAAGCATCCATATGGGTGCATTGAAAAATAAAAAACGGTCCTGAATTGATCGCTGTAAACTGGAAAAAAAATGCATTAAGAATTTGTAAACTGGGACAGCATTTCCATAGGATTTGCCATTGTAAACAACAGCAAACTTAAACTGAGGCGATAACCTAGGGTTTTACTGTATTTTTGAGTCACAATCAGGCGTGCCCTGGTAACGGCAACCTTGTGTTGCCGGCTGATCTTTCTCACACTGCAAGGGACTGCAGAAGGAACTCACCAAAATGTGACTTTGTTTTGGCAGTTTCACGTCTGGACTAGACACGGAAGAAGAAGAACTGATATGGGGAAAGCATGTTTTTGCCATCGCAGGGACATTTCAATTCAAAACAAACACTTTAGTTGACTCACATTGGTAGGTTTACCTTTTCGTCACAACCTTGGCAGGTGACCTCTTTGAAGTGGAGCAGGCCATTAATTTGAGGCGCACTTGGAAAGGTGCCTGGGATCTCTCACCTCTCTCACCTCAATGGACCAACTGAAGGGAATTTGTCAGCTGGGCCAGCAATATGTTTGCAGGCGCACCCCCCCAATAACGGACTCAGACAACATTGAAAGTGGATAACAGCATCGGGCCACATTTATTGATTCAATGCCCTAATCCGAATTATAAATTTGTATTGGTAAAACGACCAATCATAATTCTTAAGGCAAGCAGGCCGAAGTAACACTGGTAAGGTACCACCCCAAAATTGCCAACGGCAATTGGTTACAATGTATCAATTTGTATCAATTTGTTTGTTGACAACAAACAAATTGTTGACCGTAGTCAATATCTAACTCATGACCCCACCCTCTGACTCGTATCCGTGAAATCACGGGGTGATGCATGCTGGCTAGCTATCGCCATCACCCCGTCGCCTGGTTCGTCGTTGACCGGACAACGTTTAACTAATTTGTTCCTGTCTAGTGTTGTCCAGTCAATTGCGAACCTGCCGGATACCTGTGGGTCATACTGTTTACCTTACCAGTGCTACCCGCCAATGTGACCGGAGTCAACAGTAGAAACGAAAGGAACCCCTATATCAAACCATAGCAACAGTGTGGGATGGGCAAAAAAGCCAGGACCCGAAAGCCAATGTGGGTCCCAACCAAAAATTCCCACCCGGCCCCGAAGCGACCAAAATATCACACTGTTAACTAGGGAGGGGGTGGAGGGGAAAAACTTCTCCGCTCCGTCGCTTTAGCTAAAATGGCAGCACGGCTGCCTCGTGGCCACCCCTTTTATAAGGGAGCTGGCCACGCCCTAAACTACCCGGATTCTTCGTCCTGTGGGGGGGGGGCCCGCAAAGAGCGTGGCGGCCATTTTGGCGCCGCGCTTGCATTGCAGGCGCACCCCCCCAATAACGGACTCAGACAACATTGAAAGTGGATAACAGCATCGGGCCACATTTATTGATTCAATGCCCTAATCCGAATTATAAATTTGTATTGGTAAAACGACCAATCATAATTCTTAAGGCAAGCAGGCCGAAGTAACACTGGTAAGGTACCACCCCAAAATTGCCAACGGCAATTGGTTACAATGTATCAATTTGTATCAATTTGTTTGTTGACAACAAACAAATTGTTGACCGTAGTCAATATCTAACGCATGACCCCACCCTCTGACTCGTATCCGTGAAATCACGGGGTGATGCATGCTGGCTAGCTATCGCCATCACCCCGTCGCCTGGTTCGTCGTTGACCGGACAACGTTTAACTAATTTGTTCCTGTCTAGTGTTGTCCAGTCAATTGCGAACCTGCCGGATACCTGTGGGTCATACTGTTTACCTTACCAGTGCTACCCGCCACACGGAGGGGCTTCAAAGAAGGCCTGACGCCCCCCCCAGACCGTCAGCTCGGTCAACAGGCCTGCTCGCCAATCACCCAACAGGAGGTCCATACCTCCTCGTGACAGATGGACCCCATCCCCTGCATACAAGTCATAATTTCGTAGGCTAATAGCGGGGTGACGACTGACCCGTCCCCAAGCCTTGTCGGCAAGGAACCGCGCCACCGCCCCATTGACCGCGCGCCTAGCGCGGTCAAGGGCCAGGAGGTCAATGCCCCCTCTGTAAGAATGGCGCGGGATCATGTCCGACCAAACCAGGGTTGTGGCAGGCCAGACGTAGTGCAAGTAGGCAAGGTCCTCGCAAATCGCATGCTTGAGCGATAAGCCGGTGACCTGACCCAAATCATTGCCCCCAAGGTGTATGATGAGAATGTCAGGCGGGTCAGCACTCCTGCTTGAAAACAGGAAAGGCAGCAGCTCCCGCCATAACATCCCAGGCTTACCATGCCATGTGAGACTGGCGTGTTCACCCAGTCCCAGTCGGGGTCCCCACTCTGTCGCCGCAGTGTAACGCGCTGCCCTGTGCACATAGCTGTGGCCCACCAGCCATACTGTCACCGGTGTAACACGACACCCAGGGTCTGTAAGAAATATTGAGAAAAAAGGAAGGTAAGGTGATTGGATTGGTACTCACGGTGGAAGTGGGCGCACATAAAACTGAAAACATTGCGAGCCCCACCTTCCCATGCTGCGTATGTCAGCCCCGGAGTACCCAAAAGCAGCTGCTGTAGAGGCTGCCCCAATACGAAATGAATGTGTGCCATAACGGGCACCTGGTAGGCCCACCCTGGCGAGGGCTCTGCCTGTCACCTTCCAAAACTGAAATTTAGTAAGGGGAGACCCATCTTGGTGACAGAAAAATGGGCCATGGTGCATGCCACGCAGTGCCAGGAATTCCTGTAGGGCACCAACCGGACAGATGTCTGCCAAAGAACACCGTAGCAGTCTTACGCCACTGCCTACGCCATGCTGATCTGACTTGGAGGAACGTATCCTCAACTGGGCCCAGTCTTTGGCAACATAGACATCCTCGAGTTCCAGTGCCCTACAACTTGCATCCGCCTTAGACAGCATCACAAGTTCGCTGATGCGGAGCGCTCCAAAAAATGCCACCGTTGTGGCTGCATGAAAAAGGGCTGCCTCATAATGATCAAAACAGAGGCTTGGCCAGCCCCGGGCCAACTGGGTAAGAACCCCTGGGGAAATAGGGTGCCGGTCGTCCGGGCAACGCCCGCGCTCGCGCACCCACCCCTCCAAAACATGTCTCACACGGAAGTCAGAGGTGCTGTCCACATGACCCCCTACTTTGGCCATAAAAGCCAGCGCCGAGAGCTTGGATGCTATGGTGCGAGGTGCGAGGCCGAGAGCATGCAGGTAGACCATGAACCTGAGAACATGGTCAACCGGGATAGGCCAGGTCTCTGGCAGGTGAAATTGAGCAGCAAATGCCCTGTAAGAATTAAATGCTTGTTGATACGCCTTACGCGTGCGTGGCGCTAGTGACAGGCCAATCGCCCGGTTCACCTCTCCTTGCCAATGGTCCATATCTCGTCCGGGAGTGGCGAGGGAAATTCCTCCGCATCCGGGGCCAAGGCACGGAACCGGGAGATCTGCAGGCGGGACAAAGCGTCAGCAATATCATTATTAATCCCTGGGACATGCCTGGCTCTGAACAAAACGTTGAGGCGCAGGCAGCGCAGCACAAAATGGCGCACTAGGTCCATAACCCTGGGCGATTTGGAAGTCTGTGCATTAACAATGTGGACAACAGCAGCGTTGTCACACCAGAAATGCACGACCGAGTTGGCCCATTCCTCGCCCCATAGCATCAAAGCCCCTAGTATAGGAAAAAATTCAAGGTATGTGAGATCACGCAGGCGATCTGTGCCTGCCCAGGCCGGTGGCCACCCACCATAGGCCCACTTCCCATTGAAGTACATCCCATAACCCAGGGATCCTGAGGCATCAGACTGGATCTGAAAATTGGGGGATGCCAGGAGGTCAGACCTCCAAAATGAGACCCCATTGAACTCCCTCAGGAACTGTAACCAGACAAACATGTCTGCCCTGATACCCCGGGTAAGTCTAACTCTGTGGTGAGGCCTGGATAACCCTGCCATGGCGTCGCATAAGCGTCGAGCAAAAGCCCTGCCCGGAGCGACCACCCTGCAAGCGAAATTTAGGTGACCATGTAGCACCTGCAGTTCCCTCAGTGATGCCTTGCGCTTGGCCATCAACTCCGAGATAAGGGCCACTATCCTGGACACATCCTCCGGTAACCTAGAAGCCTGCGCTAACGTGTCAATCTCCACCCCCAGGAATACTAACTTGGTAGATGGGCCCTCGGTCTTTTCGGGCGCTAAAGGGACACCGAGTTCCTCCATTAGCGTCTGAAATGTGTTGAGGAGACGTGTGCACGTGTCCCAGCCCCTTTCACCCCCGAATAAAAAGTCATCCAGGTAATGGGCTACAGACCGGGACCCTGACCTGCGGACGAAAGCCCACTCTAAGAAGGTACTAAAATGCTCAAAGGCCGAGCATGATATGGAACAGCCAAAAGGCATGGCCTTATCAAAATAATATTCGCCCCGAAATTTGAAACCCAGCAACTCAAAGTCACCCGGATGCACCGGCAGGAGGCGAAAGGCCGACTTAATGTCGCACTTGGCCAGCAGGGCACCCGAGCCACACGAGCGCACCATGCGCAGCGCGTGGTCAAAAGACGTATACCTGACTGAACAAAGGTCATCAGGGATAGCATCATTGACCGACCGGCCGGCTGGGTAGGATAAATGATGAATAAGGCGAAACTCGCCTTGAGACTTTTTGGGAACCAAGCCTAGGGGCGACACCTTAAGGTTGGGAAACGGGGGTGAAGGGAAAGGGCCAGCGACCCTGCCCGCATCTAACTCCTTCCTAATACTGGCAGCAGCCACCTCCTCCCTCCCCTTGAGGGACAAAAGATTGGGGGCATCCTGAGGGGACCTATCACCCATGAAAGGGATGCGGAACCCGTACTTAAAGCCTTGAAGGAGATACTCCCCATCCTCCCCCTTCGGGTACACTGTGAGCCAACGCTCCAACATGTCCACCTTAATTGGGGAGGTGGCCTTTCGGTGAACCAGTTCCATCTGTGGCAGCCTTGCCAGCCCACTGTCCGCCCCTCCCTCTGCCCCATGTCCCCCCAGGCCTGGGACAGGCGGAGGCTGCGTGGGGGCCCGAACAGGTGGGACACTCATGCCTGTATTTGCAATTCTTCTTATTACAGGAACCATTGGACGAGAAAGTCCAGCACAGCAGGCGGGCTGGAACCCCCTGCCCCGCCACTTGGCGGGTAACCTGTGCTGGGACAGCTCGCTGGACCGCATGTCCGCAATGGTATCTGTCCCCTGGCGCGGGGCGCGTGGGCGTCATGTACAGAAGCCAAAGCCTCTGGCACGGCTCGTCCCACCTCATCTCCGGGTGGAGGGGAATCCGCATACGGAATTCCTCGTCATAAGCCAGCCACGAAGGGCCCGGGAAATCAACCATTGCCCTGTATATGTTGTCCAAATATTGGACCATCGGAATAGCCAACTCCGGCCACGCCCTCAGATACACTGCCATGTAAATTAAATAAGCCGGCAGCCAGTTGGCCCAGGTACGTGGCGGCTTACGACGACGTGCCTGCTCCTTATCCTTCTCATCCTGTCCCTCCCTTTCCTCCTTGGTGGGCTCTCTGTTCAGGAGTGAGAAGATATCTACATACCCCCCCCGCCAAATCTTTTCCTTGGTGGCCTGTGCCAAGTGGTCACCCAGTGGCAAGGAGTACCCCGCAGTTGGTAAGGCCAAAAAAGGCACCACAGATGCCGGGAAAGGGGCCTGAGCTAACCCAGCCACCCCCAGTACATTCCCCGCAGTGAAAGGAAAACTACCCACCCCGGTGCCCTGGGTGGCAGTTACCGTCGCCGAGTGGGGTGCCGGCTGCTGTGCCACCGCACCGCCCGAGCGAGGCCAAGGCCATTGAAAAGCTCCCCCCATAGAAGCAATGTGTGCAGGTGTACTGGCTTGTACCGTATACTCACATGCTGCACCCCCGTGGGCCGCCCCCACCGGGGGTTCCGGCCCACTGGGGGCGTCGGAGCTCACGACTGACGTAGAGCTCATCATCGGGGCCTGACCTGCACTCGTCTGCTGGCTGGGGAGCTGCGGGGCAGTGGCCGAAGCCGCGCCACCCGCCTGAGGCAGCTCAACCCTGCCCGCCGCCTGTTGTCCTCCCGCCGACGGCGCCGCAAAAGGGACGCCAAAGGGAGCCCCAGCCTGGCTGGCCCGAGCTAAAGACGCTTCGAGGGCCGCAAGGCGGGCCAGTAAGGCCTGCACGTCGATCTGGGGCCATGGGCCGGCCGGCCCGCCAAGTCCAGGCGCGGGTACAGGTCCCTGTACCCCAGGACCCAAATAGGGCCATTGCCCAACACCGAAGCCCGGTAGGGTCGGTGCAGGAACCTGCCAAGGTAGGGGACCACACCACCCGCCCAGGCTAGAAGGCCCAGGAGGAAGAGAGGCAGGCCCAACAGGATGGGCAGAGAGAGTAGCGGTGTCCACCGCTCGCGGGCCGCGGGCCGGGGCCCCTGCCGCGCCCGCATTCCGATCCCCCGCGTCCGGCCAAGGGGCAATGGACCCCATTCCGCCGGCCCCGGTGGGGGCCTGGACAGGCGGCTGCTTGGGAGGTGCCACCGTGGTCCTCCGACCCGGGTTGCGCCTCCTCACAGCTCGAGCCGCACTCAAAGCTGCCTTCTTCTTCGAAGGCATCTCAATCGCAGGAGAGGGAAGCCGAAAAGAAGATTCGCCGCCAAAAAGGCTTCCCGCAAGGTAAGGAGCGACGGAGACACAGGGGGAAAAACTTCTCCGCTCCGTCGCTTTAGCTAAAATGGCAGCACGGCTGCCTCGTGGCCACCCCTTTTATAAGGGAGCTGGCCACGCCCTAAACTACCCGGATTCTTCGTCCTGTGGGGGGGGGGCCCGCAAAGAGCGCGGCGGCCATTTTGGCGCCGCGCTTGCATTATGAGTTGCTCCAAGGGACAGGGTCTCCCTTTTAGTTGGGCCCAGTGTTGGGATTGCTGGGGCGGGGTGGTGGTGGTGGTGGTGGAGGAGCAGAGAGAAGATAGAAACTCCCACCATGAAATAGGCAACAAAAACTGCTTTTTCCCAGCTGCTACTAACAGTTGGGGGAAAACAATATAATATTATGGGACTCATGACTGGCCAGGTTATCCTGCTATGGTAATAAAGTAGACCATACTGCCAGCAACTTAACACGAAGTGTCAGGCGGCAGTTAACTAACCTGACCACCCTGAGGACTAATGGCTTGAGTGCCAAAGTCCACAGGGAAGGGTGATGGTCCCCAAGTAGATTTAATCCCACTGGAATCCATGTTGATGGAGGGCAGGTGTTTCATCAAAACTGGCCTGGGGTCGATGAGGACTTTGTGTGCCAACAAGGGCTCAGGACCAGAAAGTGACTCATGCTGCTGGATCAGTGGTATGGGTGTCATGCTGTGGTGTGGAAGGCAGATGAAAGGCCACTGCATTATATTCTCAGGACAGTCTTCATGGTTGATCGCCATGAGGATCGCCAATATTCGGAACTGGATACAGAAGAAGATTATTACGGGATGTGGGGGGCTGTGTCAAAATTTTCCTTTCTCTCCTCTCCTGTAACAGCAATTCTGGCTATGACTACTGTCCTACCAAAGTGTGCTCACCAGTCTCTCTCTGTATGTGTGCATGCATGCCTTATGGACTATACAGAGTGTAGCCAAAGGCCTTGTGTAGGTTCTCCCTTTGGGGCTAGGGTGTTCAGTGCAAAGCAGGCAACAAGTATACTGGAGCAATGAGCCTGTGCCTAGGAAAAGGTCACTCTTGCTCGAAAGCCAGTCATATCCAACTCTAGGGTGTGACACTCACCTCCATTTACAGCAGTGGTTCCCAACCTTTTTTTGGCCATGCCCCTACCTAACCATCTCTAAAACCCTGATGCCCCCCCCCACATGACATTTAATTCTTATTATTCAAAAAGTGAACTCCTATTCTAATATTATGGTCTAAACGACCATTCACTGTTAATAACTCGTTCTCGAATTGCCCCCTTTAGAAAATCAAATCCCCCCCCCCCCCCGTGGGCACCATGGGTTTATAGCCAAAGAGCGAATGCCATCTGTGTCTGCAGACATTTCTGTGGTCATGTGGCAGGCAGGATTAGACACCGGAGCGCACAGAATGCCTGGTGCCTACACAATACGATAAAGTGTGGATGGCACAAGCAAGCAAGCCACAGGCTGTGGAGAGATGGTTCCTTTGGAACTGGGCAGCAACCCATGGTTTGCCCTTGCTCCATTTAAACTGCACACAGAGTTTGCCAACAATTATGCAACATCTCTATGAGCAGCAATGTTAAATCTGCTCTGTTCTTCTGCACCGGGTTCTCTGTTAGCAATATGATTTACGCCTATACCTAAGCATCTTTTCTTTCTTTCTTTGCCGATGCCTGCTCTGTTGCATCCCAGGCACAACATGTACTAACTCTTTGCCCATAGCCAATGCAAGTAAAGACAAAACTAAGCTTCGTCATCATATTTCAATTTTAACTGTGGATTTCAATAATTCCAGGGGGAGGCTCAGAAGGATGTGTCAACTGAACGAGAGAGCAGATCTTAATAAAATAAAATAAAATGGAACTGAAGCATTTTGCAAATGTAGAAATCTCGCTAATGTAGATCTGTTTAAACAAAAGAGAGCATTTACAGCTTCTCTCTTGATACTTATATTCACACTAAGAGTTTACACATTCCCTGATCTTTACACATTTCCTGAACTTTGCAAAGATTAATTTATTCTCATGGGTACCCAAGAATTAGCACTGTGGCAAAAAGTAAGCAGATCACTGCCGTACCTGGATAAAGGATGATAGACTCTTATTCCCTCTTCGAACTGATACCGGCGATCCTCAGGTTTTTCACACCCTGCATTAAAACTAATCTGTGCGTTACATGTAGAAAAGCTCTTGCAAAGAATTTAGTTGCACTTTATGTGTCTGAAGAATGTCGCGGAAGGGCTTCTTCCTATGTGGACATGTGTGCAACCAAGCTGTGCTTTGAATGCTTGTGGAAGCATATCCAATGATGTTTTGTTACTCCCTTTCCCGTCCTTAAGGGACTACAGTGGCTTAGTGGTTAACACACTGAACTTGACGACTGGAAGGTTGGCAGGTCAGCAGTTTGAGACCCGATTACTCCATGGCAGAGTGACATCCCGTCTCAGTCCCAGCTCCTGCCAACCTAACAGTTTGAAAGCAAGAGATTGCATGTTAACAAATAGGGACCACTTCGGTGAGAAGGTAAACAGCATTCTGTGCACTCCGGTGTTTAGTCATGCCTGCCACATGTCCACAGAAATGTCTGTGACACAGACAGTGCTGGCTCTTTGGCTATAAACAGAGATGAGCACTGAACCCTAGAGTTGGATACAACTGGCTTTCGAACAAGGGTGACCTTTACCTTTAACTTCTCTGTCCTTAGCCTGTCCATTGCTGGGATGCAACCCCTAAATCAGTGATGGTGAACCTTTTACAGACCGAGTGCCAAAACAGAGGGGTGGGGTGAACTCTGTGCTGGGAGGGAGGGGGAGAGGAAGCACTCCCATTAGGCTGCTGAGCAGAAGGGCAAGGTGAACTCTGTGCTGGGGCATGCCGTCCCATACGTGCCATAGGTTCACCACCACTGCCCTAAATTGTAACTCAATCCCTTAGGTAAAATGGTTTCCCCACGGCTAATATTTAAAAAGAAGAAAAGTACAGTAAAACCCCGATTTACGTTAAAAAATCCGTTCCGTAGCTTCTTACGTAAATAGGGGTTTCACATAAATTGATGCATCTCCCTAGGGATGCATTGGGGGAAAAAGGTTTGGAATTGGTTTTCAATGCACCCCTATGGAAAATTAGGCTTTGCGCCCCTAGTGGCCGAGATGGTAATGACAGGCATCCCCCCATCCCCCCCCTTTAAGCTCTTCTCCTAGGTGCGTTCACAACTAAAGCACATGCCCTGGAGAAACCTCATGCAAACAGCGGAACGGAGTGGATATTCCCACTGCACTCTTCCAGTCCCAGCAGAAGCAAGCGGGGACTGCAGAAAATTGTCACTGCTGCTGCCGCTGCCTCCATCGCCACCACAGTAAGCGATATCTTGCGAATTTCAGTGGTGGGGTGGATGGCGCGCATACCTGTCAAGTTTTGGTTTTGAAAATAAGGGAAATTGAGTGGGCGTAGCCAAATCGGTGGTTATGGCCAAATCGGTGGGTGTGGCCAAATCAGTGGGTGTGGCCAAATCAGTGGGTGTGGCCAAATCGGTGACCATGTGACTTGCTGGGGGTGGCCATGTGACTTGCTGGGGATGGTCATGTGACTGAGTGGGCTATCTAGTCATGCCTGCCATATATCCATGAAAACGTATACAAACAGACAGCACTGGCTCTTTGGCTGTAAATGGAGATGAGCACTGCACCCTAGAGTTGGATATGACTGGCTTTTGAGAAAGGGAGACCTTTGCTAACCACTTGCAACTAACGGAGGCAAAACCTCACAGCTATTTTGAATAACAATCAGGGATCTTCTGTTATTAGCTAAAGGTAAAGGTTGGCCTTGCTCAAAAGCTAGTCGTATCCAACTCTAGGGCTCAGTGCTCATCTCTGATTACAGCCAAAGAGCTAGTGGACTTGATTCACAAAAGCTCACATTAATATGCAGCAGTTATTCTTTAAGGTGCCACAACGTTTCTGTCTTTCTGTTGTCTTTACTCTCTGATGCGCTCTCACAAAATAAAACCTTAGAAATGTTAGTCGTCTTAGTTTGTGTTTCAAGCATATCAGGATGTAAACAAAACAAAAAGATAAAAATGTTGTGGCACCTTAAAGACTACAGAGAGGGGGGGCAAGGGACTTACCCAGAAAAAGAAAGAAATAAGGGAAGACCGACGTTGCAATCGCCCCCAAAATGTGGAGGATGGGGGGTGTCTCTGTTTATACATGCCCACCCCAACCCTGCCACAACTGAGCAGGGAGTTTCCTTGAGGGGGGTAACCCTCCCTCTCCCATCCGCTCATAGGATCTCTACTTTTGCTTAGAAGGGAGGGGGATCTTTGCTCCCCCCATTCTTTGCCTTTAAACCACCACCACCCTTTCCCAGTTCCCCATAAAGCATAACCCCATCTGGACGCGGCATGGCTGATTCGAAACCAATTGTTTGGCTGTGGGTGGGGGAAAGGTTTTCCATTTGACAAAAATGATCTTGGGGGGTGGTTTTTTCCACTTTCTCCGAAGGGGTCCCCCACCAGATCCAGTGGATCGCACTTGGCAAAAGCCTTGAGTGGGGGTGGCACCGTTGTCTCCCGAGGGGGCCTTAAACTGCCAAAATGAAGCCACCTTTTAGTGAATTTGTTCCATAGTTCCTTTCACCACATATAGTGTGAAGGAAGATTAGCTGGCACAGTAAGATGGCCATTGGCCCACTAAAAAAATACCCCAATCGCCAAGGAGGCTCTTTCTGCCATAGCCTTCTATGGGGCAGCAGATAAGTGCAATTGCTTTACCACCCAGTGCCGCCCCTGCAACAGAGTAGAGACTGTCGACTGAAGCCACGACTTGCTTCCTCCTCCCACCCCCCACCCCCCCCCGGCTGCCCCCGCTGCCTGCATCCCCCTCAGAAGAAGTAGTGAGGTCCCCCTGCCCACTTTTATGTCACCACAGCAAAAACAACAACAACATTTAATTCACAATGCAAAACACCAGAACAGTGTTTGCAGGTTTTTTTAAGTGTTAGGTGACTTACCTGTTTTGTTGCCTGGATCTTGATGGTCTCTGGCCAGCGTTGTTCTGTTTCAGTTTCCCCAGGCCTGGCTCAACGCTTCTCTCTCGAGTGACCGACCCAGACTGCAGTTGCAGTTTGAATTTCCCGCGCATGCGCAATTACGCACCTACGATTGGTGGCATGTGCGCTCCGGAGGCTACTGGCTGTGCACGCAAGTTGTGGTTGCAGCGGCGGCAGCCGACGTGTGGGCCAAACTGCGGTTTGTCCCAGCACCGTTAAAAAATAAGTAAAAGAATAAATAAATAAAATATGGGGGATTTAAGGGGGAAAATCAGGCGGACAGCAGGAAATTGGAGTGCAATATGTGACTTTCCCGGCCAAAGCGGGATATTTGACAGCTATGATGGCGCGGGATGGAATTTTAGTTTTTAAAATGGTGACACCACCATTTTAAAATCTAAACACACCAGGAAACCCCTCGATTTTTTTTGCATAAATCGGGATGTGATTTATGGGGGGAAAACCTTACAAAAGTCAGATTTTATGTAAGTAGAGGCATACGTAAATTGGGGTTTTACTTATTATATATGTTTGGATAGGGTTACAATTAAGAGTGGCAGTCAAAGTGGGAAGGAGGGATAGAGACATTTTACAGCTATGCGGCAAAGAAGACCTCTGGAGATCAAAACCTTTCAGTATAAGATTGTTCTGGTGGTCTATTAAAAGTACCTGCCCCCCCCCAATGACAGCCCAATGCAAATTGAGTGGAAGGCACCTGATAACGCTATCCGTGGACCTCTACTTGAATAACTTACAAAATCTCTTCTTCTGATTCATGCAATCACTTTGGTGGCGCAAATGGCAACTCTTGCAATTGTACTACTCTGCTTTGATGTTTCAATTGTTTATTTAAGACAGAATTACCCATTAGGGAATTCCTGATTTCAGTATTCTTAAAACAAATGTCTACTTTACTGAAAAATAGAGAAATAAAAAGCATGTCCCTCACTGATTAAATATGCTAGTTTATATTCAAGAAAGCACACTGCTTAGAAGAAAACAATAATACTTGCATTTCTAAATACTTCTTGGCTTGCAGAGAAAAAGAGATTGTAGTGATTTTATAATAAGCATTTCAAAATTACCACAGCTGGCATAAGAAGGTAGACAGACATGGGGCTATACAGAATGGCTCAACGATCAATACTATAATTTGGTTATAGATCATCTTTACTCATAACGGCTTTCAAATCATCTTTACTCATAATGGCTTTTATCCAAGAGAAATCAGAACTCCAGTTTACTGAAAGATTTCCAGCCCTTTTTCATAATAAGTCTTGAAGAGAAGGAATGACAATTAAGCCACTTAAAAGCCTATGGCTGACATACCACAAACGAGAGAAATAAAAACGTGTCTATTTATTTACTAAAAGAGGAAGTAAAGAAGAAGAAGAAAAAAGAAGATTCATTACACATTATATACCACCCACTAGTGAGCTATTCTGGGTGTTTTTTTTAATTGTGTCAGAAGCATACAAAGGTGCTTTCTGTGTTAAAAGGATTTTTGCTGGAGAAACTCCGCTCATGGGACATCCAAATGAGGCTCCTCTCATGTCCCCAAGATCTTTCCCCACCAAATTGGACGCTATTTATCTACAGCAGAACCCCGTATAACGAAAAAATTTCTTTCCACTGAGCTCTTTGCTATCCTTTTTTTTTTTGTTATATGGATCCCTATGGGCAATGCATCATATAATGAAAAAATGTTGGTTATACGGATTGCTATTGGTGATAACCTGTATAATTTTTTCATTGTACGGGGTATCACCAATAGCAATCCGTATAATGAACATTTTTCCCTTATACTGTGCATCGGCAATAGCACAAAAAACACTTCATTGTATGAATTTTTCGTTATACGGGGTACCACTGTACAGAAATACCTCATACAAAGTCCGCTTCATACAACATCGGATTCATACAACATCGCCTAATTCCTTGAAAAAAGTTGCCTCATACAAAGTTGTGTGACGTTGTATGAGGCATTGGGGTTTTTCCCAGGTTGCATTGTGCCTGGGCAGTATAAATGGCAGGACACATGCGTGCATTGCTCTTGTGGGTTTTGCACGAGGCAAAGAGTGTTTAGGAGTGGTTTTGAGCGCGATTTTGGATGTTTTTGAATTTTTTCATCAGAATTTTTAGACGCATTCCTGGGATTTTTGCAGCATTTTTCATGTTCTTGGACAATCAGGATTGTTTGACATGTTTTTGTAATGTTTTTAGCCTTTAGACAATGATTTCTTAAAGTTCTGTCAGTTTCCTTGACTTTGCCCTGAAGTCTGTGCTGTTACAGTACAATGTATCTCTATGGAAACGACGTTGTACGAGGCATCGCGGTAAGGATTTGGATGTTGTATGAGGCATTGCGGCTAGGATTTTGCATGCCTCATACAAAGTCCAAATCCGTATAAAGTCCAAACTTGTGGAACCAAGTTTGGACGTTGTATGAGGTATCACTGTACTTGGGATTTCTTGCTTTCAAACTGCTAGGTTGGCAAGAGCTGGGACAGAGATGGCAGCTCATTCTGTCATGCAGTACTTGGGTCATGAACTGCCAACTTGCCGACCTTCCAGCTAACAAGGTGAGCTTCTTAACCACTGAGCCACCACAGTGGTTAATTCTTTCCTGTTCATTCTGGGTGGTGAACAGGAAAGAATTAAAACCAAAGTGATCAAAGAATGCCCTAACAACACTCTAAGATGGCAGTAGGGAATGTCAAAATTACTGTATTTTCTAGCGTATAAGACTACTTTTTAACCCTGAAAAATCTGTGCCAAAGTCGGGGGTCGTCTTATAGGACAGGTACTTAACTGCAGCTTGTTTCCCCTTGCTTCATATGTCCGGCGCATATGGTGGGGGGGTGCCGCAGCCGAGTCCCTGCTCTGTGCGGGGAGTGTGAAGCAAGGGGAAGCAAGCTGCACACATCTTCCTGTACCTCGAGGAGGAGAACGTGAGCGTGGATTGGCTCTCCACCAAAACCTGCCCATTCGACTCGGAGGGCTATGCGTCTTGGTTGAGTGTGGGTTAATTTTTATTTGGTGTGCATTGGAAGAGGGGTAGTCTTATACGGCAAGTATATTCCAAACTCTATATTTTAACTGGAAAAGTTGGGGGTTGTCTTATACGCCCAGTCATCTTATACGCCGGAAAATACGGTAATGAAAATAACAAATGATACAGCAGTTAATGAAACAGTTAGCTCAGGACACAATAAATTAATTCATAAGGACATCTTCAAAAGCTTCTCTAAGAGAGCCATTTTCAAAAGTTTATTGAAACAAAGTACTGTCAGAGCTAAATGCAGCTCAGCAGTGTGGATGTTCTAATGCAAAGGACCTACCACTGAGAATGCTCTATTCTAGTGGTGGTGAACCTATGGTACACGTGTCAGAAGTGGAACTCAGAGACCTCTTTGTGGGCACCCGTGCAGTCACCCAAGTGTCATGGGCGTGACCTGACGCTGTAGGTTCGAGAGGCTGGTTGCAATCAATAGGCGGTCACTTTCACCATTTTTCTGCACACTCCCAATACAGCCATTTGTCAACTCTCCGTCCTGAGCCTCGGTCAGCCCAATGATCTCCCACCTGTCAGTTACAGGGAGCATGCAGTTGCTTTTAGGTTTGGTAGTGTATTTAAGCAGAGTGCTACGGTACTTGGACAATGCCTGATCGATAGACATCTACACCTGAAGCATTAAAACTCACAAAGAGCTTTATTTTCCAATATGCATTTCAGTAAGCATAACATCTGAAAAAGAACAGAAACAGAATACACAGAAAATAGTTAGTTATAGTTAGTTAGATGGGTTCCCTTTAGAATAGCCCTGGAAAGGGTGCATCTCAGGGAATTGGGTATTTTATTTCCCCCAGGAAATTTGAGTCCAGCTAACGGAGCTTGGGTAGCCCCAGGCCAGAGGACCGAATAGCTTCTCTTTTTATAGAGAAGATGAGCATCCTCCCCACCTTAGGAATTAGGTCTTAACTTGATAGGAAGCTCCTTATTTGGAGATGCTTCTGGAAGCTTCTGGGTGTCCCCTCCCAGAAGTTGAGTGCTGGGTGCAGAGATAGGACTTTTGAGAAGTGGGCTGGCTCAAGCTTTGAGCTGAGTGCAGAGAGGGGAAAAGAAAATTTCTAACTGTGTAGTAAGCTGTGACTTTGAACTGCCAGAGGCCTGACAAAAGCCTGGCAGAAGCCTGAAAATGAGGCCAAACAAACCAAGATCATGACACCCAGTACAGAGTTTGCCTTGCCCCCTGCCCAGCAGCCCAATGGGACCACTTCCTCCCACCCCCAACACAAAGTTCACCCCACTCCTCTGCCCAGCAGCCCAATGGGAGCGTTTCCTTTCTCCTCTGTTGCTGTGTTGGCACTTTGCGTTAAATAAGTGGGTTTTGAGTTGCAGTTTGGGCACTCAGTCTCTAAAAGGTTCGCCATCACGGCTTCCCTAAAAATGAATGAGGACCTCAAATGTTTTTCACAGAATAGTACATTATAGAGATCAGCGAGTCAGTGCACAGAGAAGGATTATCTTTGGATGAACTGAGCAATAGCAATGATACTTATATGCCCCCCCTCTCCATAGCACTTAGTGTATTATCTAGGAGGTTCACAAACTAATTAGCATTTTGCCCACAACATGCTGAGTGTTCATTTTACCAACCTCAGAGGGCTGGAAGATTGAGTCAACCTTGATCTCTGTCTGGATTAAAATTCAACATTTTGGCTGCAGTGGAGCAGTTTAACCCAGGGATTTTTAACCTGCTGCCTGTGGGCTGGATGTGGCCCACAACACCATTTCATGTGGCCCCCACTGCCTCCACCACACCAGGGAGTGTCATGTGGTGGAGGAAGGGCAAAATGGCCATCCGGCCCCCGAAGCTGTCTGAGAGAATGTGACCTGGCCCCTGGCTTAAAAAGGTTGAGAACCACTGGTTTTACCACTGTGCAACCAAGACTGAGAAAACAGTGCAGATAGAAGAAATCTGTGTCACAGTTTTTTTTTGAAAATCAAGTATATTTTCTAGGATGCCCAGGTTTTATGATATTGGATGACATTTGTGGGAATGTCTATGCCACTTTGGGTTGCCTGACAAGGAGACACCCCTCATGGTGACTGGCACTGAAAGAGAAAAACACATGTGCTTCTTGTGTGCAATGTTTTTAACGACTGCAAACCCACTTCTACCCAATCGTAGTTGGTGCCAGGACTCAGGTGTAAAGATCTTTATATGCGTGGGTTTTTTTACTTTGCCTCTAGGGCATAATGAGGAACTAACCCTGTGACACCATAAGATCCACCTTGATGTACTGTATCTGTTCTCAAGTCCAAATTTCAAGTAACGTGCCATTGCTGATTTGGCAATCCTAAAAATCATGCTTAATTAATTAATAATTCTTCCAGCATCATAAGCAAGTTAATAAAAGTTTAATTAAGTTCTACAGCACTGACTCAGTGAGCATGCCCAGATGGGCACATAGCTTGCTTTTTGAGCTCTAGAGAGTTTTGCGGATGGTGGAGCTCTGCAAATTCCCCGACACCCTTATTTTTTGAATCCCTGTCAAGGGGTTCTATTTTCTTTTTTTCTTACACCAATCCTCTGTATACCGTTCCCAGTCCTGTGGATACTGGGAATGTTGTGTAAGAAAGGCATCTGACAAAAGGCTACTTCCCGTATAAACCTCTTGTATTGGATTTTGAATTAAACTTTCCTCTTGTGCCTCTACAGAGGGACAAGGAAATTGTAATTCCTCCCCCAGCTGATCATCATAGTGTTGCGATGGTTAAGGCAAGGTTAAAGTCACCCTTGCTTGAAAGCCAGTCGTATATGACTCTAGAGTTCGGTGCACATCTCCGTTTATAGCCAAAGAGCTAGCGCTGTCTGCAGCTGCATATGTTTCCATGGACATGTGGCAGGCATGACTAGACACTGAAGTACAAGGAATGCTGTTTACCTTCCTACCATTATGACCTGTCTGTCTTGGGTAGCCCTACATGGCATAGCCCATAGCCTCATCTAACTATGCAAGTCCCCTTGCCACAGCAAGGCAACAATCCTTGGGGGGGGGGGGGGGGGATATCAGTTTATCTACTTGCAATGTCTTTCTTTTGAACTGCTAGGTTGGCAGAAGCTGGGACAGACACGGGAGCTCACTCCATCATGCAGCAATGCTGGCCTGCCAACCTTCCAGTCGTCAGGTTCAGCATCTTAACCACTAAGCCACCGCAGTCCCTGGTTAAGAGATGGTCAAGAGTAACACCCCCCCTCTCCATTTTTCTCTTTTAGCACCAATTGAAATGATGGCTGTGAGTAGTTTTTCACTTGGCAACAGAAAGGAATAATGAATAAATTTTTTAACCTTCCTAACCAATGCAATGCTATAACAATCATTAAGAGAGAAAGATAATTACATTTTCCTTGCCCCTCTGCAGAAGAGCAGGAGAAGTGTTTCATTTGCCCATATGGTGAAGTGGTTCACCATATGGACAAAAGGTTGCTTGGCCTGTTTGAATGGGGTTAGCTAAATCTTATTTAGGCCCTCCTCGTCTTGCAGCAACTTGAAAACGATTGAACCCTAACCACTTCACAAGGGGCAGTCTAGACATAACACATGTGTTTAGGATTACAACCGAAATGCATTTTTAAAAATTTAACTTTGTGATCACCATAATGGACCCTAACTTCACTTCTGTTTGAAGAAACCCAGTCAGTCCCAAGTCTGGATAAAGTGAGGAAGGTTGGGCGTAGGGTTAGCACCCCCATCCCATAAAACTTATATTTGCTAAAAACAACAACAACAACAGCAGCAGGTCAATGGCCAAGGTCACTGAAGAACACTTGCTGCCCAATGTGTTCAGCACAGGACCTGATGATGATGATGATGATGTATGGATGGCAGTCACTGAGGATTTTCTGGTTCTAGTGAAGAATTAGATTGCAATCCAAATGGAGATAAGTACAGTAAAACCCTGACTTACAAATGCCCCGAGTTACCTTAAATTTGACTTACAAAATGATTTTGTGCTAAAACCATGCTCCGATTTACACAATTTCCTATGGGTTTGCTTCGAGTTACATAAAGATTCTTTTTCCTATGGATTTTCCTATGCTTTGATTTACATAAAAAAATATTTTTCCTATGGGCTTGCTTCGAGTTACATAAAAATTCAACCTAAGAAAAAGCCTATGGAACAGACTTTTTTTTCGTAAGTAGGGGTTTTACTGTAGTATTAATCTCTATGGACCTTACTTCTGAGTAGATGTACTGGATTGCACTGTTAAATATTACAGATGCATTTAATAATTCTGAAAATCTATTTTAGGCTTGCATTAATAATTAGGTTAATCATCTCTGTGTCTCTCTCTTTCTGAGGCTAT
Source organism: Bradypodion ventrale (assembly GCA_035047345.1). Taxonomy (NCBI): domain Eukaryota; kingdom Metazoa; phylum Chordata; class Lepidosauria; order Squamata; family Chamaeleonidae; genus Bradypodion; species Bradypodion ventrale. The sequence goes on along the minus strand of JAWDJE010000011.1, from coordinate 7,459,787 downwards.
CTTTTCCTTTAGTAGCCCTTAGACCTCTGTCTTTTTGTTAGGGCAATACAACAATAGGAGGCAATAGCTGGCCTCCTCCCCACTGGTTACTTCCCTCTGGGTTTTGGGAACTGCAGTTGTAACTGCTTGTTCCTGTGCCCAGGAGATCTTGCAGACAGAAAGAGAGAAAGTCCACGACCCACTGGGCAGAGTTAAATTAATAGGCCAGAAATAGTTGGGTACCGTATTTATTCGAGTATAACGCGCAAAATTTTATACCCAAAAAAAGGCTCAAAGTTTGGGTGCGCGTTATACACGAGGACTGGGCCGCGCGACTCAAGAAGCCGGCGCCGGGTAGGCGCGGAGCACGCCGCGGCCCTCCCCCGGAGGGTTCCCTTCTTGACCCGGCGGGTGCGTGCAGGTGAGCGGCGGCGGCAGCGGGACCTGGGCAGGCAGGTCCCGCTGCCGCCGCCGCTCACCTGCACGCACCCGCCGGGTCGAGAAGGGAACCCTCCGGGGGAGGGCCGCGGCGTGCTCCGCGCCTACCCAGGCCGCGCGACTCAAGAAGCCGGCGCCGGGTAGGCACGGAGCACGCCGCGGCCCTCCTCCCAGGCGCCCAGGTCCCGCTGCCGCCGCCGCTCACCTGCACGCACCCGCCGGGTCGAGAAGGGAACCCTCCGGGGGAGGGCCGCGGCGTGCTCCGCGCTACCCGGGCCGCGCGACTCAAGAAGCCAGCGCCGGGTACGGTAGGCACTGCTGAGATGCACCGTCTGCCCCACCCACGGGCCCAGGGGCGCGCGGCTGGCGGGATCTGATTGGGTGGCGCGGGAGACGAGGCGTGTGAAAAAAAATTTTATACCAAGGTTTCATGGAAAATTAGGGGTGCGCGTTATACACGAGTGCGCGTTATACTCGAATAAATACGGTAATTATTTCATCGTATGGAGGAGAGGTTCTTTGATGACTCAGACCTTTTTATTACATCTGTGCGATGTCAGTCCATTGAAATGCATGCTTCTTCTGTAAGTTAAAAATGAACGATTTAAAAAGGGTTCTACGCAAGTGTAGAAGGGTTCGACGCAAGCGTAAAAGGGTTCTACGCAAGCGTAAAAGCCTTCTACGCATGCGTTGAAGGCGACTTGCGCAGAAGGGATGCGCAGTACCTCTTTCCCCCTGCTGCCAAATTCCGGGGTTTTGGCAGCTCCGGATGGGAAATGGCACAAATCGGCGCTGAAAAATGGGAAATCCGGGCCAATCCGGGAAGGTTGACAGATATGATTCAGTAGTTCTCAGCCTTTTAAAGCCAGGGGCCAGGTCATGCTCCCTCAGATAGCTTTGGGGGCTGGATGGCCGTTTTGCCCTTCCTCAACTCAATGGCACTTCCTGGTGTGGTGGAGGTGGTAGGGGGCCACATGAAATGGTGCCATGGGTTGCATCCAGCCCACGGGCCACAGGTTGAGAATCCCGGCCCTAATTCCTTGACTTTATAGCCATAAATGGAAGGAAGAGCACATAATGTTTTCAAGAGCACACACAGCTGAGTCCTAAACCATTTTTCTATTTGGTTTTCTGGACAAGAAATACTGCTGATTGAAATCCCTAGACAGATGAGCTGCATTAACCCATCATTTGCTCCACCTTAATGTAAACTCTGTTGTAGACTTCAGCTCTGTATTTCTTCTCTTCTAAAATATAAATCTGTTTCAGGCATTTTAAGGGATTTTGATTTGGTAACATTCAGAGAACAAGCTTCTAGGGGTCTCTACCACCTCCAGCAAGATAAAATCAAATGGTGCTCCAGCTAGTTAATTAAAATGTTTCAGAGTCTTTTTCACCTGCCCTGTCAAACTGTTTTATTGAGTGAAGCATTGTTATGTGTAACAAAGCAGGTGCTGCTGCTGCTGTGCATTGCCACAGACTGGGCTGCTTCATAAAAGCATATCAAAGGGCTGGCTTAAACCCCAGGGCCTAATCAAGAGGGCAGAATAGACTCTCTGTTGGGTTAAGGACCCAAGTGTTAAAAACAACAACATCACCTTCCTCCATTCATTGATTTCAAGAATTCAAGAGACAGAGCGGCTTTGCTATACAGCCTGGATCTGCCCCATATGTTTCTTCTGATCTAGAGTTTAGCAATACCCAGGAGTTATAAAATCAAATCCCCAGGATTCTTCTTGTGTGGTCACCTCTTTCCCCCAACCTGTCTGAATGGCAGTAGCTAGATCAGGGGTGTGCCTAAACTTTTCAGATCACGGGCCGGTCACATGGTTCAGTGGGCCGGTCTCATGGTTCCTCCGACCCTAAAGTGGAAGTAAAATGTGTCTTGCAATCTGTTTTGCAACAGGATGAGATAGATTTTAAGATGCCATTTTCTCTGCTTAAACCAGGGGTGGCCAAACTATGGCCTGTGGGCCAGATCTGCCCACCCCCCCGCCAATTCATCTGGCTTCCGGCAGCTCTCGTCGCTGCCGGAAGCGGAAGTAAAATGCACCCGCATGGGCGCATTTTACTTCCTCTTCCGGGAGCGATGAGGGTGGCGTGGGCTGGATTAATTGGCATGGGGGGCTGGATCTGGCCTACGGGCTGTAGTTTGGGCACCCCTGAGCTAGATGAATGATGCTCCTCCCTTTCTACCAAGCCTACCATAAGGCATATACCTGTAATATATTTCCAGTAACTGTAATACTGGTGACCTATGTACCGTATTTTCCGGCGTATAAGACGACTGGGCGTATAAGACGACCCCCAACTTTTCCAGTTAAAATATAGAGTTTGAAATATACTTGTCAGCTGCAGTTAAGTACCTGTCCTATAAGACGACCCCCGACTTTGGCACAGATTTTTCGGGGTTAAAAAGTAGTCTTATCCGCCAGAAAATACAGTACTAATTTTACTCCTCCTTAACACTGAGCAGAAATGCTCCTTTTTAAGGACCCTCATTTTAACTCTTGTCTCTTGATATATTTTAGTACCCCACTTTAACTTCTGTTTCCTTTGCTGTTCTATGCTGGTCTTGGACCATGATAAAGATTTGATTTTGATGATTTCGAATATATTTCCAGCATGTTGAGGAATACAAAAATTAGAGATAGCTTGCTGGCTTTAAAACACATTTCAGAATCTGGATTAGGAAAATGCCTTTATTAGGCCAAACAAACGGACACAAAACGTGCAAGTTTTGAGTAAACTTGCTAAATCTCTTCATCATATAAGCTATTGTAATAAGCAGGAGAAAGAGGAGACTTCTGAAAGGTACATGGCCTGCATGGTATCTTCATCATCATATAGTATAATCATCACATAACAAAGTATCTAGCATCACATTACCTCCTGTAAGGTTCTGCAGAAACATCCTCCAGTACATCTCATGACAACCACGTAGCCAATGCAACTTTAAGAAGAACGAACAACTTCTGCTTCCTCTCCCCTCACCTGTATTCCATATTATTTCTCCAAATAAAGATATCTAGATTACCTAAAGACCTATAAAGTTATGAGTGTGTATTATTGGCCAGACAGAGGTGTTGTTTTCAGCCTGCTTTATTAGGCTGGATTGTTCAGGGTATTTAGATACAGTATCTGGTTGCAGATCCAGTTTGGGAGTTTGATTCCCCATTGTGTCTCCTGGGAGAAGAGCCACCCTGTATAGCCATGGGCAAGTTGGACAGTCCCAAAGTACCTCCAGATGAAGGAAATGGTAAACCACTTCTATGTATTTTCTACCTAGAAAATCCTGAAATCATAAATCAGAATTGACTTGATGGTATATAATCATCATTCTTAGAGGTATTAATTCTAATGTAAATGTGGGAAGAATATGTACAGCTGCAAAGATAATTTGTTGTTTAACATCTGACCTAGACATGGAAGAAAAAAAAAGATAATTTGTTTAATGATATCTATTTCTTTTCATTTATTGAAATAGTCAAGGCTCAAGGCAGGTAGCACAGGCAAACTATGCAAAACTGGATAAGATTTCATCTATCCCAGTGATGGCGAACCTTTTAGAGACCGAGTGCCCAAACTCAACAGGCTGCTGTATGCATCGCAGAGAGGGGGCTGAACTCTGTGCTGGGGCAATGGCGCATAGATATGCCCACAGAGAGGGCTCTGAGTGCCTGCTCTGGCACTCGTGCCATAGGTTCGCCACCAATGATCTATCCTAACCTGGCTTAACCCTGATAACCAAGAGCCTGCCATAGCACAAGCATTTTATATGGGTTTTTATTTCCTTGGAATGAAGCTAAATTTAGTTGGGTAGTCCTCTAGCAAAATGGATGGGGATGACTTTCTGAAACAGTATCTTACTGTCTCTAGGTGGAGAAATTCTACTACTACTACTACTACCACCACCACCACCATTAACTCTTTGTCAATAAACTTAATTAGTATTTTCTTATTCATATGTTGCCTTTCCTCCTGAGGCATTCAAGATGAATGCCAGACTTGGGACATTTACATACTTTAGATTGCAAGATTTATTTAACGTTTTAAAGACAGTATTAGATATACTTTAGGAAAGGGCAGAGTTGCTCAGAAATCTGTCATTCTTTTTGTTTCATTGCATATTCTCCTACTTTTTTTGCCTAATCATGATATTTTCCCCATCTGATTAACTGCATTTCAAGTTTCCCGATTTATTTGGAATACCTGCACTTCCCTTTTCCTTGTATAATAACTGAGTGGTTGTTTTTCATGCTGTCCCTCAAGAATCTGGAAGCCCTCTGGGGAGAAAAGAAATCCAGAAAGAAAGAAAGGAAGTCAGACTACCAGATGTACACCAGAGGATTTCTAATCTCCTTACACCTAAGGGCTTCCTTTTCTTCCCCCATAGCTGTATGAAAAATTTTTCTAAGGACTTTCTTCTTCTAAATTATTTATCCACTCCTTGCCCCCTTTTAATAATCTCAATAATCTCAATGATAGCACAAATTTGCAAAAAGACATAGCATTCACATTGTCAAGGGAACATTATGCAGCCCATGGAAAGTATCAACCATTTGTGTTTAATACAATTGTTTGCAACTACAAAATGATTTGATCTTTTAATACAGGTAACAACATAATCTCAGCTTTCTCCAACATAGATTTATCCTTATCATCCTTATCATTCCAAATGCAGCTTTAACCTATCATATCAATACCAGCATCTGCTGCACCTCCCAGCCAGCAAAACAAGATATGACCTGAACGTTTGGACATGTTTGTCCAAAGTTTAGATTAAAAGGAAAATAACTGAGTAGCCTTTAACTTATCCATCTTCCCAAATGAAATATAATTCTTAGACCGAGTGCAACCAGAACTTAATTTTTTAACAACATTTTTTCAAAGTCCCTATTCTCTTCAAGGGTTGCCCATTACTTACCTGCTTGCTACCTTGATGAAGCAGTACTGTCCTTACACATCTAACCAAGAACTTTACTTAAAGCCCTATAACATACTTTCTATAATGCGGGAAAGTAGCTGGGTAGAGGGGTTCAGGACTTGTCCACCAGGTCTGAGCTTGACCACCCCGGTCTGCGGTGCTTTGGCTCTGTGCTCTCCTCTGATGTTCTCATCTTTCCCATTCTCCCCAGTAAAATGTTATTCTGCTATGGTAATAGAGTAGACCATACTGGCAGCGACTCAACATTGAGTGTCAGGCAGCAGTTAACTAACCTGACCACCCTGAGGACTAACGGCCTTGGATGCCAAAGTTCACAGGGAAGGGTGATGGTCCCCAAGTGGATTAAATCCCATGTGAACCTATCTTGATGGAGGGCAGCAGCTTCATCAAACCTGGCCTGGGGCTGAGGAGGACTTTGTGTGCCAAAAGGGCTCAGGACCAGAAAGTTGCAGAACTGGATCAGTGGTACAAGGGGGCCCATGTTGCAATGTGGAAGGCAGATGAAAGGCCACTGCATTATATTCTCAGGACAGTCTTAATGGCTGATCGACATGAGGATCACCAATATTCGGATTCGGATATGGAAGAAGAAGAAGACGATGATTTGCAAGGAATTAATTCTGTCACCTGTTGGTTCGATACCTCTTGGGGAACTTTTAGCTGGAACCACTCTCCAGTCCAAGGGGCCTGGCTCCTTCTTTCTCTCCCTGTGGTTCTCCTTCCAATATCTCATCCACCACCAGATCAGCCAACCCTTTTTCCTACCCTCTCTAGTTCCTCCACCCCATCTCCTTTGTGAAGTTTCTCCCTCACCTGTACCTCCTTTTCCTTTATCTTCTCCTTAACAGTCACCATGAAGACCTCAGTTACTTCAATTCCCTTCTTGTCCCAATCTATTGTGGAACTCCTGGCCTGAATTGCTAGGAGGCAACAGGCCATCTCCTTCATGATGTTCCTCCTCACAAGCCTCCTAGACTAGGAGTGGTGGGCAACTTACATTTGTTCAGATATTGCTGGACTGCAAATCCCATCCTTCTTTTCCCACTGGCTATGGTGGATATATATATATATACAGTATAATGAACCGTTCTCAGTGGTGGGATATGGTTGATGACTAGGGTTGAGGAGGTTTGGTCCATCAACATGAAGGACTGCAGTTGCCCTAATAATAATTGCATGCCATAAAGTTGATTTCCATCTTACAGTGATCCCTTTTCAGAATTTTCTATATAGCAAACAAACAAACAAACAAACAAACAAACAAACAAACAAACAAACAAACAAACAAACAAACAAACAAATAAATAAATAGAAACCTCTGTGTGTGACAGCCTCATAATGGATGTGATATTCATTCTCTCAAAAATAGTGCAATAAACTTGCATGACGAGGAAAGTTAAGCGCAGTGCGTTGCCAACCACCTTGCTCTGTGTAATGCACAAAAGAGGACATGCCCACAAATAATTTACATCTAGAACAAAGCAAGCCATCTAAATTATCGAATTTTAAAGTAAGCCCAGTAAAGAGGACAGGGGAAGCATATGCTAAGAAAGGACTGACTGACTGACTGACAGATGCCATAACGGATTGTCAGCTTTAAAGAGTTGGCTTGCTAATTGGATAACATAATGCAGAAGATGCATGGCACTCTCAGAGAGTATATGATTGTGCACTCTTTCATCAATCATGCCAAGACATCTTGGCATTCAAAACACAGCAAACCATTCTTAACTATAGTTTTTAAAACAGGCTATGAATAGTCTCTCTACCCATGTTTCATGCAAGACATGTTATGCTAAACTGGAACATGTGAATATGACATGGTACACTTATACAAAGCAGCTTGTGGTTTCATAATGGTGAGATTCTAACTATCAGATAGATTAATGAATATTTGCAAAGTTTTACTAAGGCACTACCAAGTCCAACCATTTAATCACTTTACAATGTAGTTATCTGGCAGCTCTCCAATGTGAAGCTGAGGACCATTTTTAGAAAACAATAACAACAAACGGTATTGTGGCACAATAAAGACTAACAAGGTTTACTTGACAGAAGCTTTTGTGGGCTACACTAAACTTCATCAGTTGCTTCCTTAGGGCCCTTCCTCAAGGTCTTTGGAGGAAGAACTCTCATGCCAAATAAATCTTGTTAGTCTTAAGGATAACACATGGCTCTGTTTTTCCTGCAAAAGACTAACGGCAGCTTTCATTTGGAAACTACTTTTAGTGGAGTACTAAAAAAGTAAAGGTCACCCTTGCCTGAAAGCCAGTCGTATCCAACTCTAGGGTTCAGTGCTCATCTCTGTTTCACAGCCGAAGAGCCAGCGCTGTCTGCTTCTGCAGACATTTCTGAAGTCATGTGGAAGGCACGACTAGACACTGCAGGGCACGGAACGCTGCTCACCTTCCTACCAAAGTAGTCCCTATTTATCTACTTGCAATTTCTTGCTTTCTAGCTGCTAGGTTGGCAGGAGAGTGGAATACTAAACATGTAGATAAATGTACATTTTGCTCCATGTCCTCTGCCACCCCCTAAATATTCTTTGATGCAGAAAATAGTATCCAAGTATAGTTGGAAAGAAGTCACTACTAAGACTGAGAGAATGAGGTGAGAAATACTTGCCTACATGATAGATGTTATGACCAAAAGTAGCTATCAGGATGAGCTTAGCTAGATAAAGGTAAAGGTTTCCCTTGCTCGAAAGCCAGTCGTATCCGACTCTAGGGTGCAGTGCTCATCTCTGTTTCTAAGCCGAAGAGCCAGCGCTGTCTGCTTCTGCAGACATTTCCGTGGTCATGTGGCAGGCATGACTAGACCCCGGAGCGCACAGAACGCTGTTACCTTCCCACCGAAGTGGTCCCTATTTATCTACTTGCAATTTCTTGCTTTCGAACTGATGGAGGGAATTTTTGTCTGTTTGTAGCCATATTTGTATGTGAGTCCTATCATAGGAAGAGCATTGCTTGATTTTTATATCTTATGTTTTATGCATAAGAGCACAACAAAAGTCCTGGCAGATTAGGAGAAAGTTCTATTTGGTAGCAGCGGCATTCTGTTTCTTGATGCAGGCAATCGGATGTCAACTGGGAGGACGAGATGTACGCTCAGAGAGGCTGCTTCTTTCCATGAGCTGGCTACAAAGATAGTTGGATGTCATTGAGAAACTGACAACCCTACATGAATATACTGATATTTCATAGCTAGTGTTTCACAGCCATGTTCAAAATGTAAAATATGAGTACTGTACTCATTGTTTCTAGGTATAAGGAATACATTAGGTTTCAACATAACCTAACATCTCAAAATTATAGGGAAATGGTCAGACAATCTTTGTCTCTCTGCTGATCTTGTCTGGACAATGGTGGGGAGCAGACAGGGGAAAGGGTGTGATATTTCCTGGTGTGATATTTCTAATCAAAACCCATTTTAAGATGGGATGCCTTTTACTGGGGCTTAAGGTCATTTCAGTTACAGTAGCATTAAGGTTTTTCAATAAAACATTTTAAATGCCAGTTATATAACTGCTTTTAAAACATTTAACAGCCACATTGGTTACATGACCTGGGACAAAGGATATTTTCTCAGCACACTGATATATGGTAGACAGAATACCCATATGGGAACATTACAGAATGGCCTCAGGTCATTCCATAATGCACAGGACAGGATTTTTTTTGTTGTTGTAGAAAAACAATGATTGTTAATGAATCCTGCGGCAATGAAAGTTCAATGACATGGCAAAAGACAGAGATAATAGACTCAATAAGTGTGAAAGAAACCAGCCAATAACAGCAATTGGAGGGGTGTGCGTGTTTGCTAGCAAAAGTGGTCTATGGGTGAAGCACTAAGGAAAGCAAGTACACAGTCTGACAGACACCCTACCTAGAAATTTCATGCTTGAATTAAGCAAGTAAAAAATCCAAAACAAAGGCACTGTCCCCTCAAGAATTCCAGCTATTCCTGAGTGTAGAGACCTCCTAGTGTCTGGCCGGACATCCCGCTACGGTAATGGAGTAGACCATACAGCCAACGACTCAATGCCGGGTGTTGGGCAGCAGCAAATAACCTGACTCCCTAAAGGGGCCAACAGCTATGGGCAGATGAACCCCTTTAGGTGGGGTGATGGTCCCCCTCAGTGAAGGAAATGCCACTGGGCCCATCAGCAAAATGAACGGAGGAGGAACCATTCTGATTCCCAATGGTCATGGAGGCAGAAGAGGCTATGCCAGATGGACTGGCTGTGAAGGCATACCTTAATAATATCCTCAAGGCTGCGGCAGTCCATTGCAGTCCCGGTGTCAAATCCTGCTTGTCTCATTTCATATGTGCCGCAGGAGATGGCTCCGTGATCACTTCATGGCAAGCTGAGATACACCTTAAACAAATTCATGCCAATGTTTGGTTTTTTTCCTGTTTGTCATTCTTCTTTCATCCATCAACTGTGAGGATTGATTTTCGGGGGACGGGAATGTATACTCGGATACGTGTAGCAGCTGATGACAAGAGACCCCCTTCCTAACAAGGATGCATCACAAAGAGAATATGGTTTTACCTGCAAGAGCTAACACATTAGAGAATGGTCATGAAATTTGGCAATATAACAGGAGGAGAACTTGGCCTGGCACTAAGGCCAACATGCAGCCAGGGGGGACGTAGTATGGACAGCATTGGGGAAAACTGAAACCCTGTCCCCACTTTGACATAACTTTCACTAACTGCCTATAAGGCACCTTACAGCCTAGGCTATTTCATAGATTTCAGGTGGTGGTGGGGGGGTGAGTTTGCTAGTCTGCTGTGGCAAAAATAACTTCATCAATAGTGTTTGATGAAGTTGTATACAGTACTTATGATGCTTTAAGGGACCACAACACTCCCTGCCATACTGAATTCCCCTTGTTATGCCTAACTCTGCAGTTGTCTGTAGTGTAATTGGCTGGAACTTTCCAAAATATTTTGAAACTTATTGCTACCCTCTTATGCATGGAGCAGCCTTGTAATGTTAAATGGGGTGATCTCAAGCTTGTGTAGCAATAAACAAGAGACCCCCACAGAGCAATTTGGTCATGGAGTGTTATTGTCGTCAGCTACAACCTGATCTGTGCATGGGGTGTTTTTTCCCCCTGCCCCTGGGTGCTGGGAAGCCTGGTCTTGGAGGCCAGATGGTTCTGGGCCTGCTTCACTCTCTGAAGCAAGCAGGAAAAATGCCACTGGTGCATACCTGTCAACCCGCGGCTCTGGAAAAAATGGGACCTGCGCAGATCGCTTGTGCTCAGGTCGCTTTCCATGCATGCGTGGAAGTGCTCCGCCGCTTGCCCAGCCCCTATGCAAGTGGCGTAGCGCTTCCATGCATGCGTGGAAGGGTTTTACACTTGTGTAGAACCCTTCCACGCATGCATTGAAAGCGTTTCCCCCCGCTGCCAAATTACAGGGTTTTGGCAGCGCAGGGCGGGTTATGACGTCAATCGGCGTCAAATTCCGTGGTAATCCCGGCCAAATAGGGATGGTTGACAGGTATGCACTGGCGTGAATTTGTTTAAGGTGGATCCCAGCTTGCCAAGAAGTGACCCACACACTATGATCACGGAGCCATCTCCTGCGGTACATATGAAATGCGACATGCAGGATTTAACACCAGGACTGCAATGGACTGCCTCACCCTTGAGGATATGGACAAGGTGCGCCTTCACAGCCAGTCCATCTGGCATGGCCTCTTCTGCCTCTATGACTGTTGGGAATCAGAGTTCCTCCTTCGCTCATTTTGCCATTGGGCCCAGTGTGATGTTTTCCAGTGGCATTTCCTCCACTGAGGGGGACCATCACCCCACTTAAAGGGGCTCATCCGCCTGTAGGGAATCAGGTTATTTACTACCACCCAACCCTCAGCATTGAGTCACTGGCTGTATGGTCTACTCCCCTGATGGCGAACCTTGGCAATCCAGATGTTCTTGGACTTCAATTCCCAGAAGCCCAAGTATTTTACTTCCACTTCTGGGAGCGACGAGAGCGGTGCGGATCGGATGAATTGCAGCAAACCCATTCATGTGGATTCACAGGGGCTTGGGCTTCTGGGAATTGATGTCCAAGAACAACTGGAGTGCCAATGTTCGCCAACATGGGTCTACTCCATTACCATAGTGGAGGGTCTAGCCTGCTACGGTATGTAATCCCATAGCTTTGAACAGTCTGACTTTGGTTCTTAAAGGTGAAAACTAAAATCTCATGGGATAATGCTAGGCAAGCAGTTCTGATATGAAACAGAGCTATAAGTTAAACAGAGAGGAGTTGCTGAATAATCACGCTCAATAGGACAAAGAAATTCTGTTTAATGGCATTGGTATTGCAAGTTGTCAGGAAGGGAAGGTGTGTGATCAGGAACTGAAGCAAGGAATAGCTTCTTCAATCTGCACATCCAGAGCACTATTGGCTTTATTTCTACTGAGAGGCAGCAAAATGTGTGGTTAAAAAAATATGGTCTGGAGTGACTAAATGTTTGGCATTTGGGGATGAAGTTAATCCAGTGATGCTCTGAAGCAGGTTCTGTCCTGTTCAGGAGAACTGGTAGCGGAAATTTCTCCAGGCCATGCCCACCTGGCTGGCCACACCCACCTCCATAACCCATTGCGTTGGCCATGCCCACAAATTTGGCCCTGCCCACAGAGGTGGTAGTAAAAAAAATTGGAGTGCATCACTGGGAACTTTACCAAATGGGCTGAGGCCAGATGTGGGGCTAAAATAGGTGATTGACCAATGCAGGGAACTAGATGGGTGTGTGTGTTTTACTGTTTACTGTAGTATACTTGTGAGGTAATAATAATTTCATGTCAGAAATTATTCTGGGTTGAAAGATTTTTGCTAGAGAAACTCTGCTCAGGGGATGCCCGAATGAGGCTCCTTTTATGTCCCAAAGACCTTTCCCCACCAAAGTGTTCCCTGTTTATCTATTTGCAATTTCTTGCTTTCACTCTTCTAGGTTGGCAGGAGCTGGGACAGAGATGGGCGCTCAATCCGTCATGCAGTACCCGGGTCTTGAACTGCAGACTTGTTGGCCTTCCAGCTAACAGAGTTAGCTTCTTAACCACTGAGCCACCACAGATTTATGGATAGTATTGGACCTGGTTGTCCCAGTTCTAATCTCATCTGGTTTGTGTTTTTCAAGAAGGTGGTGTTAGGGGAGCAACTTTGTTGAGTTTCTACAGGCTATTAAACATTTTTGTTCCATGTGATTTGGTAATATTTTCAGGATATTATTTCTTCACTCTGTTATTAAGTTTACCTGCTACATTTAATGTTTTTGTTGTTTTAGAATTTTTAAGTTTTAAAATTGTTTAGAAATGTAATGTTGTAAAATCACCTTGTAGGCTGAAAGGTGTTGCTTAAACAAAAATAAATGCACAGACTCAAGAGATACATCGGGCATAATCCTGTTACGTAGTTAATGCCTGCAGAGTGCATACAGTATAACTTGCAACAAGTCTTCCCTGGCAACTGTGAGCTGACTTGAGTTGCCCCATTGGGAGAAAGGTGGCCTTTAACTGAGACAAATAAATAAGGTAAATAAATAACGAAAGTCCACTTGGTTTTGTGTACACACTGATCCATTCTCTTGGCATACCTGAAAGTTCAGAGGTTCATTAACTGCCAGAAAGAGAATTCCTCAGGCATAACTATGCAACAGGACTTTTGCCATTATGTTGGCTGTCAAGCTAGCCGGGACCTCCAACCTCCCTCTTCTGTGTTTTTTGTGTTAAGATAATTAAAAACAAAACCACTAACAAATTAAGTCAGTTAAACTCCTAGTTAACATTCCAAGTCTGAAGTTAAAGCCAAAATGCACTCTAATCCTGTGTTCAAACCAATTACTGCAACCTTGCAGGTCATGTGGGTTTTGATTTTGCCACGATTTCATTTCTTAATAAGCTTAAAGAGTTGTCAAATCTCTTCTATAATCAGTTTTTACAGGAAGCCAGTGAAATAAGGGTTTCTAAAGGTAACAGCTGGTATCTCTTTTCATAAAAAAAATTCCCTTTTACAGCACTATTTCCAAACAATATCACAGTGGTTGTAATCACAGGGTTACAATTAAGGTTGTGTCAGGTCTCCTCTTGTAGGCTTTGCTCAGGGTCCTTCACTTTTTTAGCTCTTTGTAGTGGAATTCTAATAAGTTATGAATAGCTTACATTTTAAGGGTCAGGTTACTGGTTCTCAGGACAGTGTCTGAGGTCTCTAAGAACTACTATGCTCCCTCTGGTCGACATGCAGGCAGACAAATTCCAACTGGTACTAGAAGAGGAGAAATGATGGAATACTTATCTTCGTACTCTCAAGGCTCACTGGCTCAGTGAGAACCTTTCTGTATGTGTGTGGCACATGCAATATTTGCTTAGCGTGCAGCCTAAGAAACCCATATTACTAATTTTGCTTTCTCACACATACACATATTATTGTGTAATTATTAGACAAGGACTTGCCTCCCATAAAGGTTTTGTTCTTCTAACATCAGGGAAAGGGAAGTTAATTACCTGGCAATCCTATCAAAGATTTATAATGGATTTTGGGTATAGTTAACATTAACATACAGGTGAAACTTGGAAAATTAGAATATCGTGCAAATGTTCATTCATTTCACTTAAAAGGTGAAACAAATATATGAGATAGACTCACTACATGCAAAGCGAGAGATGTCATGCCTTAATTCGTTATAGTTGTGATGATCATGGCGTACAGCATACATGAGATTATGTGATGATTATGGGGTACATGAGATTGGGGTGTTGGGGTTTTCATAAGATGTAAGCCATAAGCATCAATATTATAACAAAGTAAGGCTTGAACTATCTTGCTTTGTATGTAATGAGTCTATCTCATATATTTGTTTCACCTTTTACGATGCATTACTGTTGTGCATTGAGGCACATTTGCAAGTAGCGTGAGGAGCGCTCTTGCAAGAGGAAATGGTGGTTTCCCGCCATTCTAACCAGAAGCCTAAAGTGGCGCGAAATCCCCTGTAAAAGGGCGCGCTTGTTAGGTCAAACCAAGCCCTGTGATTGGTTCCACTTTTGGATCCTGTTCCCCATTGGTTAACTACATATATCCCCTGTTATGATTGGTTAGTCACGTTTGTCCGGCGGGTCGCTACCTTGTATCCAGGAGCCACCGCTGGGGAGACACTATATAAGCCCCACAGGTAAACAAGGGTGGGGCCGGACCGGATCTATACTTCCTACTCCATACAGGTAGCCGGGTAGCACTAAGCCTGGGTCCCTCCCTTATGCTACGCTTCTATGGTAGCTAGTTTATTGCCCATTGTTGGGTAAGAGTCCAGAGGGACTGAATCCACTAGGAATGTATAGCCATCTCAGGATCTGGAACACCTTGTAAACTCCTCTCTAATTGACTGTTAAATAAAGTTCATCGTTGTCCTAGACTAGTGCTTATAAGGGCCGGATTCAACAATTACTGAACTGAATGAACATTTGCACAATATTCTAATTTTCCGAGTTTTACCTGTACTATGCTTATTAAACATTTTTGTTCCATGTGATAAATACAGTGGCTTTTTCAAATCAGAAATATAAACTAAGGGGTAATTAAATTGACAAATAATACAGGAAATACTATAGGACATGGGTTGGTCAGCTTGGTCAACTGTGCTGTGTGGTTGTTTAAGGCAAAGTTACCGAGGTAAACCCAACTTCATGGGTGCAGAACAGATTCAAAGCATATTGCTTTGCATTTTTTCTGTTGCATTGTTGTACCCCAATTGTAGTTGTAAAAGCTTTTGAAATAGGTTTGGAATACTAACTGTTAGATTCTAAACCTAATGGCTAATCCCAGTCAACGTAGTCTCACTGAATTATTGTTGAAAGAAAAGTCAACACTTACAGAGGTCTCATCGATTCCAGTGGGTATTATATTAGTTTTAGACTATCAATTGGATTTAGGCCAATAAAAAGTCAAATTATGCTTTCAGTTCTTAAATAGTATGTTTCTTTTAATATAGCCCTGTAATTCCCTGTAATTCCTTGTAATGATAAATTTATTGTATTATTTTATGCATCTCATTTTATTGATACAGTAAAACCTCAGATAATGCTAAAACTTGGTTCCACAAGTCTTAGTGTTATCCAATTTTTAACTTTATCCGATGCATGCATCGGATAACGTTAAAATCGTATAGGACGAATCGCATAATGTTAAAACTCCATAGAGATACATTGTAACCGGCACAGGCTTTAGCGAATGTTATCCGATGCATCCCATAGGATTTTAACGTTATGCAATGCAATTTTTTTCCAGATTGCTTAACGTTATGCGGTTTTAGTGTTATCTGATGCAAACATTATCCAAGATATCACTGTATTATATCACCTCATATTTAATCTATTATTACACCATTTTATGCAATTGTATTTTATTCAGTTCAACAATTGTATTTTATGCAATCCAT
Organism: Bradypodion ventrale; assembly: GCA_035047345.1. Taxonomy (NCBI): domain Eukaryota; kingdom Metazoa; phylum Chordata; class Lepidosauria; order Squamata; family Chamaeleonidae; genus Bradypodion; species Bradypodion ventrale. The sequence goes on along the minus strand of JAWDJE010000011.1, from coordinate 7,443,972 downwards.
CTTATTATATTTTAACTTGATATGGTCAGCAGACTAATCAACTAATAAAGAATTCCATTCAATTCAATCCTAGAGTAAAAGGAAGTCATTATTTTAACTTCTGTTTCATGATACCCACACATATTCCCCCCCACTAAAAATATGCAAATCCGAATCAGACAAATTATTAGAGGAAGGGCATCTGAATTTTCCTTGATCTGTTCCTGATCTGAGGGTAAATCTCACAATCTGTAGAAGGATGGGTTTGTCATCCTTGTTTCTTTATCAATGTGCTGTGAGAGATATCTTTATTAATTTTTTTGTCCTTTCATCATTCTTCCTTCTCTTACTTGAATTCTCTAGGTCAGCCATATCTGCAGGGGTGGCAGCAGGATTTAATTGCTTTTCACTTCCTACCTTCGTCTCAGGGTGACCAGCCCATTAATAATGCACAGGAGCCAACTAAGAAATGCATGTTAGATTAGGGATTAATTGATATTTGGAAATATTTCAATCCATATTTGAGTAAGGTTACATACTGTAGTCTTAACTCTTCTAGCTCTTGTATAATTATTTCACAATTGGCAAAAGCTCAGCTTTCTCCTTTCTCCTCTTATCATCCTCTAAATTTGCCTCGCACAACCACTATGTAAAACAGTGGTTCATACCTAGTGATGGTAGAGTTGCCTTTCATTTCTGTTTTCCTTCTATTTCTGATGTATACCACCACAGCCCACAAACAAACAACTTGATTACTCAGGAAATGTTTCATGGAATAATATTGCTTAAAAGCCATAACTTTGAAAAACTGTAAAACTTCGTTCACTGTTGGGGACAGGGACTGTTCAATCTGTGCCCATTTTTAAGTGGGTTTCCTGTTGCTCTTTTGAAAAATCTATTGAGACGCTGGCTTTATATTTAATCTGCTGCTGATTGGGATACTTTTTGTGTCATTCTGTGTATTTTCTTCACTGTTTCTGTATCATGATACCATTTTTACTGAGTGTGTCACAGAAAATTGGAACATAAATATTTTGTAGGTCAGGGTTCCATTCAGAGGGACACCCAAATACTTTGGGGGTAAGGTGGTGTTCCAAAATCTTGCCTTTCCACCTCACTCAGAGATTCCTCTCTTCTTCTCTGTTTTTTAAGTGAAATACACAGCCCTGTGTTTTAAAGAGTTTGGTTTCAGCTAGTTGTTTTTGTAATACAGTAAGGTCAGCAGTTCGAATCCCGAGTACTGCAGGACGGAATGAGCTCCCGTCTTTGTCCCAGTTCCTGCCAACCTAGAAATTGCAAGTAGGTAATTATGGCAACTGACATAGTGACTGTACAAGAAACTGACTTACATAGAGACCTGATATAGTGGACTTTTTCTTTCTTTCTTTCTTTCCCTTTCACTAATTAGTTCAACTTTTACTTTGATACTATGTGATAAACTGTGATATTGTGCATGATAATACTTTGTTTTAAAACTGTTTAAACTGTGATAACATGTGTGATGGGAAAAGACTGGCGTAGAGACCGGCAAGGCACGCCACAAAGTTTGCCAAGAGAACCCTATGGACCAAAACAAAAGGCAAAACAAGGGAATGCTCAGCACAGCAGATCTGAAAAGGAGGAGGGATACGAAAGGGGGAGGAGAAATACAGTGTTGCAGGGAACAATACTGCATAGGGACATGGAATGTGAGGTCTATGAGATGGCTAGATGGTATTGTAGACACAATGGGCACAGAGCTGGGAGGGCTGAGGGGGATGGTGGAGGACAGAGGCGCCTGGAGGAAAATGGTCCATGCGGTCGCAAAGGGTCGGAGTCAACTGTACGACTGAACAACAACAACAAATAGGGACCACTTTGGTGGGAAGGTAACAGCGTTCCATGCGCTTCGGTGTCTAGTCATGCCTGCCACATGATCATGGAAACGTCTGCAGAAGCAGACAGCGCTGGCTCTTCAGCTTTGAAACTGAGATGAGCAGTGAACCCTAGAGTCAGATACAACTGTCTTTCGAGCAAGGGAAACCTTTACCTTTACCTATAAGGAAAGATCTTAAGAACATAAGAACATAAGAACAGCCTTGCTGGAACAGGCCACAGCCCATCCAGTCCAGCATTCTGTCTCACACAGTGGCTCACCATTTCCTTCAGGGTATTCCCAAGCAGATGCCTGCTTAGGATTCCCTGGAAATGATATTGAGAGATATCCTGCCTATCTCTCCAACCCGGAGGTTGTCCTTAAGTATCCATAATTATAGCCATTGATACTCTTGTCCTCCATGAACTTGTCTAATCCTTTCTTAAAGCTGTCAAGACTGACAGCTGTCACCACTTCTTCTGGCAGGGAGTTCCATAGACCAGTAATCCTCTGGGTGAAAAAGTACTTTCTCTTATTTGTTTGAGAACTAGTACCCAAAAGTTTCATGGAGTGTCCCCTAGTTCTAGTGTTATGCGATAGGGAAAACAGTTTTTCCTTATCTACTTTGTCTTCTAATGCAAAGGTTAGCTGGTGCTCAATGGACTCAAAAGTTTCTCCTTGGACTGTCAAGGCAGGATCATTAGCATATGAAACTCCTAGAGTACGTGCATGTCAGTTGATTGTTTGTGTAAACGTTAAAAAGTAATGTTGTCAATATGCTACCCTGTGAGAGACTGTTCCTTTGATTCCTCCAGTTGGACATATTTACCCATGAGAAAAGAAGACTTAGGGGAGATATAACACTAAAATAACACTAAAAATCAGATACTGTAACGCTAAGACTTGTGGAACCAAGTTTTAACATTATCCGGGGTATTACTGTAATGTACTTTGAGGAGTGCACACATAACTTTTGTATAAACACCAGTCTTTTCAGGACCCATTACAACAAAATGTCTTGCTTTAGCAGCTGAGGCTATCTGTGCAAAGCATTGATAGGCTAGTTCTTCTGATGCCTTGTGATTCTGGAGCAACTTTTATACAAGTTAAGTGCCAAATGAATATACAGGAGAATGAAATTCTATGGCACATTTAAAAAACCTCTTATAGGCACACAACCTGAAGTATGAAAGGAAGGGCAAGGTAGTCAACTATACAGACTCTTTGTACAGCCAAGCTGTGGTACAGCTACAGATGCTTCGCTGCAGAAGGGTAGGGGAACTAAAGTAACATGCACACTAATTATCCCTATTTATCAAACACCTCCAATACTCTGGTTAGTATTCCCTTCCCGCATCACCTCCTAGCAATGAAAACTGACACAAGATTTAGAATTCACTGGGCAACTTGTATACATAAAGTAAATTGTACTTTCCCCATAGACAACAGTGGTAGATTTGTATATGACTGCAATCTTTTGCTATGATAGCACTTGAAGTTAAGACTAATGGAATCTTGTAGCAAGCTTCTAAGGGTAGACAATTTTGGACCTGTTTCAAGTCTGCAGAGTGTGCATCAGAGAGACAGAAAGAGAGAGAGAGAGAGGAGAGAGAAATACTGGGCTATCATAAAAACACAAGTGGTCTCCTCCATTTAGTTATTAAAATGTCAAAGGAGACTTAGACCTGAGTTTTACATATGTAGGAGGACAAAGAACTGTCTGGAATACAGATCAGAATGCTTGATGAGCTCTCTTAATCAAAAGGCAGGGTGTTCTTATGCTTCACCAAGGCAAGAAAATGCTTTGAATTTCCCCGTGAATAACAAACGGCTAGACATCAGGCTCAAGCTAAATATTCAGCAAATTCTGTGCTTCTTTCCTGCAGTGTTTAACACATATATGAACACACAGAGGAGTCAGAATGGGAATGAAGGTGAAGGAAACTGAGGCAGGATGGAATTTTGCCTCTCCTCCATAGGGTGGGAAAGGAACGTAAGGAGGCCAACTGTGATTAAAAAAGAGATGGTTGCCCCATTGATAATTGAAACAAGTCATGGGATATAGAGACTCCCATGCCTAGAGATCAGAACTGGATTGTTCTCTGTCACATACATGTTGCATAAAGGGAGATAAAGAACAAATAGTTTATTTTACCATTTTGTTTACCCATACTAGTATTTCTCCCAAAAAAACTATTAGCACAGCTAATTCAAATAGGTATTTGGGGGGTGCTATTAGTGTTGCTTTTGCTGGCCATACTTTTGATTATGCTTGTATGCGATTTTATCTTTTACTCTGCAAGGTTTTGTAATTTTTAACCCCTTTGCTGATTTATGGGCAGTATCTGTTTAATTAAAAGGAAGTGAGGACTGTAAAGTATAATGAAGTCACAATGGGGTACTTAGCCTTCCTTTTAATTAAAATGTGAATATAAGAAATAATATTTTCTGGTGCTATATATCTTCAGGCTTTGGGATCCCATTTCAACGGTGCTTTAAGTTTCCATGGAAGACCCTATTCAGCATTAGTCCTGTAACAAGTGGGGGCTTTAGGTGTTGGGAGTGAATCCATCTTAGGTTTTAGTCTGGATTTTACATGGATTGTCCAATGATTTGAAATTATTTGGAGAATAGTGCCCTGTGCCCTTGACAGCTCTTATGAGGCACAGACTAAAACCTGGATTCATAGCACCCCTGAAATTAGAGTCACCAGCTGCCACTTTCTGCACAGAATAAAGTGCAATGCAATTACAGTGAACCCCCGACTAATGACACATTAGAATAGTGGCATTTTTGATTAACGACACTACCGACGCACCCCACGTGATCTCCCACACAATGACAAAAAGCATCATTATTTGAATAACAATGGGTTTTTTACCATCGTTGTGCGAATAACAACGGTTTTTTGACGTTCTGCAGGATATCTCCCATAGGAAACCTCAAAACAATGTTTTAGCAACATCGTTATGTGAGGGTCTACTTAAGTCTTTGGTATGAGCAGTTCATTCTGGCCTCCACTTGGGTAGATGAGTAAGGGAGACGGGGAAACTAACAAGTTCTTCTTCCACATGCAGGATTATTTCCAATGAGTGCAACTGTTTTATTGGGAGCCTTTTTTAGGTAACTGGTTTTAGGTGTCTGGCTGTGGAGACAGAGGTTAGGAGTTCAATTCCCTGCTGTGCATCCTAGAAGAGCCTGCCTGTGTAGACGTGGGCAAGCAGCACAGCCATCCCCAAAAGAAGGCTATGGGAAACAATTTGTATATTATCCACTTAGAAAACCATAGAAAAGGTCACCATAAGTCTGAATTGATGGTACAAAGTTATTATTTATTCACCAGAGGTAGGTCTAGATAGCTCAGTCTGGGTAAAATAACCCATCTATTCAGCTGTGGAAATTTCCAACTACAGTAGAAACCAAATACATTAGGATTCCTGCATTGAGCAGAGGGGTTGGACTCGATGGTCTAAAAGTCCCCTTCCAACTCAGTGATTCTATGTTTCTACATTAGTATTTACACAAAGAGGCAAGGTAAAATATGAGATTATCTTTAGTAGTTCAATTCAAAGAAATAGAAATAATAAGGATGACAATGAGTGTTATTTTAATTGCCCAGGTTCACAATTCTTCTTAGAAGGCTTGAAGTAGAAAAACAAATAAGGTAGTTCAAATTAAGATTTAAGGAAATCTTAAGTGATACACACGTGCAATTAGTACGTTTTGCACTTAATAGCTGTGACACACAAAAAGAGCCTCCTTGAAGATTGTGGTATATTAGAACCACAATCGGGTACAACCTGGGCAACGGTAACCTTGTTGTGCCATCTAAGACTAGGTCAGATGAAAGGAACTGTGGAATGAATTCACCAAAAGGTGGCTTTATTTTGGCAGTCTCATATCTGGCCTAGACATGGAAGAAAAAGAAGACAACTGAATAGCTTAAAGAGAACAAAAGAAACGGTAAGACACCAAACCACAGTTCCAGTGATGGGCAACTTCTGGAAAGTCACTCCTCTGAAAAGTTAATTTGACAAATTTATACTATGTTGCTTCCCTACATCCCACACCCACTTGTTATATGATGGGCTAGGACAGTACTTTTGTCAAAAGCAAGAAGCAACTATTCAGTCACTTTTGTTGTTCAGTCGCACAGTCGATTCCGATCCTTTGTGATCCTATGGATCATTGCCTGCCAGGCACCTCTGTCCTCCACCATTGTCCTCAACCCATCCAGCTCTGGGTCCATTGCATCTACGATACCATCTAGCCATCTTCTCTTTTCCTGCCCCCTTCTTCTTTTGTCCTCCACCTTTTCCAGCATCAAGTGAATCCTCTCTTCTCATTTGATGTCCAAAGTACTTTAGCTTCATCTTTACTATTTGACCTTCTAAGGAGCAGTCAGGGTTGAGTTCTTCTAAGATTGACCTATTTGTTCTCCTTGCTGTCCAGGGGACTCTCAAGACTCTCCTCCAACACCACATCTCTTCTGCGCTCAGCTTTCCTTATGGTCCAGCTCTCACAACCATACATTACCACCAGGAATACCATTGCTTTGAATTTGCAAATTTTTGTTTGCAAGGTGATGTCTCTACTTTTCACTACGTTTCCCAGGTTTCTCATAGCTTGTCTGCAATCACCATCTGCAATGATCTTTGATCCTAAGAAAGTAAAATCTGTCACTGCTTCTACTTCTTCCCCGTCTATTTTCCAGGAACTGATAGTGATCCAGTCACTACCTTTTTGTAAAAAAAAAGTCTATTGTGAATTAAAACAGGCTCAGGAGTAAGAATTATGTTTAACCAACAAATCATGCATAGTTAGGATTTTCTGTATTAGGACTGCATTTTTCTGGAGTACAGGAGATTAGATGAAGTCTAGAGGCTTTGGGGTTGCATTTGGACCATTACGAAGGTTCATACTGACCAAAGTCTACCATCTGCGTTCCCTTGCATGAACTATTTACTGAATTCTTCAACTTGGTGTCCTGATATCTTGAGCTGAGAATGCAGGGAAGAAAGAAACACTACTGAGAATCCATCGTTAGAAGAAAGTCCCAGAGTCTAAAGGTACCCTTCCCTGTCATGTCATGTGGGTAGAGTGATTCTGGCTTGGGCCATGGAAAGTTTTATGAACACCCCAGTAAAGGAAGCAGAATAACCGCTCTTACAGAGTTATACCACAGAGCATGGGTGCATCAATATGATTTGTTTGAATAAACTATTGCTGACTGCAGTGTACAAATGCAATATCCCTACTAATTGTCATTAGTTAATTAAAACAGCTAAAGGGATTACAAAAAAAATTTCCTTGTTAAAATTACAAGGCACGATATTGGCAATTCAACGGTAATTGGCAGATACTGTCAAAAGCAGACAGCCAGTACTACCACTATATTTAGAGAGAGTGGTGCTTTTCTTTCTCAAGGCTAGATATGAGCTTTGATTACATAGCATTTCTTTAATTTGTTGCTATTCAAGAAAGCCCTTCGAGCACCAAGGCAAGTGGTTTTGCTTTGCTTTTACATTTGCATTTTTTAATTTGCATTTTTTAATTTCCCAGACTACAGCTACACACCTACGCAGGCATCCCCTGTGGGAGGAAAAAGAATATTTTTCAGTATGAACAATGCTGTTTCTTTTCTGAAAGAGAGCTGTCGTTATTAATTCTGGGGTTGTAAGAAAAATCACTTGCTACTTAAGCACTTATATGTTAAAAATCATATCCATTATTAAGTACAGATATGCTACTGAAACGGTTTCTGCCTTAAATAAGACAGCCAGGCAAAAAGCTAACATTGATCAGCTGACTTTATCAGATGGATGTCTGGGCTGTCAGGCAACCTAGTTCTATATTCCTTATACATGCCACCAAAGTGCGTTGTAGACACCTTAGCCCAGGAGTGCCCAAACCTTTTGGGTCAGGGGCCTAACCATGCCCCCAGAACAGTTGAGCGGGCCAGACCATGCCCCCAGAACAGGGCATGTTTGCGCATATGCATCCATATTCACTTCCTGGTTCAGTGCGGATGCTTCTACGCATGCACAAAAGCAGCCATATTTACTACCTGGTTTGGTGCGAACGCTCCTGCGCATGTGCGAGGATGTCTGCGCTGAACTAGGAAGTGAATACGGATGTGTCCGCACATGTGCAGAAGCATCCGTATTCACTTCCTGGTTTGGTGAGGGCACCACGGGCCTGATGGAATGGCTTTGGGGGCTGTATCCGGCCCATGGGCCGTAGTTTGGGCATGCCTGCCTTAGCCCAAGTAATCATTTATTGAAACAAACATGGCAATTTGGAGCCTAAGGTTTTTACTACTAATAGCAACTATCTATTGACTCACAATACTGACATATTATTCAATAATAAATTGTCTAACTGGTTTAAACATAATGTACTATGAAGTCATAATATGAATCAGTGTATAATATAAACATATGACAATCAATTCACATTTAGAATAACTAAAACAGAGCAATGTCAAAGAAATTATGAATGCATGGAAAAAGAAAGGTTTTCAGGAAGTACTTGAAACATATTACAGTCTCTGCTTATGTCACATGTGGGGGAAGGATATTGTACAATGGGTGGCATGGCTGAGAAAGGTGATAACTGGTAAAGCCACTGCAAATCTCAAATGTCAACTGCATATATTTATAGGAAGCAGGTCTTCCAGCTATTCTGAATCTGAGTTAATTAAGGTTTTATATACTACCTGGCTGCCTGGGTAGTGATGGGGTGCGGGCGCTATGCTCGGGCCTCACCACTGCTCCGGGAGCTGCACTGGTTGCCAGTGCTGGCTTTGAACTTTAAAGCCCTTCATGGCATTGGACCAGGTTACCTAAGAGACCACATCGCCACAAGGAATTCAGCCCGTCCTACTAAGGCAGACAGGAGGGGCTCACTGATGGTCCCAACAGTGAAATAAGTTCATCTTAGCGGGGCCAGGAAGAGAGCCTTTTCCGTGTCTCCCCAGCCCAATGGAACCTCCTACCACCTGAGCTGCATCTCCAGACGGATCTACTCCCTTTCAGAAAGATGCTGAAGACATGGCTTTGTCAACAGGTGTGGGGCACGCTAGACTCCACTAGTCAAGCTCACTGGCTGATTTAGCCTATGCTAGGGACCTTTTCTGGTTTCGTTATTCTGTTTTATGTGGGTAAGGGTTGGGTCGGTTGTGTTCTTTTAATGATGATTTGCTATTGTTCTGTTTTAATGCTGATTTTAGCTGTGGGGTTTGGGTTCTTGTTTTTAGCTGTGGTAGTTTTAATTGTTTTTATATTGTAATTTTTTATCTATTGTATTTTCTCTCTCCCCCCCTCCCGTTTTGTTGTTAGCTGCCCTGAGTGGTGTACCCATCAGGAGGGCGGGATATAAATGTTTGAAATAAATAAATAGATAAATATACCCACAGCAAATCCATAAGTATAGTTGGATAGCAGGCATATAGCTGGGTATGCATTGAGTACTGTAGCAGTTATGTTCTGCACTAGCTACAGCCTCTGAACCAGGTACAGCATATTGCATTACTTACCTGCATTAGATATCCCACTGGGGAGGCTACTCCACTCAGAAATTAGTCTAGTAGTTAACTCATGCTGGCCGTGAGATTTAGGGATTGTTCAGAAAGCATTAAGTCTGCTCTCAAGTGTGTTTTTGGGGTGGGATGATCTGCTGTTTTTACAGTGTCCATAACATGTTGGATGATGGAGTGGCCAACTCACACCCAATACATACCTTTCGAGCACCTGTCATGGATTTTTTTAAAACATGCTCCCATATATCCTGTTCCCGGTGCTTGTGGATGTTGGGGACAAGATATATGGGAGCCTTGCAGCTGTCAAAGCTGCTTCCGTTGTTAATTTCTGGAACCCCGAAACCACTTCAGCATAAAAATTGTAAACTTATTTAATGTTTGATAGATGATTGATGTTGTGCTGCAGCACTTAGATCACAGTAAAAAATATATATATTTTTGTCTTTCCCTTTCTGTGTATTGCCGATTAAGTAACTGCCCTCAGGCATGGTTTCAATAGGCAACACACAGAAAAGGGATTTTTAAAAAACTGTCATCTAAGTGATGCAGTGCAACATCAGTCATCTATCAAGCATAAAAATAATATCGCTTCCCCTGACTATCTGCAGATGATCAGAAGAAGTTTTCAATGTGCTGTTATTATGAAGCAGCTCATCAGTCACTTCGTAATAATGGCAATTAGATCATGTATGCTGTTTTAATGGTGAGGGAGTGGGTTAAATGTCATCTAGCTTCTCGCCCAGCCAGTGGTGGGATTCAGCAGGTTCACCCCAGTTTGCCAGAACTGGTAGCAGAAATTCTAGCTGGCCCCGTCCATCCAAGTTTTGAAATAACCCAGGGCTTTCCCCTTGCCCATGGCCACCATGCCACACCCACAGAGTAGGTAGTAAAAAATTTGAATCCCACCACTGTCTATTTGTGCAACTAACAGGGTGCGGTCCTTTATGGGGTCAAGGCAGTGGTGGGTATCAGCAGGTTCACACCAGTTTGCCATAACCAGTAGCAGAAATTCTGGCTGGCCCAGCCCATCCAAGTTTTGAAATAAATTAGTCCTAATTCAGGTGCAATGCAGGGCTTCCCCCTGGCCATGCCCACCATACCACACCCACAATGTGGTAGTAAATTTTTTTGGAGCCCACCACTGCCCCCAGCCCTCAAGTGACCAACCTGATCCAGCATGATCCAGTCTTCATCTCAACAGCCAGTGTGGGCAAGCCTTTGTTTAGACAAAGATGGGTCTACAAATACTTCCCAAATGCACGTACCTGTTCATTAAGTTTTCATACAGTCACACTCAGGTCAGAAAGGATCTGTGTCTTACCAGGATTCATCATCAGCCCTTATCCAACCCATAATCGCATCCAGGTACTGGTTCAAAGCATAGGCTAGGTCAGAATATGCATGACAGTCTTCAACTTCTATTAGAATTGCGAATGTTTTCAATCAAATGACCAACATGATGATGGATAGGGTTTGTGGAGGTAGAGTACAGAGCACCTCTTTAGGAAAGCATTGTTCATCTGCTCTGCCAAAGAATCCCCATTCAAGGGAGTTGGGCCAATTAATGCCAGAGAAGAAAGCAGATTTTGCTTTTACCACAAAAGGAGACACATCTACATTTCCCTTTCCAAACAGAGAGGTTCAGATACAAAGATGTATAGTATATGTAAAATCAATAAACACAGTGTCCACGTGCAGTCTTGTTTTTCCCAAAAGAAATTGCAAATATCATTGGCGGCGGCGGCGGTGGCTACTCGTGTCCAAGTATACATTTTTCCTAGGAAAAATGCCATTGGTGTGAATTTGTTTAAGGTGGATCCCAGCTTGCCATGCGGACCCATCTCCTGCGGCACATATGAAATGAGACATGCAGCATTTAACACCAGGACTGCAATGGACTGCTACAGCCAAGGTGCGCCTTCACAGCCAGTCCATCTGGCATGGCCTCTTCCGCTTCCTTGACTGTTGGGAATTGGGTTCGTCCTCTGCTCATTTTCCCTTAGGACTTTCACAATTAGATAGGCTTTCATTGTTTTAATGTGTTTTCTGAACTAAGATTGTTTCATTTGCTTAATTAATCTGTAACCTACTTTTGCTACAATAAAAATACTTTTAAAAGACAAGAAGATGACTGGAGTGGTTACTTGGCTATGCGCTACCTTAATTAGAGCCTAGATTTAGGTCAGGAGACATGAGAGGGCAAGCTTAAAATCCTGGATTCAGGTGTGGTCCCACCTACGTGTAGACTAAAGTTCTACTTGTAACAGAATCCGTCACCCTGCTGACCACCCTGTCTTCTCTTTTCTATATGCTAGCACTAGTTCATCAGTTTCACTCCAGATCACAACTAGAACCAATCTGGGATTTCACAAGTCAGCACTCAGGTTCCTTCAAAGCAGGAGTTCTCAACCTTTTTAAGCCAGGGGGTGGGTCACGCTCCCTCAGGCAGCTTTGCCCTTCCTCCACCACATGGCGCTTCCTGGTATGGTGGAGGCAGGTGGGCCCCCACATGAAATGGTGCCGCGGGCTGCATCTGGCCTGCTGGTCACAGGTTGAGAATCCCTGCTTCAAAGCCTACATGTCTTACAGAATGTAGTCTGCCAAGTAGCAATATCACATTGAGCAGAATTAATGTATAATAATAATCAACAGAAGTCATAATAACAGTAATGTTTCTAATAAGGATTTAATCCTACAGATCATTCGCCCACCTACTCCAACCCCGTGAAAGAGCTTAGATAACACTGATTGTTTATTCTTGTAGTGGATTTATCACACAAGCTGCTTCAAGGGCCACGCTGAGTAACAAAGCTTCAGAAATTGAAAGACAGATAAACTAGAAGGCTTAGATGATTGCCATTGGGCTGAGCGTATTAAAGAAATATTAACAAAAAAGAAATTGAGCCTTTAAGAAAAAAAAAATCTCTGATAAGAGAATCAAAGCTGAAAAATGGGGAAAGGAAGGAGTTAAAATTGTCACTGTGTACGAAATTGGTTTTGTAAAGAAAGATGTAACATATAAATGAAGCATGTTTAATTTCTTGTTAACACAATCCACACACTATATACTTATGTAAGAGATTATTACTGCTACAGTAAGGTATGAAACGTCTTGCATTTTATGTAACAACTTAAGTCATTTGGGTACTTAATACGACAACATGAAAATTATGCCCTTACAGTAGCATTATCTATCTATTTTAATCTGTTAATTAAAAAAAATCTTCTGTCTTCATTTCATGCTTTAAAAAATAATGTATTTACATATCACTCTTCATAATATTTATCCCAGGGCAATTTACAATATAAATTAAAAGGAAATAGAAGTAAATTAAAAGGAAATAGAAGTAAAATCATAAAACAAATAACACAATTAAATATTAATTAAAACAGCGGAGTGTTTAAAATACAGTACATCTGACAGTTAAAATGCAAACTAATGTCTTTAAGAACATAAGAAGAGACTTGGTACAGTATTTTCATTCTACTTTAGCAAACCAGATTTTATTTACTTACTCCTTATAAATTGTCCAATAATCACTGTACTCTGGGTAATGTAAAGCAAAATGAGATAACAAAACACAAGATATTTTCTTTCTTATACTCTGTATCAGAGTATTGTGCAAATTAAAATTATGGATGTGTATGAAATATAGGTAGCATTTGAACTGTTAAGATGATTAGATTCCTTAACACTCGAAGGAGTAAAAGGCAGGTAAATAAAAAGTAGATGGTTTAATTATTTTTGACCAAAAGTAGCCTATTTCAATAGTTTTACCTTGTCCATTTACTGGATCTTCTTTTGTATATGTGGTAGGGTGTTAATTGCACACACATAAATACACAAATTAATTGAATTTTTCCACATTCACAAAAAATTGTCCAGTCATACAAATACAACAGTCCCATTTTACTTCATTATTCTTTGACCTTCCTACTTCACCTCAAAGTCTATTAACAGGTTTCCAAATGGCCTATTCTGGATCTTGTCCTGGTGGGAGACACTCTTCAGCATTTATCCATTGGGCAAGGTGTGTTGTCTTTGTTCGCCATAGGTTTAGCGTAGTCTCTTCTAGTTTAATATTTAGAGCTTCAGGAGTGTGCAAAAAACTTTTCCTTGATTTAAGCCATTATTTGTGGGGTTGTTGCTTGTCATGTTGATGGGTTTGGCGATGTATTACCTTATTTCATTCCTTAATTGCTAGCACCACTCAATGTACTTCTAGAGGGACAATGCCAGTCAAAGAAGTACTTTTTAAAGTGGGGCATAGACTTCAGGCAACCAGGAATAATCCTGCATGATTTATTAAGGGCTGCATCCACTTGTTTGGCATGTGCTCATGTATATCATAGGGCACAGGTGAACAACATTGGTGCTCCAGGTGTTCTTGGACTTCAATTCCCAGAAGCTCAAGTCAGTACACCTGCTAACTTGGAGCTTTCTTTCACCTTCTCTGTTCTTGAAGTGGAAGGCAACATTTCTAATGCAGAGGATAGCTGGTGCTTGGGGGACTCAAAGGTTTTCCCCTGGGCTATCAAGGCGATATCATCTGCATATATGAAACTCTTGGCATATAGGAATGTGAACTGACCATTAAACACAAAATGATAAACAGTGATAAAATTAGCACATGAAGTGTGAAGTCTACCAGCAGGATAGAAGAGCAATCACATTCTTTTAATGTCGTACTCTTGGCATCTGATATTCAAGACACTAGATGCCTCTTATTCTGGAGGTAGCATTTAAGCATAACTAGTAGTTACCTCCAGCCTTATGTGGCATGAATTTATCCAAACACATTTTAAAGCTTTCCATGTTAGTAAGATATAAGATATTAAAAACAAGTTAGATGAATATATAAAAGTTGTGTTTTCCTGGTAGGGTAGATTAGCTGTAAATAAAATGAAGATTTAACCTAAAATTATTATTTTTTATTTAGAATTTCACCAATGAGGATAAATGAAGCTGAATTAAAAGAATGGTAAATTATGCTTAATGTATTTTGTAATGCGAACAAAAAAATAAGGATAAATTTTTTTAAAAAAAGAGATGGTATAAAATTCAGAAATTAGGAGGGTTCATATTCATAATTACGTTGGAGAGGATGTCAGGAAAAGGGACCTATTTTCATACATGGTGAAGTTGTGAGCATGTTTTGAAATTTTAGCAAAAGGTCTTCAATGAGATAAGTGAAATAATTAGATTAAATTTAGAAGTACAGTATGTTATAAATAGCTCTTTTATCAAGATACTGTATAAGGTTCAAGATAAAACTGGTGAAATAAAAAAGAAATTTCAAACTTTGTAACAGTAGCAAGATTAATGGTTTTAAAGATTTAGAGAGAATTTATAAATTACATTTTAATAAAGGGGAAAGGATCAACACCTTCACAAGACTCGACACCGTTTTGGAAACTGAATGAAGGTTCATAAAGATTTGAAAATGGTTATGTAGCTCTGTTGGTCCTGGGAGCATGGAGGACATTTCTTTAAAAATTATTGTATATTTTATATAATTTTATATATTAAAATTATATAAAATGTTATATTTCAGTTCTTATGTTTTGCTTATGTTTTGTTTATAGAATAAAATAAAATGAAAAAGCTTTCCAAGCTAATAACTAGACAGTACTAACTTGGAAGCAAATTCTATCATTTACAATACATTACTGGTCTAGCAATTTCCAGTAATTAATGACTTCTTCCTCTTGTCATATGGCTTCCATCTGTTCCAAAGGATGAAAGAGGTTACCTGGGAACAGTGGGACAGAAGTTGGAAGTGTTTAGTTTTTTAAAAAAATTATCTGTGCTGATGACATCATCAGCCTTATGTGGGCCTCGCTATACAAGCAGGATTTATTTATTTATGGTTAAATTTCTATACCACCCACTTGACCAAGGCCGACTCAGGGCGGTTCACAATTACAGATAAAACAGAATTAAAACCCACCCCCTAAAAAGAGGTGCAGGTACCAATGGAACCGTGGGGTTTCCACCCCAAAGCTCTATGAAGAAGCACTTTGTGACCTGACTCTTCCAACATTTGGCTTAACTGGTAACTTGGGACATCAGGATTATGAGAGACATGAAAAAGATCTAGTCTAAATTCTTCACATATATTATATACCTCAATCTAAGTGGGAAAGCTCCAAATATGTAAGCATTCCTCACAGAAGATTTGTTCCATTTCCTTTCATTGAAGAAATTCCAGAAACAAGAGGAAACAGATGCAAATGCTCAATCTCTCATTTTGGGTTATGGAAGTTTAGTGTATGGGACCAAAGACAACAGAGCAGCCGAAGGGTTGGCTTAACACAGGTTTATTGCATGATGATCCGGTGGAACATGAGGTAATGGCGGTGATACATCTCAATATATACAGTAGCATTATACATTTGAATCTTGTAGCACGGTAGCTCATTGGCTGCTACCGGCGTGGCCTCGCCCAGGCACGCCTCTCTTCAGTAGTTCTTTCTCCTCCTGATTAATGCGGGGAAGGTTTTCCCGCGGCTGTCCGTGATTGAGCAATGTGAACCATGTGAGACTGAACGCTCGCAGCTGCCCTCTATGGGCTGCTTGCTCGCGTTCCTTTACAGCTGAGATACATTGTATATGGAGTGGTTACATTCTTATCTTTCCAGTACAGTGAACATGCATACATAACGGGAAGGTACCAAAAAGGGAGGGAAATGTAAGACTGAGCTTTGTTGCCCTTCATCTGGGAGTCCTCATCAAATTTCACACCCTTCAAAGAACAGTGATCAATAAAAACCCCAACTGTTTTGATTTCAGTGGCTGTTATTGTTGTTGTTCAGTCGCACAGTCGATTCCGACCCTTTGCGACCCCATGGACCATTTTCCTCCAGGCACCTCTGTCCTCCACCATTCTCATCAGCCCACCAAGCTCTGTGCCCATTGTGTCCACAATACCATCTATCCATCTCATCCTTGGACGCCCCCTTCTTCTCTTGCCCTCCACCTGTCCCAGCATCAAGGCCTTCTCAAGTGAGTCCTCCCTTCTCATTTGATGTCCAAAGTCCTTTAGCTTCATCTTCACTATTTGTCCCTCCAATGAACAGTCAGGATTGATTTCTTCCAATATTGACCTATTTGTTCTCTTTGCTGTCCAAGGGACTCTCAGGACTCTCCTCCAACACCACATCTCAAAGGCATCTATTCTTCTGCGCTCAGCCTTCCTAATGGTCCAGCTCTCACACCATACATTACCACTGGGAATACCATTGCTTTAACTATGCAAATTTTTGTTTTCAAGGTGATGTCTCTGCTTTTCACTATATTCCCCAGGTTTCTCATAGCTTGTCTCCCCATAATCAGTCGTCTTTTTATTTCATGGCTACAGTCGCCATCTGCAGTGATCTTAGATCCCAGGAAAGTAAAATCTGTCACTGCTTCTACTTCTTCCCCATTTATTTTCCAGGGACTGATGGGGCCTGTTTCCATTATCTTGGTTTTCTTGATATTAAGTCCCAAGCCAACTTTTGCACTCTCCTCCTTCAATCCAATCAAGAGGTTCTTTAGGTCTTCCTCACTTTCTGCCATTAGGGTGGTATCGTCTGCATATCTCAAATTGTTGATGTTTCTCCCAGCAATTTTGATCCTATATTGTGATTCCTCCATTCCTGCATTGCACATTGTGTGCTCTGTGTATAGATTGAATAAGCAGGGTGATAAAATGCAGCCTTGTCTTACTCCTTTCCCTATTCCAAACCACTCTGTCATTCTGTGTTCTGTCCTAACTGCTGCTTCTTGGTTCATGTACAGATTTCTCATGAGGCATATGAGGTGCTCTGGTATTCCCATCTCTTTAATTACTTGCCACATTTTGTTGTGCTCCACGCAGTCAAAAGCCTTGGTGTAGTCAATAAAACAAAAGTAGACTTGTTTCTGGTATTCTTTTGTTTTCTCCATGATCCAACGTATGTTGGCAATGTGGTCTCTAGTCCCCCTGCCTCTTCTGAAACCGGCCTGCACCTCTGGTAATTCTCTCTCCACATGGAGCTGCAGCCTATCCTGTATTATCTTGAGCATCACCTTGCTGGCATGTGGGATGAGCGCAATTGTTCGGTAATTTGAACATTCTTTGGCATTGCCTTTTTTGGGGATTGGAACGTACACTGATCTTTTCCAATCCTGTGGCCACTGTTTTGTTTTCCAAATTTGCTGGCATATTGAATGCCGTAGTTTGATTCCATCATCTTTTAGGGCTTTGAAAAATTCAACTGGGATACCATCATCTCCACTAGCTTTGTTGTTTGCAGTGCTTTTTAGGGCCTTTCTGACTTCACTCTGCATAATGTCTGGTTCAAGTTCAAATTTCTCATTATTGTTATTATCAAGAGTGTTGAGGTCCTTTTTGTAGAGTTCCTCTGTGTACTCTTGCCATCTTTTTTGATCTCTTCTGCTTCAGCTAACTCCTTTCCATCTTTGTCCCTTATCATGGTCATTTTTGCTTTAAATGTTCCCTTGATTTCCCCAATTTTTTGGAAAAGATCTCTAGTCCTGCCTCTTTTGTTGTTTTCCTCCATTTCTTTGCACTGTTCGTTCAGGTAGTTTTCCTTATCTCTCCTTGCTTTTCTTTGAAATTCTGATTTCAGGTGATTGTATTTTTTATTTTCTCCTTGGACTTTTGCATTCCTTCTTTCCTCTGGTATTTTAAGGGCCTCATCAGACAACCACTTTGCTTTCTTACGCTTCTTTTCTTTTGGTATGGTTTCTCTTGCTGCCTCCTTCATGATGTCCCGCGTCTCTGTCCATAATTCATCTGGTACTCTGTCTATCATGTACAGGACATTAAATCTGTTCATGACCTCCACCGTGTATTCTTTAGGGATGTTGTGTAGGTCATATCTGTCTGGTCTAATTGTTTTCCCCATTTTCTTTAGTCTAAGCCTGAATTTTGCGATCAGTAGGTTGTGATCTGAGCCACAGTCTGCTCCAG
Organism: Bradypodion ventrale; assembly: GCA_035047345.1. NCBI lineage: Eukaryota > Metazoa > Chordata > Lepidosauria > Squamata > Chamaeleonidae > Bradypodion > Bradypodion ventrale. Next base: position 7,425,638 of record JAWDJE010000011.1, on the reverse strand, counting down.
GTCTTGTTTTTGCTGACTGAATGGAGGTTCTCCATCTTTCACTGAAGAGTATGTAATCAATCTGGTTTTGATGCTGGCCATCTGGTGATGTCCATGTGTAAAGTTGCCTCTTGTGTTGCTGGAAGAGGGTGTTTGCTATGACTAGTGCGTTCTCTTGGCAGAACTCTATCAATGTTTGCCCTGCTTCATTCTGTGTGCCAAGACCAAACTTGCCTGTTATTCCATTTACTTTTTGATTTCCTACTTTGGCATTCCAATCTCCTAAAATAATGTGGACATCATTTTTTGGTGTCTGTTTTATGAGGTGTTGTAGGTCCTCATAGAACTGGTCAACTGTGGCTTCATCTGCACTAGTGCTTGGTGCATAGACTTGGATTACAGTGATATTGAAAGGTTTGCCTTGGATTCTGACTGACATCATTCTGTCATTTTTGATGTTGTATCCCATTACTGCTTTCCTCACTCTTTTGTTGACAATTATGGCTACTCCATTTTTTCTGAGGTTTTCTTGCCCACAGTAGTAGATATTATGGTTTCCAGAGCTGAATTCACCCATCCCTGTCCATTTTAACTCACTGATTCCCAGGATGTCAATGCTTATTCTTTCCATCTCGTTTTTAACCACTTCCAGTTTTCCTTGATTCATAGACCTCACATTCCATGTCCCTATGCAGTATTGTTCCCTGCAACACTGTATTTCTCCTCCCCCTTTCAAGTCCCTCCCCCTTTTCAGATCTGCTGTGCTGAGCATCCCCTTGTTTTGCCCTTTTTTTTTGTCCATAGGGTTCTCTTGGCAAACTTTGTGGTGTGCTTTGCTGGTCTCTACGCCAGTCTCTTCCCATCACACATGTTATCACAGTTTAAACAGTTTTAAAACAAAGTATTATCATGCACAATATCACAGTTTATCACATAGTATCAAAGTAAAAGTTGGACTAATTAATGAAAGGGAAAGAGAGAAAGAAAAAGTCCACTATATCAAGTCTCTATGTAAGTCAGTTTCTTGTACAGTCACTATGTCAGTTGCTATAAGCCATCTATGTTTAGCCAGCTATATTATTTCATTTTGATTACTTATCCTTTGCATGCATGCAGCAGCTCTCGCCTCCCTTTGGCCGCATGGAGTTGGTCAAAGGCACCGATTCAGGCCTCGCTGTGATGGTGGTTGCAGGTGGAATCTCCTGGGGGTGGTCAGGGGTCTCCGGAGGTGTCCGCGGTTGGCTGGAGTGACAGCGCGGCCCTTCTTCTTTGCTATTAGGGGTTGGGTTATAGCAGTACCAATAGTCCAGTAGAACAATCTTTTCTTTCGGTGTGAGCTTTTATTTGCCAATAATTCTATTCTTAATGCAACCACACTTCTGGATATGCAAAGTCTCAATTTATTTCCCTCTACCTGTAACAATTTTGACTTGAAGATCAATACGAATAAGATAGTGGTGATATATCAACCTGTTCTTGGTGTATTGATTCAGAAGAATCAGTTCTAAAAGTATTTCTCCTTTCTGTAGTGGATATGTTCACGTATGTTGGAAATACTGTCTCCTACTGTATGCTCATCAATGATGAAGTGACCTCACGAACCTTTAAAGCTGATATTGCCTTTGAAACATTTTGCTCTTCTGTATGGAATTGAGATGAATCAATCTTTCCATTAAGCTGAAGATGCACAACACTCTTGTTCTATCCTCTCTGCTTTATGGAGTAGAGACATGGTCTATCTATCAACACAATGCAAGAAAGCTCAATCACTTTCATCTCGCCTGTTTTCAGAGAATTCTTAACATAAAATAGCAAGATGAAGACCATAACACCAAAGTCCTGGAGCAAACACAGATGACAAACATTTCGCAATTGTGATACAACGACTTCAGTGAGCTGGCCAGGTTTTCAAGATGTCAGGTGAACATTTCCTTAAGTATACCTTCTATGGACAACTTGCTCTAGGTGCTCAATTGTGTGGTGAACAGAATCAATGATTCAAGGACATAGTGAAGACAACTTTAAAGATAGTTAATAGTGACATGCCAATTGGGAAGTTTTTACTTAATACCAAAATTTGAAACAAAAAGAATTAGGGATGTACAAGATAAAATTGAGAAAGCAAAGATGTAACATCTCAGTAGCCCAACAAGTCCAAGACTAGTAAACTGTTCCAGAGTTCCCTTGTCTTCTTGGCTTATATGGGACTGAACAATCGCCTGCACATCTATTAGCATGCTACTGTTCAATCTTAACTACTTGTCTCATTTTTCTTAAATTATAATTTGATGGAAATAGTATTCTTCCAAAACAATAAACAGACTACAGTATGTGGTACAGAAGACCCTTGCATAACGATGTTGCTTGGTTCCCCAAGTAGTGTTGCTATGCAGAAATACCGTCATTATTCGAATAACAACATTTTTGTCATTATTCGAATAATCACATGGTGAGTGTCGTAGCGTTGTTAATCAAAAATGATGCTATTCTAACGCGTCGTTAGGCGGGGGTCCACTGTATTCAGAATTCAATATGGACTGGATTTGGCATGCCGTAGTTACTAATAAAAAGAGGTGGTGTAAGAATTATTTTTTCAAAAGACCTACGTTAACCACAGAATTAGTGAAATTATTATTGTGATCAAACATAATGACCTCGTCCCTGCTAATCATGTAGCTAGTTTTTTTTTTAAAAAAATGTCATGTTTTGAATTGATGTGTAAACAATGTCTGAAGATTGTAACAGGAAAGAATTGAGCCAGCCTTCTCTTTGTGATGGGAAAGACTTACTGTATATCATCTTAAATCTATATGAGGAGTTGCTTCGAGCAGGAGAAACAGCTAGATCTGACTAGTAAAGAGATCTTAACAGATCTAATGGAAGCTTGCAGTTGCTTCTACAATTTACGTAATCAGGGAGGACAAAAGGCCAACATTTTCTCCAGAGACGTAGGCACTTCCTAATTCAAGGGTAAATCATGCTGAATAAGAATGCAAAGTCATAAACAGTAATCAGATTGGCAGCTTAAGCAGAGCTACAAGAGAAGATATGCTGCTCTACAGTGGAGTGTTAACCCTATACATGATGAACACACATAAAAAAATATTCATGAGAAATTTGAGGACTGTGGAATTTACTTCCCAAACCTGCTACTGTAGAATGTCTGAGAACTGTCTGTAGAGGTACATTGCAGGCGCACCCCCCAATAAAGGACTCAGACACTGGTAAAAGTGGATAACGGCATTGGGCCACATTTATTGATTCATGCCCTAGTCCGAATTATAAATTTCTATTGGTAATTGACCAATCATAATTCTTAAGGCAAGCAGGCCGAAGTAACACTGGTAAGGTACCACCCAAAATTGCCAACGGCAATTGTTACAATGTATCTATTTGTATCAATTTGTTTGTTGATAACAAACAAATTGTTGACCGTAGTCAATATCTAACTAATGACCCCACCCTCTGACGTGTATCCGTGAAATCACGGGGTGATGCACGCTGTCTAGCTGTAGCCATCACCCCGTCGCCTGGTTCGTCGTTGACCGGACAACGTTTAACCAACTTATGCCTGTCTAGTGTTGTCCAGTCAATTGCGAACCTGCCGGATACCTGTGGGTCATAAATGTTTACCTTACCAGTGATACCCGCCCATGTGACCAAAGTCAACAGCAGCAACAGAAACCCCTATATCAAACCATAGCAACAGTGTGGGATGGGCGAAAAAACCAGGACCCGAGAGCCAATTGTGGGTCCCAGCCAAAAATTCCCACCCGGCCCCGAAGCGACCAAAATATCACACTGTTAACTAGGGAGGGGGTGGAGGGGAAAAACTTCTCCGCTCCGTCGCTTCGCAAAATGGCAGCTCGGCTGCCTCATGGCCACCCCTTTTATAAGGGAGCTGGCCACGCCCCCTAACTACCCGGATGCCTTCGTCCGATGGGGGGGGGGCCGCAAAGAGCGCGGCGGCCATTTTGGCGCCGCGCTTGCATTGCAGGCGCACCCCCCAATAAAGGACTCAGACACTGGTAAAAGTGGATAACGGCATTGGGCCACATTTATTGATTCATGCCCTAGTCCGAATTATAAATTTCTATTGGTAATTGACCAATCATAATTCCTAAGGCAACCAGGCCGAAGTAACACTGGTAAGGTACCACCCAAAATTGCCAACGACAATTGTTACAATGTATCTATTTGTATCAATTTGTTTGTTGACAACAAACAAATTGTTGACCGTAGTCAATATCTAACTAATGACCCCACCCTCTGACGCGTATCCGTGAAATCACGGGGTGATGCATGCTGTCTAGCTGTAGCCATCACCCCGTCGCCTGGTTCGTCGTTGACCGGACAACGTTTAACCAACTTATGCCTGTCTAGTGTTGTCCAGTCAATTGCGAACCTGCCGGATACCTGTGGGTCATAAATGTTTACCTTACCAGTGATACCCGCCACACGGGGAGGCTTCCCAAAAGGCTCACCGCCCCCCCAAGACCGTCAGCTCGGTCGACAGGCCTGCTCGCCAGTCCACTAACCAGAGGTCCATACCTCCCTGTGACAGATGGGCCCCATCCCCTGAGTAAAGCTCGTAATTTTGCAGACTGATGGCGGGGAGGCTAATGACGCGTCCCCCGCCCTTGTCGAAAAGGAACCGGGCAATAGCCCCGTTCACGGAGCGTCGGCTCAGTCAAGAGCCTCGAGGCCGAACGCCCCTCTGTAAGCGTACCGCGGTATCGTGTCTGACCAATTGAGGGACGTGGCAGGCCACACATAATGTGAGTAGGGCAGGTCACTGCAAACCGCAAGCTTCCGCGATAGGCCAGTGACCTGTCCCAAGCCATCGCCCCCAAGGTACATAACCAGGACATCGGGCGAGTCAGCATCCCTGATGTAGAAAAGGAATGGCAACAGTTCCCGCCATAACATGCCACGCTTACCATACCACCTGAGACGTGCGGATGCACCCAGTCCCAGTCGGGGTCCCCACTCTGTCGCCGCAGCGTAACGCGCTGCCCTGTGCAGCGTAACGCGCTGCCCTGTGCAGCGTAACGCGCTGCTCTGTGCAGCGTAACGCGCTGCCCCATGCAGCGTAACGCGCTGCCCTGTGCACGTGGCTATGGCCCACCAGCCATACTGTCACCGGTGTAAAACGACACCCAGGGTCTGTCAAGGAAAAAAGGGGGGGAGAAACAGTGCAGTGACTAAACTGGTACTCACGGTTGAAGAGGGCGAACACAAAACTGAAAACATTGTGATCCCCACCCTCCCATGCGGCATATTTCAGCCCCGGAATACCCAAAAACAGCTGCAGTAGAAGCCGCCCCTATCCTGAACGAATGGGTGCCGCAGCGAGCCCCAGAGAGGCCAACACTGTCTAGTGCCTTCCCAGCACCCTCCAAAATTGAAATTTAGTAAGGGAAGACCCACCTTGGTGACAGAAAAACGGGCCATGGTGCGTGCCACGCAGTGCAAGGAGATCCTGTAGGGCACCAACCGGACAGATGTCTGCCAAAGAACATCGTAGCAGTCTACTCCACTGCCTACGCCGTGCTGATTCGTTTTAGAGGAGCGTATCCCCAACTGAGCCCAATATTGTCCAGACAGACATCTTCGAGTTCCAGTGCCCTACGACTTGCATCCGCCTTAGACAGCATCTCAAGCTCGCTGATGCGGAGCGCTCCAAAAAAGGCCACCGTTGTAGCCGCATGAAATGGGCTGCCTCATATCTATCAAAACAGAGGCCAGGCCAGCCCCGGGCCAATCGGGTAAAAACCCCTGGGGAAATCGGGTGGCGGTCGTCCGGGCAACGCCCACGCTCCCGCACCCACCCCTCCAAAACATGTCTCACACGGAAGTCAGTGGTACTGTCCACACGACCTCCCACCTTGGCCATAAAAGCCAACGCCGACAGCCTAGATGCTATGGTGCGAGGTGCAAGGCCCTGGGCATGCAGGTAAACCATGAACCGCAGTACATGGATCACTGGGATCGGCCAGGTTCCTGGCAGCCGGAATTGGGGACAGAATGCTCTGAAGAAATGAATGCATGGTGATACGCCTTACGCGTGCGTAGCACTAGTGACAAGCCAATCGCCCGGTTCACCTCTCCTTGCCATATCTCGTCCGGGAGTGGCGAGGGAAATTCCTCCGCATCCAGGGCCAAGGCACGGAACCGGGAGATCTGCAGGCGGGACAAAGCGTCAGCAATATCATTATTGACCCCCGGGACACGCCTGGCCCAGAAGAGGACGTTGAGGCGCAGGCTGCGCAACAGAAACTGGCGCACTAGGTCCATGACCCTGGGCGATGTGGAAGTCTGTGAGGTGACAATGTGGACAACAGCCGCATTGTCACACCAGAAATGGACGACCAAGTTGGCCCACTCCTTGCCCCATAGCATCAAAGCCCCCAGGATAGGGAAAATTCCAGATACGTGAGACCACGCAGGCGACCCGTGCCTGCCCAGGCTGGTGGCCGCCCACCAGAGGCCCACTTCCAATTGAAGTACATCCCATAACCCAGGGATCCCGAGGCATCGGACTGTATCTGAAAGCGAGGGGAAGCCCGGGGCTCAGACCTCCAAAATGACACCCCATTGAACTCCCTCAGGAACTGGAGCCAGACAAGCACATCTGCCCTGATACCCCGGGTAAGTCTAACCCTATGGTGGGGCCTGGATAATCCTGCCATGGCGTCGCACAAGCGCCGAGCAAATGCCCTGCCCGGTGCGACGACCCTGCAAGCGAAATTGAGGTGACCATGTAGCACCTGCAGTTCCCTCAGTGATGCCATGCGCTTGGCCAGCAAGTCCGAGATAAGGGCCACTAGCCTCGACACCTTATCCCGCTGCAACCTAGAAGCCTGGGCTACCGTGTCAATCTCCACCCCCAGGAATACTAGCTGTGTAGATGGGCCCTCGGTCTTTTCGGGCGCTAAAGGGACACCAAGTTCCTCCATTAGCATCTGAAATGTGTTGAGGAGACGTGTGCACGTGTCCCAGCCCCTTTCAGCCCCGAATAAAATCATCCAGGGAATGGGCTACAGACCGGGACCCTGACCTGCGGACAAAAGCCCATTCTAGGAAGGTGGTGAAACGCTCAAATGCCGAGCCCGAAATGGAACAGCCAAAAGGCATGGCATCATCAAAATAATATGCTCCCCAGAACGGGGGTGCAGGGACAGGGCCAGCGACCCTGCCCGCATTAACCTCCTTAGCAATTCTGGCAGCAGCCACCTCCTCCCTTCCCCTGAGGCACAAAAGGTTGGGGGCATCTTGGGGGAACCTACCACCCCTGAAAGGAATACGGAACCCCAGTCGAAAACCCCAAAGCAGGTAAACTGCATCTGCCCCCCTCGGGTACAATGCAAGGCAACGCTCCAACATGTCCACATTAATCGGGGAGGGAGCCTTTCGGTGAACCAGCTCCACCTGAGGCAGTCTTGCCAGCCTCCTGTCCGCCCCTCCCTCTGCCCCGCATCCCTCCAGGCCTGGGACATGCAGAGGCCGCATGGGGGCCAGCACAGGCGGGACACTCATGTCTGTATTTGCAATTCTTCCTATTGCAGGAACCATTGTACGAGAAAGTCCAGCACAGCAGGCGGGCTGGAACCCCCCGCCCCGCCACCTGGCGGGGGACCTATGCTGGGGCCGCACGCTGGACCGCATGTCCACAATGGTATCTCTCCCCAGGCGCGGGGCACGTGGGAGTCATGTACAGAAGCCAAAGCCTCTGGCAGGGCTCATCCCACCTCATCTCGGGGTGCAGGGGAATCCGCATACGGAATTCCTCGTCATAAGCCAACCACGACGGGCCCGGGAAGTCAACCATCGCCCTATAGATGTTGTCCAAATACTGGACCATCGGAATCGCCAAACCCGGCCGGGCCCTAAGGTATACCGCCATATATATGAGGTAGGCCGGCAACCAGGTGGCCCACGTACATGGTGGCTTGCGACGACGTGCCTGCTCCTTATCCATCTCATCCTGCCCCCCCTCTTCCTTGGTGGTCTCTCTGTTGAGGAGGGAGAAGATATCCACATACTCCCCCCGCCAGATCTTCTCTTTGGTGGTCTGGGCCAAATGGTCTCCCAGTGGTAAGGAATACCCCGCTGTCGGCGAGGCCGACACAGGTACATCAGAAACTGGGGGCATCTGGAAAGGGGGCTGGACTAACCCGGCCACCCCCAAAACATTCCCCACAGGGTAAGAAACACCCCCCACCACGGGGCCCTGGGTGGTAGTTGACGTCGCCGGGTGGGGCGTCATCGGCTGGACCGCCGCACCACCCGTGCGAGGCCAAGGCCATTGAAAAGCCCCCCCCCCAACGTGGCCACGTGTGTAGGTGCACTAGCTTGGACCGCATACTCACATGCTGCACCCCCATGGGCCGCCCCCACCGGGGGTTCCGGCCCACTGGGGGCGTTGGAGCTCACGACCGCCGTGGAGCTCGTCGACGGGGCCTGACCCGCACCGGCCTGTTGGTTGGGGAGCTGCGAGGCAGTGGCCGAGGTCGTGCCACGCGCCTCAAGCAGCTCGACCCGTCCCGTCGCCTGCCGCTGCCCAGCAGACGACGTATCGAACTGTACCCCAAAAGGGGCCCCAGGGTGGCTAGCCCGGGCCAGGGATGCCTCAAGGGCCGCAACGCGGGCCAGTAGAGCCTCCACGCTGACATGGGGCAAAGGGCCAGCTGGCCCGCCCACTACAGGCATGGGTACAGGTCCCTGTACCCCGGGGCCCGAATAGGGCCACGACCCCAAACCCAGGCCCGGTAGGGCCGATGGAGCAACCTGCCAGGGAAGGGGACCACACCACCCCCCAAGGCTGGAAGCCCCCTGAGCGAGCTGCGCCCCTATGGAGGAAGGCCCAGCGGAATGGGCAACACCAGGAGCGGTATCCACCGCTTGCGGGCCGAGGGCCGCAGCCCCTACTGGGCCCGTGCGCGGGCCCCCGGTCTCCGGCTAAGGGGGGATTAACCCCATCCCACCGGTCCCGGTGAGTGCAGGCAAAGGCGGCTGCTGGGGAGGCGCAGCCGCGGTCCTCCGACCCGGATTGCGCCTCCGAACCGCACGAGCCGCGCTCGCAGCCGCCTTCTTCTTCGAGGGCATCTCAGCCAAACGACGGGAAGCCGAAAACGAGAAAATTCAGCAGCCAAGAGGCTTCCCGGTAAAGGTAAAAGCGACGGAGGCAAGAGGGGAAAAACTTCTCCGCTCCGTCGCTTCGCAAAATGGCAGCTCGGCTGCCTCATGGCCACCCCTTTTATAAGGGAGCTGGCCACGCCCCCTAACTACCCGGATGCCTTCGTCCGATGGGGGGGGGGCGCAAAGAGCGCGGCGGCCATTTTGGCGCCGCGCTTGCATTGTTTGTGTCTGATTTGCCTGGATAAAATTACTGCAGAAAGGGACAACGCTTGCCAATACAGTACCCAACTTTTCATAAATCATAAACAGAGTTGAGTTTTATTTTATGGTGTGACCCTATGCACAGCTATTTGCAAAGAACCTTGGTTGAAATCAAGGGGGGGCGGGTGATTAATCTTCCAAATGTAAGGGTTTAGGTCAGGGGTGCCCAACCTACGGCCTGCAGTGCCCTCACCGCTCCTGGAAGTGGATGGGGATGCACCCGCCAATGTGCATGCATATCTGGAACCACTTCCAGAAGTGGTTCTGGACACCCCTGCACATGCGCAAATGCATCCATGCCACTCCCTGAAGTGAATGTGGATGCCCCCGCTCATGCACAAATGCGCCCGTGCCACTTCCGGGAGTGGTGCAGACATGTTTGCGCATGCACAAGGGCATCTGAAACCACTTCCAGGAGTGACATGGGTGTGTTTGCACATGTGCAAACATACCCACACCACTCCCGGAAGTAGTTCTGGATACACATGCTCAAACACGCCTGCTGCCGGGGGTGTGATCAGGCCCACTCAGTTGTTCCGGAGGTGTGATCAGGCCCCTGGTGCAAAAGGTTAGGGTTAGGGTTAAGTGGACAAAGGAATGAGGGTTGGGATTTTACTTGGTGAGTCCTATGAGTTACACATGACTTTTACATATGTACAAGAGGACTGTATTGGGGGGGGGGGGTACATGTGGAACCCTTCCGGGAAATTTCCAAAAGAGTATATCTGTCAGCTTGTAGCAGCAAAAACAGAGTTTTATGGCACTTAAAGACAACAAACTTTATTTGGTTTGTGGGCTTTTGGTGAATGGGCTATAGTCTTGAAAAGCTTGTTAGTCAAATAAAGTTTCTCAGTCTTTAAGTTGCCTTAAGACTCAGAAGGTTTGGTTAATAATTATCAAGCTGACAATTTGCCATTCTTTTGTAGAAGAATGGGAAGTGTGATCAGGAGACTATTGCACTCATGTCCTTCATGTGGGTTTCCTGGAGCCAACTGGTTGGCTGCTGTGTGAAAATAATGTCAGGCGACAAGCTGTTGGCTTGGTCCAACAAGGCTCTTCATATATTTTTTGCTCTACTACCCCGTGTTTGCCTCGAATGAAGCCTCCAACTGATACTTCACTTCTTCTCCTCCTTGATGCACAAAAGAATATGGTCCCAAATGAAATAAACATTGCCAGAAAGCATTTTAACTGCACTTTTGTTTGAGGGTCACAGCCGTTAAATCCAGAAGACGGCTGCATGATGGATTACCCCAGGCAGTGCTTTCCACAAAGGTTACGTAGTACACATCACACATAGGCCAAAGATCATATAAACCTAGTCCTGCAACATTCCCATCAAAACATGTTTACTCTACTCAAAAAGGTCATGGATGGGGGTGGGGGTGGGAGAAAGGAAGAGGAAAAAGAGCAGTAATGTAAACTGTGGGTTGTTCTTTGGAAAAAAATCATGGAATTAATTTAATGTAGTACATGTTAAAGAACATAATGGGAATTAGCTAAAATTATATCCCAATACAAACACAATTCTACCAATCAAGAAACAAAAGAAAAGCAATAAATAAGGTACTGTACCTTAAAGACAAAGTACTATATTTTAATATGAGCTTTCATGGACCAAGTCCATTTTCTGAGACATAAAAGTGAGACTACATGTCAAATATTAATACTTTTTTTATTTTGGAGCCTATACATGGTTGGTTAATAGACACAAGGTGCAAATTGTGTTTATAACTGTGGCATTTCACACCTAGTAATGACTTAAGACCCCGTTTAATATTCAGTTCTTTTTCTTTGAAGATATTTTCCATAAAAGGGCCAATGGTTAGTGACTAAAAGAACCCCAGGCTGTATATTACAGCAGCAGCAATATATAATAATGATTTAAGAATCTGTGACTTTACCTTTGAAGATTGTTCTGTAAAGGTTGGTGTGGTTAGCTGAGAAGAAACCTGGACTATGGAAAGTAACAACAAATAACATAATTTTTTAATAATAGTTTCAGTTTAGTAATGGCTTAAGAATTCTTGATCACTTTATTAGCTTTTTTCAAAACTTGTGTCTAGACTCTGGTTGTTGAATACAAACAGATACAGACACACTTTTTTAAAAAAAATTACAGGCAGTTGTTAGACAAGGGTACACTCTGTCACCATTTCTATTTATACTCAGTATGAATTTCATCATGAGAAAGACAATGAGCAACATGCCATAGGCATCCAATGAAATGAGCAATCCTGCCTTAAAGATATGAACCTTGTAGATGATATAGTTCTTTTAGCAGAAACAACAACTAATCTACACAACAGATAAACAATGAACTAGATAGGATGTCTGGTTTTATGGAGTTATAACAAAATAGAGATAAGACAAAGATGATGTACATTAATGGCAGGAATAAAATATCTACACGAAACCACTGGGTGAGATCATCCGTTCCCACAGGGCGCGGTACCATCAGTATGCGGATGACACCCAAGTGTACATCTTGTCTCGTGGTGATCCCAGTGATGCTGTAAAGTCCTGACCGAGTGCCTGGTGGCTGTTGGGGTCTGGATGGGGGATAATGGATTACAACTGAACCCTGGCAAGACTGAGTGGCTATGGATTAGGGGCCTGGTGTTATCTTGGTAGCTACCATTGTTGGTTTTGGATGGGGCTAGTCTGCCCCAGACAGATCTGGTGCACAACTTGGGGGTCCTCCTGGACTCACGACTGGTGCTTGAAGATCAGGTAGCGTCCGTGGCCAGGAGGGCTTTCGCCCAACTTCAGGTGATTCACCAGTTGCGCCTGCTCCTAGACCGGGACTCCTTACTCATGGTCACTCACGCTCTGGTCACCTCTAGGCTATATTATTGCAATGTGCTCTACATGGGGCTGCCCTTGACGACCATCCGGAGGCTGCAGTTGGTCCAGAATGCGGCTGCTTAGGTGGTGATGGGGTGTGGGCGTTATGCTCGTGCCTCACTACTGCTTCGGGAGCTGCACTGACTTCCAATTTGCCTCCGGGTGCAATTCAAGGTGGTGGTCATTACCTTTAAAGCCCTACATGGTAGTAGGCCAGGATACCTAAGAGACCGCATCGCCCCAAGAACGTCTGTCCGTCCAACCAGATTGGACTGGAGGGGCTCTCTGTGTGTACCATCTGCTAGAGGGCCCCGTCTCTCTAGCACAAGAAGGAGGGCCTTATTTATTTATTTATTTATTTTTCACGCTTATATACCGCCCACTCAGGTACAACCCAACTCAGGCCTTCTCTGTGTCCGCTCCGGCCCTATGGAACCTCCTGCCAGTGGAACTAAGGCTGCAGACGGAATTGCTGCCCTTCAGGAAAGATCTGAAAACATGGCTGGCAGGGAAGGTGTGGGGTCCTGAAGATGTTATGACCCCCACCTGCTGGTTGGTTTAATATCAAAGCAACTTTCCTCCTTTTAATATGTGTGGGGGTTTTAGCGGCGTAATTTGTTTTAATGGGGTTGTTCTTGTTTTAAGGGTTTTAAGATTGTATGCCACCCAGAGTCTTCGTGAGTTGGGCGGCTATATAAATATGAATGTTAAATTGTGAGTTGGAGGGATGTAGGTGCTGATAGTAATAGCAGAAATGAGAAAGCTTCAGCAGTTTTTGATAAATGCACTGCATATGGGCATCGGTTTCAATTGCTACACCTATAAAGTTTGGCTTTTTTGTGTTTACTATTATGCCAATGGCTATATATGCATGTGAAACTTGGAAAATGTCAGCAAAATAAGTACATAAGCTTAATGTTTTTCACCAATGGTGCCTGAGACAGATGTTAAAAATATGCTATTGTGATCACATCACAAATGATGAGATTTTGCAAAGAAGCGGCCTTCATAGCTTACACACAATTGTGGCTGAAAGGAGATTATGATTTGTGAGCCATGTTTACAGATGGGCAATGGGGGAAAAAAAAATCAAAAAACAGTACTGGTGTGGATATCACAAGGCAAACACAAAAAATGAGGGAGGTCACGTAACATCTGGAGCCAAACATTCATAAATGATCTTTTACAAATGGGTGTCCACTGGAACAAAGCTGAAAATCTGGCAATGGATCAATTTATTGGGAAATCTCATTGCCCAATATGGTATATACCAGTGATGGTAAACGTTGGCACTCCAGGTGTTCTTGGACTTCAATTACCAGAAGCCCAAGTCAGCACTCCTGCTGATCAGGACTTCTGGGAATTGAAGTTCAAGAACACCTAGAGTGCCAAGGTTCACCATCACTGGTATATAGCATAGGAGGAACTAAGTCTAAGCCATGGCTTAATAAACCTATTTTGATACCCGTTGAAATGGGTTATTAAACATATGTATATATTTTATCTCGGTTCTCTCCCTCTCTGTCTAGAGATTCTTATCCTGTAATTTCTCTTCTCCAAAATGGCAACTTTCAAATCCTGTAAAGATTGTCCAAGTACAGTAAAACTCCTACTTATGAAAAAAGTCTGTTCCGTAGGCTTTTGCTTAAATTGAATTTTTTTTGTAACTTGAAGCAAACCCATAGGAAAAATGAAATTTTTATGTAAATTGAAGCAAAGCCATAGGGAAATGAATCTTTATGTAACTCGAAGCAAACCCACAGGAAATTGTGTAAATTGGGGCATGGTTTTAGCATAAAATCATTATGTAAGTTGCATTTTATGTAATTCGAAACATTTGTAAGTCGGGGTTTTACTGTAGACTTAAATCATTTGAAACATTCTATGTATTGCCACTCTTGCCATGTCTGATTTATGTGCATTAATTCTTTTGTCCATAAATGCTCCCATTTGTCCTATGCAGAATGCCGAAGGACGTTGTTGGCAAAAAAAAAAAAACAAAACCATACATAGATCATAGTGGCAGAGGGAAATGTAAACACACCCTTGATATTGTGTGCCACCGTGTTGTGTCCTGTAATAATCTTGAGAGAAGGTGTGGGGGGAAAGCTGTGGCCTGGGTTTGTAAGCAACTGTTAACACACAACAGACTTCAACAACACTGAAAGAGAGTGTTGTTGAAGTCTGTTGTGTGTTAATAGTTGCTTGAGATTGGCAGGATATCTGTAAGCAAAGTAGGCCTGTCACCAAGGGCTTGGGAGAGTGAACTATTCTTGTCAAGAATGGGTTGGAGATTATTCATGATGTGTGTGAGTGGTCTCAGTTGTGTGCTGAGAGTGACAATTAACACTGTCTGGTTATTTTTCTTTTCTTTTGGATCTGTCTTGCAGTAGGTTGCTTCTGGCCAGAAAAAAACAACAACAATTCTGCATTATGAATTTATTATTAATCTTGTATATAGTGAGTTTAGATACCCAGAGTGGTGTAGTGGATAGAGGGACAGATTATGACTCAGCAGGCCTGGGTTAAAATCCCCACTCAGCTACAGAAACTCACTGGTAGTGTGGAACTGGTAAAACCGCCTAGTAAATATTTCATTTACCTTGATTAGATTTGCTATACGTTGGTTCCAATTTAATGGCATATAACAGCAAAACAGTGGGCAAAACAGTGGCAAATGAGCTTCAACATTAGTAAGTGCAGAGTGATGCACGTTGGGGCAAAAAAACCCCAATTATATTTATAAACTGATGGGGTCTGAACTCTTTGCGACAAACCAGGAAAGGGACCTTGGTGGACAGCTCAATGAAGGTGTCAACCCAGTGTGCCTCAGCAGTGGAAAAAGAAAACTCAATGCTAGGGATCATTAGGAAGGGTACAGATAATAAGTCAGCAAGTGTCCTTTTGCCTCTTTATAAATCTATGGTGAGGCTCCATCTGGAATAGTGTGTACAGTTCTGGTCGCCATACCTCCAGAAGGATATTATGGAGCTGGAAAAAGTGCAGAGGAGGGCAACCAGAATGATTAGGGGACTGGAACACCTTCCTTACCATCTGAGGCTGCAATGGTTGGGCCTCTTCACTCTTCACCGATGGTGTCTAAGAGGTGACCTGATTGAAGTTTATAAAATCTTGCACGGTGTGGAAAAAGTCGATAAGGAAAAACTGTTTTTCCTATCACATAACATTAGAACTAGGGGCACTCCATGAAACCTTTGGGTACTAGTTCTCAAACAAGTAAGAGAAAGTACTTTTTCACCCAGAGGATCACTTGTCTATGGAACTCCCTGCCAGAAGAAGTGGTGACAGCTGTCAGTCTCGACAGCTTTAAGAAAGGATTAGACAAGTTCATGAAGGACAAGGGTATCCATGGCTATAATTATGGATACCTAAGAACAACCTCCTGGTTGGAGAGATAG
The DNA here is from genome assembly GCA_035047345.1 of Bradypodion ventrale. Lineage (NCBI taxonomy): Eukaryota > Metazoa > Chordata > Lepidosauria > Squamata > Chamaeleonidae > Bradypodion > Bradypodion ventrale. Next base: position 7,409,991 of record JAWDJE010000011.1, on the reverse strand, counting down.
GCAGGATATCTCTCAATGCCATTTCCAGGGAATCCTAAGCAGGTGAAGGCATCTCCTTGGGAATGCCCTGAAGCCAATGGTGAGCCACTGTGTGAGACAGAATGCTGGACTGGATGGACTCCTGTGGCCTCTTCCAGCAAGGCTGCTCTTATGTTCTAACAGCAAAAACCAAGCTTAGTCAATTATCACTGCATGCTTTTGTCAGAACTAACTAACTAACTAACTAACTAACTAACTAACTAACTAACTAACTAACTAACTAACTAACTAACTGTGAAGATTGTGTGATAGGATCTTTAAATTCCTGCAGTGAAATAAATTCTCAACAATGGAGTCTAGTAATCATCCAGTTTTCTGAATGACATGTAACTCATAACATTTCTCAACCAGTCTGTTACCCCACAGGCATGAGATCTGTAATTGTGTTATCGTTAAGGTTCACAGAAAATCATGCAAGATTTTAAGCTAGATTTTGGAAGTAATGGTAGGGTTGTGGGTGTCTATGCTTCTAAACCAACGGTTCCCAATGCGGGTCACATGCCCCATGGGGGGGGGCATTTTGATTTTTAAGGGGAACAATTAGAGAATGAGTTATGAACAGTGAATTTTTGCAAGTTTGTTTTTACCAAGTTAATAGCCTTTTAGGCTTCCTCCATGTGAATACAGTAAAACCCCTACTTACGAAAAAAAAGTCCATTCCGTAGGCTTTTGCTTAAATCGAATTTTTTTGCAACTCAAAACAAACCCATAGGAAAAATTATTTTTTTATGTAACTTAAAGGAAACCCATAGGAAAAATGAAATTTTTATGTAACTCGAAGCAAACCCATATGCCACAAGGGCAAGAGGATTTTAGAGATGTTTAGGTGGGGCATGGCCAAAAAAGGGTTGGGAACTACTGTTCTAAACATTTAGATGGGTAACAAAATGTAGAAATAGAGCCATAAGAAATATTATCCCTAACTGATATATATTCTCTTGAATATGTCTTAATATATATATACAAATAGCAAAACTATATATGGAATATTATCTACAGGTAAGTAGAGAAAGGGGCTGAACCAGGACTCTGGGGGAAAAAACTTTGAAGAAAAAAAAAATCCTTATATCTAGGAGGCTTTGCCTAGCATATGAAAATCTGCTGCAAATACAGGAGTTCTTTATTCTCAGAAGAAATTTCCTTTCACTCCTACCTGGGACATATGACATGGATTCAGATTCTGAATATTAAGATAGATGTTTGGCATTGTGGTGAATACTCCTATTGTTCTAACTAATGATGACATGCCTGGGAAATAAACCAAACTATCCCTAAATAGGAACTACCACGTGTAGAATTCTATATGTCACAAATTGGGTCCTTTTCTATATTTTGTATACTTAATAAGATACAAAACCTTTTTTTTACAAAGGCGAAAGCAAGCTTGTGATAGTGCAACACTTCAAGTGATACATACGCCAAAGATACTCATGTACTGTCAAAAACAACTCATGGAATGAGGCATACAGAATTTCAGATTTGTATTTATCATTGGCAAAAAAACAGCTGTACCAAAAAATTACAGTGCTGGAGGCTAACAAGTGTCTATTAGGGATAGATTAGTACAGGCTCCTAAGCTTGTTCTCCAAAGGCAGTGATGGTGAACCTTTTAGAGACCGAGTGCCCAAACTACAATCCAACATCTACTTATTTATCGCAAAGTGCCAACACGGCAACAGAGCAGCGAGGAAACTCTCCCATTAGGCTGCTGGGCAGAGGGGCAGGGCAAACTCTGTGCTGGGGGAGGGAGGAAGTGCTCCCATTGGGCTGCTGGGCAGAGGGGTGGGGCATACTGTGCTGGGGGAAGAGAGGAAATCCTCCCATTGGGCTGCTGGGCAGAGGGGTGGGGCATACTGTGCTGGGGGAAGAGAGGAAATCCTCCCATTGGGCTGCTGGGCAGAGGGGCGGGGCAAACTGTGCTGGGGAGGGAGGAAGTTCTCCCATTGGGCTGCTGGGCAGAGGGGCAGGGCAAACTCTGTGTTGGGGCAACCACATGAGTGGCCTCAGAGAGGGCTGAACCTGTGCAGGTCGCCTTCTACGCATGCGTAGAAGGGTTTTACGTTTGCGTAGCCCCTTTCTATGCATGCGTAGCCTTCTACGCAAGCGGCGTAGCCTTCTATGCATGTGTAGAAGGCAACCTGCGCAGAAGGGCTGCGCAGTACCTCCTTTCCTCCACTGCCAAATTCCAGGGTTTTGGCAGCACGGAGCGGGAAATGGTGCAAATCGGGGCCAAAAACCGTGAAATCCCGGCCAATCCGGGAAGGTTGACAGGTATGAAATAATGTCTTTAAAGTAGGGATTCCCAACCTGTGGCCCATGGGCCGGATGCAGCCCACAGCACCATTTCATGTGGTCCCCCACTGCCTCCACCACACGAGGAAGTGCCATGTGGTGGAGGAAGGGCAAAATGGCCATCTGGCCCCCGAAGCTGTCTGAGGAAGTGTGATCCGGCCCCCAGCTTTAAAAGGTTGAGAACTCCTGTGTTAAAGCATCTAACAATATGTGTGATTTAATTTTGGTGCTGACCTGCTTCATTTCTTTTGTTCCTTCCATCATTACCTATTCCCTGGCACATGTATGCTGTTCACTCAACCTTCCAATACCACAGACTGTCTAAGAGTAAGTTAAATAAAATTTCAATAATTCCTCTCAAATGTTTCTCAAATGTTTAAAATATCCTTTAAAATAAATCTTAAAATTAGAATACAGTGATACCTCACTTAAAGAGCATAATGTGTTCCACGGGATTGGTCTTTAAGTGAGTTTGCTCTTTAAGTGAAGCACCATTGTAAGTGACCGATTGTGACTTCTGGCGGCAGAGGGCGGGGGGCGAGGGGGATTGCGAACCCCGATTTAGTTGTTAAGCGAGTTTTTGGTTGGTCTTAGTTGTTAAGCGAGGTGACCATTCGGAGAAAATTCTTCTCTTTAAGCGAGTTAGTCTCTAAGCGAGGAGTTCATTAGGCGAGGTTTTACTGTATACTACTTGCTGTAGTTGGGGACTAAGATGATGTACTTGAAGACTGGAAGGTCAGAGTTCAACACCCGAGTGCTGCATGATGGCCATTTTGTCCCAGCTCTTGCCAAACTAACAGTTTGAAAGCAAGAAATTGCAAGTAGATAAATAGGTACCACTTAGGTGGGAAGGTAAACAGCATTCCGTGCATGCCTGCCACATGTCCATAGAAACCTCTGCAAATGCAGACAGTGCTAGCTCTTTGCCTATAAACAGAGATAAGCACTGAACCCATGAGTCAGATATAAGTGGCTTTCGAGCGAACTTTAGCTTTACTCACTTGCTGTAGTAACAGAATAATACAGTTATTACTCACTATGTTACTTTTGTAATGTAATGCTGTTAGGCCCTTATTCCTTAAAATGATAACTCATTCCATGTAACAGCATCACTTAAATATTACTCTGCAACTCTGGAATCGCATGTAAGGCAGGGGTCCGCAAACTATGGCCTGTGGGACGGCCCTGGACCTTGGCACCATTTCATGTGTCCTGCTGCCCTCACTCCCGCCGCTGCCGCTGCCGCTGCTGCTGCCGCTCCCAGAAGTGGTGGAAGTGGTGAAAACAGCTGAAAATGCACCACATTTGCTCCCATTGCTGCTGCCAGAAGTGGCATAAACAGCTGAAAACGTGCCATAAATGCACACGTTTACGACAGCCGCGGATGTGTTTTACAGCAGCGTTTACAGGCATACCTGTCAAGTATCCCATATTGACCGGGATTTCCTGTAATTCAGCACCGCTTTTTCTACTTTCCCACCCGGAGCCGCCGCCATCCTGTAATTTGATGGCAGGGAAAGTAGTTACTGCACATCCCCTTCTGCGCATGCATAGAACCCTTCGATGCATGCGCAGAAGGGGATGCGCAGAAGGGGATGCGTAGAAGCCTTCTGCGCATGCATAGAAGGGTTCTGTGCGGAAGCCTTCTGTGCAGGTTCCGTATTGTCCTGAGCCGTGCTTGATAGGTATGGTTTACAGGGGTAACCCATGTCCAGTCTGCTCAGCTGAGGGGCCGTGGTCTGGCCTGCTACATGAAAACATTGAGAACCCCTGATGTAAGGGTATGAAAGAGAGGCAGATCCTCCATTACTCCTTCCTCGCTTAAAATGTTAGACCAGTAATATAGTGAAGACATTAACAGAAGTATCCTCCTTCTTTGGTTTGGCTAGTCTATTGCTTCTCTGAATGAAAACAATCAGTCATATAATGCAATCCTTCTTATTCACTTGTGATGATTGCATTGCTTCCTTTGTTCTCCCTATTCCCCTTTCCTTTGTTCTTGGGAAGTTTATTTTGCACACGAAAAGCCAATAAATCCTACTTTGAACCTCTAAAAAAATGAGTTGTTTGTTTATCCTTGGGCCTGGTAGCATGCAGAATATCAAAGCACCAGCTATGCTCGCCTGTGCGGCACAGTCTTCAACCTTGACCTAGAAGGATAGCTTTTGCTAACAGAAAAGGAAGTGAGATAAATCACTCTCTGAGCAAACTAAATTTTGTATCTCTCCTGAGCATAGCGTTCAGTTACCAAAGCAAATATGGCAATTTTACATACAGCTTTTGGAACAAGATACTTCACTCAAGTCTAAAACCTGTAATTTTTATATCTCCTTTTGCACTAAAATCCTATGGAAAACTCTTTGTGTTGGAAGAATAAATATCTTCTCATTTATTATACAGTGGATACACAAGGTGGCGTGATGGGCAGATAGACTAGGATTTAGAAATCCTGGGTTCCCTGCTGAGCTATGGAAGTTCATTGGGGAAGTGGAGGTGGTAAAACCACTCCTTAAATATCTCAGTTACTGTTGTGTGTGAAACTGTATCGCTTTAAGAATGAATGTAGCCACTGCAATGTCCCAATGTAACCTAACAATGATCACAATGTATATCAGCTGTTAATGGAACACGAGCTAGCTACCCATAGAGGGCAGCTGCGAGCGTTCAGCTCACATGGTACAAATTCCCCAATTACCGTCAGCCGCGGGAACCTTCCCGCGCAAGGAACATCTGGAGAAGAAGGGCGTGACTCAGGATGACGTCACGCAGGTAGCAGCCAATACGCTACTGTGTAACCATGTTCAAATGTATTGTTGCATTATAAAAGGTGCTGTACCTCCGCCATTACCACATGTTCAGTCTGCCGGTGTGCCAATAAAGATGTGTTAAGCCAGTCTTCGGCTGCTTCTATTGTCTTGGTTCCAGTACACCAAAGTTACCTTGAAAGCCCTACTGTATCAGGATTTCCAGCTTGTCAGGTCTGACTTGACAGCACATAATGACAACAATATAATATAGTGCACTATGTAGTATACTTTAGTATGCTATAATAAATACTAAGAATATATATAAACTATTATTATGCAAAGGCAGTAATTGTAGGTATGAAACACTATGAAAATAGGAAGTAACCACTCTGAACCATCATGTTCCAGGCAACTAACAAAGTTCAGAGCATAAGCTGCAATTTGTACTACTGAGTTTGATAGGGCCTCTGTATAGAAATACTGTACAGTGGTACCTCGCTTAAAGAGCATAATACGTTGTTGTGAATTCAAGTAAATTGCAAGTTGCTCCAGCAATGCTTTGCAAAGACAAAGTGGCGATTTCTCACCATTAGAATTAAGAGCAAGATTTGGCGCGTATTCTCCCCTTCTGGGTGTGCTCTTTATGTTAATTAGAGTTCTATGATTGGGTTCAACTTTGGATCCTGTTCCTGATTGGTTAAAACTGTGGTATCAAGTTATGATTGGTTAATTAAGGTTATCCGGCGGGTTACTACATTGTATCTTAGAGTGACCACTGCCGAGACACTATATAAGCGCCACAGGTAAACAAGGCTGTGGCTGGGCCGAATCTATACTTCCCTATTCTCTGCAGGTTAGTCCTAACCAGGCTAAGCCTTGGGTCTTCTCCATACGCTCACACGCAGGTGTAACTTAGTAGCCACGATGGCAGATTTTGGAGAGACCGATTACATGGGACTTCTGTAGCCATCTGTTGTCCGGATATATTTGTAATTGTTGCCTGCAAGACTTTACAATAAACCGTTGTTCGTTGTTCTGTTCATCGTTGCTGGACTGTTCTTTACAAAGGGCCAGACACGACATACGTTCAACGGGATTGCTCTTTAAACGAGTTGCTCTTTAAGTGAAATGCTTGGAAAAAGTGCCGCCACTGCCATTGTAAGTGACCGATTGTGACTTCTGGTGTGGGGAGGATTGGAAACCCGGATTTAGTTGTTAAGCAAGTTTTGGGTTGCTTTTAGTTGTTAAACGAGGGCAACCATTCAGAGAAAACTCTGCTCTTTAAGTGAGTTACTCACTAAGTGAGGCACTCTTTATGCGAGGTTTTACTGTACTATATTATCTTGCAACAGGAAGAATATAAAAAGATGAGGGACCTGATGTTGGGATACAAAAACGTACAAAAGATATGTGAAATGCTATAAGAAAATATTGTTATTTACTCTTCAAATTCTCCTGATGTTCTACTTTAAAGAGAAAGCCACAAAATGGCTCCTAAATTCCTCTTCCTCAAGGGAAGTTCCTGATGGAAGACTCCTAGCATTACCAATCAAAAGTCATTCTGCCTTTTCTTTCTTTAATAGATTTATCTGTGGTTGGAAAAGACAGAAGATGCTAGCAATGACTGAAAATGGACAATAATGTCTTCTACTCCTCATTGTAAAAAATCTGTGAATAAGGCACAGTATTAACACAATAAAAGCTTACTCTGGAACCACATTATTGCCTACAAATGGTTAACCTACAGTGAAACAGGTATACAGTGGTACCTCGCTTAAAGAGCATAATGCATTCCACAGGATTGCTCTTTAACCGAGTTTGCTCTTTAAGTGAAACACCATTGTAAATGACCGATTGTGACTTCTGGTGGTGGTGGTGGGAATTGCGAACCCTGATTTAGTTGTTAAGCAAGTCTTTTGTTGGTTTTAGTTGTTAAGTGAGGTCACTAATCAGAGAAAATTCTGCTCCTTAAGTGAGTTAGACTCAAAGCGAGGCGCTCTTTATGTGAGGTGTTACTGTACTTATTTTGCTGACTTACAGTGGTATCTTGGTTTACGAACAGTTCAGTTAATGTTATTTTTGGTGTACAAAAGGAAATCCATTGAAAGTAATGCCTCAGTTTACGGATTCCCCCCCCCCCCCAGGGTGCACTGTGTTTGGGAAGGTTTCTAGCAGGGGTTCCCAAGGTTTCCCCACCACAACCCACCCCCAATACTCAGCTGTACTGGCCAGAGGCATGGTTGACCCAGAGCTTACATTTGCAGGGCGGCATGTGCAATCGTGCCATTTTTGGGGCTACATTTGCAGCCTCCACCACTTCCCATGGCAGAGGGGGAATGGAGGGACAGGGCATTTTCGCCATGTTTCCACTGTGTTTCATCAGCTAAAATGTGGAGTTTACCCCCACTTTCAGGTGGCAGGAGAAGCAAATAGCTGATTGTCGGGGATGAGTCCGGCACATTACCAGAGCTGGCCACCAGAGGTCACTGTCAAAAGTGCTGACAATGCATAGGAATGCATTGAAAACCAATTAATCCCTTCCAGAGGTAAAAAAAAGTCTTTTATTTGTTCAAATCTCTTTAGGTAAAGGTTTCCCTTGCTCGAAAGCCAGTTGTATCCGACTCTAGGATTCAGTGCTTATTTCTGTTTCAAAGCCGAAGAGCCAGTGCTGTTTGCTTCTGCAGACGTTTCCGTGGTCATGTGGCAACAAGATGTAGATCCATTTGTGGAAAAAATCTAAATGAATGCTTCTTCTAAAAATAAAAGGACTGACTCAAATCGAGTATGATTAGTTTTTTTTATATGTCTAATAGTAAAGTACAAATGCAATTCTTCGTATCCATAAATGATGTCAAGACGTGATGAAAATAATTGTAAGAATGTATGACTCAAAGCAGATATAGTCTCTATTCAAAGTACAATATTATTCAAAATTTCGAGTGGGGAAACACTTCTCTCGCAGTGTCTGTAACTCTCGAAGTCTACCCGGTTTGAAGACCTTTCATCAATATTTCCTCAGGAGAGTAAACACATTTTCTGTCTGTGGAGTTATACAATAAAATATTCATTAGACTCTAATACACATATCATAATTGTGTGCTCTTAAGGTGCCAAAAATAACATTCCCCAAATACCTTTAATACCTTTACGTGTGTCCTACAAGCCTCCGCCATTCACTGTTTTTGGTGCTCTGGGACATTACCAAGCCTCAACGGAGCTTTCATTAAATAGCGAAACACATTCACCTGAGTCCCAGTATTCCCCACAATATCGCAATTCACAAAACCTGCGCAGCCTTAAGTATTTACAGAAAACAAGAGAGGTCAGAGTCGTGATTGAGTCCATTAGGATGCAGAGTATCTAGATGATGTATAAAGAAAGTCTCCTTTTATAATAAAAGGTTCTCGATGTCAATACCGCTCCCACTAGTTATGCTCAACTTTTCTAAAACCACGAATTTAAATTGTCATCCTGATGTTTTTTATTCATATAGTGAGTGACCAGAGGGGCTTGTTCAATTTGTGCCCTGATTCTAGAGTGATGTTTGCTCAGTCTGATCTTCAATTTCCGAGAACATTTCCCCACATATTTTAAGCCACAAGGGCAGATCCAGAGATATACACAATGAGTGCTATCACAATTGCTGAAAAACGTCAAAGTTCTATGGAAGTCTACCTCTGGAAAATCAATTGTTTTAGTTTCCCACACATTTTTACACACTCCACAATGTCCGCACCTAAAATGCCCCTTAATCAAATTACTACGAATATTCTCCCTGGGTGTAACATCAGCTCGTGTAATTAAATTACCAACAATACTTGTCCTCCTTAGTCCTATGATTGGTTTCACCTGACAGCCGGGAATATCTGAATATCTGATTTCGCTAGCTCGAGGAGAATATTCGATCGACCACTGGACTCCCTGTCTACTGCTCCTATCCTGTCTGCATAAAAGGGTTTCCCTAGGAACCTCCCTAACTCTTGCCAGTGATCTGTCCACCACATGACTCAGATACTCTCTGGTTTGCAAATTTTCTTTAATTGACATAGATGACTGTTCAAAATCGGCTCCCCTCAAAGAATTTCTCTTAGCCCTTGCAAAAATACCATACGGGATACTGTTTTGTAACTGCGGGGGGTGAAAAGATTCAAAGGGGAGATAGGAATTCCTATCTGTGTTCTTTTTGAACAATTTCATCTTTAATTTGGCATCCTCTGCAACAAATACTGTCAAGTCCAAAAAGGGCAACGATGTCCTATTCATGCTGTGTGTGAACTGTAAATGTTAATTTTGTGTATTCAACCAATGTACAAAATCGAGAATCAAAAATATCGAAAATAAAAAATAAATTGTCTATGAATCTTTTTTAAAAGAATAATATGATTCAAATAAGGGTTAACAGTCGAATTAAGAATGGTACTGTTTTCAAAAGAAATCATAAAGAAATTTGCTATACTGGGGGCCATGGGCGAACCCATGGCCACTCCTTTTATCTGAAAGAAAAATTCCTTATCAAACCTAATTTTTTCCCCTAAACAAATATCAATAAGGTCTAACAAAAATGGGTGGGTGGATGTTTTTATTTTTTATTTATTTATAGTCATATTTGTATATGCCGCCCACTCAGGCAGAACCCGACTCAGGGCGGCATTACAACAATTCTAAAAATACATAAAAAACATTATAAAAACCTTATAAAAAACCCACATCCACCCCATTAAAAAACCCATATCCCACCCACCCATCCCACCTACTATACAAAAGGGAAGTATAGTACATGAAGACAACACTTCTTGCACTGCCCGTCTGGCCTCCTCAAATGGAATGTTTGTATAAAGTGCCGTGACATCCAAAGTTGCCATCCCCCTTTGTATCGGTAACTCAAAACCCTCCACCTGTGTAATAAAATCAGACGAATCCCGAATGTACGAGGTAGTGTTCTTTGTAAAATCCCTTATGTGATGATCCACAAATATGCTCAGTGGTTCCAAAAGTGATCCCACCCCTGAGACAATGGGGCATCCTGGGATTTGGTCACGTGGGTTGGACACCTTATTAATTTTAGGCAAAATATAAAAAATAGGTGTTCTTGGGTGTTCATTAAAGAGAAATCTGTATGTCCGTTCTGAAATGTAATTTAGGCTCAAGCCCTCTGTCAATGCCACTTTAATGATAAATCTAATGTCTGCTGTGGGGTCCCTTGAAAGTTTACGGTAGAATGTGGTATCAGACAATTGTCTGTATACTTCCTTGATATAATCCACTTTGTCCATAACGAACCCCCACCCCCTTGTCAGCTGGTTTAATGACGATAGAATTGTCCTGCCCCAGACTTCACAGTGTGTCAATATCGTGAGCTGATAAATTACGTCTTACCTTGCAATGATCAGACTCCATTCTTTTTATATCTTGTAAAACAAGTCATTTAAACACATCCATAGAGGGGTGTGAAATGTTGGAGCAAAAAGTAGATTTAGGGGAAAAACAATCCCTATGATAAGTATCAACCACCCCACCCCCCCAAAAAAAACCGCACACCTTAATTTCAGTGATCTAATTAGGCAGAAAATATCAATCCTGGTGTTAAAAGAGTGGTAAGGGTGTGGGGGAACAAAACCAAAACCCAAATTGAGGAATTGAGTTTCATGCTCACGTAATACTTTTGAAGACAAATTGAAAACTAAGTCTTGGTTTTCCTGGGTGGTTTGCGTCTGTCTAAAAAAGGCTGCTGTGCATTAGGAGGTCGTTGTCTGAATTCAGTAGGTCTAAAGTTGTAATTCCCGCAGGATCCTCATCACCCGAAGAGCTCAAATCACTATTGGTCGTATCCGAGTAAGAAACAGTATTGTTCCAAGAAACCCGTTTGATGGATCGTGTTCCAGTTTCAGTCTTCCATCTATAAACTCTCGCATTAGAGTAGTCATTCAAGTCCCTGTCGTATTTCTTCATTTTGAACGCCACAATGGATTCATGAAACTCCTGTATTTTTTTATCCAAATTCCCCATGGATTTGTCATAAACCGCCAGCGAAGAGCCAGTGCTGTATGCTTCTGCAGACGTTTCTGTGGTCATGTGGCAGGCATGACTAGATACCGGAGTGCATGGAATGCTGTTTACCTTTCCACCGAAGTGGTCCCTATTTATCTATTTGCAATTTCTTGCTTTCGAACTGCTAGGTTGGCAGGAGCTGGGACAAAGACGGGAGCTCATTCTTTCCTGCAGTACTTGGGAATCGAACTGCTGACCTTCCGCCTCCCAGTCATCGTCTTATCCACTTGAGCCACTACAGTCCAAGTGGCAAAAAAGTGGCAAAAAATTCCAAAGTACACTTTATAAAGAGTTTGGAACAGAAAAAATACGTTTAAAAAAAACTTTTTCCTCCCTCCGGAATGGATTGTTTTTCAATGCATTCCTATGGGAAACCTCATTTTGCATTAAGAATTTTTCATGGTACGAAAGGTCCCATGGAACGCATTAATTTCACAAACCGAGATTTTACTGTACTTAGTTTTAATACCTGTAGTCATCAGGATGCAGTTCTATGCACTTCTCAGCAATCTCTCATCAGGTTGAAACCCATCATTCTTAGCTCATGGGCCTTTTCTGGGTTTGTCTAGCTATTTGTCAAACTCAGGGACCAACTAGACAGACCAGAATATATGGTAGACCATGAATCACAAAGAGAATATACCATGTCAAGGATCATATTTACCCATTTTATTTATCATCCAAATATTAATGTAAAAAAATGGGCAAAGACAGAATAAGGACTACAATTAACATAGGTGAACAAGTGTTTCATGTTACAAACAGTTCTTGGTTAATAATACTATTTTTTTTAAAAAAAAGAAAATCATTTTAATATGGCTCTTAATGCTGGTTTGGCAGAATCTCCCTCGAATATTGTGTTAATGATTAATACGAAGTCAGTGGAATTCCACCGTTGCCGAGAGTCCTGTGCTCAAGAATGAACTGCATTGCTAAATCAGCAAAGACAGTTGTCAAGGTAACCTCTATGTAATCTATTTAACGGGCTCCCAAAACACCAATCAAGGTCAGATAACGCACTCAAGCACCATATGAACACACTCATATAGCATAAAGCTTTGTATCAAGACAGCAGGGAGGGGAAAAACTCATTAGGAAGGAAGGGGGGGGACACCTAAATTCAGTTTGGAAAAAAGTGTTAATTGGGATTGCACAGAGCATAAGGTAAGTGTGCCACTCTTTGGAGCATGGCCTATGGACAGAAAAGGAGGAAATGCAGCCCAGACTGAACAAAAATCTTTGCCCAATCCCCTCCCCTCTATCTTTCTTGGGGTTTTAAAGGTGAGAATTGTAAATTATTCATTTCACTTATTGTTTTATTAATGTACAGACATGCATTTACATTCTGATATACAATAGTAGCTTGGTCTTTTTTCACAACAGGCTTCTGTACTACTTAATTGCTGTGTGTTAGGGCAGTGAGAGATTCCAGGAAGAGCATCTAACTAGCAACCAGCTTCCTCTGCTTGCAAATGTCTCAGTTCCACCCATGGCACATTCAACTGATATCAAAGACAATGCTCATGCTCTTGGATCTTCCATAAAAGGGGTTCCCAACCTAAGGCCTGTGGGCCATATCTGACCCATGGTGCCATTTCATGTGCCCCCCACTCCAAGGGCATTCAAGAAACAAAATGGCTGTGCCTTTGAAGCTGTTTGGACAAAATGGCCACCACCATCATGCAGGCAGGGCAAAATGGCCAATCCGGCGCTCAAAGCTGACTGAGAGAGCGTGATCCGGCCCCTGGATTGAAAGTGTTGGGAACCCCTGTTTCATAACATAATGCCCATCCAATAACCATTGTGGTTGCTAGCACAAAACATAATCCAGATGGATTTTAAATCCTAATTATTATCTTTGTTTTCCAAATGATGCCCCTTGGATTATTTACTGCTTTTACATAGGAATCCTGGTACACTTTAACAAGGCCTGACAAGAGTCACTGGCGTCTGAACTGATTTTTTTTAAAAATTCTAGCAGTTGTGGTGCATACAAATTAACATACTCCTACTGAGTGAAATTTATTATTGTGCCTACTTTAGCACAGGAATGCTAAGAACATAATCAGTTAAAAGACCAGGTTCTCATCGTTTTCATTTTCATATTCTGTGTTGGAGTGAAGCATCAGCAGTATCTACAAAGAGAGATGGTATGGGGCAGCCAGGATTTGTGCGAGAACAATAAAAAAATTTTTTTTTGCACATTGCCATTAACAGGTTACTGTATAGAGGACTAGGAAGAACATTTTTACATGTGCGATAGGTTTTGTAGTCAATCCCAGCCTAGAAATAAGCTCTGCCAGTGTTTCACTACAGAACAGTCTAGCTCAGGGATCAGCAAACTTGGTGCTACAGATGTTAGCAGAAGTCAATACATCTGCTGATCAGGGCTTCTGGGAATTGAAGTCCAAGAACAGCTGGAGAGCCAAGTTTGCTGGCCCCTGGTCTAGCTGGTGCCTCTCCAGAATTCAGCCCCATATGGTTCAAATGAGATCCTGCCATGTTAAGACTTAGAACCCCACCTAAGATGTGATGCTGACTGATATTCACCACAAATACCAATGAACTAATAGGAATGATGGGAAGCAATGTGGATTCAGACAATATAATTATATCAAATTACATATTATATATCATTAGGCACCAAGAAAGACACAAAACAATAGCAGTTCGAATTCTCATTATATTAGTTGGTGTTGAGTTGGTATGACACAAAGACAGTCCACGAAATTTTTATGCTGTGGTCGGGTGTCTGACCTCCTTCCTCACACATTCTATGCACAGTAGCTGACCAGATGTCAAGAAATTCACCCCATGGCTAATATCAAAGCTAGTGGAGATGATTGTATTCCAGTTGAATTATTCAAGCCCTAAAAGATGATGGAATCAAAGTGCATTCTATATACCAGCAGATTTGGAAAACACAACAAAGGCCACAGGTTTGTAAAAGATCAGTATACTCCCAATCCCCAAAAAGGGCAACACCAAAGAATGCTCAAATTATTGAACAATTGCACTCATCCCACAGGCTAGCAAGGTCATGCTCAAGATAATATAGGACAGGCTTCAGCAACACGAGAGAACTACCAGAAGTAGAGGCTGGGTTGAGTAGAGGCAGGGGAACTAGAGACCAAATTGCCAACATGGGTTGGAGAAAACAAAGGAATACCAGAAACAAGTCTACTTCTGTTTCATTGTCTACACCAAGGCCTTTGACTGTGTGGACCACAATAAAATGTGGCAAGTAATTAAATAGATGGGAATACCAGAACACCTTATATGTCTCATGAGAAATCTGTACATGAGTCAAGAAACAACAGTTAGGACAGGATACAGTGGCATTTCCTCCACTGAGGGGTCCATCACCCCACCTAAATGGGCTCATCCAGCCATAGCTGTTGGCCCCTTTAGGGAGTCAGGTTAGTTAACGGCTGCCCAACACTCGCCATTGAGTCACTGGTTGGATGGTCTACTCCAGACACAGCTGTTGCTACCTGAGAGGCAAGGAAAGTAAATCTCTTCATTCTATGCACTCTAGCTGAGGCAGGGCTTAAGAAAAGGAGGGGAAATTAAAAAGAAAAGGGAAACTCCCTCTTGACTCAGGAGCAGGCACAGAAGGTTTGCCACCAAAATTGGCCAATGAGCTTGTTTGTTACCATCTATGGCCGTGATGACAAACCTTGGCACTCCAGATGTTCTTGGACTTCAATTCCCAGAAGCCCCCATGAATCCACACAAATGGGTTTACTGCGATTCATCTGCTCCATGTCGCCCTCGTCGCTCCTGGAAGCGGAAGTAAAACATGCCTGTATGGAGGAAGGGTTAACCCGGAAAAGTCTTAAACGTATGTGCGCATTTTACTTCCGCTTCCAGGAGCAACGAGGGCTGCGTGGGCCAGATGAATCACAGTAAACCCATTTGTGTGGATTCATGGAGGCTTCTGGAAATTGAAGTCCAAGAACATCTGGAGTGCCAAGGTTTGCCATGATGGATTGATTTATGGAGATGTACTTTTTGAAACCTGAAGGAGGTATAAAAAGCTGATTCACAGTGCATTCAGGGCTCGGTTCTTTGGGAAGAATCCCACTGAGACACTGGCGGCAGGAATAAAGTCTGATTTCTCCTCACGATCTGGTCTCGGTCTTGGATTTCTGCTACATAACAATGCACAGAGGTAGTATTTGTGCGATATGCCACTTAATGATGCCTGCAATGCACAGAGTGCAGTGCAAACACCAACAAGGAGAAAACAAATGTTTACTGTAAACCATGATGTGAAGTTCTCTTTCTAAATACATTTCATAGTCATTTTGAAATGACACTCCCCCTCAAAGAAGAAATAATTTGAAAATATCATTCTTCTTTGCATGCATTTGATTGAATCTCAGTTGCTATTTTGGCCCTGGTAACCCTTTCGGCTCATTTCCTTTAAGCCTGTTGCTCCCTTCCTCATCCCATGAATGGTTGGAAGCAAGCCAGGTTTCCTGCCGTCATATCAAATTTACCGATTCTCTTTGCTTCTGACCCATTCTGCTTGCCTTGAAATTCTGAAACAAGCAAGGGCCCTGCCCTGATGAGCAAAGCCAAACAAGCCAATTTAATTATGTATTATCCCTTGGCAAGTGGAAAGGGGGGCGGGAGTGGTTTGGACAGGGATTTAGGTCAATCTTTAATATATGGTGTAAGTGGGTATGAGAATTATACTAAATGCAAGTTTGTTTTTCTATTATATTCATCTTATTTAAAGCAGAAGACAAAAATAAACCTCGTAATTGTAGCTTGCTTGCTCTGAGGTTCTGTGTTTCTTTTACAAGTGTTATTTATAGTCCCTCTTTGCCCTGCTATTCCCTCATTTTTTTAAAAAAACACAGCAGCATAATGCAAAGAAATTTTGCATGCACTGCTCGACTTTCTTTTTGTTTTATTCTGCCACCAGAGTGTCAGAATTACAAGAGTATTGAGAGACCATAAGGAATAAATATTAGAGGAGCAGAACAAGCAAAGATCTGTAGCCCCAAGGGGAGCAACGGGAACTCTTTCAGTGGCATGAGGGAAAGCTGTCCTACTGATACAAATCACAGTTATCCACCCTACCCTTCAACAGGATAGATAGATTAGATTAGATAAATCTTTATTGTCATTGTCCTGCACAGAACGACGAGATTGGGGGGAAAAACACTTATCAACTCAACAAAACCTAAACAAAATACAACTATACAAAATTATCAACATATTCCCAACCCACATATACACATTTAACCCCTAAAAAGCTCTAAAACTCTAAGGCTCTAAAAACTCTAAAACTCTAAAAACTCTATACAGAAGCTCCCTCATAGACTGCATTGCACTGCATTCAAAGCCAGAACCGCTTTTGGGTAGAAACTATTTCTCAAGCGGCTGGTCCTGGTCTTTATGACCCTATACCTAGAAGGCAGAAGCTGAAAGAGATCATTTCTGGGGTGCGTACTATCCTGCGCAATCTCTACAGCTTTCTTATAACACCTAGAGGCATAGATTTGATCTAGAGTGGGAAGAGTACGCCCGATTATCTGCTCCGCAGTCTTTATGACTCAGGACAGCATAGTTCTTTCCCTAGCTGTACAACTCCCAAACCATGCACACAGACCATAGGTTAACACTCTCTCTATGGCACAGTGGTAGAATGCCAACAGCAGATCCTTTGAAAGATTGTTCTTCTTCCTGAGGATTCCCAAGAAGTATAACCTCTGCTATGTTCTCTTCATCAGAGCTTTGGTGTTTGCTCCCCATGTTAGATCATCCCTCAGCTCCATTCTCAGAAACCGAAACACCAAGACCTGTTCCACATAATTCCCTTCAATAATAAGTGGCTGGATGTTCAATTTGCATTTTCTAAAGTCCGCAATGATCTCTTTTGTCTTTTTTACATTGAGGAATAAATTGTTTTCCCTACATCACTCCGTCAGCATCTCAACCTGTTGTGTATGCAAGGACACTGTTGCTTTAAGTAAATGAATGTAACCAGCCCCATATCACAATGTATCACAGCTGCTAAAGGAACGCGAGCGGACCGCCCATTGAGGGCGGATGCGAGCGTTCATACTCACATGGCTCAATCCCCAAATCACGGACAGCCGCGGGAACTTCTCCGCATGAAGAACTACAGAAGAGGGGGGGCGTGCCTCAAGTCGACGCCCCCAACGGTGGCAGCCAATGAGCCACCGTGCAACCAGATTCAAATGTGTTTCGTTACTGTATATAATGTGATGTACCTCCGCCATTACCACATGTTCACCCTGGCCATCCAAGAATAAACCTGTGTTAGTCCTTATTGCGACTCCTTCTTTGTCTTCCGTGTGAGACACTAAATTGGCGACGAAGGTGGGATCAATGGCGAATCCCAGAGTCAAGACGTACCAGTTCGACGTCAGCGAGCCTGAGCAGTGGGAGCTCTACGAGTGCCAGTTTCGGCACGCAATGGAAGCAGCCGGCGTCGACGACGACGCGTTGATACGCTCCCATTTCCTGGCCCAGGTGGGACCGGCCACGCTGCGCATCCTAATGAACTTGGTGGCGCCAAAGAAGGTTGAAGCCGTGCCGATCGACCAACTCCTGGAGCTGCTGAGGGCACACTTCCAGCCCCCAGTCTCGATTTTTCCGGCCCGGGTCGCGTTCCACCGGCGAGACCAGCGTCCAGGCGAGTCCGTGTCCGACTACGCAGTGGCCCTCAGGCTGGCGGCTGTGCACTGCAAGTGGGACGATCTGAACCAGGCCCTACGAGACCGCCTGCTGTGCGGCCTGCGGGACGAGGAGCTGCAACGGAAGCTCATGACCCGCGACGAGCACCTCTCGTTCAATGAGGTGTTGCGAGAGGCGCAAGCGGCTGAGGTGGCCAGGAGCGGGGTCAAGGTGTTCAAGGCCCGTGGCACAACGTCCGAGTGGGCCAAGTCCCCTGTCCAAGCGGCCCGGCGGACTCCGGCGAAGGCAGCCTGGCGGGCACCGAGGTCGCCCGCCGGCACTCCAGAAACCTCCGACGACTCCTCCGCAACGGCAGATTCCTACACCAGCGACGACGACGGCGTCCAGAAGGTACGGAAGCGTGGGGAGCGGCGGCAACACCGAGAGCGGCAAGACCGCCGCTGCGACGGCTGTGGCGCGGCCCACGACCGCACGAGGTGTCCTTTCCGCAAGGCTGAGTGCCACAACTGCGGTCGAAAGGGACACATCGCCCGAGTATGCAGGCGCGGGCGAACCGAGGACAAAGGCGGCTCCAGTCATCCCCAGCACCACCAGCGGAAGGCGGCCGGTTCCAGGAAGGTTTCCACCGTTCACGGCGAGGACGGCGTACGCCGCGTGGCCCTGGAGCACCGGCGATTCTACGTGGAGGTACAGTTGCAGGGGCGCCCCGTAAAAATGGAAATAGACTCAGGGTCGTCCTACTCTATACTGTCCCAGAGGGAGTACATGCGCATTCCCCCAGAGGCTCGGCCCAAGCTGCGGGCCATGCGGTCCCATTTGCGGGACGTTCAGGGAAACGGGATCCCGGTGTTGGGGGTGGGGAAGTTCAAGGTGAAGTTCAAGAATTTCTCCGAAAGACTGCCCCTAGTGGTCCTCAAGGGGGGGAAGTGTTGCCTCCTAGGAACGCAGTGGTTTGCTCCCCTGGGAATAGAACTGTCCGGCATCCACGCCACTGAGACTGACCCAATGCAGGACGTTTGCAATGCACACCCGGACGTTTTCAAAAAGGGGCTCGGTACTTACAGGGGGCCCCCAGTTTCATTCGAGTTGGACCCAGAAATCCGGCCCATCCGCCTTAAGCCAAGGAGGGTGCCTTTCGCACTCAAGGACAAAATCGAGGCGGAACTGGACAAATTGGTGGGGCAAGGGATTTTGGTTCCAGTTGATTCGGCCGAGTGGGAGACGCCGATTGTAACGGCCCTTAAATCAAATGGGGAGGTCAGGATTTGTGCAGACTATAAATGCACGATTAATAAGGCCATTCGGCCAAATGCATACCCGGTACCCGTGGTCAGCCACCTGCTGGCCACACTTCATGGGGGGAGGTGTTTTGCCAAGTTAGACCTGGCCCAAGCCTACCAGCAACTCTCAGTGACCCCAGCCGCTGCCGCTGCGCAGACCATCGTGACGCACAAGGGGGCATTTAAGGTAACGCGCCTTCAGTTCGGCGTGAACTCGGCCCCCGGGATCTTTCAGTCCCTCGTGGAACGCCTTTTAAAGGGGCTTCCAGGAGTTCTACCATACTTCGACGATGTGCTGATAACAGCGGGGAGCGAGGTAGAACTAGCGAAAAGACTAGATGGGGTTCTCTCGGTTTTCGAGAAAGCGGGGCTTCGCCTAAGGAAGGACAAGTGTGTGTTTTTTGCGAGGGAAGTTGAGTTCCTAGGTTTCAAAGTAACCCCAGAAGGGATCAGACCCTCAGAGTCCAAGGTTGCGGCCGTACAGAACGCCCCTCGCCCCACCGCAAAGCCGGAGCTGCAGTCGTTCCTGGGGCTCCTTAACTTTTATCATTCATTCCTGCTGAGGAAAGCATCGGTTGCGGAGCCACTGCACGCCTTACTAAAAAAGGACGCGGTTTGGCGGTGGGGGGATAAACAAGAGAAAGCTTTCCGAGAACTGAAATCGCTCCTCTCCTCAGACGCGGTCCTAACACATTTTGACCCAAGGAAGCCAGTAGTACTAGTATGTGATGCGTCCCCGGTGGGGGTGGGGGCGGTCCTGTGCCACGTGCTAGAGAGCGGGCGGGAGGCCCCGGTGGCATATTACTCTAGGTCCCTTTCAAAGGCTGAGCGCAACTACGCGCAAACGGACAGGGAGGCACTGGCCATAATTGCAGGGACCAAAAAATTCCATGATTTTCTATACGGCCGCGAGTTTACGGTAGTGACGGATCATAAGCCGCTTCTGGGAATCTTCACTACCGGCAAACCCACTCCCCAAATACTGTCCCCCAGGATGTTGCGTTGGGCCATATTCCTCAACGCCTATCAGTACGAGTTAGTTTACCGCCCAGGGAAGGAGATCTCCCACGCGGATGCACTGTCCCGGTCTCCCCTCCCTAGCATGGGGGACCCGGCATGCGAGGTAGAGCGGGACCACCAGGTTATGTTAATTGAGTCCCTCGACTCACCCCCCATTGTCCCGGCCGAACTCGCCAAAGCCACGGCGGCCGACAAGATCCTAGCCCAAGTTAGCTCATGGGTGAGGAAAGGGTGGCCCACTACTCCCCCAGAGGAACCGTTCAAGCCGTTCTGTAGGCGCAGGGTAGAACTTTCCCTGGAGAGGGGCTGCCTACTCTGGGGCCAGCGGGTGGTTATCCCAGAAAAGTTAAGGGCAAGGGTGCTGAAGCTACTGCACACCAGCCACCCAGGGATCGTGCGGTCCAAGGCCCTAGCTAGAAGCTTCTTTTGGTGGCCACAGATAGACGCCGACATAGAGCGCCTAGTGGGCACGTGCGAGAGCTGCCAGAGCTCCCGGCCCGAGGAGCCCCGGCTACCCCATAGAGAGTGGGACACGGCCCGCGGACCATGGTCCCGTATCCATGTCGACTTCGCGGGGCCCTTCCGTGGGGCAATGTTCCTACTGGTTGTCGACTCCTACTCCAAGTGGTTGGAGGTAATCCCCGTGAGCAGCACCTCCTCCGCGACAACCATAAAGCAGTTGCGTAAACTCTTTGCGTGTTTCGGCCTGCCAGACGTCCTCGTGAGCGACAACGCGAGTTGCTTCACGTCGACCGAGTTCCAAACCTTCATGGAGAGGAACGCAATCAGGCACATCACGGCTGCCCCATTCCACCCCGCCACAAACGGTCAGGTAGAGCGCCAAGTGCGCACTACGAAAGACGCACTGCGGCGCATGGGCCCCGGCGACCTGAACCTACACCTGTGCCAGTTCCTAATCAGCTACAGGACCACCCCCTTAGCTTCAGGATTCTCCCCAGCCGAGCTGCTTATGAAGAGACGCCCGGCAACGCTGTTTGACCGGATGGATCCGTCCAGGGTGGAGGATGAGGGGAGAAATATAAATTTAGGGGGGGGGGAACTCCAAGAACTTTGCCACAGGGGACCCGGTTTACTGTAGGAACTACGCGGCCTCGGGGCCGGCGTGGGTACCGGGGTCGGTCATCGAGCAGACAGGACCAGTGTCCTACAGGGTAGAGACTAGCTCAGGGCTACTGTGGAGACGGCACGCCGACCAGCTCCGAAGAAGGGTCACCAGTGAGGGGAAATCAGCGTTAGGGTCCTCCCCCACCCGCATTACCCAAGGGGGAGACACGGAGGCGCACGAGGGCGGAATTAAAGAGAGGAATCAGTTTGTCCCCGACTATGACCAGGAGCACGAGTTTGACTATGATTTTCCGTACCAGGGGGAGTTAGCGGAGTGGTCCCCCACCCGTCCTAGCGAGAAGAGGGGTTTCAGTTCAGCCCCTGGTACCTTCAGTCCCCGCAACGCGGGCATGCTAGAGTACACCATAGTCCCGGCCCCCAAGAGACAAGCGCCGCAAAGACAGGCAGCCAGCGGAAGCTCGCCAGCCGCAAGTCCCCAGACCCCCGAACAGGCAGCGGGAGACAGCGGGTCCACGAGGGTCTCATCGTCAGTCCCGAAGTTCGTGCTAGGGGGGTCCCCGGGGCCTGCAGGCGGTAGGCAAGGGTTCACTTCCCAACTGTTCATTCCATTCCCGTCCCCACAGGCAAGGTCACCGCAGCCTCATCACAGAACCACTAATGAGTCCCCACCTTGCATTGCAGGACAAGACCACGCGGGACCAGGAGCCACGGGCTCCCCTGTGCTAGGGCAAGCTGACACGCGCCCCAGGCGCACGTGCAGGAAGCCACAATGGTTAAGGGACTTCGTCCCATCCTAGGGGGGAGGGATGTTGTGTATGCAAGGACACTGTTGCTTTAAGTAAATGAATGTAACCAGCCCCATATCACAATGTATCACAGCTGCTAAAGGAACGCGAGCGGACCGCCCATTGAGGGCGGATGCGAGCGTTCATACTCACATGGCTCAATCCCCAAATCACGGACAGCCGCGGGAACTTCTCCGCATGAAGAACTACAGAAGAGGGGGGGCGTGCCTCAAGTCGACGCCCCCAACGGTGGCAGCCAATGAGCCACCGTGCAACCAGATTCAAATGTGTTTCGTTACTGTATATAATGTGATGTACCTCCGCCATTACCACATGTTCACCCTGGCCATCCAAGAATAAACCTGTGTTAGTCCTTATTGCGACTCCTTCTTTGTCTTCCGTGTGAGACACTAAACAACCTCCTTCCTGTAAGCCGACTCTTCCTCCCCAGCAGTAATCAGACCCACCACCGTTGTGTCGTCTGCAAACTTAATGATCTTATTGCTGGGGTAACTGGGAACACAATCATATGTGTAAAGTGTGTACAGAAGCGGGCTCAGCACACACCCCTGCGGTGTCCCCATACTTATACTGGGATCCGCAAAGAGATGAGAGCCCATCCTGAACACAACACAGAACAAGTGGTTGAATCCTTCCTAATCCCATGACAGGGTCCCAATCTGGATCAGGGTTTGTTCTTACAACCTACTTTTTGAAAAAAAAATCTCAGCCCTTCATGCAATTTAAAAGGCTACTTTTAGGTTTAGATTGGCCTTGTTGGCTGACACAGTCACCCTAGCTCAGTGGTGGTGAACCTATGGCACACGTGCCAGAGGGGGCACACAGAGACCTCTCTGTGGGCACGCGCGCCATCACCCCAACACAGAGTTCACCCTACCCATCTGCCCAGCAGCCCAATAGGAGCGCCTCATCTCTCCTCCAGCACAGAGTTTGCACCGCCCCGTTAACCCAGTGGTCCAATGGGTGCGCTTCCTCCCTCCTCTGTCTGGGTTAAGGCGGGTGGCTCACATGTGGTGTGAGGGTACGGCACAGATAGCAGCCTGTTGATTCTGTGGCAAAACTGAGTTTGGAAACTAAAAGGTTCGCCATCCTAGCTCAATCAAGTATTTGATATACTCACATATGTTACATGTGCAAGTTAACTTTGAAGTACTGTACTTTTATTCAAGTATTGCAGTTAGTACAAAATCCTCAGCTATATAGCCAACTGGAACTGTACTCAAGAATCAAAAAATAGAAACAATATTTTTTTACATATAACTCGAAGCAAACCCATAGGAAAAATAAATTTTTTAATGTAAGTCGAAGCAAACACATAGGGAAATGAATTTTTTTACGTAACTCAAAGCAAACCCATAGGAAAAAGAATCTTTATGTAACTTGAAGCAAACCCATAGGAAATCGTGTAAATCGGGACATGGTTTTAGCACAAAATCATTATGTAAGTCGAATTTTATGTAACTTGAGGCATTTGTAAGTCGGGGTTTTACCTTATAGTCTTTTCTCAAGACTGGGGAGATTCTGGTTTAAATATCTTCTCAGACATAAAACTAACTGACAGACTTTGGGTCAAGGATACTCCCAGTCTAACTTACCTATTTGTTATGAGGATAAATGAGGAAACACACATTTTAAAGTGCTAGAAGAAAAGGGATAACTAGACAAATAGATCAAGAAGTAGTTCTCATATCTAGAAATTGTGGGTATGTAGCTTCTTTCAAATAGGATTGTACTACCTTCTGAAGAAGCATATATAATGTGGAAACACTCAGTCAACCATGATCCAAAACTGTCATTTGCGTTTCAAGTGGTTTCATACCACCGTTGTCTAGTTCATCCACTATGACTTTTTGCTAGAAGGGAATAAAATGGCCACTTTGGCTCATACATTTTGTAAATCTTCCAACTAGATTACTATAAAGCATTGTAGCTGGGACTGACTTTGAACATGTCTTAGGAGTTTCAATTGATACAGAATACATTGGTGAGAATTCTAATACAGCCAAGGAAAATCACACTTACTTAATTTACTGGTATTCAAGTAAGATTTGTGAAACTTCCTACAATTAAGTGGCAAGGTGCTGGGGTGCAACCTATAAACATTGTCAAGTGCACAACCAGCCACATGACTGAGATGTGTTCTAGCATCTTGTAAATCACATCACAATTATTTGTTGTAATTCTGCAGACCTTATGCAACCAACAATAAGATTCTGACCAGTAAGAGTGAAATAGCTATAATGGCCATCTGTTCAATTCTAGGCCCAATTCAAGGTGTCAGCAATTCCCTTTAAAACCCTAATCAGGCTGGGAGCAAAATATATATAAGAATGCCCTTGTCTATAATACCTGTCTATCACTTAAGATCATCAGAGGAAGTTTCTCTCCAATTAATCCAGGCACTTTTTCAAATTTATTCAGGAATTTTGTAAAGTCGATTTTGTTTGTTTTATTGCATGTGCTACATTCTTTGTTTTTATAAATGTTGCAAAGGCTCCCAGGTGTTGGAGTGGCTGGCCACAAGGAATACACGCGAGACAATCGTGTGGTGAAGTCCAGCCCCGATCTGGGTCTGGTGGCACCTATTTATTACCCTGCCTTGGGGTGATGCGCGCCTAGGATGCGCGTGACCCCATAATACAGAAGGCTTGCATACGTGGTGTCTTCCAGCTACAATGCCAGCTCTTGGAAGTTACCCTGGTGTTAATGGACAACTCGCACCAGATTACCTTGGGCTGGCGAAACCCATTGTTCCTGCCCTAATCTCGGAGTCTTTGTGTATTGACTCCGGGTACCTAATTGTTCTGCTGTCCGGCGCGGCTTGTTTGCCTAACTTAATCTGTAGCCAGAAGCAGAGGATTGTGTATTTCCATTAGAGTCATCATCTTTGGTTTTTGCCCTGTTTCTATCATAGCCATCAGCCAAGGCTTTATGATTTGCCCCCCAAACTATCTAACTAGCCTGTACCCCAATTCCCTTTCCAGCAAAGTCCGGTTGGTCCCCGGATCTGTTGAAGACTGGGCAAACCCCTTGGGAAAGGTTTGGCCAATTATTCACGTGGGCAACCCACAATAAAGATGATTTTATTATTTTTATTGTTTTAAATATTTTTGTACTCCTTCCTGCATAATGACAATGTATCCATAAATGTGGTATTTTAAAATTGTCAAAGAAATAAAGCAACATATTATATATAAAGCCATTGAACAAATAAATACAATCTGAAGTCTAAGTCTTTTTTGTTGTTGTAAATATGGTCAACCTGCTTTGCAACCAAAGTACAAAAATGCATCTTTAAATTAAAATCTGCATTCTCAGAATAATGACATCTGCTATTGCAATTTGAAATGTGCTCTCCTCCTTAACGCTAATTGACACTATGCTGTTAAAATTGGAACACTATTTATGTACATTAATAGTGTAAACCTTAATGACTTTTGAGATCATTTTCAGCACATAAATACTCAGAATTTGAAAAAGGGGAAATCCATAACTATATTCATTATTCACTATCCATTCGCTAGTTTAGCCTATGGGTCTCTCTTTAAGGTATGGCCTAGTCCCGTGATGTCGAACCTTGGCTCTCCAGATGTTCTTGTACTTCAATTTCCAGAAGCCCCCGTGAATCTACATAAATGGGTTTACTGTGATTAATCTGGCCCATGTTGCTCCTGGAAGCGGAAGTAAAATGCGTCCGTACGGTTAAGGCTTTTTTGGGTTAACCCTTCCTCCATACGGGCGCATTTTACCTCTGCTTCCAGGAGTGATGAGGGCGGCGTGGACTGGATGAATCACAGTAAACCCATTCGTGTGGATTCATGGGGGCTTCTGGGAATTGAAGTCCAAAAACATCTGGAGTGCCAAGGTTCGACATCACAGGACTAGTCAAATACAATATTTCACCTGCTTTATTTACACTTTGTTTCCAAACTGGTTCTTTTCTATAACCATACCTGTCAAATTTCGGGAAATTTCTGTCAAATAAGGGAAATTTCCTGGCAAAAAGAGGAAACTGGACAGCTATGCTTATCCTGTGCTGGCCTCCAGTTTAACTCCAGTCTAATTGCAGTTTAACTAATCTGGGATGACGGCGGGAAAGAGTGTAAAATACGGGGGTTTGACAGAAGTTTCCCAAAACTTGACAGGTATGCCTATAACAGAGCACACCAAGCAGCTGTTAGTTCCCCTACACACACACACACACACACACACACACACACACACACACACACACAGAGAGCTATTTCCTTAAATACCTGACCTTTGGGAAACCAGCCCCAGGCTGGAGGCCACAGCTCAAACTGATCCCATGTGATGCATCAGATATGGAATAAGCTAATTTGTCACTGTTTTGTTATGTGTGGCATGTATGTGTTTAGAATGAAACTTAATTTAAATCCAATTTGTAGTATCTCCATGGGTGAGTCTCTATATAAATTAGCTAAACCTTATGCCTCAAATGGAATGAAGCACTTGATGGCAAGGTTGCTATAGGAAATCTGTCATGTGGGGGGTTGTTCTCTATTGGGAGAGGGTATTAAAAACTGTGTCCAGTAGTATCACTATTACTGTATTACCGTTCTGCACAATTCGCTCTCTCACACATGTGCACAAAGAAGCACTAGCTAAATCATCTGTTATTCTGGAAAGGGAAATTTAGTCACAGAGGCATTGAGCGATAAAAGGAACATTTGTATCAAGACATTTGCTTCGCCTGCTACTTCAGAAAATGGAGATGAATTAAGAGAACTGGCTGTTGTGTTTTGATATGAACCAGAAGAGTCTAACTGGAATAAACAAGTATGAAGCCTTGTGGGGGTTGATTAGTCACACACTGGGAGGCATTCTTGGAGTAAGGACTGTTCACTCTAGTTTCTTCCTACACACATAGAGAACAAGATGGGGGCGGGGAGCCTGTTTCAGTAACAAAACTGCAAAATGCAAGAATATTATAATAGTTCTTGTCAAGAACCTTAGGAAGACTAATGAGAATGATGGACTTCTCTCAGCCAGATTAAAATCACTTGACTCCATAGTTGGATTTTACCAGTATTTAAACAAGTAATATATGAAGGAAAAGAGGTATTCATCAGACAGGTTGAGTGGATAAGTAAGGAGGCGTCATGATTTAGCTGCAGCTTTTTACTCTGTTTCTACAATTTACCGTATTTTCCGGCGTATAAGACGACTGGGCGTATAAGACGACCCCCAACTTTTCCAGTTAAAATATAGAGTTTGGAATATACTTGCCGTATAAGACTGCCTCTCTTCCAATGCACACCAAATAAAAATTAACCCACACTCAACCCGGAGATGCACAACCCTCCGAGTCGAATGGGCAGGTTCTGGTGGAGAGCCAATCCACGCTCACGTTCTCCTCCTCGAGGTACAGGAAGATGTGTGCAGCTTGCTTCCCCTTGCTTCATACTCCCCGCACAGAGCAGGGACTCAGCCGTGGCACCCCCCACCATATGCGCCGGACATATGAAGCAAGGGGAAACAAGCTGCAGTTAAGTACCTGTCCTATAAGATGACCCCCGACTTTGGCACAGATTTTTTGGGGTTAAAAAGTAGTCTTATGCGCCAGAAAATACAGTATTAAAAGGATTGACAACTGGCTTTCGAGGAATGTAGATTTTCTTCTTCTTCGAGTCTGAATATCAGCCATGGAGATTGTCCTGGGGACAATATAATGCAGTGGCCTTCCATTTGCCTTCTGCATTACAGCATGACACCTTTACCACTGATCCAGTTCCATGAACCACTTTCTGGTCCTGAGCCTTTTGGCACACAAAGTCCTCTTCAGCTCCAGGCTTTGTAGTGATAAGGATTCAAGTGGGATTTAATCCACTTGGGGACCATCACCCTTCACTGTGGAGTTCACCACCCAAGCCCATTAGTCCTCAGGGTTGTCAGCTTAGTTAACCACTACCTGACGATTGGTGTTGAGTCAATGGCAGTAGGGGCTACTCCTATTCGATTTTTAATTTGTACCCTCAGGGCGGCTTCGAACATAATTAAAGATACAACAAAACCAAAATATAATAAACATACAGAATATCAATAAAAATAAATATCATACAATTGATACAAAAATGCAATAAACACAATTCCTGTAAAAAGTAGCATATAAACAGAGTACCAGCAAACCCCTGAGACACAGTAACAGAAATAAAGCAATCAGGCAAAAATACATCATAAATACAATAATCAAAGCATGAATACATAAGTCATGAATCAAACAGCAATACAATAATAATACAATACACTAATGAGATGAGAAAAACAGCATATCAGTCTCAAAAAACGCAGCATAAAATATATAATAAAAATATACAGTACAATTTCTCTCACTACAAAAATTATATAATTTAAGAAATCCTCCAATAACAAATACCGTGCGGCAAGGTCCACAAGTGACAAAGGTCTGGCTCAACTATTTCGCTGAGGGCCCCCAGCGACCCGTGGTCCATTATCCCTCCTGGCAAGAGTGAAGGAGGGAAAGGCAGAGCCCCTTGCAACTGCGGCATCAGTCCCGGGCGGTGGTCTTTGGCCTGGTCCCGGCGGCGTCAGCGTTGGCAACGGGGGTGAGGTGGGCCGGTCTTTTTGGCCCCAACCGCATCCCCCATGTGCTCAAACTTTCTTGGCTGGGGAGGTCTCGTGGTGTTGGTGGTGTCGGCAAGGGGGGTCAGGCGGGAATGGCATCCCCGCCCGAATGGAGCAAGGAGAATGGCATCGGGCACAGTTGACTCCCATCCTGGGGCTGGTGGAAAGAGCCCTGGGAGAATCGGAGAAGTCCCACGGCTCCGTTGGCCCCAGCGCCTCTTATGCTCTCCCCGCCCAGATGGAGCAAGGGGTGTGGCGTCAGGCACAGCTGACTCCCATCCCGGGGCTGGTAGAAAGAGCCCCGGGAGAGTCAGAGAAGTCCCTATTTACCATAGCAGGATAACCTGACCAAACTTTTGAAGATTCTCTAGACCAGGGATTCTCAACCTGCAGCCCACAGGCTGGATGCGGCCCATGGCACCATTTCATATGCTCCCCCCCCACACACACCTGGAAGTG
The DNA here is from genome assembly GCA_035047345.1 of Bradypodion ventrale. Classification (NCBI taxonomy): domain Eukaryota; kingdom Metazoa; phylum Chordata; class Lepidosauria; order Squamata; family Chamaeleonidae; genus Bradypodion; species Bradypodion ventrale. Next base: position 7,380,930 of record JAWDJE010000011.1, on the reverse strand, counting down.
CCATGTGGTGGAGGAAGGGCAAAAAGTTGTCTGAGGGAGCGTGACCCGGCCACCGGCTTAAAAAGGTTGAGAACTGTCTTAGACAATATTATAAGAGGCTGCAATTAAGGTCAGAATGATCTCCTATGCAAACATTTCCTGGATCCATAACTGTATACTAGCTGGTTAAAGAGATATATTTCTTTGGCACTGAAAGATGCCACCCTCTTATTGGCTGAATATTTGTAAATAAACCTCAATGCGACCAAGATGCAGCAAAGCATCTGTTCTCCTCAAATCCTATATATAATCTATGAATTATTCATATCCCCAAATGTTATCTTTTCTGGACCATGATTCCCAAATCCCTTTAGCAAGTAATATTCCCAACATCTCTTCTTTCCTGAGTTCCTAGTGTTGATTTTGATAGCTTAATTATCCCTACAATCATCTGTGTAACTTCTAGCAAACTTATACAGCTGAATATTAGACTTAAAAAAACCTGAAATATGATGCAATCTGTATTATTTCCATCATACTGTTCATGCTATGTTCACTACAGAAGTGTGTATTTGCTAATCTGAGCTAATTCATTCCCAATATATAGTTACTGTTACATCGAGCTTTTCTGCAACATATTACAAGCTCTTCTCAGTTTTTTGCCCTGCAAAATTATAATTTGCCAGTATTTCCCTGCCACTTATATTTGGCTGTTGTTCTTTGTGATGTATTTATTCAGCATGCATTATCATTATTGGGTGTCAATAGAGGCTTCTTGCAAATTCTGAAATATGTTCTCTACTGAGGTATTAACACTAATCTTGAAAACACTGATTATTAACCTACAGATGGTAATGGCTATCTTAGGAACTGTTACAGTTCATTTTATAAATCCTTCTTTAGTGCATGGATTATTAACCCTGTAGCCTGTAATTGCTCCTTTGGAAGTGCTACAGATAATACTGTGGCTATTTAGCTGCCATGCATGGACACCAAGGGTATGATCAGGTTCCCTGCAGAGAAGCGAAAATGCCAACATTTGCTTCAGTTACTACTATAACAACAACAACAACAACAACAACAACAACAACTACTACTACTACTACTACTACTACTACTACTACTACTACTACTACTACTACTACTACTACAAATTTGGGCTTGTATGCCACCCACTCGCAATGCAACTCAGGGCGGCTAACAACAACATCACATCCAATACAATATAAAACAAGATACAATTAGCATACACTAGAGAACAAGATACAATTAGCAGAATACAATTAGCATACAACAATAAAAGTCACCCAAGTCAAAACATCCCAAAACAAGAATTCCGCCGCAAGAGTCCAGGCCTCAGAGTCCAAAGTCTAGACTGGGTGGGAGGTGATGTCTGGCTCCATGCCCCAGTGGCCAAGACCATAGCACCAGGCAGCATAAGGGGCATGAGAGTCTGCCACACCAGGGCCCCCGCCACACTAGGGCCCCCCCATTTGCTTCAGTAGACCATATTCTCTGATGCTGGAGAGAAGGAAATTGGTAGCCATGTTTTCTGGAGCTAACTAAGAGATGGAAAGGGAGGAGGAAGGGATGAATGGCAAGACAACTACCATGACACCACACTCAGCCAGTTTTGCATTCATGTCAGATATCAACCTCATAGGTGCCATTACTCAGAACTGTATATACTCTGAAAGGTCAGAGGCAACATACAATTGAAAACTGATTGTTAATGAGCAATAGTAGGAGAGAGTTGTTTCCTACTTCCTAGGCTTTCTGCAGGACTCTGGTCAGCCACTGTGGAAAGACGATGCTGGACTAGATGGATCTTTTGTCTGACCCCAAGCTGTGTTCTTTTTATGTGATGGAACTGGAAGACCCTGGGTTTACCACAGCAAATAAAAATCTTTGGGAAACAATGAAGAAATGTAGGTGCCTACCATTGGTGTGCAGAACCCTCTGGGAAAGACAATAAAGGTGGAAGGCAGCAGGAAGCAAGGAAGGCCAAAAGCAAGATGGATTGATTTCATACTAAGGGAAGCCACAAAGTACAACTTGCAGGAGCTGAGTAGGACTGTTGGGGACAGGGTATTTTGGAGATCTCTCACTCATAGAGTCGCCGTATGTCGAAGATGACGTGATGGTATATAACAACAACAAAGGACACAGACAATATTAAAGTAGCCCAGTTTCTGATAAAATAATAATCAATTTTAACATTTTAGTTTGTTCTGAATTTTTAAACTATACGTCATATATGTCCACAATTTTAAATTGTGCAGTGCTTTGATTCGAAGAAAGGAAAGAATGTCTATAATAAATTATGTCTCAGAAATGTTACACATACATATAACTAAATTTAAGTAATAGGCATGAAAGGACCAATGTTTTTTTAAAAAAATCTTTTGTTTGAACCATGTTTTCAAAAATGGCCATTTTGACTGAAAAAATAAGATCAGGGATGTTGATAAAGCAGTGCTCTTGGAGAGGCATAGGGTTCCATCAATCAAGTGCCTTTTCCTTTGGTTTCCTCTGTTGACGTTTCAATATTACAACAGCAAATCATAATCCTAGCAAAGTAAATAGGCTCTAGGGAGAAGGAGTCGTAAATTGGGCCTGCCTTGATCAAATGAACTCTATCATGAAGGTCTCTTTAAGTGCTGAATGCCATTCACTTTGCAGAAGGAAGGAGGGAGGGGAATCACATTCAAAAGAAGTGGGTGGATTGAATTGATATGTGGCAAATGAAAAGCTGAGGGCCAAACAGATTAAGAGGGAGCCTAGATTTGTAGCAGTAATTAGCATCATTTTATCCTATGAGTTATTGCATTCTGTCGTTTGCTCAGTTCCCTTTACTGTGTTAATTATTTGTTCAGTTTACTTTTCATTTTCTTTGTTTTGTTTCAGTTTTTAAAAAAGTGGTCCACTTTCCATTTGTCACAAAGACTCTCTAGTTTTCTGAAAACCCAACAAATCTGGCATGTAAAGCATAGATTTGCATACTTTCTTTCTTCAATAATTTTCAGATTGTGAAATCTGGGTTTTGGTTATCAACAGACATCCATTTGTTTGCTTGCTGAAATTTTGACCCAAAATTTTTTTTGGGGGTCAAAAAGATGGGCCAGTTATTGATTGGATTATTCAACCTCAATAGAATATTTGGTTGTAGTTATCTTTCCACACTCCGCAAAGCACTGCTAGGGACAGGGTTTAAGGCAGGAATTCTCAACTAAGATGCCTTCAGTGGGGCCTCTCAATCTGGGAGAAACAGGCTGTGGAAATTGAGATTTCTGTAATGCTGCCTCTGATGTTCTTGGCTGGGTTGTGGTGTGCTAAGTAAAATTAATTGGGTTGTTGGGTGGTTGAACTTTGCTCATGACAGGGTACTGGCAAGTGCTCTCCCTGGCTATCCTCAGAGCCCATCTTAGTTCAGAATACAATGGTACCTCACTTAAAGAGCATAATGCATTCCACGGGATTGCTCTTTAAGCGAGTTTATTCTTTAAGCAAAACACCATTGTAAGCGACTAATTGTGACTTCTGGCAGGGTGGATTGCGAACCCCGATTTAGTTGTTAAGCAAGTTTTTGGTTGGTTTTAGTTGTTAAGCGAGGCCACCATTCAGAGAAAATCCTGCTCTTTAAGTGAGTTAGTCTCAAAGCGAGGTGCTCTTTATGTGAGGTTTTACTGTATTTATTATCACAGTAAACTCAGTCAAGGAACCTGCATGTCAAGACAGATGCTGTTGCGATGGCTCCCAGATGTGGGAGTGGCTGGCCGCAAGGAAGACACGCGAGACAATCGTGCGGTGAAGTCCAGCCCCGATCAGGGTCAGGTGGTACGTATTTATTACCCTGCCTTGGGGTGATACGTGCGTAAAATGCACGTGACCCCCTAATACAGAAAGCTTGCATACGTGGCATTTTCCGGTGGTCAAGACAATACCTGCTTTTGGACATTGCCCTGCAGTTAATAGACAACCCATAACTAATTAAGGTCTGGGCTGGTAAAACCCATTGTTCTTGCCCTATCTCAGAGCCTTATGTGTATTGACTCAGGGTGCCTAGCTTGTCCTGTTGTCTGGCGCGGCTTATTTGCCCAACTTAATCTGTAGCCAGAAGTGGAGGATTGTGTATTTCCATTAGAGTCATCATCTTTGGTTTTTGCCCCATTTCTACTGTAACCGTCAGCCAAGGCTTTCTGATTCACCCCCCAAACTAACTAACTAGCCCGCACCCCAATTGCCTTTCCTGCCAAGTCTGGTTGATCCCTGGATCTGTTGAAGGCCGAGCGAACCCCTGGGGAAAGGTTTGGCCAATTATTCCCACGGGCAACCCACAAGATGCAAAGCAGCTCCCAAAGAAGTCACTGGTAAAATGCTTATCTGGGCATAGTTCCACTGCAGTCAAAAACAGTATGTCACTCCCAGATGGTTTCCATTATTTCCTTGTGCTAGAGATCTTGCTTTAGTTAGGTTTACAAACTATTTACAACAGTCCTCCCAGTTGCACAGGTGCAAAAAAAAAAATGCAGCTCACGATATTGTGTTAGAAATGTAACTTTGTCAGTCCTCATTTACTGAGCTTGATTTATGTGATAGTGTAAACAAATCATTCTTGACAAATTCTATATAGAAAATGGGGCAAGCTGATTTCAGAGTCAAGCATATGAATAATGGCAACAAGAACTGTGATTTCATTCGTAAAACTCTGTTGCAATAAGAGAAGAACCACCCTTTAACTCCCCCTGTTATTTGTAGCACTAGTCATGATGCATGAAGATTTTTATTTTTGGAAAGAACTCGAATTTTCATTTTTTTCTTCTTGCTCAGCCCTATAACTGAATGCTCAGGGAAGTAACACAAGAATTCTCTAGAGATCCTTTGTACAAATACACAGTGGAGATCAACAAGAAATCCACTGACTGAACAAACCATTCTGCATGTCTTTTCTAACTCCTCTTACAGCAGAGCACGGTGTGCCAGATAAAAGAATAGCATGTGGGTTTCAGAGAAGAATTGTTTCTGTGTTAGCAAAGAATTACTGGAACTGTGACTGAATGAAAAGAAAGAAAGAAAGAAAGGTGTATATAGCCAAGGTGTATATTTCATGTGTGCTCATTCATAAATTCATTCCATTCATGTCTGCAATTATCTGATTTCTAAAAAAAGTATTTACATTAAAATTTGTATACAATAAACCCTCGTATAACAAAAATAATTCATTCCATGAGGCTTTTTGCTATGCGATTTCTTTCGTTATATGATTTCCCCCCATACTAATGAAAATCCCTATGGAAAAAACCATATAACAAAAAAATCAGTTAAGTGATTTTTTCCATTGAAATCTTCGTTATACCATAGGGGCACTGCATTGCATAGCAAAAAAATTCGTTATACAATTTCCCCCATAGGTTGCGCTATTTTTGCATAGTGAATATTTCTTATGGAAGGAGCCATATTTTCCCAAAATCTTTTCATTGTGCATTTTTTTTTTTGCTATAGGGGACATTCTTTATACAAAGTTCCACTGTATCTTCATATCTGTATTTGCATAATTGTAAGAATGTTTTCATTCAAATATTTCTAAATGCGTTTTATTTTTAAAAAGTCATTCTTATGTGCATTTTGGTATATGTTTCAAGCCAAGAATTGCATCACTATTTGTACAACTGCAGCATCTGAAAGATATGTGTTTCAATCTTCATCTAAATTCAGGGAGTAAAGATAAGGTTATTTTGAACATGGACAGAATGAAACCATTGCATATCTTTACCCATAGCAACTGGGGATGAGGATAGACACTCCCATACATACCACAAGACACGATCAAACAGATGCACCACCAGGTTGACATCTACATTGGCTTAATCCATGCGTGCCCTATACCCCAAACTACCATTCGGTGCTTGTGCTACTATGTGAGAAAGACAAGGAGGAGGAAGGTTTTCAAGCTCTCAAACACCCCACCCTCCATCCATGCTGTCTGCCCAAAGAGGACCTGAAACAGGGGGCACTCCCTATGCCCAGCCCAGTTCTGCCTGCACCCAAACCGGAGGATGCCCCGAGCCAGGGATCTCAGCCTGAGCCTGGCCCAAGTCTGTTTTCCCCAGTAACTGACCTGTCAGATCAGGATTCTGGCTCTGACAATGATCAGCCTTCAGTCAGGGAGAGGTCCAGGAAACAGCTACACCTGAGACGCAGGCAGGCTAGAGCAAAGCAGCAAAGAAAGCTCCCAGCTGATACCGATTAACTGGGAGGCTTATAAGCAAGCTTCTTGCAGCCTGCCAGCGTCGGTACAACTCTTGTATGAAGACTGATGTCCCATTTGACTCCAGAATGCCTGCCTAAATCCTGACCTGCATGCCATTACACTGACTTCTCTGCCAACCCTGACGATGCCCCTGGACACCCTTTGGATTAGACTACTGACTCAGATACCGGTAAACAGACCTCGGCTTGCCTTTTGGACTTTGATATCTGTACTATCTTTGAACAAGACTCTCTGTGTAGTGCCACTGTGCGGTGACTGTGCCCACCCAGGTGGGTCAGCACACCACCTCTGCCTGGTCAGCATTTACAATTGCTTGGATGGGCAGCTGCCATGCACTCTGTACCATTGCAGTGGACATGAAGGCCACCTCTGGATAGCAAAGGGGTCATTTTACTCCCCCAGAGCCAGGAAGCTGGGCTGGCCAAGCCCAAGTGGCAGCATGAGCAGTAGTGGTGGATCTACCCATGCCTTTTCTCTGTGATCCAACATGTCCATGTGAAGAGAACTCCTAGCAAGTTGCGGAAACTGTCTGACTTCTCCCAGCACTTGATAGCCACCCAGAAAAGCCCTTCCACAATAAGAAAAGTAGAAGCACCAAGAGCCACAAAAATAAGTCTCATTGAGATAAAAAAAAGCCTCCGAGGGATTCAGTTCAGACTTTGCATCATTCAAGCAGCCAAAAAACATCAACACACACAACCCTACAATTTCAACCGTTATATAAGTGGAGCACATCCCAAGTTTTTTGATGATGTAGTCAAACTTTAATAAAATTGCTATATTCTGTTAATATAAATTTCAAAATTTCCAATAAATGTAATGAAAATCTTTTTCCATCCTCTCTCTGCCCTAGTCCTCATAGCTCCATAAAATCCAGAGAAAAGTGATTCTTTAGCTCTCCAGAACACAACTTTGGGCTACAAGGAGCATTAGTGGTGAGGAAAGAGCAGCTCTCCAGGACATAACTTCAGCACTGAACTTACTATAGCTCATTATTTTGGGTACACACAAAGAACCTCCTCAAAGATTGTGGTATTTTTCAACCACAATGGGGTGTACCCTGCTAATGGCCACTTTGTGTTGCCAGCTAACCTTTCTCACACAAGGTCAAGCGAAAGGAACTGCAGAATGAACTCACCAAAAGGTGCCTTCATTTTGGTAGTGTCACGTCTGGCCTAGACATGGAAGAAGAAGCAGTTCACTGTTTTACTTTTTTCAGTAGCTTGTTACATAGATTATGTCTCTCATACACATTTATGAAATTGTTTTATACCTAGTTGAAATTTTTGTTAGTCTGTGTTTCAAGCATATCAGACAGCAAACAAAACAAAAAGAGAAAAAAACGTTGTGACACTTTAAAGCAGGGTTTCCCAACCTTTTCAAGCCAGGGGCCAGGTCATGCTCTCTCAGCTTCGAGGGCCAGACAGCCATTTTGCCCTGTCTGCACAATGGGAGTGGCCTTTTTATCCCAACAGCTTCAAAGGGGCAGCCATTTTGTTTCCTAAATGCCCTTGGAGGGGTGGGGGGGCACATGCAATGGTGCTGTGGGCCAGATCTGGCCCGTGGGCCTTAGGTTGGGAACCCTTACTTTAAAGCTGACAAAGTGGACTTGATCCACAAAAGCCAACATTAAAATACAGCAGTTAGTCTTTAAAGTGTCACAATGGTTTTTCGTCTTTTGTTTACTCTCTGATATGTTTTATACCTCTTCCCTTGACTCATCTCACCCACTGCATTTCCGTTTTGTTTGCACCAAAAACTTGCACAAATTAGATCAGAGCCTACAATATGCAATAAGATACCACAGCACAAACAAATGATGCTATGTAGCAGCAATATGTAATGTGGTAACTTCATGAGACTTCCATAAATAAGCATGCAGGGTCAGATATAGCCAATTAAACATTATGTCGGGGAAGATCACATAATTGACTATTGAGGGCATTGTTGTACAAGACAAGCCACTATGGAAATTTTTAAAAGCTGTTAAGGAGAGTATTCAAAATAATATTAAAAAAACAAATTGTTCCTAACTGTTTAATTACAATTTTATGCATTTTCAACATAAACAATTCTTACATCATTTTTAATATAAATTCAGTAAATAAGTAAATATCAAGGCAGAACTTTTTTTCTCCCCAAGAGAAAGATATGGGAGCCAAACAATAAAATCAAAAGATACAATAAAACTTGTGTTCTGCCCAGCTAATTCTTCTTAAAATAGAGAAAGTTGAATCATTAAGTTATTTCAATAGACTCTTGCAGAGGTCTTTGGGGTCAGCTTTACTAATCCCTTTGCCTTGCTTTCAGCCTGTTATTCAAGAGACACAAGACATGTAAAAGACAGATTGGAAGGCCAACATGTGTAACAACTTGTGATCAAAACAAGTAAGCTCATTTAATAAAAAAAAGAAAATTTTACAGAAAGGAGACAAAAATTCAGTTGATGAAGAAAACTTTGACTCTTTGCAATCTCTTTTAAAATTTAAAAATTCCTTCTTCCTCCAACATTTGATCTGGCTTTATTTAAATCCAAGTGAGCCACTCAAAATACACTTCTTTTTCTAATATTTAGTATATGTCTCCTACTTGCATCACATAGACCTTTCTGCTTCTCACCATAACAAAAAAGGATGCTTTCTGTTGGTGCAAATAGTCACCTTTGTGTTAATCTCTCAGAGATTTCTAAGGTCAATGTGAAATAAGGAAACAGAGCATTAAATTTGTAAAATCGATAGCATGTACATAAATTGACATTCATTACTATACAGCAATTTCCAGTTTCTCCTTGATTGATTAAAGCCAGGGGTTGAAAATAAGTGCTTTCCCCCTGCCTAGAGAAATTCCCAATTGTCCATGCTGTGAACCTTCCATTATGAGACATGAGACAGCTGTAGCAGCCCATGGTTCATTTCACGCCGCAACAAAATAGACTTGTCATTCCGCAATCGAAAGTAAGAAAGCTGATGGAAGAGCAATGTGTCAAAAACTTGTCAAATAGGCTTGTGCTCAATGACAACAGAGAACAAGAAGGCTGTGGCTTGAAGTTTACATCAGCCAGTATTTGCACCCGAGCAATAATATATTTTAAAAATATGCCTACTTTTTGTTACTTACTGTTCCAATGTGCTATTGAACAACTGCACACATTTTCTCATCCTAATTAATCCTGATTCCCACATTCATAGAAGATCCACATGTGCAATGCAGCCAAAATGAGACAATTTAGAAAAATCAAAGGAGCATAAACATTTAACAAAACAGCAGTTTAAACTAAAAATATATATATATTTTTAAAAAGTAATCATTTGTAACCTTGATATTTCTTTTTTTCTGTCATAAAACACACATAAATAGCCAAAAGAAAGAATGTGAGGCAACAGTCTTGCTACAAAAATTGTGTCAAAGTGAAACACAATTACCCAGGCTGTTCAAAAAATAAATAAATAGCCAAATCCACATGATTATCTGTGGGTCCAGGCTGGCACCATCATTTTGTTGGCATGGTTAAGACAGCCAAAAATTTCAGGGTAGTGTAAGGGACAACACACTCACGTTATCCCACTATCATAGGATTTGTTCCATATTCCAGAGACCCTGTACCCAGTCAGGAAGCCCACAACACCTTTGTGCTTCTTCAGAGTATCTATGGTCCTGCTCCAGGCTCGTACCTGTCAAGTTGCTGGTGTCCAAATATGGGAAGGTTTCTAGGCGCTGGCATTGGTACATGCATGCCACTGCCTCTGACATCAGAGGCAACGACGTGCATGCGCAGTAACCCCTGCGTGCATGCGAAGCAACCTGTCCATGCATGGACAGCAACCTCTGTGTGCATGTGCAGAAACCCCTTCATCCAGGAAAGGGGTTACTGCACATGCATGCGCATCAGAGGCAGTGGCGCGCATGCGCAGTAACCCCTTTCCTGGCCATTCAAATACAGGATGACGGCAGGAAAGAGCGTGACGAAGCCGGGAATTACGGGAAATCCCGGCCAAAACGGGATACTTAACAGGTATGTTCAGGCTAGAGAAATCTATGATAGGTTTCAATCACTGACTGTTTACACTTACAAACAAGCCAGATCAGGTAGGGCATGCAGTGTGAATTAGCAAACTGTGATGTTGCAATGGCTCCCAGGTGTTGCAGTGGCTGGCCGCAAGGAAGACACGCGAGACAATCGTGTGGTGAAGTCCAGCCCCGATCTGGGTCGGGTGGCACGTATTTATTACCCTGCCTTGGGGTGATGCACACCTAGGATGCGCGTGACCCCAAAATACAGAAGGCTCGCATATGTGGTGTTTTCCGGTGGTCTAGCTACAATGCCAGCTCTTGGAAGTTACCCTGGGGTTAATGGACAACTCGCACCTAATTACCTTGGGCTGGCAAAACCCATTGTTCCTGCCCTAATCTCGGAGTCGATGTGTATTGACTCTGAGTACTTAGCTTGTTCTGCTGTCTGGCGCAGCTTGTTTGCCCAACTTAATCTACAGCCAGAAGCGGAGGATTGTGTAGTTCCATTAGAGTCATCATCTTTGATTTTTCCCCTGTTTCTATTGCAGCCATCAGCCAAAGCTTTATGATTTGCCCCCCAAACTATCTAACTAGCCCGTACCCCAATTCCCTTTCCAGCAAAGTCCGGTTGGTCCCCGGATCTGTTGAAGGCCGGGCGAACCCCTTGGGAAAGGTTTGGCCAATTACTCATGCGGGCAACCCACACTGTAGCATTGCCAATAAGGGAAATCAAGGAATTAAAGGAATGGGAAAACCTACCCCAGCTTAAGCTCTATGTAATATATACACCTTCATTTAGATATATTTTTTAGAATCAGGTTCAAAATTTTAAAAAGGAATATTTTTACTTGCCCCTTTATTGAATTGAATTGTTTATTTACTTTATCAAAGTAAAACAAGAAAGGCATATCTAGCTATATTTCTTAGCCTAGCCAGCTAATACTTTTGATTATATTTTCCTACTATTTACGCACAAGCACACTGTTCTCAATAGGAGCACATGTGAAACACAACCAGAATCAGGGTCATCGTAATCATCATGATACTTCTTCCTTACATTCCAATATAACAAAACCCATCTTTTTTCTCTCATCCTATCTCTTCCAAGAACTTTAACCAATTAAAACTTAGCATACAATGTTCATCATTCTTGGTTCTGGTCTCATAGTTTTCAGCCTGTTATGACTACTTCCAAAATAAACTAACGAACATAGGCCTTAAATGTTGTTTCCTAGGTTTCTCTAGCTCTAGCTCTGCTCAGGGAATAAAGAACTCAAAGAATTACTTTAACTCACTAAAAGCAAAAGCCCCATTTTAATAAACTACAGGTAGCCCTTCACACAAATTCTGTGCATGGGGCTAAGCTTATATAGTTTTTTCTTTTTGAGAAAAAACTGCAACTAACATGGAATAGTTTTGTTAATTTAGACAATGAAATTGTTAGGGAAAAGCAGTTTTGTATTTTCTTCACCTTATATTTTCTCATGGGCCCAATGAAGATTTGCTTCATCATAAGTAATGGCCTGGGGCAGAAAAGCCCCTAGATCAACAGCAATCACTTTGCTACAGATTCAGAGATGTCTGAATATCTGAGGAGTGATCCAGTATTTGTTTGCAAAACATAATAAACCGAGTACAGTGGTACCTCATACAATGATTTTAATCTGTTCTGGGGGGGCATTGTGGTATGAAACAATTGCTATACGATACATGCATCGTATAGTGATTTCCCCTATGGGATGCATTGTACAATGATTTTTTTTTTGCTAAGTGGTTTTTCCTATTGAAAAATTGTTGTACAATTTTTTCCATAGGGAAAATTGTTATGTGGGACACCATTACCCCCAAAACTTAATTGTTATGCGATTTTGTTGCTATACGGGCCGATTGTTGTATGAGGTTCCACTGTATTGTGATTATAAATAGCTAGTGGATCTTGATCTTACAACATGTCCCATCAAGTGTAACCTAGTTTTCATTGCTTATACAACTGCCTAGTTTCCCTCCAAACTGACCTTTTCTTACATATCAGATCTTAGTACAGTGGAACCTCAGTTAACGAACAGTTTGGTTAACGTAATATTCCGTTAGTGAAAGGAAATCCAGAGAAAATAGTGGCTCAGTTAACAGATCTATTTCACATAATGAAGTTTTTTTTGGGGGGGGGGCAGCTTGGGCACCCCTTGCTGCTTTTCATGCTGGCAGGAGGGTATTCGGAGCATTTCTGCTCCATTTCTGGACTTTTTTGTCACATTTTAAGTGCATTTTGGCAGCTTAAAAGCAGCATTCGGCACTTCCTGGGTGGTTAAAGAACTAACAGTTGACTGTCAGGTCATTATCAGAGCTGGGCACTAGAGGGCGCAAAGCGCAGTTTCCCATAGGAATGCATTGAAAACCAATTTCCTCTGTTCCGAAGGTCAGAAAAAAGCCACGCACACACACCCATTTTTTTTCTGTTCAATACTTTTCATAAAGTGCACTTTGGAATTTTTCACCACTTTATAAAGAGTTTTGAACCGAAAAAAAGTTTTTTTTTTTGCTTTTTTCTGGTGTCCGGAATGGATTAATTGGTTTTCAATGCATTCCTATGGGAAACCACAATTCGGTTAAAGTAATTTTTGCTTTAAGAAACGTCCCATGGAATGGTTGATAAGAACTAGTTCCCATACAATCCTGACTACCTATTTTATATTGTAAGCAACGTAAGAAAGGAGAGGTTGAAGGCTCTAAAACCGTGGTTCCCAACCACAGGGGGCAATTTGACTTTGGAGGAAGCAATTTGAGAATGATTTATCAACAGTGAATGGCCTTTTAGGCTTCCTCCATAGGAGTTCATTTTTTGAATAATAAGAATTATATGTCACAGGATGGGGGTGAGGGGGGGGGATCAGGATTTTAGAGATGCTTAAGTGGGGCATGGCCAAAAAGAGGTTGGGAACCTCTGGCCTACAAGAATATTATTGATCAGCTTTTATTTGCAGTCTATTTCAGAGCTCACTCTGCTTACCACACATACAAATATTTAAGTACATAAATAATTAAACAAAAATAAATCAAAAACCAGCTTAAGATAAAGGATTTCAATATTCTGGTCTAAAAATTCTTGCTCTCGGTGTTGTAAGTTTGACAGCTATGAACATGGTTAGCAACATGCCAAATATGCAGAAAAGGAATTTGGCATACTTGTTCAAAGTAAGTGCTCACTTGCTGCCACCATATCTTATGTACACTAAATAAACTATTTCAGTTACATTGTTCTACTTATTAATACTTAACCAAAATGAAATGATAATATAGCTGTATATCTACTGGGAGTCAAGGAGCCACATATAAGTATATTAATTTTAACAACAAATAGATTGCCTTTCATACTACAACAATACCAAGGAAATTGGAGACATAGAAAAAGCTTAAACAAGTTGCATTAAAGAAAATTGTTATATGACAACCTTTATTATTAAACACAGATTTCCCAGTAGTCAATGTTATATTTATCACTGGTAGGCAGTAGTTTGACTGTGTTATTGCTTTGCAGAGTGGCTCTGCTCTCCAGTTTTAAAATTAGTCAGTAATCATATTTGGAGTAAAATGTTTGCTGCTTTTAAGCAATTTGCTAATTGAATTTAGCTGTTGTTTAAAAGAATTTCTACCTATCAATTTGCCATGTTCACCTTTTATTCTATGGAACAAATTCCTACCACTGTGATTCACCCAGAGATAGAGTTGCCATACTTCTCTCCCACAAAACCGGGACAGAAGTATACTTGACAAAAATGGGTGGGTTGTTTACAAAATAGCCTTTTTACAAACAAACATAGTATAATGACAGCTATAAAACACTTTCACATTCAATATATCAATACACACACTTATCGTGCAGTGCTGTGAGGTAAGGACATTAAGATTTGTCTGCATGTATACTCCAACTCCAATGTGGCAGGAAATCGCTCATTTGATGGTGAGAGTTTGATTTTATTTTAATGTTGTGTTATAATATACAATCAGTAAGTTTTAAAAATCTGTGACTTTAACATGATTTTTATTGAATGGGCCGGGACAATTTTTCCAACCTTGAAACCGGGACAATCCCGGTTTTCCAGGACATATGGCAACCCTACCCAGAGACACTTCTTCTTCTTGTTCTGCCATATCTGAATCTGGATATTGGCGATCCTCATGGCGATCAGCCATGAAGGCTCCTGAGAATATAATGCAGTGGCCTTTCATTTGTGTTCCACAGCACAGCATGAAACCCATCCAACTGATCCAGCTCCATGAGCCACTTTCTGGTCCTGAGCCCTTTTGGCACACAAAGTCCTCATCGGCCCCAGGCCAGTGTTGATGAAGCTGCTGCCCTACATCAAGATGGATTCAAGTGGGATTTAATTTAGGAATTTGAACAGTGATTATGCAAAGTACTTTAAGATTCAGAGTTTTAAATTGGAATCTGTGCCATTCTGGGTTGGATGAGAGATGATAGAAAAACCCCTCCCTCATGTTTATTTACTCTATCATTTAATTTTTTTTAAAAATATACTTTCCTTTTGGAGCTGCACTTTTTAAAATAAACAAGATACATTGATGGTATTATATATATTATGCATTACTGAATGATAGCTGCAGGAAAAGATGAGGAAGGTATGTGTCAATAAAGAGACAAATTGGTGGGAACCAAAGACCAGTATGGAGGAAAAACATGAAACAGTATAGAGGAAAGGATCACTCAAACGAGAGATAAAATAGGTCTCACTAAAATTGAGAGCTTTTAAAACATGAACCAGACGACTCCAAATTCCCTCATGTGGATGGACCCTGAGTTTTATCCATGAATTATGTCATCCCAATGTGTTCCCTACATGCTTTGATACATAATACCATATCATATATTTTTGTCTGGCCATCTTATCCTGCTATGGTAATAGAGTAGACTGTACTGCCAGTTCTCAATGCTGAGTGCCAGATGGCGGTTAACTAACCTGACAACCCTGAGGACTAACATGTGCCAAAGTCCACAGGGAAGGGTGATGGTCCCCAAATGGATTAAATCCCACTTGAATCCATCTTGATGGAGGGCAGCAGCTTCATCAACACTGGCCTGGGGCCAGTGCCAGATTAAGCCAGCGCGAGGCCTGTAGCAAATTGTGTCAAGAGGCCCTTGCTTAGATTTAAGATTTAGACTCTGCCACTGTTGTGTCCAAGTATTATTTATGAAAACTGTGTTTTGCTCTGTGTTTAAAATCAAGCTGCGCCAAGTGGCAAAACCAGGAAGCGCACCTTTTCAGTAGGCGCCAAATTCAAAGAGCTGTCTTAAACAATGCTGATTCGTCACTTCATATTTTGCCGCCTTCCGGAGGCCCCCGAAATGTATCCACTTGTGTAACTGCCATTCTCACTGTATATAAGAAAGCCACCTTGTATATAGTCCCTAGTCCGATTTCCTGAGTAGATAATAAATCACTTGTGTTTGACCCGATCCTGCTGGTCAGAGTACTTCTTAGCATCGGACTCAACAGCCACTCAACACAAATTCACACTACTATGGAGTAGCAAGTAAGATGCGTTCACAGACAAGATGGCTCTGCCTATGCGCACATCTTTCCTCTTTGGTGTGTATTGAATGAAGGTGGGAGGTAGTTTTTTCAGTGTTTTTAGGAATTTTAAGGGTTTCTATAGTTTTAAACATTGGGGATTTTATGTACGCCGCCCAGTCGCATGTCGATTGGGGCGGCTATACAAATTGAATAAAATAAATAAATAAATAAATTGAATGCTCCAATGAGGTGTCAGTGAGACTCTACGAGTGAACATTTTTTGAATATCTACACAAATCATGGAATATTTAAATTTGGATTTTCATTCTAACTGAGCTCAGGGGCCAGAGGGGTCAGAGACGCGAGGCCCGTAGCATTTGCTACTCTTGCTATATGGCTGATCCGGCACTGTCTGGGGCTGATGAGAACTTTGCGTGCCAAAAGGGCTCAAGACCAGAAAGTGACTTGCAGAACTGGAACAGTGGTACGGACGTCATACTGTGATGTGAAAGGCAGATGACAGGTCACTGCATTATATTCTTAGGACAATCTTCATGGCTGATCACCATGAGGATCACCTATATTCAGATTCGAATACAGCAGAAGAAGAAATGTCATATATGCCTGACTCAAGTTATGCTTGCTATCAATTCTGCTTCCCTCCCCATGTCTTTCAGCAGGTAAAGGGCAGGTTATTACCACCTGGTCAAACTTTGCTTATTAGTATTTGAAAGCTAGGATAGTCAAATCAGTTTGAAAAAACATAGGCTATCTGGGTAATATATTTGACTTGCTACTTTTGAGACATGCTTTCTGCATTATTGAAAGCTACTAATGGATAGCAAACATTTTACACATTGATGTGTTATACCAAAGATATTTTAATGATGCTATTGTACCAGCTTGTGCTTGCCATGCCTGGGAAATTATTTTGTTACAGAAGGATGTCTCTTCTGTGAGTAGATGTTTTAAAAAATAGATTAAATAAAGGGCAAAGGCAGAGAAACATAAAATGTTCATACTTTTATCTTACATCCTTGTACACCATTTTGCAATCAGTGGCAATAGGGTAAATGATAAAGAATAAGATAATGCAACATCTTGTTTTTTTGGGCCTGTTCTTTTATTAATGATTTATCACTTCTCTGCCTTTTGGCTAAGATCAAGTGTAGTATTAATGATTTGTTTTGTAATCACCAAAAAAATTAAGGTGTTTTACTCCAACACAATGAAACAGACAATGTTTTCTCCCGTGGAGACAACAAGAAATACTAGACATTTTCTATTCTTTGCAGGTGCTGTCTGGATTGACTTAAGAGGATAGCCACTTAATACTGAAGCATCAGACAGCTTTCAATTCAAGATGCTATGTTTCTTACTCATGAGTGACTGCTTACCTTCTGACTTTGCAACTTTCCCCTATGACAGTGATGGCGAACCTTGGAACTCCAGCTATTCTGGAACTTCAGTTCCCATAATCCCTGATCAGCAGGAGCTCTGACTTGGGCTCCTGGTAATTGAAGTCCAAGAACAGCTGGAGTGCCAAGGTTCGCCATCACTGTCAATGTGCCGCCCCCCCCCGGACTCTCGCCCACCTAAGGCCTGAGTGGGCAGAAAAGGAGCCGTTGGGGGGAAAGAGGCGGCTTTTCCATCAGTGCCGCCCCCCCAGGACTCTCGCCCACCTAAGGCCTGGGTGGGCAGAAGAGGAGCCGTTGGGGGGAAAGAGGTGGCTTTTCCATCAGTGCCGCCCCCCCAGGACTCTCGCCCACCTAAGGCCTGGGTGGGCAGAAGAGGAGCCGTTGAGGGGAAAGAGGCGGCTTTTCCATCAGTGCCGGCCCCCCGACTCTCGCCCACCTAAAGCCTGGGTGGGCAGAAGAGGAGCAGGAAAGAGGCGCCTTTCTCATCTGTGCTGCCCCCCCCCCCCGGACTTTTGTCCACCTAAGGGTCTTCGCCGTGTCTCTCCTGGGCTCATTCCACCGGCCCAGGATGGGAGATGAGCGACAGCTGAGGCCGCCGGCAGTCCGTTCGCTCCTCTTCCACCCGCCAGGAGGGCTTCAAAAGAGCGCAGGAGCAGCTGCAGCTGGTTACGGACATTCAATCTTTGGCTATGTTGCGGACTTTGGCAGCTGAAGACACTCTTAGGCTTATTAAGGTCGTTGAGCTTGGGCTCCGACCTCCCCCCCCCCTGGATCTTTTTGCTTATTCTGATTTAATTTGTACTGTATGGTTCCTGACTTTGTTTTTTCTTCCCCCATTGTATTTATGCATTATGTTTTACTGTAATTGATATGTTGTATCATTGACATTTTGCATCTTATTTGTATATTGCTTTGTATTATTTGTATCGTATTTTGTATTGTTTAGCATTATTATTGTAAACCGCTTCGAGTTCCCTTTTCGGGGAGTAAAGCGGTATAGAAATCTAAACAATAAATAAATAAATAAATAAATAAATAAATAAATAAATAAATAAATAAATAAATAAATAAATAATAATAATTGTTAAGTCAGTTCTGACTTATGGTAACTCTTTTCAGGGTATCTTAGTTAGAAAATACTCATAAATGGTTTATCATTCCATGCTTCTGGGGACACCCAATGCCACACAAGTTGGCTTTTCTCCTGGGATGCACAGTGGGAAATGAACACCCAACCTCTGACTCTACAGCCAGGTGCCTAACTCACTGAAGTCAGCCAAATTATTTTAAAATAACTCAATAAAATCACACAGCCTTGAGATCTTTGTTGCTGGATTAATAGCTTATGTGCTATGGTGCACAGCTAATGAAATCAAGGATTTTTAGTCAGAAAGGATCTATCAAACATGGCAGCTTATTCAATCTAGAAGACTGTGCTTATCGGGCAGCCAGTTTTCAGAAGAAACTCATCATTATTACATTATTACATAAGAGGAAATGAGGAGAACATTCAGTGGTACGATGGACAAAGTAGTATACAGTCGTAGTGAAAAGTTTCAACACCACACGTGAAAGAAGATTCCAGCCACCACTGTGGCACCAATGAGAGAAGAACCTCTGAAATTCTTAGGAGGTTAAACAGAGCAAAGTTGCTACTACCGCAATAACAACAACAACCTTTATTACAGTCACAGCCCAGTACAAGATAAGTTACATAAGGAAATTATGTCTAGTACACAAGAACTGAAGCCTGTGCTATGATAAATTATTTCATCTAAAACATGTCAACCTATATTTGTTAATAAGGTTTGCAAGCATGCATTAATTTTATATAATACACTGAGGACTGATGACATGGTACTATTATGGAGGTTTCTCTGTGTGGTTTTTTTTCTGTGTTGGGGGTGGGGTGGGGGCTTTTCTTGTGCTCTGTTTGGTGACCATACAACGGGAGAGATGCTGAGAAACTGCTTTCTTCAGAGGTCAAGAATACAGTACTAGTATTACATACTTAAAATAACTAGATTGCTTTTATTTGATTCTATGCCATTCCCACTAATGTAAGGAAGAGGAGAGCAGATGCCTTAGATAAAGAAGGTCAAAAAGGCCATTTTATTCCTTGCGAAGAACCTGTGACTGTGGTAGTTTATGAACTTCCTCTTTTCAGACAAGGGAAACTTTCACACAGGAGAAATGTTGGCTTACAAACTTGTTCTTACTTAAATTTTGTGCTAAAATCCAATCCTTTCCTGTTATTCTTTGGCCATTGGTATTCTGTGCATACTAAATTGAGAATAGGGAAGTAAAAGATATAAATCTTTGGTTTATTGTTGATGAGGACTGATTTCTATTAGATACTAGCATAGTTTGCCCGGTGGTGCCGGGCTTTTTAAATATGTTTTGGATAGTGAAGGGGTTTTTTTTTTTGTTTGGTGGAGCAATTGTTGGTTGGCTTTAATGATTTTTTGTTTAGTTGTGTTGTTTTTCCTTTCAAAAATGATACTGACTCCTCTTTTGTAATAAAATATTTTTATTTTTATTTTTTTTCAAAATGCTGGTTTTTTTAAAAAAACATTTATCAAATTTTACTTGGCTCATTTTCCTATGGACTAACAATAACTGGTTTTTTAAAAAAGATAACTGTTTAACTTTAACTGTAGTTTGTATATTGTTGTGTTTTGTGTTGTTTGGGCCGTCCGTTGGTTTTGTTGGATCTGCAATATAAGGAGATGTAGTGTTAGTTACAGTTTTTTGTTTGTTTTCTATTTTCTTTTTTTTGTGTTTTAAATTTGTCATTTTTGGGGGGATCTTTATATGGATATTTATTGTGTTAGATTGTTAGGTTTACCTTCATTGATCTTGTGTGGTCCATTTTCCTTGGCTGTCATCTTGGTTTTCATCTTTTGGTAGAACTGTGGAAAGAGATTACTTGGTTAAGTGTTTTGTTTTTTTTGTGTATGATTTTTTGACAATTCTTTTATGTGTAAATAACTTTTCTTACCTTTTGGTCTTCTTAATGGAAATTTGCTCATGGTGATGTAGTTGTCCAGTATTTCCAATGGTGTTTCCATTCTGTGTTTGTTGGTTGGACTCATTAGCCATAGTAGTTGCATTTTTATTATTTCGTCTACTGTGATAATTGTTCGGTTGTTGTATTGCGTGGTTTTCTCCTGGTTTGTTACTTGGTCTTGTATTGTCCTGTCCGGTTTTTTTGTTAATCTTATCTATTATTTTCTGTAACTTTTCATTTCCCTGGATTGTTATAATTTTGTTGTCTGATTCTGTTTGTGTTGATTTGTCTATGCTCCATTTTTGGTCTGTTTGTGATGCTTTGTCTTTTTGCTGGCCAATTTCAATTCCCTGGTTTCTTGGTTGTTGATTCTTCAGTTTAGTGTTCATTGTGGTAATTGTGTTAGATTTCCATGGCAAAATTTCTCGACTTTTCAGATTTGTTCTGGGTGTCCAGGTCCATTCATTTTTGGCTGATTCACTTTTCTTTTTAATGTCCTGTATTTGTGAATTTGTTGGGGTGGCTTTTCCTTTCTTCTTACTACTTGCATTTCTTGTTTTTGTGCAGCTTTCTCAATTTCATATTTTTTTGGTATTTCTGTAATTGTTGGCTTGTTTTCCTCAGTTGTTGTTTCTGTCTTTGTTTGCCCATCAATTATCTTTTTAGGTGGGCTATATGTTTTTTCAATGTCTATTTCTTCCTGTTTGTGTTTTATCTTTGTTAATTTATTTTGATTTTTCTTCTTCCTCATCATTATTATCCTCTTCCTCAGTGCTGCTGTATTCTTGTATTGAAAGTACTGTGTACTCCTCAGTTTGCATTTCCTCAATCTGCATTATTTTTTTAACATGCCCCTTTTGGTATAGAGTTAGTTTAGTGGCTTTAATGGCACCCTCATTATTATTCTCTTTTGATTCTCCATCCCCCATTTGTATTTCAGTTTCTTTCTGTATTTTGTTTTTAAAATCTTTATTGCCTGTAATTCCTGTTTGTTGCTCCATTATTTTCACCCCTCCTCTGTTGTTCAGACAATAGTATTTTGATGATTTATTGTCCTGCCTGCAGTTTTGGCAATGCACTCCCTGTTCTGTACTTTTCAGTATTTGTTCTCCTTGGCACTTTGGCTCTTTCCACAGACGTTCTCGAATGCTCGTTCTATGTCTTTAATATGTGTTTTTTTACTGTTCTTGTTATCGCGTTGTTTGGCATGGGATTTCGCGTTGCTTTCTCTGTTGGTGTAGGCATGGTTTTCTTTTGTTTTAAGATTTTTGGATTTTTGCTTGCGCTCCTTTGGATAATTCTGTAACTTCATTGTTCGATACTACCCTTTTTTTGGCTTTCACAACTTTGGATAATTTTGAAACCTCAGTGCTGGATGCTTTTGGTGTTTTTAGGTAAGTTCGTTCCATTTTTGTTTTTTATTTTGATGGGGTAGCTTATTTAAATAAGTTCACGGAGGCTAGGACGGGGCGCTTGTGGCTTTGCAATTGCGGGGGGGGGCTGGGTTACTTTCCCCCCCTGTGGGTCATGCTGGCTGGGCCATTTTGAAGATGGGCTTGGTGGTGTTTTTTTTTGTGCTTTCTTCTCTGCGGGCCATGTGGCTCATGGGGGAGAAGGACACCGGTGGCGTGGGGTTCATTTTTTTCTCTGCGGGCTGTGCTGGTTTGCCTGTGGGGTAGAAGGGCAGCAGCGGCAGTCATGGGGAAGAAGGGCACCGGCGGTGTGGGGTTTCTTTTCCCCCCCCGCGGGCAATGCTCGCTTGTCCGTGGGGAAGATGGGCAGTTGTGGCGGGCTTTTTAAAAAAACTCTTATTTTTCTCGCACCGCCCGCCTCAGTGTTCTGTGCGCTAAAGGCTTCATGTGTTTACTTCATGTGTTTACTTATTTCAGCGGTTTGTTTTCAGCGGGTTTTTTTTATTGGCTACGGCATGATTCCGAACGTTCCTTTTGCCGCGCCGCTCAGTCTGATTGGCTCTGGCGCGGCACGGCGCAAGGAATGTTGGGAATTGAAGTTCCCTTTTTCTGTTTGCGACTGGGGGGCTCCTGCCCCCAGGTCAAAAATTTCAACCTGACAGTTACCTGCGAACCGGGTTCGGGCGAGTGAACAGAGGCCCATTACGGGCTAGTGGGGCCTGGTGTAACATCCTTTGTCAAATTCCAACGGTTAACGCACCATTTTATAGGTATAGATAAAAAATCCATTATAGTTACATAGAAATATACTGCATCTAACACAGAGATTGTATTTATCCTTGCTATATCTACCCTTATGAGACACTATACTAATAATTTTTAGAATTGTAGCTTACAATATTCTTAGAGATTCTATGCAACATAATAATAATATTATATAATAGCAAGTTTTATACACATGATAGTTTACATATGTTAGCTTATATACTTAAACACAAAGAAGTTATATTATTCTTATGTGTAATTCCATTGACATTAACCTTTACTTCCTTACTTCCTTATTTCTTTTATTCTTATGTTTTACTTAGTACACTTACATGATGGTAACCATGTTTATTCACTCACTCACTATTTAGTAGAATTTTATACCAGTAGCTTTAGAAACATTATAAAAGGATACTTTATATTTTATATACTCATAATACTCAGTATCATGAAGATAGAATATAAAGAAGTTGGTAAGATGTTTTTCTAAAGAGAGTTACCCATCCCTCTACCCGAATCCACAAACCATCCATCAGCTTTGTCACGGCTTTATGACAGGAAAAAGGAAAAGGAGTAATACTCCAGATGCAACACTCATTTTCAAGGCTAGAGGACACTATCTCCCATCGCCAATCAGAGAATAGAAAAGTTATCAAAACTTTTGTAACCTTTAGAACAAAATGAACATTAATTGCTTATTAGCTGACACTTTTTTGAGTTTAGGAGGGAGATTTGGGAGGGGGAAGGAGGCGGGGGGGGGAATGTATAAAACCTGTAACTTTTCTTTGTTCGGTGTGCCATTCTGACAAACACTCTAGTTTGTAGATTGAATGCCAAATGCTTCCTTAATATTGATCAATAATCAAAAGCTCAGATTTGAAATAACTTTTTTTCCTGGATTGTTTTCTAACTCAATTGGATCATGCGGGTTTGAAAACAATGGAGAAGTGTTGTTGGCAATTGGCACATGAGCAAATGGTAGGTGAGTTAAACGGTACTCATCAAAGACCTAAACTTTCTTCTAAGGATATTGGGCATAAGTTCATAGAAAAAATTGGGGAAAAATTGGCAAAAAACCCCAATTACATTTATAAACTGATGGGGTCTGAACTCTCTGCGACAAACCAGGAAAGGGACCTTGGTGTCCTGGTGGACAGCTCAATGAAGGTGTCAACCCAGTGTGCCTCAGCAGTGAAAAAAGCAAACTCAATGTTAGGGATCATTAGGAAGGGTATAGAAAATAAGTCAGCAAGTGTCATTTTGCCTCTTTATAAATCTATGGTGAGGCCCCATCTGGAATATTGTGTACAGTTCTGGTCGCCATACCTCCAGAAGGATATTATGGAGTTGGAGAAAGTACAGAGGAGGGCAACCAGAATTATTAGGGGACTGGAACACCTTCCTTACCATCTGAGGCTGCAACGGTTGGGCCTTTTCACTCTTGAACGACGGCGTCTAAGAGGTGACCTGATTGAAGTTTATAAAATCATGCACGGTGTGGACAAAGTAGATAAGGAAAAACTGTTTTCCCTATCGCACAACACTAGAACTAGGGGACACTCCATGAAACTTTTGGGTACTAGTTCTCAAACAAATAAGAGAAAGTACTTTTTCACCCAGAGGATTACTGGTCTATGGAACTCCCTGCCAGAAGAAGTGGTGACAGCTGTCAGTCTTGACAGCTTTAAGAAAGGATTAGACAAGTTCATGGAGGACAAGGCTATCAATGGCTATAATTATGGCTACCTAAGGACAACCTCCGGGTTGGAGAGATAGGCAGGATATCTCTCAATGCCATTTCCAGGGAATCCTAAGCAGGTGAAGGCATCTGCTTGGGAATACCCTGAAGGAAATGGTGAGCCACTGTGTGAGACAGAATGCTGGACTGGATGGGCTGTGGCCTCTTCCAGCAAGGCTCTTCTTATGTTCTTATGTTAAACTAAATTCTTTGTCTAGGCATAATTGGGTATAAGTGTCTAGAATCTAAATCTTCTGCATTCAAACTCGTTTGGGTATAAGGGTTTGAAAAATAATTAAAAATTGGAATACAATATTGTTAAAGTGGTTTTGTTTTGTATTGCCTCTGGTAAACGTTATAAAACAAAGGTTCATATAAAGTAGTCCCTGCTAGCAGTCTCTTATGTTCTTTTGTCTCTAGGGCTTGTAGGGATGTCTGTGATTAATACTGGCCATTTTTGCTGCTTTGTCTTTATCAGTTTCAATACACAAAAGAAACTGGGAAAGGCATTACTGTATATACGTTTCTCTGCTAAAGAAAACTGACCATCCTTTTATCCTGGATGTTTCACTGACAGCAGGAGACAAAAGCCATTGATTTGTTCCACAAGGGTACTTATTTCAACTGTTTAGTAAACGAGTTGCCATTGTGTGTGATGCCTAAAACAAGTAGTGAAATATGTGCATGGAAAGAAATGAAACATTAGATTTCTTTTCTACTATCTTTGATAGTCAGCAGATATACAGCAAAAATAACTTTTACTGTTACTGGCCCTCAAGATGTTTGACACCAGGGTGAATAGTGTTTGGAGCAAAACTGGGAATCAACTGAAGATAATGAGCAATTAAATCTGCTTGTGGAATTGTGAGAGTCCCAAGCATGGACAGCTGATAGGTAACATGGAGACCAGAACAACCAGGTAACAGGTCAAATAGTAAAAATATCACACTGCAGAGTCCAAGTCCAAAATCAAGCCTGTGTGTGTGTGTGAGAGAGAGAGGATTAGTCCAGACAACAAAAGCATAGTCCAAGTAAGCCAGATGTCAAGTGACAGAGAGAATAAACAAGACAGAATACTTTCAGGGGCTGGAGCAGGGCAATAATCATATGCAAAGATACAGGTAAGGCACAACAACAGGGCAGGGGGTCTTCAAAAACAGGGACAAGGCCAAGGTGCAGGAGCCAAGCAATAGCAAGAACACCAAGGTTCAATATACTGAGGCAACTTTTGGGAGGAAGAGCAGGTACAGTACTTACATAGCGCTGACTCTCAGGGCCTCCAGACAGGAGCCTATCAGCTGCAGCAAGATGAGGCTTCGATTCTGCAAGAACTTGAGCAACTGCTTCCAGAATGGGAGGCAAAACCTGCTAGAGTTAAGGCAACTGCTGCAAATCCTGACAGGACTGTTGGGGGTGAGAAGATGAACAATCTGTAAGAGAACCCTGTTTCCCTACTAAAATAAAGACAAGTTGTGGCTGCGATGAGAGTCTGGAGACCAAATTGGATATCTCCAGGTGGGTCTTCATATCTCAAAATACCCTAAAATGTTTCAGCACAGTAGCTTTCAGCTTGGTTATATGCCACCCCTGTCCCATCAGTAGGCCAGGAATCTATTTTTTTTAATCTAATAACTAATGTCCAGTGCTTGTGCTTTCAAAAAGATACAGCATGTGATTGGAATAAAGCCATGATGACAAACCTTGGCAAGCCAGATATTCTTGGACTTCAATTCCCCGAAGCCCAAGCACCCTGTGAATCAACATGAATGGATTTACTGTGATTCATGTGGCCCGGAAGCAAAATGCGCCCATACGGTTAAGGCTCTTCTGGGTTAACCCTTCCTCCATACGGGCGCGTTTTACTTCCGCTTCTTGGAGCGACGAGGGCAGCGTGGGCCGGATGGATCACAGTAAATCCATTCGTGTGGATTCACAGGGTGCTTGGGCTCCTGGGAATTGAAGTCCAAGAACATCTGGAGTGCCAAGGTTCACCATCATGGGAATACAGTATCTGCATTCAAATTTCAGTTCTACGGTGACTGACTGGAGAATCCATACAGTAGCGGAATAAAAGCTAGAGATACCTGAATTCAACTCTCTGCTTGGTTACAGACCTACTGGGCAGCCTTAGCCAAATCATCTCATTTCCTCTCACTGTCATGAAGGGAAAATGGGGTAGCCTCTTAAAACCTGTCCTTGGGAGAAGAGTGGGATACAAAAGTGATAAATAAGCAAGCAGACAATAAATGTATTGCCTTGTTTAATAAACATAACTACCACCAATATACAATAACTTGCAACAAGGGCTTTCAGGGGAACTTAAAAAGATATAATAAAAAGTATTTACAAAATAAAAAAAATACTGAGTCATCACATCATATTAGATCTTCACTTGTAAAGTAATACCTCATACAAAGTCCACTTTGTACAACATCGAAGTCATACAACATCGCCTAATTCCTTGAAAAAAGTTGCCTCATACAAAGTTGCAGGACTTTGTATGAGGCATTGGGGTTTTTCCCAGGTTGCATTGTGCTTGGGCAGTATAAAAGGCAGGACACATGTGTGCATTGCTCTTGT
This sequence comes from Bradypodion ventrale, assembly GCA_035047345.1. Taxonomy (NCBI): domain Eukaryota; kingdom Metazoa; phylum Chordata; class Lepidosauria; order Squamata; family Chamaeleonidae; genus Bradypodion; species Bradypodion ventrale. The sequence continues at coordinate 7,354,215 of JAWDJE010000011.1, read as the reverse complement.
AGGTTTTGCACAAGGCAAAGAGTGTTTAGGAATGGTTTTGAGTGAGATTTTGGATTTTTTTTGAATTATTTCATCAGAATTTTTAGAAGCATTCCTGGGATTTTTGCAGCATTCTTCAGGTTCTTGGACAATTAGGATTGTTTGACATGTTTTTGTAATGTATTTAGCCTTTAGACAATGATTTCTTACAGTTCTGTCAGTTTCCTGTTTGTTTCCTTGACTTTGCCCTGAAGTCTGTGCTGTTACAGTACAATGTATCTCTATGGAAACGACGTTGTACGAGGCATCGCAGCAAGGATTTGGATGTTGTATGAGGCATCGCGGCTAGGATTTTGCATGCCTCATACAAAGTCCAAATTCGTATAAAGTCCAAACTTGTGGAACCAAGTTTGGACATTGTATGAGGTGTATTACTATGTCATTGACCTGTGAACTCCACCAGAGAAGGGTAAGAAAAATGTCACAGCAGAAAGGTAAGTAAAAGGTATTGGAAAATAAACTAGTTCAGCTTCACTTGCCCATTTAGAGGTATGAGCAGTATTACCCAATGCATTTTACTATCTACAACATGCATCCTGAAATCCTCATATATTCTGTGCAATAACTAATTAATATCAATATTCATAAGAAATATGCCATTGTTTTCAAAACATCTTAATGTGAAGACAATGAAACTAAAATATAGACATTAATGAGGATTCCGCGTGCCCGGTTGGGCATCGGTGGCCTCTGGCAGAGGTTAAACCAGCGGGCAGGCTCCTGGCCTCTGGCCCCTGTCAGAGAGCAAGGGGGGTGAATTAGTAGTAGGGATTAATTCGGCCGCTTATTGCCTGACCAGCGATTCTGCGGGAAGAGCATTTCACTGACCCCAGTTACCCATTAGAGTAATGACTTATCTCCTACCCAAGGTTATGCCCGGTGCAAATAAGGGCTATGTTTACCCCTGCCTAATCCCTGAACAATGGGACTCCTAAGTCCATGTTTGCCCCAGTTAATTAACTTCCCTTTGAGGTGTTCCCCATTAACCCGGGTACGTGGGTGAGGTAATTTTCCTGTCAGATGACAGCTTGCCACCGTTGCTCTTTTTTCCCTATAAATGATGTTGCCTTTTCTCAATAAAGTACTGATCTGATCCTGTTTCCTTGCCTCGTGTCGTTACTTGATCAGTCCTCCTCCGGGCTCCCCGGCCCTCAGTGGCCCTGATTCCTTCATCTGGTGACCCCGACGTGATCTACTCGAGAGTAAGCGACCCCCGAGCGGTCTACTCGTGAGTAAGCGATCAGCACAGCCAGGTTCTGCGCCAGAACCTTGTCCAATCATCCCGGAGGACAGCGCGGCACTCTGGTCGGCAGCCAGCCGGTCAGAGGGACGGCCAGCGGCGAGGCATTCCAAAGAGGCATTCCTACAGCTTGCTCCCAGCTTTCGGGGAGGCTTGCACCAAAGGGAAAAACGCGTTCCGCTCAGGGCAGCTGTGAGCCCCTGACAGCGCAGAGGCCGCCGAGGGCCCGTGGCAGAAGGTCCACGCTCCGAGGTCTACCCCAGACACCCGACGCCCGAACCTGTTGCCTGCAAAGACGCGTCGACTCGTCCCGAGAAGGAACCTTCCGGAGACCCCATCGCAGGTAATATGGGGACTTGTTCTCATAGACCAAGTCCGTCCGCTAGCCAAAGAACTCGTGAGGAAGGGTTCAAGATCCTGGCCAGGATATTTAAGTTGCGTTTTCACAGCAGGGAGCTAGCGAGACTTTTGGCGTACCTCAGGGAACACTGCCTACTTTACCCAGAAGTAGGTACGTTAACCCTGAAGCTCTGGGATCAGATAGGAGACTGCATTCAGCAACCCCCGAAAGCTCCAGAGGGCATAACCCGCACATGGAGCAAATGTAGGAAACTCTCAGCAGAGGTAGACCCAGTCCGGATAGAGACCCAGAAAACCCCAGCGCAGTCAGAACCATCAGCCCCAAGAAGTCTCTATTCATCATTTCAGCTTAAGCAGGGCAGTATAGGGAGCATTCCCTCAGTGACAGCTGCAGACGTCACTGAAGGAATTCATGGCATGAGAGGCCTTGGCGCTTCTCGGACAGTTAAAAGTTCCCTGCAAAGAAAGAACTCCATTCAGCGCATGGGTGAGGAAGATCCATTCACGGGGAAATTGCCAGTGGCACAATTAGCTAGCGCCCAACTGCTCTGCTCAGCCCATCTGAAGGCAGACACACGTTCAGGCAGGGATGCTCAGCGCCCGCTGCTCACGGAAACCTGCACGGCCCCTGGCCACGCAGGGCTCCAGAGCAGACCCATTACCACACTCAGGCGCAGAGCAGTGCCAAAACCCCAAGGCGCCTGCTTCCAGTGTGGAAAAGTGAGACACCTTAGAAGAGAAAGCCAATCTAGACCAGGCAGATCTTCAAAAGGTTGTCTTAATGCCAAATGGCCACCCTGGCATGCATCTGGCCCAGGCTAGAAAGGAGGCAGCCATCGCCCTGGCTATGCCAGAAGAACCATCCCAGCAATAGTACCCCGAGTTCCCCCAAGGCACAGGCAGAACCTACTTGTCTCACCTTGGGAGTAGCCCAGAGAAACTTGCCCCTAAGTAAAAGCACCCAGATGGTGGTAAAATAGCCAGCTGTGTATAAATCATTTCCTCATGTGTAGTATAGAACACTGCAGATCAGGGGAGGAATGTGTGAATGCGTAAATAGATGTGTGTATGCGTGGTGCACCACTGAATGTATGTCTGCAAGAACTGCGTATGATTGCAAAAGCCTTGTCTCTATGACCACAGTATGACTGAAAAAGTGTTCCTTGTGTGTAACTGCGTGGTAATGTCACTGTGAAATATGTGTTAAAACAGTTTGCACTCTGTTCATGGGCAGGAGCTGTTTAAACTTTGAGGAAGCATGATGAGCAAGACCCTTTGCCTTGCCTGCTTGGCAGCTTGAGCAGGAGAGGGGAGGGGGGGAATCCTAACCTACAATAGGCCTCCTTCCCTTGAGACTTTTCTCTTTGTCAAAGGATTAAGCCTCTCTTGGAAACCGGTTTTGCAATCAGGAAAACAGATTTTTCTTTTCAGAAGCGCGATCTGAAAACAAGAAATCACTTCTATGAGTTTTCCTCACTGTATCATAAACTATGGGGCCCCTCCCTACGTCTGCGTTCCTCAAACCCCATCTCTGTGTTTTAAGGTTTTTTGATTGTCTCTTAGCGTCTTGGAGTCACGTATCTCACCAGGAGTGAGAGAATTGCATTGTCTCCATGTGTGTACTGTGTTATCATCTTGTAACCTCGGTTCTCAACCTTTGAAAGTCAGGGGCCAAATTCCGGGGCCTCAGGCAGCTCTGGGGTCCGGACAGTCATCCTTCCCTTCCTTCGCCACACAGCCCTTCTTGGCTTGGCGGGGGGAGTGGCAGAGCAACATGGGCCACATCTGGCCCACTCGCCCACATCTGGCCGCAGGTTGAGAACCGTTCTAACTCTCCTTCATTCTCTTAGGAAAGATACTGTTCTGGTATTTTGACTGTAATCAGTAATTCACTCATTGTACCCCTTTCACAGGAAAAAGCACGCAAACATTTTTGCGCTCTGTATCTTCAGAAAATGCTTACCTTTTTACAGGAATAAAATTCCTCTCCAGGCCTTAATTGTAACCAATTCATTTCTTCCTACAGCCTTAACTTGCTTCCTTTCACAGGCTCCAGGATTAATTAACAGGAGGATCCCAGCCAGTTGCCATGGTTACCTGACCTAATCTGATTTCGTTATGATAAGAGTTGTTGCATTCTCATGGTGCTAACTTCTGACTTGTCTTTCCTCCTTTTCTCCTTTTGCCAGTGGAACTCTCTGCTGGAAATGCTTAACCTGTGTGTCTTTTCATTTTTTGTGTATTATTTCCTTACAGCTGGCACGTCATAGTTGGCTTGTCTTTAATAAGTCTTAGTCGGTCATTTTAAGTATGGCACCTGGCCCACAGCACCCTCTCTAGTGAGCAGACACATTTCGCAAACTCCAAGGCACAGAGGAAGGATTAGTCCCTGAGCTCCCGAGCATGTGCAGAGTGCCACCCATTAGTCAGGACAGCCTAGGACCATTTTAAGAGTGCAGTCAGGTCACACCCTCAATCGGATACAGGCATTTTTAGGCCACCCCTTCCCTCTTTGCTGCTAATCTAAGCACAGGCAAAAGGCTAAGCCAGCGTCTGGCACCCTTCTCACAGGAGCACCAAAATCGCTCCAGTGAAAGTGTGCACGCACACCATGAATGGATGTGCGCAGGGGGGCCTTCTTGAGAAATTTACCCAAGGGAAGCCTGGCGCTTCATGCGCCAAGGTTTGCCATAAGACCCCAGACTCGTCTCACTTCTAGCAGACAGTCACCTTGTGTGGATGAATGTCACTGGTTCCCCTTGGGGGGGGGGCTAGGACAGTTTTCACTTATGGGGGTCGCACATATTAGGTTCTTACTTGGCAAGAGGACCAAGCTTGGCGCACGCTCCTGACTCTTCCGCAAGCGGGCAGAGTTGGCAGCCTTGAACCTTGCTTTGTGCACCTTTGCCAAAGAACGCTCCAACGTAATTGCTGACAGCCAGTTTCCTAGGAATTTGCTTCACAGTCTACCGGGAGCACACATCACTCCCGTGATAGACACGAATTTGCTAAGTTTGTTCCTCACAACTCCAATTCAGAGTCATGCATTCCCAATTCAGACTGGCAAGCACTTGCAAGGCAGTTCAACCTGCCACTTTCCCTAGCCCGAGGCATAGTCCGTCCCTGCCTGCATCGTGCAGGGGCACCGGGGGGGGCCCCCGGGGGGGTCAACCCACGAGGGACAGAGGCCATCCAGGTGTGGCACATGGACGTCACACATCCCCACATTTTGGCAATTGGCAGTACATGGACGTTTGCATTAAAACCTTCCCACAGTTTGTTTGGGTAACAGCACAGAAGGGAGTAACAGCTCCCCATGTGGAGCAGCATCTCCTTTCCCACGGCCAAGGGCGAACGTCGGCGCACGACGTCCGTTGCCGCCCCAGCTTATAGCTCCAGGCAGCTGGCCACCTTCAGGGCCACCTGGGATATTGAGCTCACTTTTGGCGTTCCTTACAATCCGCAGGAGCAAGCGATTGCGGAACGGGTCTATCGGACGCTTAAGTCCTACATTGACAAACAAACAGAAAGGGGGGGACAACGTCCCATAGTTGCACAGCAATTGCTATCCTATAAGTGCAAAAACCAACTAACTCTTTCAGAATTTTTATCTCCCAAACAAGTCTCTTCCCCATGCAGGTCCCAGAGGTCGGAATCAGACCCGGATGATTGCAAAGAGCAGCACCAGTCACTGTCCTGGATGTCATCAGCTGTCCGTCTTCCTTTATGACTTACATCTCCAAAGACATTTCTATGAACATTTTTGCATACTCAGTGCTACTTCTGAGGATCATGCATTTCCCCAAAACAAGACTTCTCCAAACTCAAGTTACACAGGAAACCCCACCAAGAAGGGAAGCTTCACCTCCGGAAAAGCTGCTGAATGTCTTTTCTTGCTATTATTATCTGTAGTTGCTATTATTTATTCATGCCTTGTACAATGCTCCAGTTGGGATTTGCAAGGGACACTTGAATTTCTGCATATTGCTAATAACGGCCAGCTTCCACTAAAGGAAGCCAGACCGGCCCATGTTTTGCATCGGCCCATTGCTTGGAAAGATTGAGTACCCGGTAGCTGGTAATCCCCAGTTAGTTTCACACCTCCCCATAGGTGCTAGGAAGACAATTACACAATGCCAGAAGCTGCAGAGATAGCTTAGAATCTCCCCAGGTCACAGTAAGAGATCAATGACACATCTCGTTATCTTGCCTTGCTATATTCAGTGGGCCAGGCTTAGCCATAAGCAACGCTCGGAGAATGAATTGGTCAATTGGCTTGCCTTTTGCAAAAGCCACTAACCACATCTCCTCAGCAATAGCGCTGCTCAGCCAGGAGCAGACAGAGCTTCGCCATGCCATACTGGATAATCAAGCAGCTATCGATTATCCCCTGTAGTCACATCATTTGGGCTGCAAGTCTGTCCATGGCATGTGTTGCTTTAACCTCACAGACTATACCCACAAGATACAGAGCCAGCTCACGGACCTCCACACCCCAGTTAGGGACATCAAGGAGGATTATTCATGGGGGTGGCAGGACTCCCTGTGGTTGTGGATTCCATGGGGGTGGCTTCAGATGGTGCTTAAAGTGGTGGTGGGGGTAGTCATACTAGGCATTGCAGTCTGCTGTTTTGCGCAATGTATTCCCTCACTGCTATCGAGATGTCCCCCATGGGGGGAACCCCGAAGCACCATTCCCGCTCATCAGCTGATGCCCCTCTTACGCAGAGTTGCCAGTCAGGCTCTTAAATTAAACAGAAAGGGGAGATGAGGATTCCGCGTGCCCGGTTGGGCATCGGTGGCCTCTGGCAGAGGTTAAACCAGCGGGCAGGCTCCTGGCCTCTGGCCCCTGTCAGAGAGCAAGGGGGGTGAATTAGTAGTAGGGATTAATTCGGCCGCTTATTGCCTGACCAGCGATTCTGCGGGAAGAGCATTTCACTGACCCCAGTTACCCATTAGAGTAATGACTTATCTCCTACCCAAGGTTATGCCCGGTGCAAATAAGGGCTATGTTTACCCCTGCCTAATCCCTGAACAATGGGACTCCTAAGTCCATGTTTGCCCCAGTTAATTAACTTCCCTTTGAGGTGTTCCCCATTAACCCGGGTACGTGGGTGAGGTAATTTTCCTGTCAGATGACAGCTTGCCACCGTTGCTCTTTTTCCCCTATAAATGATGTTGCCTTTTCTCAATAAAGTACTGATCTGATCCTGTTTCCTTGCCTCGTGTCGTTACTTGATCAGTCCTCCTCCGGGCTCCCCGGCCCTCAGTGGCCCTGATTCCTTCACATTAATATTGAAAAACATGGTTCAAAAGGCATCGTGCAATGTCTGGCACTGTTTACAAACAGAGGATGTACAGCAAGAACTAGACCAGGAGGAAATAGTCTGCAGAGCATCGCAGAACTTGCCCGGTAAGAACAAATTCTATAAGCAAACTAGAAACATGCCGTAGAAAAACCAGAGCATGGTGCAAGATTTACAGTTCTGAACACCTTATACCAGGGGTTCCTAACCCAAGGCCCATGGGCCAGATCCGACCCACAGTGCCATTTCATGTGGGCCCCCCCACCCCTCCAAGGGTATTTGAGAAACAAAATGGCTGTCCCTTTGAAGCTTTTGGGACAGAAATGACCATCCTCATCATGCAGGCAGGGCAAAATGGCCATCCGGCCCTCAAAGCTGACGATGAGTAGAAATTATTTATCTTCTAATTTCTCTTCTGATATTTCAGCCATGTTTCCCAAGAGTAAGGAAAGGAGTCCCATTGTTCCTATGAGATTGGATCTCCTCCTCCATTTCTGGGATTTAAGTGATTGCTATCGCTACAGAATAGATGTTGAGTTGTGTGGAGATGATTGACACCTGACATAGTGATTGCTGTAGGCTGATTCCCCCCCTCCTCCTTTCCCCCTTCCCCACAGCAAGCCAAGCCTTCTCTGCGTCCCAGTTCTCTCAAGAAGCTGCCTGCTGCCACCGCAGGCCCTGCAAATAAATCTCCGCCAATCTTAATGCAACTGCTCCATGCATGTCAGATTAATGTGCATAATCTTAAAAAAAATTCCATAATGCATTCTGGTTACATAATATAGATTTTCTGCTCATTGAATCTGAGGTTCTTCATTGAGGAGATGTATAATTTAGGCACAGAGTCTTCAGAAAGGTCGCAGTCACTATTTTTTCACTTTCAAATGAAATGGAAACCAGATGTGAACTTCAATTGCATCACTCCTCTGCTAGAACGGTAGAATGGCATGATGCGGAGCCATTTAGAGTGATCCTACAGAAATGCTACATATTATTGTTTGTTCTCTCTTTTCCCCTCTATCATACACACACACATTCACAACCATAAAAAAATCAATTTTGCTGAGGTGCAATTATTATTTTTCCCCTCCTATCTGATCACTGTAGTGCTGCATCAGTTAGGAAAGGAAAAATAATTTTCTTTGCTTTCTCTGTAATGCTGATTGAGAAACTGATCACAGCTGTGAATAAATTCACACTATAAAGGGAATTGGGGGGAAAATCCTGTCTCCTAACTAATGCAGCACTTCAATGATCAGATAGGAGGGGAAAATTACACTTTCCCTGTCCCTCCACAGAAGAGCAGGGGAAGTGTTTAAATTTAATGCCCAATATCTCAGGAGCAGCCTTTAATAGTTGCAAGGGTCACATATACTCTATCCCCAGTGTCTACAGGTGCTAGAAATGGCATATAATGGAGCACCCTCAATACGTTGAATCCTTAGGGATGACTGGGAATACTCCAGCATCCAATGTATCTGTAGGATGTAAAAACAACAACACATAGGTGGACTTGATGCCTATGGACAGGTTCTTAATTAAACAGGTAAAATCTTTTCAGCTGAGCTGAGTGCAGAGCATATACCGTAACTGCCAGAAGCTTTCCTCCATTTATATCTACCTGTCTTTATCCCAGGGCAGTACCAGGGCAATTAGAATCACCCAGGGCTATTTTTGTTGTTTGAGAAGAGAAGTTACATGTTTCTGGAAAATTGCATTCTTTATTCAGTGGGTTATAAACAGATGTGATTTTGCAAGATTAAACTTCAATTGTCAGAATTTCGATATTGTCTCCATCGGTCATATCTGCAATATGTTCATGTTCTATTGCGTAAAAATTGCACTCCTGTATTGTTCATTTGGTTTTTCTAAAACACGTGTCATTCTATTTACCTTTGGTCATCAATTGTGCAGTCCTCTGTGGTTTCCCTGAACAGGCAGTATGTCACAATTATGCTGCATGCAAATGTTAGATGATAGTGCTTCCTCTTTCCTGAAATACTTTCAATACTAATAGAAATTACCACTAGGGCTGACATTGAAAAATACCATTTTGAGCGAATCATTATGCCAAATATATTTGCACCATACAGTGCTTCAGTTGATCTGAAACAAGGCAGACCTATTCAGTTTTATTCTGATTTATTGACAAGGGGATTAATGAGATGTTAAACAGTAAAGGTAACAAAGAATTCCCTTGAAATTCCTTTTAAAATAATAATTTCCTTGATTTTAGTTTTTTACCTTTTTATTGTTTTTAAAAATATTTTTGCTAATTCAAAATATTTTTGCATAGCTGAGCGGCAATGAATTAAATATATTTTTATAATAATTCATGCCATTTTAAGATGTGCTTTTTGTTTTTTTGAGTTCTTTAGTATCATCTTGTCAATTACTGTACTAGCTGATCTCTCATGCCTCTAACTTTCTAAAGTTCCCTTTCTTTGCAACTAGATATAGGGATTTTTCAATTAAATAATTATATATTGCTCTTGCAAGCACTCATGTGGGTACCTTAACCACTTCTAGAAGTCATATAATTGGTTTATAACTACCTGGTTCATTACCTTTCGTTGATCTTTTACTATCAGGAATATATGACCTGTTGTCATCCAGTCTTCAGTTGTCAAATTTTGAAGTAGGTGGTTGAACTGCTTTGTTATAAATTGATGGTAATTTGTTAAACATATTAACCAAAACCCATGCATTTCATCTAGTCCACATGCACTTCAATTTTTCACCCTTAATCATTTTGGTTGTAATTACAAAATCACCCATATGTTTTCCTTGGGTCTCTTTGCAAATGCCTTTGATTCATGAGGCATTCTTATTCTTTTCAGTTGGGCTTCCCCTACTTTTATCATCATTAAAGGTGTACATAGTTCCCCAGATGGTCGGACTAAAGTTTAGGAAGGCCACAGCTCAGGTCCTAGCCCTGGACCTAGGAACTAGTGAGATTTGTTGTTGTTGTTCAGTGGCACAGTCGATTCCGACTCTTTGCGACCCCATGGACCATCGCTCTCCAGGCACCCCTGTCCTCCACCATCCTCCTTAGTCCACACAGCCCCGTGCCCATTGTGTCTACAATACCATCTAGCCATCTCATCTTTGGCCGTCCCCTTCTTCTTTTGCCCTCCACCTTCCCCAGCATCAAGGCCTTCTCAAGTGAATCCTCTCTTCTGATTTGATGTCCAAAATACTTCATCTTCATCTTTGTTATTTGTCCTTCTTAGGAGCACTCAGGGCTAATCTCTTCTAATATTGACCTATTTGTTCTCCTCGCTGTACAGGGGACTCTCAAAACTCTCCTCCGGAAATACCATTGCTTTGACTATGCGGACCTTTGTTTGCAGTGAGATGTCTCTACTTTTCACTATGTTCCCCAGGTTTTTCATAGCTTGTCTCCCAAGAATCAGTCGCCTTTTTATTTCATGGCTGCAATCTCCATCTGCAGAGATCTTGGATCCTAAAGAAAGTAAAATATGTCACTGCTTCTACTTCTTCCCCCTGTTTTCCAGGGACTGATGTGGCCTGTTGCCATTATCTTGGTTTTCTTGATATTGAGTCTCAAGCCAGCTTTTGCACTCTCTTCTTTCAACCTAATCAGGAACTTCTTTAGGTCTTCCTCACTTTTTGCCATTAGGGTGGTATCATCTGCATATCTCAAATTGTTGATGTTTCTCCCAGCAATTTTGATCCCATATTGTGATTCCTCCATCCCTACATTGCGCATTAGTGAGATATCACCTGATAATGTGAGTTGTATCTAGTAGTGCTACTCTCTGCAACTGTTCTATCATGATCTTAATGCCAATTCTACTAAGATGCTTTTTGTTGTGTATGTAACTGAATATAATGCTTTAACAGTTTGTATTAATTGTTAGGATCGGGTGATCCTCCATTTTGTGTTCTTCTTAGAACTAAGCTCTCGCGGGACTTGGGCTCCCACCCTTTCTAACGAGATGCATGAAGGCTCTATAGTCTTGGGTCACTCCATGATCACCCCACTGTTCTCCCAACCAATCCAGTTGTTTTCCACCCGAATGTATCCTTCCCACTATTATATATAAAGGCGCTGCTGCACCATTGCTCTCCATGTTCGGTTCCTGAAATAAAGTTGTGTTTGGCCCTGTTATGCTGGCTGCTGCGTATCAATTCCTGAACATCAAACTTTTTGAACTCTTTCAGGATTTCTTCCATCACTCTTCTTTTACTGTTCCTCAATACCATTTTATCAGTATGTAATCGGTCATTTTTTCACATAAATTTTGACAGTTCTCCTTTTATTCTTCTTGTATAACATTCTGCATAACTAGAGGCTGATAATCATCATCAATCATGAAGAGTTTCAACATTGTTGGTAAGCAAGTAACAACAACAATAACAACAACAACAAGGGCTGGTCAAGAGCAGGAGTGTTGAAGAAAGAAACTGAAGGATTGATCTTGGCAGCTCAGAGACATGATTTGCCAACAAATTGCATGAAGACTAAAGTACAGCATGTATCCAACAATAGCAAATGCTGGCTTTGTAATGAAAAGGATGAAACAGTAGATTATCTGTTCAGCGAGTGAAAATTAACCATTCCCATGTCAGCTTTTGGTCAGTTTTTTCTTCTATGTTTCTAAAGTATTGACCATGCATAGACTTGTTTTTCAAGTTTGCAGCTCAGCTTTCAATCCTTTCCTTTCTGTATTCAGCTTTCTTCTTCACTGTTTTCGAAAGTCCTCTTTCGTTTACTTCCTGAAGCACAGGGGCTTCACTTTTCTTAATGAAGTCATTCAAGCTATGCTTTTCTTCCCCTACTGTCTCTTTCACCTCTGCCACCCTCAGCTCTTGATAAGTACAGTAATACCTCATACAAAGTCCGCTTCATACAACATCGGATTCATACAACGTCGCCTAATTCCTTGAAAAAAGTTGCCTCATACAAAGTCATGTGACTTTGTATGAGGCATTGGGTTTTCCCAGGTTGCATTGTGCCTGGGCAGTATAAAAGGCAGGACACATGCGTGCATTGCTCTTGTGGGTTTTGCATGAGGCAAAGAGTGTTTAGGAGTGGTTTTGAGCACAATTTTGGATTTTTTTGAATTTTTTCATCAGAATTTTTAGAAGCATTCATGGTATTTTTCCACCATTCTTCAGGTTTTTGGACAATTAGGGTTGTTTTACATGTTTTTGCAATGTTTTTAGCCTTTAGACAATGATTTCTTAAAGTTCTGTCAGTTTCCTGTCTGTTTGCTTGACTTTGCCCTGAAGTCTGTGCTGTTACAGTACAATGTATCTCTATGGAAACGACGTTGTACGAGGCATTGCGGCAAGGATTTTGCATGCCTCATACAAAGTCCAAATCCGTATAAAGTCCAAACTTGTGGAACCAAGTTTGGACGTTGTATGAGGTATCACTGTACAAACGATCAATGTCACTTTTTTGGGTGCAGGGCAAAATGCATAGCCATTAGCTCCCTTGTTTTTTGGTCTAGGCCAGTGGTGGCAATTCTATGGTACACATGCCACAGGTGGCACCCAGAGGCCTTTCTGTGGGCATGTGCGCCATTGCACACATGGCAGCACCGCCACCCCACCCAGCCACGCTCCCTCCGCCAATGGAGAGGTGAGAGGGGAAGTTGAAAACCCAGTCGGGAGGCGGCTGGGGGTTGTTGTTGCATATGCTTGTGACAACTACACATTCTCATTTCCCCCTTCATTACCAATCTAATTTGTGAGTTGATAATACAGAGGCAGTTTTGCAACAACAACTATAGCATAAAGTGACTTTGCCTTAGATTAGTTAATGGACAGTTTGTATCACTACTCCAATATTTATTTTGTTGTCCTCTTTTTAACATTCATAAGACCATACTTATTTGAATAGGTATTTCAATTATGGGGCTTTTATATGAAGAGGTGGCATAATTAATTGGAACTGAAATGATACCCGGTGTTTCTGCAAATATATTATGCAAACACAACACTATCCTCTTTCCTAATTTAGCAATAAACAGGCAAACCCATCAATTGATTCTTGAATGAATGTCCCATTTTTATATAAAAAAAAAGAGATGCAAAATGAGTGCTGGCATTATTCCAAGAAATTAAAGCCCCCTTAAGGAAACTGCTCAGCTTTTCTGTCGCTTGCCAAAAAAAAAAAAATGCAAAAGGTTATGTTTATTTAGGATGAAGACGGACTTGTCAAGTCACTGCATGGTAAGATCCGTATGGAAAAGTTAATACATTAACTTAAAATGTTTCTGTACCATCAACAGCTTTCCTTCCACCCTCCCCCGGAGGACATAGATTGACAATAAAATGATTGACATTCACAAATGTGCCTCCAAGCAGATTGGGGATAATTAGTAAAGTATGTAGACACCCAGTCACAGGAGCAAAAATGTTGCAAATACACAAAATAAAAAACTTTCAATGCATGTCAGGAATGGTTTGCAAATCTTGCTCCTCCATTTTATATGCTTCTTCTGGTCACGGACAAATTGATTTCCACAACAACGATTTTGCTACTGGGAATATCACATGCGACTTACATGATATTGAGTGTGCTGATTCCAAATCTGAACTCAGAATTTGCCTATCACATACAGATTTTAAGTTATAGGCGTGCTATAGCTGTTCAAACGGTCAGTCATTGGGTAATGTGTTTTTACATGCGAACATTATAACAGTTGCAGCTACCACTATGCTTAGCATTGCCTGAGCTGAATCACATCCCCTAGTGGCATGCATGTTCCAGCAGCAGCCGGGCATGTCTGGGCAAGTCAGTGAGCTGACATCAGAAATAGGTATATAAGGCAAGATGGACCCAAGGGCTTGTCTCTAGTGTAAACCCATCTTATTGGATAGTACAGCCAGGCCATAGTGAGTCTGTTTTGAGCTAAAGATGAGTAGACGTAGGTGTGAAAGAATATAGCTAATCACGTCTATAAATGTAATTAACTTAATATTCTGACATCCTAGGCAGAATCGGACTTCAGATTTGGATTTAGTGCACTTGGTTTAGTATAGGACACATGGATTAGACCAAGTAGCAGACAATATTTATTTTTTTGTGTTGCAGTGTTATCTTTCCTACGCAGCCATGGGTGTATTCTTAATCCCCAGGTGAGAAGTACAAGCTCCAATTCTTTGGAATTATACCATGAAATGAGATTCAACAAGGGTTTTCTCCAGTTCATTTTGCATAATGACTTTTGGGATATCCGTCTGTATAAATATCAGCCTCGTTGCCCACACATGGATTGTGATAGGCTCTGTCTGATTCAGCTTGCTCCAGTCCGATCCAATCTGTCACATAACTCCTATGCATCTGCCAACAATTCTCCTATGAGACTCGGATACTCCACAGACAAGTGGCTTTGACATGGGAAGCATTTAGACCTTGACTTTCCAAGACTAGTAGTACTGAAACTGATATAAGAGCAGCAAGAATCAAACTAGACCAATGGTGTCGAACCTATGGCAAGCGTGCCAGAGGTGGCACTTGGACAGTGGTGGGCTCCAAAAACATTTACTACCACACTGTGGGCATGGCCTACTTTGTGGGCATGGCCATGTGACTGGGTGGGCAATCTAGTCATGCCTGCCAAGTGGTGGGATTCATTTTTTTTTTACTACCTACTCTGTGGGAGTGTTATGGTGGGCATGGCCAGGGGGAAAGCCCTTCATTGCACCCGAATTAGGACTACTTTATTTCAAAACTTGGATGGGCGGGCTGGCCAGAATTTCCCCTACCGGTTCTGGTGAACTGGTGCGAACCTGCTGAAGCCCACCACTGTACTCAGAGCCCTCTTTGGGGGCACCCTGCAGTCAGCCCAGCACAAAGATTGCCCCACCCTTGCTCAAAAGCAAGTCATATTTGACTCTATGGTTTAGTGCTCATCTCTGTTTATAGCCAAAGAGCCAGTGCTATCTGTGTTTGCAGACATTTCCGTGGACATGTGGCATGCATGCCTAGACACAGAAGTGCATGGAACACTGCTTACCTCCCTACCAAAGTGGTACCTATTTATCTACATGCAATTTCTTGCTTTTGAACTGCTAGATTTGCATGAGCTGGGACAGAGACGGGTGCTCACTCCATCATGCAGTACTCGGGTTTTGAACTGCTAAATTAGAAAAGAGGATAATTTTGTCTTTGCATAATATATTTGCAGAAACGCCAGGTACTGTACCATTTCAATTCTAATTAATTATGCCACTTCTTTATATAAATGTCCCATAATTTAAATATCTATTCAATTAAGCATGATAGAAGAAGAAGACAAAGAAGAAGAAGAACTGTTAATTTTATTAATCTGTGAATCTAATAGATTTTTATTTTTTGATGATGATGAAAATCTAGCAAAAGCACTTAAAATGAAAGATTTTCAGATATTGTAAGAAATCATACAAGAATGGTCACCCAATGGACAAGGAATGTCCATGGTTGAGGCACCAGATATCCATCTTCAGGAGTAATGGCCAGGGCTGATACTAGGCAGCATTAGTAGATGAAGGAACTTTCAGACAACAGTGGTGGGATAGTCCAAAATGAAACAAGAGATAGTGCTGGAATTTAATATTCCCAGGTTGGAAAGCACACAGTCAGCTATTGGGAAAGAGCAAAGGCTAAGTAAGAAGACCAGTGTCACGAATGATGCAACTAGACCGAAGGGAATCCTAGTGGCTGACATGCACAGAAGTGAAAGGAAAGTCTGATTCCACACAACACATACAATTACATGAAGCATAAAAAGTATGAATAAAGGTAAACTGTAAAGCAAGAAATGAAACATTTAATTATTGCAGTTCTTGTCAATAAACTAAAGTGGACTGGAACTGAACATTTTTGATCAGACAACCACAATGTCTTTTACTCTGGAAATGACAAACTGAGAAAAGTTTTCAGTAGTTCTAACACAGGTTGCTTCCCCAAGACCTCTTGTGGATACTTAAAACCACAGAAAACAGAGAACCCCCTATTTAAGCAAATATACCACAGTCATAAAAGGGTGGTGGTGGATGTGTGCAAATGCCTTCATCATTCTACATAGTCTTAACAAAATGGCTACTGCAACAAATAGAACATGTTCTTTCTATATATCAATTTTGAGTTATGACTAGACCTGCTGTCAGCTTCTTGAGGTTTCAATTGACCTTCTTGAGGTTTCTTGGAAGTAGTGGAGTTGGTAGATTTTATTTGTTTGTGTTTTTTACTCAAAGAGATAGTTCCCTTGGGAAAGAAAGAATATGGTTTTGAAGTGGAAATTGGTATGGCAGCATTGGTTTTGACCTGAACATGTGGATGGGCAGAGTCCAACGGTTGAGGAGTTGAAAGTTGTAGAAGTCTCAGAGGACAAAGCCTTTAAAGATTTCTTGCAGGTATAGGAGTAAAGGCAAGATTATCTTTTCTTAATTGAAAGTTTAGTGAAATTCCTGCAGTTCTGGCAGGTTTGCATTTGATGACCTTCTCCTAAGCAGAACAGGCACTTTGAATGGGGGATATTTTATCACCACAGACAATGCTCTTTTTAAGCAGGAACTTTGAGGCCATAAAACAAGTCACAGGAGAACTACATACAGTGAAAAATAGGAGACGTAGAACTTGGAAGAGAAAGAACAGGTGCAAAAAAAATTTTTAGGCAGGAAGAATTGGGCCACAGGAGAAGACGAGGCAACAGATGAAAACGAATAATAATTCTAAACTCATAGGAAAACAAGGAAAAAAACCTGAACAAATATGGAGAAAGTGAAGTGTAGAAGGTTGCAAGAATGCTAATATTGTAGGGGCTCAAGTGGTTAAGATACTGAACTCACTGACTGGAAAGTCGGAGTTCAATTCCCAGGTACTGTATGCCAGAGTGAGCGCCCGTCTCTGTCCCAGCTCATGCCAACCTAGCAGTTCAAAACCAAGACATGCAAGTAGATAAATAGGGACCACTTTGGTGGGAAGGTAAACAATGTTCCATGCACTCCGGTGTTGAGGCGTGCCTGCCACATGTCCACGGAAATGTCTGCAAATGCAGACAGCACTGGCTCTTTCAGAGATGAGCACTGAACCCTAGAGACAGATACGACTGGCTTTCGAGCAAGGGTAACCTTTACCTTTACCTAGAGAAAGGAGTAGGAGGATGGCCGATAGTTGGATCCTGGATCCTGCCTTATTCAAAAGCCATTGGACTCAACACAGATGACACCTTTTTTACCTCCACCCCCCCAGACTGGCTTATATTACTCAGTGGGAAGAAGCAACTCTGGCTTCATGTTTATCCTTAGGAACTTCACACACAAAAACAATTCCCACCCTCAATAATTCCTGCTGAAGAGAGCCAGTCCTGGGTATAGACCTGCAAGCTTTTTTATATATATACATAGAATCAAACAATTATGTATGTTTCTGTTCTGGCTTTAAACACAGAGGTTGTCACTTTAAATGTTGTACACTTAATTTTCTTAGCAGCTGCCTTAGAGTTTTAGTTGCCAACTGCATTTAATGCAGCTATAGTTATTTTTCATGCATTAAACACAAGTTGAAGAAATGATAAATGCAGGTCCCATAACTTTCCGATAGTCACAAGACATATGCTAGGTAATTATGGCAAGCTTTGATATACATCCATCATATATTTTAAACGTGTCCCTCTCCCTTTTATAGTTGATTCTTTTGGGAACAACACCACAATAATTGGATAAGTGGCAATAAATAAAGCTACAATAAATGTTATTTTTAGGTAAAGTGGCCCTAAGACAAAAGGCACCGAGTGAAATTCATTATTTAAAGATGAATTTCTCTTGCTAGCATACAGTGCATTTCTTTTGACGGAATTGTAAAATCACAGCCTGACAACTTCTAAAATTAATAGATTTTTAAAACTCTAAGCATGGCACAATATTTTTTTCTAGTATGTGAGAACCCTCAAAAGAAGAGCAACATCTATTCATTGCTTTGCAACAAAAAGCTAATCCTACAGATTTTAGGGTTTTCCTACTGGACCCATCTCCTTCCTCCATATGGACTATCTGGAGAACCAAGCAGTATCAGCAATGCCAAGTCCATTCAAAATTTGCTCAGTTAGCAGTTTCTAACTACAACGAGTGTGAAGGTGTTCTTTAATGTCAGTAGATTTTATGTAGAGTTGCCATGATTCTCTCCCACAAAACCGGGATAGAAGTATACTTGACAAAAATGGGTGGGTTATCTACAAAATAGCCTTTTTAAAAACAAACATAATATAATGACAGCTATAAAACACTTTCACATTAAATATATCAATACATAAATGAATTTATCTACAACAGTTAATTCTTACTGTAAAATGATCTGTTGTACTTCTGAGAAGTCGCGTAGCGGTCAACTCTTAATGTCCTCAGTTCCAGGAAACACACCAGTCACAGAGTTCGAATTTATTTTCATGGTGTGTTACAATACAAAATCAGTAAGTTTTAAAAATCCGGGACTTTGATATGATATTTATTGAACTGGCCATGGCAGTTTTTCTGACCCTGAATCCGGGACAATCCCGGTTTTCTGGGACGTATGGCAACCCTAGTTTTATGTGGTGAAAACTACTCAAGTAAGTACACAAAGAGGAAGCTTCCTATAATTCCCAGGGTTAGCATATTGTCCCTGCAAGCACATATTCATAAAAATACAAATCATTTTTTTTTTGCTTGTATAAATCGAAATCCTCTACAAGCTTCCTTCAACTCTGCAATTTATTAAACATTTTCCTTTGAAGTGGAAATGGGACAGGATGCTGCTTTGGTCAGATGAGGTTTCCTTAAAATGATGAATCAAAGAAGTTAATTGCTTTTGTAAGCTACTGAGCATACTTGCAACCAAGAACAC
Source organism: Bradypodion ventrale (assembly GCA_035047345.1). Taxonomy (NCBI): domain Eukaryota; kingdom Metazoa; phylum Chordata; class Lepidosauria; order Squamata; family Chamaeleonidae; genus Bradypodion; species Bradypodion ventrale. The sequence continues at coordinate 7,335,428 of JAWDJE010000011.1, read as the reverse complement.
ACACTAGCTAATAAAGATGTAATGCTGGAGACATGTCTGTACATTAAAGCCCATAATCTTTTTCTTACAAGTATTCTATATGCTATAAGGAGTTGGAAAATTCCTGCATATCATATATGGAATTGTATGTTGCTACTACAAACAACTCTGGAGTGGAGCAAAAGTATCTTGATTCAATAAATGTGTCCGCTGCTGTTCCCTAACAAAGCAATCCTTCTCTTGGCATTAGGATGCATTGGACTACAAGTATACCCAGTGTCAACACTTTATATTTTATGTGAAAGTACCTGCAAAAATTTTGAAACTTCTATCAGTGAGAATCACATATAGATAATCAAGTTTTATCAACACAAAATTAGTATACTACTCCTATAATCACTATCTTGTCTACCACTACACAGAAGAACTCTACAAAAAGGACCTCAACATCCCTGACAAACACTTGAGCAGGACATTCTAGAGCAGTGGTTCCCAAAGTGGGGCATATGCCCCATGAAGGACTTCAGTTCCCGGAAGCTTAAGTCAGTACACTGGCTGACCAGTGCTTTGGGGAAAAGACTTAGGCTTCTGGGAATTGAAGTCCACAAACTAAAGTTTGGGAAACACTGTTCTAGAGAGTGAAGTCAAGAGGGCCCTAGAAAGCAATGCCAACAACAAAGCTAGTGGAGATGATGGTATTCCACTTGAATTATTCAAAGCCCTAAAAGATGATGCAATTAAAGTGTTACACCCTATACGCCAGGAGATTTGTAAAACACAACAGCGGCCAGTATACTGTACGTTCCAATTCCAAAGAAGGGCAATGCTAAAGAATGCTCAAATTATCGAACAATTGGGCTCATCTCACACGCTAGCAAGGTCATGCTCAAGATAATATAGGGTAGGCTTCAGCAGTATGTGGATCAAGAACTTCCAGAAGTGCAGGATGGGTTCAGAAGAGGCAGGGTAACTAGAGACCAAATTGCCAACATTCACTGGATCATGGAGAAAGCAAAGGTACCAGAGAGAAGTCTACTTCTGTTTCATTGACTACACCAAGTGTGATAAAATGGGTCACAAGTTATTCAATATGGAGTTTTTTTTGGTTTCTAAACTTATTAGAATGAAACTTTGCTTCTTTGCAAAGGCCTCATAATTCTTTCTGCTTCACTTATCTAGCAGGTGGCTTAGTAGAAGCTTGTTTTGTCTTCCACTCCAAGTCTGGAATGTTCTCCTGTGTCAACATCCAGAGCTGGGAAAGGCAAGACTGTGTTATGGGAACTAGTGGTTGTTTATACAAACTCTGGGCTCTAATTGGCTGTATGCTAATTAGGAGGGCCAAGCTCATATCTTTCCTATAGACACATGGGTTTGGAGGAGAATTTTGAGAGTCTCCTGGACTGCAAGGAGATCAAATCAGTCAATTCTGAAGGAAATCAACCCTGACTGCTCTTTGGAAGGACAAATATTGAAGACTAGCAGGGGGTATCCGCTTCACTGGGTAGTGGTCCATCCTCGGGTTGGGTCCCCAGAGCTCCCCCCCACCCTAGCAGCTATGCCCATCCCCCCTTCCCAGCCCCCCATGGTCTCAGGAGCATTTCCCTCCCACCCCAACACCCCATCGCCCTACCTGTGTGTCGCCCTCCTTTGCCCGGCTGTTCGCTTGCCACCCGCTCATCCTCCTCCTCTTCCACTGCTGCTCATCCGCTGCTGCTGCGACTCCTCCTCCTCTCCTCCTCCTCTGCCACTCGTCCGCTGCTCCTCCTCCTCCACTCCTCCTCCTCCTCCTTCCCCTGCTCTCCGTTGTGCAGGGTGAAGTGCCGGCTCTTCCGGGTGCCTGCTCTTCCTGGCTGTGTGTGTGTTTCTGCACAGGACTTGCCGGTGGCTGGGTGCACACCCTTGCACCCCCCTCACTGGCGATGGAACCCATGGTGGGCTGCCGGTACCCCATGCCGACCCAGCTTAAGGGGCAAGCTAAGTAATTGGCACAGTTCTAGGGGGGGGCAGCCAGGTGTCGGAGCGCATATGCGTCTCACGGTGGTGGTGGTGACACCTTGGTTTTATATATTAAGATGAAGCTAAAGTACTTTAGCTAACAAATGAGAAGAGAGGACTCACTTGAGAAAGCTTTGATGCTGGGAAAGATTGAAGGCAAAAGGAGAAGGGGGCAGAGGATGAGATGGCTAGATGGCATTGTTGACGAAAGAGCTGAGTCAGACTCGACTATGCAACTGAACAACAATTACTACCACTACCATACACAATTATATTACAGTGGAACTTCATATAGCAATCGCCCCATATAGCAATGAAATCTCATAACAACAATTTTTCAATGGGGAAAAAACACTTAGCAAAAAAAATATTGTTGTATGGTGCATCCCATAGGGAAAATCGCTATATGATGCATGCATCATATAGCAATTGTTTCATACAACGGGCCCCATAGAATGGATTAAAATCGTTGTATGAGGTACCACTGTACTTTATTTCTAATCTGCCCTTCTCCATGTAGAGAGGGACAGGGTTTAGGCTTTCAAGGACATGCCTTCCAGACTTGGCTGTGATCAGGTATTTTTTTAATGAATTATTTTTGTCTTGCAACATATAGCAGCTTATACAATATACAGTTATGTAAGGAATAGATCTTGGATCCTGCCTCATTCAAAAGGCGTTGGACTTAATTAATTCCCTATTCTTTCAAGTTGTATGAATTTCAGATAGCCTTTGTTCACATAACAGGGAATTCAGATGTAATACATTGCCAATCCCGGTATGCTTAAAGGATTTTGAACATTATCTCGATAATTATTTTTTTCTTCTCTTTATTCTTTTACTGACTTATATGAGATTTACAGTATTTTAACTGCAAGAGCTTCCCCTGCAAATATGAAATCCCCAGTGATTCCTCATATATTACTGTTCAGGGGCAACTTTCCTGCTATAGTAATATTTCTTAAATTGCTTCTGAACACAATAAAGACTCTAAATGCTAAGTTTTAAAGGCATTAAGAATCAGCTGGTGCCTCCTGCAAAAATCTTGACAAAATCCCATTAAGCAAAAAAGAAAAATAATTCTGCTGTTACAATTCATCATACTACGCATTTATCTAATTCCTTTCCCCTCATTGCTCATAATGAACTTTGGTAGTAAGGCAGATATTTTGCTTCCAAATATTTCATTAATGTCAAGAGTCCTTCATATTTGCAAACTGGGATCCAACGTAGATCAAATGTCTGCCAGCTGAAAAGAATATTCAGAAATACTACACAGAGTCTTTCCATTGCACTCCATTTATACACTGGCTTTGAGAAAGTGAAGCACTGATCTAGCAATCTGTTTGCCAAAGCTTGGGAAGTGGGCAAGTAGATGAAACATAGTCCAAGCAATCACTTCTGAATACAAAAACTTGAGGCAAAAATAATAAATCACCAGGAATGTTCTTCCTTGTTGCAGACTACAAAGAACAGAATCTATATAACTAAAATCAAGGTCCAGTGCTGTATGTTCCTTATACAAATCCACACCCCTGCACCGATCGCACTGAAACTCAGCACATACATACCTTGGGCCAAAGAGATGGTCACTGTGGGGGTGTCAAGCCCCATGGGGAGAAGTATGCCCCCTAAATCAATCCACAAAGGGGACACCCCCACCGACAGGAGAAAAAGCAAGGGGAAAAAAGCCAACCAGGGGGTTTTGTGATGCCATCGCCACAGCTCAACCAATTCCCAGCTGACCAGATCTGGGGCTCCATAACATCACAGGGCTCCCTCATACAAAGTAACACCCCTGCACCAATTGCACTGGAAACTGTGTGCACACCTACCTTCAACGTCTGGGGTGGCCGGCGTGGGTAACCGGCAGCCTGCCTTGGGGTCCTTGCCCTCGAAAAGGGGCTGCAATGCCCCACTCCTGGCTGGCAGAAACAACCAGGGGAGGTGACTGCATGTGTGTGAGAATCCACGCATGCGCCTAAACCTGCCTGCCAGGTTCCAGGCTGTGGCAAATGCATGGAATTCCACGCATGCGCCAAAGTCTGCCCAGCATTCCAGGTGGTGCATGGCCTAGCTGCCAGTATGGACAGTGGCAATTACGGCCATTACTGCTGCCCCTGCCCTGGCAATTAATGTTGGTGGGTGGCCACCGTGGCATGGCTACTCTGCACTCCTGAGGCACACCTCAGGGGAAGGGAGAACCCACAGCCAGGGGCGGGCAGAGGACGTGACCAGGCTGCCACCTTCTGTAGGCCTCCACTCCCCCAATGGATCCTCTGCCCACCCACCCAAATGGAACCTCCCTTCCACCTGACACAACCCACGGGAGGATGGAGGGGCTGGGCTGTGATGGCTACCCACTGACTGTAGTCACTGGGGAGGCCGGCAGCGGCAGCCACAGTCAGGCTGAGACGGCGTCTTGTGGCGGGGCTGAGAGAGCGGCCGCGATGACAGCAGACAAAAAGGTAAGGCAGCTGGGATAGGGGGTGGGCCCGGGTCTCTCCTTGTCCTGGGTAGGGTACCCCGGGCAACACCAGGTCCTCTGATAGTGCAAGTAATTTGTCAGGATTTGCAGCCAGTCCTCTAAATCTTGCAGGACTGGAAGACTGGAACCCTCAGTTAGAAGCAGCTGCTAAGCCCTGAGAGCTTTGAGGAAGGTTCTGGACCCCCCGAAGGCTCCACCTGGAGACCTTGGGTGACTTACAACCAGCCCTTCCTCCCAAAACAGGGGTTTACAATGTTTTCACATTGTGGGCCAGTCACGCCCCCTCACACAGGTGAGCAGGCCAGAGGCATGGTTCCTCCCACTGCTTTCACTACCTCTGGTTGTGGTGGCGGGGGTGAATTCATGGTGCAATCCTGCTGTTTTCATTGCTTCCTCTGCTTTCCATGACGGCGAGACCAAGGGTGGCACATTTTTACCGGGATTTCAGGTATTTTCGCTGTGTTTTCAGAGCTTCCGGCGCATTTTCAGTTCTTCCGGTGGTTGTAGTGGCAGCTCCGGGATCCTCACCGCGGGCTGGATTAATTGGTGCCGTGGGCTGGATTAGGCCCATGGGCCATAGGTTGCGAATCCCTGTCCCAAAAGCTGTTTTAATAGTGAAGGTCAGCAGACTTACAGCTGTTTAGCTCTGAGATTGTTTGCCTCCTTCCTAGTTTCTGGTGTTAAAGATCTCTTCCTTGCCCCTGATTCCAGCTCCAAAAGATCCCCTGCTTGTGAAAACTACCTGTCCTCTTCTGTGGATGGTTATTTTGCCTTGCCTGGATACTTGCTCCTGGAATTCTGTCCTTGCTTTGCTCCGGCCCAGGGAACGGGGGGCGGGTGTCTCTCTGCTGTGTCTGTTCTCCTGACATCTGGCTGGTTTGGACTATGTTTTTGTTACCTGGACTAATCCTGCATCTCTGGCCTCACTTGGACTCTGGACTGAGATTTGGTTACTGTTTGGTCTGTTACCTTGTGGTCCTGGCGTTTGTGTTCCCAACCAGCCACCCCGGACAATATTAGTGCATATACAAAATGGAAATAATAGAGAATATTTGTACATGTCTCTTGTTGGACTGTGAATCTTCATAGCTAACAGGGGCCAATATGCAATGCTACTGATCCCATTGACATCATGCTGCCTATCTATGACCAATGAAGCCAAACTGATTTGCCTTAGTCAGGTGTACGAAAGAAGACTGTGGCAGTGCAGTTGACTGAAACTGCACCCCTTCAGATTTCAGAATAATCTTCTAAGAAAGCAGTGCCTTTATGCCACTGGCCCCATGGCTTAGAACAGGGGTGGCCTGACCATGCCCCCTGAGTGGCCTGGTCACATGTTTCCTCCCGTCATAAAACACTGCTGTAAAACACGTCCACGGCTGTCATAAACACATGTTTACGACAGCTGTGGTGCATTTATGGCAGCATTTACAGCATGTGTGGGCACGTTTACACATGCACAGTTGTGTTTGATGGCTGTCGTAAATGTGTCCGCTTCCGGTAATAGCAAGGGCAGTGGCAGACCACATGAAATGGTGCTATGAGCCAGGTCTGGCCCGTGGGCCATAGTTTAGCCACCCCGGCTTAGAATGACAAACTCTGGCATAAGAGGATATTCCCACTGAATTAGATTCTTACCCCAGGAGTTTGCCTGACTTCCAGCGGAGGAAAAATAAATAGCATTGTTAAAGCATTCACCAGACACAGAAAGAACCTCCTTTAAGATTGTGGTACAGTATCTTTGAACCACAATTAGGCGTATCCTAATAACGACAGCCTTGTGTTGCCAGCTAATCTTTCTCACACTAGGTCAGGAGAAAGAAACTGCAGAATGAACTCACCAAAAGGTGCCTTTATTTTGGCAGTTTCACGTTTGGCCTAGGGATGGAAGAAGAAGAATCAGCATTCACAAGCTAAGAGTTATGGAGTGTTAATGAGGAGAATGAAGACCTTCTACATCATAGATGGCTTTAACTTTGCTTCCCAATGAGAAGAAGCAGTCTTGAGATTCTATATGAGAAAAGTAAACATGGATCAATAGAGTTAAAGAAAGCCTACATAGCATATCAATGGGTTAAGAGTCATTGCTGTCATTGAGATTAAAAAAATAAGGAAGAATAGTGCAGAAAACAGTATATTTCAGCAGAATATCCCAAACAGAGAATTTCTTTTCCAATGGGACACCAAGGACCAAACTCCATCCAGGGGGATTTTTTCTCATTTTGTTTACTCTGTGTATCGGGTACAAACTCTTGATTTCCAGAGGCACTGGGGAATATTAAAAAGATAATTTCACATTCACAATTTCTCCTTAGAAGCAACAAATGAGAAACATTTTACACTTTTGTTCAGCTCTTCTTATAAGTATGGAGTTTAAACAGAAAGTAATTGCAGAAGATAGATTAATTCAATGTTTCATTACTTTTTTAAAAAATGGGGAAATGAGTTGCAGAGTACAATATAAAACACAGCAGGCTTTGACTTTCTGCCTGAAAGCTGTTTTAAAAAATAATAATAATTAAGAGAGAAATGAACAGCACATGGTCTCCTGTGCATAAATCAGAGATATTAAAGGCAAATATTTGCTTTTAGATTATGATGAACTGAGATTTAGCCATAAAAATGGACTTAAGATGTTAATTTAGCTAAACATGAGCTCTAATCAGTCATTCGTTCTGCATCTTATTCCATGGCCACGCATAATAAAACTCAAAGGTGATACTATTATAACTCAGCCTTTCGCTGCATGATGGAATTGGGAAACTTCTCCTTATCTCTGAATCCCTTCGTGCACTTCTAAGCCCCATCACATATTGAGAAGAAGCAGTTAAGAGCTGGATGGAATATAATAAATTAATCTGGACTTAGCGGGTAGATAAAAGCTCCAGAGGGGGAATTGTTATAGACCTGGAGAATGTTCCAAAAGAGGAAAACAGAATATTGCATGAACACATTAGGAAAGAGTCAGTAAAAAGCAGGAGATGGTAGGCAGCTTTTTGTGTTTTTAATAGCACCAAATCAATCAATCAACCTTGAATAGTCTTTAGTATGACTGCAAACAAAGGCTGAAAATACTTCTGCTCTGTCTTCAGAATTAAACAAAGAACAAGAGTTGCTTTCTTCTGTGCTTTACACAAATTGGGAACACTGGAAACACAGTGGCTGCCGAGCATGAAGGCTCAAAAATGCTTTTGTATGAAATTCCTGACTGTCTCCAAGTAAAACAGATCTCATTGTATAGCAGTTAAAATACCAAAGAATTTAAGATTTAAATCAGTGGAGAAAAGATAGTCTGCAAAAAGTTTTAACACACTGTAAGAGTGAATTATAAAGAAAGTGCAAAATGGATAATAGTGTACTTCCAAAGAATGTGAGAGTGAAATAGGAGGACTGATTCCTTTCAACATTGGTTTCCAAATGAGCTTATTTTTGTATGCTGATGTCACCTTGCAGGGCCAAATCAACAACAGCGGTCTTGCCTTCAGGAGAAGAGTCCTGGGGTATCTACTGACCTAGGAGTGCGGATTCCCCATGCCCCATAGGGCATGGAACGGCCCGCCTGAAACCACTGCAGTGAGAGACGCTCCTTGCTTGTGGGTTCTGCGGCCGCCAAATTAAGGGGGGTGAATAAAGTATAGGGTTTGATTCACCCAATTACCGTGACCTGACCTGCGACGCTGCCAAGTAAGCAGATAGCTAACTCCTGTGTAACATTAAGTGTAATAAACTCATCTCCCGGTTTGGGAAATCCCTGGCGCAAATAAGCCATGTTTGTCCCTGCCTAATCCCCAACACAATGGTCATTCTTTCCCCGTGTTTGCCCGAGTTAATTAACTTCCCCTTTGAAGGTTTCCTCATTAACCTGAGTCAACGCATGAGGTAATGCTCTGTTAGATGACAGTTTGCCACCGTTGCGTTTTCTTCCCTATAAATGATCTTGCCTTTTGCCATTAAAGTACTGATCGATCCTGCTTCCTTGTCTCGTGTCGTTACTTGATCAGTCATCCTCCGGGCGCCCCGGCCCTCCAGTGGCCCTAATTCCTTCATCTGGTGACCCCGACGTGATTTACTCGTGAGTAAGAGGACCCTGGAGAGGTCTACTCGTGAGTAACGCTTCACGCGGTCTGGTTCTACGCTTGAACCACGACCAAAAGCAGCTCGGAGGACTGCGCAGCACTCCGGCCGGCAGCCAGCCGATCGGAGGGGTGGCCTGCGACGAGGCATTTCAAAGAGACATTTCCTACCACCTTTTTCCCGGCTTTGGGAGGTCTGCGAAGGGAAAAACGCGTTCCGGTCAGGGCAGGCTGTGAGCCCCTGACAACGCAGAGGCCGCCGAGGGCCCGTGGCAGAAGGTCCACGCTCCGAGGGCTACCCCAGACACTCGTCGCCCGAACCTGTTGCCTGCAAAGACGCGTCGACACTCGTCCCGAGGAGGAAACTTCAGAGGACCATCGCAGGTAATATGGGGACTTGCTCTCATAGACCAAGTCCGTCCGCTAGCCAAAGAACTCGAGAGGGAGAGTTCATAATCCTGGCCAGGGTCTTTAAGTTGCGATTTCACAGCGGAGAGCTAGCGAGACTTTTGGCGTACCTCAGGGGACACTGCCTACTTTACCCAGAAGTAGGTACGTTAACCTTGAAGCTCTGGGATCAGATAGGAGACTGCATCCAGCAACCCCCCAAAGCGCCCGGCAGGGTAGTCAGCACATGGAAAAAGTGTAGGAGGCTCTTAGAGCAGATCGAACCGGTCCGGATAGAGGCCCAAGAACCCCCGTTAGAAAGGTCATCAAGTCAGCCAGTTAACCCGACTGCGCCCACGGCGCTCTGTCCGTCATTCAGCTATCAGCATAGCAGCGAAGGGAGCCTTCCCCCGGTGACAGCTGCAGACGTCACCGAAGGAACGCAAGGAATGAGGAGCGCAGGCGCTTCTCTGACAGCACCGGCTTCCCTAGTTGTAAAGAGTGCCCTTCAGCGCACAGCAGAGATAGAGCTCAAGAAGGGGGAATTGTCAGCAGAACAACTAGCTGAGCTTAGACAGATTTGTCCAATCCGAATGGAGATGGACGCGCTCACAGGCGCGCAACAGGTAGTGCATTCCCCAGTCCCGTATAAGCTTCTCATGGCTTTGCGGAAAGCAATTTCAGAGACAGGGCTCCAAAGTCGTTTTACCAGGGGCACGCTTCAGCAGGCGTGCGAAGCCACCATGTGGATTCCTCACGACTGGAAAGCCGTCATGAGGATGATGCTAACCCCTAGCCAGTACATGATCTGGGACAGCGAGTATCGGCTTGAGGCTCAGGCCAGGGCCGCTAGGATGGGAGGCGCAGTAATTGCTGAACAGCTATATGGTTCAGGTGCCTTCGAGCCCATCAACGCTCAGATCAACTTGCCTCTAGCCACGCTAGAGATGTCCGCCGAAGCCGCCTATAGGGTGTACTTCAAGATCCCAGCATCTGGCAAAGCGGCTAAAAACTACACCGCTATCAAGCAGGGAGCCCAAGAGCCCTACATGGACTTCATCAATCGCCTGGAGGAGGCAATCACCAGGCAGATTGACAATGAGCAAGCCCAGCAAGAGCTCATGATCAAGCTAGCCAAGGACAATGCCAACTTGGACTGTCGTAAGATTTTGCAGTCCCTGGGCAATCGTCCTGATCTGACCCTATCGGACATGATTAGAGCTTGCTCCGACGTCGGCACAGACTCCTACAAGATGGGTCTGCTGGCGGCGGCGGTGCAAGGGGGTAAAAAATCCAAAGGAAAGAACCAGGGGGCATGCCACTCCTGTGGCAAAGTCGGTCACTTCGCTAGGGAGTGCCGACTCAAGGGAGGCGGGCAAAGGTCCGGCCAGCCCAAAGCTCCGAAAACCCCGTGTCCGAAGTGCAGAAAAGGCTATCATTGGGCCAAGTTTTGTCCGAGTTCGGGAAACCGGAACGCGGGCATGTCTCTGGCCCCAGTCCAAACAGAGGCTTCACTCATTCCCCAGAACCAGGACTTCCCCGAGCTGGACTAGGTTCCAGGCACATTCCAGACACTACGAGGGCACAGGCCAGCCCCACGGGTAGCACAGGGCTAGAGTTGACTTGTCAGGCAGACGTTACATGCGACCTGCCAGGCACAGTCTATCTGGTCGATTCCCAGTACATGGGTCCCCTGCCCAGAGGCTTTTTAGGTTTAGTTTTGCCCCGTAGTGTAGCTGGAGCCCGCGGAATTTTTATAATTCCAGGAGTCATTGACTCAAATTTTTCAGGCGTTCTCCAGGTCCAACTCTGGACACACCTGCCCCAGACCATTCATAAGGGAGATTCCTTAGCGCAACTGATCATGGTTCCTTGTCGCTCGCCAGCAGGCAGCCAGGGGAGGCTCAGTGACAGCTCAGAGCCCGGCTCAGCAGACCGCTTGAGCGCGGTTGAGGCAGTGCAAGGATACCAGGTCTTAGCGACAGTGGAGACCAACATTGAGTGGAAGCAGCGCCCCGTTATCGAGGTATTTTTGAACAAAAGAGTGTTCTCAGGCCTACTCGATACCGGAGCTGATGTATCCGTGATAAGCAGGAGCCAGTGGCCAAGGGAGTGGGCCATTGAGCCGGTCTCCGATGTGTGGGGGGTAGGCGGTGTTCAGGAAGCGTTTAGGAGCCGAGAGTGGGTAGAAGTCACGATCCCAGGGGCTGACGGCACGGCGGTAATTCGGCCGCACATTCTTGACGTGCACGTCAACCTTTGGGGGCGAGACATTCTCCAGCAGTACGGTGCTACCCTTACCTTCGGGTAATGGCGTTGCCACTTAAATGGCTCACCGACACTCCGGTCTGGGTGGAACAATGGCCGGTTGTGGGGGAGAAATTAGTTGCCCTCAAGCAGCTAGTGAAAGAGCAGCTAGACGCAGGACATATAGAACAGTCCACCAGTCCCTGGAACTCGCCAATTTTTGTGATTAAGAAAAAGTCGGGGAAGTGGCGACTCCTCCACGATCTCAGGGAGATCAATAAGTGTATTCAGCCCATGGGTCCGCTTCAATGCGGCATCCCAAATCCTAATATGATTCCCGAGGGGTGGGAGATTCTAGTTGTAGATCTCAAGGATTGCTTTTATACAATCCCCTTAGACCCTAGGGACCGGGAAAGGTTTGCTTTTACGGTGCCGGTTGTGAACCACAGTGAGCCCACGCTCCGTTACGCGTGGAAATTTTTGCCACAGGGCATGCTCAATTCGCCCACCCTGTGCCAAATTTATGTTCACAACGCGCTGGAAAAGTTCCGAAGCCTTTACCCTAAAGCTATTGTTTGTCACTTCATGGACGATATCTTGGTCGCTATGCCGCAACTCGGCAGCGAAATGTTTTCCGACCTCCAGGCCAGCCTGGGGGACAAAGGTTTACTCATTGCCCCTGAGAAAGTGCAGAGAACCGAGCCCTTTTCATACCTGGGTCATCGGCTTCTCCGTTCTTTTGCCGCACCAGTTTTGCCTCAGATAGCTCTACAGGACTCAGTCACCCTCGTGGAGCTGCAGCAGATTTTAGGGAATATTAATTGGGCCAGACCGTATTTCCGATTGGATACGGATCTTTTGAAACCGCTCTTCTCGCTGCTAACTTTAGGTAAGCAGCCGGCAGACCGGATAAAGATCTCTCGAGACGCGCGCTTGGCGCTCGAGAAAGTTAACCAAGCTCTCAGCCAGAGGTGGGTGGATAGGATCGCCCAGGGGCCTTATGCCCCGATCCTGAATTTGTACATCGTACGGTCAGGATCCATGTTCACTGGGGCGCTAGGCGTAGACTCAGAGAAGGGAGCGAAAATTGTGGAGTGGGTTTACTTGCCTAACACATCATCACGGAACATCGTTCCGCCCCAAGAGCTGGTCTCCGCGGTGATTTACCGCGGCAGGCTGAGAGCTAGGGATATTTCAGGAAATGATTTGGCCAAAATTGTGGTTCCTTTCACCAAAGAACAAATTCATCAGTTAATGCAGCTAGGTGACTCGCTTCCGATAGCTTTGGAAGGTTTCACTGGGAGTTTAGCGTACCATTTGCCCAAGGATCCTAGACTCGTTTCACTACAGACGGGAACAGTCAGCTTGTTCGAATTGCTCTCGCTGGTCCCGCTTCAGAGGGCCAGGACAGTTTTCACAGACGGTGGTCGCACCTATGGTGTTTTGACCTGGCAGGAGGGCGAAGCTTGGCACACGCTGCTAACTCTTCCACAGAAGTCCGCTCAGCGGGCAGAGTTGGCAGCCGTGAACCTTGCCTTGCGCACCTTCGCCCAGGAGCGTTTGAATATCATAACTGACAGCCTGTATGTAAGGAATTTGTTGCACAGTCTACCGGGAGCTTACATCACTCCCGCGATAGACAAGAATTTACTTGGTCTGTTTCTCACCGCTCAATTTCATTTGCGAAACCGCACGGAGCCGCTCTATATTGCCCACATCCGAAGTCACCAAGACCTACCGGGTCCGATTTCCGCGGGCAATAGCAGAGCGGCCGCGGCCGCAAAGGAAATTCAGCAACGTTCAGTTTTGGGAGTTTTCACTACTCCAATCCAAAGTCATGCATTTTTTCACCAAAATGCCAAGGCACTTGCCAGACAGTTCAATCTGCCGCTCTCTCAAGCCCAGGGTATAGTCCGCTCCTGCCAGCATTGCGCAGGGGCGCCGGGGGGGCCCTCGTGGGGGGTCAACCCACGGGGGACTGAGGCCAACCAGGTATGGCAGATGGACGTCACGCATGTGCCGCAGTTTGGCAGATGGCAGTACATGCACGTCTGCATTGATACCTTTTCCCAGTTCGTTTGGGCCACGGCGCAGAAAGGGGAGACGGCTACCCACGTGGAGCAGCACCTCCTTTCCTGCATCGCGGCGATGGGCAAGCCACGGCACGTGAAAACGGATAACGCACCGTCCTACTGCTCTAGGCAGTTGGCCGCCTTCATGGCGACTTGGGACATCAAGCACACTTTTGGGATTCCCTACAATCCGCAAGGGCAGGCGATTGTAGAGCGGGTCAATCGGACGCTAAAGTCCTATCTTGACAAACAAACAGAAAGGGGGGAACCTCCTGCCCTCCCCAAGTCACAAGGAGAAGCACAGTTTTGCTTAAATAAGGTATTGTTCACTTACAATCACCTTAATGTTTTTTCGGACTGTACGCCGCAGGAGAGGCATTTCCGCCGCTCGGAAGCCCTCCCGCGACCTATGGTCCGGTACCGAGTGCCACCAGACCCTTCTTGGAGGGGCCCGGTGCCGCTCATAACGTGGGGAAGAGGGTATGCTGCAGTTATGTCTCCTACAGGTGTCGTTTGGATTCCAGCTCGGTGTGTCAAGCCTCACTTGGAACCGCATGGCGTGGACCCAGGTCGACCCGAGTCCGATCCCGGAGATGGAGGACCTCACGCTGACCCAGCGGATCCGCCGGAGGAAGCGGCCACCGATGCCCAAGATCACCTGGGGGATGGTCAAAGCTCTTTGCCGTGACGCCCAGGACACCGTCCAGCGCGAGGAGAAGGAGCTGACCCCGGAGAACCTCACAGCTGCAGTCTTCGCTCAACTCCATGCCAACACAGTGGCAATCACCATCATCCTGGCCCTCTCCCTACTTTTGGGGGGAGGCGTTCGGGCTACTCCAATCCAGGCCGACGGTTTGCCGCCTGGAGAAGATTTGTCTACCCGAATGCAGTACAACTTGTGGGAAAGGTTGGCGGGTCTCGTCAACCAGTCCGATTTTTGCTTACAGCAGGACGTTGGTTCTGCATCCATGCTCAGCACCTGTCTCATCCCAGTGTGCCATACTCCGGACGAGCACACCGAGGACAGTGCCTGGTTGCGAAAAGCTTCCTTTGCCCCTCACTCTCCTACCGCCTTCTCGGCATATGCACGCTGGGGGGGACAGCAACTTACCCCAACCTTGCCGGCTGATGCAGCCACCCTCCATACCCCTCGGGTGGCGATCAGCCCGGGCGCCGCCTGTACCCGCATGACCGGTTGCACCGCAGACGGCCAGGCACGGCGCCGCTGTATCGACCCTGGCGTTGGCAACTGGACTTGCAATAAACCGGAAACCCTCATCTCATTGTACGCTCATGTCACCCTGCCCTCAGGGTGGTTCTTTACCTGCAACCAGCACACCTGGAACTACATCCCTGCCAATCTGTCGGACTCAATGTGTTGCATTAGTCGCTTGACACTTGTACTCCCTACCAGGGACATGATTGCCCCACGTTCTAGTGGCACAAATGTATCCCATGTGAATGTTTCCCCGCTCATTCGGCACACATGCACAACCCAGTTAGACAGCTCTTGTGACAGCAGCATCAGAGTAATGAGTCCCGCTGAGTATGTTTCCCTGTCCGTCAGTTTGATCGGCGTGCCGGGGTTGGCCACCGGCAACGCACGGAGAATTGGTCATTTGGCCTGCGGTTTAGCAAAAACCATCAATCATACCTCCTCAGCGATAGCGCTCCTTAATCAAGAGCAAGTGGAACTCCGCCAAGCTGTTCTTGATAATCGAGCGGCTATCGACTACCTCCTCTTATTGCACCACCTGGGGTGCGAATCTGTCCATGGGATGTGCTGTTTTAACCTTACTGACAACTCCCGGAAAATACAAAACCAGATCAAGGACCTGCATTCCATTGTTGCAGGCATTACGGAAGGCTCCGCGTGGGGAGCCTGGTGGGGTTCCCTATGGAATTGGATGTGGTCATGGATCCCCTGGGGGTGGCTACAGACGGCGCTTCAGATAGTGGTGGGAATAGCTATACTAGGCATTACGCTCTGTTGCTTTGCTCAGTGCATTCCCTCGCTGATCTCCAAGTGCCGCCCCAGAGGGAAATCCCGTGACGTCATCCCTGCTCAACAGCTGATGCCGATCTTGCGTAAGGTCGCCGCTCAGGTCCTTAAATAGAAAATTAAAAGGGGAGATGCGGATTCCCCATGCCCCATAGGGCATGGAACGGCCCGCCTGAAACCACTGCAGTGAGAGACGCTCCTTGCTTGTGGGTTCTGCGGCCGCCAAATTAAGGGGGGTGAATAAAGTATAGGGTTTGATTCACCCAATTACCGTGACCTGACCTGCGACGCTGCCAAGTAAGCAGATAGCTAACTCCTGTGTAACATTAAGTGTAATAAACTCATCTCCCGGTTTGGGAAATCCCTGGCGCAAATAAGCCATGTTTGTCCCTGCCTAATCCCCAACACAATGGTCATTCTTTCCCCGTGTTTGCCCGAGTTAATTAACTTCCCCTTTGAAGGTTTCCTCATTAACCTGAGTCAACGCATGAGGTAATGCTCTGTTAGATGACAGTTTGCCACCGTTGCGTTTTCTTCCCTATAAATGATCTTGCCTTTTGCCATTAAAGTACTGATCGATCCTGCTTCCTTGTCTCGTGTCGTTACTTGATCAGTCATCCTCCGGGCGCCCCGGCCCTCCAGTGGCCCTAATTCCTTCATAGGAGAACCCTGTTTGAGTAACAGAGACTGTATTTTCTTCAAAGTTATGCGCATGGGCAATCGAACTTGCAAATTAAGCCCACAATTACTTTGTAATAACCAATCGTAAAATAAAATTTATAGCAAAACACAATAGAGCTGAATGAAAGCACTGTTGTGACAAACAGTATGCTTCCCATTATTTCAAGAAATCTGGTTCTAATGACATATAAAAATTTTCATCTAGTTCGAACCCCATCCTCCAAGTACTGTATCTGGCCTTGGACTGGATATTTTCAGCAAATGTTTTTATGTTGGGTTGGGTTGGGGACATAAAATGGGCTGAAAGGCCAAGAAAACTGTCATATTCTAATGAGAACTTCCACAAGTTTTCGTCTTTGAGAGACTGGAGGAAGTCCAGCAAGGGCTCAGCATCTGGCAGCTTCACTGGTATGCTAAACTGACCCTTCTACAATCCAAAGAAGCTTAGTAAGGAATGGTCTTTGTGGAAGGGTAGCAGCCAAGAAATCACTTTTGCAGAAGAGAAACAGGGTGAAAAGGCTAAGATATGTCAAAGCTCACAAAAATCGGATTGATGAACAGTGGGAAAGAGTATTATGGAGTGATGAGTCCAAGTTTGAAGTTTTTGGTTCCAATCATTGACAATATGCAAGAAGAAGAGTTAGAGAGATGGATGAACAAGTGCTTGTGACTTTCAGCGAAACATGGTGGAGAGTCTGTGCTGGTTTGGGGTTGCATTTCTGTCAGCGGTATTGGCAATATTTTCTGTATTGATGGGATCATGAATACTGAAAAGTGCAGTCACTTTCTAATTCATCATGCCATTCCCTCTGGAAAGGACTTGATTGGGATTGGTTTTATTTTTTACCACAATGACAATCCCAAGCAAACTGCTGATGTAGTAAATCATATTTTGCGAGTAAAACAGAGAAAGAAATATAAGAAAGCCTAAATATAAAGAACTCTGGGAAGTGCTGAAGGAAGTCTGGTATGATATACTAGAAGATTACATCAGAAAACTTCAGGACAGTCTCCCAAGAAGAGTTCAAGATGTGCTTAGGGCCAAAGGACATCACACTAAATATTGACCTCTGCCTGAAGAAGCCATATTGTTCTAATTATGTTTGTTTAAATTTTGTGTACATATTTCCTGCATTTTCTGTAATTATGGATGGTTATTAAAACTTTGCTTTAAAAAAAATCAATGCTGGTGGTAGCCTAAGACTTTTGCACAGAACTGTATATTTTAAAACAGGAAGGCTCCATTTTACAGGATGCTGGCTACAGGTACATGATTTTAAAAAATGTAATGAGCAATGACAAATCAACTATAGTCAAGCAATGACTGTATGTACTAAACTAAATTACATATAAAAGGATTCATCATCGGCAGCAACTCGTATCCAAGAACGCATCCTCCCCCCCCCCCCAAAAAAAAAAAAAGCAGGAAAAATGTTTAAGGTGGATCACAGCTTACCATGAAGTGACCCACACACTATGATCATGGAGCCATCTTCTGCAGCACATATGAAATGAGACATGTAGGATTTAACACTGGGACTGCAATAGACTGCCACAGCCTTGAGGATATTATCAAGATGCACCTTCACAGCCAGTCCAACTGGGATGGCCTCTTCCGCCTCCATGACCGCTGGGAATCAGAGTTCCTCCTCCGCTCATTTTGCCGTTGGGCCCAATATGATGGTTTCCAGTGGCATTTCCTCCACTGAGGGGGACCATCACCCCACCTAAAGGGGCTCATCCACCCATAGCCATTGACCCCTTTATGGAGTCAGGTTACTTACCACCACCCAACACTCGGCATTGACTGTACAGTCTACTCCATTACTGTAGCAGGATGTCTGGCCAGAATTGGTGTCAATAGCAGCATAATCAAGACACCAGTAAGGAAGACGGTAGTGAGGAAAATAAAGAGGTCAGCTGCTATCAACTTTCAGTCCAACAGTTTAGATAGCTTCAGATGTCCAGAGATGCTAAGTAGGTTGGACAGTTTAAAATGTCTCCAGGACATGGAGGCAGGGTTCATTTGGAAGTCATAAAAGCTCACTGTGTCTTTGGTGTCTGTTGCCTAGTATTGTGTGAGCATACACTCTGAGTATTCACTTTAGCATCTAACGTCAAGATGCTGTTCCATCTTTCATATTTGGCTAACCTCTCATATGTTTGGGAAAAGGGAGAGAGGGAGAAGGCAGATCCAATATCAGTATTTTAACTTGTACTTTTTCCTCTCAATTTATAATCGCCTTATACTGCGAAAACACACACGATACTCCAAATCGGACACATCAGGAGTAGTTTAACAGCATTTGTAGTTTCCAGTGCAAAGAGGAAGGAATTCTGAAGATTTCTATGGCCTGTGCTGGCTTCATTGACAACTAGGAGCAGTGAGATATATATGCTCTTATGCAGCTAGCTACTGATGATTTTATTTCAATTGGATTTTTACAGTAAAACTACCCAGATGATATTGTCTAATGCGCTTTTGCTTGTATGTTTGTATTGCAGGCGCACCCCCCAATAAAGGACTCA
Organism: Bradypodion ventrale; assembly: GCA_035047345.1. Taxonomy (NCBI): domain Eukaryota; kingdom Metazoa; phylum Chordata; class Lepidosauria; order Squamata; family Chamaeleonidae; genus Bradypodion; species Bradypodion ventrale. Next base: position 7,316,975 of record JAWDJE010000011.1, on the reverse strand, counting down.
GACACTGATGAAAGTGGATAATGGCATTGGGCCACATTTATTGATTCATGCCCTAGTCCGAATTATAAATTTCTATTGGTAAAACGACCAATCATAATTCTTAAGGCAAGCAGGCCGAAGTAACACTGGTAAGGTACCACCCAAAATTGCCCACGGCAATTGTTACAATGTATCTATTTGTATCAATTTGTTTGTTGACAACAAACAAATTGTTGACCGTAGTCAATATCTAGCATAGGAGGCTGCTGGGGAGGCGCAGCCGCGGTCCTCCGACCCGGATTGCGCCTCCGCGCAGAACGAGCCGCGTTCGCAGTCGCCTTCTTCTTTGAGGGCATCGCAGCTAGCCGATGGGGAGCCGAAAAATGAGAAAATCAGCAGCCAAGAGGCTTCCCGGTGAGGGTAAAAGCGACGGAGGTAAGGGGGAAAAACTTCTCCGCTCCGTCGCTTCGCAAAATGGCAGCTCGGCTGCCTCGTGGCCGCCCCTTATATAAGGGTGCTGGCCACGCCCCCTAACTACCCGGATGCCTTCGTCCGATGGGGGGGCCCCGCAAAGGGCGCGGCGGCCATTTTGGCGCCGCGCTCGCATTCTATCCTGGCTAGTCATTGCTTTCTGTTCTTGCTATTCACTTCCTGTGGCTCAATGCAGCAATGGGGTGACAGGCTGCTTTCTATGAGCTGTTAAGTTTCCCTTGCTCAGAATCATCTTTAACACAGAACAATTCTGATTCACTTTGCTTTTGTTGAGCAATCATCCTGCCCTCCCTTACAAACAGTATATCTACACAGCACATACTTTCGCCAAATCTCTGATCTAAGTTTATAGAGCATAACACCATCTCTATAAAATAATAGATAACATTATCTCCACAAAAGGAGAGGGGAAGTTGCTTGGTTTCAATGCAATCGTTTGTACAGTCAGACACAATCTGGTTGCATAGAATTAATTTTGGAATTTTCTAAAATTAGGCGAGCGTTTGGTAAGAAGCATTCAGAGGCATCCCAGGGGTAAATTCTAGTACAGTATCAGTAAAACATTATGGGTCTACCCATACCAGGCAATCTTATCAAGGGCAAATTACTGAAATGTAATTAATAATCCAAGTTTCTATCTGTATCATAATAATTAAAGAAATACTTTATAGATTGAATAGGAATAACAATGGTATAGCTTCAGTGACTGTTGACCCTGGTCTGAAACATAAGTAGAAATGGTGAAGAAATGATTTAAATTAGCTCTATTAAAGTATAAAGGCAGGGCGATAACTGAAACATAAACAGAAAGGTGCAGCTATTTCTTTGAAAGCTTGCCAATCTGATGTCAAGCCAATATTGTATTTCTCAATGGCATTGCCCTATGGACAACAAGGTCCATAAGAAATCTCTCTCAACAATGTGTGTTAATATTAACTGACTAAGTTACTAAATCCCCCCTAATTGTTATACTAAGTTTTCACATACAGCAGAAGTTTTTTTAACCAAATGATCCTTATCTAAGACCAGGGATTCTCAACCTGTGGCCAGGGGCCTGGATGCGGCCCATGTCACCATTCCATGTGGCACCTTACAGCCTCCACCATGCCAGGAAGTGCCATGTGGTGGAGGAAGGGCAAAATGGCCATCCAGTTCCCAAAGCTGTCTGAGGGAGCATGACCCAGCCCCTGGCTTAAAAACGTTGAGAACTCCTGCCTTAGACATTAATTTATTTAATGTTCACAGGCTTAAGAGAATGGTTGTGTTACATAAGCCAGCACTGGTTCCTTTTAAAACACACAAAAATTGGACTGGTGCTGTAATTGAGGTAAGTGTACTAGTTTTAGACCTCTCACAACATCATCTGGTATGGCACTTTATATTCTCAAGGGACTTCCTTGATTGCCTCTTCAATACATTCAGTCTCTACAAATATACTTATGGTTTCTTTATCAGTAATATAATAGTATTAGGTCTGAATGCTTTGGTATATAGTATAATGGGATACTAAAGGACTCCACATATACATTGTCCAGTGGGAAGAAACTGAACAAACATTTTACAGGGCTTTAAGCAAGCAGACAACACTAGTTACAAGAGTTTAGTCCCATTACTAAGGAAACTACCTGATTCTGGAAAACATGAAAAAGCAGCCAATCATTAGTCATTTAGGCATAGCAAAAATACAAACATGCAACATTCTCCAGAGTTTTCTAACTCAACATTCATTGTTGTTGTTGTTGTTGTTCAGTCGCACAGTCGATTCCGACTCTTTGCGACCCTATGGACCATCGTTCTCCAGGCGCCTCTGTCCTCCACCATCCCCCTCAGTCCTCCCAGTTCTGTGCCCATTGTGTCTACAATACCATCTATCCATCACATCCTTGGCCTCCCCCTTCTTCTTTTGCCCTCCACCTTTCCCAACATCACGGCCTTCTCAAGTGAATCCTCCCTTCTCATTTGATGCCCAAAGTACTTTAGCCTCATCTTTACTATTTGACCTTCCAATGAGCAGTCAGTGTTGATTTCTTCTAAGATTGACCTATTTGTTCTCCTCGCTGTCCAAGGTACCCTCAAAACTCTCCTCCAACACCACATTTCAAAGGCATCTATTCTTCTGCGTTCAGCTTTCCTAATTGTCCAGCTCTCACATCCGTACATTACCACTGGGAATACCATTGCTTCGACTATTCTAATTTTTGTTTTCAAGGTGATGTCTCTGCTTTTCACTATGTTCCCCAGGTTTCTCATGGCTTGTCTCCCTAGAATCAGCCGCCTCTTTATTTCATGGCTGCAATCTCCATCTGCAGTGATCTTAGATCCTAAGAACGTAAAATCTGTCACTGCTTCTACTTCTTCCCCGTCTATTTTCCAGGAACTGATCGGGCCTGTTGCCATTATCTTGGTTTTCTTGATATTGAGTCTCAAGCCAGCTTTTGCACTCTCTTCCTTCAAACCGATCAAGAGATTCTTTAGGTCTTCCTCACTTTCTGCCATTAGGGTGGTGTCGTCTGCATATCTCAGATTGTTGATGTTTCTCCCAGCAATTTTGATCCCATATTGTGATTCCTCCATCCCTGCATTGCGCATTATGTGCTCTGTGTATAAGTTGAATAAGCAGGGTGACAAAATGCAGCCTTGTCTTACTCCTTTTCCTATTCCAAACCACTCTGTCATTCCGTGTTCTGTCCTAACTGTTGCTTCTTGGTTCATGTACAGATTTCTCAGGAGGCATATGAGGTGCTCTGGTATTCCCATCTCTTTAATCACTTGCCACATCTTGTTGTGACCCACACAATCAAATGCCTTAGTGTAGTCCATAAAGCAAAAATAAACTTGTTTCTGGTATTCCTTTGTTTTCTCCATGATCCAACGTATGTTGGCAATGTGGTCTCTAGTCCCCCTGCCTCTTCTGAAACCAGCCTGCACCTCTGGTAATTCTCTCTCCACGTGTTGCTGAAGTCTATCCTGTATTATCTTGAGCATCACCTTGCTGGCGTGTGGGATGAGCGCAATTGTTCGATAATTTGAACATTCTTTGGCATTGCCCTTTTTTGGGATTGGAACATATACTGATCTTTTCCAGTCCTGTGGCCACTGTTTTGTTTTCCAAATCTGCTGGCATATTGAATGCAGTAATTTGATGCCATCATCTTTTAGAGCTTTGAAAAATTCAACTGGGATACCATCATCTCCACTAGCTTTGTTGTTTGCAGTGCTCTTTAGGGCCTTTCTGACTTCACTCTCCAGGATGTCTGGCTCAGGTTCAATTTCTTCATCATTGTGACTATCAGGAGTGTTGAGTTCCTTTTTGTAGAGTTCCTCTGTGTACTCTTTCCATCTTTTCTTAATCTCTTCTGCATCAGCTAGCTCCTTTCCGTCTTTGTCCCTTATCATGTTCATTTTTGCTTTAAATGTTCCCTTGATTTCCCGGATTTTTTTGAAAAGATCTCTGGTTTTGCCTCTTTTGTTGTTTTCTTCCATTTCTTTGCACTGTTCTTTTAGATAGTTTTCCTTATCTCTCCTTGCTTTTCTTTGATTTTGATTTTGTTTTGGTGATTCATAGCAATCACCAAAACAAAAACAAAATCCCATAAGATTAAAAACAACAACAAACTTTCTTTCTTTGTATCAGAGTGTTATCCAATTTATAATTATGGATGCATATGAAATATAGATAAAATTCAAATACATTGAAATGTTAAAATGATTAAAGTATTCCTGACCAGAAGCGGGCTATTTCAATAATGTTACCTCCGCTGTTTACTAGATCCTCTTTTGTACACACAGTAGCACATAGATTGCACCCACATACAGTATATGATGCACTGAAATAACTTAACAAAAGATAGAGCATGTTAAGTGAATGTGGTGGAATGAAGTATTTTGAGGAAAGGCATAGTCAGCTGGAATTCTGAACAGGAATCCACATTGACGTATTTTGTTGCAGATCCCACTTGACATTGACTAATAACCATCAAAAGACTTTTCATCTATCATTTTAACAACTCCTTTTAAAAAAAAAGCCATCTGAGCTAGACTTCATCACCAATACTCTGATAGTAAATTCAGTCATTAATTAGGAAACTGTTTAGATAGGGCTTATAGTCCACTCATCTGAGCTGTTGGGGGTCATTCCTAGTTATGGCACCCATGTGTTGTGAATGCTGGAACACCCCCATTTCCCTCCTGAGTGTGCCTTTTTGAATCCCCATCAGGGGGTTCTACTTTTCTGCTGTTTCAGTTTGCACGCCAAATCCATAGTGACCCTCAGACTGCAGACCTGGCCCCTCAGAGGGACAACTCCATCCAAAGATGGTGGAAGCCCCCCTAGGTAGACAGAGGGCCTGTTGGGATGCAGTTTGAACTTGTTTAGCTCTGTCCATTCCATTACTAAAGCTTGGCAAACATCTAGGGACCAGATTACATCCACTGCAGAAGAAATAAAGGAGAGACAAGAGTTGTGTGTCATACACACATTATAACAATGAACTACATATACAGCTGGGGTACACAGAAAATGCCTCCTCGGAGATTGTGGTATTTTCATACGACAATCGGGCATACCCTGGTAATGGCAACCTTGTGGCACCAGCTAATCTTTCTCACACTGAGTCAAGGAAAGGGAGCTGCAGGGTGGGATCTCCAAGGGGTGCCTTCATTTTGGCAGTTTCACATCTGTCCTAGACACGGAAGAAGAAGTCATAGAACTCAGTATCCAACAAGTAACATCTACGGCAGGGATGGCCAACCTTAGACTTCAATTACCGGAAGCCCAAGTAAGCACACCAACTGAGCATTCTGGGAATTGAAGTCCAAGAACACCTGGGGCACCAAGGATGACCACCCTTAATCTAGGACAGAGGTTCTCAACCTTTTCAAATCTGGGGTCAGGGCATGCTCCCTCAAACAGTTGAGGGTGCCAGACCTGTTCCCTCCCCCCCTTCCCACCATTTATGGCTGCTGTAAATAAGTCCATGGCTGATTCTGACAGCAGTGACTGGAGCGAGGGCTGGATTATTTGGTGACATGGGCCAGATTCATCCCACAGGCCATAGATTGAGAACCCCTGATCTAGGGTGATTTCCTAATTGAAGGCAATCTGCTTCTAAACATTTGTGTTATGCCAGGATAGTTAGGCAAGATGGTTTGAAATAGTAAGTCTCCTGGTGTGATACATACTTGGCCTATTTACAATTCTTTATCACAAAAGAGGCAAGAGGGCACTATGTTAACCAGATTACAAAAGGGATTACTTTACACATGTCTCAAAGCTCCATGTTTATCTTATTTTGCTTTGAAAAAGACAGCACAAAAGCACAGCAAGCTCTTACACCCAGTGGAGAGGCAGAAAGTGTTGAAAAAATATATCACTTTTGTTTTTACACAGAATAGACTCTTTGATTTTCCATGTTCTTTGGGAATCTAAAACAGAGCCTCTAAAACAACAATTATTCATATTAATTAAACAAGGATTGTAGATGGGCCCTAGATCTGCTAATGTACAGGTATATGTCACAACTTATGCCTCCCACCATACCATGCCCCTCAACCATCATACCCCAATATTTGTTGGCCATATACATCTCTCTTGTTCTCTCAGTGCAAGATTTCTTGGCTGAATTTAACTTAGATTTTTCACACACATCGCTATTGGTGTGTTTCGGTTGCTTTAATTGTTGAATTCTTTTAATCTTGTATTTTCTTAATGTTGTACGCCGCCCAGAGCGGAACGACCACCCAGATGGGCGGTATATAATTGGAATGAATGAATCAATGGATCACAAATAAACACATTTCAATATGATTATACAGTACTGTACTCTCAATTAGCATTGCTTTTTCTACGAAAATATATTTTGGACATCACGATGTCATAATCATTGTCTCAATGTTACTAAGGTTCAAACGATGAACAAAATTTTATGAAAGGTTTTAGGAAAACAAGGTCTTGGGGGCAGAAAGACAAAATTAAAAAGCCCCTCTTCAGAAATTTAGCCCCACATTCCAAAGCCTTTCAGAGAAGGACATTATTTGAAACAATGGAAATAAAGGTAGCTAAGCATTAAGTGCTTTGGATAGGAAAACACAAAACAAAGCAGAGAGGGGAAATCTAATTGTCTCAACAGACTCATAAGGTTCTAGGTTTTAGGAGAGGAGAGGATGCTGATCTGAGCTTCATTTCACTAAACCTTAGCAACATTTTCATGCTAGCTTCAGAAAAAGCGCATCAGCAGGAAATAATATCAGTGACTCAGCATTCTGCAGCTATGACCAGCAGGGATGCTTTGCAGAGTCATCAGTTTCCTCCTTGACTGGGAGTGGCTGCTCCGTTCATACTGCGGAAAAACCTTCTTCCCAGATATTATTGTAAGGGGCGAAAGAGAAAAGACAAGCAGGTTTCAACTGCCTGTAATACATATTTCCCTGTATATTCCAGTTTAAGGAAATTGACACAAACCTATGGTTAGCTACTGTTATGCAATGTACAGTAATACCTCATACAAAGTCCGCTTCATACAACATCGGATTCATACAACATCGCCTAATTCCTTGGAAAAAGTTGCCTCATACAAAGTCGTGCGACGCTGTATGAGGTATTGGGGTTTCCCCAGGTTGCATTGTGCCTGGGCAGTATAAAAGGCAGGACACATGCGTGCATTGCTCTTGTGGGTTTTGCATGAGGCAAAGAGTGTTTAGAATTGGTTTTGAGCACAATTTTGGATTTTTTTGAATTTTTCCGTCAGAATTTTTAGAAGCATTCCTGGGATTTTTGCAGCATTCTTCAGGTTCTTGGACAATCAGGGTTGTTTGACAAGTTTGTGTAATGTTTTTAGCCTTTAGACAATGATTTCTTAAAGTTCTGTCAGTTTCCTGTCTGTTTCCTTGACTTTGCCCTGAAGTGTGTGCTGTTACAGTACAATGTATCTCTATGGAAACGACGTTGTACGAGGCATCGCGGCAAGGATTTGGACGTTGTATGAGGCATCGCGGCTAGGATTTTGCATGCCTCATACAAAATCCAAATCCGTATAAAGTCCAAGCTTGTGGAACCAAGTTTGGACGTTATATGAGGTATCACTATTGTGAAAGAAAATGGAGAGCAACAACACAAAACTCTTTATGAACGGAACATATACAAATTAATAAAATCTTGCACTTGCCACTATTTGAATTCTACAGCTAACAGTATAAGAAACTGGTCAAGGTAAAGGTAATGATCTCCCTTGCTCAAAAGCCAGTCGTATCCGACTCTAGGTGGCAGTGCTCATCTTCGTTTAACAGCCAAAAGAGCCAGCGCTGTCTGCATCTGTAGATGTTTCTGTGGTCATGTGGTAGGCATGACTAGATGCTGGAACGCCAAAGCGGTACCTATTTATCTACTTGGCAGGAGCTGGGGCAGATGACAGGAGCTCACTCCATCATGCAGCTTTCGGGTCTTAAACTTCTGACTTCCCAGCCTTCCAGTAATCATGCTCAGCATCTTAACCACTAAGCCACTGCGGCCCAAGAAATTCCTTTAAGATAAAAATACAGGTTCAGAGTGGTGACTAGTCAGGCTGTATAAAATGAATGTGTACATAAATGTATTGTATGGTCAAGTTGAACTCATTGCAAGTCTTGGCTTGTTATATCTGATAAAGAGAGGACATCAGCTGCAACTCGTATCCGCGTATCCGAGAATGCATTTTTTTCCTGAAGAAGGGAAAATGCCATTGATGTGAATTTGTGTAAGGTGGATCCCAGCTTGTCATGAAGTGACCCACAAACTATGATCACAGAGCCATCTCCTGTGGCACATATGAAATGAGACATGCAGGATTTAACACTGGGACTGCAATGGACTGCCACAGCCTTGAGGATATTATCAAGGTGCGTCTTCACAGCCAGTCCATCTGGCATGGCTCTTCTGCCTCCATGACTGTTGGGAATCAGAGTTCCCCCACCACTCATTTTTCCATTGGGCCCAATATGATGGTTGCCAGTGGCATTTCCTCCACGGAGGGGGACACTCACCCCATCTAAAGGGGCTCCTCTGCCGGTAGCTATTAGGCCCTTTACGGAATCAAGTTATATACCACCGCCCAACACTCAGTGTTGATTCGTTGGCTGTACAGTCTACTCCATTGCCATAGAGAGGACAAGTTGGTTATATAAATTACACCTAGATATGGGGACAGTACTAACCTTGAAAAAAGGTGTAATCAAACTATTCTTGGGGAAAAACCAGTTCTGTACCAACAGGTAAGGTAAAGGTCACCCTTGCTCAAAAGCCAGTCATATCTGACTCTAGGGGCCAGTGCTCATCTCTGTTTATAGCCAAAGAGCCAGCGCTGTCTGCATCTGCAGACATTTCCGTGGACATGTGACAGGCATGTCTCAACACCATCACTGTCCTATACCTACTTGATTAGAATCTAAAGTCAATTTAAAAGCTTAGCTTTGCACATTCAGCCCAAAGGTATTAGGGAAGGGACTACAAGTTGTGACAGGGTTTCTCAACCTGCAGCCCGTGGGCCAGATGCGGCCTGTGGTGCCATTTCATGTGGGGGCCCCTACTGTCTCCACCACACCCAGAAGTGCCATGTGGTGGAGAAAGGGGGAAATGGCCATATGGCCCCCGAAGTTGTCTGAGGGAGCATGACCCAGCACCGGGCTTTAAAAGGTTGAGAACTCCTGAGTTATGGGTTCTTTTCAGCTGTAGTGACCTTTTTGTGGAATGTACTCTTGCAAGGAAGCTCACCTGCCATCTACACTGTTACTTTTCTGGTGTTAGTCAAGGACTTTTGTTTTCTCCAAAACATTTTAGTGTTGTTGTTTTAAAAAAAAACACCTCATATGTCGCTTTTAGTTGCTCCACTCTATTTTTGTAACGGGTGCATTAAAATATATTGTTTCCTTTCCCCAATCTGACCACAGAAGCTTTGTTATTGATTAAAGATATCAACTACTATTATCTAGTTAAAATGAATTAACACATCTAGGGCAGTCCTAAATATATTTAAATAGCAATAAGCTTCACTGAGCTTAACAGAAAGTAAGTACATTTAGGGTGCTAAAATGTTTGCATATTTATTTAAAAGTATTTCTGAGCAATATTTTGTTTTTATAACAAGTACAAAAGGCTATAATAAGTCATGATTAAAATGTGCTAGAAAAGACTATGACTAAGATGAAAAGCAAGATGCTGAGCTGGAATTAGAAGAGCTGAACTTTCTTACTTTGCTTCTGTGTAACAACTATACTATTCTATGGGTCAAAGAGGCAGCAAAACCTTGTTGTTGTTCAGTTGCACAGTCGATTCCGACCCTTTGCGACCCCATGGACCTTTTTCCTCCAGGCACCTCCTTACAGCTCACATTTTTCTCCTGGCAATTTTAGTCAAAAAAATTCCCCAGCTCCTTTCTTCTCTGTGGCTGCTTGAACTGTAGGTAAATTAGTCCCCTTGGCAAGGAAAGGAAAGTGCCCTGGATTATGTAGTGTACCTCCAATTGGCAAATTACATTTTCAAAAGTCAATTCAGCGGCACCACTGGAAACTCCACTTTGATCGTTGGCTGCCCTTTCCCAGTAGGCATGAGTCCATTTAAATTTGTTTGCTTTTCAACGTGATCTCATCTCCCAATGACAATGGTTCCTTATTGGAGCTGGACAGGATTCAAGAGGTTTTGGAGTGCACAGCTTTTGCAAAATTTCACGCCAGTGGGTTTACCATCTCTTTACTTTTATTTAATGCTGTACAATTTAAGAAGACCGAACACTGGGACCGTTTGGGACCGTGAAATGACTTCATCGTTGCAGATGCTTCATTCACGTACACGTTAGAGAATATCCGGAAGCCTACAAAGTGTAAATGATGGATAAAGAAATCTAAACAACTCCCCCAAGCAGTTAGTTCTCATGGTTCTTGGAAATAAGCCTGCTTCTTTTAATTCCTTCATTTCAATTTCTTCCCAAATAACTGTCTCCTCCATTAAAATCTTTACAACATTTTAAATGTGAAATGCTTTATAATAATTTTTCAAATTCAGTATTTCCAATCCCCCTTCTTTTTGAGATAAATACCATATTTTCTTTAATCTTCTGGGTCTACGTCCCCCATTACAATAGTTATTTATTAAATTTTGAAATTCCTTAATTTCTTTATCAGTAAATTGAATTGGTAAGGCATCAAACAAAAAAATTTATCTTCGGTAATAACATCATTTTAGACAACGCTACTCTGCCAAACCAAGACAACTTCAATTTTTGATATTGTAAAATTTTAGCTTTAAATTCTTTTTTGGTTTATCATAGTTTAATCTTTTTAAATCATCTAATTTATTTGAAATGTTTATCCCTAAATATCTCAGACTATCGTTAATCTGTATTTTAAATTTATCTTTTATTTTCCCTTGTTCTTCCTTAGCAATATTACCCAATATCATTTCAGATTTATCCTAATTTATCCTCAAACCAGTTATTTGTTCAAACTCATTTAAATGTCCTTGTATTTTTTCCAAAGTCTTTCTAGGATGTTTCATAATTATCAAAGTATCATTTGCATATAAACTAATCTTATTTTCTAGTATTCCTTCAATACTTTTATCTTCTCTTATAGTATTTGCTAGTATTTCCATCGCCAAGATAAATAATATTGGTGATAAAGGGCAACCCTGTCTTGTTCCAGTTTCTAATCTCACTTCCTCTGGAGGGCCATCATTTACCCTAATATTAGCGTATCCATGTTGATACATTTGTTCAATTGTTTTTGTAAATCTGTTCCCAAAGCCATAACATCTAATTATCTCATTAATTGTTATCCATTGTGAAGAGTCGAATGCCTTGAAAATATCCAATGATAATAACCCAACTTTCTCTTTTGTTTGTCCTGCAACGTCTATTAAATCTACAACTCTCTTTATTAAATCTGCCATATACCTACCTTTCACAAATTCCGCCTGGTCTTTATTTATATATTTATCCATAAAACTATTTAATCTACTTGCCAATATTGCTGTAAAAATCTTTGCATCCTGATTTATCAGGGAAATAGGCCTGTATAATTCTACCTTTTCTAAATCTTTTCCAGGTTTTGGTAGTAAAACAGTTATGGTTCTATACCATGAAGGTGGGATCAGTCCTTTGTCAAGTATATAATTATACAGTTTTAATAATTTTGGGATTAATATATCTTTAAACTGTTTATAAAATTCTGCTGGCAACCCGTCTTCCCCTGGAGATTTATCTGTCTTCAATTTAGCTATTATTTCTTTTATTTCTTTTTCAGTTATCGGTTCCATTTTTTGCTTATATTCCTGACTTATTTTATTTTGAATTTGCCTTTCCAATTTATCTTTTAATCTTTCCAAATTTACATTCTTTTTAGAATATAACTCCTGATAGAATTCTTTAACTACCTTACATTTATCTTTAGTTTTATTGTGTCTTATTCCACCCTTATCTACCAGGATCTCTATCTCTCTTTTACTTCTTTTTTCCTTAGCTGCTCTTGCTAATAATTTGGAATTTTTATTGCTATACTCAAAATATTCCCTTTTTAAATAAACCAAATCTCTTTTTACTTTTTCAATATCTTTTCCTATTAATTCCTTCTTTAAACCCTGCATTCTTTCATACATTTTTCTATCTTTAGTTATTGCATGTTTCTCTTGCAACAATTTAATCTCTTTTTCAATGTCTTCTTGTTTACTTTTTAATTGTTTATTTTTAATGCTGGCCAACTTAATACTTTCACCTCTAAATATTGTCTTCATTGTGTCCCATACCATACTATATCTAACATCTCCTGTATCATTCCATTTCCAATTTTCCTCCCATTTTTCAACTATTTGCTCTTTACATTTATTATCTTTAAACAATTTAGCATTGTATCTCCAATTTTTCCTAGTTTTTGTACCATCTATTTTTATTTCCAACAATACCTTTGCATGATCTGATTCTTTAAAAATTCCCACTTCTATTTCATCTAAATTTCCTATCAAATTATCAGTAACAAATATATAATCTATTCTGGAATATGTGTTATGGACATGTGAGAAAAAAGTATAAACCCTTTCCAATCCTTTAAGTTCCCTCCAAGTGTCTTGCAACCCTAAAGATTTAATCCATTTATCTAATATCTGCATTTTATTTCCTCCCCCACTTCTTACTATGTTTGTGCTATCTATATTTGATTTTATTAGATTAAAATATCCAGCTACAATCATTGTTGTTGTTCTTTCTTTTTCCAATATGTGATATACCTTATCTAAGAAATTATTTTGATGTTCATTTGGGACATACAAATTCACCAATGTTATCTCCTCATCGTCTATTTTCCCTTTCACTATCAAATATCTTCCTTCTGGATTGGAAATACTTTTTTCCATCTCAAACCCCAGTCTATTGGATATCATAGTCGAGTCGCCACACCTCTAGCTTTTGATGTACCATATGGTTTTTCATAAAACTGAGTCCATCCTAAAAATAACTTATTAGTTTCTTCTGATTTTTGATGAGTTTCCTGCAGAAAGATTATATCCGGTCTGTCTTTTCTGAGAGCCGCTTCTAATCTTCTTCTCTTCACCTGACAACCAGTACCTTTCACATTCCACGATAATACTTTTATATTTTTCATTTCTTATTTTCTAACCCTAAAACCTTATATTTCCCACCTCCTCCTATAGGTGTGCAATATAACAAATACCAAATCTCCAACACCATACATCTACAATAAGAAAAATATAATATACATGAAATATTCTACTACTAACCCTTCCCACTTCTTTTACAAGTAGCCTCTGAATTACAAAGGAGGGAGGGGGGAAGTGTGACAGATTGTGTGGGCACCAATAGGAACTGAGCTTAACTTCCACCCTCAGCAACCCCTTCTTCCGCACCTTTGGGCATATTCTCGTTATCATTACTCCCCTTTCTTGTATATCCGCCTGATATAATCAACTCTTCCTTCAAATCATACCACTTTTTAGTTCCAGGTTCCAGTAATTTTGCATCCACCATTATATCCAAAGCATTGAGCTCTTTGCTTATCATATAGTGCCTGCCCAGGTGAAAAAAGCTTAATTGACTTGGAAATTTCCAATTATATCTCATCCCTCTGTCTTCAAATCTTTTTGTAATTGGCTTCATCGATTGTCTTCATAAACGGTCTTCAATTGGAATATCATTATAAACTTCAACATCTGAGCCTTCTATTTTTAAAACTTCTGTACCCTTTTCTCGAATAATTGCCATTAATCAGAGCTTATCAGACACATTAGCAAATTTTACCAACACATTTCTAGCCCCAGCTTTACCCCTTCTTGAGCCCAACTGAAATACACTTATGATGTCTTGCTGTGTAAAAACTTCTTCCATAATTTCATCCAACCATTTCACTATTCTTTCTTTCAATTTATCTGGAGAATTCTTTGGTAGTTTTCGAATTATAACATTTGCACGTCTTAGCTGTTCTTCCACCATTTCTAACCTTTTTTCATGCTCTCTCACCTTATTTTCTCTTTCTCTTTCTTTTAGGTCAGTAACTTCTGCTTTAATCCCTTCCTGTTCTTTTTTAAAATAATATCTTGTTCTTTCTTGAGCTTTTCTTGTCCTTTTTTATACCATCAATTCCCTTCAAAATATCTGCCAACATATCTTGCATGTCTTGTTTTCGTTCTTGTTTATCCTGGACCAATATACTCCCAATTTTTTGTTCCAAATTATCAAATTTCTCATTAAATCTTTCCAAATCTGATTTGAGTCCTTGACCTCCTTTTATTATCAATGTTGTTGGTGTTGTTGCTGTTGCTATCGTTGCTGTTGTTGTTACTGCTGTCGCTGTTGTCGTGGCCGTGGTTGTTATAGTTGTTGTTGTGGCTGTTGCTGTTGTTACCTTTGCTGTAGTTATAACTATTGTTTTTACTGCAGCTGCTGCCATTGTAGTTGGGGTTGTTGTTATCTTCTGTTGTTGTTGTAATTGTTGTGCAATCTTCCTCACCGTCTCTTGCTCTTCCAAGTCCTTCATTTCTTGTTGTGTTGTCTTCTTCATTTTCTTCTTCTTCTAATCTTGTAAGCCTTCTAAAGCTCCTATCTGAAGATGTCGGTCTCTCCACTCTTGTCCAACCCACTTTTTTCTCCTCATTTCCTCTCCCCTGACATTTCATCCAAATACAAATCCAATTACAGAGCATTAACAATTTACATAAACTATTTGCAATTTAATTCCACCTTGAATGAATGTTATGCTTTAATACACTTTAGTGTGATAATCTTTTTTAAAAAAATACAGTGATACCTCATACAATGTCCAAACTTGGTTCCACAAGTTTGGACTTTATACACATTTGGACTTTGTATGAGGCATGCAAAATCCTAGCCGTGATGCCTCATACAACATCCAAATCCTTGCTACAATGCCTCATACAACATCATTTCCATAGAGATACATTGTACTGTAACAGCACACACTTCAGGGCAAAGTCAAGAAAACAGACAGGAAACTGACAGAACTTTAAGAAAACATTGTCTAAAGACTAAAAACATTACAAAAACATGTCAAACAACCCTGATTGTCCAAGAACCTGAAGAATGCTGCAGAAATCCCAGGAATGCTTCTAAAAATTCTGACGAAAAAATCAAAAAAATCCAAAATCACGCTCAAAACCACTCCTAAACACTCTTTGCCTCATGCAAAATGCACTAGAGCAATGCACGCATGTGTCCTGTCTTTTATACTGCCCAGGCACAATGCAACCTGGGAAAAACTGAATGCCTCATACAAAGTTGAGCGACTTTGTATGAGGTAACTTTTTTCAAGAAATTAGGTGATGTTGTATAAATTCGATGTTGTATGAAGTAGACTTTGTATGAGGTATTACTGTAACTCTAATTCAAAAATAAAAAAAGATAGAAAAGAAATAAAATAAAATTTTAAAAAAAGAAAAAGAGAGAATGAAGAAAAGAAGAGAAGAAGAAAAGAAAGAAGAAAAAGGAAAGGAAAAAGAAGGGGAAAAAGAAATACAGTCAAACTTCAGTCCAATTTAAAAAAGAAAAAATTCTAAACTGTTATAAAAAATAATTTCTATAAGTATCACTTTTCTTCTGCTTCACTCTTTATTCTTCATTTCCCTAAGGGGAAAAAAAAGAATACAAGCAAAAGGAAAAAAAGAGAAAGAAAAAAAATCCAATGTTTATCTTCAATTCCATTTCCACTAAAAATAAAAGAAGAATTATGAGATCCATGTCTGTCAGGGTAAAAGAGCATAATTTTAAAATGTTATGGAAGTGGTACTTGACCCCACTGAGGTTACATCAGATAGATAATAAGAATAATAAAATGTGTTGGAGATGCAAAAATATTGCGGGTACATATGTGGTATGAATGTAAGGTGGTAGAAAATTTTTGGGGAAAAATTGAGAATGAGATTGTTAATATTATGGGATTGCATCTCAAGTTGGGGCCAAGTAACATTTTGTTGACGGATGTGGATAATATGAATTCAGATGATAAGAAAAAATTATTATCTATAATGCTCACAATGGGCAGAATGTGTATTGCAAAAAACTGGAAGAATGATGTAATATTAAAAGTAGAAGAGTGGTATAAGGAGATGTGGGATCTCGCATTGAATGAAAAATTGACATGGGAGTTAAATATTAAAAAAGGTATAATTAAAGAAAACAGATTTTGGAGCATATGGTGACAGTTTGTGGATTATTCGCTGACAAGAGTTGACATAAATAAACCAGCACCAGACCAATTGAAGTTTTGGGTACAGTAGAAAATAATGGGTAATACCATATCCTCCAGGGCAATGTATAATACACAGGGTGTATGATGTATACAATGCATTTTGGAAAATATTTGGTAATGGTAAAAATGGAAATATATATATATATATATATATATATATATATATATATATATATATATATATATATATATATATATATATATATATATATATATATATATATATATATATAGGAAATAAGCCTGTATTACCAAGCTGAAACCTTTTCATATCTATTTCATAACTGTTCATGGTAATTCTGACAAATGTATATTTAAGTTATTAACGCCCCTAACAGAATTCTCTCCTTTCTCAAAAAACTACAGTCCTTATACAGTAGTTTTTTTTAACCATGTGGCATTACAAAAATAAGTTCAGTAGGTTTAATCGTTTTCATTAAAATGGGTAATGAGAAGGAAAGAATTATATCAATGCAGTTGAGTGCCTGGTGGACAACAACCTCTATATGTCAATGTAAAATTTGTGGATTCTGAAGAGAGACCTCATTACTGGAATTAAATGAACTCTATTCTACGTTTAGTCAAATGAGTATTTCAGACCAATTAATTTATCAATGTCTCAAGTGGGAAAAATAGGAGTGGGGGGTTCAGGGTGAGCCACCGCCGCCACCGCCCTGTGCTCTTTGGCCCTGGTGGGGGCAAACAGGCCCTCCGGCCACTCCACCGCTGGCCTGCTGAGCCCCACCCTCCCCCCTCGGACTTAAAAGGTGGGGGTTGAGATGTGCTATGGTCATTTTTTGAGCCACAGTCTTTGGCATTGTAGCTGGTTGATTGAGTGTATTTTATTTCACTGTATAATTTTGTATTTATGCTGCTAGTACTGTATATTCCTAGTATTTTGTATTGTATTTTTACTATGTTTCGCATTGTATACTCTATATTGATTATCTATTGCAGTGTACTTTATTTTGGAATACTGTATATTGTTTATTATTGTATATTATTTATTATTGGAAAACGCTCTGCGTAGTGTACACACTAGAAGAGCGGGGTATAAATAAACAATTCAATTCAATTCAATTAATATGTTAAAAAAATATAAACACACCTTGAAATAAGACTATGAAATTCAGCTATTACTACAAAATGTGTTACTTCAGTTCTTTGAGTAGCCTGTAAAATTGTCAGTACTGAAAATAAAAAGTTTCCACTGCCTCATACAATCAGTCAAGGAAAACTCAGATCATATTGTTTAAATCATCTTTTATTAATATCTTCCTACATTTAAAAGATCAGAACATCTTAAAGCTAGCCAAAAGTGGAAGTGGGGAGGCTGGAGGGAATAAAAGTGCTTTTATAACCACACCAGGGAATTAATACTCAACAAAGCCTGTGCTTTTCAGATAGCTAGTACCATAGATGCAAAATGGGCTATTCTGGACTAAGTGGCATGAAGACTGCAGTGACAAGCAGATCTGCTCCAGTTAAATCACAGAACCTCTCTTGATGGAGACAAGGAAAGAAGCAACGTTAAAAATAACTACACACCGGTTACCCACATACTGTTTCTATACATGCCTTCAAAAATGTTTTGAAAAGGGGGGAAACACTAATTGAAACTGTAACATTTTTCAGAACATAACTACAGAGCAAAATAATTCTGATTATCTATAGAAATAGGCTTTCTTCAAGTTTAAAGGGTAATTCTCTGTTATTGTTCTATTTTTAAGAGTGTAAGTGAAGGCAGAGCCTTCTATCCTAGGGTTGCCATATGTCCCGGTTTTCCAGGATTTTCCCAGATTCAAGCTGTCCCGGCTGGTTCAAGAAAAAACTTGTAAAAGTCCCGGATTTTTAAATTTGAACAAAGGAAGCAAGATCACACCCCCTACCCCCCAAGGGATTATCCTGTTTGAAAGCGGCGAAGGCAAAACAGCACCCTGAGAAGCCCACCGGGAGGGGAGACAGTTGCGAGTGAGATAATTGAAAGAAAGGCAGGGAGGCAGTAAATTAACTCTTTGCTAAAATCCCTTGGCTCACCTTGAAGTTTGGGGGACAAGGAGTCATCCTCAGCCCATTCCCTTGAAAGCCAGGAGGGAGCAAGAAATACCCATATCTAAGAAGCCAAGCCTCCACCATACACTGGGATGGATGATTCTTTTTTTACATGACCGCAAAGGTTTAATTGCATAGGGTCAGTATTCGTAGAGAGGAAGGGAACAGGGTGGACAGAAAGTGAAGAGTCACCCATTGCAAAGGTCCTCCTCCAAAATAAGTTCCTTCTTGTCTCCTGCTTTTCTTCTTCCAGAGGGAAACGGAGGTTCCATGGACTGCATTGCCGTTCTGGGCCCCTCTTTAGAATTTTCTTCCAAGGGATCCTCGTGTGAGGTTTGAGGGTGGTTCTACTTCAATGGGGGTGTATGTGAAGGGGAGTGTGGGGGTGACCTCAGGGGGAGGAAGGGTGGTTTCAAGAGTGGCACAATAAATTTTATTTTAAAAGATAAAAATAGAACCATCAAGAATAGTCTTTTGCAAAAAGAATCACACGGAGAAAACCTCTTGACTACAGTTTATTTTAAACTGATAGAGGCTGTCCTCCCCAGGTGGGGATTCTGCACGGTCTTAGAGCCACGGTCTCCTTGACAGCCCCATCTGATGCATGCACAGTTTTCAGAATGCAATGACAACACGTAGCTGTCCCAGTTTGGCGGGAGAGAATTATGGCAAACCTATTCTATCCAAGTAGGGATATAATCAAAGCACAGAATATTACTGTGAAAAGATGGACCCCAGGGGTAGCAAGGAGGGTCCTCTCTGCCCCAGAGCAATGCTACTTCAAGGCTCCCAAAACATGCTTTAGGGCAGGGGTGCCCAAACTTTTTGGGTCATGAGCCAGTCATGTGGGTCAGTGGGCCGGCCATGTAGTTCCTCCCACTGGAAGCGGAGGTAAAATGCACCTTGCAATCTGTTTTGCAACAAGATGAGATAGATTTTAAACTGTCATTTTCTCTGCTTAAACCAGGGGTGCCCAAACTACGGCCCATGGGCCAGATCTGGCCCATGATACCAATTCATCCAGCTCACACTTCTGACATCAGGGGCCAGATCCAGCCCACAGGCTGTAGTTTGAGCACTCCCTCTCTAGCCAAGCGAAAAACTCTCTACATCTCTATCTCCCTTCTACTCATTGCCACAAGTATGTCTCGCCCCCCAAAAAACGGGGGGAGAGATAGTCAAGGTCAGGTCTGATGCACACCTGCCCCTCCTTCCACTTGCTGACCTGAGCAGTAGTGGCTCTCTGTCTACACCCAGATGACTGAAAACCAGGACTTAGCACTCCAGAACATGCAGTTAACATCTTGGAACTGAAAATTGGTTTGAACAAAACTTTTGTTTAAAAGCAAAACAAGATAGAAAAACAAGGATTAAACAGGTAACACTCCTCACAAAAGTAAAGGATTGTTGCCCACACAAGGACTTGGTGGTGGGAAGCAAAAATGAGAAAATAACAAGCTAAATAAAAGGTAGTTCATGTAAAACCGGGATGCCCAAACTTTTTGCATCGGTCTGACCACGCCCCCAGAACAACTGAGTGGGCCTGACCACACCCCTGGAACAAGGCGAGTTTGCACATTTGCATCTAGAATGGACATATTTGTGCATTTGCAGGGATGTCCGGAACCACTTCCGGGAGTGGCATGGACACACTTGCACATGTGCGGGGATGTCCGGAACCACTTCTGGGAGTGACACGGAAGCCCCATGCCACTCCCAGAAGTAGTTCCAGACATCCTGCACATGCACAAACAGGTCCATGCCAGAAGTGGTTCCGGACATGCATACGCATTGGTGGGCATGTCCCCCATCCATGTCCTAGAGCAGCTTTGGTGGCCATATCCACACCCCTGATGTAAAATCTGCCCAACTCTGAAGGGAGCAAAAAAGTGGAATCCTAACCGCTTTGTGCAGCTGATTAGCCAGGCTAGCACACCAGTCTTTCCCCTCTCTCTTTCTCTCCATGGGGCAACTTCTACAGGAAGCTCCTCTGCTGCTTGGGTCAGGTGGCTATCCTGACCCCTCAGTGGTCCATGCAGGAAAGCCAAAACCCTAACCAATCTCCATGCTGTTCTTGGGGATGGTTATACCCCTCGCTCCATCTACTGATCTTGCCCAGCCAAAGGAAAATTGGGGTGCTAGGGTTATGGGGGCAATTCTCTCCCTGGATATAGCCCACCAAAAGATTAGCTCTTCCTAGCCAGCTGTCCTACATTAATCAATTAACCAGCTGTAATAAAGTCACAAGGCTGGCTCCTGGAATGATAAGGAGATCTCCTTTCAGTGCTCCCAGCCAGCTACAGAGTTAACACCTTTCAAGGACACTTGGCCAGTTCTCTTCTCTTCCTTTTACTGCTGGTCTTAAGCCTCTCAGGGTAAGCTCTTCAAAAGTACATTTTAAAAGAAGCTCGTGGAGTTGTATACTACTTGTCGAACATAAGAACATAAGGACAGCCTTGCTGTAACAGGCCACAGCCCATCCAGTCCAGCATTCTGTCTCACACAGTGGCTCACTAGTTGCTTCAGGGTATTCCCAAGCAGATGCCTTCACCAGCTTAGGATTCCCTGGAAATGGCATTGAGAGATATCCTGCCTATCTCTCCAACCCGGAGGTTGTTCTTAGGTATCCATAATTATAGCCATTGATACCTTTGTCCTCCATGAACTTGTCTAATCCTTTCTTAAAGCTGTCAAGACTGTCAGCTGTCACCACTTCTTGCCATTATCAATGTGCTGCACATGAGTACTGTGTTGTCATTTTCTGACAGGTGGGCCAGAAAAATGCAGGGTAACACTCTCTAGCGCTTTCCAGTGGTGAAGTCTGATAATGTACTCTTAACATGTTTACAATAGCACAAAAGAAAAAAGAAATCAAAATAATATTTCCCTTGATACTTACTATATGCTTTATAAGAAATACCATGCAGTCTAAAAATATTATTTCAAAATGCCTATAGAAGCCCTTTAAAAAGCTCTTAAAATGTGACTTTTTAAAGTAAGTGTCAGTTGTTACACCTGAGTAACTTAGTTGTTACTCGTTCTACCTAAAATACAATATTGCAATCATTAGTTATGTTGGTAACATTCTGCTGGTGTTTGCATAAAGTATGCATAACTTCTTCTTCAAGTGCCGGATTTGTCCCCAATATTGGCTGTCATGGCAGTAGTCTTCCTATTCTTAATTTCTTGGAACAGTTCTTCTGAGGACATTCCACGCCAGTCTCTCAGGTTCTTTAGCCACAAAGTCCATCTACGTCTAGGGTATCTCTTCCCATGGATCTTCCCTTGCAATGTGTAGTATTTTATACTTTATATTGTTCCTCGTGATATGCCCAAGGTATTGGAGCTTTCTTTGTTTCATGGTCTTAAACAGTTCCTGTTCTCTATCCATCCGCACAACACTTCTACATTAGTCACATGGTCAACCCGTCTGTAGATTCACATTTCAAAAGCTCTGATTTTCTTTTCAGATGCTTTAGTCAATATCCAAGCATTGTGTAACTTGCCACAGGATAACCGACAAGGTGCCAGAGCACAACTTGTTTTCACAATTGGTAATGTGACTAGGCATATGATGGAGATATGCCTCAGTACCTCATCAATGAGATGCTATTACAGTAGCTGCAGCAAGTTGTACACATCTTAATATGAACACCAATAATATTTGGGGCATTAATCGTTACCCAGAAAGTTATCTATAATTTGTTACTTTCTACCTCTGGATGCAATAGCATTTTAAGCCATTTCAGACTGCCAGGATCCATATCTTTCTTGTGGGCAGTGAAGACTATTAGTTCCACTGTATGTTAAGAATACTTTTTACAGTGGTACCCCGCATAACGAATGCCTCGTATAACAAAACATGTGTATAACAAAGCAATTTTGAGCTATTGGCAATACCCCACATAACAAACTTTTTCCCCATTATATGGGGTATACCCCACATAATGAAGTTTTTTGTTATGCAGGGTATCGCCAATAGTGATTCGCATAACGAAAAAATCATATAATGAAGCACTCCATGGAACGGAGCTTTTTCGTTATACACGGTTCTACTGTATTTCTACTTTCACTGGGGTTGCTGCCGAGAATTGTAGCAAGGGTTTCTGTCTCCAATCCATTGCTATCCTTGGGTTTTATGCAAGCTGTAAACCACTCTGTCCCTTTCTTTTTAATGGAAAAGCAAGAGATGGATGTTTATAAATAAATACACAATAAACTGCTATTGAGACACAGGCAAGCTCTGCTTGCCAAAAAAAAATTATTCAGTCAATGTAGCTCAAGGGAACAGTTGTCTGTTACAGCAGCTGGCATGGGCCTCTAGTGTTTGAGACAAGCCAGATCTGACAAAAGGTTTCCATTTCACTTCCATTGTTAAGAGCTAGCATGGTGCAGTTAGTAAAATGTTTTGCTTGCATCCAGAAATCACATGTTACTCAGCTTTGAAGCACATTTTGGAAAAGTCACTCCTTCTCAGCCTAACCTACTTCACAGTGATTATCTATCTATTTGTTCATTTTTGTGTTGCCGCCCTCTCGCCAAGGGTACTCTGGGTGGCTCACAGGTGTAAATATGAAAACATTCCATAACAATAAAATCAAGAAACTTATCTAAAAACCATCCAACATTAAAACCCTTAAAATACCCGTAACATACCCTCTTCTACAACCACTAAAACCCAGGCTAGCCCTTATATAAGCCATGGGGGGATTTTTCCACACTGGTGGCACCCCACACCTGTTATGCAAGCCAGGTTTTGAGAGTTTTTCTGAAGGGGAGGAACTCAGTTGGCAGGAGGTTCCATAGGGCTGGAGCAGATGCCAAAAAAGGCCCTCCGCCTGGTGCTAGAGAGGAGAGCCTCACTAGCCAATGGGACCATCAGGGAGCCCCTCCAGTCTGCTCTAGTGGGATGGGCAGATGTCCTTGGGGTAACGCGGTCTCTTAGGTACTTTATTCCACTACCATGTAGGGCTTTAAAGATCATCACCAACCCTTGAATTGCACCTGGAGGCACACCGACAGCCAGTGCATGATAAGAAACCAATATGTTCCTATGAGGTTCTGTGGAAGAGATATTAATGCAGATAAAACTCATAAAAGTTACTAGGAACAAGTTGTGTATCTTCACTGAATAAACTGCTTTTGTTAGAATTGGTGATCTTGTTCCCTCCCAAAGTCTCTTTATGTCGCCTCTCCTCGAAGTCTGGGAAACCCAACACAGCAGGTTTAGGCTTCAGCATTGGAAGACTGAAGTAGGGTAGATTCTGCTGTTAGAAATTTTTAAAATTAGATATATATCTAATCCTTTCTTAAAGCTGTCAAGACTGACAGCTGTCACCACTTCTTCTGGCAGGGAGTTCCATAGACCAGTGATTCTCTGGGTGAAAAAGTACTTTCTCTTATTTGTTTGAGTACTAGCACCCAAAAGTTTCATGAGCAGTATCGCACAAAGATACTGATTTGCTAGCCAACATGGCATTTATGACAACACTAGATGAATGTCAAAAGGAGGTCCAGTGCCGATGCGGCAATCAGTACTGAATGCTAAGTTAACCACCAAGATTGGGACATGGAATGTACAGACACTTTATCAATGTTGCAAACTAGCTCAGTTATTATGTGAATTTGACAACTACTGCCTTGATATATTAGGTATAAGTAAAATGAGATGGAAGGGAAATAGTAAAATCATTAGCGAGAGAATGACCATAACCGGGCCACAGTGAACACCACCAACATGGAGTTGGCATCATTATAAGTAACAAGGCTGCTAAGGTGCTGAGATGAATATCAATCAACAAACAAATCATCAATGAAAGATTCCAATCCTAACATTCCAAGATGACCATAACACAAGCACCATACAAGAAAAAGATCAATGTTATGAACTATTACAAGAAACAAAAAGATCCTAAGTCATGACATAAAGATTATTATTGGAGACCTAAATGCACAAATCAGTAACAATGGAGAGAGAACAAAATTCACAATTGGCCCACATAGATCTGCAACCCACATAAGTGAAAATAGGTAAAGGTAAAGGTCACCATCACTTGAAAGTCAGTCGTATCTTGACTCTAGGGTCCAGTGCTCATCTCTGTTTATAGCCGAAGAGCCAGTGCTGTCTGCGTTTGCAGACGTTTCCGTGAACTTGTGGCAGAATGCACAGACAATGGTGTGCACAGAATGCAAGCGCGGCGCCAAAATGGCCGCCGCGCCCTTTGCAGGCCCCCCCCATAGGACGAAGGCATCTGGGTAGTTAGGGGCGTGGCCAGCTCCCTTATAAAAGGGGTGGCCATGAGGCAGCCGAGCTGCCATTTTCCGAAGCGACGGAGCGGAGAAGTTTTCCCCCTCTTGTCTCCGTCGCTCTTACCTTGCCAGGGAAGCCTTTTTGGCGGCGAATTTCTCTTTTGGCTTCCCTTAGATTTCCTTGCGATGCCTGCGAAGAAGAGGGCGGCCACGAGCGCGGCTCGCGCTGTTAGGAGGTGCAATCCGGGTCGGAGGACCGCGGTTCCGCCTCCCCAGCAGCCGCCTTTGCTGGTACCCGCCGGGACCGGTGGAATGGGGTCTATTCCCCCTTGCCCGGAGGCGGGGGACCCGAGCATGGGTCAAGCGAGGGCTGTGGCCCGCGGCCCGCAAGCGGTGGACGCCGCTCCTGGGGCTTCCCATCCTGTTGGGCCTCCAGCGGCGGGGGCGCAGCTCACCCCGGGGCCTTCTAGCCTTGGGGGGTGGTGTGGCCCCTTGCCCTGGCAGGTACCTACATCGGCCCTACCGGGCCTCGGCGTGGGGCGATGGCCCTATTAGGGTCCCGGGGTACAGGGACCTGTACCTGTGCCTGTAGCAGGAGGGCCGCCCGGCCCTTGGCCCCATGTCAGCGTGGTGGTTTTACTGGCCCGTGTTGCGGCCCTTGAGGCGTCCTTGGCTCGGGCCAGCCATGCTGGGGCTCCCTTTGGGGTTCATTTCGACGCGTCGTCTGCTGGGCAGCGGCAGGCGACGGGACGGGTTGAGCTGCTTGAGGCGT
The DNA here is from genome assembly GCA_035047345.1 of Bradypodion ventrale. Lineage (NCBI taxonomy): Eukaryota > Metazoa > Chordata > Lepidosauria > Squamata > Chamaeleonidae > Bradypodion > Bradypodion ventrale. Next base: position 7,291,696 of record JAWDJE010000011.1, on the reverse strand, counting down.
GGCACAACCTCGGCCACTGCCTCGCAGCTCCCCAACCAACAGGCCGGTGCGGGTCAGCCCCCAGTGACGAGCTCTACGGCGGTCGTGAGCTCCGACGCCCCCAGTGGGCCGGAACCCCCGGTGGGGGCGGCCGCGGGGGTGCAGCACGTGAGTATGCGGTCCAAACTAGTGCACCTACACATGTGGCCACGTTTGGGGGGGGCTTTCCAATGGCCTTGGCCTCGCGTGGGTGGTGCGGCGGTGCACCCGCTGACGCCCCACCCGGCGATGACAACTACCACCCAGGGCCCCGTGGTGGGGGGTGTTCCCTACCCCGAGGGGAATGTTTTGGGTGGCCGGGTTGGTCCAAGCCCCTATTCCTTACCGCTGAGCGACCACTTGGCACAGGCCAACAGAGAGTAAATTTGGCGGGGGGAGTACGTGGATATCTTCTCACTCCTAAACAGAGAGCCCACCAAGGAGGAGAGGGAGGGGCAGAATGAGAAGGATAGTGGCAGGGACGTCGTCGCAAGCCACCAAGTATGTGGGCCAAATGGTTGCCGCCTGCATCATATGCATGGCGGTGTACCTTAGGGCCCGGCCGGATTTGGTGATTCCGATGGTCCAGTATTTGGACAACGTCTACTGGGCGATGGTTTACTTTCCGGGCCCATCGTGGTTGGCTTGTGACGTGGAATGCCGTAGGCGGATTTCCCCGCACCCTGAGATTAGGGTTCAGCGGGCGGCCCCAGCACAGGTCACCGGCCAGGGGGCGGGGCGGGGGGTTCCAGCCCGCCTGCGGTGCTGGACTTTCTTGACCAATGGCTCCTGCAATGGGAAGAATGGCAAATGCAGACAGGAGTGTCCCACCTGTGTTGGCCCCCATGCGGCCTCTGCCTGTCCCAGGCCTAGAGGGATGCGGGGCAGAGGGTGGGGCAGACAGGGGGCTGGCAAGACTGCCGCAGATGGATCTAGTCCACCGAAGGGCTCCCTCCCCAGTTAAGGTGGGCATGTTGGAGCGTTGGCTCACATTGTACCCGAAGGGAGAGGCTGCGGGTTATCTCCTTCAGGGTTCTAGGCAGGGGTTCCGGATCCCTTTCATGGGTAACAGGTCCCCTCAGGATGCCCCCGATCTTTTATCCCTTAGGGGGAGGGAGGAGGTGGCTGCTGCCAGCTTTGACAAGAGGGTCGATGCGGGCAGGGTCGTTGGCCCTGCCCCTGCACCCCCGTCCCGGGGAGCATATTATTTCAATGATGCCATGCCTTTTGGCTATTCCATTGGGGCTCGGTATTCGAGCGTTTCACCACTTTCCTAGAGTGGGCCTTTGTCCGCAGGTCAGGGTCCCGGTCTGTAGCCCATTCCCTGGATGGTTTTATTCGGGGCTGAACGGGGCTGGGACACGTACACACGTCTCCTCAACACATTTCAGACGCTAATGGAGGAACTTGGTGTCCCTTTAGCGCCCGAAAAGACCGAGGGCCCATCTCCACAGCTAGTATTCTTGGGGTGGAGAGTGACACGGTAGCGCAGGATTCTAGGTTGCAGCGGGATAACGTGTCAAGGCTAGTGGCCCTTATCTCGGACTTGCTGGCAGAGCGCATGGCATCACTGAGGGAACTTCTGGTGCTACATGGTCACCCCAATTTCGCTTGCAGGGTCGTCGCACCGGGCAGGGCATTTGCTCTGCGCTGGTGTGACGCCATGGCAGGATTATCCAGGCCCCACCATAGGCTTAGATTTACCCAGGGTGTCAGGGCAGACGTCCTTGTCTGGCCATAGATCCAGAGGTAGTTCAACGGGGTGTCATTTTGGGGTCTGATCTCCTGGCTCCCCCTTGCTTTCAGATGCAGTCCGATGCCTCAGGATTCCTGGGTTATGGGATGTACTTCAATTGGAAGTGGGCCTATGGTGGGTGGCCACCATCCGGGGCAGGCAAGGGTCGCCTGCATGGTCTCACGTATCTGGAATGTTTCCCTATCCTGGGTGCTTTGATGCTATGGGGCAGGGAGTGGGCCAACTCGGTTGTGCAATTTTGGCGTGACAATGCGGCTCTTGCCCGCATCGTCAATGCACAGATTTCCAAATCGCCCGGGGTTATTGACCTAGTGCGCGAATTTGTGTTATGCAGCCTGTGCCTCAACGTTCTCTTCAGGGCCAGGCATGTCCCAAGGGTTGATAATGATATTGCTGCTGCTTTGTCCCGCCTGCAGATCTCCCGGTTCCGTGCCTCGGCCCCGGATGCGGAGGACTTTCCCTCGCCACTCCCGGACGAGAGATGGAACGTTGGCAAGGAGAGGTGACCCGGGCGATTGGCCTGTCACTAGCGCCATGCATGAGTAAGGCGTATCACCACGCATTTAGTTCCTTCAGGGCATTATGTACCCAATTTGACTGCCAGGAACCTGGCCGATCCCAGTAGCCCATGTTCTGCGGTTCATGGTTTACCTGTATGCCCAGGGCCTTGCACCACGCACCATAGCATCTCAGCTGTCAGGGTTGGCTTTTATGGCCAAAGTGGGAGGTCGTGTGGACAGCACCAATGACTTCCGTGTGAGACATGTTTGGGAAGGGTGGGTGTGCGTGCGCGGGCGTTTCCCGGGCGACCGCCACCCGATTTACCCAGGGGTTTTTTACCCAATTGGCCCGTGGCTGGCCTGGCCTCTGTTTTGATGGATGAGGCAGCCCATTTCATGCGGCTACTACGGTGGCCTTTTTGGAGGCGCTCCGCATCAGCGAGCTTGAGATGCTGAATAAGGCGGATGCAAGATTTTCCCAAGGTTCTTTACACAATTGGCCCGGGGCTGGCCTGGCCTCTGTTTTGATAAATGAGGCAGCCCACTTCATGCGGCTACAACGGTGGCCTTTTTTGGAGCGCTCCGCATCAGCGAGCTTGAGATGCTGTATAAGGCGGATGCAAGTCGTAGGGCGCTGGAACTCGAAGATGTCTGTGTGGACAATATTGGGCTCAGTTGGGGATACGCTCCTCTAAAACGAATCAGCACGGCGTAGGCAGTGGAGTAGACTGCTACGATGGTCCTCGACAGACATCTGTCCGGTTGGTGCCCTACAGGATTTCCGTGCACTGTGTGGCACGCACCATGGCACGTTTTTTCTGTCACCAAGGTGGGTCTTCTATTCCTAAATCCCAATTTGGAGGGTGGTGGGAAGGCACTAGACAGTGTTGGCCTCTCAGGGGCTCGTTGCGGCACCCGTTCGTTCCGGATAGGGGCGGCTTCTGCTGCAGTTGTTTTTTGGGTACTCCAAGGCTGAAATACGCCGCATGGGAGGGTGGGGATCACAATGTTTTCAGTTTTGTCTTCGCCCTCCTCAACTGTGAGTACCAGTTTTAGTCACTGCACTGTTTCTCCCCCCCCCTCCCTTTTTACTTGACAGACCCTGGGTGTCGTTTTACACCGGTGACAGTATGCCTGGTGGGCCGTAGCCATGTGCACAGGGCAGCGCGTTACACTGCATGGGGGCAGCGCGTTACGCTGCGGCGACAGAGTGGGTACCCGACTGGGACAGGGTGCATCCGCACGTTCCGGGTACTATGGTAAGCGCGGTATGTTATGGCGGGAACTGTTGCCATCCCTTTTCTACATCAGGGATGCTGGCTCGCCCGATGTCCTGGTTACGTACCTTGGGGGCGATGGTTTGGGGTGGGTCACTGGCCTATCGCGGAAACTTGCGGTTCGCAGTGACCTGCCCTACTCACATTATGTGTGGCCTGCCACAGCTCTCAATTGGTCGGACACGATACGGCGGTGCGCTTACGGGGGGGCGTTCGGACTTGGGGCTCTTGACTGAGACGACGCTCTGTGAACTGGGCTATTGCCCGGTTTCCTTGACAAGGGCGGGGGATGCGTCATTAGCCTCCCCGCCATCAGTCTTCAAATTTACGAGCTTTACTCAGGGGATGGGGCCCATCTGTCGCAGGGAGGTATGGACCTCTGGATTACTGGACTGGCGAGCAGGCCTGTCGACCGAGCTGACGGTCTTGGGGGCGGTGGCGGTGAGCCTTTGCAAGCCTCCCCGTGTGGCGGGTATCACTGGTAAGGTAAACATTATGACCCACAGGTATCCGGCAGGTTCGCAATTGACTGGACAACAATAGACAGGCATAAGTTGGTTAAACGTTGTCCGGTCAACGACGAACTAGGCGACGGGGTGATGGCGATAGCTAGCCAGCATGCATCACCCCGTGATTCCACGGATACGCGTCAGAGGGTGGGGTCATTAGTTAGATATTGACTACGGTCAACAATTTGTTTGTTGTAAACAAGCAAATTGATACAAAGTGATACATTGTAACCAATTGCCGTTGGCAATTTTGGGGTGGTACCTTACCAGTGTTACTTCGGCCTGCTTGCCTTAAGAATTATGATTGGTCGTTTTACCAATAGAAATTTATAATTCGGACTAGGGCATGAATCAATAAATGTGGCCCGATGCCGTTATCCACTTTTACCAGTGTCTGAGTCCTTTATTGGGGGGTGCGCCTGCAATGCTATTTACCTTCCCACTGAAGTGGTCCCTATTTATCTACTTGCAATTTCTTGCTTTCAAACTGCTAGGTTAGAAGGAGCTGGGACAGAGATGGGAGCTCAGTCTGTTGTGCGGTACTCAGGTCTCGAACTGTCAGCATCTTAAGATCTGCTAATACAAGGTGTTCCAAAAGTTGTCATACATAACAAATATCTTGGAAAGCGTGTTCACCATGAGTGGGGGAGAAGACTTTGTAGAAAGAGGTGGCCAACACATAGAGAATATTTTGTAAACATTTTGTAAGGTTTTATCATGAATATTTTGTCGATAAAGGTACATTTAGCTACAATTTTCTGGGACGAAGCACCGAATGTAGCAGCAAATTGAACTCATTGGAGGCAACTGATCATTCATTACATGACCTCGTATGCAAGACATAAAAAGAGAAGAAGATGCACTATATATATATAGCATGGAGGCATGAATATCTTCAAAGCGTATATTAAGTTTTCATCCAATTGTAAAGGAAATACCATTTTAAATGTGAGCCTAATCCTCTGGACTGCTGTTCCTTTTAAAAGCTGCACAAGTGAGAGTTTCCCCCTCTAGCAACAGCCTGTTCTCTCTACATGAGAAGTGGCTTAATGAATTTAAATCATTTTCTGGCATCCACATTGTTGAGATTGGATGTCCCTGCCACTTCAGATCCATCAAGATATATAAGGAAAATGTTTGTTTAACTTTAATGATGCTTCTCATTTGCGGTTGAATCATATATCATGAAGTGAGTGGCAAGACTGTCAGAGGCAGAACAGAGTTTGGAACAAGCATATAAATGCACACCTGGAAAGCATGGCACATTTCAGAAAACCTGCACTATACACTGAAAAGCTCTGTTGTTGTTTTTTAAATCCATTTTAACAAGCCTAAAGAAATTGGACAAAGGCAATATGCCCAAGTATGAACGAATGAATGTTTATTAATTGATTAATCTTACAACCTTATCAATAACATAACAGAAGAATTAAAATGTGTGCAATACAATGGAGTGCAAGAAAATACAATACAAATACAATATGTACATACCTGAGCTACTTTTAAAAGGAATGTAAACTGGAGAAGATGCCTTAATACAAATAATACAAGCATATTCATAGTCATATCTCCCTTGCAGGGTACCCCAATTTGATTAATATATTTGATTCTTTTAGCTGATGCCTTAATTATAAACTTGGCAGTTGTACATACAATGTGCATGTTAGAACCCAGGAGGAGATAGGATAGTTTGTTATTAGTCCCAAAAAGTTGTTTTTTCCAATAGGGATGCAAGGTATTTAAATCTAATATCAATGTACAACTGGCAATCGAATAAAATATGAGAGATATTTTCAATATTTGGAGAGTAACACACACACACACACACACTGATATGATATGATAAGTGGTGAAAAACGCCCAATATGCCCAAGTATTATTCCATCTACTCTGTGTCTCAGCCCCACACCTGTCTAGTGTTACGGTTATAAAACATTTATTTCATTTAGAGTTATAAAGCATATTGAGTGATTCTCAAGGAATTCTACTATACATTATATATAATAATATGCAACTTCTCCAAACTTAAGCATCACAGCCAGAGACTGTGAATATCATTTTTCTTGACTGTATTTTTTCAAAAGTTTTAAGATTCTGACAACTGTAATCTAAAAAAGTAGACTTTGTTAGCTTTTGCATATGGAGTAGGAAGGGAACACCATCTTGCTCATTGTTTCAAGCAGCAAAACATATTGATTCACCCCTATTTCTACCAACCTGCCCCTTCATATCACAGAAAAATGAAAGCAGTATAGGAGATAGCATGACCAATATAAAACCGAAGGTGGTGTTTTGAGCGCATTACCATGGCCAAGATCTTGCATGGTAACCTTGTAGTATAACTATCTGCATGAAGTAGTCTCTGAAAGGTACACTGGACTGAAGCACTGAGTGGAAAACCTAAGCCAGTACCGCTCAATACACAACAGGTCAAGATCTCTCAGAAAGCATCATTGGGAATACGGGACTGGCAAGAAAGCTGTTAATTTTATTGCAGTGACAATAACCTCGTACCTATACTATTATTATCCTGTAATGGAAGTTAGGTTACAAAAGAGATCCTGATCTTACCACAGTATCTTATTTCAATCATCATAATCCCTGAAGTTGAAGAGTGTCAGAGGATTGTTTTGCTCTGCTTCTACAGCTTTTTCGCAGAAAATCAATGTTTATAAAAGGGGAAATGGAGTTAAGGCAATAGTTTTTGCAAGCAATGCAAAAAAGTAACTAAAGGTTCATAAATCTGCAATATTAAACGATGGTTTGCACATATGAATGACCATAACAGATTAATTGCTGCAGCTTCAGCATTCATTAGCATCTGATATCAACTCAGGTGCAATCAAGGCAATTCAAATCTATCAAACACTATGTGTACTTCACACATTACGTATTTTATGTATACACCTAAGATCTTTAAATGCACATGCAAGATTTACAAAAACACATCTATCGTATAGACAGACTCCCCAGTGAGCAGTGACTGGCTGCAATTCCCTGCTGATCTATGTTCACTTCTGTGTAATGTGTGAGAAGGCCCTTAGTTAGCAGTCTTATCAAATGTAGTTTTAAATCAATACATCACATTGGCTTGGGGAGTTTATGCTCTGACAACGATCCAAGAATCAACTTGCTCTATTTTTATGAGTTCTAAAATAGGAATGTGGGAGGAGGAGAGCTGTAGGGAAGGAGAGGAGGAGTTGAAAATCCTGTGTTAGCTTTCAAGGATGTTTTCAAATCGAAGCTGAATCTGACAATCCATGCAGACCTGAAATTTATCTCCTACTTGTCACATCCACATTAAATTATCCTCTTTTTTCCCATTTTACACACATGAGTAGAACATTACTTATCTGTCAAGCTACAGGCTTTGGCTGCAGAACAAAGTGCCAGAATTGTGGCACTATATGAACATAAGAACAACCTTGCTGGAACAGGCCATGCCCCATCCAGTCCAGCATTTTGTCTCCCACAGTGGCTCACCATTCACCTGAGGATATTCCCAGCAGATGCCTTCACTTGCCTAGGATTCCCTGGAAATGGCATTGAGAGATATTTTACTAGTCTCTGCAACTCAAGGTTGTTCTTAGGTATCCATAATAATAGCCATTTATACCCTTATCCTCCATGAACATGTCTAATCCCTTCTTATAGCTGTCAAGACTGATAGCTGTCACCACTTCATCTGGCAGGGAGTTCCATAGACCAATAATCCTCTGGGTAAAAAAAGATACTTCCTCTTATTTGTTTTAGATCTAGTACCCAAGAGTTTCATGGAGTGCCCCCTAGTTCTAATATTATGCGATAAGAAAAACAGCTTTTCCTTATCACACCATGCATGATTTTATAAACTTCAATCAAATCACTCTTAGTCGCCGTCATTCAAGTGTGAAGAGGCCCAGCCATTGCAGCCTCTGATGGTAGGGAAGATGTTCCAATCCCCTGATCATTCTGGTTGCCCTCCTCTGCACATTTTCCTGCTCCATAATGTCCTTCTGGCTGGAAATCCAGCACAAAAGTGTCAAGCAGAAGAGGAGGTTGTGCCACAGTTTTACCTTAAGGCAACTCTTGGAAGATATTCTGAATGTTATGAATAGTTTTTTTCCCAGGGGAAATATTTAAATTCAATTGGTGTAAATTTCTTTTACGCAATAAACATCGCCTCTGGCCTGGAACATTATAGCCTGGAAAAATATTTGGGTGGGCAGTGATATATGAAAAGCCTGCTCTAACTATTTGAATGATCCTGTGGTCTCCAGAGAATATATCTAAATTACATGGAACAGTCTTTATGTCATGAATGTATCAAATCTTCAGAAACTGAAATCTCAATATAAGTACCTATATTTGCTCTGTTAGATTATTCTTCACAACCATAGCTCTATCTAGGCTTAATTTCCATTGCTTCTGTAGGGTATGCTAGTGATTCCTATTTCATTACAAAACTGCAACTCTGCTATCCTGTGAGAGGAATCTGGACAGATGACAAATGCAATGGGAAGGGGTAGCATATTTACCAGTTCTGCCACAGGACTCTCAAGCATTATCTGGAAAATTTAACCAATGTAGCAGGTTCAATCACAGTTTGGAAGCTTTAAATTAATTATTTCCAGTACCACAAACTAGTTTCTATCAGGGCAAAATTCCACAATAGGATTTTGCCCATAGCCTTATGTAGAATCACACCATGGATCTATCAATCCCAGCACTGCCTACGTTGATTAGCAGAGTCTTTCCCAAATGTCTCAGGAAGATCTGTTTTATTTATTATTTTATTTATTTAGATTGCATACCACCTCATTAATGGGCATCCACTACTCTGGGTGATTGACAGAATAAAACTTTTAAAAACACAGGCAATAATATATAATGAATCTGGTGCCATGCCAACTTGAGCACAATAACTAAAAAGAAAGTCAGAGATCTTTCCCAGCTCTACGGGAGATGCCATGGACTGAATGTGGAAACTTCCAGATGGATCATTGAGCTATGCTACTTCTTCAAAACACTTCATTGTAACGTGTATATTCCAAACATTGTAGAAAACAGCTTGATTACACAAATAATGCACTTACTGTAGATGGAAAATTATTTTAGAACTCTGGTGACTGGACCGAGGTTAAGACTGTAATATACACCTTCTCATTACACAGACACGAATGTTTCTGCACTCATGCACGCCTTGGTATACATGAGTTAGAAGCAGCAGGAAGGAATAGTTGCCTTACTAATGATCATTCGCTTCGCAAACTCTGTGACTATTGCACAATCACCTACCAAATGCAAATGGCAATAAAGATGAGAGTAAGAGGGTAAAAGTACCGGTATTTGTCATGGTCACTATTCTGTCACACAATTTGAGTGGTGGGGAAAAAGGTATCACAGCAAGATTTCTAGTTCTTCCTGCAAAAACAAAGCAACAACTTCATATTTATTGTGCAAAAAATAAACTTTCAGTGGGGAGAACACCATTCTGGCTGCCAAAAGTGAGCCATCTGATTTTCAGTGCCATAAAAATGCTGATTGTATAGTGTGTGTCCCCCACATTTTTGTCCATCCAATTCATAAGAACATAAGAACAGCCTTGCTGTAACAGGCCACAGGAGCCCATGCTCCAGTCCAGCATTCTGTCTCACACAGTGGCTCACCACTTGCTTCAGAGTATTCTTCCCAAGGAGATGCCTTCACCTGCTTAGGATTCCCTGGAAATGGCATTGAGAGATATCCTGCCTATCTCTCCAACCCGGAGGTTGTCCTTAGGTATCCATAATTATAGCCATTGATACCCTTGTCCTCCATGAACTTGTCTAATCCTTTCTTAAAGCTGTCAAGACTGACAGCTGTCACCACTTCTTCTGGTAGGGAGTTCCATAGACCAGTGATCCTCTGGGTGAAAAAGTACTTTCTCTTATTTGTTTGAGAACTAGCACCCAAAAGTTTCATGGAGTGTCCCCTAGTTCTAGTATTATGCGATAGGGAAAACAGTTTTTCCTTATCTACTTTGTCCACACCGTGCATGATTTTATAAACTTCAATCAGGTCACCTCTTAGACACCGTTGATCAAGAGTGAAGAGGCCCAACCATTGCAGCCTCAGATGGTAAGGAAGGTATTCCAGTCCCCTCATCATTCTGGTTGCCCTCCTCTGCACTTTTTCCAACTCCATAATATCCTTCTGGAGGTATTCCTCCTTTCCTCTGCCAGAGTCCTGTCAGCATTTTTTGTGCTGCATGTGGTGTTTGCTTACAAACATTCCTGCCCATACACTCAGGCTTTCCCCCACACAAAGAGAAGAAAACCAGACTAATCTGGATAATACTGATGTATCTTACCTGGAGTAGGGGCTCCTTGGCAGCTCTGAATGCAACTCTTTTCCCTGAGTGATCCCACTCAGCACCAGAGTCAAACTGATTCTCCGTTCCATGTGCCTTCCACTTCAACCATGGGTCCTGGCTTCCTGAATCAGCCTATAACAGTCTCCTCCTTGTTAATGCAAACATACCCTGTTCTTATAGAGAACCTCTTGCTGTTCCTAGGGGCTGGGTATGGTGGAGCTGATATTCCACTCCAGGTGATTAGAATACAACACAGGCCTGGTGGCCTAATGGAAAGCTCTGTAAGCTACACCTGCTGATGAGCAAGTAATAAAAGAAGCAGGGCCCTTGCAAAGAAGCAAAGCAAAACCTCCCAGCCCCACTTGGCTGGTCGAGAGATAAAAGGACGCTCGCCACCAGGGGACACGGAAGGACTCTGGCTGCCCCTCCCCACCGCCCATTCCACGGGCGCAGAGAAGGGAAGCGGATGCAGCTGAGATGCCTCACCCCCCCTCCCAGCCCACCTTGGCTGATCGAGGGATAAAAGGCCGTTCCCCACCCGGAGGACCCTGAAAGACTCTGGCCGTTCCTCCCCGCCACCCATTCCACCAGCGTGGGGAAAGGAAGTGGCTGCACCTGAGATGCCTCACCTCCCTCCCGGCCCGCCTTGGCCGGTCTTTGTGCTTTTTATTTGGCAGTTGTTACATTGTATTGCATTGTATTGTTACTGTTAGGTAACTTTGTAATTTGTACTGTATTTCTGTTGTATATTTCCTTTGTTGTAAGCCGCCCTGAGTCACCCTTGGGTTGAGTAGGGCGGGATATAATTTTAATAATAAATAAATGAATAAATAATATTGCATAATTTGTTACCCCATTTCATTACACTTGATACCATGGTCCACCTTCACACACAACACTGCCAGGTTCTGCACCGCAGCGTGTAAGATCAGAACAACAACCCTGGCACATCCGTCAGCTAAATAAACTGCCAGTGCTACAACATAGACCAAGTAGTGGCTGTAGCATCATTAATCTTATATATTAATCCAGGAAAAATCCTTTCAACCCAGAATAATTTCTGACATGAAATTATTATTATTATCCAATAAACCCTTTAATTTGTTTGTTGTTGTTCAGTTGCATAGTGAGTCCAACTCTTTGCAACCTCATGGACCATCGTGTGCCAGGCTCTTCTGAATTCCACCATCCTCCTCAGCCCACTCAAATCTACGCCCATGGCATCTACAATGCTATCTATCCACCTCATCTTCTGGCATCCCCTTTCCCCTTTTCCTTCTATCTTTCCCAGCATCAATGCCCTCTCTAATGAGTATTTAAATATGTATTTTAGCTTCTGTTCTTTTGCTGAACTATACTGGTCTTGGTCCTTAATATAGACTCTACTGGAGTTCTCAACGTTTTTAAGCCAGGGGGCAAGTCATGCTTCCTCAGACAGCTTCAGGGGCCAGATGACCACTTTGCCCATCCTCCACATGATACTTCCTGGTGTGGTGGTGGTGGGCCATATGAAATAGTGTCATGAGCCACATCCGGACTGTAGGCTGCAGGTTGAGAATCCCTGATATAGGCAGATGCCATGGTTTTCACTGGGGGGTATTAGTTTTCCTTCTCTAGGTTTGCTCCGCGCACAACTTGAGTAACTCAAAGAAGACAGAAGAGGTTAAAGAAAGTAATTAGTATTTTCTTCACTATATCCTTCTTTCCAAAATGGTGGTTCCATACAGGAGAATCCTTCAATGCACAGGTTTTCTTTAGGAACCAAAGTATCACTAACTCAGAATTTGCTCTTTGGAGAAACTTTCTCTACTGGGAGAGAATAGGTAATCTGTATATGTACCCTCCATTCTATACAGAGGATGACGGTTGCTGCTAAACTGAAATTATGGTTGGTGTACTTTGTAAATAAGAATATGTTTTGCCAGTCCAGTCCTATGTGTTCTTAAAAATAGTAAATCGCAGCCACAACTTTCTTTAGCGGCGGTGTGTCTCAGCGGAAACTTCAAACCATTGTCAAGCCGCATCCTCCTCCTTTCAGCGAAAGGAGACTGCGGCTTGACAGAACTGTAAGTCTATGGGCTGGGGACACCGCCGGGTGGAAAATTCAAACTGCTGTCCAGCTGCATCCTCCTGCCTTCAGCGGAAGGAGGTTGTGGCTTGACAGAAATTTAAGTTTACCGGCCGGAGATGCCACCGGTCAGAAAATTCAAACCGCTGTCAAGCAGTGTCCTCCTTCCTTCATTCCTTACTTGCAAACGTGGTCCTCTGTGGCCTTTGTCACTTTTATATTCTACTGGCGAGAAAGCCTGGAAACGGTCCTGTCAGTAAGTTCTCTTCAAGGAAAAGCATTGGCTGAGTTGGGATCGATTAGGGGAAAAGGAGACAGTGGTGCACATGCACAGTACTGCTGTTTCATTGCTTTTTCTGCTGTTGGTGGGGGTGTCCCCTTTGCATCCCATTTTGGGGGGCATAAACCCCCATATGGGTTTTGTGACCCCCACAGTGCTGATCTCGCAAGTCCAAAGTATGTATGTGCCAAATTTCAGCGACATTGGTCTAAGGGTGTGGGTTCCTTTAGAGCACATACAAACCCACACCTCTGTTTTATGGATATAGATATTTTGAACCTTCACAAAATCTCTAACTGCAATATTATTTTATTACTGGAACTTTTTTTTTGTGGTTTGTCTGTTATTTTTATCTCCAGCTCACAACTTCAGCTCCCAAGACTCTGAATTAATGCCAGCTGAAGAAAAATTTCTCCTTCCATGACAAATTCTGCTACAACAGTGACCTAAATAATTTCCTTAATTTGCACAATACAATCAGGTGGTATAATTTGGGCTTTTCTTCTTCTGCATTTTCATGCATAATGTAAATGGTTCAAAAATTTATTGCAATTCACAGCTTGAAAGCCTATACACAGTTCTAAAAAAATAATTAAGATAAACAACTCAGTACCTGAACAAACCTGGTTACAATATACCCACAGACTATTCCAGCAACAAAAATTTGTGTTGCTTATAGAAGATGCTCTGGATTTAGTAAATTTCAGGGAAAGGGTGATGGTTACTATGAAAAAAAAACCTCCCTTTCTTGATTTTCATTGAACATGTTTCCAATTAAACTTAGAGCATTTGAAGTGGAGTTAAGAGTTTTTCCTCAAGCACAAAGGGTGAAAATATCAGGAAGTCTCTGACAGGAAAACCACTGACAAACAGTGCCGTTCCTAAAGCCGTGATGGTGAACCTTGGCATTCCAGATGTTCTTGGACTTTAATTCCCAGAAGCCCAAGCACCCTGTGAATCCACACGAATGGGTTTACTGCGATTCATCTGGCCCGCGCTGCCCTCGTCGCTGTCACACTGAAAAATTGTACTGACACTTGCTTGATGAAACATGCTTCTTTAAGAAGCCTCCCAGCTAATGGGTATCAGCTGGGAGCCTCCTCTGATAAGAAGCTCTGGCTTTCTTGCCTCTTAGCTGCAGAACTTTTCAGCACCAGTCTCTGGCTGAGTACTGACAGAGTTAGACCTCTGATCTGACAAGTCATCTGCCTGGGGAGTCAGAGTTGGGCCAGAAGCAGGCTGAGGTTCCTGGTTCGAGTCATCCTCTGGTTTAGGTACAGACTAGAACTCAAGGTCAAATGCAGGCTTGGATGGTAGAACTGGGCTGAGCATAGGAAGTATCTCCCGATCCAGGTTGTCTTCAGAGTCTGATGAGGGCTGGATCACAACAGGAGAGAGAGGTGACCTAGTTGAATAGAGACAGCAGACCAGGAACATGTACCAAGGGCGTGGGAATTCTCTGTATGATAAGTCATCTGTTTGGGGAACTACAATGAATACTAACAGGCAGAAGGAGAAAGAACATGTGACACACACACAGCATTTCCAGAACATCCCCATTAAAAAAAGCATGCTTCACAGTTCTCATTCCTATCTGCATTTTCTACGGTTCTTTCTCATCCAAATATAGTAGTACCAGCAGTGCCTTCTCTGTTCTTAGGAAAATAAACTTAGACTACTGCACTGCCAAGGCCAGTGCAGTTTGCCTGGCAGTCAGCTGGGGGGGGGGGAGATCTGCGGCACCTGGGGTCACCCCAGCGGCCTCAAAAGCTGCACCCCCACTGCCGCTGAAGACGCCGAGGCCAGTTTGCCCGGAGTGACCCACATACACCCCACAAGGTTTCCAAGAGAGAAAGGCAGGCCTACGTTAAAGAAATGAAAAACCCGAGCAAAGCCAGGTAATCAGCTAGTAAAGTATAAATCAGAAGCAACTTGGCAGCAGATTGGACTTCACTGCTTTCAGAGCCTTTAAATATTGATTTTTCTGGACTGAAAGTACCTCAACAACCTCAACTTACCCTTTGGACCTCGCAACCCTATGGTCCCTGGAAACCCTGGTGAACCTGGTATTCCTTCAGCCCCCTGAGCCAGCCCTGGGGGGAAGATCTGCGGCACCTGGGGGTGGCCTGGCAGCCTCAAAAACCGCACCCCCACCACTGCCGAAGACGCCGAGGCCAGCGCAGTTGGCCCGGCAGTTGGCCGGTGTGTGTGTGGAGGGAGACACAGCCATTTGGTAATAAGAATGTTAACTGTAATTTGGTATTGTAACTAGATATTGTGATATTCTGAAATGTAACTTGATATTGTAATCTGACTTGATATTGTGTTTTGTTCTTGGATTAAATTTTGTATGTTGTATTGCTCTATGTTGCTATGTACCTGCTATTTATATTGCTGACTTATGTAAACCGCTTTGGGTGAGGAAAGCAGTATAGAAATGCAGTAAATAAATACTCAACATGAACACAGCTCTGGGTTTTAGGAATATTTTCATGCTTGAAGGAGTGGGTGAAAACCCTTTGGCAACATGTGTGGTTTTTTTTAAGCATGGAGATTGTTTTCGAGTTATATTTTGACTACAGAAACTTTCTGGTAGAAATCCAAGACTTGCATACACTGTTCTTAAAACTTCTAAAACAAATCTATACCTATAAATCTGAGTGTTAACCGTTGGATTGTGACAAAGGTTCCCGCACCCAGCCAAACTAGCCCGTACCGAGCCTCCTGCACTCGCCCGAACCTGGTCTGGAGGTTACTGCAGGGTTGAGAAATGTGCCAATGGGGCAAGAGCCCCACGAATGCAAACAAAGAAAAAGGACTTCAATTCCCAACAATCTTTACTCCGCGCCGTGCCACAGTCAATCAGGCTGAGAGGCACGAGCAAAAAGAATGATGGGAAATGCATCACGGCCAATTGAAATTGAGCCGCAGAAAAAACTGCCGCATGAACGCAAACCACAAATGCAAAACTACAAGTCCCAGCATCCTGTGCGCCCCGAGCGCACAGAGCGCTGAGAAAGCTGGCACACAAAAAATAAACTTACAAAAAGCAATGGGAGCGCAAGTCTCCAGCAGGCAGACTCAGCGCTTCACAGCCACGCAAAACCAAAAGCCACAAAACGCCACCGCGATACACCTGCCATCCTTCTTTCCCGGAGCAATGGGGAGAAAAGGGACTCCCTCTCCTCCACGCTACCCTGCCGAAGACATGGCGAGACCACCACCAGCCTCAAGTAAAGTTCAGCCGGGGTGGGGAAAAACAGGCAGCAGTTCATCAGGGGAAGCACCCTCCCTGGCGGATGACTGGCTGATGCCTTTGTATTTCCGAATACAAAAACAACAGCCAGCAATCCGCAAGGAAGAGCACCACCCCTTACGAATTGCTGCCTGCCGATCTCCAGTTAGGTAAGCTGGGAGAAAAAGGAGACAGAGAAGAGAGAACCATCTGCCTCCTCCTTCTCCCCTGACCTACCTAACAAAAAAAATAAACCACAAAATACACAAACAAAAACATCCACAATGGCACAAAACCACAAAGAAAACACCTAATTACAACACAAAAAACCACAAAGAACACAAACAAACAACTAATTACAAAAATAAACAACAACAAAATAAAACAAATTAAAGACAACCAGAAATAATCAAACCAATTAAACCAACCTAAAACTAAACAAAAACAAACAAACAAAACAAACAGAAACACCTCCCAGCCCACCACCACAAAAGCAAAACAAAGAAAAACCCCAGAAGAAAGAAAATCAGACAACTCACCAGCACATCCTCCCTCCACAACGACCGGAACAGAAATGAAGAAACAAAGAGACTACTTACCGGAAGAAGTCCCACCCAGAGGCCAGGAGAGAAAAAACATGTGAAATGAAAGCAAAACCCCTAGCAGCCCCACCTGCAGGGCAGAATAGTAAAAACAACTCAAAAAGACTCAACAGCCCCACCTAGAGGCCATAAAAGTAAAAACAAGTCAAAAACATAACAATAAATCACAATTTTACACAAATCACAAACATATGTCAAAAAAATAAAATAAAAAGATTTCTAAAATCCTGTGCTGAGTTTTAACTCAAATAAAAACCCAAAACATCTAAACACAGTTTAAAAACATTGAATGTAAAAAACATGTACCCGGGCACTGCATGATGGTTGGAGTACAGTCTCTGTCCTAGCTCCTGCCAACCTAGCAGTTCAAAAGCAAGACATTGCAAGTAGATAAATAGGGACCACTTTGGTGGGAAAAGATCTTGGCAAAAATGAAAGGAGCCTCATTCGGGCCTCCCCTGAGTGGAGTTTCTCCAGCAAAAATCCTTTCAACCCAGAATAATTTCAGATGTTGTTGTTGTTGTTCAGTCGCACAGTCGATTCCGACCCTTTGCGACCCTATGGACCATCGTTCTCCAGGCGCCTCTGTCCTCCACCATCCCCCTCAGTCCTCCCAGCTCTGTGCCCATTGTGTCTACAATACCATCTATCCATCTCATCCTTGGCCTCCCCCTTCTTCTTTTGCCCTCCACCTTTCCCAACATCACGGCCTTCTCAAGTGAATCCTCCCTTCTCATTTGATGCCCAAAGTACTTTAGCCTCATCTTTACTATTTGACCTTCCAATGAGCAGTCAGTGTTGATTTCTTCTAAGATTGACCTATTTGTTCTCCTCGCTGTCCAAGGTACCCTCAAAACTCTCCTCCAACACCACATTTCAAAGGCATCTATTCTTCTGCGTTCAGCTTTCCTAATTGTCCAGCTCTCACATCCGTACATTACCACTGGGAATACCATTGCTTCGACTATTCTAATTTTTGTTTTCAAGGTGATGTCTCTGCTTTTCACTATGTTCCCCAGGTTTCTCATGGCTTGTCTCCCTAGAATCAGCCGCCTCTTTATTTCATGGCTGCAATCTCCATCTGCAGTGATCTTAGATCCTAAGAACGTAAAATCTGTCACTGCTTCTACTTCTTCCCCGTCTATTTTCCAGGAACTGATCGGGCCTGTTTCCATTATCTTGGTTTTCTTGATATTGAGTCTCAAGCCAGCTTTTGCACTCTCTTCCTTCAAACCGATCAGGAGATTCTTTAGGTCTTCCTCACCTTCTGCCATTAGGGTGGTGTCGTCTGCATATCTCAGATTGTTGATGTTTCTCCCAGCAATTTTGATCCCATATTGTGATTCCTCCATCCCTGCATTGCGCATTATGTGCTCTGTGTATAAGTTGAATAAGCAGGGTGACAGAATGCAGCCTTGCCTTACTCCTTTTCCTATTCCAAACCACTCTGTCATTCCGTGTTCTGTCCTAACTGTTGCTTCTTGGTTCATGTACAGATTTCTCAGGAGGCATATGAGGTGCTCTGGTATTCCCATCTCTTTAATCACTTGCCACATCTTGTTGTGATCCACACAATCAAATGCCTTAGTGTAGTCAATAAAGCAAAAATAAACTTGTTTCTGGTATTCCTTTGTTTTCTCCATGATCCAACGTATGTTGGCAATGTGGTCTCTAGTCCCCCTGCCTCTTCTGAAACCAGCCTGCACCTCTGGTAATTCTCTTTCCACATGCTGCTGAAGTCTATCCTGTATTATCTTGAGCATCACCTTGCGTGTGGGATGAGCGTAATTGTTCGATAATTTGAACATTCTTTGGCATTGCCCTTTTTTGGGATTGGAACATATACTGATCTTTTCCAGTCCTGTGGCCACTGTTTTGTTTTCCAAATCTGCTGGCATATTGAATGCAGTAATTTGATGCCATCATCTTTTAGAGCTTTGAAAAATTCAACTGGGATACCATCATCTCCACTAGCTTTGTTGTTTGCAGTGCTCTTTAGGGCCTTTCTGACTTCACTCTCCAGGATGTCTGGCTCAGGTTCAATTTCTTCATCATTGTGACTATCAGGAGTGTTGAGTTCCTTTTTGTAGAGTTCCTCTGTGTACTCTTTCCATCTTTTCTTAATCTCTTCTGCATCAGCTAGCTCCTTTCCGTCTTTGTCCCTTATCATGTTCATTTTTGCTTTAAATGTTCCCTTGATTTCCCGGATTTTTTTGAAAAGATCTCTGGTTCTGCCTCTTTTGTTGTTTTCTTCCATTTCTTTGCACTGTTCTTTTAGATAGTTTTCCTTATCTCTTTAGATAGTTTTCATTATCATTATGCCTCTGCAATCAGCATATAAATCCTGAAACCACTGTTATTTCTTTATAGATAACTGGTCACCGGGTTAGAAGGCCAAAACTTTTTAAGCTGGGAGGCTGGGTCACACTCCCTCTGACAGCTTCCGACAGCCATTTTACCCTTCCTCCACCACATGGTACTTCCTGGTGTGGTGGAGTTTGGGGGGGGGGGCACATGAAATGGCATCGTGGGTCACATCTGGCCCATAGGCCGCAAGTTGAAAATCCCTGCTGTAAGTGATAACTCGGAGCAGCCGAGTGATGGTGATTTCCCATCTTTAGCTAAACATCTTTGCTATGGCATACAAGTTCTAGAACAGCTCAATCCTGAACTCTCCCTCTACAAGCAAAAATAACTAAACTGAGACTAATTTGGGCATATCATAAGACTCATTGGAAAATAATAATGATGGAAAATT
Organism: Bradypodion ventrale; assembly: GCA_035047345.1. Taxonomy (NCBI): domain Eukaryota; kingdom Metazoa; phylum Chordata; class Lepidosauria; order Squamata; family Chamaeleonidae; genus Bradypodion; species Bradypodion ventrale. Next base: position 7,272,359 of record JAWDJE010000011.1, on the reverse strand, counting down.
TTAGTGTTCAAGAACCAAGACAATAGAAACAGCCGAAGTCTGGCTTAACTCATCTTTATTGCATGATGGTCAGGGGAACATATAGTAATGGCGGACGAACAGCTCATTATATATGGTGGATATACATTTGAATGTGGCTCCTCGGTAGCTCATTGGCTACTGTCTGTGTGACATCACCATTAGTCACGCCCTTCTTGTCCAGGTGAGGCAGTGGCGGGAATCTTCCCGCGGCTGTAGGCATTTGGAGAATTTGTACCATGTGAGCTGGACGCTCGCTACTGCCCCCAGTGGTCACTAGCTCACGTCCTCATACAGAAGGTTACAATGTTACTTTTAGAGATTGTTACATTCACTCATTCGTGTGGTTACATTTACTTAAAGCCACATTACGATCCATACACAACAAAAATGTTGAAGGCAATAGGAAAAGAGCAAGGACAAATAAGGATCTGCTAGACTCAATAAAGGAAACAACAGTCCTGAATTTGCAAGAGCAGATGAAGTCACAGATGATGGAACTTCTGGAGATCACTAATTCACAGGGTTACCATAAGTAGAAAACAATTTGATGGCACATTAACAACAACAATATGACATGCAAGAAGAGCTAAATTCCCTGGACATTTTTACTCTAACCTCTGTCAAGGTGGCAAGCCTGGAACAAAAGAACTTCAGAGATAGATTCCAAAAGTAAATAGTTAAACAAAGAATGTAAAGTTTGCTGTTCTCTCTTTTGGATTAAATCACAGGCAGGCAAGGTTTAAGCGGGCTTGGCAGCTAAATTCAAGCTTTCAGTTCCACTAAAGGACATACTGGCCTTCAAAACGGCAATTATATTTTAAATGTTTACTGCACATTTGTCTCCTTTTGTTTTGCTGTAAAATGTCATATTTTTTATGTTATTCACTGCCGTTGAGTAGTGATACAACAGTAAATTTGATGATATATAAGCAAATAAACAAACAATGAAAATTTTGGAACAAGAGAATTAAACAAGAACTGGCCGTGTGAGCACTTTTATTTTTAGACAGAGGGATAATGATGCTTGGGGGATTCTTCAATTGGCCAAGAACAGAAAACAGCTCTTTAGGGCCGGCCGGGGCGAGGTGGGGGGCAAAATAGGTCATTCTTAATCATGTCTATATTGCTACCCAACTGCATACAGCATTCAGGACAATGAATGAAAGCAGATCGTTTCTATTTTCTGGTAAGTAGAAACTATTGCCTTAGCAGGTAAATGACTTATGAAATTGATTGTACAATTGCTTGGATGTTAAGGAGTCCTTCCAAAGTTTATGACAATTGTTAATACAACTGTCAATTTCTGTGCAGTAAAACTCCGTACAGTAAAACCACTACTTACAAAAAAAGTCCGTTCTGTAGGCTTTTGCTTAAATCGGTTTTTTATGTAACTCGAAGCAAACCCATAGGAAAAATGAATTTTTTATATAAATAGAAGCAAACCCTTAGGATAAAGAATCTTTATGTAACTCGAAGCAAACCCATAGGAAATCGTGTAAATCGGGACATGGTTTTAGCACAAAATCATTATGTAAGTCGATGTTTATGTAGCTCGAGGCATATGTAAGTCGGGGTTTTACTGTATAACGAATTTAATTCATTCTACAGGTCTGTTCGCTATGTGATTTTTTTGTTGTACGGGTTTTCCTATGGGAAAAAATCGTACAACAATTGTACAACAATTTTTTTCACGAAGCGGTTTTCCCCATTGAATATTTGTTGTATGATTTTTTTCCCATAGGAAAATTTGTTATGTGGGGTGCCATTTTTTGAAGAAAAAACCCTATTTATTACGCAATTTTTTTTGCTATAGGGGACACTCGTTATACGAGGTTCCACTGTACTTCACTTTTTGTGACCAATTCTATCCTGCCCTACCCTTACCCATTAACCAGAGTCAGCGTGCACATATTAAACCTGTGGTTCGAATATTGTCCACCATGTATCTGGAGAAGTGGGCATTGTTCACAAAAACGTCAAATAAAGCTTGTAAGTTTTGAAGCTTTTTGTTGCAACAGACTAACATGGCTACCTCCTTGGGGAGGGATTATTACTTAGAAAGTTGTGGCTTTTATCCTGGTATAATTCTTTTTCAGAGAATGCTAGGGGCTGGACTATGGCGAGGCTGCTGTGCGCTTGTTCTAAGAAACTTCTAAACCTCCTCACAAAACTCTAGCTCTTGCCCCAAGGGAACAACTTCCATCCAAATCAGTTTAAGTGGCATACCCTGTAAAAAGATCTCTGTTTAAGGTTGAAGTTATGTCTCCAAAACACATTACATAAATTTAGGCAAGAATCACTCTACATCATGTTGGAATTGAGCTGTTTTCTTGAACAGAAAGCAGCAGCTGTTCAGCAGTACAACGCCAACACTGCGCAGCCGTTTAGGACACATGGGGACAGGTAGCAAAGAGAACCAAAGCTAATTGAAATTTCAGGGAAAAACCAAGAAGCAGGAAGTTAATTATGCTTCTGGGATGCTTCTCAGAATGTCCTTGTGATCTGATCAGCCTATTTTACACTGTATTGTTGAAAACTAGTAAATAAAAACCTACAACATACATGAAAAGACAACTAAAAATCACATTTTATTGCATCCCTTTCACAATTATATTATGCTAAAATCAGAATTTTTATGTCTAGTTTTTTTTAAGGATAAAACTGAGGCATCTAAAAGAGAAAGTGAAAGGTACCAATTCAGAAATCTCACTACAGATCCAAATAATTGTACAATGTAATTAACTTATTCTTTAAAACAAAATGGATTTTAATCTCATTGTTCTTAGTAAAGGATACATGTGCAACTTTCACCGTTGCAAAACAATCTTTTACAAACATTGTATCACCCAAAAGTTGAAGATCATTTTCCCCAAAAGAAAAAATGTATTGACTTGGCTATTTCTGTCAAGAAAAGTTAGGTAAAGGTAAAGGTTTCCCTTGCTCGAAAGCCAGTCGTATCCGACTCTAGGGTGCAGTGCTCATCTCTGTTTCTAAGCCAAAGAGCCAGCACTGTCTGCTTCTTCAGACGTTTCCGTGGTCATGTGGCAGGCATGACTAGACACCGGAGCGCACAGAACGCTGTTACCTTCCCACCGAAGTGGTCCCTATTTATCTACTTGCAATTTCTTGCTTTCAAACTGCTAAGTTGGCAGGAGCTAGGTTGGCATAATTAGACACCAGAGCGCACAGAACGCTGTTACCTTCCCACCGAAGTGGTCCCTATTTATCTACTTGCAATTTCTTGCTTTCAAACTGTTAGGTTGGCAGGAGCTGGGACGAAGACGGGAGCTCATTTCCGTCCTGCAGTACTCAGGAATCGAACTGCTGACCTTCCGCTTCCCAGTCAGCGTCTTAGCCGCTTCGAGCCACTGCAAGAAAAGTTATAAATTACCTATCCACCAAATATCCAGACTGTGATACTGTAATAATCAACAGTTAACTGACCAACCAGTCAAAAAGAGGGCAGTTAATTAAGTAAATAAGCCTTTTTCTTCTCACAAAAGAACTGCACATCCTCCCCTTTCGTAAAACGATGCATTTGATAATACTTTGTCAAGAACCAATTCTCGCAGTTGCTCATTCTCTTCTGCAGCCTCAGGAGACAGAAGAAAAATCAAAACATTTCAGAGCTGTGAAATTAATCTGAAGTCATAAAACCTGTCCAGAGGCCAGGAAGCAGTTGTCCTTCCTGAAATTTCTATTTAAGTTATTCTTTGAATCCTAACTAAATTTGTGATTTCCCACAATCTCTTTTAAATTAGATGTTTATTTGCTGGGGATAAAAGTCAGAGAATTAAATCCTGCAACTGCCCTCCCCTCCTGCCCCCACAACTGCTCCAAGTGGAATGCTTGTCTCCTTTAAAAGAGAACTTTTGTGGTACAGGCAGCATTTGTCTGATGTGACAGTTCTTTTCTCTACTCTTATTTAGACATTTGTTACGGGAGTGCAGCAAAATGACAGCTAATGAAAGAGAAATGAATTAGGAGCTACTTTATTGCCAACCATGAATGCTGTTCTGTCCTCTTATGAGTGAAAAGTGTGTGTATGTGTGTGTGTGCGTGTATGTGTATGTGTGTGTGTGCGCGTGCATGCGCATGTGTGTGTGTGTGTGTGTGTAGGTGTTTCCTAAGCAAGGATTTGAATTCTGCATCAAAGTTCCAAATCAGTTACATCTTGCTGACATGCTGCTGCTTTTTCTGCAACGGTTTGTAAAAGCCTTCAGTCCCTTTGTTACACAGCTGCATGGATGTACACGGGTTCCACTACACACTCCTGACTTAACACTTCCTGGAAACAATGCTTGCATTTTGTTTCATTTAAAGTCGGGCTCTCTGTCTTTCTAGCAGGTCTCTAATTTAAATTGTCAAATGGTCAAAACCAGAGTTGGGAAGAAACTGGTTAGTTGAAATTATCAACTCGTGTCCCCAACAAGAAACGTTTAACTACATTATGCCTATAACTCTACAAGGGATAGCTTCATTATTTTTATAGTGTAACTAAAACATTAAGGGCCGCGGTGGCTCAGTGGTTAAGAAGCTCACTTTGTTAATGCGAAGGCTGGCAATTCGGCAGTTTGAGACCCGGGTACTGCATGACGGATTGAGTGCCCATCTTGGTTCCAGCTCTTGGGGACATGAAAGGAGCCTCATTTGGGTGTTCCTTGAATGGAGTTTCTTCCGCAAAAATCCTTTCAACCCAGAATAATTTCTGACACAAAATCATTATTATTACTGAAACATTTTAGTTTTGTTGTTGTTGCTGCTGCTGTTGTGAGGTTAGCTTCCGTAAACAATGGAGAACAAATATCAGGCTAAACCAGATACTACAGTTAGCATACTATTAGAAAGAGAGCTCCCTTAAGATGGAAAGACTGTCTATTTTAACAAGAGCTTGCCTGAACAGGTAAGAGGAAACAGGCATTTATCTTAACACAGACAGGTATTCTTCACATAGTTATATGACAATATGTTTTGTTCTGTTGTGGTGGTTGGGTAACAAAATATATAAGATGACAATGTGCTTTGTACCAAGTACCGTATTTTCCGGCGTATAAGACGACTGGGCATATAAGACGACCCCCAACTTTTCCAGTTAAAATATAGAGTTTGGAATATACTTGCTGTATAAGACTACCTCTCTTCCAATGCACACCAAATAAAAATTAACCCACACTCAACCCGAAGACGCGCAGCCCTCCGAGTCGAATGGGCAGGTTCTGGTGGAGAGCCAATCCACGCTCACGTTCTCCTCCTCGAGGTACAGGAAGACGTGTGCAGCTTGCTTCCCCTTGCTTCATACTCCGCGCACAGAGCAGGGACTCGGCCATGGCACTCCCCACCATATGCGCCGGACATATGAAGCAAGGGGAAACAAGCTGCAGTTAAGTACCTGTCCTATAAGACGACCCCCGACTTTGGCACAGATTTTTTGGGGTTAAAAAGTAGTCTTATATGCCAGAAAATACAGTACATTGGTTTGTAGCATTCAGATTTTTTTTAAAAAAATCTAAAAATATGGAACTAGTATCAGATTGGCATTCATGGACACTTGTCATAGCAGGGGGTTCACTACTGACCCCCACAGCTCTCTTGTCTGCTCATTGTTGCTGCCTGTCTCTCTAACTTCTCCAAACAGCGACAAGAGCAAAGATAATTTGCCTTGTCCTTTCCTTCTGGTTTGCATTGAAGATTAAACCAAGAAGGAGAAGGCAAGAGAATGGTGAAGGGTAATTTACTAGGTTCCATCTCTTGTCTATTCCACTTAATCCAACTCTTCAGATACAATACACACAAATCTTCATACTGAAAAGTGTTCTATCCTTTCAGAATTCATTTTCTCATATTGGTTGACATAAGCAAGATGTGGATTTTAAGGAGTCATATATTTGGCAGAATTCTCCATTCCTGCATCAGCAACAATGAAAGGAAGGAAAGGGTAATAATTTTCTACTATATTAGTAAGCGATCTGGCTGCTAAATCATATCTGGGCAAATATGTCCCATGACACATAAAATCTACTAGCCTCCTGAAAGAGATCTCTCACCTGCTTTTCATATCATTGTCTAGATTTATACAAAGCCTCATTTGTTATAGAATTATATTAATGGTTGACAACAAATATACAGAAAGGACAAGTTTTCTTTACTCTCTTGCACTTTTTGTAAAAATCCTGTAATGCATTTTAAAGCTCAATGGTGTTTTTTTTTAAAAAAAACTGGGATACTACATGTCAATTTCTGTTTATACAGTACACCTAAACTTCCACATAATGTTGCCTTTTAAATTTTCTTCCATAATCTAGTCATTCAAAGAGAGATAGGATCTGGTTTCTGGCATCTGCTTGCAGTTTTGATACATATATTTGCCACTGAACCATTTTTACTTTTTCCTTTAAAGCATGGGTCCCCAACCACTAGGCCAAGAGCTGTCTTGAACTGGGGTGCGTGTGTGGTGCTGGGAGCCCCAATGGCAGCCTTCTCCCCTCAGCCGGCTCTGCCAGGCCTGTCCACCGAATGGAGTGAGAGCATGGGCTTCAGACACAGCAGATAGGCAGGTGTAGGGTTGCCATACATCCCGGAAAACCGGGACTGTCCGGGATTCAAGGTCGGAAAAATTATCCTGGCCAGTTTAATAAAAATCATGTTAAAGTCTCAGCTTTTTAAAACTTACTGATTGTGTATTATAACACACCATTAAAATAAATTCAAACTCTCGCCATCAAACAAGGGATTTCCTGACACATTGGAGTTGGAGTATACCTGGAGACAAATCTTAACGTCCTCGCCTCACACCACTGCCCGATAAGTGTGACCAGTGTGTATCCTGGAACTGAGGACATTAAGAGTTGACCACGACGCAACTTCTCAGAAGTACAACTGGTCATCTTATAGTAAGAATTAACGGTTGTAAATAAATTCATTTATGCATTGATATATTTAATGTGAAATTGTGTTATAGCTGTCATTATATTATGTTTGTTTTTTAAAAGGCTAGTTTGTAGATAACCCGCCCATTTTTGTCAAGTATACATCTGTCCCGGTTTTGTGGGAGAGAATTATGGCAACTCTAGGCAGGTGGTGAGGCCCCTCTTCCACGCTGCTTAACTATGGCGGGTCTCCGGGCCCCTGCCTGTGTACAGTGTGATTCCTCACTGCATGTTGTGCTGGGAGGCTTCTTAAACAAGCATGTTTCACAAGGCAAGTGTCGGTACAATTTCTCAGTGTGACGACCGACTCCTTGCCAGATCCTCTGTGTGTCTTGTGACTGACTTGTGACTGGTGTTCATGAGCACTAAAGAGAATCCCAGTGAGGCTCCAGGGACGCGAGATAAGATAGGATCTATATTTTCCAAATCTTCTCCAGAAGAAACGTATGTGAAAAGCCCTCAAACCAGGGTGGGCTTCGAGAGACATATTTCATCTATACAATTTTGGAAGTACAGTGTGCGGACCCATGCTACAGTAGTTATATTGCTGAATTGATTTTCTTCAAGGGATACTAGCTTCGTACACGAGGTTTTTTGCAACACTTAGACCTACTTGGTTCTAGTTTACCTTTGTGGATTTCACCAGCGTTTGGTATTGTTATTTACAGTTTATATACTTAGACCTTCATTGGATTTACAGAAGAGGCTTTGAGTTTGTTATACAGAGAAGAATCTGAATTTTATTTTATACTACATATAAAGTTGGATTGGACTTATAGAAGAGACTTTAAGTTTGTTATACAGAGAAGAATCTGAATTTTATTTTATACTACATATAAAGTTGGATTGATATATATTTATATCTTTAGAATTGTTATTGGTTTCGCCTCAAACGGTTTTGCTTCTTTGGTATCTAGTCGAACGGTGTGGCTGGCAGGCGGTTGGGCCCCTCCTCCTTATTTTTGAGCTATAGTGGTCCATGGAAAAATTGTTTAGCATGAAAATGGTGTGCGGTGCAAAAAAAGGTTGGGAACTCCTGTTCTACCTGAAATACTGGAAGCATTTTATTCTGGTCAGACGAAGAAAATATTTTTCATCAGCAAGATTCTGATGCCCGTGAGACTGGGTTCTCTCTTCCAGGAAGTCTCTCAGAAAGGTTTGGGGCAAAGGATGAAACACGTCCTCCTCTGTAAAGGTGTCAAGTTAATATTTAAATGTTCTCTATGCTTGTTGGTAGTATGATACTTAAATCAAAGCTAATGTCATTTAATATACATAGGAGGGTTTTGAACAAGTTATCCTCTGACCTATATATAAATGTAAACTGAGGCACATTTAAAAAGTGAAACAGAACTTAATTTTCTCAAAAGTCAATGAGCGATAAAGCTTGTTAATTACTCTTTTTAAAACCACATTATATTTTTCACAATAGGTTGTGGATACAGTATATCAACATAAATTTCACACAGAATTTCAAATCATGAACTATTGATTAAAAAAAACAGTCCCTCCTAAGAAAGGCTATCTGTTTTATTAATACCGTATTTTCCGGCGTATAAGACGACTGGGCGTATAAGACGACCCCCAACTTTTCCAATTAAAATATAGAGTTTGGAATATACTTGCCGTATAAGACTACCTCTCTTCCAATGCACACCAAATAAAAATTAACCCACACTCAAGCCCTCCGAGTCGAATGGGCAGGTTCTGGTGGAGAGCCAATCCACGCTCATGTTCTCCTCCTTGAGGTACAGGAAGATGTGTGCAGCTTGCTTCCCCTTGCTTCATACTCCCCGCACAGAGCAGGGACTCGGCCGCGGCACCCCCCACCATATGCGCCGGACATATGAAGCAAGGGGAAACAAGCTGCAGTTAAGTACCTGTTCTATAAGACGACCCCCGACTTTGGCACAGATTTTTCGGGGTTAAAAAGTAGTCTTATATGCCAGAAAATACAATACTTTCAAATGCCCTTCTAACCCACATAGGACCTTTTCCTCAGCCTGAGCAGCTTTTGATCCAAGCTCAGTCTATCACAGACTTCATTATTAAGTAAGATATATCTGGTTTTCCCCCTAGCCCAGCACTATTCGATTGCTTTGCTAACCAAGTCCTGTGTAAACCTCAGGAAATAACAGAACTATTAGTTCTTATAGTCTCAATTTGCCAGTCCTGTCTCACTGGCTGTGTTGTTCTCTTGATATAATTGACTATCAAGCATTTAGGAGGCTATTGCATTTATCTGTTCATTGAAATTTTTTCTCCATTACAGAAGGCCTCACAAAAGATTCTTGATTGCAGTTCAGGAAGCAAAGTTTTATTATCTAAATCAGGGGTGCCCAAACTACAGCCTATGGGCTTGATCCGGCCCCCGATGCCAATTCATCAGGACCATGCCACCCTCATCTAGCCCATGCCATACGGGTGCATTTTACTTCCACTTCCAGAAGCGACGAGGGTGGCACAGGCCAGATGAATTGGCATTGGGAGCCAGATCCGGCACACAGACCATAGATTGAGCACCCCTGGTTTAAGCAGAGATAGTGGCAGCCTAAAATCCATCTCATCCTGTTGCAAAACACATTGCAAGGCACATTTTATTTCCACTTCTGGTGGGAGGAACCATGTGACCGGCCCGCTGAGCCACGTGACTGGCCCACAGCCAGAAAAGTTTGGGCACCCCTGATCTAAATAGTTAAATGGCATTATAATGTCATCCTCATGGTCAATACAACTAGTGATTCTCGTAGTGGCAGCAGTCTCCAGTTTCAGATTGTGTGTCTAGCTAGCAGGCCTCATGAGAGTCAATATGGCATTAGCCTTAGCTCTGTCCTGAGCAGGATAGCACAAGAATCTTGATTTAAAAAGCTATTTGCAGTTTCCTGTATTTTCTAAGCACTTGCAGCCAAATATGCTGAGAGTGAGCCTCTTCTAACTTAACATATTAAGTGGCCTTGCATCCAAATCTGTCAGTACTATCTCCTTTCATGACTAGATGACCAGCAGTGTGTGGTTGCTACTATTTCTGGAAAACTTACACTATATCCATCTTCAGTGTTTCTTCAAGATGGTAACTGCATGAACTAGAGCAGATGAAAAGTGTTTGTCTGTGACAAACAGACTGTGTAGGTGGTGACTGTCAAACAGAAGTGAGTCAATTATTCTTGTTTATCAGTGAAGGCCACATAGGAATAAATTATAAAAAAAGAAAGGATTTAATTTGTATGCAGTTTAAATACCAAGACCGAATGGTTAACATGACGCTGCATGCATTTTTGCAAGCCCAGAGCTTTTTTTTTTAACACTAACAGAAAAATATATATTTATTTTTCTAACATTTATTATTGCTCACAGGAAAGAAAAATCACCCAAAATACAGTTCCATCTGTTAACTGTGATGTAGCAGTTCTGTTCAGTGACACTTACTGAATCCATAACTTTAATGAAAACCTATGTTATATCTCTTGACAAAGCCATCCTTCAACTAAAAACAAGCAAACAAAATGTCTGCAAAGTGATTAGTGTTGGATCTTCTTCATCCCTTCTGAATGGCAGAGGTGCAGAATTAATTCTGTTTTGTATGAGAAACCATTGTTATCACAATGCTTGATGTGCTGCATAAAGGAAAATGTGATACTTCAATTGTTCCCCAATTTTCACTCCTCCTTCATCTGAGTATAGCTCACCTTTCCATATTATATGTTCTGCATATAGACTGTATAGATAAGGGGATAAAATGCACCCTTGTCCCACATCTTTGCCTATTGGAAACCATTCTATCTCTCTATATTCTGTCCTAACGGTAACTTCTTATCCAGAATATAGGCTGTGTAGCATGGCAATCAAATGTGGAGGGATCCTCATTTCTTTTAGAACCACCTACAATTTTAGAACCACCATAAGGAAAGCTGAGCGCAGAAGAACTGACGCCATTGAAATGTGGTGCTGGATGAGAATTTTGAGAGTACCCTGGACAACAAAGAGAACAAATAGGTCAATTTTAAAAGAAATCAACCCCGACTGCTCATTGGAAGGTTATATATTGAAGATGAAGTTAAAGTACTTTGGACATCAAAGCCGAAGAGACAGCGCTGTCTGCTTCTGCAAACGTTTCTGTGGCCATGTGGCAGGCATGACTAGACACCGGAGCGCACGGAAAGCTGTTCTCTTCTTAGCCACCTATATAAGATATACAAACGTTTAATCCTGGGCCAACTGTCTGCAAGCAGAACCCTGGCTTATACCACAGCGAGCTGGTTTCAGACCTGACAAAGATTGTACAGCACAAATTCTTAACTTAACACAGTACATAGAAGATGGTTTTGAACTGAAAGAAATCACAGGTGTAGTGTTTATAGATCTCACTCCAGCTTATGACACAGTCAATTGTGCAGTCTTGCTGAAGAAAGTTTCCCACATCACAAAAAGATTTTAAATTCACAAAAACCATAGGCTGGTTTTTCTTTTTGGAAAACCATAGATTTTTGTCAATTTCCAAGAACAACACAGCTGATGACGTCCCGACCTTCGCCGCCCTGTCGGGATGTAGAAGGCGGGTGGTTACAGCTGGACTCCTATTGCCATCCAACTGCCTTTATCTTTAGTGTCTCACCCCCCCTTTTCCTGGTTGGACTTAAGGACCGTGCTGGTGGTAGGTGGTTGGTTTTTCTGCACCATCCCCCTCGTAGTCTCAGACTCCTAGCGGTCGGACAGGAGGGTTTGGGTAGCATAGTAATATAATGACTTGTTATTGAAGCTGAATGATGTGATTCATATTTTTTGAATTTTATTAGTGTTTCTTATTATTACTGTATTGTTATTTCCTTTGTTTATATCTATGATTATTGTATTTTTGCCATTGTATTTTTACTGTATTGTTATTTCCTTTGTTTATATCTATGATTATTGTATTTTTGCCATTGTATTTTTGGATGTTTATTGCTTGTTTGTATTTTAATGTACTCTGCTGTAAACCACTTTGAGTTATTGTATGATAAGGAAAGCGGTATATAAATGCAAAAGTAAAGTAAAGTAAAGTAAAGTAAAGAATTCAAAGAAATGGCCTCCCGCAGGGCAACGTGCTAGCCCCCACACTGTTTAACATACAGTATATACTAATAATCAACCTCTGCTGGAAACCACTAGGAGCTTTCTTTACATGGACAACCTGGCAATTGCCACACAGTGTGCAACCTTTCAGGCTTTTGAGAAAAAACTGACTGAGGCTTTGAACTTGATGACTATTTACTATAGGGATAATCAACTGAAACCAAACTACCTAAAAACTCAACTCTGTGCCTTTCATTTGAAAAACCACAAGGCATCAATAAGGTTGCAAGTGACTTGGAATGGCACCAGCTTGAACATTGCACCACCCCCAAATACCTGGGAGTTACCCTGGATCAAACTCTCACTTTCAGGACCCACTGCCTCAATACCAAACAGAAAGTTTTTGACAGGAACAATATTCTGAGGAAAATAACAGGCACAAGTTGGGGTGCCCAACCACACACATTAAGAACTTCCGTGCTAGCTTTATGTTACTCTGCTGAAGTATGCTAGTCCAGTGTGGTACAGATCAAAACATGTAAAATGCTTGCGCGGCGCCAAAATGGCCGCCGCGCCCTTTGCGGCCCCCCCCCACAGGACAGAGAATCTGGGTAGTTAGGGGCGTGGCCAGCTCCCTTATAAAAGGGGTGGCCACGAGGCAGCCGAGCTGCCATTTTACCTCAGCGACGGAGCGGAGAAGTTTTTTCCCTGTGTCTCCGTCGCTCGTTAGCTTACCGGGAAGCCTTTTGGTAGCGATTCTGCCTTGCCGGCTTCCCTTTTTGCTTCGGTGGAGATGCCTTCGAAGAAGAAGGCAGCTTCGAGTTCAGCTCGCGCTGTTAGGAGGCGCAACCCAGGTCGGAGGACCGCGGTGCCGCCTCCTCAGCAGCCACCTTTGCCAGCCCCGGCCGGGGCCGGCGGAAGGGGGTCTATTGCCCCTTGGCCCGGAGTGGGCGATCAGAGTGCGGGCGCGGAAGGGGTTCCGGCCCGCGGCCCACGAGCGGTGGACACCGCTCCTGCTCCTGCCCACTCGGTCGGGCCTACTCCTCTTGGGCCGCAGCCTCTCCCTGGGCCCTCTAGCCTTGGGGGGTGGTGCGGCCCCCTGCCTTGGCAGGTTTCTCCACCAACCCTGCCGGGCTTCGGTGCTGGCCAATGGCCATATGTGGGTCCCGGGGTACAGGGACCTGTACCCATGCCTGGACCAGGCGGGCCGGCCGGCCCTTTGCCCATGGTCAACGTGGACACCTTGCTCGCCCGCATTGCGGCCCTGGAGGCGTCGTTGGCTCGGGCCAGTCAGGCGGGCGCCCCCTTCGGGGTTCCTTTTGAGGCGCTGTCGGCAGGAGGACAACAGCCGGCGGGGAGGGTTGAGCTGCTGCAGGCGCGTGGCGCGGTTTCGGCCACTGCCTCGCAGCTCCCCAGCCAGCAACCAGGTGCGGGTCAAGCCCCGGTGATGAGCTCTACGTCGGTCATGAGCTCCGACGCCCCCAGTGGGCCGGAACCCCCGGTGGGGGCGGCCCGCGGGGGTGCAGCATGTGAGTATACGGTGCAAGCGAGTACATCCACACACATTCCCGATCTAGGGGGGGGGCTTTCAATGGCCTTGGCCTCGCGCGGGTGGTCCGGGGGCCACGCTGTCGGCGACCCACCCGGCGACGACGACTGCCACCTTGGGCACTGGGGTGGGCATTGGCCCTTACACTGCAGGGAATGTTCTGGGAGTGGCCGGGTTAGCTCAGGCCCCTTTTACCAGGCCGGCTGTCCCCTTTTCGGCTTTGCCGACGGCAGGGTATTCCTTGCCATTGGGTGATCACCTGGCACAGGCTACTAGGGAAAAGATATGGCGAGGGGAGTACGTAGATATCTTCTCACTCCTGAACAGAGAGCCCACCAAGGAGGAAAGGGAGGGTCAGGATGAGAAGGACAAGGAGCAGGCACGCCGCCGTAAGCCGCCGCGTACCTGGGCCAACTGGCTCCCCGCTTATTTAATATACATGGCGGTATATTTGAGGGCGCGGCCGGATTTAGCTATTCCCATGGTCCAATATTTGGACAACATATATAGGGCGATGGTCGATTTCCCGGGCCCCTCATGGCTAGCATATGATGAGGAATTCCGTATGAGGATTCCCCTCCACCCCGAGATGAGATGGGATGAGCCGTGCCAGAGGTTGTGGCTTTTGTATATGACACCCACACGCCCTGCCCCGGGGGATAGATACCATTGCGGACATGCGGTCCAGCGAGCGGCTCCAGCGCAGGTTACCCGCCAGGCGGCGGGGCAGGGGGTTCCAGCCCGCCTGCTGTGCTGGACTTTCTCGTCAAATGGTTCCTGCAATCGAAAGAACTGCAGGTATAAGCATGAGTGTCCCACATGTTCTGGCCCCCACGCAGCCTCTGCTTGTCCCAGGCCTGGGGGGGCGCGAGGCAGAGGGAGGGGTGGACAGTGGGCTGGCAAGGCTGCCACGGATGGAGCTAGTTCTCCAAAAGGCCCCCTCCCCAATTAAGGTGGACATGCTGGAGCGCTGGCTCGCATCGTACCCGAAGGGGGAGGACGGGGAGTATCTCCTTCAAGGTTTTAAGCAGGGATTTCGTATCCCTTTTATGGGTGATAGGTCCCCTCAGGATGTTCCCAACCTTTTATCCCTCAGAGGAAGGGAGGAGGTGGCTGCGGCCAGCATTAAAAAGGAGTTAGACGCGGGCAGGGTCGATGGACCTTTCCCCGCACCCCCGTTTCCCAATCTTAAGGTCTCGCCACTGGGTTTGGTCCCCAAAAAGTCCCTAGGTGAGTTTCGCCTTATTCATCATTTGTCCTACCCAGCCGGCCGATCGGTCAATGATGCTATCCCTGATGACCTTTGTTCAGTCAGGTATACATCGTTTGACCATGCGCTGCGCATGGTGCGCTCGTGTGGCCCGGGTGCCCTGCTGGCCAAGTGTGACATTAAGTCAGCTTTTCGCCTCTTGCCAGTGCACCCGGGTGACTTTGAGTTGCTGGGTTTTAAATTTAAGGGGGAATATTATTTTGATAAGGCCATGCCTTTTGGCTGCTCCATATCATGCTCGGCTTTCGAGCGTTTTAGTACCTTCCTAGAGTGGGCTTTCGTCCGCAGGTCAGGGTCCCGGTCTGTAGCCCATTACCTGGATGACTTTTTATTCGGGGGTGAACGGGGCTGGGACACGTGCGCACGTCTCCTCAACACATTTCAGACGCTAATGGAGGAACTTGGTGTCCCTTTAGCGCCCGAAAAGACCGAGGGCCCATCGACCAAGCTAGTATTCCTGGGGGTTGAGATTGACACAGTAATGCAGGCTTCTAGGTTGCCGGGTGATAAGGTGTCCAGGATAGTGGCCCTTATCTCGGAATTGCTGGCCAAGCGTAAGGCATCCCTGAGGGAACTGCAGGTGCTACATGGGCACCTTAATTTTGCTTGCAGGGTGGTCGCACCGGGCAGGGCTTTTGCCCGGCGCTTATGTGATGCCATGGCAGGGTTATCCAGGCCCCACCACAGAGTCAGGCTCACCCGGGGTATCAGGGCAGACATGTTCGTCTGGTTGCAATTCCTGAGGGAGTTTAATGGGGTCTCATTTTGGAGGTCTGACCTCCTGACATCCCCCAATTTCCAGATCCAGTCTGATGCCTCAGGATCCCTGGGTTATGGGATGTACTTCAATGGGAAGTGGGCCTATGGTGGGTGGCCACCGGCATGGGCAGGCACAGGTCGCCTGCGGGATCTCACATACCTGGAATTTTTTCCCATTCTGGGGGCTTTGATGCTATGGGGCGAACAGTGGGCTAATTCGGTGGTGCATTTCTGGTGTGACAATGCGGCTGTTGTACGCATTGTCAATGCACAGACTTCCAAATCGCCCAGGGTCATGGATCTAGTCCGCCATTTTGTGCTGCGCTGCCTGCGCCTCAACGTCTTGTTCAGGGCCAGGCATGTCCCAGGGATTAATAATGATATTGCTGACGCTTTGTCCCGCCTGCAGATCTCCCGGTTCCGCGCCTTGGCCCCGGATGCGGAGGAATTTCCCTCGCCACTCCCGGACGAGATGTGGACTATTGGCAAGGAGAGGTGAACCGGGCGATTGGCCTGTCACTAGCGCCACGCACGCGTAAGGCATATCAACAAGCATTCAATTCGTACAGGGCATTTGCTACTCAATTTCTCTTGCCAGAGACCTGGCCTATCCCGGTGGACCATGTTCTGCGGTTCATGGTTCACCTGCATGCACAGGGCCTCGCACCTCGCACCATAGCATCCAAGCTCTCGGCGTTGGCTTTTATGGCCAAAGTGGGGGGTCATGTGGATACCACCTCTGACTTCCGGGTGAGACATGTTTTGGAGGGGTGGGTGCGCGAGTGCGGGCGTTGCCCGGACGACCGGCACCCTATTTCCCCAGGGGTTCTTACCCAGTTGGCCCGGGGCTGGCCAGGCCTCTGTTTTGATCATTATGAGGCAGCCCTTTTTCATGCAGCCACAACGGTGGCATTTTTTGGAGCGCTCCGCGTCAGCGAACTCGTGATGCTGTCTAAGGCGGATGGAAGTGGTAGGGCACTGGAACTCGAGGATGTCTATGTTGCCAAAGACTGGGCCCAGTTGAGGATACGCTCCTCTAAAACAGATCAGCATGGCGTAGGCAGTGGTGTAAGACTGCTACGGTGTTCTTTGGCAGACATCTGTCCGGTTGGTGCCCTACAGGAATTCCTGGCACTGCGTGGCACGCACCACGGCCCGTTTTTCTGTCACCAAGATGGGTCTCCCCTTACTAAATTTCAGTTTTGGAAGGTGACAGCCAGAGCCCTCACCAGGGTGGGCCTACCAGGTGCCCGTTATGGCACACATTCGTTCCGTATTGGTGCAGCCTCTACAGCTGCTGCTTTTGGGTACTCTGGGGCTGACATACGCAGCATGGGGAGGTGGGGCTCGCAATGTTTTCAGTTTTATGTGCGCCCACTCCCGCCATGAGTACCAATCCAGTCACCTTACCGCCTTTTGTCTCAATTTTTCTTACAGACCCTGGGTGTCGTATTACACCGGTGACAGTATGGCTGGTGGGCCACAGCTATGTGCACAGGGCAGCGCGTTACGCTGCGGCGACAGAGTGGGACCCCGACTGGGACTGGGTGACCACGCCAGTCTCGCATGGCATGGTAAGCCTGGGATGTTATGGCGGGAGCTGCGGCCTTTCCTTTTTTCTGGCCTGGGTGCTGACCCGCCTGACATTCTACTCATCCACCTGGGGGGCAATGATTTGGGCCAGGTCACCGGCTTATCGCTCAAGCATGCGATTTGCGAGGAACTCGCCTACTTGCATTATGTCTGGCCTGCCACAACCCTGGTTTGGTCGGGCATTGTTCCGCGCCATTCTTACAGAGGGGGCGTTAACCTCCTGGCCCTTGACCGCGCTAGGCGCGCGGTCAACAAGGCAGTGGCGCGGTTTCTTGCCACCAGGGCTTGGGGACGGGTTAGTCATCACCCCGATATTAGTCTACAAAATTATGACTTGTACGCAGGGGAGGGGGCCCATCTGTCGCGAGGAGGTATGGACCTCCTGTTGGGTGATTGGCGAGCAGGCCTGTTGACCGAGCTGACGGTCTGGGGGGGGGGCGTCAGGTCTTCTTTGAAGCCCCTCCGTGTGGCGGGTAGCACTGGTAAGGTAAACAGTATGACCCACAAGTATCCGGCAGGTTCGCAATTCACTGGACAACACTAGACAGGAATAAATTAGTTAAACGTTGTCCGGTCAACGACGAACCAGGCGATGGGGTGATGACGATTGCTAACCAGCATGCATCACCCCTGTGATTTCACGGATACGCGTCAGAGGGTGGGGTCATAAGTTAGTTATTGACTACGGTCAACAATTTGTTTGTTGTCAACAAACAAATTGATACAAATTGATACATTGTAACCAATTGCCGTTGGCAATTTTGGGGTGGTACCTTACCAGTGTTACTTCGGCCTGCTTGCCTTAGGAATTATGATTGGTCGTTTTACCAATACAAATTTATAATTCGGACTAGGGCATTGAATCAATAAATGTGGCCCTATGCTGTTATCCACTTTCAATGTTGTCTGTGTCCGTTATTGGGGGGGTGCGCCTGCAATGCAAGCGCGGCGCCAAAATGGCCGCCGCGCCCTTTGCGGGCCCCCCCCCCACAGGACAGAGAATCTGGGTAGTTAGGGGCGTGGCCAGCTCCCTTATAAAAGGGGTGGCCACGAGGCAGCCGAGCTGCCATTTTACCTCAGCGACGGAGCGGAGAAGTTTTTTCCCCTCCACCCCCTCCCTAGTTAACAGTGTGATATTATGGTCGCTTCGGGGCCGGGTGGGAATTTTTGGTTGGGACCCATATTGGCTCCGGGTCCTGGCTTTTTTGCCCATCCCACACTGTTGCTATGGTTTGATATAGGGGTCTTTCTGTGTTCCTACTGTTGACTTTGGTCACATTGGCGGGTAGCACTGGTAAGGTAAACAGTATGACCCACAAGTATCCGGCAGGTTCGCAATTGACTGGACAACACTAGACAGGAATAAATTAGTTAAACGTTGTCCGGTCAACGACGAACCAGGCGATGGGGTGATGACGATTGCTAACCAGCATGCATCACCCCTGTGATTTCACGGATACGCGTCAGAGGGTGGGGTCATAAGTTAGTTATTGACTACGGTCAACAATTTGTTTGTTGTCAACAAACAAATTGATACAAATTGATACATTGTAACCAATTGCCGTTGGCAATTTTGGGGTGGTACCTTACCAGTGTTACTTCGGCCTGCTTGCCTTAGGAATTATGATTGGTCGTTTTACCAATACAAATTTATAATTCGGACTAGGGCATTGAATCAATAAATGTGGCCCTATGCTGTTATCCACTTTCAATGTTGTCTGTGTCCGTTATTGGGGGGGTGCGCCTGCAATAGGTGCATGTAGCCTTAAATGAAACAGCAAGACTGGTCACAGGATGTTTAAAACCAACCCCAATACAAATGCATTACTTAGCTGGCATCCCTCCCATCAAAATTCTGTCGAGAAAGTGCTGCTCAGAAAGAGTGGGTCAAAGCAAGTTCCTCGGAAGTACACCTGCTATTTAATCACCAACCACCAAAGCAGAGACTGAAATCAAGGCAAAGGTTCCTCATAATTTCTGCCCCTCCAAACAACCAGCCCCCACAGACCGCCTTAGAACTATGGAAGGTGAGCAAGGAGCTACCAGATAACTGGGCAGAAACACATGACTCTCTACCGCCTGGCCAAGAACAACCCTGGCCTATGTGGAAAGCTTTAAATAGACTGTGTGCAGGGGTAGGAAGATCAAGGGCAAATCTGAGAAAGTGGGGTTTCCCTGTAGATGACAGCCTGTGTGAATGCGGAGAACTACAAGCTATCTCCCACATGATACAATGCACATGATGCCACTAAAAATGCACTGAGGAGGACCTTAAGTAGGCAAGAGGAAATGCTGTTGATGTGGCCCGATATTGGGCAGATGTCATCTTTGTTGTCGAGTCCGACCCTTTGCTACCCCATGAACCACTCTATGCTAGGCTCCTCTGTTCTCCATTATCCTCTGCAGCCCACATAGATCTACGCCCATTGCATCGACAATGCCATCTAGCCACCTCGTCCTTTGGTGTCCTCTTCTCCTTTTGCCCTTGATCTTTCCCAGCACCAAGGCTTTCTCAAGTGAGTCCTCTCTTCTCATTTGGTGGGCAAGGTACTTGTTAGATCTGGCCCTTATAAGCACCAGTCCAGGACAATGATGAACAAACAGCAACAGGCTTTATTTAAGAGTCATTTAGAGATGAGCTTACAAGGTGTTTCGGATCCCGAGATGGCTATACATTCCTAGCAGAGTCAGTCCCTCCGGACTCTTACCCGGCAATGGGCAATAAACTAGCTACCATAGGAGCATAGCATAATGGAGGGACCCTGGCTTAGCGCTACCCGGCTTCCTGTATGGAGTAGGAAGTATAGATCCGGTCCGGCCCCACCCTTGTTTACCCGTGGGGCTTATATAGTGTCTCCCCAGTGGTGGCTCCTGGATACAAGGTAGCAACCCACCGAACAAATGTAACTAACCAATCATAACAGGGAATATATGAAGTTAACCAATGGAGAACAGGATCCAAAACTGTAACCAATCACAAGCCTTGGTTTAGCCTAACAAGCGCACCCTTTTGCAGGGGTTTTGTGCCACTTTAGGCTTCTAGTTAGAATGGCAGGAAACTGCCATTTCCTCTTGCAAGAGCGCTCCCCGCGCTACTTGCAAATGTGCCTCAATACACAACAGTACTTGAGCTTCATCTTCAGTACTTGTCCTTCCAATGAGCAGTCAGGATTGATTTCCTTCAGGATTGACTGATTTGATCTCCTTGCAGTCCTGGGGACTCTCAAAAGCCTCCTCCAGCACCACAGTTCAAAAATGTCTATTCTTCTACACTCAGCCTTTCTTATGGTCCAGCTCTCGCAACCATATGTTACTACTGGGAATACCATTTATTTGACTATGCGGATTTTTGTTGGCAGGGTGATGTCTCTACATTTTATTATGCTGCCCAAGTTTCTCATAGCTTGCCTCCCAAGAAGTCAGCGTCTTTTTATTTCATGGCTGCAGCGACCCTCTGCAGTGATCTAGGAACTCAAGAAGGTAAAGTCTGTCACTGCTTCCAATTCTTCCCCTTCTATTTGCCAGAGAGTGAGATGGCTGGTTGCCATTATCTTGGTTATTTTGATGTTGAGTTTTAGACCAGCTTTTGCACGCTCCTCTTTCACCCTAATCAAGAGGTTTTTTGGGTCTTCTTTACTTTCTGCCATTAAAGTAGTAGTTTCATCTGCATATCTCAGGCTGTTGATGTGTCTCCCAGCAATCTAAATTCCAGCTTGTGATTCATCCAGCCCTGCATTGCGCATGATGTGCTCTGCATATAAGTTAAATAAGCAGGGTGACAATATGCAGCCTTGTTGTACTCCTTTTCATATTCTAAACCAATCAGTTGTTCCGTATCCTGTCCTAACCATTGCTTCTTGACTCATATACAGATTTCTCATAAGACAGATGAGGTGGTCTGGTAATCCCATCTCTTTAAGTACTTGCCACAGTTTATTGTGGTCCACACAATCAAAGGCTTATGTGTAGTCAACAAAACAGAAGTAGACATGATTAGTGAGGCATGAAAACTGTGAGAGATTGTGAGGAGCTCCAGAGGGATCTCTCGACACTGGGGGAGTGGGCAAAACAGTGGCAAATGAGTTTCAACATTAGTAAGTGCAGAGTGATGCATGTTGGGGCAAAGAACCCCAATTACATTTATAAACTGATGGGGTCTGAACTCTCTGCGACAAACCAGGAAAGGGACCTTGGTGTCCTGGTGGACAACTCAATGAAGGTGTCAACCCAATGTGCCTCAGCAGTGAAAAAAGCAAACTCAATGCTAGGGATCATTAGGAAGGGTATAGAAAATAAGTCAGCAAGTGTCATTTTGCCTCTTTATAAATCTATGGTGAGGCCCCACCTGGAATACTGTGTACAGATCTGGTCGCCATACCTCCAGAAGGATATTATGGAGCTGGAAAAAGTGCAGAGGAGGGCAACCAGAATGATTAGGGGACTGGAACACCTTCCTTACCATCTGAGGCTGCAACGGTTGGGCCTCTTCACTCTTGAACGACGACGTCTAAGAGGTGACCTGATTGAAGTTTATAAAATCATGCACGGTGTGGACAAAGTAGATAAGGAAAAACTGTTTTCCATATCGCATAACACTAGAACTAGGGGACACTCCATGAAACTTTTGGGTACTAGTTCTCAAACAAATAAGAGAAAGTACTTTTTCACCCAGAGGATTACTGGTCTATGGAACTCCCTGCCAGAAGAAGTGGTGACAACTGTCAGTCTTGACAGCTTTAAGAAAGGATTAGACAAGTTCATGGAGGACAAGGGTATCAATGGCTATAATTATGGATACTTAAGGACAACCTCCGGGTTGGAGAGATAGGCTGGATATCTCTCAATATCATTTCCAGGGAATCCTAAGCAGGTGAAGGCATCTGCTTGGGAATACCCTGAAGGAAATGGTGAGCCACTGTGTGAGACAGAATGCTGGACTGGATGGGCTGTGGCCTGTTCCAGCAAGGCTGTTCTTATGTTCTTATGTTCTTATTTTTCTGGTACTCCCTTGCTTTCTCCATGATCCAGTGAATGTTGCCAATTTGGTCTCTAGTTCCCTTGACTCTTAGGAACCCCTATACTTCTGGAAGTTCTCTAGCCACATGCTGCTGAAGCCTCGTATATAATAATATCTTGAACATGACCTTGCTAGTGTGTGAGATGAGTGCAATTGTACGATAATTTAAACATTCTTTGACATTGCCCTTCTTTGGAATTGGAACATAGACTGACGTTTTCCAATCCTGTGGCCACTGCTGCATTTTCCAAATCTACTGACATATTGAGTGCAACACTTTAATTGCATCTTCTTTTAGGGCTTTGAATAAATCAACTGGAATACCATCACCTTCACTAGCTTTGTTAGTAATACTAACAATACTCTTGACTTCACACTCCAGAATGGCTGGTTCAAGATCAAAGATCTCATCACTGTGATTGTTGGGGAAGTTAAGGTCCTTTTTGTAGAGTTCTTCTGTGTATTCTTGCCATCTTTTCCTAATCTCTTCTGCATCTGTTAGGTCATCTAGCCCTTTTTAATTCTATTTTGTTTTTGGATGTATTAATTTTAGCTTTGTGTGTTATTATATGCTGGCGATGCCTCTGACACGAATAAAGAAAGAATCATTCAAGGAAGTTCTAACTAACATAGTTCAATCACCATTATATTCACCAACCTTAGCCAATAATATGCTGTGCCTTGTTGTGGGCTTTATTTTATGTATTCAGCATGGCATGTGTTTCCTTGTAACGCTCTTGAATTCCAGGCAAAAATCAAAGCCTTTCCAATTTATGAAAACTGTTTCAGACATTTACTGATTCTGTTCTCTAGACAAGCAAACTGTCTTATGGCAAAATAAACCAAACCTATATGAAAGAGCTTTACTCCTCTTTTCATTAAAAGAAACTTGGCCAAGCGCCTTTTCCCAGCTTAATCTAACTAATGGTGCCAACAGACAGACTTTCAAACAGCCGTATTAATAGCGGGTGGTGCAAGGCTGAAAAAATACTGATTTTTTTTTTGTTTAGTATGACTAAGACAGTTGCAAGCTGGGTAGCAAAAATAAACAGAAAATGCTAGGCACTCCAAATGTGTAACATTATTAAGCTCTATCCTCCAATTTGATATAACTAAAAATGTATAGTGAACAGTTAAGACTTTGATGTTCAGAATCAACAACTAGTCCTATCATTGCACATAAGAAATAACCCAACTCCTTCAAAATCTGGTGACTGTTCTGATCCAATTTTTTTTCATCTATCTCTTATTTACCTACAGTTTACAAGCTGCTTATATCAATTATTTCCCAAAACATTTACAGGTGTGTCCTAACAGACCAAGAAATACTATAGCTCTCACTGTTGATTCCCTCATATTCAATAAGGCTGGAAAAAACTCCAGATATTTATCAATTGTTTATATTGAATACCAAATGACATTTAAATCTTGAGTATATACAGTACAAGGTTTATAATTGAATTATTAGTTTACTGTATAAACCCAGTATGCTTTATTAACTGATTAGTCATCTGACCATATCATGTTAAAATATAATAAAATACATTAGATAAAGTATGATTACAAAACAGATTAAAAACAGATTAAAAGTAGAATATTCTGGTTTCTCTTCAGATTGTATACTGTCTAAACGATGAGTTCTCAACCTTTTAAAGCCGGAGGCCTGGTCATGCTCCCTCAGACAGCTTCAGGGGCCGGATGGCCATTTTGCCCTTCCTACACCACATTGGCACCCTGGTGTGGTGGAGGCAGTGGGGGGCCACATGAAATGGTGCCACAGGACACATCCAGTCCACGGGCCACAGGTTGGGAATCCTTGGTCAAACCCATGACAAAGTGAAGATCACAATTAAGCTGCAAAGAGCCCTCTCTAACAATCTATAACTATTAAAAAGAGGGGTTAACTGTTGGGTTTGTTCAAAGGCTCCTGCACCAGGCCCAACCATCCCCAACCTAGCCTTCCGCACTCACCGTAACCCCTGCCTTCTCAGCACCACAGGGTTTTGGTCATCGCCAGTGGGGCAGCAGCCCCACGAATGGGAACAAAGAGAAACAACTTCAATTCCCAATGTCCTCTGCGCCGTGGCACACCTCAGCCAATGAGCCAATGAGGCGCGAGCAAAAAGAAAGTTGGGAACCACGTCGTGCCCAATTGAAATTGAGCTGCAGGGAAAAAAACACCACATGAATATAAACAAAACAAACAAAACTCCAAGTCCCAGAGTCCTACGCACCGTGAGCACTTCAGCCAATCAGGCTGAAGAGCGCAAGTGCGCAGAACACTGAGATGGCCGGCGCACGAAAAAAACAAACAAACATGCCAGCCTCCCGCAATGGGAGTGCAAGTCCACTGCACGGCCTTGTAAACAAACACACACAAAAACCCATGCCAAGACCACCTCCGGCCTTCTTTCCCGAAGGAACGGGGAGAAGAGGGACTCTCTCTCCTCCACGCTACCCCGCCGAAGATACAGCGAGACCACCACCAGCCTCAAGATCAGTTGAGCCGGGATGGGAAAAAATACCACCAGCAGGCAGCAGTTCATCAGGGGAAGCACCCTCCATGGCGAATGACTGGCTGCTGCCTTTGTACTTCTGACGGAAGTAATACAAAAGCAACAGCCAGCTATCTGCAAGGAAGAGCACCACCCCTTACGGATTGCTGCCTGTCAATCTCCGGTTAG
This sequence comes from Bradypodion ventrale, assembly GCA_035047345.1. Classification (NCBI taxonomy): domain Eukaryota; kingdom Metazoa; phylum Chordata; class Lepidosauria; order Squamata; family Chamaeleonidae; genus Bradypodion; species Bradypodion ventrale. The sequence goes on along the minus strand of JAWDJE010000011.1, from coordinate 7,247,491 downwards.
GTAAGCCAGGAGAGAAAGGAGACAGAGAGGAGAGAACCATCGTCAGGCAGATAGCTCTTCTCTGCCTCCTTCTCCCCCGACCTACCTAACGAACCTTCCCGGGGGAAGAGCGAGCTGATTGCCAGCTCCTCCTTTTCCCCATTGCTGCATCAAAACCAAAATTCGAAGCAGCAATGGGGAGAAGAGAAACCGATAGGCAGTCTGTTCTTCATGCAAAAGTACACACCAACAAAACCAAACATTTACCCAAAATGCCAAACACCAAAAATAAAACACAAATAAATAAATAAACAAACAAACAAACAAACACATTAACCAACAAAACAATAAACAACAAAATCCACAAACAAAAACACCCAAAATACCATGAAAGCACAGAAAAAACACCTAACTACAACACAAAAATACCTAACTCAAACAACAAAAATACCACAAATTAAACAAATAATCACAAAAGAAATCAGAAACATAAAAACCAACCAGAAATAAACAAAACAATTAAACACATCTAAAACCAAAACAAAAACACAAAAGAAGAAACAGAAACACCTAGCAGTCCAACAAAAAAACAAAACAAAAACAAAACCCAGATAAAAAAACCCAGAGAACTCCTCCCTCCACGACTCCGTAACAGAAATGAAGAAGCAAAGACTACTTACCAGAAGAAGCCCCACCTAGAGGCTGGGAGAGAAAAAACAAGTCAAACAAAAAGAGAATCCAACACTATTACTAACAGCCCCACCTAGAGGCCACAAGTGTAAAAACAAGTCAGAAAAATAAGAAATAAATCCAAATCACAAATAAATCTAATAAAATAGATAAAAAAGTCACAAACCACAAATGCAAAACACACCCACCCAAACCACCCTTAACCAAAAAACAAAAACAAAAAACCACAAATAAAAACTGCCCGGCAAGGCTGGGCAAACTATGCTAGTATCCTTATTTTAAAAAAGAAATATTTTTCAAGGTGATTCTTTGAGTTTTTTTGTGGTTCCATCTTGGTTAAAACAGTTTCTATACAGCTCAGTCAAAGTGCTAAAGTTTACAAGCCTAATTTTCAGAGAAATTGCCTTAATGTTTCACATGTTATCCTATATGGACAATATTAAGTTTTTTGCAAGCTCTCCTGATAAACTGAATAGCCTTTTAAACATCATTGAGTTTTACAGTACAAATATCAAAATAAACTTTGGAATTAATTTGTTATTATACACATAAAAGAGTAATAGCTATGAGTTCATTAACAGATAGTTTACTCAATGTTTAGAGGAGCAAAAAACCCTATAAATAGCTAGGCAGCTACAAAAATGTTGAACTGTTATTTAGAAGCAAGTACTGTACTTTAATAAAGTGAATGTAGTAATCAGAGAATATAACTTGATGCAAAAGAAAAAATGCAACTATTAATATCTGAGCAACTCAAGTATTAACATATTCTTTTGAACATACAGGGTGATTTAATATTGACTGACTGACTGACTGACTGATTGATTGATTGATTCCCCATCCTTCTTGTGCATTCCGTTCCGTGCGCTCCGGTGTCTAGTCATGCCTGCCACATAATCACGGAAATGTCTGCAGAAGCAGGCAATGCTGGCTCTTCGGCTTTGAAACAGAGATGAGCACTGAACCCGAGAGTCGGATATGACTGGCTTTCGAGCAAGGGAAACCTTTACCTTTACTGGTGCACTCACCACTCAGGACAGCTTACAGACATAAAAATATCATAAACACCCCCCGTTTTAAAAACCGCCTTGTTGATTGATTTGGATGAAATAAATATAGATAAAAATATGAAAAATTTGTTATCTATCTTCTCAACAATAGCAAGACAGTGTTTGCAAAGAACTGGAAAAATAACTTAAACTTAGAAGTGGATAACTGGTATAAAGAGATATGAGAAATGGCTCTAAATGATAAACTTACAGTACATGGGAGTTGAATTTGAAAAAAGGTTTGTCCCCAGGGACAAAAAAGGTTTAATTAAAGAAAATAAATTTTGGAATATCTGGTACCATTTTTTAAAAAAGTATACATTGATTAGGAGTAGAGGTGGCAGCCCGGTACCAGACCAAATGAGTTTTTGGAAATTATAATTTATTATATGACAGATATGGCTTGTTTCAGGGCATTGTAGACAGCAGTTGGGTAAAATTGTTTATTTAAAATTAATATTAGAAATTAAGAATCAAGATTTGGGTAAATAATAATATAGTTTTTTAAATGATTGAAGGAAATGTATGGAAATAACAGGTTTTAAGATAGATAATAGGAGTTATAATATGATTTATACCCATCATAACTGAGATAATTTTTCTTTACTGTATTATGTTATATTGTTCTGTTTGTTGTTGATTTTCTTTTTTTTCTGTATTATGTTTATTAAAATTAATTTAATTTAAAAAAAACCTGGGAACTACAATACTGTATTGTGACAAGAAAGTTATCATAGATAAACCATTATGTTAAATAAGGTGGATATTGTGGAACAATATAAGAAGGGGGAAATGCATTTGAAAGATAGCCTATCACATATTTGGATAAATGAAATATTCCAAATTTGTGGAATCAACAGCAACAGAAGATGCTTGACAAGAATGATGAAACAATGGAATACCAGCCTAATGTAATTGGTACCAAGTTAGAAAACATCAAGATCAGGAGAGGTAGATTCAAAGGTGATTCATTGTCACCTTTGTTTTTTGTAATAGACATGGTACCACTGATGATACTGTTGAATAATATGGGTCACGGATATCAAACAACAAGGTCGTCTGGAAGGATTTTGCACCTGCTGTATATGGATGATCTTAAAACTGTATGGAAAAACAAGGCAGGAAATCAATTATGCACACAGTCCAAATATTAAGCAATAATATTGCTATAGATTTTGGAACAGAACAGCGTGCAACTTTATCAGTAAGAAAAGGAAAAATAGGTGAGCCAGAAGAAAACAGCTGGCAGAAGAAAAAACCATATAGCATCTTGGATATGATGAAAACTTACAATTAAATATTTGGAAATTTTACAAGCAAATGACATAAACCAGAAAATAATGAAAAGGAAGATACAGGGCATTTGAGGACAGTAAGAAAATTCTAAAATGGAGATTGAATTGCAGAAATTTTGTAAAACCAATACTTGGGCGGTACCGGTGATGAGATAAACAGTATTGCTGGTATTGTAGATTGGATGTTGACTGATTAGAAGTAGAGAATAAGGAAGTTAATAACTGCAAACTAAGCCCTTCATCCACAGAGAATGGAGGGTGAAGGCTGCTGCAAGTGAAACAAATGGCGGAAGAGCAATTGCAAGGAGTAGCACTACTAGGCAACAGCTACATTATCAGGAGATACCTGATTCTTAGTTACAGGACTAGGACCCAAGCAATGAAGTTCCAAAACTCCAGGCTGAACATCTGTTGGACTGCGTACATTGCTGATGATGATACCTTATGCTGACCTTTTCCTCAGTTTTTAAGATATAGAATATTTAGAAGTGGTTTACCATTCCCTTCTATTGGGCGATGCTTTAGGGCTGAGCTATGACTATACAAGGCAGCTCTTCCCCAGGGACAAACTGTGACAAACTGAACTCCTTACCCATGGCTCTATACTCAGGTATTCCAACTCACTTTGATATTTATTGCTTGATAGATGAGAAAACCATTCTACCTGAAAAAAATTGTTCTGGATCACATTTAGTCAGGATGTGGCATGTTCAACTTCCTAAGTAAGGTATATATGCCAGCTATATATTTTATGATTGTATGAATTAGTTCACAGTCTTTATACTTAACATGAGTGAGCATGAGCCTTCTGGGCTCAGTTTCCACCTGCTGTATTTTATATATATATTTATTAGCAATGCAGCAAGTGGAAACTGAGCACAAAAGGCTCCAGCTCAGTTATGTTAAGTATCAAGACTGGGTTAATTCACACAACCATATTGAAAAACAATGGTGGGCATGGAATGAAAGTGCTCTGATTTCTGTTTCCAGTTGAATTATCCTGGCTGCACAGTGACCACCGTCTTCTTACAAAAGAAGATTCAACATGTTTCTATCAATTATGCTGGAGAAAGAGATATGCAAATACCAACCTCCTTGGTCATCTTTGGAAAATAATATTTTCTGTCACATACCCAGGGAAAGAAGATATTTATTATATTTCTTTTGCATTTGGGAAATATGACTATAAGTGAAGGCAGACAGCTGGTTTGTGTTTTCCCAAGAGCATGAAGACTGTAAGACCACTGTTCACAACAATGTTTTGTGGGACCTAAAATATATATATCTCAGAAATGTATTTGAATAAGAATGGCAATGGGATGGAAGAAAATAAATATGTGCACATGGGCTCTGATAATACTATCACACTTTTGAGTATAGCACTTATGAACATACACTTGGGTGTCCCCTGGGCAACAGCATAGAGCTGGCCAATTGCACTGTATTGTGCAATGCTCTGATGTGAAAAAATTCTTATTTTGAAAGCTGGTTCAGGACAGGATTGTTAGGTGTAATGAAACATTCCCTGGATCAGCAAGGAGAATTACAGAATCAAGCCTGCCAGAGGGTGACTGGATTTATTAATTTAGAGCCTATGAACTGGGAACTTGTCTCTGAAGCTGCAACATGAATGAAAGTATTCTGTCGGCTAGGAAAGACAAAACATCAGGCTCCCACCCCACTCACATACCCATACCCATGGGTCACAGTGCCTTTGCTAGATGTCATAATTTCTCTCTGCCAGCAAGGGACTCTGAAGCCTGCCTATGGGCAGCCACAGGATAATTCAACAGGCAATGTTCAAAACAATATGGGCTATTGATAGTTATGGAATAGTTCATATTGCCTTGGCTGGCAGCTTGGAGAGAAATAGGGCAAATGTCATAAGGTGATGAACCCAAGTTAATGCACAGATACCTAACTTAGGTAATGCACAATATCTAACTCACGGACTTAGTTGGGCAAACAAGGCGCATTGGGCAAGTTAATTAAGTTTAAGCGCCCGGAGTCAATATAGTCAAGACCCTGAGATTAGGGCGAGAACAATGGGTTTCGCCAACCCGGTTAATCAGTTACTCAGCGGAGGTCCAGGGTACTCAGTAACTTCCGAGTAACTTCCAAGAGCTAACGAATGTCAGCGAATGTCAGCGAAATGCCACATATGCAAGCCCTTCCATGACAGGGTCACGCACCACTCAGGCACGTAACACCCTGAGGCAGGGTAATAAATACAGACCACCTGAACCAATCAGGACTGGACTTTCACCGCACATTCGTCTCACGTGCCTTTCCTTGCGGCCAGTCACTCCGACCTCCGTGGGCCATTTCTGCCCCAGGTGACCCTTTCCGTGGGCCACTGCAACAGCCCCTGCTGCCAATTCATCCAGCCCACAAAGCCCTCATTGCTCCCGGAAGTGGAAGTAAAACGTGCCTGTACTTCCTCTTCCAGGAGTGACGATGGCTTCATGGGCCAGATGAATTGGCATTGGGGCCAGATACGGCCCCCGGGCCATAGTTTGGGCAACCCTGTACTACAGCAATCACCAGCTCACATAGTTGTCTTAGCTGAGTAGGAGGGAGAAAGAGAAAAGGAGCTAAAAAGCAAGCCTGGAAGTTATTTAATTTAAAAAAAGGGGGGAGGAGAAAACAAATTATGCTGCAGATGCTGGTAACTGCATTTCTGCATGCCCATTAAAGACATTCTCATAAAAGCCGGAACAAGACACGTCATGGGTACAACTACGCACACTGAGAAATCAATAGTCATATAACAATGTATTCCTTTTTAAAAGAAATCTATCTGTAAGATGGAAACTGAGAGCAGCTAAGGCTTTCTCCTCCACTAAAGAGGTAAAAATTTACACGCGCTGCCAGTTCAGATAGGACCTACCATGTTTAATATATTCTGGGTTATATTTTTCCTAGCTAAATCAATAACAGGCAGCTATTCCCCAAGGTGAAAATATACATTAAGGAGAAAAGACATGAGACTAGACAACCTTCCAGTTATTTGTTAAAGGCGGAGAAAGAAGAAACTGGGTGTGTGTGGTGGGGGGAGAGTGCTTAGAGCCTTTTGTGCTTTCTTCCAATCCATGTAGATGGATTATATCTCTGGTGAGACATCTGCACACAATGTAACAGTGTTAGAAGCAGCCAAATGACACTCCTCCCTGTTTGATAACACAATGCATACTTTACCATTATTGATTCTTCCACATAAGTGCCTTGCACAGAACATAACATGCTGCTTAGATTATACTTTGCAAAAAAAGAACACCAAGAAAGGTTCCCAGCTGCCTAAACAATAACGCCCTGCTTACAACCTGATATGACACATAGGTGGAACAGCTGTATTAGCCTTGGCAGGAAATTATTTCAGACACAGCTATGCTTGATTTATGGCTCGGATCCTTGAGCACAGCACCTGATGTGATTTTTTTTTTTTTGGGAAGATGGACAACACTCAGACGTCTTCACACCAGCCTGCCGTTGCTTTGTGCAACTAGGCTAATGGACGATAAGCAGCCAGCACCAGAACACTGGATGGTTTCCCCTGGCACTGAAAATTTTGTCAGCTTCACTCGACATAAGCGTCTTCTATCCTGTGCCCCCCACCCCCACCGCCTTTCCCTTGGCATGACAATTTCAGGGCAACGCAAGCCATTCTTCCATAGCAATTGCAGCTGAGGATTGTTAGATCTGGAGAAATTTAACCCAGTGGAGCGAAAGTACATGTTCATTTTTATTTAGGCTGAAGTCAGCTTGGGTAGCATGAGTCCTATCACTCTATAACCCATTAAAGAGCCCCTCCTCAGAGCATTGCATTCTCTCTCACGCCTTCACTTGAAACCTTTGCAGCTGCATTACACACACTAAATGATTTAGCACTCTATTTTCAAGATGGCCAATAAAAGGACATACAAGCCGTGCCAAACTTCCTGGTGTTCTTAGCCAACTTTTAAAGCTTTCTGTTTCCTCTTGGCCAAACTTTCCTAAGAAGGCAAACCCCTACAACATGCCTAATCTCCCCTGAAAGGAAGCAGATATGCTTTACTATCCAGCAGGTTTTTCTTTACTGGCAGGGAATAATACTTATGCACTATACATGGGTAAGGAGTGGGGAAGGGGTGTGTGTGCATAAGTTAGTATTAAAAAACATTACATTAAATACACTTTAAAAATCTGAGAACCAAGCCAAGCAAAGCAAATAGACAACTAAGAAATGAGGGAGTATTTCCTCTGAAGAAAATCATCAAATTTCAAGGCGAGACAAAAAAGGAGACATAAAACAATCCAAAATAATGAAGTGCGTTTAAATAGGATAGAAGGAATGCATTTACAGGTATGCCTCTTTCAGTGCAATAAAACATGAAGAAGAAGAAGGGCTGTCATGTTTTTGCATTTTGTAATTGTGGTTGATAAATGAAATAGGTTTTCCACTCAGTGGGTATTTAATATTTTGTTCTGTATTTATAATTGTGTTCGGACAACACTGCAGTAATACCATGCTGCCAATTAAGTTATACTTTATTAAAAATGCAGCAGTCAGCAGAAGCAACAGTTACAGCTACTATAATACATGACAAAAGGCCCAGACGGTGTATGTTATTTTTTTTCTTCTATTCTTAGTATGTGATATGTTTTTTCAATACTGGCAAGATATAATATCTTAAGCAGAAAACCAAACTGAACTCTGCAGCAGCAGCTGGAAATGGTATATGAGCCAAGAAAACATTATCACACTTCTGGTGAACATGTAAACTGGCCTTTACTCTCTTCCCATACTCAATCCCACCTTGGACATTGGAAATATAATTTTAGGGGGGTTTATTATTTATTTTTTATTATTTGATTTTCATAAAGAAAAAAATCCCAACTACTACAGAAAAATGCTAATTTTAGCTTAGAGTTTTGTTGTAAGGCCATGAAAAAATAATTTACTATTATGTTCGCAGTTTTTAAAAGTAACATTCACTTGAACATTTCTTAAAAGTAAAACAACAGATACTTTGTCGTTAATAATAATTACATGCTATCAAGTCAGTTCTGACCCTTTCACAGGCATCCTAGGCATAAAGCAATCAAAAGTAGTTTACCATTTCCCTTTCATAAATGCAGGGACTGCAGTGGCTCAAGTGGCTAAGACACTGACTGGGAGGCGGAAGGTCAGCAGTTCAATTCCCGAGTACTGCAGGATGGAATGAGCTCCCATCTTTGTCCCAGCTCCTGCCAACCTAGCAGTTCAAAAGCAAGAAATTGCAAGTAGATAAATAGGGACCAGTTCTGTGGGAAATTAACAGCGTTCTGTGTGCTCCGGTGTCTAGTCATGTCTGCCACATGACCACGGAAACATCTGCAGAAGCAGACAGCACTGGCTCTTTGGCTTTGAAACAGAAATGAGCACTGAACTCTAGAGTCAGATACGACTGGCTTTCGAGCAAGGGAAACCTTTACCTTTACCTATTTCCCTTTACTAGGAGCACATTGTGACTGTGTTAGATAGTGTTTGCATAGTTATGCAGCTAGCATGCCCGAAAAGGATTAAGACTGAATGTTTTAAAATGAAAACAGTTCCCTTTTTCTTTCTTCTTAGTCCTTAATGTAAAAATGCTAGGCACAGTTTTAGCAGAAGGAAAAATAATGTTTACTTACAAACAAAGTTGTTAGGTAGAAAATATAATATAATATAATATAATATAATATAATATAATATAATATAATATAATATAATATAATATAATATAATATAATATAATATAATATAATATAGCAGTTCACTTTATCTTGGTTGCTATAAAGGCAGGAAGAACAATCTCTCAAGCAAGTGATAGTTGCAAAAGGGAAAAGAGTTACTGGTTTTCTGAGACTAATATTTTGAGCAGTACAAGAAAAACAAATATCAAAGCTTCAAGTAGAAAGACCATTCATTACCTTTGGAGAGCAGAAACACTTCGCCTGCCGATTGGCTGTTTTGAATTACTAGTTTTGCTAAGTATTGGTACTCCCCATTTCCATGCTACTGTACAAAACAAACACACAAAACATTATGGGATTGCCTGCATAAAGCAAAACAGTCCAAACTATACAGATTAGTTTTTCTTCAAGAAAGCACAGTAGAGAATTAAACTCCTGGGTTATGCTCCAACCCACTAAGCTATCTACATTTGAATGATATAGAATGATCATTGTTTTGTGGTACATGACACTGTCTTGCTATCTTGTTGTCACTTCAATATCACTTCAGAATACGAACTAACTACAGAAGCCAGAATTTGAACTACAGCATGTGATATTTTCTCTCACATCAACTATGTGGCATTTCCACCATTTAACAAAGCTTCAGCATCGTAATTATATGTTACAATCATACTGCAAGAAAAAAAATCCCTTGTTAATTTACAAAAATAATGCAACGTAATTTTTGTATGTTATCTAGCAAGAAGCTGGAACCAACTTATCAAGACTTTAATAGAGCTTCTAAAGTAAGTGAAATATGGTCCACGGAAGCTCACATTTAAACACAGGAGTTAGTCTTTAAGGTGCCACAATTTATTTATTTTTATTTTTATTTTTTTTGCTGTTCTGTTTTGTTTACTCTCAGATATGCATGCACAGACGAATATGGCTGCCACTTCAAACATTTGAAATATTTGAGTGGTTTTAGCAGTTCCACACCCTAAGTGAGTTTACATGGAGTACACAAAAAGAGTCTCCTCAAAGATTGTAGTATTTTTGAACGATAATCAGACATGCCCCGGGCAACGGCAACCTTGTAGTGATGGCTAATCTTTTTCACACTTGGTCAGTCGAAAGGAACTATGAAATGAATTCACGAAAAGGTGGCTTCATTTTGTCAGTTTAAAAGCTGGCCTAGACACGAAAGGAGAAGTGAGTTTCCATGGCTGAATGGGGATTCAAACCGAGGCCTCCTGAGTCCTGTCACTCTGTCCACCATACCACACTGGGTGTCCCTGTAACAAATTTATTAGATATCAGATAAAGGAACTGATTATAAATTAACTAGGAATGTGCAGTTCGATTCATTCACTTGAATTTATTGCTTAATCCACTAAGTTTCCAAACCCTCTTCATGTTATCCTTACCTACTATCCCTGTGATTCCAGGAACAAGTTAGCAAGATTGAGATGCACAAACAACATGCTATCCAACATGTGCATGAAAATGCTTAGAAAGCATGAAAAAGCCATAATTCTGAAAGAAAATAATCTGCCAACGAATGTGAACAAAGTTCATTGTGATAAAGCAGACGCTTTTGTGAATCATAAGCAGACTTCCTACAAAACTTTTTTTCCTCATTCCCTGAAGACATGTGCAATTTTCACTGCCTGTCAGTTTATCAAAAAGACCAGGGCATCAAATTTTAGCTCTGGATTGTCAGGTCTGATCCCCATTTCCTTTCAAATTCCAAAATACTGACACATTGATTGGAGTTCATAGTGTCAGACAATTGCACTTAAACCCCCACCCTTTTTTTGCTAAAAATTTATCTTCTGATCTATCTTTTATGCTTAATTTTCTTTGCAGCCTCATGGGGATTGATTGATTGGGGCTCATTTATATATGATTTTCACAAAGTAGCAGATGCCTCATTCATACTAAACCATTCTTTTGTGTAATAATCCTTTTAAAAAGGAGCTTCGCTCAGGTGATATATTCTTATTCAACCTGCAGCGATGTCGCCGTGAATGAGCTTCCCTGCATTCTTGACCATTAACTTTAAATCAAATGAAACCATTTTAAGTTAGGAAGTACAGGGTGTCCCAAAGGTAGCCATACATAACAACAAATATATTGGAATGCATGTTCTCTCTCTCTCTCTCTCTCTGTAAAGCTGGCCAATATTTTCTCAATAAATGTACATTTAACTACAATTTCCCGTTTTCCCTATGTATGGCAACTTTTGGGACACCCTGTATTTACATGCAAAATAAAGTTTTAGAACAGTGGTTCTCAACCTTTTCAAGCCGAGGGCTGGGTCACGCTCTCTCAGACAGCTTTGGGGGCCAAATGGCCATTTTGCCCTGCCTGCCACACGTGGTATTTCTGGGTGTGGTGGGGGGCACATGAAATGGTGTTGTGGGCCGCATCTGGGCCCCGGGCCATAGGTTGAGAACCCCTGTTTTAGAAACCCAAAGAACAAAAGAGAAAATATCTCAGTAATAGTATGTCTATTCTTGACAGGCTTCAAAAGATAGACAGTTTCTTTCTGCAGTTCTCATAATGCACACACTACAGGACAATGTTGGCATTATATCTTATTTGATAGGGATATTTGTAATCGCAGGGTCTGAGCCTATATAAGACATATTTCTATATATTTCTAGTGTCCTCTTCCTTAAGACTTTCACAATAGTCTTTGTTCAAAAAGAAGACTCATCAGGTCTCAACAGCAGAAGATTCTTAGAAAAAAATTGTAACCTGGTCATCCCTTTGTGCTAGAGATCTAAAGTTTTCAACGAAATCCAATCCTAACTTGTATGTAAAGGCAGAATCGGGCTGCAGATACTCCGCAGATACTTTATTTTTTGGGAACTGTGCCTTCCATAATCTCCTAAGAAACATGGCCAGTGACCATTACTGGACATACCTGTCAAGTTTAGGGAAATTTCTATTTTACACTCTTTCCCGCCATCATCCCGTATTAGTTAGACTGCAATTTGACTGGAGTTAGACTGGAGGCCAGCACAGGATAAGCATAGCTGCCCAGTGGTCCTGTTTTGGCCGGGAAATTTCCCTTATTTGACAGGAATTTCCCGAAACTTGATAGGTATGTTACTGGGGGATTATAGTAGTTCAAAAGGTAACATTTCCAAGACCACCAACCTAACTCCAGAGAGTAGCAATGTACAGGCTTCCCTTGAAAAGCTAAATGTACAAGGTCCCTACAAAATAGCTATCACACAAAAAAGGTGTTCTTACTATATTGTGTCCCAGCATGAACACTTACAAAACAGCCCTTATTTAGCAACTAACGATGACCTCTTATTCCAGGGGCAGCCAAACATTTTTGGGCCATGGGCCAGTCACATGGTTCCTCCCACTGGAAGTGGAAGTAAAACACACCCATGCATGTGCAAAACACTGCCGTAAATGCACCCAACATGTTTATGACAGCCATGGGTGCATTTACGGCAGTGTTTTGCACATGTGCAGGCATGTTTGACTTCAACTTCCAGGAGTGGTGGGGGCATCACAGGCCAGATGATTTGTTGTTTCAGGCCGGATCCAGCCCACGGGGCATGGTTTGGCCTACCCTGTCTTATTCTGAATGATTTTCCTATATGTGTTAACATCAGTCTCACAATGTTAGCATGTATACAGACAAAGTACTTTCTATCGAAAATTGTTGGACAAAATCCATTTGTTATTCCTAAATAAAGCAGTCCTGGTGACAGAATAAGACTTATTAAATCAACAATTGCATAAGTCACATTGATTCATTAGTCTACTTTAATGCCACCATGGACTACATCTATAAATTCATTCAAGATGACAAAATGTCCATTAATCAATTTATCTAACATATAAATCTATAATTATCCATTTTCTTCTATTAAAAGTGACAATCTGGAAATTTTCCATTCAAGATTGCCCCACAAAATCAGTTGAGAATGGACATATTAACAAAATTATAACTGATGACAGATGATATGCGAGGCCTCAGAAATATTCCTTTCTTACTTATTTATTTATGACTCGCACCTCTCACTCTCTTCCCAAGATAAACAGAAACTAAAGTAGTTAAGCCAGTGGTTTCCCAACCTTTGGTGTTTGGACTCCAATTCCCAGAAGCCTAAGTCAATTCCCCAAAGCACTAGTCAGCTGATGTACTGACTTAGGGTTCTGGGAATTGGAGTCCCCCTGTGAGATGTGTGCTCAATATTGGGAACCACTGAATTAAGCCAAAACACGGGATAAATATTTTTCCCTTTTATTAAACAAAATAGAAACTTCTGTGGTGAAACTGGAGGTGTGGACCATAGAATTCTACTACTGTGTAAGCTTTTAAGTCTTCTATATACATGCCTGGGAGAACCTAGTGTTTATCTGCTAATTACTAAAAGGAAATAACAGTTTCAATTCATCTTCTATCTTAAAAAGACATCAAGGCCACTAACACCTGCAGCTTTATCTTTTGTCTGAGAGGGCATCAAAGCAACTCAAAGGGGCCTAATACTGCAAACCTATAATTTGACTTCAAAAACCAGTATGCTTCCTTCTCCAAAGACATATTAATAGAGGGCATTCAACATGTGGATTCAACACATTAACTGACACATTAACACTGACATTAACATACATCAGTGGTGGCAAACCTATGGCATGTGTGCCAGATGTGGCACTTGGAGCCCTCTCTGTGGGCACCAGCGCAGTCACCCCAGCACAGAGTTCGCCCTGCCCCTCTGCCCAGCAGCCCAATGGGAGCACTTCCTCCCTCCCCCCATCATAGAGTTCACCCCACTCCTCTGCTCAGCAGCCCAATGGGAGTGTTTCCTTTCTCCCCTGTTGCTGTGTTGGCACTTTGCAATAAATAAGTGAGTTTTAGGTTGCAGTTTGGCCACTTAGGCTCTAAAAGGTTCACCATCACTGACATATATAATGGAATTAGAAAGTTAATGTCTTGGCTCAGTTTCACTCAGGAGGGGGACTTTGTCCACAAGCCAAGCTTGCCTTTTAGGAAGAACCTTGGTTCATCTTCTGTTTGCTTTTCTTCAATGTTGTGCTGGTTAGAGTAACACTCTGCTGATGTCTCAGAACTAACCTGTAATTCTGCCAAAGTGTGAGTATTAGACAGGCTAGCTAGCTTTGTTATTTTCTGATGTATTTACCTTGAATTGTTCAAAGTTCAATCTCTGTAATTGTTCCTGTATTTGAGAGAAACAAACTTTTTTTTGTGTAACTGTGTGGAATTATTGCCCTTTTGTTCTTTGCCACCCTTTTCTCTTTAATAAAATAAAATAATATTTTCAAACAGTTGTTTTGATTTTTGACTCAGAGAGTTTATGGTACTTAAAACCAATCCTTAACTTGACCAGCTACTGGAAATTGTTCAGTTTGTGTAATAGCGGTGGCAGCTACACCATAGGATTTACATGCTAGCTCAAAATGCTTAACCTTGTGGATTTTTGTTTTCCCATTGCCAAGTCTGGGAAACTGGCATGGGAATGATATGGTTCAGGGGGCATAGCCTTCACAATATCTAACACCTCCCTGAATGTACAACAAACATCTCACGTGAGGATCCATTAATTAAATGCAATCTGTCAATGTGAGTAATGCTTTTTCCTTACACTAGTTTAATGACACAACAGGATTTCCCCATTTCCCTCCAGCTACATGACTCAAAATACTTCCCAGCCTATCTAAGGATTCATTTATGGCCAGTGCAGATGCTACATGCTAAATATGAGAATTCAGCACATCTGAAAGCACACATTCAAAAGAAAAAAATGTGCTCTCCCATCATCTCCTCCCCTACAATAAAATATTTTCTTAAATTAAAAACCAGAATTAGCCTAGCAAAGAAAGTCATTGTTTAGTGTTCAAAAATAGTCCATATCTATGGATCCCCATGCCCTCCATATGCAGGGGACACCAAAGAGGTCCATGGGGGTGGGTCATTACCACACAGAAAAACAGTTGGTGCAATAAAATCAAAAGTTTATTCCAAAACTATGTACGTCGGACCAAATAACTTAACTGTTTCTCCTTCTTCCAAACTCTATTTTCCTCTTATTTCCAGTTGCTTACAGCAGCTGGTTAGAGCTCACCCTCATCTAACTGTTTGGGGTGGTCCTCTTCCCACCCAATCCTTTAATGTCCTTTCCTCTTCTCACACTCTTCCTTAGCATTAAAAGTCTCTAAAGCTGCCACAGTGTTTTAAATTGGGGCACTCTTCTCTGGCACCATAACTGGATTGATGTTGGTGCAGGTGAGGTAGGGCTAGATGCCTCCAAAGGGACCCAGGGCTTCTCAGTGAGGGCTTAAAGTCAAGAAGGTTTAATAGTCTTCTGCTCCAGCTACAGAGGGTTCAGTAGGTTTGCAGAAAAGCATTATTTGGTAAAGTCCAGTGTAACCACAGTAGGAGAAGACCTTGAGGTGCCAAGGACTCTCCCAACTCTTTTGAGAATCAGCCCATATATTCTGACTCTTCTTTTCCAATTTGATGTTCTCCATCTCAACAAATGGACATTTTTCTCTTTTCTACTTCTCCTTTCACCAATGCTTTCTTTAGTGTCTTGCACGGAAGACAAAGAAGGAGTCGCAGTGAGGACTAACACAGGTTTATTGGTTGATGATCAGGATGAACATGTGGTAATGGCGGAGGTACATCTCATTATATGTTGTTGTTGTTCAGTCGCACAGTCGATTCCGACCCTTTGCGACCCTATGGACCATCGTTCTCCAGGCGCCTCTGTCCTCCACCATCCCCCTCAGTCCTCCCAGTTCTGTGCCCATTGTGTCTACAATACCATCTATCCATCTCATCCTTGGCCTCCCCCTTCTTCTTTTGCCCTCCACCTTTCCCAACATCACGGCCTTCTCAAGTGAATCCTCCCTTCTCATTTGATGCCCAAAGTACTTTAGCCTCATCTTTACTATTTGACCTTCCAATGAGCAGTCAGTGTTGATTTCTTCTAAGATTGACCTATTTGTTCTCCTCGCTGTCCAAGGTACCCTCAAAACTCTCCTCCAACACCACATTTCAAAGGCATCTATTCTTCTGCGTTCAGCTTTCCTAATTGTCCAGCTCTCACATCCGTACATTACCACTGGGAATACCATAGCTTTGACTATTCTAATTTTTGTTTTCAAGGTGATGTCTCTGCTTTTCACTATGTTCCCCAGGTTTCTCATGGCTTGTCTCCCTAGAATCAGCCGCCTCTTTATTTCATGGCTGCAATCTCCATCTGCAGTGATCTTAGATCCTAAGAAAGTAAAATCTGTCACTGCTTCTACTTCTTCCCCATCTATTTTCCAGGAACTGATCGGGCCTGTTGCCATTATCTTGGTTTTCTTGATATTGAGTCTCAAGCCAGCTTTTGCACTCTCTTCCTTCACACCGATCAAGAGATTCTTTAGGTCTTCCTCACTTTCTGCCATTAGGGTGGTGTCGTCTGCATATCTCAGATTGTTGATGTTTCTCCCAGCAATTTTGATCCCATATTGTGATTCCTCCATCCCTGCATTGCGCATTATGTGCTCTGTGTATAAATTGAATAAGCAGGGTGACAGTAAATACAGTATATACAGTAGCATAATACATTTGAATCTTGCTGCACGGTAGCTCATTAGCTGCTACCGGCGTGGCCTCGCCCAGGTCACGCCTCTCTCCTGTAGTTCTTCTTCTGTGGTTCTTGATCATGTGGGGAAGTTCCCGCGGCTGTTCATGATTTGGGGAATGTGAGCCATGTGAGACTGAACGCTCGCAGCTGCCCTCTATGGGCGGCTTGCTCGCGTTCCTTAACAGCTGAGATACATTGTGATTGTGGACTGGTTACATTCATATATTTAAAGTAACATGTACATGCATACATAACATCCCTCCCCCCTAGGATGGGATGAAGTCCCTCAACCATTGTGGCTTGCCGCACGTGCGCCTGGGGCGTGCGGCCGCCTGACCTAATACATGGGAGCCTGTGGCCCCTGGTTCCGCGGAGTCTCGTCCTGCAACAGAAAATGGAGACTCGTTAGTGGTTCTGTGGGGAGTCTGCGACACCCTTGCATTGGGGGACGGGAATGGAATAAACAGCTGGGACGTGAACCCCTGTCCACCGCCTGAGGAGCCCGGGGACCCTCCCAGCACGAACCTCGGGACCGACGAGGATGCCCTCGCCACCTCCTGCTGCCTGCTCGGGGGTCCGGGAAATTGAGGCGGGCGAGCTCCCGCTGGCTGCCTGTCTTGGGGGCGCTTGTCTTTTAGGGGCCGGAGCTATGGTGTACTCTAGTACGCAAGGACTGGGGGGGCTGGAGGTACCAGGGGCTGAACTGAAACCCCTCTTCTCGCTAGGACGGGTGGGGGACCACTCCGCTAACTCCCCCTGGTATGGAAAATCATCATTAAATTCGGCCCCTTCTTCTGAGGTATCCTCCGCTGTGGGAGAAAACCGAGGGTATGCATTTGTAATCCCTGGGGCCGCTGTGTCTCCCCCTTGGGTAATGCGGGTGGGGGAGGACCCTAACGCTGATTCCCCCTCACCGGTGACTCGCCTTCTGAGTTGGTCAGCGTGCCTTCTCCAGAGTAGACCTGAGCTGGTCTCGACCCTGTAGGATACCGGCCCCGTTTGCTCAACAATTGTCTCCGGTACCCACGCTGGCCCCGAGGACGCGTAGTTCCTGCAGTGAACCGGGTCCCCTACCGAAAAACTTTTAGAGCTCTCTCCACCTATGCTTATATTTCTCCCTTCATCCTCCACCCTGGACGGATCCATCCGGTCAAAAAGTGTTACCGGACGCCTCCTCATGAGGAGTTCGGCTGGGGAAAAACCTGAAGCTAAGGGGGTTGTCCTGTAGCAGATGAGGAACTGGCACAGATGCAGGTTCAACTCACCGGGACCCATGCGCTGCAGTGCGTCTTTCGTAGTGCGCACTTGGTGCTCTACCTGACCGTTTGTGGCGGGGTGAAAGGGGGCAGCGGTGATGTGCCTGATTGCGTTCCTCTCTATGAACGTTTTGAACTCTGCAGACGTGAAGGTGCTCGCGTTGTCGCTCACAAGGACGTCTGGCAGGCCGAAGCAGGCAAAAAGCTTGCGCAACTGCCTAATGGTCGCCGCGGAGGAGGTGCTGCTCATAGGGATTACCTCCAACCACTTGGAGTAGGAGTCGACTACCAGTAGGAACGTGGCCCCGTGGAAAGGCCCCGCGAAGTCGACATGAATCCTGGACCATGGCCCGCGGGCCATGTCCCATTCCCTGTGGGGTAGCCGGGACTCCTCGGGCCGAGAGCTCTGGCAGCTCTCGCACGTGCCCACTAAACGTTCTATATCCGCGTCTATTTGGGGCCACCAAAAGAAACTCCTGGCTAGAGCCTTGGAGCGCACAATCCCTGGGTGACTGGTGTGCAGTAGCTTCAGTACCCTCGCTCTTAACTTCTCTGGAATGACTACCCGCTGTCCCCAGAGTAAGCAACCCCTTTCCAGGGAGAGCTCCACTCTGCGCCTGCAAAACGGCTTGAATTGCCCATCTGGGGGAGTAGTGGGCCACCCTTTTCTAACCCAGGAGCTGACTTGGGCCAGGATCTTGTCGGCCGCCGTGGCCTTGGCGAGGTCGGCCGGAACAATGGGGGGTGAGTCGAGGGACTCGATCAGCAGGACTTGGTGGTCCTGCTCCACCTCGCATGCGGGGTCCCCTAGGCTAGGGAGAGGGGATCGGGACAGTGCATCTGCATGGGAGATCTCCTTCCCTGGGCGGTAAATTAGCTCGTATTGGTAAGCGTTGAGGAAGATAGCCCAATGCAGCATCCTGGGGGATAGGATTTGGGGGGTCGGTTTGCCGGTAGTGAAGATCCCTAGAAGCGGCTTGTGATCCGTCACCACCGTAAACTCGCGCCCATACAAAAAGTCATGGAACTTTTTCGTTCCCGCGATTATGGCCAGGGCCTCCCTATCCGTCTGCGCGTAATTGCGCTCAGCTTTTGAAAGGGACCTTGAATAGTATGCCACCGGGGCCTCCCGCCCGCTCTCTAGCACGTGGCACAGGACCGACCCCACCCCCACCGGGGACGCGTCACAGACTAGAACCACTGGCTTCCTCGGATCAAAGTGGGTCAGGACAGCATTCGATGAAAGGAGTGACTTTAGCTCTAGGAATGCTTTCTCCTGCCTATCCCCCCCACCGCCAAGCCGTGTCCTTCTTGAGAAGCGCATGCAGTGGCTCCGCGACCGATGCCTTCCTAGGCAGGAATGAGTGATAGAAATTGAGGAGCCCTAGGAAAGACTGCAACTCTGGCTTCGCGGTGGGGCGAGGGGCGTTCTTTACAGCCGCAACCTTGGACTCCGAGGGCCGAATTCCCTCCGGGGTTACCTTAAACCCTAGGAACTCGACCTCTCTCGCGAAAAACACGCATTTGTCCTTTCGTAGGCGAAGCCCCGCTTTTTCGAAAACTGAGAGGACCCCATCTAACCTCCTAGCTAGCTCCACCTCGCTCCCCGCTGTTATCAGGACATCGTCGAAGTAGGGGAGAACACCTGGGAGTCCCTTTAATAGGCGTTCCACGAGGGCCTGGAAAATCCCGGGGGCCGAGTTCACGCCAAACTGAAGGCGCGTCACCTTAAAGGGCCCCTTGTGCGTTACGATCGTCTGTGCGGCGGCAGCAGCCGGGGTTACTGAGAGCTGCTGATGTGCCTGCGCTAAATCTAGCTTGGCGAAACACCTCCCCCCATGTAATGTGGCCAGTAAATGGCTGACCACGAGTACCGGATATGCATTTGGCTGAATGGCCTTATTAATCGTACATTTATAGTCCGCACAAATCCTGACCTCCCCGTTTGATTTAAGGGCCGTAACAATCGGCGTTTCCCATTCCGCCGAATCAACTGGAACCAAAATCCCCTGCCCCACCAGCTTGTCCGGTTCCGCCTCAATCTTGTCCTTTAGGGCGAAGGGCACTCTCCTTGGCTTGAGGCGGATGGGCCGGATTTCTGGGTCCAGTTCAAAGGAAACTGGGGGGGCCCTGTACGTTCCGAGCCCCTTTTTGAAAACGTCCGGGTGCGCATTGCACACATCCCGCATTGGGTCAGTCTCGATGGCATTAATGCCGGACAGTTCGATTCCCAGGGGAGCAAACCACTGTGTTCCCAAAAGGCAGCATCTCCCCCCCTTGAGGACGACTAGGGGCAGTCTCTCAGAATAGTTCTTGAATTTTACCTCGAACTTTCCCACCCCCAACACTGGGATCCCATTTCCCTGCACGTCCCGCAAGTGTGACTTCATGGCCCGCAGTTTGGGCCGCGCCTCTGGGGGAATGCGCATATACTCTCTCTGAGATAGGATGGAGTAGGACGACCCCGAGTCTATCTCCATTCTCACTGAGAGCCCCTGTAACTGTACCTCAACGAAAAAACGCCGGTGCTCCAGGCCTACGCGGTTGACGCCTTCCTCGTCGTAGCCGGTTGAGACCTTTCTGGTGCCGGTCGCCTTCCGTTGGTGTCCCCGGGGATGGCTTGGACCACCCTTGTCCTCGGTTCGCCCACGTCTGCATACTCTGGCGATGTGTCCCTTTCGGCCGCAGTTGTGGCACTCGGCCTTGCGAAACGGGCACCTCGTGCGGTCGTGGGACGCCCCACAACCGTCGCAGCGGCGGTCTTGCCTTTCGCGGGTCTCGCGCTTCTCCCCGCGTTTCCTTATCCGCTGGACGTCGTCGTCCTCGCTGGAGCAAGGGTCTGCCGTTGTGGACGACTCCTCGGACGTCACTGGTGAGCCGGCGGGCGGCTTGGGGGCCCGCCAGGCCATCTTCGCTGGTGTCCGCCGGGCCGCCTGCACTGGTGACTTGGCCCTCTCGGACGCGGTCCCTCGGGACTTGAACAGTCTGACCCCGCTCCTGGCCTCCTCAGCTGCTTGGGCCTCCCGCAGTACCTCGCTGAACGTGAGGCGGTGGTCGCGGGTCATCAGCCGCCTCTGAAGCTCCTCGTCCTTCAAACCGCACAGCATGCGGTCTCGGAAGGCCTGGTCCAGGTCGTCCCACTGGCAATGCACCGCTGCAAGCCTGAGGGCCGCCGCGTAGGCGGACACGGATTCGCCTGGGCGCTGGTCTCGCCTATGGAACGTGACCCGGGCTGGGAAGATCGAAACGGGCGGCTGGAAATGCTCACGAAGCCTCTCCAAGATGCAGTCGATGGGCACGTCCCCCACCTTCCGGGGGGCCACCAGGGTCATCAAGATCCGCATCGCGGCCGGCCCCACCTGGGCCAGGAAGTGTGAGCGCATTTTCGCGGCGGCGGCGACGCCGGCGGCCTCCATCGTGTGCCGAAACTGGCACTCGTAGAGCTCCCATTGTTCGGGCTCGCTGACATCGAACTGGTACGGCTTGACTTTGGGATTCGCCATCGATCCCACCTTCGTCGCCAATTTAGTGTCTTGCACGGAAGACAAAGAAGGAGTCGCAGTGAGGACTAACACAGGTTTATTGGTTGATGATCAGGATTAACATGTGGTAATGGCGGAGGTACATCTCATTATATACAGTAGCATAATACATTTGAATCTTGCTGCACGGTAGCTCATTGGCTGCTACCGGCGTGGCCCTTAAAATTTGGTTGAGCAGCACTGCTGAGATGATGGATTTCACAATACAATGCCAAGGTCAATCGGTGGATACTGAAAGCAGATTCCTCTCTCCTGCAATCCCAGTTTTAAAATGTTGTTGCCTGAGAACTACATTGCAGTCCCATAGTTTTAAAATGTGTTGCCCAAGTAAAATCTCAGCAATGAAACACTCCAAAACATCTCTGCACAGGGACAGTAAACCTACATGTGGGTTCACATCTCTGAATGTATGTTTTTGGCCCAGAAAATACATGAACACACCGTTTGCTGAAAGGCAAGCCGGAACCATAAAACAGCTCCCCTTTCTCTTATGGCTTGAAATTTTCACAGAGGTAGTTAAAGGTTCCTCCGATCAGTGCTTCAAAATGATCAGCAGCTGTATATAGCCCTTATGTTTCATTTAAAAATGGACAAACCAGAACTGCTTGTCAGTATATTTAGAATATTCCCTACTTGTTTTTCTGGTCAAACCCTAGACAAAGTGGCATTTCTTATCACAAGCTTAAATCAACCCTATTTAATCATGTTTACTTGATGATAACCAAAAATTCAAAAAAATGGGGCGAAAGGCATGCCTTTACATTCTTCTTTTCATGCTGCTCCACACACAGAACACAAAGGTCTCCAGAAACAAGGAAAGAGCATTGCATTGCAATTGATTTTATTTGAAATTAATGAAAATAAAGGCATTGTTGTTCAGCATTCGCAATGAATAACTATGCCAGTTTATATCAACCTTCCCAGTCTCCTCCTCTAGAGGGCTTTTAAATTGAGGTCAACAGCAAACCTATCTTTACATTTGATCTGAAAGCAAGGAATACAAAATAGCATTCTTGCCCAGGGTGGGTAAACAAAGCAACAAGGCCTTATCCTGATGATGATGGAAAATCATGCAGAATACTAACTACAGCTCTCGCCTTCATGCCAGATATGGATTGCATGGATCAAGCTGGTTAAAGGAAGGAGACAGAATGGTGAGCAAAGATACATGGTCTCCATTAACAGTGCTGAAAGATCAATGTTAGCTCAGCATAAGAATGACAAGCCCATATGTCTGATTCAATAGGATCACGAGTCCTGCTAGCTGAGGAATACAATGCACAGAAAATATGGAAGGAAATTAATAAACTCACATCACCTCCTTAAACTGACAGCCTACCTTTATCCTGAAATGACAGACTAGACAAGTCCTTGAACCAGTCAAGGTATAAAGCTTTGCCTGTCAAAGGCAGAAAGGGGCTCCAAATTACAAGTCCCTCTCTCATGCAAGCAGCAGTAGGTAGGGAGGGCTACCTATGGTAAATAAGAACATAACAGCCTTGCTGGAACAGGCCACAGCCCATCCAGTCCAGCATTCTGTCTCACACAGTGGCTCACCATTTGCTTCAGGGTATTATTCCCAAGAAGATGCCTTCATCTGCTTAGGATTCCCTGGAAATGGCTTTGAGAGATATCCTGCCTATCTCTCCAACCCGGACGTTGTCCTTAGGTATCCATAATTATAGCCATTGATACCCTTGTCCTCCATGAACTTGTCTAATCCTTTCTTGAAGCTGTCAAGACTGACAGCTGTCACCACTTCTTCTGGCAGGGAGTTCCATAGACCAGTGATCCTCTGGGTGAAAAAGTAATCAAAAGGTAGCAAATTTGGCTACCTTGCTATTTACTCCTACTTCTAGATCCTTTATGAAGAAGTTGAAAAGCAGGGATCCCAGTACTGAACCTTGGGGGACCCCCACTCTTTACTTCTCTCCACTTGGAGAAGTGTCCATTTAGTGCTACCCTCTGTTTCCTGTCCCTTAGCCAGTTGCTAATCCAGGACAAGACCTGTCCCTTTATTCCATGACTGCTAAGTTTATTCAAGAGCCTTTGGTGCGGGACCTTGTCAAAAGCCTTCTGAAAGTCCAGATAAACAATGTCAACTGGATCCCCCTTAACCACATGCTCGTTGACACTCTCAAAATATTCCAACAGATTAGTGAGGCATGATTTGCCCTTGCAAAAGCCATGTTGGCTCTCCTTTAGCAGCGTCTTCTCTTCTATCTTTTAGGATGGTTTCCATCACTTTATCTGGGACACATGTCAAACTGACCGGTCGGTAATTTCCTGGATCACCCCTGGATCCTTTTTTGAAAATTGGTGTTACATTCGCTACCTTCCAGTCATCAGGCACAAAGCCTGATTTGAGGGAAAGATTATATATTTTGGCTAGGATATCAGCAATTTCATCTTTAAGTTCCCTGAGATCTCGTGGATGGATGCCATCTGGTCCTGGTGATTTGTTAGCATTTAGTTTAACAAGACATGTAAGGACCTCCTCCCTGGTTATTTCTATCTGGCTTAATTCTTCGGTTTCCCTCCCTACGAAGATAGGCTCTGTTTTGGGCATGTGGTCTCTGTCTTCTTCAGTGAATACTGAAGCAAATAATTCATTGAGTCTCTCTGCAAACTCTGTTTCCTCTTTAATAACCCCTTGCCTTCCATTGTCATCTAATAGTCCAATGGCCTTCCTAGTTGGGTTCTTACTTCTAATGTACTTAAAGAAGTCTTTGTTTTTTCTCTGAGTATTTTTAGCTATACACTCCTCAAAGTCTTGCTTTGCTTTCCTGATTGTTGCCTTGCATTTGTTCTGCCAGAATTTATGTTTCTGCCTGATGTCCTCATTTGAACAAACCTTCCATCTTCTAAATGAGCTTTTCTTGTTTTTCCCGAACAGCTCCTTTAAGCCACATCGGAGTCTTCTTGGATCTGGCAGTGCCTTTTTTCCTTTTGGGTATGCAAGTTTCTTTCTTATGGGGTGGTTTAACATTATTTCCAAATAAAATAGGGATCCGTAACGAAATCCCAAATGTTTGGTCATGTTTTGACCCCAAACCAGCATATGCTGAGATAGGAGGAATGAAAAATAAGAATAAGGAAGATTCCATTGGTTGTGTCTGGTCCCCTCTCCCTGAAAATTCTCCTCCAAAGCCAGTTTTTGTAACCTGGACTCGCAAAGTAAAGAAGCCCAACTTGGGGAACAAATTACATATTATATGAAAGAATAAGGGTAGGGAGGGGGTATTTAGAACTTCTGGTTATCCTCTGGAAGTACTTTGACCAGTATCTTACCACTGAAAATCTACTTTAATTAAAAATATTCAGCAAGTTGCTAGGGGTGAATTACAAACAATATATTATTTCTGGTTTACATCAGTGAATTCTTCTCTCTGTCTTGAAAAACACAGAAGTTTGCTTTCCCACATTTTGAAATACAACTACGCATTCAATGTGGTTTATACTCCTGACCTCTGGAGGCAGAAAATCCTTTTCGAGCAATAAAACAGAGAACTCCTTACCTGGACTGGTGCCACTATGTTTATAAATCTCCATCTATTTACATATAACTATCAAAGTACAGGACAGGAATGAAGAGAAATACACAGTGTTAAATAGCAGAGAGGACAGGAGATTCTCCAGTCTATTTAGGTGGAACATGGGAGATTGAGGATCTCAAAAACCTAAATTCAATGTTGGAGAATGACTAACTGTTGACAAGGAGGGTACGAACATGACAAGCTGGTAGATGTGTTTCGTCATCCTTCTGTCTAGGTGCTGTTACTCAATTGTTGATGTACAATTTCAAGACAACCGATGTCCTTTCTTGGGGTTCTTCTTCTTCTTCAGACCAGACCTGGACTAAATGTCCTTTCAAAGAGATATCTTCAAATACAGAAATATCCTTTGTAAAGGACAAATGGCTTGCAAAGCTAAAATCAAATTTGAAATTTGAAATCATTAAACATTTATGAGGGTGGGAATCACTTCAGAGAAAGTGTCAACAGATGTTGAGATATGGTTTGCCCTTTCTTCTGTGTAAACTGATGTTGTTGGTCTATGCTCCCAACAATTTTAGCTAAATTGAATAAGCTACTATGGGTTAGCTAACCATTCAGATTTCTTTGTTCTTTGCTTTGTGGGATCTGCTAGACCATTTTCTTTTACACTCCCATCCAGTTCTCACCCTTTCAGTCTTCCCTAGAAAGTATGTGATGAACAGATTATTTTGAGTAATAATTAATTTCACTTGGAGACTGAAAGTTAGATGCATAATTTGGGATCATAGGGCTGTAGTGTCCAGTTGTATAATTATGCCAGAGATATTTCTTTGTGAAGGGTTCTTTCTTCCTTCTCCAGCTGAGCTGCTGCTAATAATCCTGTTGTTTTTTTTTTAAAAATAATTGTATTGATTTTCCTGTACATGCTATCTGCATATATTCTGCCTTTTAGGCAGACAGAAACTGTTGGGTAACATTCTACTCACGAAATATCCACAAAAGCTCACAGCTAAATACCGGAGTTAGTCTTTAAGGTGCCACAACTTTTTTTTTGGTCTTTTTTTTTTTTTTGCTGTTCTGTTTTATTTACTCTCAGATATTCTACTCCCAAGCACACTGGTGCAGACAGAGAACAACCCAAAACAAAACAAAAAGAGAATGAAATGTGCATTTGGTTATTGCTGAGGATGTAAGACCTGCCCATTCATTCTGAATGTTTGGTATTACAAACTTGACCTCAGGTGGGTTGTGCTCTTAGGGTGCCTCTCTCCATTTCAGTACGAATACATACAGTCTTACTAAATAATTCCAATATATGATGTCCGCTGTAGAAGAACTTGTTCTTATTATTGGGGATAGACTTGCCATAATTCTCTCCCACAAAACCGGGACAGAAGTATACTTGACAAAAATGGGTGGGTAAAATAGCCTTTTTACAAACAAACATGGTATGATGACAGTTATAAAACATTTACACATTAAATATATCAATACATAAATTAATTTATTTACAACAGTTAATTCTTACTGTAAGATGATCTGTTGTACTTCTGAGAAGTCATGTCGCAGTCAACTCTTAACGTCCTCAGTTCCAGGAAACACACTGGTCACACTTATCAGGCGGTGGTGTGACTCAAAGATGTTAAGATTTGTCTCCAGGTATACTCCAACTCCAATGTGTCAGGAAATCGCTCGTTTGATGGCAAGAGTTTGAATTTATTTTAATGTTGTGTTATAATTCACAATCAGTAAGTTTTAAACATCTGTGACTTTAACATGATTTTTATTGAATAGGCTGGGACAATTTTCCCAACCTTGAAACCGGGACAATCCCGGTTTTCCTGGACATATGGCAACCCCAATTGGGGGGGTGGGGGGATAATAAATTGGTAGGACTTCCTCAAGAGTCAGTTGGTGAAAGGAAATTGTTCAACAGGAATCTTGCAGGTGGTACAGAATTATCTTTCTGCCCACCCAGGACCTACCAGCCCCTGACTGATAAACATCCAAATGGTAAGAAACCTTATACAACATACAACCAAAACATAATGCAAAGTACCTCACTTTATGTCAATCTAATAGCTGAAATGATATTTCCCAGACATGTAACTATTATTAATACTGCCTAAGATTTTATAACACTTTCATATTTTCTCATTCATTTGTGTATATTATTCGTTTTTCACTCTTATATAGTAACTCAGCATTATTATGCCTCCATACGACAGTCAGATAAACTCCGGTGGCCTTAAGCACCTATTTCAAGCGGTAGGTGCCTAAGGCCGCCTACAGAATTTACGGCTGAGGCAAGATCAAAGTGGGAACTTCAGTCTCTAGCTCAATCCATGTACAGATAAATTGCTTAAGATCTACACACACAGCATTGGCTATGGAACCTAATTCTTAATTAACAGCTTCCTCTGAAACACACTGAAGCACCAAGTAAAAATATTTAAACTACTAGAATAAAAGTACGGAGTGATTCAAGGTGTGAAAACATTCTTTGTAAAATTAAAAGGAAGATTAATATGCAGCTTGCTATGGGAAACACAGTGAGAACCTGAAGGTTAACATCCTAGAACAGGGGTTATCAATCTATGGACCGGGGGCTGGGATACTGCCTGTGACACCATTTCATTTGGCCCTCCACCGCCTCTGCCACACCCCAGAAGTGCCATGTGTGGCAGGCAGGGCAAAATGGTCATCCAGCCCCCAAAGATGTCTGAGGGAGCGTGACCCAGCCCTTGGCTTGAGAAGGTTGAGAACCCCTGTGTTGCAATGGCCCACGGAGGTCGGAGTGACTGGCTGCAAGGAAGGCACATGAGACGATTGTGCAGTGAAAGTCCAGTCCCGATTGGCTCAGGTGGTCTGTATTTATTACCCTGCCTCGGGACATTACACGCCTAGGTTGCGCGTGACCCCGTTACAGAAGGCTTGCATACGTGGCATTTCGCTGGCCAAGTTACATTGACAGACCTCGGAAGTTACTGAGTATCCTGGACCCCCACTGGGAAACTAATTAACAGGGTTGGCGAAACCCATTGTTCTCGCCCTAATCTCGGAGTCTTGGCTATGTTGACTCGGGGTAACTACACTTAATTAACGCATCTGGCGCGGCCAGTTTGCCCAACTGAGTCCACAACCAGGAGTGAGATATTGTGTATTAACTTGAGTTCATCACCTTATGACTTTTGCCCTACTTCTCTCAGCGACGTCAGCCAAGGCAATATGAATTGCCCCCCAAACTATCAATCTAGCCGAACCCCAATTGCCTTTCCAGCAAAGCCCGGTTGGTACCTGGCCCGTGTGCTAGCCGAGCGAACCCATCGGGAAAGGTTTGGCCAATTATGAACACAGGCAACCCACACCCCTGGCCTAGAAGGAATTCAGGGATGGGCACTCACTGGACTACTGAAATAACCCTGAGTTCTCACTCTCATCCCTATCTCTAGACAAGCACCACCAGCAAGATATTAATGAGTGCTTCAGACACCAGGAAATAAAATAATAGTTATAAACATTTCAGTAAGAAGCAAGACTTAAGATTCACATAGTGATTCACCTTCTAGCAGTTCTACCATTCGAACTGCATGTCACTTAATCAATCATCATCTCACAGAAGCCCTGGTGCTTAGTCTAGATATCACATGCAGCTTTACAAGTAAGTGCACAGCAGTTAACAAACCACAGTATTAATGCGCTAACCCAATTTCCCACCCACACCTATGGCAGAATGCTTACAATAATACCAATCAGCATTACTTGTCATTGTGAGGTTGTTCATTGTTGTTTCTTCCTTGGATGTGAAAAAACACACAAATTTGCTCAGCAATCAAAGGCTAGTGACTGTGGGTGAAATCACTCCTCTCCTAAGTGGTTTTCAGTGTTTTACAAACAGAATGTGGTGCTGTTGTTGGGTTTAACCAAAACAAATTAAACAGATGGCAATGATCATCGTAAGTTCCTTCACCCATTTGGCATAAAAAACAAGCAAGCAAACAAACAAACAAAAAACCACATCCCTTAGCGCACTGATAAAACCTTTGAAATCTGCTGTGGAATGGGTGGAGACAACATCTGTCTCACTCATTCAATGCAAAGACAGAAAGATTGTCCCCCCAAAATAAATAAATAAATAAATAAATAAATAAATAAATAAATAAATAAATAAATAAATAAATAAATAAATAAATAAATAAATAAATAAATAAATGGACTGTTAAAAAAAGAGTTATCTTCTAGCATCAGTATGCCAGGGATTGCAGTGGTTCAAGTGGTTAAGACACTGACTGGAAGGTGGCAGGTCAGCAGTTCGATACCCTAATACTGCAGGATGGAATGAGCTCCCGTCTTTGTCCCAGCTCCTGCCAACCTAGCAGTTCAAAAGCAAGAAATGGCAAGTAGATAAATAGGTACCACTTCAGTGGCAGGGTAAACAGTGTTCCATGCATGCTTGCCACATATCCACGGAAACATCTGCAGAAGCAGACAGCACTGGCTCTTCGGCTATAAAAGGAGATGAGACACTGTAAAGGTGGCAAGGGTGACCTTTACCTTTTACTATCAGTATGTCATGCCTTGCCCATCTCTCCTCCCTGCTTACAATTTGTCTGTGCATATACATAGAGAAACAAACAGGATCCTCAATTCCCTTCATTTAACCAATGATATCTCAAGGGTAATTTGTTGTTGTTCAGTCGCACAGTCGATTCCAACTCTTTGAGACCCTATGGACCATTGTCCTCCATGCGCCTCTGTCTCCACCATCCCCCTCAGCCCGCCCAGCTCTATCCCCATTGTGTCATCTCATCTAGTCATCTCATCTTTGGTCATTTTTTATAGCATTTTATCAGCTGGGGAGAGTCGTTGGCATGCCCCCTCTTTTATTTTCTCCTGTTTTACCCCCTTGTGCAGTTTTAGTCTTGAAAGTAGGAGTGATATAAACCTGAAATGCATTCATCCTGTTTTGGGGAAATAAAAAAGAGCAGAAAACAAGAGGTCAAACTTGATTACCTTTCAAATCTGCTTAGCTTCATCCTAACAGGCCTTCTCTATAAAGATTAACACATTATACTATACATGAGCCAACCACTTAGCTAGCTGCTTACTCTGGATCGGCATCCAAGCATAAGCTATCATGCTCACTGAAAGTATTTAAACGTTTCCTTTTGGATCTGTGGGCTGGGCAGGTATCCCTCTCTTTAACCCCAAAGAGATAACAGTAGGTAATCAGTTTCTGGAGGTGCTCTGGCAAAACATGCGCAAACAGCACCACTAATATCACTTGCCTCCGGCAGTAGGAAACCATTCTCTCTGCTCTGCTTGATGTCAGGCTAGGCATACTATGTGGTATCATTATCAGACATCAAGAAACAAGTGTGGTTTTAGAAGTACTGTATGGTTTTTTCCTTGGTGAGAAAAGAACACACAATCATTTACCCTTCAAACCTGCAAAATTGGAGTGGGGAGAGACCTGGCTATTAGGGAATGCACAAAATCTGTATTTTCTCAAGAAATCCTAATTGCAGAAGTGTGTTTGCTCTGTCTCTTCACTCCTCACTGTAACACTATGGATAAAAGAGTAACAAACAAAGGGCTGAGCTTTCCCTTCCCCAGAGGGGCTGCCGGCATGTTTTATTCTTTTCAATCAGTAACTCAATGGGATAAAGCAGGGATTCTCAACCTGCTGTCTGTGGGCTGGATGCGGTCCACGGCACCATTTCATGTAGCCCACCCCCACCCCTTCCACAACACCAGGAAGTCCCATGTGGTGGAGGAAGGGCAAAATGGTCGTTCAGCCCTCAAAGCTGTCTGAGGGAGTGTGACCTGGCCCCCAGCTTTAAAAGGTTGAGAACTCCTGGGATAAACAGAAGGTGCTTCCAGGTGAGTTTTTCATGTCCCCAACTTTATTCACAGAATTTTAAAGGAATCCAGAGCTTATTACCTTCTATTTTAACTCTCCCATGACCATACCTGTCAAGCACCATTGGGTGGTTGGTATAGAGAAGTGTGCCTTCCCCCAAGGTCCCCTCGGTTCTTGCGCACCTTTTAGGGGTGGGTTTTTTAACTTTTAACTCTGTTTTATCATGTGTCTTTTATGTATTTACTGTCTGCTATGTAAACCTCCCTGAGTTGGGTTGTACCTGAGTGGGCGGTATATAAGCGTGAAAAATAAATAAATAAATAAATAAGCACTGCTCCGGAAAATACGGGAGCTGCGCAGAAGGCTTCTGTGCATCCCCTTCTGCGCATCCCCTTCTGTGCATGCACAGAAGGGGATGCGCAGAAGGGGATGCACAGTAACTACTTTCCCCTACCATCAAATTACGGGATGGCAGCGGGTCCAGGAGGGAGAGTAGAAAAAGCGGTGCTGAATTATGGGAAATCCCGGCCAATACGGGATACTTGATAGGTATGCCCATGACTCATACCATTTTTGCATCTTCCCACCACCGCTACTGAAAATCTCTTTAAAAAGGAAAGATTGAGTAACTGCTATGCCTTTTGACTAAAAGTATTTCATCTTCTTGCATGTCTAGGCCAGCCGTGAAACTGCACCCCATTTCCTTTGGACAGGATGAACAACAAACAACCCCCAGAATTTCAGTAGCCAGAATACTGTTGGTGATCTATGTATGCATAAGTTGTGCAACTCACTGTGAAGCAATGATACGTCAGTTGCATGGCTAGGCACAGACTGTTGTGCAGCTAGCAAGTACTTCACAATACAAACGGTGCCCCATTAGTTAGTACCAATTCGCCATGGTGTGGATGAGTGACAATTTAACTGTCACTCATCCAAATCACCAACTGGATATGACTAATGTAGAAATATTGCACCGGTTGGATAAAGAAAAATAACTCTTTAAGACCATCAAGCAAAGAAAGCTCCAATACCTTGATCATATCATGAGAAACAACATAAAGTATGGAATACTCCAAATTGCTCTGCAAGCCAAGATCCCTGGGAAGAGAGGAAGCCCTGGACGTAGACGGACTTAATGGCTGAAGAACTCATGGGAGAGTTAAAATAGAAGGTGATAAGCTCTGGATTCCTTTAAAATTATGTGAATGAAGTTGGGGACACGAAAGACTGGTGTGGCATGTCCTCGAAAGAACTGTTCCAAGGAGTTAAGAACAGGAAGGCTATCGCCGTGATGATAGCCAATATTTGGAATGGATACAGCACCTGAAGAAGAAGGATTCTGGCCAACAATATAACTAATTTAGATAGTTTTTTCAACTAAAGTGTGTGATGTAAGTGTTCATAGTTCAGAATTTCACAAAATGGTGTATTTAGCTGCATATTGGACATCAAATGAGAAGAGAGGATTCACTTGAGAAAGCCTTGATGCTGGGAAAGGTGGAGAGCAGAAGAAGAAGGGGGCGGCCAAAAATGTGATGGCTAGATGGTATTGTAGACGCAATGGGCACAGAGCTGGGCGGGTTGAGGAGGATGGTGGAGGACAGAGGTGCCTGGCGGGCGATGGCCCATGGGGTCTCAAAGGGTCGGAATCGATTGTGCGGCAGCGGCGACAAAGGCGACGACAACGACGATGACGACGACAACAACAACAACGACAATGACAACAACAACAACAACAACATGGAATATTGTCATGCATGGATTTATGTTTTAAAGTAAAATTATTTTTAATTTAAAAACTCACACTTGGGTATTACTTTTATTAACTCAAATTCAAATTCCGAGAGCAGGCAACAAGTTTAAAAAAAATGATAGGGGGGAGGGGAGAAAAAAGTACATAATTGGACCAGATGTTCAGACCATGAGGTTTGCATTTTAGATCCAGTCTCAAGACAGGGTTTGCTGCCTTGATGAATTAATCACTGTTAAGTGCTATGGCTATCAAATTTTACTTATGATTTTGGGAGAGGGCATGAAAAATAGTACAACACGGAAAACAATTCTAAAATCAAAATAAGCAATAGATACTCCTGTATTGCTTCATCTAGAGAGAAATGTGAAAAAGAACACCGTAATAGCCAATGAGAAAAAGAAGGGGTAGGTAGACAAATAACAAAGATTAGGGAACGGGCTAGGACCCTTGATCTTAAGGTGATCTGACACAATTGCTTTTATTTAGATAAAATACACTTTTAATCCTCAATATTGTAGGAGAAAAGTTTGGCTTGTGTACAGTTTCTTTTGGGTTTTTAAAAATATGGACTACTTAATACATTTGTCCTATCAAGAGGATGGTAATCAGAGCTGATCTAGAAAAAGGTAAGAAGTTTGAGTTCAGTCAGACCAAGAGTACTGACAACTAGGTTCCCTTGCTCGAAAGCCAGTCGTATCCGACTCTAGGGTTCAGTGCTCATCTCTGTTTCAAAGCCGAAGAGCCAGCGCTGTATGCTTCCAGACCGGAGCACATGGAACGCTGTTTACCCTGTCACTGAAGTTGTCCCTATTTATGCAATGTCTTGCTTTCGAACTGCTAGGTTGGCAGGAGCTGGGACAAAGACAGGAGCTCATTCCGTCCTCCAGTACTTGAGAATCGAACTGCTGACCTCCTGCCTTCCAGTCAGCGTCTTAGCCACTTGTGCCAATGCAGTGCCCAGTACTGACAACTACTATCATTTAAAAACTTCATACTTGTGTCTCTGGGTTCAAGTGAAGGATCAATGTTCCCCACAAAGCAATTCTGTGTGTGAAATCTGAGCCTGAAGAACTAAATGCCTCAGCAGCTGACTATACCATCAAAAATGGTGCATATGTGTGACTGTTGGTGATGTAGGCAGATGGGTGTAATGTTCAAGGTGGAGTAACATGCCCGCATGCTCTTCCCCCTCTCTGATTATCCTTCTAATTGTTAATATTTTACATAGCTGAGAATAGTGGTAGATCACTCTATCGTACCCATTCAGCACCAGAGCACCATGCATGTGCGGGTGGTGGTGGTGTAGAAAAAATAAGGGAAATAATGGGAGCAAACGAGATGAAATGAAATAAGGATTGTACCTTCAGAGCGTTTGGAGTGCTACAACTTTTCAAGAACACTGTGCAAGAATTTGCAAATATGGCAGAGGTGGGACCACAGGAAGGAAGGAAGGAAGGGGGGAGTGGCTGTGGATTGGATTAGAACACCGCATTCACATCACATCATCAATACAGACAGTGAAATGCTGATCAAACCTGCAAGCCCAATGTGAACAGTTATTACACTTCCAATTTCAACCATTATTAACGCTGCAAAACAAACTGCAGCAGAACTGAATTGCAGCAAATCATTTTTTCTTTGTAATGACACCCTCAGTTTAGCTGAGCTCATTTATGTGTCCAGACATGAATAGCAATTAGCAGATCTGCTGGGGTGCACAGAAAGAGCCTCCTCGGAGAGTGTGGTATTTTTGAACCAAAATCCCCCAGGCAACAGCAACCTTGTTGCGCCGCCTAATCTTTCTCACACTAGGTCAGGCGAAAGGAACTCGGAATGAGTTCACCAAAAGGTGGCTTAATTCTGGCAGTTTCACATCTGACCTAGACACGGGAGAAGAAGAACAGAAGAAGAAGCAGATCTTCTTGGAGGAGCAAGCAGGGATTTATGCAGGACACCATGGGAAGGGAGTGGTGGGGGTGCCTATTTGGGATTTGGGATTGGGGGGAATCCACAGTGCTGCAATCAGGGGGGGGGGACAAGTAGGACTCCTGTCCCGGGTCCGGAGATAACGGGGGGCCCGTCGCACCGGGAAACAAACGATGTGCTCATGCGTAACAGACCACGCATGCGCAGAAAACCACGGGGTGTGGCGCCATCAGGAAACCACCGATGTATGCATGCACAAGCAGACCATGCATGTGCAGAAACCACAGGGGCATGACCAAAATAAAAAAAATTGGGGGGGGGCATACCGGGCCCGAAGATTTCTGATGTCGGCCCTGGGAATCCCATAGGGAATCCCTATTGGCGCCCCTGGGCACCAGAGGCGAGGGTGGGGGTGGGGACAAAGCCCAGTTGCCCAATATACCAGCATGCGCCTGGGAGCAAGGGAATTTGCAGGTTCATACTATTTTATATATGCAATCTCATCATAAAAGCAATAAGCAAACAATGCTAGCTCTGAAGGGTAGCATATGTGGCATTTTAACAAAACTTTTCAGTTGAGACTATTTTTCTAGGCTCAATTTTAAATACTGCATCATTTTAAAGCATGATGCTCAGCATCTCTGCAAGGACCTCCCTAATGTCTCCGATCTCCTGGAATGGCTTCCTTGGTGCACTATATTTTCAAGAGAAAATGTTTGTTTCCAAGAAAGGTCTAATAATGGTCTAGGGCTCGGCTTTATCTTTGTTGGAAATCAATCTCCTTAACGCTATCCTTTATTCTTCTGACCTACTGAAACTGCCTTCATTCTGAGATATCTACATCAGAGTAAGTTTGTTCCCCTTCCAGATAGAACATTATAAAGAACGTCAGCTCATGAAAATGGGACATCAACAGGGAGAACATTATTAAAAGGAAGAGATTCAGGGTTCACTCAGCTCAAATTTCACTTGTTCTGATTTTGCAAAGAGTAAAATGTGCTGATGATCTTGGATAAGGCTCTATTTCTATGGTTTCAGCTTGCCTTGGGTTATTCTCAGGTCAGCTGCAGGCAGTATGTGCAAGATTATGTTACTTGCTGCAATTCTTACAAGTGAACAGGCTGCTCTGCCTTGAGAATAACCACAGCAAATTCTCCCATTTCTTCCTTCTTCACTTGCGACACAGTTTTATACAAACAAATCTGAACACTTTACCCAAACCTTTGGTCAGTCTCCTGAGATTATGCTGGCATTTAGAAATGTTAAATATTCAAGAGCATCATTCAATGAAAATAAAAGGGTCTGGAGATCAAAGGACCTAAGAAAGTTATGAGCTTTTCTGTATTGATGAAAAGTAGTGCATAGAAATAAGATTACTTGAATTAGGCATATTAATTCACAACAGTCATCCATATCTTCAGCTGTTCATCTGCAATTTTACAATATCCACGTCAGCATTTGACATGAGGAAGTACTGTTTTGCATGTCATTTTAAAATTTGAATGGATTTGTACTAAATAATTGTACACTAAACCCCCGTATAACGGATTTAATTCGTTCTGCGGGGGCTAGTCATTGTACGATTTAATCGCTATACGATGCATGCATCATATAGCAAGAGATTGGGCAGCATATAAATTTGAATATAAATAAATAAATAAATAAAATTTTCTTTATGGGATACATCGTACAATGAATATCTCTAAGGGGAAAATCGTACAACAAAAAACAGTGTACGTTTTCCTCCATAGAGATGCATTGCACTGTATAACAATTTTGGTTGATATATGGGGCACAATGTTTTTTTCAAATCCTTGTCGTTGTACGATTTAATCACTGTAAGAGGCATTCGTTATATGGGCTTCTACTGTACTACGATGGGAGTTTGGCTAGAGCAGTTCCTGTATGATGGAAAGATTGCTTTAAGAGAGATTGTTCCCAGGTAAGCAAGCCCAAGAAGCACAGTCGAATATTTTATCATGGTCTGATTGCATCCTAACTCTGACTAGACTGACTGAGATTGGAAGATCAAATAATGATTTGTTTTTATGAAATCAATGCTGCTACCCAGTTTCAGAAGGCCTTTGGTAAAGTGTCATCCAGGGGAAGGACAGGTTTCTTATCTGTAACTGTAGTTCTTTGAGTGCTCATCTCTGAATTCACATATATGAGGTTCTTTTCATGCTTTTGTGAACATCCTCAGAACCTTCTAGAGCAGTGATGGTGAACCTTGGCTCTCCATGTGTTCTTGGACTTCAATTCCCAGAAGCCCAAATGGGTATGCAGGGCACCATGGGAAGGCACTGGACAGGGAGTGGTGGAGTGCCTATATTGGGAATTAGGGGGAATCCCATACATTACTATTGGTACCACAGGATGCCAGAGGTGAGGGCGGAGTGGGACAAAGCCTGATTGCCCAATATAACCAGTACAAAGGAGATCACTGCTCTGTTGAATGCACCGTGAAGCTTAGCTCTGACATCCAGTCTATAACATTTGATGAAAGTTGAAGGCTTTGACCAAGTTGCTGCCTTACAAATGGCTTTCAGGTGAACTCCTCTGAGAAGCACTGTTGACCCAGCAATTGCTTTAGTAGAGTGCCTCTTCAGAGAACTGAGCAATGGCTTCGTGGCTAATTGGTAACATAAGGTGATTTTGCTGTCAATTTAAACAATCTCTGAGATGTGACATGTCCTCTCTTCGATCTGGAGGAAAACCAGGTTACTAGACCTGCATGCAGAAGTAATTGCAACCAAAAATATACTCTTATACATCAGCAAACTAAGGTCCAACGTTGCCACAGGCTTGAACAGTAGTTCCATAAATAAGAATTATGATAAGTGTGACCAGTGTGGCATCAGGGCTCTGAGGTCTGGGTAAATGTTTTTCAAACCCTTCAAATAATAATAATAATAATAATAATAATAATAATAATAATAATAATAATAATAATAATAATAATAATAATAATAATAATAATAATAATAATAATAATAGAAAAAGTGAGAAGCTGCAGGACCCAGAGGTTGAGACACTACAGTTGCTGACATACACACTTTAACAGATGAAAGAGATAGGACTTTCAACTTAAGATGTAGTGCATTGAACATAGTACTCTAAATGTGGTCTAACTAGTGCTCAACCTGACTCCCTAAAGGGGTCAATGGCTATGGGCGGATGAGCCCCTTTGGGTGGAGTGATGGCCCCCTCAGTGGAGGAAATGCCGCTGGAAACCATCCTATTGGGCCAAACAGCAAAATGAGCAGAGGAGGAACACTGATTCTCAACGGTCATGGAGGTGGAAAAGGCCATGCAGATGGACTGGCTGTGAAGGCGTACCTTGTGCAGATCCTCAAAGCTGTAGCAGTCCATTGCAGTCCGGGTGTTAAATCCTGCATGTCTCATTTCATGTTTGCCACAGGAGATGGCTCCGTGATCACAGTGTGTGGGTCACTTCATGGCAAGTTGGAATCCACCTTAAACAAATTCACTCCAATGGCATTTTCCCTTCTTCAAGAAAAATGCATTCTCGGATATGAGTTGCAGCTGACCAGGGCTACATCAAGGGGGGAACATCAGGACTCCTGTCCCGGGCCCGGAGCTCACTGGGTGCCTGGCAGTGGGCAGCCCAAAGCTGTGTGATTTTAAAAACTTTTTAAAACTTTTTTTTTTAACCGCGGTGCAGAAAGACCGGCTGCAGGCCAGGTCGGCCTGCACTGCACATGCCCCGCCAGAGGGCTCCACCTCAACCCGGATATCCGGGGTCAAGGGCCTGACAAGAGTGCTGAATAGAGGAGGCTTAGTACCTCGTGGGTTTTGGAGACTATAATTTTGTTAATGCTGCCTAAAACAGAACTTTCCCCAGGGCTCTTAGGTGGGGCTTAGCAGCTACAGCAGAGTGAGGGTCCAACCATGCAAGAACCATGCCATCCAAATGTGCAAGCTTCAACCTGACTCTGGGGAACTCATCCTGTGAATCCTGGAACTGCCTCGGATCCTGACACACAGTGTCTATACTATATAAACTAGGATCAATGGCTCTGCCTAAGGCATTTGTATGAGAAGATTGTACAGTTTGTTGCCAACTGGGTGGAAAAGTATGTGTGAGACAAATGCTGAATAATTTTGCAGGGAGCAAAAATCGCGAACTGATATTTAAAAATATTCCTATGAACAGACTCCTTAGTAACTCCTCCTTAGAAAATTACCACCGATACAGTGTAAATAGGAGTGCAGTTTATTTATTTATTTATTTATTTATTTATTCAATTTATATCCCGCCCACTCAACACAAGGCCGACTCTGGGCGGCTAACAACATAAAAAGTAACCCCAGGGCAACCCAAGGAGTTTACAGATAATATTAATAATCCTAAAAACAGTTAAAACAGTAAAAAAGTTAAGACTACCCACCCCCTAAAAAGCAGGCGCTGCAGGATCGAAAAGGCACCATGGGGAAGAGTTCCTCTACACCAACCACCCCATGGTGGTTACCCTTCCACCCGCACCCCACACTTGACCTGCCAGCCAGGTTTTAAGATCCCTTCTGAAAGGCAGCAACTCCGTCCGAAGACGTAGCTCTGTTGGCAGGAGGTTCCAGAGGGCCGGTGCAGACACGGAGAAGGCTCTCCTCCTTGTGCCAGAGAGGCGAGCCCCTCTGGCTGATGGAACAATTAGAGAGCCCCTCCGGTCCGCTCTGGTTGGACGGACAGACGTCCTCAGGGCGATGCGGTCTCTTAGGTAACCTGGCCCACTACCATATAGGGCTTTAAAGGTCAAAACCAGCACCTTGAATTGCACCCGGAGACATACTGGCAACCAGTGCAGCTCCCGGAGCAGTGGCGAAGCATGAGCATAACGCCCACACCCCATCACCACCCGGGCAGCCGCATTTTGGACCAGCTGTAGCCTCCGAATGGTCGTCAAGGGCAGCCCCATGTAGAGCGCATTGCAATAGTCTAGTCTGGAGGTAACCAGAGCATGGGTGACCATGAGCAAGGAGTCCCGGTCCAGGAGTGGGCGCAACTGGCGAATCACCCGAAGTTGGGCGAAAGCCCTCCTGGTCACAGCCGCCACCTGTTCTTCTAGCAGTAGCCGTGAATCCAGGAGGACCCCCAAGTTGCGCACCGGGTCTGTCTGGGGCAAAATAGCCCCATCCAGAACCAACGATGGTAACTCCCGGATTAACGCAGGACCCCTTATCCATAGCCACTCAGTCTTGCTGGGATTCAGCTGTAGCCCGTTAGCCCCCATCCAGACCCCCACAGCTTCCAGGCATCTGGAAAGGACTTTGACGGCATCACTGGGGTCCCCATGGGCCGAGATGTACAACTGAGTGTCATCCGCGTACTGATGGTACCGCACCCCATGGGAACGAATGATCTCACCCAGCGGTTTCATGTAGATGTTAAATAGGAGAGGAGAGAGCACCGAGCCCTGAGGAACCCCCCATTTGAGGGGCCTAGGACTGGACCTCTCACTCTCCAACCACACCGACTGGGACCGACCCTTCAGAAATGAGGAAAACCAGGACCACACAGTACCCTGGATTCCCAAACCTCGGAGCCGTTCCAGAAGGATACCGTGGTCAACGGTATCGAAAGCCGCTGAGAGGTCAAGAAGAGCAAGGACGGATGGATGACCACCGTCCCGCTCCCGCCAGAGATCATCCATCAGTGCGACCAATGCCGTCTCGGTACCATATCCAGGCCTGAATCCTGACTGAAAAGGGTCCAGATAATCCGCTTCATCCAGTACCCCCTGCAGCCGACACGCCACTGCCTTCTCCAACACCTTCCCTAAAAAGGGGAGGTTTGAGACAGGCCTATAGTTAGTTAGGACAGCTGGGTCGAGGGAAGATTTCTTCAGGAGGGGGCGCACCAAAGCATGTTTTAAAGGTGCAGGAAACACCCCCTCCCGCAATGATGCATTGATCACAGCCCCAACCCAGCCACCTGTCACTGCCTTGGAGGTTTTCACCAACCAGGTGGGACAGGGGTCCAAAGGGCAGGCAGTGGCGCGCACAGCTGCAAGGAGCCTGTCCACTTCATCAGGGGCAACTGGATCAAACCGGTCCCAGATGGCATGGCAAGACTGTGCTCCGGCTCCCTCCGGACTCTCCCCATCCACGCCAGGATTAAACCCAGAACGAATCCGATCGATTTTCTCCACTAGATGGTCAGCAAAGTCCTCAGCCGACCCCTGCCAACCAGGCACCGGGGTCCCCCTACCAAGGAGAGACCTGGTAACCCGGAACAGGGTGGCTGGGCGATTATCAGCGGAGGCAATAAGGGTGGTGAAGTATTGTCGCCTCACCACCTCCATCGCCACTAGATAGGCCCTAATAGCGGCCCTAGCTAGTGTCCAATCGGAGTCTCTCTGGGTCTTCACCCAGCGGCGCTCTTGGCGTCTCTTTGCCCGTTTGAGCTCCCGCAGTTCATCTGTGAACCATGGAGATGACCTAGCTCCATGAGCTCTGAGAGGCCGTAGTGGTGCGATTTCATCCAAGGCCGCTGTAGTCATCCTGTTCCACAGGTCGACCAGCGCCTCGGGCGAATCGTGTTGCCGATCCAGAGGGAAATCCCCCAGTTCCCTCTGGAATCCATCAGGATCCATCAGTTGCCTGGGGCGGGCCATTCTAATAGGCCCTGCCACCCTACGGTGCAGCGTCGCACCCAGGAAGTCTAGAGCCACCAAATAGTGATCTGACCATGGCACAGGTGTTATGTCTAATTTCCGTAGTCTCAGATCACTCTGCCACCGCTCCGACAAAAAGATTAAATCTGGTGTGTGGCCACTGCCCCTGGTCGGGCCCTGAATTACCTGAATCAGGTCCATATCTGCCATGGAAGCCATGAACTCCTGAGCCACCTCGGAGCCAGTCCCCAGCGAAGGCAAATTGAAGTCCCCCAGAACCATCAGTCTAGGGAACTCCAATGCCAACGCTGAGATGGCCTCGAGGAGCTCAGGCAGGGAGTCCCTTACCCTGCAAGGGGGCAGGTACAGGAGTAAGACTCCCAACTGACCCTTAGAGCCCAGACGCAGAAGCAGGGCCTCACAGCCCAGAATTTGTGGAGCAGTAGCCCTGGTGACTCCCAGTGACTCCCTGGCTATGATAGCAACGCCACCGCCCTTACCCTTATCCCTAGGCTGGTGCCAAATACTGAACCCAGCTGGACACATTTCTGACAGAGGAACCCCATCCTCTGGTCTCAGCCAGGTCTCAGTAATACATGCCAAGTCGGCCCGCAGAAATTTGCGTTTAAATACACATGTTTAAACATGTCATATAGAAATACATAACCTCCAATGAGGTAATATATTTAATTACCACACTTCTGTCCTGCCTTTCTTCCAGATATTTCAATAACATGTGAATTCTTTGTGCACCACAATTTTGTTCTCACGACATCCTTGTGGCGTTTGTGAGCCTGAGAAAATATGATTAAACCAGTAAGCTTCATGGCTGTGCAGTAACTAGAACCTGAACCTTGCTAGATCTATGCCAGTACTTTTCACTGTTACACCAGTGAATTTTCCAAGACTTTGTAACTAGAACATCATATTCATCACACAAAACGAACCATTTACAAGAAATATCCAGAGTGAGCGAACTAATAAATTACAGAGATTGCACACTGCTTGAAAATGGGGAGTGGGGCGGATTCTCTCCATTTTGCCTGTTCTATTTAGTGTTCAGACTGATGTGAGCTATTCAGTTTAAAAAATAAAGAAAGTCAAAAGTCCCAGTCTTAATTGACTGTATCATTTTGGCACATAATGACTATGGATGAACAGCATCACATTAATGTACTAGAACTGACTCAGTCATTAAAGAGCATGCCAGATACACCACACATTTGGGTTAAAGCCAAGACTGAAAAACAATGGTTACAGAGCAGCACCATCTAAAGGCTCTGAGCTATAATCGCATGACAACAATTAAAACTAAGAGGTTTCAAGTTGATCTGAGGCTGGAATCCCATAAATGTTCCAATATTTGACAAGTAAACTAGAAGAATTGTTTTAAAAGAGTCACTGTCTTTTTTTAAAAAAAAAAATCACCCCTCGCCAGATGTTGTTCATTTCCTCAGAAAAAAAGTTGGGGCAGCAACTATCTAGCTTAACAGGGAAAATGTGCGGGAAAAGAATTGAT
This sequence comes from Bradypodion ventrale, assembly GCA_035047345.1. Lineage (NCBI taxonomy): Eukaryota > Metazoa > Chordata > Lepidosauria > Squamata > Chamaeleonidae > Bradypodion > Bradypodion ventrale. The sequence continues at coordinate 7,205,177 of JAWDJE010000011.1, read as the reverse complement.
CTATGTCACTGAATCACAGTCATGCAATACAACAGGTAATTTCTGAAACACCACAGTTCCTTCTCTAGCAGTCATACTTTCATCTTCAGTCATGTAGACATGAAACAGCAATCAGTACAGATTTCCACAACAATAAGAGATGCAATGTTACAGGAAAGTGTGTTCTATAAGGTGGACATTTCTTCCATATGGAAGGACGGATGGATCAGAAAGATATACAGTAATACCTCATACAAAGTCCGCTTCATACAACATTGGATTCATACAACATCGCCTAATTCCTTGGAAAAAGTTGCCTCATACAAAGTCGTGAGACTTTGTGTGAGGCATTGGGGCTTTCCCAGGTTGCATTGTGCCTGGGCAGTATAAAAGGCAGGACACATGCGTGCATTGCTCTTGTGGGTTTTGCATGAGGCAAAGAGTGTTTAGGAGTGGTTTTGAGCGAGATTTTGGATTTTTTAAATTTTTTCGTCAGAGTTTTTAGAAGCATTCCTGGGATTTCTGCAGCATTCTTCAGGTTCTTGGACAATCAGGGTTGTTTTACATGTTTTTGTAATGTTTTTAGCCTTTAGACGATGTTTTCTTAAAGTTTTGTCAGTTTCCTGTCTGTTTCCTTGACTTTGCCCTGAAGTCTGTGCTGTTACAGTACAATGTATCTCTATGGAAACAACGTTGTATGAGGCATCGCAGCAAGGATTAGGACGTTGTATGAGGCATCGCAGCTAGGATTTTGCATGCCTCATACAAAGTCCAAATCCGTATAAAGTCCAAACTTGTGGAACCAAGTTTGGACGTTGTATGAGGTATCACTGTATATATATTTCAGGAAATTTTCACTGATTATTTTTGGACCTGTGAAAACTGAATCCAGGGATACTGAAGCTGCAGATATGGAGGTTGTGATCTGTATTTAAGTCACATAATCAGAAACAATATGTACAGCACTACAACTCACAATTGAACAGTCAACACAAATTAAATAGGAAAGGACTTAAAACCTGGCTGGCAGGGTAAGTATGGGGGGGCCGACGGGGTGTTGACTCCTGCTCATTGGATCTACTTGAAGTATACTTCCCTTTTTACTGATGGGTGGGAAGGGAGGGTCTTTTAACTGGGAGTTGATTTTTAAGAGTTTTTTTAAAGAGTTTTATGTAGGGCAGTTTTAGATTTTTATGTATAAGTGTGCCTCCCTGAGTTGCCCTAGGGCAAGTGGGCGGGGTATAAACTCAAGTAAATAAAATAAATAGGAAGAAGTGCAGGAAGAAGAAGAACTTACTGGTTTGAGAGGGTTGGAAACTGATTTCAGTGCAGCACATTGTTTATATCTACCACATTAGATGTCAGATATCCACAAAGATGTCAAGCCACCCATAAAAGAGGAACAAGAAAAAGTTTCACTAGCACATGCAAATTTACATTTTCTTTTGTGCTCTTTTCAGGAGCACATTTTCACATTGCTTGCAATAATGACAACTCTAACTTATTGTCTAAGCCAGGGGTTCTCAACCTATGGCTCATGGGCTGCATCCAGCCCATGGCACCAAATAACCTGGCCCCCACCCTTGCTCCAGCTTCCGCCGCCACAAGAATCAGCCACAGACTCATTTACAGCCATCGTAAACACGTTTATGACAGCTGTAAATGAGTCTGGAGCCTTGATAAATGTGCTTACAACAGTTGTAAATGCACGGGGGGGGGACCAGTCCAGCCCCCTCAACTGGTTAAGAGAGTGTGACTCGGCCCCTAACTTGAAAAGGTTGAGAACCCCTGATCTAAGCAGATAAACTGTGGACAATTCAAGATATTGTCACATCAAGCACCTCATCCTTGTAATAAACAGTTAATAATATAGGCCTAGTTTGTAAGATTTATAAGGACTTCCAAGAATATATGAGAGCATTCAAAACCTTTGAAATGTATATAATGATGTGTATTATTTCCAGGAAAAGGGACAAGCTGTTTTTTCTTTTTATCGAGTCAGGCCACCATTTGATCATCTAGCTCTGTACTATCAACAGGCAACAGTATGTAAATATATTAAGCAGGACTTTTTCCAGCTCTGCCTGAAGATGGCTGGAATTTAACAGGCTCCTACATGTGCAAAACACATGCGTGGGCTCTCTTCTACTCCAAGAACAACCCATCTCCCCTACTTACAAACAGATTTGAAAAACTCAATGGGAAATTTCAGGATAAAAGTCATTTTACAAGAGTGTGCAATGTCTGTCCTGGGGACAGAAACATAAACTACTGCCCCAGGCATTTCCAAGTTGTAAAGGTGACATGAGTTGATCAAGGGAAGGCATGGTAGCTTTGCTTGCTACTCTCCCATCAAACGACCAAATATTTTCACAAGGCATGCTTTTTCAATAACAGAATGCATGAAAACTGGGAGAATGTAAAGTGACAGTTGAGCTGGAAGAACAACTTTACAGAGAAAAGGACAGCTGTTTAGAGAGCATTCAGAACAGTGTCTGAAAGCATCTCTTTCATTATGGAAGGAATCTGAAGGATGGGAATGTTGAGGAGAGAACTGATTGCTCCGTCTCATCCCTTATGTTCAGCAAATACAAACATATTTGGGAAGATTAAAAGAAAGAAGACATTACTGGATATGCCTGGAAACAACTACTATACTATGTTATTGTCCTGTAGATCAGCACTTTTTAACCTATTGCCTTACGCCACATGTGGCTTTTGAGCTCTTTCTCTGCAGCCCTCCAACCTGCTAGTTTACTGATATCACCCTCAAGACATTTTCCCTCAGGAGAATAAAAGGCCTGGTATTTTGCCCCCCCAAAAAAGATATAAATTGAATTGCATACTGAACATTTCCAGAGGTTCCAGCTATCAAAGCAGGTGGGATTCCAGAGTCGATTCACTGATTGCCATACTAAGCATGGAAAGAAGAATGTTCAGAATCCATTTGAAGTAACACCAGAAGGTGCATGGAATTTTTTTCCTCCAGATGGAACTAATTAACTTGTGAGCCAGTGATCTTCTCGGAGATATTTACAAAGAAAATGCTTTGTCAGATTTCTATTCTGTCTACACGATTCAACCTAAAGAAATTTCTTGCAGGCATTTTCATGGTCTTCGGCACCAAATACATCTGTGACTAAACATCTGTGAAAATTGTGAAATCCAAGTGTAGATCAAGACTTACAGATGGATTCTCCGCCGCCGCCACCCATGGACTTTGGCTGCGGCTGGACCATTCGGAGGCTGCAACTGGTCCAGAATGTGGCTGCCTGGGTGGTGATGGGGTGCGGGAGGTATGCCTGTTCCTCGCCACTGCATTGAGAGCTGCACTAGTTGCCAGTTTGCCTTCGGGTGCAATTCAAGATGCTGGTAATGACCTTTAAAGCCCTACGTGGTAGTGGGCCAGGATACTTAAGAGACCGCATCACCCTGAGAACATCTGTCCATCCCACCAGACCAGACCAGAGAGGCTCTCTCATTGTGTCATCCACTAGGGAGGCTCGTCTCTCTAGCACCAGAAGGAGGACCTTCTCGATGTCTTCTCCAGCCCTTTGGATCCTTCTGCCAATTGAGCTGCATCTCCAGACAGAGTTGCTGTCCTTCAGGAAAGGGCTAAAAACCTGGCTGGCAAAGCAGGTGTGGGGCACCAGCAATGGGGTGACCCCTGCCTGCTGGCTGATTTAGTAAAATCACTCTCTCCTTCTTTTAATCTTTTTTACTCCGTAGGGGTAGGAGTAATTTTTGTGGCAGTTTTAATGGGGTTTTTATTGGTTTTTAAAATGTGATCGGTTTTATTTTCTGTGAGCCGCCCAGAGTCTTTGGAGTTGGGCGGCAATATAAATCAGATAGATAGATAGATAGATAAATAAATAAATAAATAAATAAATAAATAAATAAATAAATAAATAAATAAATAAGAGTGTTTCCTCCTCTACAGTGAGTTCAGGCAAAGACCATTAATGCCATTTCTTATGAAAAATCTGTTGGAGCAAAGTCGTGAGTTCACTTTGTCACACTGCTAAATCATAATCTATTAACCTCACATTTCCTAACATGCAAGATCCAGAAAACATGATGATGATGATGATGATGATGATGATGATGATGATGATGATGATGATGATGATGATGATGATGATGATGATGATGAAATGGCTTGCAAGTCTTAGGCTATGAAGGAAAATAGGAGGATACTTCCCAAAAACAACTGTTTTATCTGCGGCTATAATTCACACAACAAAGTAAATCTAATAATTTGGGGTTTTGTAGTTTTTATAATATTACCTATTATTTCCTCCCCTGCTATAAATTTTGCTAAAATGGGATTACAGTCCCATATTTATTTACTGGTTTCTTCTCTAAAATGCAAAAAGGCTGTTCACTGGCAAACCATAGGCAGGCACATTCCTTGTAGAGTTAAGTACTGTAATGATTTTCTGCTCCTTTTATACAGAGACAGACTGATAAATGATTGAACATAGACGAGAGCCTCTCTAAAAGCCGAGAGAAATGTACCCAGACTCCATGGGCTGATCTTAATAGCAGTTCTACGCATGGTGCTTTCTGTATTCTAGCTGTGGTTCTGATACTCTGTTCATTTGAGTGAGTTTGTGAATGAAAATTCAGACAATGGAAGGATAAACCATGGCCATCGACATGGAAAAAGAGTACAAGTCAATTCACCACTAATGCAAGTATTCTCAGTATTAAATACATCAACTCAGACACAAAGCATATCTATATCAGAGAGAGATTATGGTGGGATGATTACTGTTTTGTGTATTCTTCTGAAGCCTTCAGTGACTAACATGAACATTATATTGTCAAAAATTCAGCAGGTGTTTAAAAGATTCAGTGTATTTGTGAGGAAATGTTTTTGCACCTTAAGAAATTCAAGGATGATGATGATAAGATTCAGAGAGAAACTGATGTTGATTATGTGTGGTGCACATCTATCTCCCTATTGTTTACCTCTTATAGTTCATGAGAGTAGCCTTGTCATACTACACGTATGTAAAGATAAAAGAAAGCAGGTGCCTGTCACAATAATAGCTTACAATGGCCTATCTACAAAGGGTCATTTTCTGTTTTTCACAGCTGGGAACATTATTTCTAAAAGGAACTTCTTGTGCTACTCTTTACTATAAAGTAACCCGTTTGGAGCTATTCTGCAGTCAAAAACCTTTCTATTCTAGGAGGTTTATTTCTCAGTCACTGGATGCCTAAGTTAGGGTACTTACTTAAGAGTTTTCTTTTTTAAATGCATTTTAGAACAGTTTTTTAAATGCTGAGTTTGATGACCAAAGGTCAACAGATCAACAGTTCAAGACCTGAAATTCTTTTAAAATATTATAATAACTTCTTATTTTACATTTTCAATATTTCTAGTTGTAGTATTGTAAACCACCTTGAGGAGACAGGTAGGATAAAAATATTTTTTGTTGTTTTCTGGGCAGTCCCCACGCCCCCCCCCCCCCCCCCAGTCCTGCTGGCTTCTGCCTTTACCTTCACAGCAGAATAAATGGTAGAGGTGACTCCCTTCCTTTTGAAGAGGATGCCTGGGTAATGTCTGTCAACTCATCATGCTCTTTTTTTCGCTACACATCTTCCTCTTCTGGGTTGGCCTCTTCCTTGTGATCCTTACATCCAGTCTTGAAGTGGACCACTTGGGAGTGTGCCTATCAGAAAGGCACATGGAGACAGCTCTCTGTGTTGAAGTGGCTCCCCTTGGTGGCTCCTTGGATTTGTTCTCTTTGGCCTACGTCTGCAAAGGCACAAGAGATAATCCTGTAAGTGACGTAGAAGTGGTTGATTTCCTCAGCCATAACATTATTTAACACCTTTAACATTATTCTTAACACCTTTAACATTATTCTTTCTTAACATAACACCTTTAACATTATTCTTTCTTCAGTGAGCTCCTTACTCCCTCTTCTAATTTGCTTTTGCTTTTGTGTACCTTCAAAAAAGTTTGTTCTTGCCATAATGCTCTTCCTGGATGTATTTTTTCAACTGGTGTAAACTTAAGGTATCCTGTCACTATCCACATTGATTAGAAAATATCCCACAGAACACATTGTTTCATTAACAGCAATGGCAACTTATTTTGCATGTGCAGATGTGCTCCATACTGGAGCAGCATATTCTGCTGCAGAGACACTCAGGGCCAAAGCTGATGTATGTAGTGTAGATGGTTGAGCTCCCCATTTATGGTTTGTCAACTTCCTGATGATATTGGTATTTGGGGAGAGGTTTCTGCGTGTTTTCGGCATTTTTCTGTGCATTTTTGGCACTTCCGGCATGTTTTTGGCACGTTTTCCTGCTTCCGGTGGTGGGGTCCTCACCATGGGCTGGATTAATTGGTGCTATGGGCCAGACCTGGCTCATGGGTGGTAGGGTGTGCTAAACCTATTTTCCTGGATGCTCTAGTCATCTTCTCATGCTGCCATCTGTTAAAGATTTTGCATAATGTATAAAACATTCATGAATGTCATATCTCATTCTACATCTTTGAATGAGGACCTGCATTGTAAACAATGCTTCTCTGGTACCATAGAATTCTGGAAGCCAAAATCTGTTTCACCTATGTTTTCTTCACATTTCTTTTAAATTCTACTATGGATGGTTTTCAAAAAGACCTTAAGAGCATGACTCTTAAGGCTAATCATTCTGTATTCCTCACAGGACTTCACATTTGGTTTCTTCGGCAACATAACAAAGGTTGAATGCAACCAATTGCTTGGAAGGATGTCTGTGTCATAAATGGGGTTAAAAAGATCCATCAATTCTTTGATCTTAATTTCAGACAGAAGTTTCAACATTTCTACTGGGATGTCATCTGCCCCTCTTGCTCTCTCATCTTTGGATCTTTGCAAAGCTCAAACAACCTCACCCTCCACTATTGCCATTTATGACAGACTGTTCACCTCTTTCATCATGAAACAGCTCTTCTATGTATTCTTTCCATACATTGAGCGTAACCATGAGATTCCCATTCTTGTCCTTTAACAATGCACATGTCTTCTGTTGTCTTTTGCCAATAACGTCTCTGATCTTTAAGTGCCAGATGAGGTAAATAATGAAAAGATACTCATAGAGTCTGACTTCAGATTTATTTTTTCACACTGGCACTCCATGCACCCCAACAAAGCTTTCACTACATTTCTTCACATGTTGCAGTCCTAAGTGTGAGAGATGGAGAACTCATAGCCCAGCAGGAAAGCAAAGGAGATTCAAAACTTTGCTGTCTGAACAAACCAAGAAATTCTTTGAAGCAATCAGAATGATCTATGCTTCCCAACCTGTGGGAATGCTGCCTCTCCTCAGCTCTGACAGTTCAGTATTTATCACAGAGAAATCACAGATTTTGCAGTGATGGGCTTAGCATTTTCAAAATGTGCTGAACAGACCATCTGAAATTAATAAGCAGGCTATCAGCAGGCTGCCAGAACTGCCAATCAACATTTCCATTGACCTTCTCTCAACTCTGGAAGAAACATAAGAGGCCATTAACCAATTCTCCAGTGAAAATGCTCCAGGGACAGATGCAATTCCTGCATCTTTTTAAAAAAGGTATCAATAAACTCCTCCAAAAACCCACACACCTATTTTGCAAAATAGGCAGAATTCCTCAGCACTTCAAACAGGCAACAGCTGTCCATATTTATAAAAGGAACGCCAACCATCAAATGCATGACAACCACTGAAGCATCTCATATCTAAATGCTATTGGGAAAACCTCTTAACCAACTCTTAGGACACTTGACGACAGACCTGAGTCTCTATGTGGTTTCCATAAGAAGCAAGGGGCTATTCACATGATCTTTGCCAGTTTATAACTATAAAAGTATCAGGATACTTTTGTGTCAACATTTACACAACGCTAATAGATTTGATTAAAGGTTATGATGTGGTAGGCAGTGGTCTAAGGAAAATCATGAATAAATTTGGATGAACTGAGAAATTCACACATATTCAAGAATTTCATGACAGTATGCATGCTTGTGTCCTTGACAATGACATCCTTTCTGGCCCTCTTCCTGTTATAAGGTTCTTGCTCCAACTATTTTTAGTCTCATCCTATCTGTAATGTTCTGGGATGCTTACAGGGAATAAAATGCTGATCTATGATATCACACTGATATCTTCTTCATCTGCAGTCTGAAAGTAAAATTTCATTTTACACACTGTATTAGCTTTTATTTGCCGACTGCACTCCTAATGCAACAGTTCTCTGGCTATGGCAAAAAATGTCTTGTCCTGTTCTTCACCAAATCTTTTGGCATGAAGATCAATACTGATAAGACAGTGGCAATGTTCCAACATGTTCCAGGTGTACTTTATGAGGAACCAGTTCTAAAGGCATACAAGTTCACAAATTTTGGCAGCACTGTCTCCCACTGAGATCTCATTGATGAAGAAATGACCTCACAAATCTCTCAAGACAGCACTGCCTCCAGAAGACTTTCAACCTATTTGTGTAGCTGACACAGAAATAACTGGTTACTTAGCATAACTGTGTCATTATTTTAGGTTGACAGCTCGTTACTAAGCAGCTATATGCACTCATGCACTCCACACCTGCAGTCTAGGAATTTCTAGACGTAAACACATTACATAATCCAGGGGTTTTCCCATTATGTAATGTCATTAGGTAATGCATTCCTAGGGGTGGCAGGAGCCACTCTTTCCTCTATATAAGGGGTGCCTTTTCAGACCCGAAATCATTTCTCTAACCGAGGGCTACCAGGCTCTTGTTAGCTGAACTCAATCCCATGGCAGGATGGATGATCCCAACAGGGCATGGAATGGAATGAACTGGATTGGATTGGATTCTATCTTGGAGATTATTCCCTGCCCAACCATCTCTTGCAATTCTGAGACTTCTATCTCTATGAACTCTTTCCTTTTCACAGATATATTATGCTTTGCAAATTGCATCTTGGAAAATAAAGCTCTCTGTGAGTTTTACTGTCTACTGAGTTGGAGTCTACTTCTCAGGCATATCCAGGTACTATTGCTCTCTGCTTTACATGCTCCTAACTAAATAACCACATACTCCCTGTGTTGGACAGGTGGGAGCACGGCAACCCAGGTTCTGAATGGAGAGGTGACAGATGAGTTGCGGAGTAATGGAAAATCTAACAGCCTACTTATCGTAACCAGCCTCTCGAACGCCGACAAGGGTCAAGTCCGTGATAAACTGTAGTTCTTTGAGTGGTCATTTGTGAATTTCCACGTGATTTACAGAGTTTACCAAAAAAAAAGAACAATCTTTCTGTTAAGCTGAAGATGCTGTTCTATCCTTTCTGGTTTATGGAAGAGAGACATGGATTATCTATCAATGTCATGTAAGAAAGTGTGATCATTTATATCTTATTTATCTTTGGAGAATTCTCAACATCAAATGGCAGAATAAAGTCCCTAACACTGGAATTTGGAGCAAACACAGATGATAAGTATTTTTGCAATCTTGAAACAATGATAACTTCATTAGACTGGCTATGTCATCAGGATGTAATATTATCTTCTCTCAAAATGGAGACCTTGTTGCAGATGCTTAACTGCATGGTGGACAAAAGAGAAGATTCAAGAATTAACTGAAGACAACATTGAAAGATTTTAATAATGACCATGTCAACTAGGAAACTCTCACCCCAAACCGAACTAAAGAATCTAACACAAGAGCCAAGGAAGAGAGAATCAGAAAGCAAGCATGCAGTTTTTAATTAGCCCAACATCTGTGTGTCTATTAACATGTTACTGCTCAATTGTGACCTCCTATCACACACACACACACACACAAAGGTAGATCTGACAGAGATGACTATCTCTGAAAATGGAGGATGAACTATTTTATTCACTTAGGAATTGGCTTTTTCGTACAAATTAGCCATCAAACATTGGTTTACACTTTCCCAGTATGCAAATATAAATTCAATTAAATCACTTTATTACGGTCCACAACCACACACTACAACAAAAGATACAAATTCAAATTTTGTATCAGTTGACACCCCAAGCTATCCCCGTTGGCAGCTACTCATGTCCAAGCATACATTTTTTTCCTGAAAGTCATTATTTTCTCCGTTGATGGATGTGTCTCTGGTGATGCAATAAGCCAATCCTGGCATGAAACATGCGACCACACACATTACACTAAATAGATGGTTGAGGGTGTGATTGAGTTTGATGAAGCTTCCGTGCTTGTTGCTTAGACTGTTCATGCCTGAGGTGTTCCCCTTCGAAGTGATCAGTAGCGACAGATCTATAAACAAACAAGAAAAACAAGTTGAGGATGGTAGAAAGGAAGAAAAGAGATTTCTGTTGAATTGATCCTTTTGCACTCAATGGCTTCAGTAAAGATGTTTAAACTAAAACACTCAATACAACTGGTATACTGTAATTCTATCCATAACAGTTAACTTTCTGATGCGAGGTAATACTGAGAACTGCTACATTGGCACCCTTCTTGGAGGTACTGTACTACGTTGCATGATGCATCACCACCTGTCTTTTTAGACTAATCTCATAGCAATCACGTGTCAAGAGGCTCTAGAAAATATCTACCTGATGGCTTCCTACTTATTTTGTACATAAAATGATAAGTGCTAATTAAGCATGACATTAACTTATGGGAATCCTTTCCAGGATATCTTAGATGCAGAGTATCCAGCAATGGTGTTCCATTCATTTTTTCTAGAGGTGCTCTGAAAAAATTGCATAAGTGGAGTCTTCTATTACAAGGCACAAAATGAGCTGAAATTATTAACTTCCCCCCCTTGACAAAATAAGTATGCAGTTAGAGATCACAATGAAACTTACACAATCATTTTAAGTAATTATTTATGCTGATCTATAGTGTGGCCTGGAGAGAGCCATTTTATGAAAAGCCAGTTGTACAAAAGTCCTGTATCATTTATCAGCGAAGTTGACATATATGTCTGTGCATTTTTGAACATTTTAAAAGTATGCAATGCCAAGATAAAACATGAAATGCCTTCGCCCCCACCTGGGCCAAGAACACGTGCGTGTAGCTTGTCAAAAGTATATAAGCCTGGTTGAATTGTTAATTAAGGTTCTTGAATCTGTGTGGATTCAAGCATCACAGATGCATATGTTATGCTATAATTGATTTTGTTAAAAAAATCTCTTTTTCCTTCAAAACCTTTTTGGCTGTTTTATTAATAGATTAAAGAAACCTAAGAAATGATTGCTTTTAGAGTTTTCAAGTGACAGACCTACCGTAGGTACTTAATCTCTCTGTTACATCCAGAAGGCCACCTTGCATATAACACACCTCCAGACTGTCACAGGAAAACAAAAGTAAGAACATTAGAAGTCTTATGGCAGCCTTTCTTCTCCACCAATAGAAATCACCGCAGGCTGTGCACTAGTGGTTTTTAGTATTCTTGAAGATTGCGTATACATACATACTCTTGACTGGAATTAAAATGAATCTACTTTAATGTTGAAGTTATGTCTATGGTCATTCCTTGATAAAAATGATAAAACCACAGAAAGGCAATTCTAGAACACATCTGCATGTACAAAAATATAGCTCTCCAAAATGTTTCCACAAAGTCTGACTGAAAATCAAGCTTGGACAGGTCCCTGCTAAATATGGCCATTGGAAAAGGGAAATAAGAGCTGTAAAAATAATTACTAGGCTCCATTTGACTGGAAGAAATTGACACTACATTTTTAATACATTCCAGTATTCATTTGTATAAATTTTCTAACAGAATGCCCTGTTGGTTAACAGTACTGGAATTTGCATACACTAATAGATTATTACAGGCTGCACAAATTCTGTGACACAGCATGTATGCAAATGAGAAAAATATTTCCAGATTTGGATTTTTATTAAGGATGAATTATACATTTCTTTGGGGACTTTTAAATGATTATAGACAATACTGCTCTCTCTTGGGTATCTCATATGTATTTTCAGCTTTTGAAACTTGCCTTATCATGTAATTTATTCAGACTAAACACAAATAGCAAGAAAGAATTACATTTTGTCTTCTGTCTCTTTCAGTTTGTAGATCTTGGTTTCACTAACCCACTAGCAACAGGAAGCTTTAGTCTAGTTTAATCTGACCTTGGCTCTACAACAAGGGTAGGCAACCTACGGCCGGTGGTGCCAAATAATCTGGCCCCCGTCCTCACTCCAGCTGCTGCTGTTGCCACCAGAATTGGCCATGGACTCATGGCTGTCGTAAACGGGAGGGGGGGCACCACCAGTCTGACCCCCTCAACTGTTTGAGGGAGCATGACCCGGCCCCAACTTTAAAAAGTTGGTACAACCCATGCTCTACAATGTTAATATTTATTCTGCAACAGACATTCTAAGAAATTATAATGTGGAATAGTAAGTAAAGTTGAAAATATTTGCCTTTCATGAGCACTTTCTTGCTCTGCTTCCTTCACCTCTTTAGAGCAATATTTAAAAAGCAAAGCAAAACAATCACACTTATATACCGCCCAATAGTGCTTAGTGCACTCTCTAGGTCGGTCACAAGTTAATTAGCATTTTGTCCACAACATGCTGGATACTCATTTACTGACCTCAGAAGGATGGAAGGCTGAGTCAACCTTGACCCTGGTCAGGATCGAACTCACAATCTTTTTTGGTTACAGTGCAGCAATTAAACTACTGTGCCATCAGGGCTCTTAGAAGAAACAGTTTGAATGTGGAGTCGGTCATGTACACACTCCATCAAGCAGCAAAGGAAAAACTATTAAGAAAAGTGATTAATGCTAATAAAACAACATTTCTTAAATAGATGTTTGTCCAGAGTTTATAGGTGTGACAAACACTTTCCACCACCTGGTGAGATGGCTGTAATTATTTCTGTTTGATCAGCAGCAAGCATCATCACCCCAAGGCATGGAAAGGAAGGAGCCAAAGGAGGTCCTTCTAACCCCCTCACATCTGATTAGCAGAATGCAGTAGCTGGCAAAACTAGATCCCATTGAGCTTGGAAACCTTTCTGATTCTAGCTTTTGTGCATCAACTAAGTTTAAACAGTATCTGGGTGACTTTCTTTCCTTAAGTGCAGTCCTTATAAGTTTCACTGACCTGTGCATGAACTTTAAGATGTCACTGTTTAGGACAGTTTTTTGTTGGATCGGGGCCCGATGCGGGCCGTAGGGTCCCGGAGGAGACTGGTCAAGCAAAGACACACGAGGCAAGATGGAGCGAAGACCAGCGTTTATTGATCAGAAGGCACTTAACTTTATACTCTGCCTAGCTCGACCGCGTGCATACGTTGCACATAGCTGTTACAGGAAAACTCTGAGTCTGCACTTTAAGATTACACAAGTTACCCATTAGGGATGACTTCACCGGGGGAAGTTTCTTATCTATCTAATTTACTATCGGGGACATGCATTGTCTACTGTTATCGGGAGCAAACATGTGCCTAGGTTGACTCTTGGGCTCAGAGCCTCTACGGATACAAGATTACTCATTACATGCCTATCGAGTTCATCACCTGGCGATCTTTTGCCCCCTGTTGTCCGAACTGCCTGTCAGGTCAGCGACTGGTGAATTAAAATATAGCTATTAATCCGCTCCCCAATTTCTGTCCCTTCGGAACCAAAGCTCAAAGGAGTGTTCTCACAAAACTGTGGTTATGTCAGGGACAGTGTGCCAATTGTGTGTGCGGAACCCACAGTTTTTCATAGCTGGGATTAGGCAGGCAAGAAATAATTTTTTTGTACAATATAAAGATTAACTGAGTCTTTTCTTACATTGTTTTTTCCTCACTTAAGAAAATGTTGCCTGTCTGAAATCTTGGAAAATCTATTTAAAAACAGGAAAAATTATTATTATTAGGTTTATTTCTATACCGCCTTTCTTCCCCAACGGGCAACTCAAGGCGGTTCACAACAGTAAAATAAACACTAAAACAAAACACAGCATTACAATATCAGAACAAATAGCAATAACAATACAATAATCAGCAAAATAAAAGATAAATAAATACAAAATAATACAGTCAAATCCATATAATCAATAACATAGTAAAAATAAATAAGATCCCCAGAGATACAATGTACAACAGATCATACAGTGCGATACAAAGCATCAGCAGTTTCAAACCACTACTTTGGATCCCATTCCACAGAGGACAGAACTATCTCAATGGCTGAATAAATCTTTGTTTGTAAAGACTTGTTGCTCAGTTGCACAGGGGAGTCTGACCCTTTGTGACCCCATGCACCACTGCATGGTAGGCACTCCTGTCCTCCACCATCCTCCACAACCCGCCCAGCATTATGCCCATTGTATCAACAATGCCATCTAGCCATCTCATCTTCTGCCGCCCCTTCTCCTTTTGCCTTTGATCTTTCCCAGCATCAAGGCTTTCTCGAGTGAGACCTCTCTTCTCATTTGATGTCCAAAGTACTTTAGCTTCATCTTCAATATTTGTCCTTCCAAGGAGCAGTCAGCATTGATTTCCTTCAGGTTCGACTTATTTGATCTAGAAGAGTAAAAATAATTGAGAATTTTTTAAAAATGAACATGTAGTTTGTCTTTTCCTACTCAAATAGAGAGAACTGTAGTCAAAAAATTACAACCCAATGTTTCACATGTTGGTGTAATTTAGTAAAATCAATAATCAAAACAGACACACACACACACACAATTTGTTCCTCCTTAATCATACAAACAGTTCTGTGGGATATTTTCTAATCATATGCAAATCAAAACACATTGTGCTTCTAAAAGTATACAGTGTACTCTGTCTACAAGGCAACACCAGAACATCCGCATAACTCTCTTCTCCCCTCTCCTTCCTGTCTTGATAAACAGAGCCCTATGATTAAAGTCTGAGCTCCCATGGTTATCACACATACAAGTATGCATTACACATACTGTTTCAGGAGGTCCTCATTATGTAGTCACAGCACAGAAAAATAAATAAATGCCTCACTGAACAGGGCAGAAGGGAATCATTTTTCTCTAGCTGTGTGTAAAAGAATTAACAATTTAGAAAAAATAGAATAACCACTGTTTCTAGGTTTTGATTTTCTAGTAGCCTGTTTTCAGAACATTTTACTGATAGAGCAGAATAAATGCTTTGGGGTAAAAAAGTACTCTCTGGAAATCTAATACTACACAGATTTAATAGCTACTGGCTGACTGGTTGCCTTCTTTCTTTCTCTTTCTCAGCTTCCCCAGAGTAACATGACACCTGAGTAAATAATTAATTTAGGTTAAAGGAAAAATAGAAGTTTGTTCTGTTATATTTTAGTGGTTAAAAATGACATGTACTTCCAGGTGCCAATGGCAGTTATTGAAGTATACACACTATTTTGGAGGAAACATCTGTAATCTTTTCCTCACTGAATTTCATGTGAATTTGAATTTTGATTAAAAAAAACAATCACAAAAAGTATCCAATGGTGCAGGTCTTAAGCATACAGTATTTGAATGCCCCATCCTTAAACCTAGATGAATATACATTATTCTTTCTCATGGAAGGCTCTATGATGAACCATGTAGTCAAATAATTAGATACAAAAAATAAGACTGCCTTTTTATATGGTTTTATCCAGTCCTTTCCAAAAGGAGCTTTAGGAAGTGCACTCACATCAAATCAGTGTGTGTATGCACTCTCCTGTGAATCATGGCAGGCAGACTTCAGGAGCTGCTTTGTTTATCATAAAGGAATGGACAAATTTTTACAATTTGGTATATGCCATGGGCCTTTAATCACATTGGCTTTTATGTCTGAAGTTTAAAAGCTTTAGCCCCTTACCAGAAAATCTTGTGGTGATTTGAGCTCAGTGGATTCTCTGTTTCCCAAAAACTCCAGTGATATCAGCCAACTTTCACTGAAGCATCTTGGCTACTCCACATAGACTTATCCAGGTGTCTAGTCATGTCTGCCACATGACCACAGAAACATCTGCAGAAGCAGACAACGCTGGCTCTTTGGCTTTGAAACAGAGATGAGCACTGCACCCTAGAGTTGGATACGACTGGCTTTCGAGCAAGAGAAACCTTATCTTTTAATCTTGGAATAAGCTTTTAAAAAACGAATTGATTCCCTCATTCCTAAAAATACTGTAAGCTTAATTTGTGAAACATTCTTCTCCCACTCCCCATAACAAATGCACACATGAATTATTCTTTGCTCATACCCAATAAATGGGAATGCATCACAAAATGAAGTGATACAAAATCTTGATTAGTAAAAGCATAACAGAGTTTTGAAAACTAGCTAATGGTACATCTGTAGGGTAGGAAATGAGGGCTGTTAAAACTTTCTTCCAATAGATTCATACCCAAGATTGGTTTTTTAAAATGAGTCTTCCTGAGGGATTCTGGGAGTTGCTCTCCCAAAAAGAACATTCACAAACTCTACCCAGATTCACTTCTTGGCTATGCCTTAAATTTTCTTGAACTGATGTGTTGAACTGCTCTGACTTGACTTTAGAGCACAGATTCTCTGAAAAACGTTAAAAGATATGCCACAAAGTCAGAAAAAATACAAAGGCTATAAACATGCCAAATTTACTAACTCTTATAATGTACTTCACTGTTAAGACAGTTTTAAAATATTCAGCTATACTTTATCTCTTCAATTTTAGATTATTATATTTTCCCATAGTAAAAGGACAAAGAAAAGGTTGATGCCAAGTTTTCTAAGCCTATAAAGTCATACAATATTTCTTTTGTCCACTTCCAGAACCTATTGTAATAAGATCTGAAGAGAAATAGCCATTTCAGAATAGTTATTTTTGCTTCCCATGTAAATGGAAAGCTAGATCATCTTTAGGGTAAGGTATTTATCAAATCTTTAAAAGTAACAAGTTTATATGATAAATATCACAGTTTCTTAATTCAGTACTGAAAAAGTGTTCCACATATAGAAATATAAGGAAAAACTCCACTAGCACTGTTAAAAAAGCTACCGTATATAAAATGAAAATAGGTACATTCATTAATCCCCTTATCATAAAGTAGAATTTTAATTGACTTCATATTTGATTTGCTGCACAAATTAAGTTTCCTTTAGAAGGCCAAAATGGGAAGAGAGAACCTACTGTACTGCAAAATCACACTATTCTTTGCTGTACATTTGTCTCAACTTCACCAAGCAATAACCTTTTAGAATTAAAAATTTAAACTCTTTTAAATAGCACATAACAGCTGTTAAGCATCTGGAAACAAAAGTGATGTTCATTGAACATGTCTTGGCTCTTCTTAAATATAGAAACACAAATAAGAATCATAATTAGTGTTTGAACTTCATTTGATTCTTTAAAAACCAAAGACGTATTAACTTCATAAATTACTGTTTTAAAGTTTATTCCTTACCACTTTGAAATGAAAATGGGAAAGAAAAGGAGGTAGCATCAACATACTTTTGAACTTTCCTATCTTTCCTGCACTCTGAAAGACAAATTCTGAGAGCAGTCTGGCCAGGTTATCCTGCTATGGTAATAGAGTAGACCATACTGTCAGAGACTCAGTTAATTAACCTGGCCACCCTCAGGACTAGCAGCCTGTGGCAGCAAAGTCCATAAGGAGGGGTGACAGTCCCTAAATGGATTAAACCCCACTTGAATCCATCTTGATGAAGGGCAGCAACTTCATCAATACTGGCCTGGGGCCGATGATGACTCTGTATGCCAAAAGGGCTCAGAACCAGAAAGTGACTCATGGAGCTGGATCAGTGGTATGGGTGTCACACTGTGATGCAGAAGGCTGGGGAAGATCACTGCATTATTTTGTTCCCAAGACAATCTTCATGGCTGAAAGTCAAATGAACATGGCCCTCAGTCCCCGGTAGATCTTCAGTGGGCAGAGGGTGCTAAGAATCTCTGGGTTAACCATAAAAGTCTGTACCTGGAAGGTTGGGAGTATTTATGAAAAAGGAAAGATTTATAAAGTAACAAAGGAAATGAAGAGACTGAATGTTGATATAATGGGAATGAGTGAGACAAGATGGCCAAGAGTGGGCCAATGCAGTGTGTCGGAGTACTGTACATGGTCCATTGCTCAGGAAACAATGGAAAACATCACTGGAATGGACACAAAACGATAAAGAACACAGTGCTTGGTGTGAAACCATTTTCGGATAGGATCATTATTTTAAAACTTAAAAGCAAACCTTTCAACATGCATGTCATACAAGTCTATGCACCAACTGCAGACGAATTGGATGAAGAGATCGAGGAGTTTTATGATCAACTCAAAGCTGTGCTGAAGTATACAAAAAGAAATGGAGTTACCATGATTATAGGAGATTTTAATGCTAAAGTTGGCTAGGGTAAAGAGAATGATATATGTTGGACTATACGGCCTTGGAAAAAAGAATGAGAGAGAAAACCACCATGTACAGTTCTGAGAGAAGATCTAGTGATCACCAGCACATGGTTTAAGATGCCACCTAGATGACTTTAGACTTGGAAGTCCTCTGCCCAAATAATATTGTCAGAAATCAAATAGACTTTGCTCTTATAAACAGGGATTGGAGAGAAAGGAATGAAACAGGAGAAGTGGTCTCCTCCAAAGCCACACAATCCATCTCAGCATTAGTAAAAGTAAAGGTCACCCTTGCCCAAAAGTCAGTCATATCAGACTCTAGGGTTCGGTCCTCACTTCTGTTTATAGTCAAAGAGCCAGCAATGTCTGCATCTGCAGATGTTTCCATAGTAATGTGGCAGACATGACTAGATATGGGAGTGAATGGAATGCTGTTTACCTTCCCACTGAAGTAGTCCATATTTATCAACTTTCAAGTTCTTGCTTTCGAACTGCTAGGTTGGCAGGCCCTGGGACAGAGATGGGAGCTCACACTATCATGCAGCACTCGGGTCTCGAACTACTGACCTGCTGCCTTCCAGTCAGCATCTTAGCCACTTGAGCCACTGCATATCAAGCATATCAGAGAGTAGACAAAATAAAAAGACAAAAAAAAACACACGTTGTGACACTTTAAAGCGGGGGTTCACAACCTTTTCAAGCCGGGGACCGCGTCACGCTCTCTCAGCTTCGAGGGCCAGATGGCCATTTTGCCCTGCCTGTCTCGAACTGCTGACCTTCCAGTCGTTGAGTTCAGTGTCTTCATCACAAAGCCATCTTACCGTTATGCCCCCATAATTCTCTCTCTTTGGAAAGATGACATCAGAAGTAGACCCTACCACAAGGAATGTAAACTTTAGTTTCACAGTCACTTTCAGAGTTGTTTCACAGCCTTTTCTACGTAAGCTTTTTGCCAGTACAAACCCCAGCCATAAAAGATTGATGCCCACTGCAGTGTAGCCCTTCTATCCATACACAAAACATCTGCTGTTATTTAAAATGACAGGTTTGTTGAAAATGTATGCACATGGTGGTGCATTTGAAATAAGGATCTCTGTGCTATCCCCTCAGGAATCACAGAAGTGTGGTAGTTGCTGCAAATAAATGCATTTCCAGTCACTTTCCCTCAAAAACAGCTTGGCCATCACTTGGGGGATACAAAGACAGTGACAACTGCCCTAAATTCACCCACAGTATCTTATTTCTCTCTTTTTATGGTGCCTCAATGCTGACATTAATGACTTTCCATGTAATTTAATTAATCCATTCAGACAAGGAAGACTACAAAGATCAGTTTTACCATGGAATCTCTTCCGGGGTCAGGAGGCATTTATTGCACTGGTCCTACAGTTCTATTGCTACAAAAAAAGTGGGTATATTTTTATTGCATTGCCACTTCATAAAAGTGCACCAAGTAATGGCTCAAGTGGCTAAGATGCTGACTGGAAGGCGAGAGGTCAGCAGTTCGATTCCCCAGTACTGCATGATGGAATGAGCTCCCGTCTCTGTCCCTGCTCCTGCCAACCTAGCAGTTCAAAAGCAAGAAATTGCAAGTAGATAAATAGGGACCACTTCAGAGGGAAGGTAAACAGTGTTCTGTGCACTCTGGTGTCTAGTCATGCCTGCCACATGACCATGGAAATGTCTGCAGAAGCAGACAGCGGCTTTGAAACAGAGATGAGCACTGACCCCTAGAGTCAGATACGACTAGCTTTTGATCAAGGGAAACCTTTACCTTTAATGTTTAAAAAACAAGGCAATGAATAAATTCTGTACACATTTTCATTCTATCTAGAAAATATTTCAATATGAGGGACAGATTGAAAATACATTTATACAGTACTTACTGTTTTCAGGAAAAAAGAAAATGTACTTCTTTTCCCCCTTAGTTTCATGAAGTTACCATGGTGTTGTAGTTATGAGCCATCAGGTCATTGCTGCCTTACGGTGACCCTATGAATGAGAGATTTTCAAAAATATGATTTCCCTTGGGGAACCAATCTCTCACATTTGATCTCCGCCCCGCTGACTTCTACCTTTATCTCAATTTCTGCATTTCCAACACTAATGTTATGCAATTCTTCTGGAGTAGAAGTTTTTGTCTTTTAATGTTCAACTGCAGTCCTGCGTTGGCATTTTCTTCTTTTACTTTCATTAAAAGTCATTTTAATGAAAAGAAATCTCTTGTATCTGCCTTTTGGTTGTTCTCAGGGGGTTTTTTTGCACTCATTATTGTACTAGTTCTTTGTCTCTACATAGATAAAGGTAAAGGTTTCCCTTGCTCGAAAGCCAGTCGTATCTGACACTAGGGTTCAGTGCTCATTTCTGTTTCAAAGCTGAAGAGCCAGCGCTGTCTGCTTCTGCAGATATTTCCATGGTAAACAATTTACTACCACCTCTGTGGATGTGGCCAAATCTGTGGGTGTGGCCAAATCTGTGGGCATGGCCAACGCAATGGGGTATGGAGGTGGGCGTGGCTGGCCATGTGGGTATGGCCTGGGGGAATTTCCGCTACGGTTCTCCCAAACAGGACAGGAGCTGCTTCAGTGCATCACTGGACTACACACTGGAGCGCACGGAACACTGTTACCTTCCCACCGAAGTGGTCTCTATTTATCTACTTGCAATTTCTTGCTTTCGAACTGCTAGGTTGGCAGGAGCTGGGACAAAGACGGGAGCTCATTCCGTCCTGCAGTACTCGGGAATCGAACTGCTGACCTTCTGCCTCCCAGTCAGCGTCTTAGCCACTTGAGGCCACTAAAAACTGCATTGATGGTTCTGATTCAATTTCTTTCTTCTATTACTTTTCACCTGTCCTTTACAATTTCAAGTATTTCCCCCCATCATCCATCTTGGCTTTTCTGGAACTGTATTTTTGCATCTGGATGAAGCTAGCATATCTAAACAGAAAGCAGAAGAAAGAGAGAAATCATCTACAAGCAAAACATTTCCTTCCTGACAAAAAAATCTTCATCTACATGCCACTTACAGACAGTCTGAAGGACATGAACTGTTGAAATAAGAAATACATTGTTCCTCCTTTAGTTTTCTGTTGATTTCCTCCAATATTATAATAGGCAACATTGTAACATTCTGTATGCCAGAACACTTCAGTTTCCTACTGAAGTGGTAACTATTTATCTACTTGCAATTACTGTACAGTACTTGCTTATGAACTGTTAGGTTGGCAGGAGCTGAGACAAAGACGGGAGCTTGCTCCATCATGCAGCACTTGGGTCTTGAACTGCTATCGTCAAGCTCTGTGTCTTAACCACTAAGCCACTACAGTCCCACTTATTGTTCAACCTAGCCTACCTAAAATAATGGTTCAATTTTGCTTGTGATCATCTTTCAATCAGGCCTACTTTGCTGGATTGTTGTGAGATAAGTCCTGCCCTGCAGTTGCTTTTAAATGTAAAGTACTTTGTTGAACACCATAGATTTATTGTATTTAGTTGATTTCCATGGGATTCAAGACAGGGTTGGTTTTACGGAAGTTTTTTATAATTAAATTTGATTTTACTTTTTAAAAAACGTTTACTGTTTTTAATGAAGATTTTAAGTTGACAGGCAGAGTTAATTCACTTTGGCGCCCTTTTCCTGCTCACGCTTCCTGAGGCGAAGAAGAGCGGAGACTCGCCTTCCTTTTCCTCATTATTTTCCCAGCTCCTGCCAACCTAGCAGTTCGAAAGCAAGACATTGCAAGTAGATCAATAGGGACCACTTCGGTGGGAAGGTAACAGCGTTCCATGCGCTCCGGTGTCTAGGTATGCCTGTCACATGACCATGGGATCGTCTGCAGAAGCTAGACAACGCTGGCTTTGAAACAGAGATGAGCACTGCACCCTAGAATCGGATACGACTGGCTTTCGAGCAAGGGAGACCTTTTCCCCTCAGGAGGAAATACTGGGGAAAAAACGGCCGAAAAAGAACCTCGCTCGAGTCGAGAGACCGACCCAGAGAAAGGAGGCAGTACTGTAGTAGTAGTGGTTATTGTTGTTGCAGGAGAGGAGGAGGAGCACAAAGCAGAGAGAGGAGGTCGGAGGAGTAGCTACGCCAGCCTCCTTCTCCTCCCTCCACGGCCATTTTACCCACCCAGCCCGGAGGAGCAGAGCAAGCAAGGCAGCTGAGGTAAAAAAAAAAGGCGGGAAACGAAGCTGAGAGCGGGAAGGGAGGGAATGGGAAAGCAACCTCCTCATCGCCGTCTGAGGTAAAAAAAAAAAAGAGCGGGAAACTGAAGCCCAGGCCCCAGAGAGGCCACCTGGCGGGGAGGCGGGGCGATGGGCGTGGCCCTATAGAACGTCACGTGCCTCGTGCAACCGCCACCGCTGTCACAAGACCGGTGGCTGCCTGTGCCCCAGGGGTGAAATCTTTGGTCTAAGCCAGGGTTGCCCAAATTACGGCCTGGGGGCCGGATCGGCCCCCCCCATGCCAATTCATCCGGCCTGTGAAGCCCTCGTCGCTCCCGGAAGCGGAAGTAAAACGCGCCCGTATGGGCGCGTTTTACTTCCGCTTCCGGGAGCGACGAGGGCTTCGCAGGCTGGATGAATTGGCATGGGGGGGGGATCCGGCCCCTGGGCCATAGTGACCGGCCCCCTGAACCACATGACCGGCCCGTGGCCTGAAATGTTTGGGCACCCCTGGTCTAAGCCAGTGTTCCCCAACCATTGGGTTTTTGGGACTTCAATTCCCAGAAGCCTAAGAACAACTCCACCATAGCAGTGATCAGCTAATGTACTGACTTAGGCTTCTGGGAATTGAAGTCCAAAGAAAGAAAATCCAAAGGTTGGGAAACACGGGTCTAAGCTTTGTTTCCGTTCCCCCAGTGTCCTTCCAAACCTTGA
Source organism: Bradypodion ventrale (assembly GCA_035047345.1). NCBI lineage: Eukaryota > Metazoa > Chordata > Lepidosauria > Squamata > Chamaeleonidae > Bradypodion > Bradypodion ventrale. The sequence goes on along the minus strand of JAWDJE010000011.1, from coordinate 7,182,023 downwards.
TCCATGCCGGCACATTTTCGGGGTGGTGGGAGGGTGGGAAGATGGGCGAGAAGATAGAGAAGTGCATCCAAGATCAAAGTGCGGGTGGTATTCCAGTGGGGATTAGGATGCAGCTCTTGACATGGTGGGTCATGATTTGCTAGGGTTTACCCAACTTCCAGGGTTGCGGATGCTGAGCTTGACTTGAAGGTCGGCAGGTCAGCAGGTTGAGACCCGAGTGCTGCATGACGGAGTGAGCTCCTATCTTCTGTCCCAGCTCCTGCCAGCCTAGCAGTTCGGAAGCAAGAAATTACAAGTAGATAAATAGAGACCACTTCAGCGGGAAAGGTAACAGCGTCCCATAACTCTGGTGTCTAATCATGCCTGCCACATGACAATGGAAACATCTGCAGAGGCAGACAGTGCTGGCTGTAAATGGAGATGAGCACTGCCCCCTAGAGTCAAACACAATTAGCTTTTGAGCAAAGGTGACCGTACCCAACTTCCTGGAGTTCCTCGCTCCAAATTAGGGGTCGGCAGCTGGAGGTCTCCAGATGTTTAGGGGTCATAACTCCCAGAGCCCTTCACACAGGCTATGGGAGTTGTAGGCAAAATAAACATATGGAGAGCCATTGTTCCCTATCCCCATTTTACCTAGGAAGTGGGCATGCTTGGGGGTTTTTTGTGCACAAAGGGTAAAATATTGTTGGGCTTTGCACCCGTGCAAGCGAGATTGAATAAGCGGTTGTGGCTAATAACAGCTAATTGATGAAATGTGTGCCAGGACCCAAAGGGGTGACTGGTGCGACCCCAGCGCCTTGCTAGTTAAGCTGTGATTACTTGCATGCACATAAACAGGGTTTACGTTCAGTGAGTTAATGCTGCTGAGAAAAATACCAAACCATGATCCATTTCTGGCTTCTTTGCATACAAGGGAAAATCAATTTGTCGTTTGATTCTTCAGATTGTATATGTTGACACTTAGATGGCCTTTAAATAGGATTGTGGACACATTCACAAAGGTTGTCATGCCCTAGATGTGGTGTTAAGTTAGGACTTTGGGAACTCAGGTTCGAATCCCTGTCTGTTCAGTCATGGAAATTACTGGTGGTGGTGGAGGAGGAATGGTAAAACCATTCTTTAAATTTATCTTCTTGAAAACCATATTAGGCTTGTTGTCACTTCCGACTTGACAGCATCTAAGATATCAGTCATATACCCTGTTTATATAACACCCAACGTTGTCCGACTGACCATTGCTAGCAGTTGTATGCATGGGTGACATTAGATGGAAAAGATCTTTCCTATCACAAATTCTGTGGCTTTGAAAAAGCACAGCTAGCAGAAATGAAGCAGAGACATACAGCTGTTTCCACCAAGCCGAAGGCTGCCGTATTTTTACCGTAATCCTTCAGTATTTAATGGCCCTAACATTGCACTTTCAACATTAAGAAGTCATGACGATTAAATAAGGAAAGCTTTGCATGGCAAATTTCTGTTTGCCAAGCTAATACTGAATGTCAGGGAGCAGGTCGTTGGGGGAATATTGCAACGAGGCAGCTGCGGCATGAGCTGGCGTGAAGATGATCTTTACCGAAATGAATGAGATCTGCTGACTATTAAGTTTCTTTCCTACATGAAAGCTTATTTTTAGCCATTTAAATGGCAACAGTTCTATCTGGCAAGGAATGACTGATTCGAGCTACTCTGTAGGGGGGAAATGCATGTCTGTTGAAAATTGCTGTGATATTGCTTTAGCCATACATGTTAAACATGCTCTGAGCACTTACAGAGAAATCTGTTCTTAAATCTGTCTCTCCCCACCCCACCCCTTTGGAAATTGAAGGTGATAAAGAAGAGAATGAAGTGGAAGGAAAATGAAATTTCCATGCCTTTCCTTCAGACAACCATATGCCGGTTTGGTTTTAAACAAAGTCAAAACAATTGAGACCCGTTGGCGACCATTGTTGGCTGAATACAAAGCCTGCACTCTTGCTGTGCACATTGCATTTAAAGACTGGGATGATGAAACCTGGAAAAACATTCTCAGAAACAGACTTGGCATGACACCAACTCGAATGGAAGAGTTATTAGAGGAAGGCGAAAAGTTTGGCAGAGGTGTTATTGCAGGTAAGTGACAATGACACAAGGTGTTTATACAAGCTGCTATGTCAGCCTTTGGCCAAATAAACATTTTTTTTGGGCTTCCGTGTAAAGTACCTGCTTGAAATCAGTAGCATTGGTATACATGGCAATGGTGAAGTATGGCAAAAGTTGCACCCTAACAGTACTTGGAAGGCTGATGTTCACCCAGCATACACATAAAATTTCCAAGGATTTCCGAGTGTACATTGGAAAATCATTGCCAAAATTAAAGATAAAGTATGGTAGTGGTGAGTGGTTAGGAAATTAGTGGAATATTGTTACCAATAAGATCCAATATCCAATCCAATATCGATTTGTCACTTATCTATTTAAGTGCAAATAAACCGAACTCCAAAATGTTGTATCCTTTGTCATCTGTTTGCATCTCTGGCCGAACAGCTTTACCTTTGGCTTGTCCCATTGTTTTTGGGGTTTGCCTAGTGGTCTTTTGTGGTCCTTTAGTATCCAGGCTGTTAGCCGACAGGTCCATCTGTTATCTTTTAGGCGGGTGATAATAATAATTTCATGTCAGAAATTATTCTGGGTTGAGAGGATTATTGGTGGAGAAACTCCACTTTGGGGACTCCCAAACGAGGCTCCTTTCATGTCCCTGAGATCTTTTCCCACCAAAGTGGTCCCTATTTATCTACTTCTAATTTCTTGCTTTCGATCTGCTAAATTGGTAGGAGCTGGGACAGACGACGGGTGCTCAATCTGTCATGCAGTACCCGGGTCTTGAACTGCCAACTTGCCGGCCTTCCAGCTAACAAGGCAAACTTCTTAACCACTGAGCCACCGCAGTCCCTAGGTGGGTAACATGGCCTGCCCATCTTCTTTTTGCCACATATAGTCCATCAACCATATCGCACTACCAATAAGATTCTGAGTCAGAATCACATAGCAGAGGTTTGTGTATGGTTTTCCCCTCAATATACTCAGGTTATTTCCCTGAATGTTCAGTTTTTATTTAAACATCAGAATAATTTCTTTCCATTTGCTACGGGTGATACCAAAGGAAACATGCACTCCATATTCTACTGCTGACAAAAGAATGCTTAAGTTCCCATTGTTCTGCTGCAGTTGTTGCTACCATGTTTCTTTTACCAGTTATTCTGATTTTAGGCCAGCTTGTGTTTATCATTATCTCCTAAAATGCAGAAAACATACACAGATAAAATGTTTGTGGAGGTTGCAAAACAGTGAGAACCAATTAGGATTATCCCTCTGCTGTCAAACAGAGCTGTCTGATACACTTCATTTTTCTTTCTCTCTTGTGAAAGCAAGCAGTGAGCTTTTTATTTTTACCCATGGGGCTGCCTAAGGAATGCTTTCCCAGAGAGGCTCACCTCGAACCTACAGGTTTTTAATTTAAAATAATATTTCTACTGACTGCTTTAAATGTTCTGTATTGCTCTTAATATTTTAATTATATTTTTACATTTCAAACTGATGGAGAATATATAAGTCTTTGAAGTGCAAATTAAAAAAAAGAAACAGATAAGCAGATATGCTGTATTCAGAAAGCAAACTGAAGCCTTTTTTGTATTCAGGGCTCATTGACATTGGAGAGACATCGCAATATCCAGATTTGCCTCCTGAAGACATCCTGGTACTGGAAAATAAGGCTATACTTTCAGGCCTGGAACAGAAATATTTGACTGTCATTTCAAGCCCCAGATGGCTGCTGGAGCCCATTCCTGCACGAGGACACAAAGATGTCTGGCAAGTAGACATCCCAGAGGAATTGATCCCTTCCATATAATCCTGTTGAAGGTTCATCTTTATGGTTTATTGACAAGGATGGGTTTAATTGAAACAGAGACCTATGTTGACCTACCTTATTGTTTCAGTAGTTCCTAAGGCTGTGATAGTGAACCTTGGCACTCCAGCTATTCTTGGACTTCAATTCCCAGAAGTGTAGGTGCAGTAAACCCATTCCTGTGGATTCACAGGGACTAGAACTTCTGGAAATTGAATTCCAAGAACAGTTGGAGTGCCAAGGTTCACCATCACTGTTTTGAGGAGTATAATTCAGAGTGTGTGAACACCAAGAGGTTTTTCTTACCTGGGAATTAATAGGCGTTTCTATAAGTTGTTTTTTTTTAATTCATAAGTAAACACATTTCCTCCCCAGTGTCTTCATTCTAGGCATGCTGTTCTTACTAGGCAGTTGATCCAGTAACAAATAGTACAACCAACTGCAGTAGTTTATTCTAGTAAGAGTTGAACCAGTTTGATTCAGGGTCCCTGGACTGGAGCTTCATGTATATCCTCTGCCTACGTTTTTTTAAGCTCAGGGATGGAGAGATGATAAGGAGTTAGGTACTGCTTTGTCTCGTCGTGGTGCTGATTCAGTGAAAAATACTACCTGTGACTTTCCCACCAGTCAAGCAGTCGTTTAAAAGTTGTTCTGAAAAAGGATAGCAATCAAACAAGTTTCATCCCATTAGACACTGTGGCAGAAAAAGGGAAGGTCCATAGTCTTTCTCACCAGCAGTGATGAATGCTCATATAATGACATTTGGAAGTTCTTCATAAGACCTGTATTGAACCTTTGTGTCTCTCCTCCCCTTAAAAATTTAACAATGGCCTTCTCACCACCCCTCTTGCTATATTTGACTGGTTGGTGGTAATACAGTAGTTGTGTTCTGTCCTGTTCTAGGCCTGCTATTACTCTTTATATTTTTCCTTCTAACCTGTACTTCCCCTACCATTGTCTGCTTCCTGAACCCATAACGTTCCATAATCTTAAATCAATAATTAAGTAGCCCTGTTCCTTAAAATGTTTATGCCAGCATTGCACGGGGCCATTCTTCTTTGACTTTTTTATTTGCATAGAAATATATTTACATTAAAAAGTTGAGATAGAAATCTCAAGGTTGACAATATTGAGGGAGGTTTCATTAAAATGGGGAAATTAATAGGATTTACATGAGTTACACCCCTTTAGAACTTCTCCCAACGCAATCATCTGTAGGTAAAAGACATATAAAAGCATGCTTTGAGTCACAAAGCTATTTCAGATGTGACAATGTTCATGGCTTCCTCCTTGTTGAGGAATTTGCGGAAGCTTCAAAACTCCTTCCCCCTTCCTGTATGGTACATAATTATTGCCCATTGTTGTAATCAATGTAATTTGGTATCCAGTGTCTCTCCAGTGTTCCACAGCAACAGGAGTAACAAAATGTAAGATGGCTGAAGGTAGATGAATTAAAAGCACTGATTTTTATTTCAAAATATTTGTCGTCCTTCATGCACACATACATTTGTCTAACTATGTAGGAGTCATAATAGAACAATCCTGATAGTTTGTAAAAATGTTTAGTCCTCACAATGAACAGACAGTGTGATAACATCATAACTAGAGTCTTTTGGTTACCGTAAATTCATCATCCTAGAATAGCTACACACAATCCCAATTGTAACAAGCATCACCAACTTTACATGAAACAAACAAATGAAGGCATTCATTAGCATTCCTGAGACTGCCACAAAGGGGTGAAGAATTTCAGAGAGTATTAGAGACCAGTGTTCTGCCGGAACACACATCATGGGCCTCAGCAGCCCAACAAATTTATAAAACTACAGAAAAGCCAAAACATAAAATTGCTGGAAGTCCATTTCTAGCTTCATATTTTGAGTTGGGTATACACTGTTTATTACAGAGTCACTGCTCCTGGAGATTTGCAGGGGTTGCTAAAAAACAACATTTTTTGTTTCTCATGATAGGAAAATTTAATGTGCTTGAACGTTCACAAAATAACCATTGTGAGAAATGCTGGACATTGCTAAAACTTTCTTCTATGGCAAATCATGTCACTTTATGTAAACAAGTGCATATCAAAGAACATGGAAATCATATTAACTTTTAATAAATAGAGAAAATATCACTTTTGTTTTTTCTGATGTATTAGAGGAAGATTCTTAATCACTTTAAAGAATGTCAGATTGGGGATGAAAGAATAAAGATAATTTGTAGAAAACTGGTGAATAATTCACGGTGAATCATTCCTGATATTCTGTTCGACAGTATTATTTTTGTATGGCACCTTAGATGAAAAGAGATTCAGGTGTAGGTTTTAACTGCCTTATACAACAAACCAAACAAGTGAGAAGAAAAGCAAATTTTTAAAAGGACTAAAGTAAGCTGACTATTCTTTGATTGCTTTAGCATAGTGAAATCCTTTATACATACTGTATATGGTATGAAAGCTAAGTTACCGAAATCAATATCATTTCAAATAAAGTTGTTTCATCAGTTTCCGTAGGTCTGCCCTAAGCATGGCAAAATAAGGATGTTAGATTGTATCAACTTCTGTATAGGAAAAGAATGAATAAAAGATTAAAAACAGATTTGACATATTGAAACTCAAAAAGGATTCTTCACCTACCACATATACTGACAATCTGTATGGATGGATTCATACTAAATGTTTGTTTTTCCTGCATATTGTGAACAAGAAAGAGCTAACTGGTAGAGCCAATCCTTCCTCAGTACTATGGCCTTTTTTATATTGCTGTTTCACTGAGGAAGTAATCTATACTCTACTTTGGAAACGAGTAAGGCCAATATGTGCTATTACTTTTACAGTGGTTATTTTTGACCCCTCTAGACCCACTGCACTACAGTGTAATAGAAGCTTACTGTGAGAACTAATGCATTTATCATCTTATTTTGTAGGATTGTTATCTTGAATGGCTTGGAATACAGGAAATTACCTCTCACAAAACAGACTGTTCTAATAAAACATTACAAAAACTCCTTACCTAAGTGACAAAGCACAGTATTCAAGTAGCAGATATAAATAAAATACCTGATTCAAATTCATCCCAGTCAAATTAATTTTGCATTAGGGCTTTTCCTTTTCTAACTAGTGTATAGTGTTATGTTCTTTTTAAATTCCATCAAGAAAGTAAACACCTAAGAGTCATTTATGTTTTACATCACCTGCGCAGCCCAACTAATTACATCAAGCTACAATTGATTCATTTTGCAATATTTCCTTAGAAGCCAGACTAAGAAAACTCTTTAAGATGTCTGTAGATTCCACCATGCTTCTACGGCAGCAGCAGAAAACTGACAACTCAGATAAATGCAATGATTATCTCACATGTTGTCCATCTGCCCTTGCAGTTATTTTTGCATAATTAGCTATTAGGTAGAAACTATTTACTACTAATCCACCAATGATAAAAGAAATATAAAAGCTAACCTAGGTAAACACGACAGAAAGGAAGGGAAACAAGACGTTTTATTCTTCAGTCGATGTCATGGTGAATTTCCCTGTTTTAAAAGGGGGCTCAAATCTGCCCTTTGATTCATCAATGATACCCTGTGTATTCTGTTGCTTTGGGCCCAACTACTTTGGAAGCCGATGGAGAATTTGATGCACAGTTGCAGTTAGGACAATGGTGGTACGAAGGAGTTCGATGATGATGATGGGAGGATCTTGACATGGAAATGGCAGATGCTGCTGCTATCATAGGCATAGAAAACCATGGATTGCAGAATGGGAGTAAATTAGCCCAATGAGCCTGCATGGCTGACAAGTCTGGATACACCGTTGGGAAGGCTGGCATCCCCATCACTGGTGCAAAGGGGTTGTTGGGTACAGGAGGTATGACATGATACAAGGAGGTAGCAGATGTGGTGGTGGTCGAGTCAATCTCATGTGTGTTGACTCGAGCATGGGTGCTGTGCTGGGGCAGATGGAAAGGAGCCAGCTGGTTGATTTTATTGTCACTGTCCTCTGCTGCCACCTGTTCAGAGGTCCTCATAGGGGCTGGAGGAGAAGCATATCCACTTCTCAGACGAGCTGCAGCTCCAGCAAGGCTTTTGGTCATAGCAGGTTTTCGTAGTCCAGTTTTGTGTATTTTGTCCTTTGATGATCCTGTAAGCAAGCTGTTTTCCCTGGGAGCAGGTCCAAAAGTAGCCGGACCTTCAGGACTTCTTGACCTGCTCTTCATGAAGTTTTCATGGAAGTCCTCCTCTAACGAAAAAGCCAATGGTGGCGTGTTTTTAATTCCAACTCTTCTCTTGCACCTTGCAAGAAGGTGAGGACACCCTCTCTTAAAATTTGGATTATGATAGAATTGTAACTAGGATTTAAAAAAGAGAGATGTAGTTAAATTTTAAGCTGCATCTATTGATCCTGAAATATGATGAGGTCTTGTTTCAAATATAAAATTAACCCATTCATCTTGAAAGCCTCATATTTATAACAGATCCTGCATCTCAGAAAGGATTGAACAACTAGCAGCACAGATATAAAAAATACAATTACTAAATATTTTATAAAAACACCAAACATCATCAAAGGATATATTCTCAGGAATATATAAACTTGAACAACTATTGTATTCTAATGCAGTCTATGAGGGAGCTTCTGTATATAGTTTTTAGAGTTTTAGAGCTTTTTAGGGGTTAAATGTGTATATGTGGGGTGGGAGTATGTTGATAATTTTGTATAGTTGTATTTTGTTTAGGTTTTGTTGGGTTGATAAGTGCCCCCCCCCAATTGTTCTGTGCAGGACAATGACAATAAATATTTATCTATTAAATGACTTAATTTCTCAGAAAGGAAAGAAAAAAGCCACCAAATGTCAAAAGGAAATCTATTTTTAAAAATATATGTTGTCTTTGTCCAAAACCTGCGACCATAACTTAAACATATTAAAATTGAGCAAAATAGAATGCTGAGTTTGGAGAATTTGCACAAATTTGATTTTCCAGTGCAGACAATTGTAGTACCTTCCAAAAAACCAGTATAGGTTAATCCTTAAATTGCCAACTAACAGATTTCCCCCTAGTTTAACTTACTGTAAAATCATGAATTTCCTGATGTACCAAATGAAACACATTATTTAGAATGAAATTAATACACATATTTAATTGCTATTGCTATATTCCTAGGAGCAGCTGATAAACAAAACCTTTTGTTTACCATCTGAGACCATTTATACTGAAATCCTGTACTCATTAGGAGTAAGTACCCCTGAATTCAGTAGAGCTTGCTTTTCGGTAGATTTCACTCTGAATTTCACTGTATCATTTAATTCACAATGGAAAGGACAAATGAAAATCATTGGTCAGACAAGTGTCTTTCAGTCACACAGAGGGTTGGTAACTGTGCTGTTTCATTGACAGTTCATAATTTGGGGCCCATGCCCCACAGGGAGACTTCAATTCCCACAAGGCTAAGTCAGTATATTGGCTGATCAGTGCTTTGGGTAATTGACTTAGGCTTCTGGGAATTGAAGTCCAAAGTTTGGGAAACACTGGTCTAAATATTCAGTTTGAATGATACAAATCCCAGCTGCATCTTTGCCTTTGCTTTCATCCAGAAAAGCAGCCTTTAATTCAATGGCTAAAATCCAATAGTAGGTTGCAACTAGAATAGAACCATTGAATGAGTGGAGTTGACCCACCGATTCATTGAGCCTAATTTAGTTGCAACTTACTACTTGATTCCAGTCAGTAGGTGTGCTACAGAATGGTCATCTGCTTTTACACCCATTCATGGTGTTAAGAAAATGAAATTAAATACGGTCTTTATGTGTGGAGCCCCAACTGTGAAAGCTGTGTGGCAATATCACATAGTGCCACTTATGTGCAGGGATCACACACATAATATCTCATTACGTTGCTGTGGCAGCTGTTAGTTGCTCCATGTGTTCATGAACACTGGACAGGATACTGATCAATATCTCTTGCTACTTATTGCCTTGTGCAACCTTTCCTAGTCTGTAAGTTCCCATGATGTTATTTTTTGTGAACTAATCTCTCTACAGAAAGGTCACTGGGAATTCATCTATTTTTTTCCTTTTTGTATCATTCTCTTCCTCCCATCCAAGACATTTCAATTGTTTTGCTTTGCTAATTTCTTACCAGAAGTTGACCTTTTTGTAGCCTTTTACATTTCACAAATGAATCTTCTGTGCATCTTTTCTTTATAACTGCCCCTTTGGTTTCCTTAACCAGCTTTTTTGTATTTAATGCACCTCACTAACATGCTGTATGTAGGCTTGAACTGCAGACGTTGCTTCCTTAGTACCTGTTTTTTATTCTGTATTACCTGATGGGTAGGAGGTGGGCTGAACCTGCACAGTACTAAAGGCAAGGGAACTACATATTTTAGCCACCTTTACTTTTTACAAAAGTCGTAATACTGAGATCTTACCTTGCTAAATGCATACGCAGCTTTTTCTTCAGCCAGAAATTCAACAAGGGAGGCAGATCTTTGGAAATTCTGTCTCATCTTGCTAAAGCCGTAGAGATTGAGCTGACGAATAAAGCTTTTCATGCAGTCAGTTTCAAAGATACGTAATTGTCCTTTCCTTTCTAGGACCTCCTTTTTAAAAAGTTCTTCGTCAATCACTACACAATTCCCATCCTCATCCCACCACAGGGATTTAAACTGATCACTTTCAACAATTTTCCATAGTTTTTTTGGGAAGGTAAGGGATAGAAAATCATTGTCTTCAAGGGAACCATCATCGGAGAGAGCAAGCCTTGGCCTTTTTGCCCAGGGCCCGTCACTCAAAGCTTGGAAGGCATTTTCTTCTAGTATAGACCTCAAGGCTGAGTCACCAGCTGCTGTTTTATCATGCAAAGGAGTAGATGAAATTGACATTGTGGAATGAACCATTTCATCTTCAGCTGAGAGGTGTTGAGTTTGTGCAGCCGGAAGACCCACCTCTACTCTTTTGTCAATCAAATAATTCTTTCCAGTTGTAGCCATTTAAGGTATTATTCAAACCATGCTGATAAAGCAGCAGCAGGTCTATTAAAAATGTTGCCAGCCTGCAGAGAGCTTCAATAAGGAGTTCTAGAACATCACAATGATACTATCATGTACAGGCGTGACATCACAAAATGGACATTGGTTTCCTAGCAAACGAGGTCATAATGACAAGATACTGAAGAGCATTTAATACATCTTAATTGAACAACAGAAATGAAGGCCATGTCTATTCAACTTGAGTGAAAAGCAACACATACCAGCTTGCTTCCATTTGGTATGGGGAACACCAGACAATTGCCATTACTGTCAATTTTTTAAAAAAAGAACTCAATTACTAAAGCTGATTGATTCCACTATATGTGGTACCTGAATGCTAGAACGTAAATGGTTCATTACAATAGCAATATAGTTGAATATAATACATTCTTTTGTTAGTTTCAATATAATGCCATGCCTTGTTTTCCTCATCTAACAGGCTTTTTTTTTTGCATGTGTGTGTACATATATAAAACTATGTAAAAATAGGATAATGCACGCAATTCAGGAGGATACTTTATTGAACAGCCAAAAAGTGGGAGAGTTAAGAAATATATTTAGCAGTAACATTTTAACAAAAATGGAAAATCAACTTTCTCTTATTTCAAAAGACAGTTCTCCTTCTCCTCCAGATAGTCCAAAGACTACAGCTATTTACACAACAATTTACATACCTTGATCAAGGTAATTTGATCCATTTATGGGGAAAGAACCCTCAGGTCCTACCTGAGGACATGCCTGAAACATGGTGTTTATGGGGAAATGAAGATGCAAGCAGCATGCTGATATAACACCATATGGCTATGGTACTTCAACATAAATGGAAGCCTAGTGTACAGAATAACACAATATCATTCACAATAGATTACGCTTTCCATACAGCCTTTTAAAAATACTTTTTTATATATTTATACTGTACAGGTTTTTAAAAAATATATTACATTGCCAAAGGTTCATATAAATACTGTACAGGCAAGCTTTTAATTCAACCAGTCAGGAAGATTCACAAGTAAAAGCCATCCCTTTCCATTGATACTCTGTGCCAGTCTGCAGTGATGTTTGCACAAAGGCCACATACTTCAGTAGCTCCTGCCCCAACTAATAACTCTGGACAGGTTCCAAACATAGGACATCTCAAATGAGCCATCAAAATTGGGGTGGGGGGGGGATTGCAGGTTCAGTGCTCATAGCTGAACATAAAATTAAATTATGTTCTGTAAACAGACTTGATAAGATCCTTTCTACTTATGAACCTTACCGCATCTAGTGTGTTTTCATATGCAAATATATTGAAATTATATTAACACAGATCACTATATTAACCACTGAGGCACAGTTCTCGATTTATAACAAAACTGAAACAAAGGCATGAAATAAAAACATGCTGGCCACTGATTCCAACTTGTGGTTTAAAGGGTAAGACTCAGTCCTGGCGAGGTACCATATTTGTTTCTGAATTTGTTTCTAATCCGGCGTATCAATGTTTAGCTTGGGAGGTGGTACAACATATTTCCCAGGACTCTGAGTAATGACCACGCCAGTCTTTTTTCGAAACATTGGAGCTATTTTGGGAGGTTCAGGGACAGGGGTTTCTTCTGTTTCTTCACTGTCTTCATGATGCAGATCATAAGAAATATTTCCATATTCTCTTAGGAAGGGGAAAATTTCAAGTAGGAATTGACAGAAGTCTTTGCGAATTCCAAACCACCCTACATAAAATAAAAAGATTAATTTAGCAATGAAATTCACCAATAAGTCATGTTTTCTTCTTCTGCATGTTTAAATGGCAAGGCTAATGTTATTACTATAGAATATGAGCGAAGATTTATTTTGCATACTTACAGTGATTGCCACCTTTCTGCCCAAATGTTGTTGCCATTAAAGTTATCAGTGAAAGCCAAAGAGGAACAAATATGGGTATATATGAGAATGTGTTGTGGCCATCCAATCGGTGAACAAGCAGGATCTAATAAGACAATAGGGTAGCTTTAGTTTTATGCTTTTCAGAATCCTATTTATTAGCAAACAACAAAAGGTCACTTTGTCCTAGATGTGGCGCTGAATATATATATATTTCAAAATCCTATGCATTAGCTTCACAATTCATTGCTACAATTGTGGATTTTTCCAAACTCCTTTAAATCTATGTGTACAGGCAATCGTACACCATCAGCTCAGCTCACAAGCATATCATCTATTTTAAAAAGATCTCCTTGAAAACAGGTTACAATCAAGATTGCCTATTTGGTACTGAAAGGAAAACTAATTTTCACAAACCAATTTTCACAAAACTTTCTGGCGCTTGTTCTTGCTAAGCTTGGAAGTGTGGGATAATGCATGAGGAAATCTTGAGACCCACCAAAAAATCTTTTAAGATCTAAAGTTACAATGTCTTGACCGTAGCACTTTGCATAACTCCCTGTGACTCTCAAAAGTACCGTATGAGGAATTATGCAAAATAAGGAGCAGTGTGCAAATGTATTTAGCATTCATAATTCAGAGAGTTCAGTCATAGTACAAATATCAATGGAACTTTAAAAATCACAGTCATTTATAAACTGAAATATACGCCCAATAGAAATTCAGCCTCTAGCTGAATTTCCTCCTAACATTTCCTGTCAACAATTTCAAAATGACAATGAAGTTACGAGATCAAGAAGATGATTCCCTTTATCAGGTGTGGCAGAAGTTGGTGGATTTTGTAAATAAGTACTATACAGAGAAGCATCCAAAGAATTGCACTGCAGTACTTAAAATCGATTGGCTTTAGAGGTTATGAAGGCAGCGGAATAACCAGTAAACGCCGTAATGATTAAAATAAGGGCAGGAGAAGTAGTTGTTGGAAATCAATGGGGGGGGAGAGATATGAAATGTTATTGCTCTGGGTTTAAATTTGATGTTAATATGTTTATATGTGATAATTACTAATAAAAATTATTTTTTAAAAAAAATTGTGACAACTTCTAAAACCCACATGGATTTAGCAAAGGGAAATCCTAACAATATCTCTGTAAGTAAAGCCATCCTTAATAAATAAATTCTGCCTACTTCAAAGGTGAGTAATGGAACCACAATTGTCATCCAGCTGATAGCCATTGTTATGTGTGTTCTCCTTTGTTCAGCAATCACATCCATTGAGCGTAAAAACAGGACAGACCAGACAATGTAATATAGTACAACCAAACACAGGAAGGACATCAGAATCCATAGAGGAACACATACAACCTGTAAACAAAGTAAGAGAAAAGGCTATCATGGACCTCTTAGAAAATGATTCATCTCCTACTCTGAAAAGCCAGTTTTACATTGTATATGTCTGAAAAGCTTTTAAAATAGTAATAGCAATAAGAAGTATATACCTAGTATACTGCTTAGAACAGGGGTCAGCAATCTTTAGCTCTGTGTATATGTGGAACGATACACAATATACAATTTGGTCTAAGGCAGGGGTCAGCAAACTCAGCTCTCCAGGTGTTCTTGGACTTCAATTACCAGAAGCCCAAGTCAGTAGACCTGCTGATCCGGGCTTCTAGGAATTGAAGTCCAAGAACATCTGGAGAGCCAAGTTTGCTGACACTTGGCTTAGAACACCCTGGGCAATTCACAAGGTAATTAACATTTTGCTCCTAACAAGGTGAGTACAGTCCTCCTTTTACTGATCGTGGCAGAATAGAAAACTGAGCCAACCTTGAGTCCATTGGGAGCCAACTCAGATCATGAGCAGAGTTTTGGCTGCAATACTACTACAGTTTAAGCACTGTGCCATGAGTGCTCTATGACAATAGGCTAGTGCAGTGAGACCTCGTTTAAGGTAATTAATGCATTATCCGGGACGTTTCTTACAGCGAAAATTATTTTAACCGACTTTCCATAGGAATGCATTGAAAACCAAAATACTATGACCGAAAAAAGTTTCCCATAGGAATGTATTGAAAACCAATTAATCCGTTCTGGAAAAAAAATCTGTAAACCGAGCCACTATTTTCTATGGATTTCTTTTTGTTAGGAGATTTTTTGTTAACAGAGGTTCCACTGTATCTCTTTAGCATTAACATTTTAGTAATGATACAATATTTGGGCTATAAAGTGATCTACGCCTTTTAAGGTTTGTCTTAGCAATAAACCATTTATTTTTAAACTTTGTTTAAATGGCTTTGTTCACTTCTCAATTTAACACGTGTATAGAACTTTATGATCCTTTTTATTTGCATTGTAGGTATGTAAATGTATATAGAAATAGGTCTAAACCTGGAAAGTAGCAAGGAATTACTCTGCAACAGATTATAACAAATCCAAAACTTTTAAGATTATCTATTAAGAACATGTAATATTTTGAATAAAAATAAGAGGATTTCATGTTTGAAAGCTTTCCCATATCAAAACTGCCATCACAGTACATGCGCCAAGACAACAAAGGTTTAAGAAGAGTATTAGAAATGAGTGCAGTTTACATACAAGCCATGGCCACTTGATAATTTCATCCAGACGGAGAGCAATGAATATAAACTGCAAAATATTGACGGAACACAAGATTTCCAGCTAGGAAAAAACAAAAGAGGCCTGTCAGAATCAAATGGAATCTGCTATAAAATGTTTTTTTTTTAAAAAAAATATTTTTTATTAGAATTTTTAGCATACAATAAACAATAATACAACAGTAATACATATATAAGAGGAAAGGAAAGAAAAAAAGAAAAACCATACAAATACATTATTGCTTTAAAACATTAATATACTAATACCTTATTAAACCTGTCTTTATACATAACAATTAAATCTTATAAAGTTTATTTGAAATATGGCTTAATAATTAATTTCTTAAACTCCAAAATAATAATCATACAAATACTAAATAATAATACAAATAATGCACCCTGTGTTATTTACAATGCCCTGGAGAAATCAGATTGTCTTAGTATTTTCATTTCAAAAGTTTCTTTGAGCTATAAAATGTTGTAACAAAAATAATTTTAAAAGTATTTTGTGATTCATAGTGAAATATTTCCGGATTAAACATTAATATTTCTGATTAAACAAGGCATACAGTGAGAGGAATACCAAGAATTAAAGTATCAGTTCAACCTTACTGAGGGACTTCAAATAAGATATGTTCTATTATTCAATTTAATATACAGCTCCATAATCTAGCAAAAACTTAATAGCTATATAAAATCGTTATAAAGGAGGTCTGAGAAATAGCTGTATCATAATTTTAAATGTTCATTTACAAAAGAGATACATTTAAGCCCTATCCTACATACTTGCAGATTCCTAATACACAAAGCACGAATCTCACCTCCAGGGATCTGTCATGACGAAAGCCCCACACACATGCTGCAACTGAGACTGGAGACACAAAGAACAACGGCATGAAGACTAGAAGCCAGTAGCGCGTTCCTCTCTCAATCCCATCACAGACGAGCACTTCAAACATCAGCAGTAACAAATGGATGCCTACTGCAATTAACATAGCTTTGAACTCCACACAGGTTTCTCCTTCTGCTCTAAAGAGGGACAAAAAAAGCATGTTAGTCATTCTTTCACCTCCAGCATATTCTAGCTTCTGGGTATTACCCATATCTGATGCTAAATTCCCTCATGAGAAAGTCACGGCTGCATCTGGTGAACATAGAGAAGGCATTGTAGTGGGGATGATGCTGAAACAGCAATAGACCATGCTTCGGCACATGTTTAGTATACAAACAGTGCCAGTTTCCATCATTGGCATCTCCTGTCTGAAATCCTGGACTGTATATTCCCAGTCAATGGTGGCACTTTGAACTAGAAGGCCCAATGATCTGATTCACTATTAAGCATCTTCCTAACTGAGCCATGCACTAAACCAAATATGACAATGCTCCTGCAGCATACAACTACACTTGAATGACAACAGTATCCATGTAAGCATCCAGTGCCTTCATCACAGAACATCTCCACAATAAACAAGCATATGATTCTTACCGATATTGTGGGTTTCGTGCCCACACTCCAGTTCCTACAGAGGCACCCACAATCACCATTAACTTCCACAACCATATTGGAGCAAATACTGCCCAGTAACTCCATTGAATCTTGTCATCCAAACGAAGAGAAAGCAAAACTGAGAACAGCAGCAGGCATGAATAGATAAGGAATTTGCTGTGTGAAAAAGGGGAGAATTTACTAGTTTTAAGGCAAGTTGTCTTCTGAATTAAATATCCAGGAAGGAATGTACATTATTATTACATACAGTACTCAGTTTTCAGGGGAAAAATAAAGTTACCACACAATACTAGGTCTACTAGGTATTCATAAAGGAAACTGTACATAACTCATAAATCTTAATGCATCTTAAGATACATCTGAAGAAGTGGGCTGCAATTCATGAAAGATTATACCAGATAAAACTTGTTAGTCCTTAATGCACCTTAAAAATGGACAAGTTTTATCCCATAATCTTTCATGAATCGCAGTCCACTTCTTCAGATGCAACAGACTAACATGGTTACCTCTGAAAACTGATGCATTATGTATATATGCATGCAATTATTATTATATCATGAGACTAGAAAGATGTGATCCCTTTCATATTTAGAATTCTAATGATACATGAATAGCCTGAAATAGTTGTGGCTGATGAATATTCCAGAAAATGTAACATGATACAGATGAAATATGTACAGTACTTACTTTTTTGAACAATGTATCAAATATGTTTTTACTGTATTATTTAAGGAAGCATCCACAGGTTATATTCAGGCACCACAGTATACGGAGGTCTATCATGATGGGAATACAACTCCATGACCAGGGGTTTTGTTTCCTCATTTCTTTTCCTCCAGCTTGGCCACAAGGAGGAATCGGCAAGCTTTTGATTCCAATTTATTTCAAATAAACCATGGCCTATTATATCATTATTGGAGTGGCTTAGTGGTTCAGATGCTGAACTTGACAACTGGAAGGCTAGGAGGTCAACAGTTTGAGACCTGAGTGCTGCATGGCAGACTGAGCTCCCATCGCCTGCCCCAGCTCCTGCCAACCTAGCAGTTCGAAAGCAAGAAATTACAAGTAGATAAATAGGTACCACTTTGGCAAGAAAGGTAGCAGCGGTCCGTGTGTCTAGTCCTGCCTATCACAGGACCACAGACTGGAGTGAGGTGTCTCTATCCCAGCTCCTGCAAACCTACAAGAAATTGCAAGTAGATAAATAGGTACTGCTTCAGTGGGAAAGGTAACGGCGTTCTGTGTGTTCTGGCATCTAGTCATTCCTGCCAACTGACCATGGAAACATCTGCAGATGCAGACAGCGCTAGCTCTTTGGCTGTAAACGGAGCATTGGACCCTAGAGTCAGATACAACTGGCTTTCAAGCAAGGACAATTTTTACCTATCATTGAGACTGAAAACCCTATGCTTAAACATAACTATGGCTGGGGGGGGGGGGGGCTTCCTTGTCCTTTTAATTGGATTCTGAAGCAGAAAACCCTTCTGTTCCACAGAAAGTGTGAGGCAATTCTGCATCACATTTAATGCAGCATTTGTACTTCTCTCAGCAAGAGAGAGCGAGCTCATTAACAAAGAACACTGCAGCCTTTCTCCGATGCCCTGCTACTAGGAAGCTGAGGAACATTAAATCATCTGCTTTCAAACCGTCATTATTCAGTCAACAGAAGAAAGCAGATTATGAGTTAGGAAAGCAATGCTGCCAGCTATGACTTGATCTTTTCAAAAGCTGAAGTTGTAAGTAAGTGTTTAATACAACAAAAGTATTGAGACAAGGATAAAATAGGAGCAAACCATTAAAATTCATCCTCGGTTTTATGCCAATGACATAACAAGCAACTTTGGGATGCTATGTACTTGCAATACAGTGGATAAGCGAAAAAGGGAGCAGTCGCCATCATCATCAGATGTATCATCATATTGAAGTGGCATAAAATGGATGGAAAGCCACTTTTGCAAGGCTAAGTGTGGGGTAAAATTGCTCTGTGGGGCTGGAGGAGAGATTTGCTAGATACCCCAGTCAGAAATAAAAACAAATGGATCTGGTTTTTGGATTTCAATTCCCAGGAGCCTAAGTCAATCCCCCAAAGCAATGATCAGCCAATGTACTGACTTAGGATTCTGAGAACTGAGGTCCCCCTGTGGTGTCTGGGCCCCATGTTGTGAACAACTGATCTAGAGCAGGGGTTCCCAACCTATGGCCCATGGGCCAGCCCCTGACACCATCCCATCTGACCCATCACCTCCGCCACACCCGGAAGTGGAAGCGGGCACATTTACATTATCCGTAAAACACTTCCATGCATGTGCGCACACACACCTGTGGCTGGCATAAATGCGGAAATGGGCACATTTATGTTAGCTGTAAATGCGCCCTTTTCCACTTGTTTGGCGTGCAATGCTGTACGGGGGGCGTGGTCAGGCCCGTGACAGAAAAAGGTTGGCCACCCCTGATCTAGAGGAAATCAACTCTCAACTATCTCTGGAGGCAAAAATAAGAAATTGAAGCTTTGCTGCTTGGGGCTTATCACGAGATTCCCTGAAAAAGCCAATAACACAAGGAAAGGTTGAAGGTAGCAGGAAAAGAGGAAGACCAAATACAGTGGAACCTCGGTTAACAAAAAAATCACATAAGGAAAGAAAAGCCATAGAAAATTGTGGCTCCGTTTACAGAATTTTTTTCAGAAAGGATTAATTGGTTTTCAATGCATTCCTATGGAAAACCGTGTTTTGGTTAATGTACTTTGGCTTTCAATGCACTCTTATGGGAAACTGCATTCAATGCATTCCTATGAGAAATTCAGTTAAAGTAAATTTCACTGTAAGAAACATCCTGGAAAATGCGTTAATTACATTAACCGAGGCACCACTGTACAAGTTAGATTTACTCCTTAAAGGAAGCCACCACCTTGAATTTGCAGGGGCTGAGCAGAACATTTTAGAAATTGTTCAGTTATAGGTTCACCATAAATCAGGAGCAACTTGACAGAATGTAACAAGTGTGAGATAATAATTTATGCAATTCCAAAAGATCATTACAGAACAAAATATGTTTGCTCAAACCAGAAAATCAGATATGTTGACCAAGACCCCCCCATCACATACAGGCAATTCTACTCAGTTTCATGTTGTGATGTAGGAATTAATTGATCTATACCTATAAAGCAAAGGTCTGTCCGTACGTATGCGGAATACGTTTCCATACCCCTGGAGCAAATCCCGTGATACTTGGCACATACGTACCTTTTGCAACTGGGGTCAGCACTGCGAGGGTCGTAAGGCCCAGGGTGGGGCCTGCACCCCACAAATTGGACAAAACAGGACAAGTACAAGTCCTAGCGCCCCCTGCAGCACACCCCAGCCAATCCGAGAGGCTGGGGCACGCGCGAAATAGGCAGGGAAACAACTGCGTGGCAGACAAACAAACAGCTGGGGCGCTGGCTGCGCTGCCAGGAGACCAACAGCCATCGCGCATGACAAACCCGGTCTCCCTCAGCGCCGTCACCTCAGACCTCTGAGGCCAGGGAGGGAGTGGGAAGGAGGACGCCGGAGAGGAGGCAGAGGAGCTACCGCTGACACCATTGACCTGGGGACAGGGAAGTGGGGAAGGAGCCACGTTTCCCCTGGACACTTCTTTTGCCACTGAGATTCATCCGCCCCTGCTGGCCATTGTCCCCTGTGGCCTTGGGGCGCAGTCACAGGCAGGGGGGGGAGGTGGCGGCGGCCTCAGTAATGCCCTCCAGACGCCCAAGGTGCTGCCTGCGAGAGTCGCAGGCTCAGCCCATGTCACAAAGGCCCACAACGGGAACGTCTCCCGCCTGCCATGTGGGTGTGGTTGCGCGGTGGGAGGGAGGGGGAGGCCTAAGGGGTGGTGGACAGTGTGTATGGGGTTGTAGTGGGCAGGGAGGTATATGAGGTTAGGCTGCGGTATGCATGTGTGACTGTGTGTGTGCGAGAGAGAGAGAGAGAGAGAGAACATGTGTGTGAGAGAGTGCGTGAGAGAGTGGACTCAGGGTTGGCCACTGGTGTGTGTGTGTGTGTGTGTGTGTGTGTGTGTGTGTGTGTGTGTGTGTGTGTGTGTGTGTGTGTGAGAGAGAGAGAGAGAGAGAGAAAGACAGGGAGAGGAGGGGAGAGAGTGCCTGTATGTGTGGCGCAGAGTGGGAGCAAGGGTGGAAGCAGGGCACGTCCCTGGTGTGTCAGTGTGTGTGTGTGTGTGTGAGAGAGACAGTGAGTGCAACAGGGGCTTTGAGGGGGGTGTCTGCATGTGTGACAGTGAGTGCAACAGTGGCTTCCCACCGCAAACAAAACACCCCCGGATGAAGTCAGGCAACCAGCTAGTACAACTATAAAGTAATACAGTACAAGAAAAAGAAAACACAGAATGTTCATCTCAAGGAGCTTGCATTTCCAGGACATGAGTTTTGCTGATTCAAATATTGCAAAGTAGTCCAAAATAGATGTATGACACTGAACATACAAGGCTTCAGCTATGTAACATCAGGAATTGCTGCAGGGCCCACTTGCACTAGAAGGCCCTGCCATATTATTGCAAAAAGCATCCCACATGCCAGCAGCTATGTAGGCAAGCAATGTATATTCACAAAGATTTTCATACCACCACATTACTTTTAAAAGGAGCAGATATGCCCTTAAAAGCAGTATGAACTTACTAAATCAGTTGTATTTTCAACATTGAATGCAAATGTTCCCAATACCATAACTGCAGAGCCAAACAGGTGAGTCGAACTGAACTTACATATAAAGAGCATGTAGTGGCCCTTTGGAGACTGCCTACACTGGCTAGGGATGATGGGAAGTGCAATCCAAAAGCATCCGGGGGTCATATGTTCCTCCAAACCTACCCTACTTAGGACAGCAGGAGCTCCAAATTTCTCAAAAAGTCTACTTAAAAGCAAGTAGAATGTTTCTTCAGAAAGCCAATTGCAAGAAGACTTCTTCTGTCTACAAGGCCACAAAGGGTTCTGCTTCCTTATCAGAAGAGAGGTGGTCCAAAGGCCTGTATATCTTTTCCATTTTTAAAATATCCCTTCAGTGAATAATTTTTGGCAGTAATATTAGGACAGGGAATGATGTGAGTGAGGCTTTACCACCAATATAACCGCTGAAATTATAGTTTCATGTAGAACAGTGGGAAGCTCATAAAAATTATAACTGCATACTGTCAAGTCAGTTCTAATTTGTGAGAAAAACATTTCCAGGGTTTTCTAGCTAGAGAACACACAGAAGTGGTTTATCATTCCTTTCTTCTTGGGGCTACCTGGGACAGTGCACCTTAGCCCATGGCTACACCGGCTGGTTCTTATTCCTGAAGGTAAAATGGGGCATTGAACCCCCAACTTCTAGTTCCACAACCAGATACCTAACCATTGGGCTATCTAGCCAGCAGGAACCTTGTGCCATCTCTATTACCTCAACTCCTATCCATCCTCCTTAGTCAGAGATTATGAGAATTGTAGTCCAAATTCATAAGGGGAACCAAATATCCCTCTGCTGAGGAACAAACACAACCCCCCCAAAAAAACAAAACAAAAAAAACCCCAACCCAACAACAACAGGTTTTCATCTCTGTGTGTCATTTTTAAAAATATTTTATAAAACATAGTTTCTGGCCAGAGTTTGTCCTAATACTGGGGGAAATATTTCAGTCTGAAAATGGCTCAGAAATAGGGTTGCCATACGTCCTGAAAAATCGTGATTGTCCCGGATTCAAGGTCAGAAAAATTGTCCCGGCCAGTTCAATAAAAATCATGCTAAAATCCTGGATTTTAAAAAACTTACTGCTTGTGTATTATAACACACATTAAAATAAATTCAAACTCTCACCATCAAACAAGCAATTTCCTGCCACACTGGAGTTGGAGTACACCTGGAGACAAATCTTAACATCCTCGCTTCACACCACTGACTGATAAGTGTGACCAGTGTGTCTCCTGGAACGGAGGATGTTAAGAGTTGACCGCGACGCAACTTCTCAGAAGTACAACAGATCATCTTACAGTAAGAATTAACTGTTGCAAATAAATCAATTTATGTATTGATATATTTAATGTGAAAGTGTTTTATAGCTGTCATTATATTATGTTTATTTTTTAAAGGCTATTTTGTAGATAACCTGCCCATTTTTGTCAAATATACTTCTGTCCCGGTTTTGTGGGAGAGAATTATGGCAACCCTACTCAGAAATGAGATGGTGTAACCTACAGGCTAAATAATATAAAGGTCTACTATTCAACCCAAAGCAATCTCTGACACTAAATTATTATTAACAGCTTTTCAACAATCTATTCTTATGCCTGAATTCTGGGACAGCTGCAATGGTTTTTATAGCAGCTCCACTCACTGGAGTGAATTCAAAAGCAGGTACTGGGGAACACATGTTTGATATGGTTGCCACTCAGGGTTGCTCTGCTTTTCCTGCTAAATAAACATTGTAAAAGGAGAAACTCCCTCAGCATCAGATGGGGTAAAAGAGGAAGCAAAGAAGGCAAAGAGGAAGACAAGGAGAATCTTTTCTGGACATTCGGTCTGTTATACTAAAAGAATAGACTTTAAGAATAAGGGGGATATTCAAAACAAAGGAATTTAATAAAATTCATAGAGTACAGACTACTGTATTTCCTTGGAACACACTGCAATTTTAAAATATTATCAGCAGTGGAGCATAGGCTTCTGAAATTCTTTGGGAGGTTTTGGGGAAAACCTTCTCTCTTCCTCCTCAAGGCCTACTCTAGCGTAGGACTCCTATGAGTTCCATTCAGAACAAACTTCAAGGATTCTGACATATTAGGTCTTCCTTGCTTTGAAGTCAAGTCATATCCAACTCTACGGTGCAGTGCTCATCTCCGTTTACAGCCCAAAAGCCAGCGCTGTCTGTGTCTGCCAACGTTTCTGTGGTCATGTGGCAGGCATGACTAGACACCAGACTACATCGAACACTGTTACCTTTCTCACCAAAGCAGTACTGTACTTATTTATCTACTTGAAATTTCTTTATTGGCAGGAGCTGGGACAGATTATGGGTGCTTACTCCGTCGTACCGCACTCAGGTCTTGAACTACTGACCTGCCAAACTTCTGGTCATCAAGCTCAGCGTCTTAATCACTAAGCCAGCACACATCCCTCTGAAACACTAAGACACCACTAGATGCAAGTAAAAAAATAAAACCTTACCCCATAAATTCACATTTTAGAAAAACTCACTGTCCCTCAACTATTACCTTCAAACCAATACACAACCCTGTCCTCCTCTAAAGGTAAAGGTTTCCCTTGCTTGAAAGCCATTCGTATCCGACTCTAGGATGCAGTGCTCATCTCTGTTTCAAAGCCGAAGAGCCAGCGCTGTCTGCTGCTGCAGACGTTTCCGTGGTCATGTGGCAGGCATGACTAGACACCGAAGCGCACGGAACTCTGTTTCCTTCCCATTGAAGTGGTCCCTATTTATCTACTTGCAATTTCTTGCTTTTGAACTGCTAGGTTGGCAGGAGCTGGGACAAAGACGGGAGCTGAAAATTGCACCCAGAGGATCCATCCCAGTTTCTTGGCACTCCTATCCATAAGATCTTCAAGGAACTTACAGGTGGTGGTGGAGAGGCAGTTTACCTTCCACTGTCCGATACTTCTCAACCTTGAACCTCCAGATGTTCTTGGACATCAATTCTCAGCAGCTCTGATCAGCAGGAGTGATGACTTGGGATTCTGGGAACTGATGGTCCAAGAGCATCTGGAGAGCCAACCTTACAGACTCCTGTTCTATACAAAGCTCTGCTATCAAAGGAAAAACTAAGATTAGAAGGGTAATTATCTAACAGTGTAGAGCAGGGGTGCCCAAACCTTTTGGGCTGGGGGTCAGTCACATGGTTCAGTGGGCCGGTCATGTGGTTCCTCCTACCGGAAGTGCAAGTAAAATGTGCCTTGCAATCTGTTATGCAACATGGTGAGATAGATTTTTAGGCTACCATTTTCTCTGCTTAAACCAGGGGTGCCAAAACTATGGACCGTGGGCCAGATCTGGTCCCCGACAGCAATGTGTCTGACCCGTGCCTCCTTTGCCACTCCCGGAAGCGGACCCATTTTACTTCCACGAGTAGCAAGGGCGGCATGGGCCGGATGAATTGGTGCCGGATCCAGCCCAAGGGCTGTAGTCTGGGCACCCCTGGTCTAGAGAGGCTGGTGTGCCGACGATTGTTCACGCTTAGCTGAGGTCGATGGGAGTCACAGTACGAACACCTCTGGATCACGGTGGGGCAAGTTAAAACGGCACATGTATTTGGGGCTCCAACACCCCACCCCACCCCCACCCCCACCCCAGTCAGGACAGCCCAATCATGAGGGGCATCATCCCTACAGACCTGGAGGGTCTCAGCCTGCACGCGAACCACATCTAGCAATGCAAAAAGGAGTGAGGAAAAGCAGTGGGGTGTCTGCACGCTAGCTGTATAGCCCGAGGTGGGGGATGATGGGAGCTGGAGTCCCACCCCATCTGGAAGGGAAAACGTTTCCCAACTTTGGCAAAGCCAGACCTAGGATCGCCTTTCCCCCTCTCTGCCCCATAACCTTCCTCTGGAGACAAGAGGCGCCCCTCCCCCACCCCACCCCAGGCCGCCCACCCCTCCCCCATCCCTCCCTGCCCCTTTCGGGCCTTCCCTTACCTGGGATTGAAGTCCTGAAACAAGCCCCTTAAATTCATGGCGCTTTAGCCGCCGCCGCCGCCTTCTTCACAGAAGGCCCCGCATGGCAGCCCAAAAACAAAACAAAAAGACGGGGAGAGAGAAAAGGCCGCTTCGGTACCTCAGCCGGACGACGGCGACCCGTCCTCACCTCTCCTCGGCCGCACTGCGCGTGCGTCGCGGCTAGAAGGCGCGTGCGCAGCTCCCCCTGCCTGGCGCCTCCCTCTTTCTCTCGCCAGTTCTAGGGTTCTTTTTTCCAACCGCCACACAGGACGGCTAGCCTAGCCCTCGGGAGGTGGTGCGCATGCGCGCGCCGTTGCGCCTGCTCCGTAGGCAACTTCGACGTCTCGCCCTTTTGTGGGCATAGAGGGAGTAAGTGAGAAGGGGCGGGCTTTCAAAGAATATTTTAAAGGGGAAAGTGCCCTTTTAGAAAGAAAAGCCGATTTAGTCCAGGATCTTATCCTGCAGGACGGAATGAGCTCCCGTCTTTATCCCAGCTCCTGCCAACCTAGCAGTTCGAAAGCAAGAAATTGCAAGTAGATAAATAGATAAAGTACTTTGGACGTCAAATGAGAAGGGAGGACTCACTTGAGAAGGCCTTGATGCTGGGAAAGGTGGAGGGCAAGAGAAGAAGGTGATGGATAGATGGCATTGTGGACACAATGGGCACAGAGCTTGGTGGGCTGAGGGGGATGGTGGAGGACAACAGGGGTGCCTGGAGAGCGATGGTCCATGGGGTCGCAAAGGGTCGGAATCGACTGTGCGACTGAACAACAACAAATAGGGACCACTTCGGTGGGAAGGTAACAGCGTGCGTGCGCTCCGGTGTCTAGTCATGCCTGCCACATGACCACGGAAATGTCTGCAGCAGCAGACAGCGCTGGTTCTTCGGCTTAGAAACAGAGATGAGCACTGCACCCTAGAGTCGGATACGACTGGCTTTCGAGCAAGGGAAACCTTTACCTTTACCCCTGCGGAGAACCCCCCCCCCCCCACCGGCCAGAGGGTGGGGCGCCACGCATGCGCGCCAGGGGAGGGACTGATGCCATGCGCTAACCCGGGCAACTTTGTTCTGCGTCCGTGACTCGCTAACTTGCCCAGTCGTGGCATCGGGGATGTGGGGGATGTGGGAGATCGCCCCTCCTCCTTTTCCCTCGCTGGGAGGACCAGAAGGAGACCCGGTTGTCTCTCCCGTGAAACAAGGCGATCGTGGTGGCTCTCTTCCTCTTTGCCATCCTTCGCATCCTCAACGTGAGCCACCACTGATACATTTGCAGGGATCCAGAGAGCTACACGATCTGAGCAATGCACACACACACACACACACACACACACACACACACACGTATGTATGTATGTATGTATGTATGTATGTATGTATGTATGTATGTATGTATGTATGTATGTATGTATGTATGTACATACGTACGTACGTATATATGCATGTATGTATGCATGTATGTATGCAAGTATGTATGCATGTATGTATGTATGTATGTATGTATGTATATTTGGCTGAGTATTTGAGAGGAGAAATCCAGCCAACAAAGGATGCAGCTTTTCCTAGTACTGTACTCCGAACTCAGCTTTATGAAGAATGCCTGGCATAAAGGTCTTCCATGATTTTGGGGCTCTCCGTTATAGTAACCATTCTGCTCTTCTGTCCATGTTTGGTATATGGACAGAAGAATGATCTTCAATGAGGGAAGCTCACTGATCTTTATTTTTTTGTAGTCTGGGGGAAAAAAACCCCACCGGATCGAACATCTGTATGGCGCGAAGGTTTGTCACTTTCAAGAAGAGGTGCATTCCTTTAAGGCAGGGATTCTCGACCTGCGGCCCGTGAGCTGGATGCAGCCCGCAGCACCATTTCGTGTGTGTCCCCACTTCCTCCGCCACATCAGGAAGTGCCATATGGTGGAGGATGGGCAAAATGGCCATCCCTGGCCCCTGGCTTTAAAATGTTGAGAACTCCTGCTTTAAGAAAAAGAACATAGCAATTGACCAGCTCTTTGACAATCAGAACATCATCAGTTGGATCCCACAGAAATCCTGTGTATGTATTTTTGCTCCTCTTTAGCGTTGATTTATATTTCTGCCTGCTTGCCTGCTTTTCCTGCTTTAAAGTTTTAAATGTTGCTCTGCAATTTTTGTCGTCAAATTGTGCATGATTCTTGGTTAAAGCTTTGTTCGAAAGAAGCAACTTGTAGTCCAGAATGCAGTCAAATTTATGGGACAGCAGCATATCCAAATTCTGTTGTGGATAGGGCAGGGAGCATTGTAATTTGCTAACGATTTTACCGTGTAGAGTAAATTTAGACTGGAAAGTAACTGGCATATTTCTGTAGGAAAGACAGGTTACTGTAGTTGAATTTATCTGGATTGAGACAAATGATCTTACCCATATCAGAGAATAAGCAAAACGTTGTAGCACTTTGAAGACTTTATATTTTAATGTTAGCTTTTGTGGATCATGTTCACGAAAGCTAAGATTAAAATATAACAATTAGTCTTCAAAGTGCTACAACATTTTTGTTTTGTTTATTCTCTGATATGCTTGAAACACAGACTAACAAGACCACCATTTCAAAAATAAAATAAAATTATAGCTTACCTATGTTTAGTAAAGGTCACCTTTGCTTGAAAGCCAGTTGTATCTGACTCTAGGGTTCAGTGCTCATCTCTGTTTATAGCCAAAGAGCTAGCGTTGTCTGCATCTGCAGGCATTTCTGTGGACTTGTGGCAGACATGCCTCATCACTAGTGCACGGAAATCTGTTTACCTTCCCACCGAAGTGGTCCCTATTTATCTACTTCCAATTTCTTGCTTTCGAATTGCTAGGTTGGCAGGATACCTATGTTTTCTTGTAAGTAAATGCTGTTAAATTCAAAGGGTTTTACTTTCAGGTAGGCAAGATTACAAGATTGTGCCTCCAGTCTATCACTTGTCTATATCTTGATAGAGTGGCTGTCCAACTCAATACGGGGGGGATCCCTTGCTCCCAAACAATTGTGCGCAGAATTGTAGCCTTGGGTGAATCAATGAATGAGATGAAGATCTAAAAGGCAGGGCAGAAATAGTGGGAAGGTATGTGAGAATGAAAAAAAATCAATTTATGCAATTAGATATTCTAGAATATTTCTTTGTTTCTTTACTAAACTGTCTGAAATGTCGAGTAGCTGCTTTTAGTAAAGTTTGCAATCCGATGCAGAAGGAATAGACCCAGTCCAGATGTTGCTTTCACTCATGTACAGTACTGTATATTATCCTATGACAGTGATGGTGAACCTTGGCACTCCAGGTGTTCTTGGACTTCAATTACCAGAAGCCCAAGTCAGCACTCCTGCTGATCAGGGCTTCTGGGAATAGAAATCCAAGAACACCTGGAGTTCCAAGGTTTGCCATCATTGTCCTATGATGATGCTTCCACTTGAAACAAAGTGTTCTTTGTTGGTTTTGCCTCCCAGGCTACTTAGCTGTTCCTTTGGGAACTATGCCATGAGTTATCATTGGTAGGTGTCTCCTTCACCAACGCATTTCTAGTGCATTGTCTGCAATGATGTATGCTGTAAGAAATCCGCTTGCTTTGAAGGTGCCATAGGATTTCCCACCTTTATTTTCTTTTCCAAAATGCTAAAGACACTATCCTTTTGGAACTACCCTCAAATGCATTGATCTCCTATTCACTGGAGGAAGCCTAAAAGGCCATTCATTTGATCTAAACCAGTGTTTCCCAATGTGGGGTCCAAGCCCCACAGTGGGTATTCAATTCCCAGAAGCCTAAGTCAATACATTGGGGAATTGACTTAGGCTTCTGGGAATTGAAGCCCAAAAACCAGAGGTTGGGGGAAAACTCATTCCCCTAAAAATCAAATTGCTCCCCTGTGGAGCATGGACCCCACATTGGGAACCACGGACTTAGAGTCAAATATATTGGGGAAAAACACCAGGTTAAGAAATCTAGGAAAGTAGACAACATTTTGCTCCTTGTCTCTGCAATGAATTGACTTCTTTGAAGGAATTGCATTCTTCCTTTTTCTTGCCTTTTAACGTACAGTAATAGGATTTTTTTTTTTAGCCCAGGCTAGTCTTCCTTCATTTTCATTTCCTGCTGCTTGATGCCTTGTGACTTGCAAAGCAGAGTTTATCATCTGTCAGGCACCACGAATGTGGGATTTGTGTATATGAGATAGATGTTAATTATGTAAATCGGTTTCTTCCTGTACTGTCATTTCCAGATTATATTTCTGTGTGCATTTCTGCTACTTGTCTCTTTATTTGACAGAGTCAAATAAAGGGTTATAATGGAAGAGAGAGACAATTTATTTCTTCATTTATTACTAGGGCTGCGGTGGCTCAGTGGTTAAGAAGCTCGCCTTGTTAGCTGGAAGTCCGGCAAGTCGGCAGTTTGAGACCCAGGCACTGCATGACGGTTTGAGCACCCATCTCTGTCCCAGCTCTTGGGGACATGAAATGAGCCTCATTTTGGCGTTCCCTGAGCGGAGTTTCTTCTGCAAAGATCCTTTCAACCCAGAATAATTTCTGACACGAAATCATTATTATTTATTTAGTTACCCCCTGTCTATTCAAAGAGTTGTGGTCAAACATATTTTGTGTATCCACTTTCATTCTTTTAATTCTAAAGGTGATTATCTGGCAAAATCCTATTATTAGTCACAATTCGAGCAGACCCACTGAATCGGCCAATTTCCCTCCAGTCAGCAATTAATGTAAGTTGAATTGATTTAATGGATCCATTTCAATTGGGAGTAACAAGATTTCGGGTGACACTTTCAAGAGTTTTCTTGGTAGGGAATACACAGAAGTGGTTTACAATTCTCATCTTCTGGCCACATTCTGGGACTATGCAGTTTGCCCAATGCTAAAGAGGCTGGCACTTCTTCCCAGATGTACTGTACAGTGGGAAATCAAACTCCCCACCTCGGGTACCCCTTCAGGAAGGCCTAAAAACATGACTCTGCCAGCAGGCATGGGGTGCGCCTGGCAGCACAACCCAGCCTTGCTGGTTCATCTAGCCCTGTTTGGGGTCTTAATTCAGGGGTGATGTAATTATTTTACTGTTTTAGTAGTTGGTTTTTATGTATGAGATGGTTTTAACTGTTGTGAGCCGCCTTGGGTCGCCGAGGCGAGGAAGGCGGCCTATAAGTCTAGAAAATAATAAATAAATAATAAATAAAGGCTCTTCACTCCAAAAAAAAAGTTCCAAGGAGAAAACCCTAAAGCCTTAAAGTACAATAATAATATAATACAATAATAGTAAAAGTAAAGGTAAAGGTATTTGTATTATTTGTATTATTGTTGACTGTCTTGCCTTATACTGTATTTACTTATAACATTGTATTTATTATTATAATTTGAATATTGTATCTTTATGTAAACCCTGTGGGGTGTCCCAGGGTCATTTATATGTTGTTAGCCGTCCTGAGTCGGCCATGTGTTGAGTAGGGTGGGATATAAAATTGAATAAACGTAAACATAAAGGTAAAGGTCGCCTTTGCTCGAAAGCCAGTCAAATCCGACTCTAGGGTTCGGTGCTCATCTCTATATAGCCAAAGAGCCAGCGCTGTCTGCATTTGCAGACATTTCTGTGGTCATATGGCAGGCATGACCAGACACCGGAGTGCACGGAATGCTGTTTACCTTCCCACCGAAGTGATCCCTATTTATCTACTTGCAATATCTTGCTTTTGAACGCCTAGGTTGGCAGGAGCTAGGACAGAGACGGGTGCTCACTTTGTCAAGTTTCTTACTGCTGACCTACTGACCTTCCAGTCGTCCACTTCAGCGTCTTAACCACTAAGCCACCACGGTCCCCAATAATGCAATACAATAATTATGAGCCCTGTTGGTGCAGTAGCCAAAACTGCTGATGTTATAAATTCAATCCTTAAAGTTGACTCAGCCTACCATCCCTCTGAGGTCATTAAAATGAGCAACCAGCATGTTGGGGCAAAATGTTAATTATTGTGTGAACCATCCAGAAAGTGCACTATATAAGTAGTATATAAGTTTAATTGCTATTGTTATTGTTTGTCTACTATCAAGTCAATTCTGAGTTCCGGTGATCCTTTTCAGGGTTTTCTAGGTAGATAATACTCAGAAGTGGCTTGACTTTCCCTCCTTCTGGGAGTGTGCAGCTGGCCAGAAGGCACAGTTGAACTCCCAACCTATGGCTCTTGAGTCTAGTTCCCTATTCACTGAGCTATCCAACAATTTGTAACACATTACTATTACTTTTTAAAAAAATTAAATCATGGAATAACCATTGTGGCTTTTCTCATTGCTGATTCTGTGTCTTCCGGTCGGGGAATCAAACTCCTGACCTCTGACTCCACAATTCACTGAGCAATCCAGAGCTGGTATAATTCAGAAATGCTTTCTTAGAGTGCCTCGCCCGTGAGCTCATCAAAGGTGAAGAAGCTGGATTCCGACAGTAATTCACATCACTGCTGAAGATCATTTCTTAAACCTAGGACTAAATGCGGGAAGCCGCTAATGATTCGCTCATGCACAACACTGGCTTTCCGAGCCAAGGAAATCATTAACTATTTTTGAAACCTCACCTTCTAACGAGTATGCTTGAACCAGGAATATATTAAGGGATGCTTCTGCACACACCTTGCAGTGCTTTCGTTTGCTGGGATATGATCTGCATTACGAGCGGAAAAAGGTGAACACAAGACTGTCTTATCATTTAATTATTAGAATGCTAATGAAATGGGGCAAAATTTATGCACATCTTCCTCTCCAGTCAAGCTGTGCCTTTGGCTCAACTGGGAACATGGAGGTTTATGAGAATCTCTGCATACTTCTTTTGCCATGCTGAGAGTAAAGCTCATGAATCTTTCAGAAATGTTTCTTTCACACACACACACACACACACACACACACACACACACACACACACACACACACACACACACCGACTAATTTTAAGATGTGTCATCTTCTTTCATGCCTCGGTCAAACCCTGATCTTCCAAAATGAAGCCACATTCTTGGCTTTGCCGTTGGCCAAACTTAAGTCCCCATCAGTGGCATGTTTCTGGCAGTGAATGGCAGACCAGCAAATGAGCCAGATTCTGTATCTCTCCACATTCACACAGCGTGTTGTTGTCTGCCAGCAAGCTCCCATTTGAGCATGTTGGTCTTGCATTTAGGCACTCCAACCCTAAGCCTATTCAGGGTCCTCCAAGTGACGTAGGGGAGGTTGAGTTCCTCAGCTATATCCTCCTTTAAAGATGTGCTTTAAATAACAAAGATGTCAAAGTTTGAGCAGCATTTGTAATGAGCATCAATTTGCAAATCAGTAGGGGCTGGATTCATAGCAACGTTATCTGCTATTAAAACTGAAAAATCCAAACCTACCTTCCTATTACAAAAACCAAAGTGTTCCGTTAAATGTTTAGGATTTGTAAAGTGTTCCATGATAGAATAAGTTTGGGAAATGCTGTGCTAGACCATCAGCATCATTGAAGGCCACCGGCCTGCCCCTGCACTCTGATAAACAAATGAGGGGATAAAGAGACTTTCAAAGTTTACAGTGATATGTGACCATACCTGTCAACCGCGACCCTGGACAATCCAGGACCTGTGCACAACGGTTCTGCGCAAGTCGCATTCTACGCATGCGTAGAAGGCTTTTCCGCTTGCGTAGAACCCTTTTACGCTTGCGTAGCCTTCTACGCAAGCGTAAAAGGGTTCTACGCAAGCGTAAAAGCCTTCTACGCATGCGTAGAACGCGACTTGCGCAGAAGGGATGTGCAGTACCTCTTCCCCCCCGCTGCCAATTCCGGGGTTTTGGCAGCTGCGGACGGGAAATGGCGCAAATCAGTGCTGAAAATCGGGAAATCCCGGCCAATCCGGGAAAGTTGACAGGTATGTATGTGATCGATTAGCACAGAGAAACCTGGAGGCAGTTGATCAGAGACAAAACATTGTTTTGCCAAATAGTTTGCATTTTCTAATTAAAACCCAAGGCACTGAACTCTAGGATCTTCCATCTGTAGACAAAGCAATTTTCCTTTTATGACAGACCCTCTCTCACACCATCAGAGAAACTCCAGTAAAGTAAAGGATGCCCTTGCTTGAAAGCCAGTCGTACCCGACTCTAGGTTTAAAGAAATTTGATCATATTTCCCCAGCCTTAGCAGGCTTGCGCTGGTTACCTGTTGCCTACCGTGTCAGAGACAAGGTGTTAATGTTATCATACAAGGCCCTATGTGGTTTGGGACCTTGCTATCTGTCAGAGCGTCTCTCCCTTAGAGCAACTCCCCCGCATAACCCGGTCATCACAGTCAGCGCAGCTCCAGGTGCCAACCCCGAGGATGGCTCAAAAGCCTTTAACCAGAAATAGAGCCTTCTCGGTGGTGGCACCAACACTGTGGAATACACTTCCAGTGGAGCTGCACCAGGCTCCATCACTGACTACCTTAAAAATAATAATAATAAAAAACGCTTTTCTTCAAGGAGGCCTTTCAGGGTATGGTGTTCCCCTATCAATAAATTAGCCAGTTAGGTTTAGTCCCGATGTCATTTACTCTGACGCCAATTATTTTTATTTTAGTTTATTTTAGTTTAGTCTATCTGATGTATTTGTTGTGGGTATTGTTATTTATTTTTTGTTTGTTCACCACCCAGAGTGGGATAACACTCAGATAGACGGTATACATAAACAACATGTGGCAGGCATGACTAGACACCGGAGTGCACAGAACGCTTTCTACCTTCCCACCGAAGTGGTATGGTACCTGTTTACCTATTTGCAATTTCTTGCTTCCGAACTGCTAGGTTGGCAGGAGCTGGGACAAAGACGGGAGCTCATTCCGTTATGCAGCACTCGGGTCTCGAACTGCTGACCTGCCAACATTCTAGTCCTCAAGCTCAGTGTCTTAACCACTAAGCCCTTGAAAAGGACACTTTTTCTGGGTTTACAGGTGCTCCTTTATTAGACATATGATTTACTATAAATTGGTAGGCAGGTGGAAGAGGGGGTAAGAAGAAATGGCAGGTTATACATTAAGGCAATAGATTTCCTGAACGGCTGGGGTTAGACTAGATAACCAAAGGGTTCCTCCTGAATCTACAATGTGTTTATTGCATGGTTTTATGATTGTTCTGCCGTAACCTAGAAGTAGCCTAGAAATGTAAGCCTGCCTTTACATGTATAATGTAAATATTAATTGGCTGGAGCACAATGAGAAGGACAGAAGGAAGGAAAGAAAGAAGCACAAACAGCTCTAAAATTAAGAAAAGATGCTCCCAGACAGGATTATTTATTTATTTATTTATTTTGGGTGTGTGTGTGTAAATAATTGTAATGCACTTAGTTCAGGAGTTCTCAACCTTTTTAAGCTGGAGGCCGGGTCATGCTCCCTCAGACAGCTTCAGGGGCCAGATGGCCATTTTGCCCTTCCTTCACCACATGGCACTAACTGGTGTGTTAGAGGAGGTGGGGTCCCCACATGAAATGGTGCCATGGGCCGCATCCAGCCCGTGGCCTGCAGGTTGAGAATCCCTGACTTAGTTGGTTTCCTAATTGCTCTAGGCTGCCAAGAGGAAAAAGAGGAAGCAATTGTCAGCATTAATGGCATTACATATTTTATCTCCTGGAGGAATGTAATTGTAAAAACTCTCTGAGAATTGAGGCTCAGATTTATCAGCATCTACTAATCTGTCAGTGCCCTCAGCAGGCTTATCCAGGTTATACATGAGAGCACTGTGGAAAAGATTTATGCGGCTCCAAATATAGCGTGGGACTGTGGTGGCTTAGCGGTTAAGACGCTGAGCTTGACAACTAGAAGGTCGGCAGGTCAGCAGTTCGAGACCAGAGTGCTACATGATGGAATGAACTTCCGTCTGTCGCAGCTTCTACCAAACTAGCAGTTCGAAACCAAGAAGTTGCAAGTAGATAAATAGGTAGCACTTCGCTGGTAAGGTAAACAGGGTTCCGTGCACTCCGGTGTCTAGTGATGTTTGCCACATGTCCACAGACATGTGCTGGCTCTGACTATAAGCAGAGATGAGCACTGAACCCTAGTGTCGGATACGACTGGCTTTTGAGCAAGGGAGACCTTTTTCCTTTATAGTGTGCCATTATGACTTGCTTCGCCCACCAAGACTGCTTGCATGTAAAAGTTTTCTATAATTGGGTGTCAAGGTGTTGTGGGATTGCAACTCCCATCAGCCCCAGCAAGCATAGCTAATTAAAAGAATGATGGGAGATGAAGTCAAACATCACTGAAAGGGATGCACTTTGTTCATCTCTGTTCTGCAGGACGCACACCTGGCACGAGACACTATCTAGATCATACCTGTCAAGTTTTGGATTTGAAAATACGGGAAATTTCCCAGCAAATAAGGGATACTTGACAGTCATGCTTATCCTGTGCTGCCCTCCAATGGCGGCAATAGGGCACTGCAGTCTAAATAATAAGGGATGACGACGGGAAAGAGGGTAAAATAAAGGGTTTTCCTGGCCAATAAGGGATACTTGACAGCTATGATCTAGACCCCTGTATTCATAAGTGTTTTACTTTTTTGGACATACCTATTTGCACATCACAATAAGCCATAGTTAGGTTAATCACAATTTGCTGCTTAAGACATGATTA
Organism: Bradypodion ventrale; assembly: GCA_035047345.1. Classification (NCBI taxonomy): domain Eukaryota; kingdom Metazoa; phylum Chordata; class Lepidosauria; order Squamata; family Chamaeleonidae; genus Bradypodion; species Bradypodion ventrale. The sequence goes on along the minus strand of JAWDJE010000011.1, from coordinate 7,145,818 downwards.
AGCTATGCCAATCATACGTTGCAGTTGAACCCACAAAGTGTGCAGCTGGTGACCCAACAAATCATGAGGTTTGCTCCTTTTCTGTAACCTTTTCCCAGTGTCATGACAAGCCATGGTTTCACCAAACCAACATCGTACTGTGGGCTTAGTTTGTAAACAGGGTTTGTTAGCAGATGCAGCTTACATATCACAACAAGGAAGGTTTCAATACGCCACTTCCTGGCTTCTGGAGATGTCAAAATGGGACCCCTGTGTAAAGGGGGGGGGGGGGGGGGGCTTGTGTCTTCTCCCCACTGGCAATGGCTTGATGGCACACAATTATTATTAAAGCCAAAGGGAGAAAGGTGTTTGTGGGGTATGAGTGCCATCTGGTGGCCAGCACAGATATAGACATAACACCCTTGCATAATTGTGGCGGGGTGGAGTTCTCTGGCTAGGAGGAAACCATAGGAATGTTCTTAGGAAAGAGCACGGATTAGGAAGACATTCTCTTAAATCCTTTCTGTATAGTTATAGCAATATAAGGGATGCGGTTAAGAAGCTCACCTTGTTAGCTGGAAGGCTGGCAAGTCAGCAGTTCAGGTACTGCATGACGGATTGAGTGCTCATCTCTGTCCCAGCTCTTGGGGACATGAAAGAAGCCTCATTCGGGTGTCCCCTGAGTGGCATTTCTTATGGAAAAAAATCCTTTCAACCCACAATAATTTCTGACATGAAATTATTATTATAGAAATAGCAGTTACACGTATACACCGACCCATAACACTTAGGGCATTCTCTGTGCACTTCGCAAGGTTATTAAGCATTTTGCCCCCAACATGCTGGGCACTAATTTTACTTACCTTGGAAGGATGAGTCATCCTTGAACCCAGTTGAACTCACAACATCAACAGTTTTGGCTGCAGTACAGCAGTTTTAACGGCCACTTTCACAAATTGCTTTAAGGGCTCGTATCATACCTGTCAAGTTTTGGATTTGGAAATAAGGGAACTCTCCCGGCAAATACGGGATACTTGACAGCTCTGCTTATCCTGTGCTGCCCTCCCATGGCGGCAATAGGGCATTGCACTCTAATTAATAAGGGATGGCAGGGAAAGAGGGTAAAATAAGGGGTTTTCCTGGCCAAAAAGGGATACTTGACAGCTATGGCTCGTATCCACCCTATTCAAACCCTCGCTGGCTAAATTGGTCAGTGGCTTAGGTCTCTGAATGGAGGTTGGGTGTTCAAATCCCCCATTATGCCTCTTGGGAGAAGGGCCAACCTGTATAGCCTTGAGCAAGTTGTGCAGCCCCAGGACTCCCCCTAGAGGAAGGAAATGGGAAATCGCTTCTTATTTTTCTCTACCTAGAAAATCTTTGTCTGGCCAGACGTCAAGTCCTCTGACTCAGATCCAGGAAGAGCTTTATGGCAAGAACAAACATTCTTGAGGGTATACAAGAGCAAACCCAAATTACAAGATGGATGAAGGCGCTTACTGGACGAGGAACAACATTAAAGGAGGATTTGGCTGAGGAACTCAACCTCCCCTACGTCACTTGGAGGACCCTGAATAGGCTGAGGGTTAGAGTGCCTAAATGCAAGAGCAACATGCTCAAGTGGGGGTTGCTGGCAGTAGGGCCGTAGCCAGGATTTTAGATGTGGGTGGGCGAATATTTTTCCAGGATGGGCAACAATGTCATATATGTATGTCATACATATAAGCAGCTGGGAGTTTGAGGGTGGGCAAACTGCTAACTCAGGGTGGGCTATGCCCACCCTGGCCACCCCGACTATGGCCCTGGCTGGCAGACAACAACACAATGTGTGAATGTGGAGAGATACAGAGTTAGGCTCATTTACTGGTCTGCTTGTTCCTGCCAGAAACATGTAGCCATGAGGATTTAATTCGGGCCATAGACAAAGTGAAGAAAGTACTATAGCTTCATTTTGTCAGTTCAAAGTCTGATTCCCGCAGGAAAGAAGAACCAGCAATGCTGGACCTCAGTCGACACCTTCTCTTCTTCCTTCCATTTGTAGTCTTTATTCCTCTGGAGACCATCCCATCCCTTGGAGGACAACAGAAGCTCCTACAGGGAGGCGCGGGCACCCAAGAGCCTTCTCCAAGATTCACCAGGTTATGCCACATCTGGTTAGCGCCACTCCAGATGTTCAGAATTACACTTCCTGACATCCTTTACCGCCGGCCTTCCTGGACTTTTGGGAGGGGGGGGGATGATGGAAACTGTAGCCAAGAGTGCAAAGGACCCCCCACCCCCCAACCTTCGTAGACAGGAGACTGGGATGTTTCCTCGGGAGTAAGTCCAGCTGGGCTTTTCCCCCTGGAGGCAACCCACAAAGGTTGCCATCTGGTGTCTTGAAGGGACAGGGACAGGGCCAATCTAGGACGTGATGATGATGATGATGATGATGATGATGATGATGATGATGATGATGATGATGATAATAATAATAATAATAATAATAATAATAATAATAATAATAATAATAATAATAATAATAATAATAATAATAATAATAATAATAATAATAATAAAAAATAGTGTCAGAAATTATTCTGGGTGGGAAAGTTTTTTTCTTTCTTTTTGCGAAAGGGAACGCCCGAATGAGACTCCTTTCGTGTCCCCAGGAGCTGGGACAGAGACGGGCGCTCAGTCCGTCGTGCAGTACCCGGGTCGCGAAGTGCCAACTTGCCAGCCTTCCAGCGAACAAGGCGTGCTTCTTAACCCCTGAGCCCCCGCAGCAGCCCCTTCCTGGGCTTCCGACCGACTCGGTCCGGCGGTGCCCCATCTGTCTGGGCCGCCCTCCTCCCGCCCCGGAGGGTGGAGCGAGCGCCGTCCGACCGGGCGCCTCCCCTCCTGCCGCGGGTTCCCTCGCTTCCTCCTCCCGGAGCTGCCGGACTCCGGAGCCGGGACGCTTCGCTTCGGGTCCCCGGGGGAGAAGGAGGCGCCATGGGGCGGGCGCCGGAGACCCTCCGGCTGCCCAAAGCGCTCCTCCTCCTCTGCGCCGCCGCCGCCGCCGGCGGGATCGTGCTGGGCGCCCCCCGGGCGGCCACTGCTGGGGCTGGAGGAGCCCGGCCTCCCACCCCAGGTAGGTACGGCGGGCGGGCGGGCGGGCGGGGAGCCGCAGGTGAGACCGCTCCGGGACAGACGGGGGCTTGTGGGGCGGCGGTCCAGAAAGGAGCCCTGGAGAGCCTCGGGCCGGACCAGACTATGCACTAAGCAGCCAGCAAGGGGGGGGGGGTGTCATTTTTGGCATTATTATTATTATTATTATTATTATTATTATTATTATTATTATTATTATTATTATTATTATTATTGGATCGACAGTCGAAGATTGGTATAAAAGTAACAGCACAAGCCCTAACCAAGGACCTAAGAACTGTTAAGACAGGGGTGCCCAAGCTTTTTGGGCCGTGGGCCAGCCACATGGTCCAGGGGGCTGGTCACTATGGCCCCCGGGGGCCTGGATCCGGCCCCAGTGCAAATTCATCCGGCCTGCGAAGCCCTCATCGCTCCTGGGAGCGGAAGCAAAACGCAACTTCGTGGGCCATGAATTGGCATTGAGATCAAGAAGATGGTTCCTTTTCCCCCCCCAGGTGTGGCAGAAGTTGGTGGGCTTTTGTAAATAAGTACGATACGGAGGAGCATCAAAAGAAATGTACTACAGTAATTAAAATCGATTGGCTTTAGAGGATATGAAAGCAGCGGAATAACCAGTAAACACCACAATGATTAAAATAAGTGCAGGAGAAGTAGTTGGAACTCATGGGTGGGGAGGAGACATGAAATGTTTTTGTGCTGGGTTAAAATTTGATGTTAATATGTTTTTTTATGTGACAATTAGTAATAAAGTATTTTAAAAAAAGAATTGGCATTGAGGGCCGGATCCAGCCCCAGGGCTGTCGTTTGGGCGCCACTGTGTTAAGCGGACATCTGAGCATATAGGCAGGTCGTATTAGAGTAATTTTTTTGGAGAGTTAGGATGTTCAAATCTGATAGATTCAAATTTCCCAAATACAGTGGTACCTCACATAGCGAACGCATCATATTGCGAAAAATTTGCACACCGAAGCGTTCGTTATGCAATGGTGATACCAGGTTATAACCGGGATATACCTGCTTAATGGGAACCCTGGTTAACAAACATTCCCCCCCCCCCCCCCCCGGTTATGTGGGGCATCTCCCGTAGGGAACCACATAGTGAAAAAACCCGCATAGCGAAGAGCTCCGTGGAATGGCATTCTTTCGTTATGTGGGGTTCTACTGTATAGGGAATCCAGTTTAGGTATGTTCCAAGGGCTTCAATCACTATTGCTTAGTACTGTAGTTAAGACACTGAATTTGACGCCTGGAAGGTTGGCAGGTCAGCAGTTCAAGACCTGAGTGCTGCATGCCAGAGCGAGATCCCGTCTTCTGTCCCAACTCCTACCAACCTAACAGTTTGGAAGCAAGAAATTGCAAGTAGAGAAATAGGTACTGCTCCGATGGGAAGGTAAAAAACATTCCGTGTCTAGTCATGCCTGCCACATGTCCACGGAAACGTGTGCAGACGCAGGCATTTGGTTATAAATGGAGATGAATTGGATACGATTGGCTTTCGAGCAAAATCCTATTGGATTCACAGTTGAAGACTGGTATAAAATTAACAGTTCAAGACCTAACCAAGGACCTAAGATCTGGTTAGGGTTATGTCTGAGTATATACACAGTTCCTAGTAAAGTTTTTTTTTGTGTAGAGTCCAGTAAGCCCAACATTTCCAAATATCTAGGGAGTTCTTTAGGTATTGCTCCAAGGGCTCCGATCACTATGGATACAACAGATTTCTTCCTTCATAAACACTGAACTTCAATTTGCAAATCACAATATTTTGTGAATTTTTTCCAGTTGTTTGTCTTCAATTCATGCATCTCCTGGTATAGCAATGTCAATAAACCAGGTCTTCTTTTCCACAACAGTTGTTGTATTCACAGTCAAAGACTGGTGTAAAGCTAAACCAGGACGCAAGAACTGTTAAGGTCAAGACTAAGTATACAGGCAGTTTGTAGTAAAGTTATTTGTTTTAAAGTTAGGATATTTAAGGCCAATAAATCCAAAATTTCCAAATATCTATTCAGTCTTTTAGGTATGGCTCTAAGGGCTGTTTGGGCCACATGATGCTGGGAAGAGTTAAAAGAATGAGAATGGACAAAGGATACTGGATTTATGTAATGAACACTAGCTTTTAGTTACTAACATTTTTTTGAACATCATGATTCACAATGTTATGCATGGTATAAATGGAATGATATCACCATTAAAAGCCAGATTGATTACATATTAACAAGAGTTAAAATAATATTTAGCATACTAGGACTGCAGTGGCTCAAGTGGATAAGACACTGATTGGGAGGCGGAAGGTCAGCAGTTCGATTCCCGAGTACTGCAGGACGGATTGAGCTCCCGTCTTTGTCCCAGCTCCTGCCAACCTAGCAGTTCGAAAGCAAGAAATTGCAAGTAGATAAATAGGGACCACTTTGGTGGAAAGGTAACAGCATTCCATGCACTCCGGTGTCTAGTCATGCCTGCCACATGACCATGGAAACGTCTGCAGAAGCAGACAACGCTGGCTATTCGGCTTTGAAACAGTGATGGTCACTGCACCCTAGAGTCGGATACGACTGGCTTTTGAGCAAGGGAAACCTTTACCTTTAGGAGCAAAAACAGTCCCCAATGGACTGTGCGACACTGATCACAAAATTGTGGAGTTTCTTTCTTTGTTCTTTTGTAACATCAACAACCTGAGATATGCAGACGATTCTACCATAATGGCGGAAAGTGAAGAAGATCTAGAGAGCCTCTTGATGAGGGTGAAAGAGGAGAGTGCAAAAGTTGGCCTGAAACTCAACGTAAAAAACCAAACAAAACCAAGATCATGGCAACAAGCCCCATGACTCCCTGGCAAACAGAGGGGAAGAAATGGAAGTAGTAACAGACTTTACTTTCCTTGGATTCAAAATCACTGCAGATGATGATTGCAGCCATGAAATAAAAAGACGCTTACTTCTTGGGAGGCAAGCAATGAGAAACCTAGGTAGCATAATAAAGAGTAGAGATATCACACTGCCTAAAAGGTCCGCATAGGTAAAGCAATAGTATTCCCAGTAGTAATGTATGGGTGTGAGTGCTGGACCATTAGGAAGGCTGAGCGCAGAAGAATAGACCCCTTTGAGATGTGGTGCTGGAGGAAAATCTTGGGAGTCCCCTGAACTGCATGGAGAACCCAGACTGCTCCTTGGAAGGACAAATACTGAAGCTGGAGCTTAAGTACTTTGGCCACCAAATGAGAAGAGGGGACTCACTCGAGAAGGCCTTGATGCTGGGAAAGATTGAAGGTAAAAGGAGAAGGGGACAACAGAGGATGTGGTGGCTGGATGGCATCATTGATGTGATGGCGTAGTAGACTGTGGGCTACGGAGAATGGTGGAAGACAGGGGAGTCTGGCAAAGGATGGTCCATGAGGTCATACCTGGAATCTTTTTCTTAAGTGTGCTCCATGAGGTTTAATCCTCTAAAACAGCATTATTCTTTGTGTGGGGTTGACCAGCTGCTCCTTTTTATAATAGGATTAAGGAGTTAAACTTAGCAACACAGTTCCACTTTGCCTATTGTTCCTCAATTAGCCTTGACTCATGGTGCTAATGTACATGACCCTTTTAACTCCTTGGTTTTCCAGATGGCATGAATGTTCTCTTCATCATTGCCGATGACCTGCGTCCAGCATTAGGCGCTTATGGAGATACCCTTATGAGATCTCCAAACATAGACCAGCTGGCGTCACGAAGTGCCGTCTTCCAAAATGCTTTTGCCCAGGTAAACAACGTTTGCTTATATGTTCCCAAGTGCTCTTGAGTTTTTTTAAAAATGGTTAAAAACTATGAGTCTATTTTCCAGCCAGATCCAACCTATACACTCTTATTGTTTATGTAAGTCGGTAAAGGTCACCCTTGCTCAAAAGCCAGTTGTATCTGACTCTAGGGTTCGGTGCTCATCTGTTTATAGCCAAAGAGCCAGTGCTGTCTGCATCTGCAGATGTTTCCTTAGACACGTGGCAAGCATGTCTCAACATGGAACATTGTTTACCTTCCCACCGAAGCAGTACGTATTTATCTACTTGCAATTTCTTGCTTTTGAACTGCTAGGTTGGCAGCAGTTATGTAAGCAATGCATGCATCTATTTGTTTTTAGAGCATGGATTGCCTTCTTTAAAGCTGGAAATGAGGTACAGTGGAACCCCGTATAACGAATGCTTTGTATAATGAAAAATGCATACAACGAAGCGTTTTTGTGCTATTGGTGATGCACCGTATAACGAAAAAAATGTTCGTTATACGAAACGTTATTGGTGATACCCTGTACAACGAATATAATTTTTTCGTTGTACAGGGTATTGCCAATAGAGTTTTGTATAACGAACCTTTTTTTCCTGTTATACTGTGCATCGGTAATAGCATTTCGTATAACAAAAAAACGTATAGCGAAGAGCTCCACGGAACGGAGTTTTTTCATTATATGGGGTTCTAATGTACACAGAAAGAGCCTCCTCAAAGATTTGGACCACAAACGGGCGTACTCTGGTAATGGCAACCAAGTTGTGCTGGCTAAGCCTTTTCACACTAGGGCAGGCGAAAGGAACTACGGAATGAATTCACCAAAAGGTGGCTTCATTCTGACAGTTTCACGTCTGGCCTAGACACGAAAGAAGAGGAAGAAGATGCTGGAAGTGACCTCAGAGTTGGGGCCATTCAAAAGAAAAGATGTTTTATTAATCAGATGGGGTTGCATATAAAGGTGATGAATTTTATTGATAAATTAATTTGAGTAAAATGTACATCTCATTCTACTGTGATTGCATCCTCCTAATTTTAACCTGTTTATGTAATTATATTTTATTTAATGTATTTTATTTTAACCTGATATGGTCAGATGACTAATCAGTTAATGCTGCTGCTGCCCTCAGATCAGTTTGCAAGTCAATAATTAAAAAATTAAAAATAGTAATTAAAAAGAAAATTATCTTCCTTGGGGTTGTAATCTAAAAAATGCAGCACAAAAGGCAAAGAATAAATATAAATATTTTAAATAAATAACAAATAAACCCAGTGGAACTGACTTTTAAGGATGGTTGGTGGTCAGGGGCGTGCTGGCTATGGAGTTGGGTGCAGAGTGACCGGCGGCGGGGCTGGTGGACGCCAATATCTGCCCCACAAAAACAGCACCCTGCTGCCTCAAAGCAGAAATTTCTTTGAGCGGAAATCGACTTGTGCCATTGTGTAGCCACTTGGTGTCATACTTCTGCCTGCCTCTGGGGGTGCCAGACCCTGTGGCTCACCGGGACTTGTCCCAGTGTCCAAAATAGCCACCACGGGCCTGTTGGTGGTGCCCCCCCCCCGAAAAAAACCCTCCACAATTTACAGTCAAGTTACTAAAAGAAACACCACATTAGCTTGCCATGTGCTTTGACTAAATGCTTCACCATTAAAAATAAGGCATGATGTGATTTAGGTACATGCCTGTCAAGTATCCCGGATTGGCCAAGATTTCCCATATTTCCGCACCGATTTTCTCCATTCCCTGCCCGGAGCTGCCGCTACCCCGTAACTTGGCAGCGGGGGGAAAGGAGTTACTGCGCATCCCTTCTGTGCAAGTCCTTTCTACGCATGCGTAGAACCCTTCTATGCGTGCGTAGAACTCTTCTACGCATGCGTAGAACCCTTCTACCCATGCGGAAAAGCCTTCTACCCATGCGGAAAAGCCTTCTACGCATGCATAGAAGCGACCTGCACCACGGAACGGGTTTTTTTCATTATATGGGGTTCTGATGTACACAGAAAGAGCCTCCTCAAAGATTTGGACCACAAACGGGCGTATCCTGGTAATGGCAACCAAGTTGTGCTGGCTAAGCAGAACTTTTCTGCGCAGGTCGCTTCTATGCATGCGTAGAAGGCTTTTACGCATGGGTAGAACAGACCTGCACAGAAACATTCTGCGCAGGTCCCGTAATCTCCGGAGCGGTGCTTGACAGGTATGTTTAGGTACAGGGCCATCTTGGTAGTGACCCCTCATTTATGGAATATACTCATTGGGGAGTCTTTCCTGCTACTTTCTTGGAGGTAGAGTGGGGGGCTAAACAAAACCTCTATTAAAAATGTTTTTCTCTCAGCTTGTTAAATGTAATCTGTAATAACTGCCTTTAAAAGTTGTTTCCTGTTCTGTTTTTTGCAAATTGTTGTGGCATTGTCATTTTTTCCTAACGACACATAGTAAGTCATTTTGTGTTTGTTTATGTGGAATAGCCTATGCAGAATTTGTTTAATGGATTATCCATAAGCACAGCTGATGGATAAAATTGCTCTCTAATCTTTCATCTTTATGCCACGATAGTGCTATATAGAGTTTATTTTCTGAGAACCCCCAAGTTGACTCACAGCCAATCTATCTTCCATTGGAGTACACAGAACGAGCCTCCTTGAAGATTGTGGTATTTTTTGAACCACAATCAGCGTACCCTGGTATCTGCAACCTTGGGTCAGCTAATCTTTCTCGCCCTAGGTCAGGCGAAAGGAACTGCAGAATGAACTCACCAAAAGGTGCCTTCATTTTAGCAGTTTCATGTGTGGACTAGATATAGAAGAAAAAGAAGTCTTCTATTTTTGTGTGTGTGTGTGTGTGTGTGTGTGTGTGTGTGTGTGTGTGTGTGTGTATAAATATATATATATTTAAAAATTGTCACTCTAACATTTGGCCTTTTCTTCAGTCAGCTGAAGACAATCCACATAGCTCTTCCTCTCCTCTCCACATGGTCTTCACAATAATCTGGTGATGTCAGTCCAACTAGGAGAGAATGACTCGCTCAAAGTCATTTGTTGAGACTCGTGGCAAGTTCTGAGACTTACAGCAAGATTGACCATTTTAAAAAAGTGTATAGATAAATTAATAGATAGGGAAGTTGCCAGTTTAGCTATAAGGAACATCTGGTTATTTAAGCCAATATGCTCCTGTGTTCCAGTAAGGTTGGGAAATTAACAGAGGCGGAAGACTCCATTTTTGGAGGTGGTGTGAATCCATTCTTAGTCCTCACTGAGCCCTAATCTCCAAAGTAGGGTGGACACCTTAAATAGCTCTTATAAATTGTAGACCAATGTTTCTCAACCTTGTGCCTCCAGGTGTTCTTGGACTTAAATTACCAGAAGCCTTGATCAGCAGGTGTACCGCCTTGGGCTTCTGGGAACTGAAGTCCAAGAACATCTGGAGCCTCAAAGTTGAGAAACCCTGCTGTAGACGGTAAGCTGGCACAGATTCACAGTACCTGAAAATGGTAGTCTCCAGCCTCCGCTAGGTAAGGGGCTGGAGTTTTCATACCCCACCTGTGTGATATCCAAGAGGCCTCTGATCAGCTTACAGCATGGGTGCCCAAACTTTTTGGGCTAGGGGCCTGACCATGCCTCCGGAACAACTGAGCAGGGCAGACCACACTCATGGAACAGGGTGTGTTTGTGCATGCATGGTGCGGCCGCTTCCGCACATGCATGAAAAGCGGCCATTTTACTTTATAGTTTGGCTCGGCCACTTCTGCGCATGCACGAAAGTGGCCGTTTTACTAACTGCGCCAAACCAGGAAGTAAAATGGCCACTTTTTGTGCATGCGCAGAAGCGGCCTTATTTACTTACTGTTTTGCCTAGGGTCTTGCGGGCCTGGTGGAATGTCTTTGGGGGCCGTATCCAGCCCACAGGCCGTAGTTTGGCCATGCCTGGCTTACAGGCAAGCAGCAGGTGATGTTGTGGTACCAAAGCAGTGATCTCATAGCTATCACAAAGTAATGAGCCACTTTCCAAGTGCTAGTTTCAACCAGAATACTTTCCCGGTGTCATTCTCAGTGAAACTTTTCTGGTTGTGATTAAATTGGATGGAGTCTCTGGACGGCTACATATGCTCATCAGAGGTCAAACCTGGGACCTTTCAGCATGTAAAGCTTGAACTCCACTTTTGAGCCACCACCTTCCTTCTCATCTCCTTTCTTCCAGCAAGCCGTCTGTGCGCCAAGTAGAGTGTCTTTCCTCACTGGACGCAGGCCGGACACTACGAGGCTGTACGATTTTGATTCCTACTGGCGGGCACATGCAGGAAACTATTCTACGCTGCCACAGTACTTCAAGGACAATGGCTACGTCACTATGTCTGTAGGGAAAGTGTTTCATCCAGGTACACTCAAAAATTGGTTGTCAACCTGTGAGGCTTGTTAGGGCTGTTCCTATCACGTTCCTGGTTTATATTCTTAGAACTGCAAATCCAGAAGGGACTCTATAGACCGGGGATGGTGAACCTTTTAGAGACCGAGTGCCCAAACAGAGGGGTGGGGGCAGTGATGGGCAGCTCCCGGATTGCACCGGTTTGTGTACGGGAGGGGAGGGAGTAGAAATTCCCCATGGTCACGCCCATTTCCTTACCTGCACCCTGCTGTCTCTCTTCCTCGGTCTCCCTTCCAGGGGCCTCCTCCTGCACACCAACAAACAATCTATGGGGCAAGGTGTGGGTCTGGGGAGGCGTCATGTGGCAGGCATGATTAGATCGCCCAGCCAGTCACATAACCACACCCACAAAGTAGGCCACACCCACAGTGTGGTAGTAAATTCTTTTAGAGCCCATCACTGGGTGGGGCAAACTGTGCTGGGGGGAGGGATGAAGCACTCCCATTGGGCTGCTGAGCAGAGGGGTGGGGTGAAATCTGTGCTGAGTCGACGGCATGTGTGCCAACAGAGAGAGCTGTGAGTACCACCTCTGGCATGCGTGCCATAGGTTTGCCTCCACTGCTATAGCCCATCAAGTCTAGCTTCTGTCAAGGAGGCACAGTTGGGGATAGAACTCTGAACCTCTGACTCTGCAGCCAGATGTTTAAACCACTGAGCCATCGATCTATTTTATAGCAATAGCAATCACACTTAGCATACAACCCCATAGCACTTAGTGCACTCTCTGGATGGCTCACAAGGTAATTAGCATTTTGCCCGCTACATGCTGGGGACTTATTTTAACAATCTCTGTAGGATGGAAAGCTGAATTAACCTCAAGCTGGTCAGGATTGAACTCACAATGTTAGCGGCTTTGGCTGCAGTGCAGCAGTTTAACCACTGCACCACCAGAGCTCATATATTTATATGCCCCCTTTCTTCAAGAACTGGGACCCAAGGAAGCTTTCTAAATTTGAACTGATTTTAAACATATACTTTTACCTTTTTCAGGGATTTCCTCAAACCATACTGATGACTATCCATACAGCTGGACCTTCCCAGCTTTTCACCCTTCGTCTGAAAAATATGAAAACACAAAGGTGAATTGACCACGAAAATGAAGAGGACATAACATGGCCATGTACAAAAGTAGTTTTTGCATGGGGGTGCTGAGAAAAGAGACCTATGCTGCGCATTTTAAAACCAGATGTAATTTTAATAGCTTTAACAGGTTTAATGCTGTAGTGTATATTACGGTTAAATGTGCTGTGCAACGACAAACCTTTTGTATGTTTTTATCTAATAGAATCACTTAGTTGGAAGGGGCCTTTTAGGCCATCTAGTCCAAGCCCCTGCTCAATGCAAGAATCTAAATCTAGTTTTATTAGAAATCTAGGAGGTCGTCTTATTATTGAGGGAGACTCTTATTCCATTAGCCTAGCATTGGCAGCTCAGACTGGCAGCATGGGCTGACCAAGATCCCAGGTAGGATTCTTTCCTGATCCTATCTGGAGGATCTCTTAAGTTCTCCTGGTGGTCCCTCATCCAAATGCTAACCAGGGCTGACCCTGCTTAGCTTCCAATAACAGATGAGATCGATTTGCGTGAGCTACCTTCAAACTGAGCATCAAAGTAATGCAATGGATAGAGTAGGATTCATGTGATCTAGAGTTTGAGATCCCTGTTTGGTCAGGGAAACACAACTGAGTCACTGGTAAAATTACTTCTTAAATATTTAAGCTGTCTTGAAATCCTGCCGACCTTCCAATCCTCAAGTTCAGCGTCTTAATCACTAAGCCACTACGCAGTCCCTTGTTACTCAGATCTTATTGGAACGGCCTTCCTGCAGACATTTTGTGGTTACGGCACTTATGTCGTTTGTGTGTGTGTTTTTTTTTAAAGGTTTGCAAAGGGACAGATGGGGAACTTCATGCTAATCTTATTTGCCCCGTGGATCTTGCAGAAATGCCTGAGGAAACCTTGCCAGATATCCAGAGCACCGGAGAAGCAATTCGTTTGCTGAATATCATGAGAGAAAGCCAGAACAAGTATTTCCTTGCGGTTGGGTATCACAAACCACACATTCCCTTCAGGTATCCTAAGGTGAGGTGGATGCTTGAGTGAAGGAGCCTGTCTGAAATATTTCTGCCCCCGAACTGCAGTGCTGGTTTGGGGGGCGAAATATTGTGGAATTTGGCAAACTTGACTTGGCCCATTGAATCATAGATGGCAACTAGCAGCCCTTTAGCTGCTTACAACCCACTGTGGAATATGTAGGGGTCCAAGGTCTCCCCCTTGATTCATGCTTCTACAGCTTTTTATGGAGGTTTGGTGGACTTCATTTTTATTATTCAGCCACCCTGTGCATGGATCCACCTTGTATGTATGTGTGAGTGAATAAGAGCAAGAGAGAGATAGAAGAGGTGTGATTGTTGGAGATACAAAGTTACAACCCATGTTCAGTAACAGTTGAGTAATTTAAAATCTCATTTTCATCAAAACACAACAAAGATATGTTTACTTCCACCAGGTTCGGTAGCATGGGTTGAATCCAATGCTACTCACATCTGCAGTAGACCAACCAAAAACAATGGGACTTGTGTAAATGTTGCCTTAACAACATCCCTTTGAATTAACAGATTGACTCTTTTTGGCTGCAAATAGGATTGACTCTTTTGGGATTCAGGTCTCAAACTGTTGGCCTTTCGACCTTCCGGTTTGCCAAGCTCAGTCAGTGTCTTGGCCACTAAGCCACCGCAGTCCTAGATGTGAGGTAGAAAGCCTTAATATCTGCATCATGTTCATACAACGATGAAGCCAGCCAGCCTGAAAATTATCCTTCTGAAATAAATGTTTCTATTCCAGGAATTCCTCAAATTGTACCCCTTGGAAAATGTCACACTGGCCCCAGATCCCAACATACCTAAAGGACTCCCTTCTGTGGCTTACAATCCGTGGACAGACATCCGGCGTAGGGAGGATGTGGCAGCACTGAACATAAGTTTCCCTTATGGGCCAGTTCCCACGCACTTCCAGGTGGGTGGTTTTGTTTGGCTAAAGTGTCGGATCTGAGAGCAGGTGGGAAGGTTTTCAGTGTTCATCAGGACACTCAGATGTGGTTTGTCTATTGCATTGTCTTTGGAAGGATTTGGAGCTCAAATGTTTTAATAACAAAAGTGTTTAGAAATTGAATCTGAGACAAAGGAGTTCCTTAGGAAATCTATGCCCTGCAGACAGAAATGTGTAGCAGGACATAGATGTGAAAGTAGGAAGGTGAAGGTTATAGAGCCATGATGATGAACCTTGGCACTTCAGGTGTTCTTGAACTTCAATTCCCAGAAGCCCAAGTCAGCACTCCTTCCTATCAGGGCTTCTGGGAATTGAAGTTCAAGAACAGCTGGAGTGCCAATGTTTGCATAGAGTCATGATGTTCAGTTTTTCTTGTAGTGCTCCTTCCTACCTATAAAGTTGTTTTTAAGTTGTTGTGAGCCGCCCGGAGTCACCCTAGGGCGAGGGGGCAGCATACAAGTTTGAATAAAATAAATAAATAAATATATCATTGCACAACAACGATTTTACTACTGGGAATAACACACGTGATTTACATGATATTGAGTGTGCTGATTCCAAATCTGAACTCAGGATTTGCCTATCATGTAAATATTTTAAAGTGTACTATAGCTGTTCAAAGGGCCGATCATTGGGTAATGTATTTTTACATGGAGACATTATAACAATTGCAGCTACCGCTTTGCCTTCTGCCACCTCAGCTGAATCATGTCCCCTGGTGGCATGCATGTTCCAGCAGTGGCTGGGCATATCTGGGCTCGTCATTAAGCTGATGTCAGAAATAGGTACATAAGGCGAGATGGACCAAGGGCAAAACCATCTTATTGGATAGTACAGCTAGGTTACAGTGAGTTTGTTTTGAGCTAAAGATGAGTAGGTACAGCTGTGTTAATAAACTGGACAATTTTTGCTACATGTGTGGAAAATATACCCTATGTGATCAATGCAAGAACCTAACCAAGTGGGTGAGATTTGCTAATTTAAGATCCTGAAGTCCTAGGCAGAATCACACTTCAGATTTGGATTCAGTGCACTTGATTTAGTGTAGGACACATGGATTAGACCAAGTAGCAGACTTTTTTTGTGATGAAGTGTACCGTAATTGGCAATTTGTGTTATTTCCTGGTCATCTTCCATACCAGGGCTAAGCAGTCCTGACCCTTCTTTGTTTCTGAAACCAGCAGAGATTGGGTCTGTTTAGAGTAGTATGATGAATGTCAAAATGAACTGAGGGTTGTTGTTTTTTTTTTGTTGTTGATTGCATAAGATATCTATGGAAATTTCCAACTCTTGTTCTGCATTGAATCGCTTTCTGTATGAAAATGCACAGAATCCCTCTTGGAGTTGTTTCAGCAGTTAACTTAGCCATTGGAAGCGGCTCATTGTTTTCCATTGTTCTTGTAGCGGAAGATTCGTCAAAGCTACTTTGCTTGTGTCTCGTACTTGGATACCCTGGTTGGGAAGCTGTTAAACGGCTTGGATGATGCAGGGCTCTCTCATAACACCATTGTAGTGTTCACAGCTGATCATGGTAAGTCATTTTATGTCTCTTGGGTTCTTTGGTGAGTTTCTGTTACTTCAGTGGTCCCCAACCTTTTTTTGGCCATGCCTCATCCAAGCATCTCTAAAATCATGATCCCACCCCCCACAACATATAACACTGCACAACAATGATTTTGCTACTGGGAATAACACATATGATTTACATTATATCGAGTGTGCTCATTCCAAATCTGAACTCAGAATTTGCCTATCATGTACAGATTTTAAGTAATAGGTGTGCTATGGTTGTTCAAATGTTCAGTAATTGGGTTAACTAACTTAAGGTACTGACATCCTAGGCCCGTGATGGCAAACCTTGGCACTCCAGATGTTCTTGGACTTTAATTCCCAGAAGCCCAAGCATCCCATGAATCCACACGAATGGGTTTACTGTGATTAATCTGGCCTGCGCTGCCCTCGTCGTTCCCAGAAGCGAAAGTAAAACGTGCCCGTACAGAGGAAGGATTAACTCAGAAGAGCCTTAACCATACATACGTGTTTTACTTCTGCTTCCAGGAGTGACGAGGGCAGCGCGGGCCGGATTAATTGCAGTAAACCCATTCATGTGGATTCGCAGGGTGCTTGGGCTTGTGGGAATTGAAGTCCAAGAACATCTGGAGTGCCAAGGTTCGCCATCACGGGCCTAGGCAGAATCAGACTTCAGATTTGGATTCAGGGCACTTGATTTAGTATAGGATACATGGATTAGACCATGTGATGCTGTGTAATTCTTCTAATTCAAAAAGTGAATTCCTATTCACTTGGAGGAAGCCTAGAAGGCCATTAACTTGGTCTAAACCCATGGTTCCCAACATGGGGGGGCATATGCCACACAGTGGGGCAATTTGATTTTTATGGGGGGCAGTTTGAGAATGAGTTAACAGTGAATCATGTTCTCCCCCCTTCTTTTGGGCTTGTCTAGGCTGGTCCCTGGGCGAGCATGGTGAATGGGCGAAATACAGCAACTTTGATATCGCCACCCGTGTGCCACTGATGTTTTACGTGCCGGGATTGACTTCCCCCCTCCCTTTTCCGGGACAGAAGCTCTTTCCTTTCATTGATCCCTTCGCTCAAATTTCAAATCCGGTGTTCCAAGGTGAGATCTCGAAATGGACAATAGCTCAGATAGTTGGCTGTAACTTTTAATTGGTGGTTTGGTGCAGAGTTTGGGAATGGGTGAAAATTCCCAGAATCCCCTAGCCAGCCAGCATGACCAATCGCAAAGAATGTGCTAAGCCCGATTCCACTCTATTGTTATTTTTGTTTTGGGAGATCATTATTCTGAAATGTGTCAATATGTCTGGTCAGAAAGTCACTCTCTGTGTGAGAAGACAGGCAGAAGTAAGGGGATGGGGCTAGTGTGCACCCTTTATACAGGTTTACACACTTAGCAAAATACCTTAAAGGGGTTAAGAGGGATTCTGTGCACTGAACCCTAGAGTTGGATATGACTGGCTTTTGGGCAAGGGCTACCTAAGAGCTTCTGGAGGTACAATTTCATCTCCAGTTCAGACCCATTGTTTACCATTAAAAGCCTGGTGCCCTCTATGCCCTGTTTTAGAAGGCAAAGATCACTATGGTCGCTTGGTTATCCTGTGTTTTGGAAGGAAGACGGCTAGGAAGTCTTCTTTCCTTCCATAGGGTGGAATATTTCCTTATTTTCACCCTTGCCCTAGACCAGGGGTGGGGAACCTGCAGGCTTGAGAGGAACCTGGGCTTCTGGGAATTGAAGTTCCAGAGCACCTGGAGGACTAGCCTGTTTCCTCTAGGCCAGGACTTCTCAACCTTGGACTTCCAGGTGTCTTTATTATTTATTATTTACTAGCTGAGTGCTCGGGGGGGGGGGGGGTTATTTATGGTGTTTGGAAGGCCCTCTGATACATACCAACCCAGACTTCTCCCTGTGACACACACACACAGACACGTATGGACGTACCATGGTTGTTTGGTGGCTGTATGTGTGTGTGTGTCTGTCTGTGTGTGAGTATTCCTGCTCCTGAGTTGGTTTTCATTCTCCCCACCCCGTGTGTGTGTGTGTGTGTGTATGTGTGTGTGTGTGTGAGAGAGAGAGAGAGAGAGAGAGAGGTGGGCCATCCTGAAAGAAGGGGGTGGATGAAGGGTTGGAAGTTCCAACTGCCACTCAGGCCCCGCTCCCTTCCCTTTTGTGCCTTTTGGCGCGCAAGGCACTATGGGGGTTGTAGTTTCCACCTTTTTGCCATTTTGTGGGGCCCATGCCCCCCCTCTGGACTCGACACCCCTACGTTGACCTTCTCTGTAGCACCAGGTAAGTGTGTGTGCAGTTTGATCGGGGATAGTTAAGGGGTGTGGAAGCTTTTCCAGGACCCACAAGGGGACATCTCTCTTTTATAGATATAGATTATTATTTATTATTTCAACTTGCATGCCGCCCCACTCGCAATGTGACTCTGGGCAGCTAACAAAGAAACAAAGTATCAAAGTATCAGCTACAAACTACAGTTACAAAATATCACATCAACACAATAGCAACACAGTATAACACATTCTTACTTGGACTTCAATTCCCAGAAGACCAGGCTCCCCTCAAGGCTGCAGGTTCCCCACCCCTGCCCTAGACAGTGGAGATCTATGCTTTTGTAATTTTACTTTCACTTTCCAAAGCACTAGTTCAATGATGGCAAACCTTGACACTCCAGCTAAGGAGTTCTCAACCTTTTAAAGACGGGGGGCTGGGTCACACTCCCTCAGACAGTTTTGGGGGCCGGATGGCCATTTTCCCTTCCTCCACCACATGGCACTTCCTGGTGTGGTGGGGGCAGTGGGGGGCCACACGAAATGGCGCTGTGGGCCACATTTGGCCCATGGGCCGCAGGTTGAGAATCCCTGCTCTAGCTGTTCTTGAGCTTCAATTCCCAGAAGCACTGATCAGCAGGAGTGCTGACCTGGGCTTCTGGGGATTGAAGTCCAAGAACACCTGGAGTGCCAAGGTTAGCCATTACTACACTAGACAGTTACTGACCAATAATTTGATCTTCTTCTCTCCTCCCAATTCAGAGAAGCCCAAAGAAATGGTTGAGTTGGTGTCTCTCTTTGCAACGCTTGCGGAACTTGCTGGATTGGACGTCCCTCCTGCTTGCCCCCATCCATCCTTTCAGGTGTCCCTATGTACCGAAGGAAAAAGCCTGGTTCAGTATCTCTCCCCGATCCATGGACAGCAAGAGAATGGCAGCAGTGAAGGCAGGGATTTCGACCCATCCATTGCTTTCAGCCAGTATCCCCGTCCAGGAGACATCCCTGAGCAGAACTCTGATTTGCCAGTACTTAAAGATATAAGAGTGATGGGCTACTCCATACGTACTCCTGACTACAGGTGTACTCTGTGGTTTGGCTTTGATCCCAGCAACTTTACAGTCAATCTCAAGGATGTCCACGGAGGGGAGTTATATTTTACAGCCAGTGACCCCAACGAAGATCATAATATGTACAAAAGCACCATGCTTCGCCCTCTTACCCAAAAGCTTTGCAAGATCTTGGAGTTTTAAGTTTGGGATTGGCTTCCTGACCGTAAAGCTCAGCTACGGAACTGTTAGTCACATTATTTTAGAGAGTTTTGTGTTATACACAAAGATGACTCTTGAGTGATAGCTTCCTTTGTATGAAGAAATCTCAAACACGCTGCGTTCTTGATTTTTGAAAGAACAGCCCTCGTTAGGTGTTAATTAATAAAGATACTTGCTTTCTCTTTTCATTTGTACGAAGTCTAACATTCTTTTATTTTATTTTTTAAAGATGATTACAATTGTGGTTATGAACAGGAGAAAGGAGTGGAAGAAAAAGAGTCCTGCTGGTGCAGTGGTTAAACTGCTGTACTGTAGCCAGAGTGTTCTGAGTTCATTCCTGACAGGGATCTAGGTTGACTCAGCCTTCCATCCTTCTGAAGTTGGTAAAATTAGTACCCAGCATGTTTGGGACAAAATGCTAATTACTCTGTGAACCGCCCAGAGAGTGCACTAGGCACTATGGGGTGGTATATAAGTGTAATGGCTATTGCTAAGAAAAAGGAATGAAGTTGATTGGGGGCGGGGGGGTCAGTCCTCTTTTTCCCTTTGCTGGCTGGGGGCGATAGGTTGGGCGTTTGATTCCCCACTGTACCTTCCAAAGCAAAAGCCAGCCTGTATAGTTTTAGGCAGGACTGCAGTGGTTCAAGTGGCTAAGAGGCTGACTGGAAGGTCGGCAGGTCAGCAGTTCAAGGCCCGAGTACTGTAGGACGGAATGAGCTCCCATCTTTGTCCCAGCTCCTGCCAACCTAGCAGTTCGAAAGCAAGAAATTGCAAGTAGATAAATAGGAACCACTGGTGGGAAGGTAAACAGCATTCCGTGCGCTCTGGTGCCACATACCTGCGGAAATGTCTGCAGAAGCAGACAGTGCTGGCTCTTCGGCTTTGAAACAGATGAGCACTGAACCCTAGGGTCAGATACGACTGGCTTTCGAGCAAGGGAAACCTTTACTTTTACCTACAGTTTTGGGCAAAGAGGGTCACTATTTCTTTTTCTACTGTGTCCGAATCTGAATATTGGCGATCCTCATGGCGATCAGCCATGAAGACTGTCCTGAGAATATAATGCAGTGACCTTTCATCTGCCTTCGGCATCACAGTGTGACACCCATAGTACCACTGATCCCTTTCCATGAGTCACTTTCAGGTCTTGAGCCCTTTCAGCCACAAAGTCCTCATCGGCCCCAGGCCTGTATTCTTGAAGCTGCTGCCCTCCATCAAGATGGATTCAGGAGGGATTTAATCCATTTGGGGAACCATCACCCTTCCCTGTGGACTTTGCTGCCAAAGGCCGCTAGTCCTGAAGATGGCCAGGTTAGTTAACCACCACCTGACACTTGGCGTCGAGTTGCTGGCAGTATTACCATAGCCGGATAACCTGGCCAGACATACGAAAGGCTCACTCCAAGGTGAAATCAAATTGGCAGCCCATTTTTCCTCCTAAAATGACAACGTAGAGCACAGTAAATAATGGCAGAGATAAGAGAGAAGTGGTGATGGGACAGAATCAGAGTTAACTTTTACGATCCTGCAAATTAGCAAACTTTCGCTACGTTAGGATTGGCAACAAGGCTGAGTTTGCAAAGGGTGTGTGCTGCTACGATTATGAAGCTTTGCAACTGCTTGAGCAGAGATGTGCAGAACCACTGGAGGCAAGGCCACGTAGACCACCACCTCTTTCTGATCTCTGCACATGTAGCTCTTAGCTTTTGGAAGCTATGCAACATTGGGTGTGGTTAGTACCTGAAAAGAAGGCCAGAGAGTAGCAGAGCTCTCTAGGTAAGGCTAAGAAAGCATCCTTCTTGAAGCCGTGGAGAGCTGTTGCTAGTCAAGAGTTGCAAGACATCTCAAGGGACTGGCTGAGTCGATGGCAGCTTTTTCTGTTCCTAACAGGTGATGGATAGTGGTGACTAGAATCCCTTTTGGAAGGGAAGTTCCTCTGAACTGTAAGGAAGGGAAGACAGCATGCCCAGGTTATTATTACCCAGTGAGGGAATGCTGTAGGCATCATATACTTTTCAGCAAAGTGTCTGATAAAGTGCCCATAATATTCCAGTTAGCAAGCTAACTAGGTGTGGCCTGGATAGAAAAATTCTCAGGTGGGTACACAGTTGTTTACAGAATCATTCTCCGCGAGTGATTATCAATGGCTTCTCAATTCAATTCAATTCCTGTATTCAACTTGTACGCCGCCCCACTCGCAATGCAACTCTGGGCGGCTAACAAAAAGCAAAATATCACAGTTACAATAAATACTATTACAATATCACAGTTACAAAATATCACACTTGCAATGTCACCATTACAATTATAAAGTAATTTCCAAAACATTTCAAAACTCAAAAATACATTACAAACTCAGCCCGAACCACTCTGTCCATTACCCTCTGAGAGGAGGTAACAAATAGGATACTACAGGACTCAATCCTGGACCAGATGCTCTTCGACATTTTCAATAGTGACTTGGATGAGGGAGTACAGGGAATGCTTATCAAATTTGCACACGCTACAAAATTGGATGGAGTAGCTACTACCTTGGAAAACAACAATTTAAAAAGATCTTGATAGGCTTGAATGGGACTAAAGCGGCTCAAGTGGTTAAGATGCTGACTGGGAGGCAGAAGGTCAGCAGTTCAAAACCCAAGTACTGCATGACAGAATGAGCGCCCGTCTTTGTCCTGGCTCCTGCCAACCTAGCAGTTTGAAAGCAAGAAATTGCTAGTACAGAGACTGATGCTCCTGCAGAATCTGCTTTTGGAAAACCTTCCCATTGGCCTTCTGTTCCAGTGAAGTCCTAAAGCAGACAAGGTTGGAACTTTTGCTAGTCTTATCCCAATTAAACGGAATGAGGTTTAGAAACCAACAGGAGGGAATGTAGTTCTCCACCAGAGGACAGCAGATGCTCAGTGAATAATTCATATTCTGCATCTATTTTCTTTTAATACTCTCATGCAAAGAACTTTCCCCAAAGAGGAAAATTTCCTCTTTACAGAAAGATAGGTGGGCTGAAGGAAGTGAAATGTCTGTCCCTCCCAAACCAAGGTTGCGTTGTTCTGAAAGTCAGCTAAATTATTTTGTCAGCTCACAGAAGCATCTCTCCCACTTCCTAGAAATAATGTCAAACTTACCTTAAATTTAGCAAAAATTATCATGCACCCAGAATCCCTTGACTGAGATGCTGGCCTTGCTCTGTCTAAAGAAGGACTGCCCTGGCATGTAGACGTCAGAAGAAAGCGGATAGAAAGGTCTATGAGATGCAAAATCCGACTGCAGGTTCGGTTTCATGTTTGCCAGAAATTTAGATGCTACAGGCTATCAACTCCTTGTAGTTTGAAGACCTTGTTTCTGTGCCAGAAAGACTCAATGTTATTGCTGTTGGCAGCAACCATAGATGATACACGCTATCAACACTAGGTGTAGATTCTGCCTCTTTCTTTTGCACTTTGTGTGGGATTTCCATTTTGGTTGTGAGATCTTAGAACGTTTTTCTTCCCCTTTCTCACATACAATTATTAGTATTGTCTACCTCTGTGTTTCCCAACCTTTGGTTTTTGGACTTCAATTCCCAGAAGCCTAAGTCAATTCCCCAAAGCACTGATTGGTCAATGTACTGACTTAGGCATGGGCCCCACATTGGGAACCACTGGTCCAGCTAGACTGATGAAAGTGCCGTGGTGGCTTAGTAGTTAAGATGCTGAGCTTGATGACCAGAAGATCGGCAGATCAGCAGTTCAAGCTCCGAGTGCTGCGCGACAGAGTGAGCTTCTGTTGTCTGTCTCAGCTCCTTCCACAACCTAGCAGTTCAAAAGCAAGAAATTGCAGGTCGACCAATAGGTACTACTTTGATGGGAAAGGTAACAGATGAGCACCACCCCCTAGAGTCGGACATGACTGACTTTCAAGCAAAGGAGATTGTTACCTTTACTGCTTGATGAAAGTGTTCTGCAGATGTTGGATCGGGGCCGCGAAGTGGCTGTTGGGTCCCGGAGGAGACTGGTCAAGCAATTAGACACGAGGCAAGATGGAGCGAAGACCAGTGATTTAATGAGGGAAAATCATCAGTATTTATCATTTACAGGCTGCATGCAAAAGGACTGCGATCTGACAGGATCCACATGCCATGTTTACACGAGTTAATTGGGAAACTCTTCAGGGGAGTTAATTAACTAACTTAATCAATGACAGGGGAACTCCATTGTTCCAAGCTATCTGGGGTAAACATGTGGCTGGTATTGGTTTTAGGATTTAGAGTAATCCGCAGATGTGAGATTACCTATTACATGACTAGCGAGTTAGTCATTAGCTTCCTATTGTCCGAGCTGCTTGTCAGGTCAGCTATAGGTGAATTAAACCCTATCTAATATTCCGCTCCCCCAATTTCTGTCCCGTCAGGAACCCCTGGCAACGAGGTGATCGCCCATCACCGGGGTTCTGTCAGGGCCAGTATACCAATTGTGTGCGCGGATACCACATGCAGAACCTAAAAGCTCACACACTGCTGTGACATTTTTATCGGTCCTAAAAGAAGTATTTATGATTCCCTTTTGTGCCTCCTAGGAGAAAAACGAACCTGTGTTGCCTTAGGCAACCTGCACAGTCCCAGAAGAAAGGAATGACAGCCCACTTCTGTGTATTTCCTACTTAGAAATCCCTGTTAAGAATTGCCATAAATCAGAATTGACTTGACAGCACACAAAAGAAAGATGACGAACTATTAGCCAACTCTGATTATCTTGCTTTCTACTCATGGGCCACATGGATACACATTATTCTTGGTTCCCCGGAATTCAGAAAGCCCATGGCAATAGCTTATCTGCATGTTCAGCCTTGCTCTGGAAGCCATATAGATAAATATAAACCATATGAAAAAAATGATTGTTGCAATACCTATATTATGCAAAGGAATGGTGATGGTCTTAGTGCTATACTTTTTCTTATTACAAGATTTCCATATCTTGGATTGGCTTTCTGGGAATTAGCCTACAACCACAAAAGGAATATGGAAATGTAACTTCTTAGCCTTTAAGATGCCACGACAATCTCTTCCTTTGGCTCTCTATCGTCTATGCTCAATTGCTTTGAAAACGTAGACTTCAGGATATGTCATATTTCAGCCTTGCCTTGGGAGGCAAGCTGAGCTGAAAGATGTTGTCCTACAAAAAGTGGAGGAAGTTCCTCGAGGACTAGCTATTCTTGATTTGATTCTAACCAGTAGAGAAGACTTGGTGGAAGAAATGGTAACGAGGGGAACCATGGGGGAGAAATGACCATGTTCTGTGTGAGTTGTTGATTTCAAAGAGATAAAAGCAGAGGGAAGCCTAACATATATACTGGACTTTAAGGACTTACTTAGATCTTCCCATGCCATGATGTAGCATATCAGGCAGCAAGGGAAACCCAGCAGCTTCGGTCTTGGGCGAGTGCTTCAGTTTCCTCCCATGTCATTTCCAAGGTCTTCAACTCTCCCATGGACTCTCTTCCCATGGAAGTTCTTCACCATGCATTTCGGGGGTGCCCTTGTTGTTGATTAGCATTAGGAGGGGTCCAACCTTAGGGATCCAGGTTCGCAACTTAGTTGTTATATTAGATCCCCATTTGACCCTTGAGGTGCAAATCGCGGCAGTATGCAGAGCTGCTTTCTTCCAACTGCACCAGATTGACCAGATTGCTCAGTTGCATCCCTACTTGGACAGACGGTCTCTCATAACACTAGTTATCTCACTGGTAGTCTCACCATACCCATCAAGCGTGACTCTGGAAAATATGGGAACTGGCCCGGATGCGCATGCGCAGCAACAACCCCCTTTGTGCATGCGCAGAACCCCTTTGTGCATGTGCAGAACCCCTTTGTACATGCGCAGAACCCCTTTGCGCGTGTACAGAACTTCCTCTGATGGGCGCACATGGGCAGTAACCCCTTTCCCCACCATTCAAAATACGGGACAGCAGTGGGAAAGGGGAGGAACGACCACTGAAATATGGGAAATCCCGGCCAATATGGGATACTTGACAGGTAAGAGTCTCACGTATTGAGTACCTGGTGTGTGTATTTTCAAATTTATTCAGGAATTTTGTAAGGTTGATTTTGTTTGTTTTATCGCATGTGCTACATTCGTTTTTTAATTTATAAAAAATGATTTTATTATTTTCATTGTTTTAAATATTTTTGACATGTGGCAGTCATGACTAAACACGGAACATTGTTGCCTTCCCACCAAAGTGGTACCTATTTATCTACTTGCAATTTCTTGCTACCGAACTGCTAGGTTGGCAGGAGCTGGGACAGAGACAGGAACTCACTCCATCGTGCAGTACTTGGGTCTCGAACTGCTGACCTGTCGACCTTCCAGTCATCAAGTCCAGTCATCCACTAAGCCACCGCAGTCTCTGACAAAAAGGCCAATGTGATTTCACCAAAACCACAAAGTGGACATGAAAATAAAAAAGGACACATATAGGAAATGGAACATAAGAACAAAAGAACAGCCTTGCTGGAAGAGGCCACAGGAACCCATCCTGTCCAGCCTTCTGTCTCACACAGTGGCTCACCATTTGCTTCAGGGTAATCCTAAACAGATGCCTTCACCTGTTTAGGATTCCCTGGAAATGGCATTGAGAGATATCCTGCCTATCTCTCCAACCCGGAGGTTGTCCTTAGGTATCCATTATAATTATAGCTATTGACACCCTTGGAAGGATGGCCAGGACATAAAGGAAGAATACAAGCAAGAAGCAAAGAATTGTGTTAGGAAGGCAAAAGCTGAGAATGAGCTGACATTAGCAATAAACACTAAAAGTGACCAAAATGTCTTCCATTATGTGTGTAGCAAAAGTCAGAGAAAAAATGGGGAAGGAAAAATGATAAGAGACAACAAAGAAACAGCAGAAGTGCTCAATTCTTTAGCTCCGTTTTTCCTCTAAAAGACAGTCTATGACTCTTCAAGAAAATGTGAATTATGAGTGGACGGGTCAGGATTGCAGCTTGAGAGTGGTAAACAAATAATCAAGGGATAGCTTATCACTCTGGATGGGTTCAAATCTCCAGAATTGAACTGCATCCAAGAGTATTGAAAGAATTGGCTGAAGAACTCTCAGAACCACTGTTGATAATTTGCTTGAAATCTTGAAGTGAAGTGTCAGATGACTGGAGGAGGGCTAACATCCCCGTTTTCAAAAAGGGCAAAAAAAGAAGAACGTGGGAACTATAGCCAGCCTTATATCAACTCCTAAGAGAATTCTGGAGCAGATTATAAAGCAGACTCTCTGCAAGCACTTGAAAACAATGTGATAATAACTAGAAGCTGACATGGAGGGAATGCTGTAGGCATAATATAGTTTTCAGCAAAGTGTCTGATACAACGCCCATGATTTTCTGATTTGCCCATACCTGTCAAGTATCCCGGATTGGCTGGGATTTCCCGTATTTTTGCACTGATTTTCGCCATTTCCCGCCCGGAGCTGCCGCTGCCCCGTAATTTGGTAGCGGGGGAAATGAGTTACTGCGCATCCCTTCTGTGCAGCTCACTTCTACGTGTGCGTAGAAGGCTTTTTACGCATGCGTAAACAGCTTCTGTGCAGAAGGGGATGCGTAAAAGCCTTCTACACATGCATAAAAGCCTTCTATGCACGCGTAGAAGTGAGCTGCGCAGAACGTTTCTGCGCAGCTCTGTTGTAAGCATGCTTAAAAGGCTTTTATGCACAGAAACGTTCTGTGCAGAAACATTCTATGCATGCGTAAAAGCCTTCTACGCATGCGTACAATGGACCTGCGCAGAAACGTTCTGCGCAGGTCCTGTAATCTCCGGAGCTGCGCTTGACAGGTATGGATTTGCCATCTGGCCAAATGGTGTAAATCCACGAAAGCAACAAAAAACGTTCGAGGCTTTGACTGAGTCCATAAATATTTAATAGTTCCAAATTTTCAAAAAAATGAACTTAAAGATTGTTTCAAGCATGTAAAATAACCAAATCTTGAAAGTCCTCAGGATTAAGGACTTTTTCGACCATATATCTTCTTCAGAAATTATTCTAGTTTCTCATTTACTAACTGTTTTCCAATTTTATCGCATTCGTAGCCTCACTTGCTTAACTCATTTTGGGCTGATGAACGTACTCTCAGGTGGGTACACAGTTGGTTACAGAATCATACTCACAGAGTGATTATCAATGGCTTCTCAAACTGAGAGGAGGTAACAAATAGGATACTACAAGACTCAATCCTGGATCAGATGCTCTTCAACATTTTCAATAATGACTTGGATGAGGGAGTACAGGGAATGCTTATCAAATTTGCACATGCTACAAAACTGGATGGAATAGCTACTCATACCTATCAAGTTTTGGTTGTGGAAATAAGGGAAATTTTCCGGGCGTGGGCATTCATCTTGTGCACCGCTGCCTCTGACGGGCACGCATGCGCAGTAACCCCTTTTTCTGGCTGTTCTAATACTGGAAGACGGCAGAAAAGAGGGGTGAATTATGGTATTTCCCGGCCAAAACGGGATACTTGACAGCTATGTAGCTACTACCTTGGAAAAGTGCAATGGAATTTAAAAATATCTTGATAGGCTTGAATGTGACTGAAGTGGCTCACATGGTTAAGATGCTGATTGGGAGGCAGAAGGCCAGCAATTCAAAACCCGAGTACTGCATGATGGAATGAGCGCCCATCTCTGTCCCAGCTCCTGCCAACCTAGCAGTTCGGAAGTAAGACATTGCAAGTAGATAAATAGGTACCACTTCGGTGGGAAGGTAAACAGCATTCCGTGCACTTCGGTGTCTAGGCATGCCTGCCACATGTCCACGGAAACATCTGCAGAAGCAGATAGCGCTGGCTCTTTGGCTATAAACTGAGATGAGCACTGAACCCTAGAGTCAGATACGACTGGCTTTTGAGCAAGGGTGACCTTTACCTTTACCTTTACCTGATAGGCTTGAACAATGGGCTGAAAACAACAGAATAATATTTAACAGGGATTAGTACAATGTTCTAGACTTAGGAAAAAACAAGTGTACAGTAACAAGATGTGGGACACTTGGTTCAATAATACTATGAGCAAGAAGGATCACAAGCTGAATATGAGTCAACAGTGTGACGTGGCTTGCAAAAAAGCCAATGCTATTTTAGGCTGCGTTAACAGAAGTATAGTTTTAAAAACCCGTGAAGTACTAGTTTCCTTCTATTAAGCAAAGCAAAAAACAAAGCAGTCACACTTATATACCGGGCCATAGACAGGGGGGAGGCCAGGGTGGGCTTGGCCCACCCTGAGTTAGCACTTTGCCCACTCTGGCAAAACATGGTTTCCCATAGGAATGCATTGACAAGTGGCTTTGTTGCCCATCCTGAAAAAATATTCCCCCACTCACATCTGGAATCTTGGCTATGGCCCTGCTTATATATCACCCCATAGTGCTTAGTGCACTTTCTGGGTGGTTCACAAGTTAATTAGTATTTTACCCCCAACATGCTGCGCACTTATTTTACTGATTTTGGAAGGATGGAAGGCTGAGTCAACTTTGCACGCTGGTCAGGATTGAACTTACAACCTTTTGGTTTCAGTACAGCAGTTTAAACACTGTGCCACCAGGGCTGTAGTTAGACCACTTCTAGAGGACTTTATCCAGTTCTGGACACCACACTTTAACAAGAATGCCAGCAAATTGGAAGAAGTTCAGAAGGGTGCCTTTCGTCCCGTGCCTGCGGTGGGTGAGAGGTCTTTGCCATGCCTCCATATGTAAATTGCAAATCACACCACTGGTGTGGAGGGTTGGGATTGGGCAGCTAGAGTAGAAGGCGAGTTGGGGTTGTTTGAATGTTGTTACTTTGGTGTCTTGCACGGAAGACAAAGACGGAGCCACAGTAAGGGCTAAAACACAACTTTATTGCATGGTAGTCAGAGTGAACATGAGGTAGTGGTGGACCAAACATCTCTATTTATAGCACACTGTACATTTTTAATAACCCGGGTGATAGTTCATTGGTTACTGTCCGCGTGACATCATGGATCGTCACGCCCATCTTCTCCAGGTGCGGTGTGCCAGGAAGGTTTCCCGCCCTTCAGGTATTCAAGGGAATCTGTATCATGTGAGCTGGATACTGCTACTGCCACCGGCAGTAGCATCCTTAACAGCTTGCCACAATGTGTCTCTGATTATTTACGATGGATAAAATGGCCGGATACAATCCGTTAAAGAGTACTTGTCACATTCTATTCAGTACATAACAGTTACGTAATTCTGTTGTTTTCAACGAAGAATGGTCGCAATTTGGGAGTTCTTCGTTGAATAGGGGAAAAAATCCAGGAAAAGGGGACAAGGTGGTACGGGTGGAGAAGATCTGATTCCAGTTAAAAAGCCACAGGGCAGGGAGGTGCTGTGCGAATCTTCTGATGAGGAAACGGCAGCAGAGCTCGCTCCTTTGGGAGACAGAATCAGAGCATTAGAAAGGGAGGAAGGTGCTGGTGATAACCCACCACCTTTTGTGATGGGGGGAGGGTCTCAAAAAGGGGTCCAGATCAGTGAAGGGAGTGGCGCTCAAAAGCTTGTTGGAGGAGATTGTTTCTAGGCTGGCAGCGTTGGAAGCTAATCAAGCAGCGATACCGCCATCGCAGCTGGCCAGTTTGGTCAGGGTGGTGGTGCAGAGACATAGGTGAAGAGAGAAAGGAGTCGGGGGCTTTGGAAGAAAAATGTGCAGATGATGTGGAATTAGAGTGGGAGGTAGAGGAGCAGGCTGCGGAGGTGGTGGCGGATTTGAACAGAGTTGTGCTGGAGGCAGCAGTTGGGCCAGGGGTGATGACTTCGATGGGACTGGCAAGCTGGAGTGAGTTCATGAAGGTGATGTTGGGGTGGTGGTGCAGGGGCAAGCCCAGCCCCTGTCACAGCTGATTTGGCCACGGCCGTTTGGGTTTCCATGGAGGTTTCCTCAGTCAGGTTTAGGCAGGAACCAAATGCAAGGGGGTGCCACGGGCATGCTGGGTGGCAAAGGTTTGCAGAAAGGCAGAAGTTGGCAAGGGCAAGACGGCCAAGTTGCAGAGGGGGAAACAAGGACATAGGTGTTGGGGGAGGATCGGACGTGGCTTTGAAGGCGAAGGATGTGGGGACACACACTGAGGAGGAAAGGGTGACTGAGGCAGGAGTGATGGGTTCTAAGATGGCGGAGACAGGAGAGAAAGCGCGGGAAAAAGAGGGGGTGGTGACACCTAGTGGTAACAAAGACAAGGCGGGAAAAGCTGTGGAGGCATCCGGAAGTATTAGGTTTTTGTCACCTTTTGGAGAGCATTTATCTAAGGCAAACAAGGAGAAGATTTTGAGGGGGGAATATGTGGACCTTTTCATGTTGCTTAATAGGGAGGTGGAGGTTAAGGATACTGAGAAAATGGATGAGAGGGAAAAGGAGATGATCAGGAGAAAGAAGCCGTTAAGATCTTGGGGAAGCTAGTTGCTGGCGTATATAATATATATGGGGGTGATCATTAATGAGAAACTGGAAAGGCCTATGGAACTGTTAAAGTACTTGGATCTTATGTACAGGGTGTGCATGGATTTTGCGGGGGTGGCATGGATGAGATATGATGAATCTTTCAGGGCAAAAGTGGAGCATCACCCCGAGATTAGATGGGATGAACCCCACTCCCAATTGTGGTTAAGAACATAGGAACATAAGAACATAAGAACAGCCTTGCTGCCACAGCCCATCCAGTCCAGCATTCTGTCTCACACAGTGGCTCACCATTTCCTTCCCAAGGAGATGCCTTCACCTGCTTAGGATTCCCTGGAAATGGCATTGAGAGATATCCTGCCTATCTCTCCAACCCGGAGGTTGTCCTTAGGTATCCATAATTATAGCCATTGATACTCTTGTACTCCATGAACTTGTCTAATCCTTTCTTAAAGCTGTCAAGACTGACAGCTGTCACCACTTCTTCTGGCAGGGAGTTCCATAGACCAGTAATCCTCTGGGTGAAAAAGTACTTTCTCTTATTTGTTTGAGAACTAGTACCCAAAAGTTTCATGGAGTGTCCCCTAGTTCTAGTGTTGTGCGATAGGGAAAACAGTTTTTCCTTATCTACTTTGTCCACACCGTGCATGATTTTATAAACTTCAATCAGGTCACCTCTTAGACGTCGTCGTTCAAGAGTGAAGAGGCCCAACCGTTGCAGCCTCAGATGGTAAGGAAGGTGTTCCAGTCCCCTAATCATTCTGGTTGCCCTCCTCTGCACTTTTTCCAGCTCCATAATATCCTTCTGGAGGTATGGCGACCAGAACTGTACACAGTATTCCAGATGGGGCCTCACCATAGATTTATAAGGAGGCAAAATGACACTTGCTGACTTATTTTCTATACCCTTCCTAATGATCCCTAACATTGAGTTTGCTTTTTTCACTGCTGAGGCACACTGGGTTGACATCTTCATTGAGCTGTCTACCAGGACACCAAGGTCCCTTTCCTGGTTTGTCGCAGAGAGTTCAGACCCCATCAGTTTATAAATGTAATTGGGGTTTTTTGCCCCAACATGCATCACTCTGCACTTACTGATGTTGAAGCTCATTTGCCACTGTTTTGCCCACTCCCCCAGTGTCAAGAGATCCCTCTGGAGCTCTTCACAATCTCTCACAGTTTTCACTACCCTGTATAATTTAGTGTCGTCAGCAAATTTGGCTACCTTGCTTTTTACTCCTACCTCTAGATCATTTATGAAGAGGTTGAAAAGCAGGGGTCCCAGTACTGAACCTTGGGGGACCCCACTCTTTACTTCCCTCCACTTGGAGAAGTGTCCATTTAGTGCTACCCTCTGTTTCCTGTCCCTTAGCCAGTTGCTGATCCAGGACAAGACCTGTCCCTTTATTCCATGACTGGTAAGTTTATTCAAGAGCCTTTGGTGTGGGACCTTGTCAAAAGCCTTCTGAAAGTCCAGATAAACAATGTCAACTGGATCCCCCTTATCCACATGCTTGTTGACACTCTCAAAAAATTCCAACAGATTAGTGAGGCATGATTTCCCCTTGTAAAAGCCATGTTGGCTCTCCTTTAGCAGCGCCTTCTCTTCTATGTACCTATTAATTCTATCTTTTAGGATCGTTTCCATCACTTTACCAGGGACACATGTCAAACTGACAGGTCGGTAATTTCCTGGATCACCCCTGGATCCTTTTTTGAAAATTGGTGTTACATTCGCTACCTTCCAGTCATCAGGCACAAAGCCTGATTTGAGGGAAATATTATATATTTTGGCTAGGAGATCAGCAATTTCGTCTTTAAGTTCCCTGAGAACTCGTGGATGGATGCCATCTGGTCCTGGTGATTTGTTAGTGTTTAGCTTAACAAGACATGCAAGGACCTCCTCCCTGGTTATTTCTATCTGGCTTAATTCTTCGGTTTCCCTCCCTACGAAGATAGGCTCTGTTTTGGGCATGTGGCCTCTGTCTTCTTCAGTGAATACTGAAGCAAAGAATTCATTGAGTCTCTCTGCAATCTCTGTTTCCTCTTTAATAACCCCTTGCCTTCCATTGTCATCTAATGGTCCAATGGCCTTCCTAGTTGGGTTCTTACTTCTAATGTACTTAAAGAAGTGGTTACAATGCATGATGCCGGTCAGGCCTCTGACTGGGAATAGGCACGACAGTGGGCATTTAGATTTGTGCAGTAGCACAGCACCGACCGCTTGCCTCAGGGGTGTGTGTGTGTGGCAGTTGGTTTTACCCCGATCGGTGTGTTGGGAATTTAATTCACATGGATATTGCTCACACAAACCCTGCAAGTACAGGCATGGTTGTTGGCAATGCAGAGGTCTGCATCCCATTGTTACGTGCCCAAGGGGAAGGAAGCAGGTAGGTAGAGGGGCTCCTATTCAAGGGACACAAGGAGGGAACCAATCCCCTGGTAACAAAATACCCCAGTCCAATTAAGGTTGAGGTGCTGGAGTGTTGGTTAAGCAGGTATCTGTGCAAAGAGGAAGCTAGGTTATTATTGGACAGTTTCAAATTTGGTTTTAGGATTCCAGTTAAGGGGTGGTTGGGACCTCCGGTGGATAAGAATTTATGGTCAGTTTAAGGGTAACGAGGACAAGGTGAAGATTAATAAAGAAATGGTGTTGGGAAGAATAATTGGACCTTTTTGGGAGAAGCCCTTGGAGAACCTTCATATATCTCTGCTGGGGTTTATGCCCAAAAAGTTGTAGGGGAGTACAGGTTGATTCACCATTTGTCTTATCCTGAGGGGGTTTAGTGAATGATGCAATTCCTGATGAATTTGCTTGGCTAGGTATGCTTCGTTGGATTCGGCAGTAGGGATGTCTGGGAATGCCCAGGTTCTCACTGTGGGCCTGGTTAATGAGATGCATGGGCCTAATTGGGCCCGTGGGTCATAGTTTGGGTGCCCCTGGTCTAAGGCTTTGAAGGAGGTGGGCATACAGGGGTGGAAGTTGGTGTCACATTCTTTTAGGATTGGGGCGGCTTCCATGGTGTCTACACTGGGGTACCCAGTGGAAGCGATTAGCAGGTGCGGAGGTGGACTTCAAGAAGATTCAGGGCATATGTCAGGGCGCTGCCACAGGTTCGAAGGAGGGGAAGGAAAGTAAGTTGCTAGTTGTATCATTAACGAGTTTTCTGTTTTACAGGTTATGATACTACGGGGAGACCAGCTATTGGGCTTCTGGGGGATGAGCACCTGGAGGGGGCTGCAGGACAAGCGGCGAAAACATTCTCAGGGCTGCATTTGGGACTCCTGAAGTACAACATCATCTTGGGTGGCGAAAAAGGCCGGGGGTACTGGACCGTATCGAGGGAGATTGAGAGGTTCCAGCGGAGGGGTTTCCCACCTCTGGCAGTGGTGGTATTTCACTGTGAGGGGCATGATCTGGAGTATAGGAGGGAGGACGAGTTAGTGGAGTGGGTGGGCCAGGTCTATGCCCAGGGTAGGGCGGCTTGGCCCAATGCTGTTATTGCTGTTTCAGAGATTTTGCCAGTACCGGACAGGATGCTATGTCAGAAAGGGTGGCAATCTCGAGACTGTTTGTGAACTCAAGGATAGCAGAAGCAGTGATGCCCCAAGGAGGAAGAATAATCGGTCACCTGGGAATTCAACGGCAGAATGAGGTAGTTTTCAGCAGGGATAGGAGGAGCATGAGCTGATCAAAGAAAGAGTTATTTATTAGAAGTCTACACAGGGGCATCTTGAGATGTTTTGGGGGGACGTTGGGCAGTAGGATGGCCCTCCATGTTGGCGGAAAGTAAGGAGAAGTGAGTGGGGTTGAAGGGGGATGGAGGTCAACATCTGTCTGCTGTAGGTGGGGGGGGGGGTCTCCTTAGGAATGCCCAGTTTAACAGCTTGTGGGGGCATAGCTATGTTAGGGCCTCCCTCCGTAGCTCCCCTTCCCATGGAGGTTATCCAGTCCAACTTCTCCTTACTTCTGCCACTGTGTTTGTTTTACCCTTTTGTAAATAAAGTGGCCCTAGTTATCCCAAAACACCAGTGTCTGTCTGGTTTGTATGGGATGGGGTGGCAAGAGGGCAATAAGGATGACTAGGGACTGGAAACGAAGCTCAGTGTGGAAAGATTTAAAGTAATGGATATGCTTAGCATTGGGAAAAGAAGTTTTAGGCAAGATATGATAGCACTTTTCAAATGCTTGAAAGAGTGTCAAGGGAGGGGCAGTATCCGTTCTTGATTATCCCAGAGCGCAGGACACACGGTAATGTGCTCGAGTTGCAGGAAGTCAGATTTGGTTGAATATCAGGGTAAAACCTCCTAGCTGTTAGAGCTCTATGAGAATGGAAAGTATTATCTCAGGAGGTGGTGAGTACTCCAATGCTGGAAAGCATTTAAAAGAAAATTAGGCAACCATATCTCAGATATACTTTGATTTGGATTTCTGCATTGGGCAAGGGGTTGGATTCAATGGCCGTATCAACCACTTCCAACTCTGTTATTCTATGATTTGGTCCAGGTCAGTTACTCAGATTCATATCTGACTCAGGAGTTTGAAATCATATCTCCCTGCTCTTGAGATTCACCATCCAAGCTTCATTTTACATCTCCTGTGTTAGCTGCAAACTAGGAGTAGAATACTGTACCAGAAGTCTTCCAGAGGTTGCTAAATATTACCAACTACTAGGCTAAAATGATGGGAATTGAAGCTTGCTACAACCTAGCAGTTCAAAAGCAAGAGATTGCAAGTAGATAAATAGGGATCACATCAGTGGGAAGGTAACAGCGTTCGGTATGCTCCGGTGTCCAGTCATGCCTGCCACATGACCACAGAAATGTCTGCAGAAGCAGACAGCACTGTTTCTTCAGCTTTGAAACAGAGATGAGCACTGAACCCTAGAGTTGGATATGATTGGCTTTCGAGCAAGGGAAACCTTTACCTTTACTATAGCAGGAGGATCACAGCTATTTCACTTCTCCTACAAGCAATACAGTGAAAGCAGCTGAACACCTAATAATACACAAAGCAGAACTGAATAGGTGTGGTTGTGAATTCTGAAGAGGATACCAAAATGATTCATCTTAACCTATAAAACCAAGGGTTAACCATTGGAACTTGCTATAGGTTCCTAAGCCTCGCCCTAATGACCCGCACCCACCATTCGTGCACACGGCTGAACTGGGTCCGCAGGTCAACGAAGCATTGAAAAAACCGGCAGTGGGGACACAGCACCACAAACGCGAAAAAGGGAAACAACTTCATTTCCCAACATTCTTTGTGCCGCACCGCACCACAGCCAATCAGGCTGAGAGGCGTGACTGCAAAGAACGTTGGAAAAGGTGCTGCGGCCAATCAAAAACGAGCCGCAGGAAAAAAACGCAACACAAAGGGAAAAATACCCACAAACTACAAGCCCCAGAGTTCTGTGCGCCATGAGCGCACAGAACTCTGAGAAATCTGCCATGCGAAAAAGAAAAATACAGCCGCCGCTTGGGTTCCCGCAACACGAAAAAGAAAAATACAGGCGCCGCTGGGGTTCCCGCAACACGGCAGGGCTGCCTAGCCTGGGGTTTCCATGGCCCAGCCAATGAGCCCAGGCCACAGGAAGGGAACCCCACCACACACACACAACGGCGCATCCCCCCAGAGGACACGAGAGAAAAACAGCGCTGGCCTTCCCGCGGCCTGGCCACTGACGAAAGGCCGTGGGAAGGGAATCCCCCCCACCCACAACGCTTTCAACAGGGGACGAAGGCATCATTGCCTCCCCCCCTTGAAAGCAAAACAATTCCCCCACAAAGCAAAGGCACCGGACGGCGCTCCGCTCAGTGCCTTTACTTTATGAGGAAGTGTTTCGCTTTCAAGGGAGGGAGAAGGCATCATTGCCTTCCCCCCCTTGAAAGTGAAAAAATTCCCAGGTAAGCAAAGGCACCAGACAGCGCTCCGCACGGTGCCTTCACTTTCCCCAAAAATAAACCATAAAGTAAAAAATTACACAAAAATCACAACCAAAAATATCCAAAAACAAACATAACACAAAGACCAAACACACAGAACCCCCCCAAAAAATAACAATACAAACCCCCAAAAGAAATTAAAACGGAGAACTCACCCAAACGACAACAATCACAACCAAAAACATCCAAAAACAACCAAAAACAAACCCAAAAATAACACAAAGACCAAACACACAGAACCCCCCCAAAAAAAAACAACAACAGAAAAAAAACAATACAAATCCCCAAAAGAAATTAAAACGGAGAACTCACCCAAACGACCTTACTCTACGAGATCCGGAAATGAAATGAGGAAAGAGAGACTACTTACTGGAACAAGTGACACCCACAGGCCAGTGGAGAAAGAAAGTCAAAGTAAAAGAAAAGCGCAACAGCACCACCCAGAGGACACAGGAGAAAACACAGTCAAAAATAGTCAAAAGAAAGAATAACATTTCTAAAACATTTCTTTAATCCTGTTTACAGTTTTCACTCAATAAATAAACAAACATGTAAACACAGTTTGAAAACATTGAATTTTTAAAAATATATACTCACACATTATTAAAAAAAACATAGAAAAACATTATTTGGTTACATAAAATAATTCGAAAAAATTATATCATCCTTTAAAACAGGCCGGTAACGCCGGGCAACCTCTGCTAGTAATCTTAAAAAACAAACAAACAGATGTTATTGAAATGGTAGCCGTGTCAATCTGTGTTTCAAGCGTATCAGAGAGTAAACAAAAAATAAAAAAACAACAACACCATTGTGGCACTTTAAAGACTAATTGCTGTATTTTACTGTTAGCTTTTGTCCACTTTGTCAAATATGGGAGTGAGACTTCATGGCACCAATTTATACACACTAGGCAATTCATGGCACCAATTTATACACATTAGGCACCGAGGTACAGCACAGGGATTCTCAACCTGTGACCCGTGGACCTAAAGCATCCCATGGAGCCATTTCATGTGCCCCCCCCCCCACTGCCTCCACCACACCAGGAAGTGCCACATAGTGGAGGAAGGGCAAAAGGGCCATCCAGCTCACAAAATTGTCTGAGGGAGCATGACCCAGCCCCCAGCTTAAAGAGGTTGAGAACCTCTAGGTTAGCATAACAGATAAGTATGCAGATATTGTTTTGTCTTACTTCTCATTCTTACAGGACGTACCTTTATCCAGTCTATAAAAACCATGGATATTGATTTCTGAAAAACCAAAGCTTAGAGCATGTTGTTTAATGTGGATAGTTAGGTATATAGGAAGCTGGATTCTACCAACTATCAGCCACTAGTTCT
This sequence comes from Bradypodion ventrale, assembly GCA_035047345.1. Classification (NCBI taxonomy): domain Eukaryota; kingdom Metazoa; phylum Chordata; class Lepidosauria; order Squamata; family Chamaeleonidae; genus Bradypodion; species Bradypodion ventrale. The sequence goes on along the minus strand of JAWDJE010000011.1, from coordinate 7,107,677 downwards.
CCAGGGTTTTATCTGGAATTCTCCCACATCTTTCCTTGGAGATCTTTGGTGATTCTTCATCCAAGTCTTGACAAGGCCTGACCCAGTTAGCTTCCAAAATGAGATGAAGGCCACGAGCTCTTGGCTGTCCAGGAAAAATAAGTGACACAAATTGATTAGGACAATGGAAGAGCTCAGACCATGGCAGTGTTCCAGCTCTGCTGTCTTTCTCCTGTGAAACAAGATATTTTCCTAGTGTGGTGTTGGATAGAGTGATGACCACGACTCTGAAGGCTTGGGTTCAAATCTGCACTCACCCATGGACATGTATGGGAGTAATGAAACTGGTAAAGTATCCTTAAGCATCTTATCTTGAAGCCCCTGTTAGGGTCGCTATAAGTTGGTTCTTATTTGACTAAATGTTCAGCCAGGACTGTAGTGACTTAGTGGTTAAGACTCTGAACTTGACGATTGGAAAGTTGGCAGGTTAGCAGTTTGAGACCTGAGTGCTGCATGACAGAGTGAGCTCCAGTCTCTGTCCAGGCTCCAGCCAACCTAGCAGTTCGAAAGCAAGAAATTGCAAGTAGATAAATAGGTATGACTTTGGTAGGAAAGGCAACAGCATTCCCTGCACTCCGGTGTCTAGTCTTGCTTGCCACGTGTCCACGGAAATGTCTGCAGACGCAGATAGTGCTGGCTCTTTGTCTGTAAATGAATATCAGCACCGAACCCTAGAGATGGATACGACTGGCTTTCGAGTAAGTGTGACTTTTACCTACCTACTTGTTCCCCAACAACAAACAGAAGATTAGACACCTAGCAAGGGAATAAATAAAAGACAGCTTGAGGAGAAAAAGGAGGAGAAGAAAGGCAGAGAATGCAAAGCCAGCATCCTGAAATAAATGAGATGCCACTGTTGACCCTCTTCCTCATGATGCTTGTTCAACAGCTGGAGCAAAAGGCGTTTGTCTGTTTCAGCAATCTTTGCTACCTGTCTGGCACATTAGGAGCAGCGTACATTGGAGACTCATGTTATGCAGGAGGCAAAAATAGCAGAGTCAACAAACAGGCTTCAGTTAATAAACCAACCGGAGAGCAAGATCATCTCCGACCCCTGCTTGCTTAAATTACTCCAACTTTCCCATTGTTTCATGCATAAAAGGTGTAATATGCCCAAGCTCACATTCCTTCTTTACATTCACTTATTATTATTTTTTTGCTTCTAACACAAGGATCTTGGCATCAGCAGAAAATGTTGTGACATTAGAGTTTTGGGGACATTTTGCCGTTTGCAAGCTGTAGTCAGAACTTTATTGCATGCCTGCGGTTCTTGCTGGTGTGAAGCAACCAGATGTGCACCTGCCATCCCGTTTTAGATCCTAAGGTTTCATCACCCCCTTATTTTGTCTGAAATAAACATATGCCATTTTGAATTAGCCATGTTTGTTCCTGTACATTAATGGTGCAACTTCACCAAGCATATACAATGGAGTGGGGGCTTTGTTTGGGTGAATGGAGAGGCTCTGGGGTTGATTGGGATCTTTTCAGAGCCATCCCTACCAAAACAAATTATTGCCTATTTTCTTATTTTTCTGGGATCACCTGCCTCTTGGGCTGAAGTCATTTGGTTGTCTTGGAGAACTATGTACAGTAGAACCCCATATAACAAAAAAGTTGGTTCTACGATGTCTTTCGTTATACATCCCCCCCCCCCCCCCCATTATACGAAGCATGCCCCGTATAACAAAAATCCCTATGGGATGCATCATACAATGAAAATCTCTATGGGAAAAATCGTACAACAAAATTTTTTCATTGTACGATTTTCCCCATAGAGATGCATTACTTCATGTAATGAAAAATTCGTTATACGGTGTATAATGGTTTTCGCAAATCCTCTTCATTGTAAGAATTTTTTTGTTGTATGAGGCATTCATTATACTGGCTTCCACTGTACTTGATTTAGGTCCTCTAGCTGGCAGAGTGTCTACCCCAGGAAGTCTCAACTTGCAGCCCAGTTACCGACTCCCAGGGTGGCTACATAGTCTGCTACCCGTCGGATGGCTTTGTCAGTGGTGGCTCTGGCTAACTGGAATGCTCTACCTTGGGAGCTGCGTTTGATTTACTCTTTAGGGACCTTCAAGAAACAACTGAAAATCTTTCTTTACGAGGAGGCCTTTGGTAGCTTGTTGAAGTCCAAATAAGAGACCCTCCAATCATTTTGCCACTGGTCCTGGGTTCTGATTTGACTGGGGGTGGGTGGGGGTTATTCTATGGTGTTTGTCGGGCTCTTTTTAACATTGTGAGCCACCCAGAGTTGGAAGTGTATCCCAGATGGGTGGTATATAAGTTGAATAAAATAAAATAAAAAAGTGGTATTTACTGCTCTGCTTCAGGTAGCAAAATATACTGAGTTGACCCTTGACTTTATAAAATAGAGGTGAACAACTCAAGCCCTTTGGATATTTTTGAACTGGAACACACGTTGGAAGCTGTAAGGTAGGCCTACAAACATCTGGTCCCACCTGTGTCTTTTCTAAAAGCAAAACACAAGGTTTACCACTAAAGCAAAGCCAAGAAAAGCAATCACATTTATATATACCACTTAGTGGCACTCTCTGGGCAGTTCACAAGTTAATTAGCATTTTGCCCCCAACATGCTGGCTACTCGTTTTACAAGCCTCAGAAGGATGGAAGGCAGAGTCAACCTTGATCCCTGGCTAGGATCGAACTCACAACCTTTTGGTTGCAATCTATGGCTACGTCTACGGGATATTTCTAATTAGGTCTACCATTGAAGGGGCCTAGTGGTTAAGTTGCTGAGCTTGATGGCCAGAAGGTCGGCAGGTCAACAATTCAAGACCTGAGCCCTGCATGACAGAGTGAGCACCCATCTCAGTTCAAAAGCAAGAAATTGCAAGTAAATAAATAAGTACTGATTTAGTGGGAAAAGTAACAGAATTCTGTCTGCTCTGGCATGCCTGCCACATGACCACAGAAACGTTTGCAGATGCAGAAAGTTCTGGCTCTTTGGCTGAAAATGGAGACAAGCACTTCAAAGCAAGGAAGACTTTGCCTTTATTACCACTGAACTCAAGGTTCAGGAAGTTATTTTTGGGGTGATAATTCTCAGAATTACCACAAAATCAATCAATCAATCTTTATTTCGGTCCAAGACCAGCATATTTGTTGTGTATGAAACAATATTGCTTTAAGATTGTATGCATGTAACCTGAATGTAACCTGACAAGATTACAATGTAACCCAGCTGTTTAAGGAACGCGAGCAAGCCGCCCATAGAGGGCAGCTGCGAGCGTTCAGCTCACATGGTTCACATTCCCCAAATCACCGGCAGCCGCGGGAATCTCTCCCGCGCGAGGATCACCTGGAGAAGATGGGCGTGACTCGGAGTGACGTCACGCCGGTAGCGGCCAATGAGCTACCGTGCAACCATATTCAAATGTGTTTACAGCAGTATATAATGAGATGTATCTCCACCATTACCACATGTCCATTCTGACCATCATGAAATAAACCTGCGTTTAGCCCTCACTGCGGCTCCTTCTTTGTCTTCCGTGCAAGACACTAAATTGGCGACGAAGGTGGGATCAATGGCGAATCCCAAGGTCAAGCCTTACCAGTTTGATATCAGCGATCCAGAACAATGGGAGCTGTACGAGTGCCAGTTTCGGCACGCAATGGAAGCTGCGGGCATCGACGACGATGCGAAGATGCGCTCGCACTTCCTGGCCCAGGTGGGGCCGGCCACACTGCGTATCCTGATGAACCTGGTGGCCCCCCGGAAGGTAGACGTGGTGCCCATCGACCGTATCCTGGCGCTCCTGGGCGAGCACTTCCAGCCGCCCGTCTCGATTTTCCCGGCCAGAGTCGCGTTCCACAGGAGGGACCAGCATCCGGGGGAATCCATATCCGCCTACGCGGCGGCCCTCAGGCTTGCGGCAGTAAACTGCCAGTGGGAGGACCTGGACACGGCTCTCCGAGACCGCATGCTGTGTGGCCTGAGGGACGAGGAGGTCCAGAGAAAGCTGATGACCCGCGACCATCGCCTCACCTTCAACGAGGTGCTGCGGGAAGGCCAAGCAGCCTAAGCGGCCAGGAGCGGGGTCAGGGTGTTCAAGGCCTGAGGGGGCGCACCTGAGGGGCCTAAGTCACCCGTGCATGCGGCCCGGCAGACGGCGGCGAAAACGGTCTGGCGGGCGCCACAATCGGCCGCAGCCACGCCAGCGACCTCCGAGGAGTCGTCGACGACTGCGGATCCCTGCTCCAGCGACGACGACGACGTCCAGAGGGTAAAGAAGCGCAGAGAGAAGCACCGGACCGGCAAGCGAGAGGGCCGCCGTTGCGACGGCTGCGGGGCCGCACACGACCGGACAAGATGCCCTTTCTGGAAGGCCGAGTGCCACAACTGCGGCCGAAAGGGGCACATCGCCAGAGTCTGCAGGCGCGGGCGAAGCGAAGACAAGGGCACATCGAGACACCCTCAAGCGCACCAGCGAAAGGCGGCCGGCATCAGGAGGACCTCAACCAGCGATGGCGGGGAAGGCGTGAACCGCGTGGGCCTGGAGCACCGGCGTTTCTATGTCGAGGTACTGTTACAGGGGTTCCAGTGAGGATGGAGGTAGACTCGGGGTCGTCCTACTCCATCCTGTCCCAAAAGGAATTCATGCGCATTCCCCCAAATGCACGGCCCAAGTTGCGGGCCATGAAGTCAAACTTGCGGGACGTTCAGGGCAAGGGAATCCCAGTGTTGGGGGTGGGGAACTTCGCAGTAAAGTTCAAAAACCACACCGAGAAGCTGCCCTTAGTGGTCCTCAAGGGGGAAGATGCTGCCTTTTGGGAACCCAGTGGTTCGCCCCCCTGGGAATCGAACTGTATGGCATTAACGCCATCGAGACAGACCCGATGCGAGACGTGTACGATGCGCACCTGGGCGTTTTCAAGAAGGGGCTCGGAACGTACAAGGGGCCCCCAGTTTCCTTCGAGTTGGACCCAGAGATCCGGCCCATACGCCTCAAGCCAAGAAGAGTGCCATTCGCCCTCAAGGACAAAATAGAGGCGGAACTGGACAAATTGGTGGGGCAGGGGATTTTGGTTCCAGTTGACTCAGCGGAGTGGGAGACTCCGATTGTAACAGCGTTAAAATCAAACGGGGAGGTCAGGATTTGCGCTGACTACAAATGTACAATTAATAAGGCCATTCGGCCAAATGCATATCCGGTGCCAGTGGTTAGCCACTTACTGGCCACGTTGCATGGGGGGAAGTGTTTTGCTAAGCTAGACCTGGCACAGGCGTACCAGCAGCTCACAGTAACCCCAGCCGCTGCCGCCGCGCAAACCATCGTGACGCATAAGGGGGCTTTTAAGGTCACGCGCCTACAGTTTGGCGTGAACTCGTCCCCCGGGATCTTCCAGTCCCTCGTGGAACGCCTTTTGAAGGGGCTTCCAGGTGTCCTCCCATACTTCGACGATGTGTTGATAACAGCAGGGAGCGAATCAGAACTAGCTAGCAGGCTAGACAGGGTCCTCTCAGTATTCGAGAAAGTGGGACTTCGATTGAGGAGGGACAAATGTGTATTCTTTGCGAGGGAGGTTGAGTTTCTCGGGTTCAAGATAACCCCGGAGGGGATCAAACCGTCCCAGTCCAAGGTTGAGGCAGTAAAAAACGCCCCTCGCCCCACTGCAAAACCGGAACTGCAGTCATTCCTAGGGCTCCTAAATTTTTACCACTCCTTCTTGCCGAGAAAGGCATCGGTAGCGGAGCCACTGCATGCGCTGCTAAAGAAAGAGGCGGTTTGGCGGTGGGGGGACAAGCAAGAGAAAGCATTCAGGGAACTCAAGGCACTGTTATCCTCTAATGCCGTCCTGACCCACTTTGACCCGAGGAGACCAGTAGTTTTAGTCTGTGATGCGTCCCCAGTGGGGGTGGGGGCGGTGCTGTGCCACGTGTTAGAGAGCGGGCGGGAAGCCCCGGTTGTGTACTACTCACGGTCCCTCTCGAAGGCAGAGCGCAATTACGCGCAAACAGACAGGAAGGCCCTGGCCATAATCGCGGGAACTAAGAAGTTCCACGATTTCCTCTATGGCCGCGAGTTCACGGTGGTGACCGATCACAAGCCACTCCTGGGAATTTTCACCACAGGCAAACCCACCCCACAAATTCTATCCCCCAGGATGTTGCGCTGGGCAATCTTCCTTAACGCCTACCAATATGAGCTGGTCTATCGCCCGGGGAAGGAGATCTCCCATGCGGACGCTTTGTCCCGGTCCCCCCTCCCTAGCCTAGGGGACCCCGCATGCGAGGTGGAGCAGGACCACCAAGTCCTGCTGATCGAGTCTCTCGACTAACCCCCCATAGTTACGGCTCACCTCGCCAAGGCCACGGCGGCCGACAAGACTCTAGCTCAAGTCAGTTCCTGGGTTAGGAAGGGGTGGCCCACAGTTTCTCCCGAGGAGCAATTTAAGTCATTTTTCAGGCGCAGGGTAGAGCCTTCTCTCGAAAGGGGCTGCCTACTCTGGGGCCAGCGGGTAGTCATCCCAGAGAAGCTAAGGGCAAGGATCCTGAAGCTACTGCATACCAGCCACCCAGGAATAGTGCGTTCCAAGGCTCTGGCCAGGAGCTACTTCTGGTGGCCCCAAATAGACGCGGATATAGAGCGCCTAGTGGGCACGTGCGAGAGCTGCCAGAGCTCTCGGCCCGAGGAGTCCCGGCTACCCCATAGGGAATGGGACACGGACCGCGGGCCATGGTCCCGGATACATGTCGACTTCGCCGGCCCGTTCTGCGGGTCCATGTTTCTACTGATTGTCGATTCATACTCCAAGTGGTTGGAAGTAATCCCCATGACGAGCACCTCCTCTGCGGCAACCATTAAACACTTGCGCAGGGTGTTTAGTTGCTTCGGTCTGCCAGACGTCCTTGTTAGTGATAACGCTAGTACCTTCACGTCCGCAGAGTTCAAGACATTTATCGAGAGAAATGCAATCAGGCACATTACTGCAGCCCCGTTTCACCCCGCCACAAACGGTCAGGTAGAGCGCCAAGTGCGCACTACGAAAGACGCACTGCGGCGCATGGGTCCCGGTGAGTTGAACCTCCAACTGTGTCAGTTCCTCATTTGCTATCGGGCAACCCCCCTAGCTTCAGGGCTTTCACCGGCCGAACTGCTCATGAGGAGGCGGCCAGTAACGTTGCTTGATCAGCTGGATCCGACCAGGGTGGAGGATGAAGGGAGAAACATAGTGGTAGAGAGTTCCAAAAGTTTTTCAGCAGGGGACCCGATATACTGCAGGAATTACGCAGCCTCGGGACCAACGTGGGTCCCGGGGACAATCATTGAGCAAACGGGGCCGGTGTCCTACAGGGTCAAGACTAGCACAGGTCTACTCTGGAGAAGGCATGCTGACCAACTCAGAAGGCGAGTCACTAGTGAAGGGGAGTCAGCGTTAGGGTCCTCCCCCACCCGCGTAACCCAAGGGGGAGACACGGTGGCGTCCGCGGGTACAAATGCATACCCTGGATTCTCAGCCGAGGAGGAAGATACTTTCAAAGAGAGGGATGAGTTTGATGATGAGTTTCTGTACCAGGGGGGTTTCGCGGAGTGGTCCCCCACCCGTCCGAGCGAGAAGATGGGTTTCAGTTCAGCCCCCGGTACTTCCAGCCCCCCCAGTCCTTTTGTTTTAGAATACATCATTTCCCCGAGTCCCGCCAGGCAGGCAGCAGGGGGGAAGTCAACCCCCGCATCAACTAGAACTCCCGGACAAGCAGCAGAGGGGGGTGCAAGCACGCCGGGTAGCAGTGAAAGGGGAAGGGTCTCCTCGTCAGTCCCAAGGTTTGTACTGGGGGGGGGGCAAGGCGCCACAAGCAACAGGCAAGGGTTCACCTCCCAGCTATATGTTCCATTCCCGTCCCCCAATGCAAGGTTGTCGCAGAGCCCCCAACAAACGACTAACGAGTCCCCACTTTCCATTGCAGGACGAGACTCTGCGGAACTCGGAGCCCTTAGTTCCCCTGTGCTAAACCCAGCAACCGCACGCCCCAGACGCACGTGCGGGAAGCCACAATGGTTGAGGGACTTCGTCCCATCCTAGGGGGGAGGAGTGTTGTGTATGAAACAATATTGCTTTAAGATTGTATGCATGTAACCTGAATGTAACCTGACAAGATTACAATGTAACCCAGCTGTTTAAGGAACGCGAGCAAGCCGCCCATAGAGGGCAGCTGCGAGCGTTCAGCTCACATGGTTCACATTCCCCAAATCACTGGCAGCCGCGGGAATCTCTCCCGCGCAAGGATCACCTGGAGAAGATGGGCGTGACTCGGAGTGATGTCACGCCGGTAGCGGCCAATGAGCTACCGTGCAACCATATTCAAATGTGTTTACAGCAGTATATAATGAGATGTATCTCCGCCATTACCACATGTCCATTCTGACCATCATGAAATAAACCTGCGTTTAGCCCTCACTGCGGCTCCTTCTTTGTCTTCCGTGCAAGACACTAAAATATTACAGCAAAAGAACAAAAGCTAAAGTACATATTTAAAGACAAATTAAAAGGAGTGAGTTACCAAACAGTGCTTGTGTGCTGAGCCAACCCAGCGGGCATGGTCGCTGCACAGCGGAACTGCATAGAGTGCCTATTCAAGCAGAGTCCAAACAGCAAAATCCAAAGAGCAAGCCAAGGACTGGTTACTGGTAGTTCAAGCGAGTGTCTAGTCCAAAGGATGTCCAGGGGCATCATCAAGGTTGGCAGAGAAGTCAGGGTCATGGCAGGCAGGTCAGGGTCTAGGTAGGCAATCTCAAGAGGTATCCAAAGTCAAGCAGGACATTGGTCATTGCACCGATGCTTGAATGCTGAAACAAGCTTGCTTAAGAGCCTCCCAGCTAATGGGTATCAGCTGGGAGCCTTCTCTGGTAATGAGTTCTAGCTTGCTTGCGTCTCAGCTGCAGCTCCTTTCTGCACCTTTCCCTGGCTAATGGCTGATCACTGTCAAAGTCAGACTTCTGGTCTGACAGGTCATCTGCCTGGGGAAACAGAGTTGGGCTGAGCATAGGAAGTACCTCCTGATCCAGGACATCATTAGAGGCTGACGAGAACTGGATCACAACAGCTTGAAGGAGAACAGTTTTGGAAAATTTTGGTCTCAGAAAGATCTTTCATAAGATTTATTAAAACATTGATTGTACAGGCCATTCCGTCTTTAACAAGACAGCCCAGTTTGAGAGAGGAACAATATCTTTCTCATAGACCAGGGGTTCCCAACCTACGGCCTGTGGGCCTGCCCCGGACCCCGACACTAATTCACTTGGCCTGTCGCCACCTCCACCGCATCCAGAAGTGGACATGTTTACGCATGCGCAGGTATGTCTTACTTCAGCAATAAAATGTGCCCACACATGTGTAAATGCGTGTGCGACTGTCATAAATGTGGAAGTGGCCAAATTTACGACAGCTCAGTTGCTAGGAGGGCATGGTCAGGCCCTGGCACAAAAAGGTTGGCCACCCCTGTCATAGTCTGTTAAGAGCAGACCAGAAGTTGGCTTCCCTTTTTTTCTCTTTACCTCATTTTGTGTTTTTCACACCATGTCTTCTAGGCTCCCCTGACTACCACAGCCCTTTCCCTCTCCACAGCATCAAGCCAAGGAAGTAGCAGCAAATTCTGGAAGGCGCTTATTCTCCTGGCAAATTGGCTAATTAAAGCGGGAGCATTAATCATCACCCTGCCTGCAAGGTTTATTTTGATCTCTGTGAACTGTGTCTGCTTTGCAGGAGAGAGTCCTTGGTGGCGAAACAATATGAAGCAGGTAAATATATGATCCTGCGATCAACGGGCACTGTTGGTGGGAACTCCGCAGAAAGGAACACCCACAGCACAGAGGCACATTTCAGCAGAAGGTATTTACTATCTGATTTGTTGCCTATTTTTTCAAAAAGAGAGCGCAAAGCTTCCAGTGTTTATTATATATTTTTTTAAAACAAAGGTAAATACATTCTTTCTCTCCCCACTCTTTTGCAGTTCTTGTCCATACCTGTCAAGTTTTGGATTTGGAAATGAGGGAAATTTCCTGGCAAATAAGGGATACTTGACAGTTATGTTTATCCTGTGCTGCCCTCCAATGGCGGCAATAGGGCATTGCAGTCTAATTAATAAGGGATGATGGCGGGAAAGAGGGTAAAATAAGGGGTTTTCCCGGCCAATAAGGGATACTTGACAGCTATGTTCTTGTCCATTCCCTTTTGAAGGGACATTAGGAATGGCCTTATCCTGACTCAGATTTGGCCATCTCACCCAGGATCATCAGTTCTTACTGGCAGCAACTATCCACTGAAAAGTGGGATTCCGAGGTAAAGATTAAGGGTAAAGGTAAAGATTTCCCTTGCTCGAAAGCCAGTCGTATCCGACGCTAGGGATCAGTGCTCACCTCTGTTTCAAAGCCGAAGCGCCAGTGCTGTGCTTCTGCAGACATTTCCGTGGTCATGTGGCAGGCATGACTAGACACATGGAACACTATTACCTTCCCACTGAAGTGGTCCCTATTTATCTACTTGCAATTTCTTGCTTTTGAACTGCTAGGTTGGCAGGAGCTGGGACAAAGATGGAAGCTCATTCCGTCCTGCAGTACTTGGCAATCGAACAGCTGACATTCCGCCTCCCACCTTCATAAAAAAGCCACTCCTTAAGTATCTCACTTAACTTGAAGGCCCTTATTGGCTCTTATTTGATGACAAGTAGCTAACTGTTCAGCCGGGACTGCAGTGGCTTAAGACACTGAACTTGATGACTGGATGGTTGACAGGTCAGCAGTTCAAGACTCAGGTGCTGCATGATGGAGTGAGCTTCTGTCTCTGTCCCAGCTCCTGCCAACCTAGCAGTTCAAAAGCAAGAAATTGCAAGTAGATAAATAGGTACCACTTTGGTGGGAAGGTAAACAGCGTTCTGTGTATTCTGGTGTCTGGTCATGCCTTCCATATGTCCATGAAAATGTCTGCTGACACAGACAGTGCTGGTTCTTCAGCTATAAACAGAGATGAGCACTGAACCATAGAGTTGGCTATGACTGGCTTTTGAGCAATGGCGACCTTTACCTTTACCCTTTAATCATTAGTGACCAAGAAGATTTAACCGTTCTTTTATTTGATATTTTAACTCCTTCTCTTATACTTGCTTTGACTTATCTTAAATGACATTTCAGTCAGTCAATAAAAGGAGTGGCAAAACTTGGATGCTCTTGCTTAACCTTCAACTCCCACAACCCTTCACTATTGTCCATGCTAAATAGAACTGGTGTGCATTTAAATCAGGGGCATCTGGATTGCCAAAAACTCCTCACCTCTGTATTAAAACAATGGAATAAACAATATATGACCCCTCTTTGGGAGCTTGTCCTTCTAGCACAGGGGTGCCCAAACTATGGTCCATGGGTGGATCTGGCCCCCGATGCCAATTCATCCAGCCCATGCCACCCTTGTCGCTCCCAGCAGCAGAAGTAAAACACACCCATATGGGTGCACTTTACTTCTCCTTCCAGGAGTGACAAGGGTGGCATGGGCTTGATGACTTGGTGTCAGGGGCCGGATCTGGCCCATGGGCTGTAGTTTGGGCACCCCTGGATTAAGCAGAGAAAATGGCATCCTGTTGCGAAACAGATTGCAAGGCGTGTTTTACTTCTGCTTCCGATGGGAGGAACCACATGACTGGCCCACTGAACCACATGACCAGCCCATGGCCCAAAAAGTTCGGGCATCCCTGTTCTAGCATCTTCTTCATTGCATCCCATTATTATAAATATAGATGAATAATAAATCTGGTGAAAGCAACATTGGTGTCACACTGGATTGGCATATGACAGCAGTTGATTTCTTTGGGTGGATCCTCCTATGCCCGTGTTGGTGAACCTTGGCATGCCAGATGTTCTTGGACTTCAATTCCCAGAAACCCAAGCCCCCTGTGAATCCACACAAATGGGTTTACTATGATTCATCCGGGCGCATTTTACTTCCGCTTCCGTGAACGGCGTGGGCGGCGCGGGCTGGATGAATCACAGTAAACCCATTTGTGTGGATTCACAGGGGGCTTGGGCTTCAGGGAATAGAAATCCAATAACATCTGGAGTGCCAAGGTTGGCCATCATGGCCCTATGCGCCGAATTAGTTTCACTACAAACTCGGAATGCTTCCCATGTTTTTCACTGCCGACGAGGCTTTAAATTACTTTGATCTTCTGCCAAAGGAATTACTTCCCCGAGTGGAGGTCCTCTCGAATATTTCACAGGAAGATGGATGTGATTCTGTGCATGGGGAGGGCATCTTTTTTATGAAAGAACTGTGGGAGATAAGAGGAGGCTTTTTTCCTTTGTCAACTCTTTTGGAACCTTCTTGCCGCAATATAAGCAAGGGCAGGACTGAGGAAGACAAACAGATTAGGCAATTGAACGGGATGGTCTAATCATTTTCTCATCACTGGCTTGCGTTTTTTCCTTGACTATAATGGGATTAGTGAACATTCAAGCTATTGATCATGGGGTGCGGGTGGGTGTTTGGAACGAAGGAAGACCTACGGTATGTTACAGTTAAAATATGCTCTGAATGTGTGGCATGGTTTGTTTCTTTCAAGTGATCCAGCTGCCTTTAGGCTGGTTGAAAAAGGGAAATAACTTTGCCCGAGTCCTTAAAGAGCAGATGCTATTTGTTGATGTTACCTGCTCTCAAGTCAGAACTGACGCATGGTAACACTCACAGGGCATACCTGTCAAGTTTTGGATTTGGAAATAAGGGAAATTTCCCTGCAAATACGGGATACTTGACAGCTATGCTTATCCTGTGCTGCCCTCCAATGGCGGCAATAGGGCATTGCAGTCTAATTAGTAAGGGATGACAGTGGGAAAGAGGGTAAAATAAAGGGTTTTCCCGGCCAATAAGGGATACTTGACAGCTATGTAACAGGGCTTTCTAGGTAAGTGAGCTATTTAAGGGGTGTTTTACTAGTTATGGGACTGTGATGGCTTAGTGTTTAAAATGCTGAATTTGAGGGCCGGAAGGTCAGCAGGTCAACAGTTTGAGACCTGAGTGTTGCATGATGGAGTGAATGCCCGTTGTCTGTCCCAGCTCCTGCCAACCTAGCCGTTTGAAAGCAAGAAATTGCATGTAGATAAATAGGAACCAATTTGGCAGGAAAGGTAATGACATTCTGTGTACTTTGGCATCTAGTCATGCCTGCCCTGGGCAGTGTTCCATGCACTTGGGTGTCTAGGCATGCCTGCCACATGTCCACAGAAACATCTGCAAAAGCAGACAGCGCTGGCTCTTTGGCTATAAACAGAGATGAGCACTGAACCCTAGAGTCAGATACGACTGGCTTTTGAGCAAGGGAGACCTTTACCTTTAGTAGTTACACAACCCCAGTGAGTTTCTATGTTCAAGCAGAGATTTGAACCCTGAACTCCTGGCCTGTGATTCTACATACTGCACCATAATGGATATCTTTGTGTGTCCTAGTGCATCACAAAGAACCAAATGTTGCTGTGGAACCACAGGTTGCCTAGGATGTTAGCTTTCATTAATTGCATTCCACTGTATCAGATAGGAACTTAAGATGTTCATCATTTTTCTTTGTCTTTCAAACAACTGAAATAGTTTCTTTTTAAGGAGGTGCCTAAAGATCTCCTCCCAACCACCAATCAATAGGTTTATGTAATTTTACACCTATTGTCACCATAGTCTGTTGTGTGATGGTTATTGGTTTTATTATTGCTTATGGTTTATAGTTTTACTGTTTATGGCAGGGGTTGTCAACCTTTTTAAGTTGGGGACTGGGTCACACTACCTCAGACAGTTGGGAGGGGGGGGGGCGGATTGGTAGTCCCCCTGCCATTTCCGGCTGCCATAAACGAATTCGTGGCTGTTGTAAATGTGTTTATGACAGTCATAAATGAGTCCATGCCCAATTCCAGTGGCAGGGTGGCTGGAGCAAGGGTGTGGGCCAGTTGATTTGGTACCATGGGCTGGTTTATGGTCTATTGTAACTATCTTTTTATATTCTACAGCAAAACCCCGGGTTAGAACCACCTCAGTTTAAGTTTGCTCTGGTTTACAATGGCAAATCCAATGGAAATACTGTCCTGGTTTACAAATTCTTAATGTTGGGGTTTTTTTTTGGGTTTTTTGCAATTCAGGATCATTTTTAATATTTTTTCAGTGCATCACTATGGCTGTTTCAGTTTACAATTTTTTTCGGGTTACAACGGAGGCTGTTGGAATGGACCTCCGTTGTATCCCAGGGTCTTACTGTATTATGTTTGATTATGGGTTTTCCCCAAGTTATTGTGCATCACCCAAAGCAGGAGAACATCCCATATGGGTGGGGTATAAATAAAAATAAATAAAAAAATACATTTCTTCATCAGATACATGACAGGGAATTGGTGTCTCTCCTCCCCCAGGTAACATGGCCAATGACAACTGAGGTTCAGTAAAGTAATGCACCTCAGTCCTCTTAGGGTCGCTGTGACTCAGAAGTAACTTGATGGCACAGAACAACAGAAGAATATGGTGCAGTACCCAGGCTTCTTCACTAGAGGTCACTAGGACAGCGAAGAAGACCGCCTACAAAAATCACAGGTCCAGAATATTTACCTCCTCCATGCCCTTCAGTTTTATTTGACAGCCAGCAGGAAGAAGGCTAGCTTTGTCTACTGTCACAGTCATTTGTGGAATGTACTGCTTGAGTTGCTAGCAATATGAACTGAAAGAGATCTGAATATGTGTGAGCATCAATGCAACTCCATCCCAGCATCTGAGCTGAGGAAGGATAGGTTATCCAGCACTTTAGCTGCAATATCCTAACAATGTCAAGTTCATTTCATTTATACTGCATTTCTAATGGGGAATCATATCCAAACTTGTTATAATAAAATAAAAATTAAACAAAACATTTTTTCTTTTTTTAAAAATAAAATCCCATATGCAAAAAGTGGCACAATGTTGTGACCAAATTAAGGGCCAAACTCAGCCTGTCATTCCTGAAATTTTAGAAATTTTATGAAGCCATATATTTGTGTGTGCGTGTTCATGTGTGTGTGTGTATTTCCTTTGCATGTGCAAGCACTCCTCTTTGTACAGAGCTAGCAGTGCAGTGTGAGGCATGCGACTCCGGTTTCACAGGGGTGCTAAATCTGCCCTGGTGTTTAATCCAAACTTTAATGGAGTCATCTAAATAATTGACTGTCTAGAAGGGGTGTATAGAGTTCAGCACTTTGGATAGTTCCTCTGTAGAGTTAAGACTGAAGCTTGGAATGGGTTCATTGCCTCTTTGAAATGGGAGTACCAGCTTCCTTAAAGGACCCTAATAATACTTCTATTAGCCCTATAATCTTCCGTTCCTGTATCGTTAATTGACAAGGCAAATAGCACATTGAGGGTGTTGATTTTCATTAACTTTTCTTTTCCCCATGTACTTCATGGGGAATAAATCTACTTTTTCTCCTGCATGGATTCTGTTTGGAGGGGAAAATGTAAAGCTTCATCTTCATTTTAATTGGGAAAGGAAAGCCATTTAGGATCGAAGACTAGGCTTAGCCAGCAGGTAAAAAGTGAGGCTCTATTATACCCAATATTTTGTGAACCCTCCCTTTTCACGTGGGTTCTTTGATTAACTAGAAGAGTGCTTGTACATTAAGTGGGCGAGATGGAGGCCCTTCCACACTCCTGTTATTATGCGCTCTCTGTAAAATGGTTTTTATTGTTCACAGCCTGTGAAACCTGGCAGCCAGCCAACAAGAAAGCAAAGAGGGAAACTCTCCTTGTAATAATTTTCATACATCTGGCATCATTATAAATATTTGATGGTGTAAACAACAAATAGCTCTTTGTGGAAATCATTCCCTCTCCCTCATTTTGACTGTAAGATGAAGTTTTCTCTTTTGCATTTTTTATAGGTTCTTTTCTTTAGGAAATGGTGAGCACAATCCGCTCTTCTGACTGGAGAGCTAGAAACTGGAAGACGCTGGTATTAAGACACTAATAAGTAGATTGTCTTCTTCAAGTGCCATATCCAATTCCAAATATTGGCTCATCATTTGGCTCACAAAGATTGTCCTGGAAACAATATAATGCAGTAGTCTTCCATTTGCCTTCAGCATCACAGTGTGACACCCATAGTATCACTGATCCAGTTTTGCAAGTCACTTTCTGGTCCCGAGCCCTTTTGGCACACAAAGTCATCCTCAGCCCCAGTCCAGGATTGATGAAGCTGCTGCCCTCCATCCAGATGGATTCAAGTGGGATTTAATCCACTTGGGGACCATCACCCTTCCCTGTGGACTTTACCACCTAAGGCCATTAGTCCTCATGGTTTCTTAACCATTGCCTGACGATTTGCCTTGAGTCGCTGGCTGTATGGTCTACTCTATTACAATAGTGGGATAACCTGACCAGACTCATCCATTGCATATTCTTGGTGAAATTAATATCAGTGGGATTTAAGCAAGTTAATTCAAACTCAATGTATTTTGCTGGCTTAGTAAAGGTAAAGGTCACCCTTGCTCGAAAGCCAGTCATATCCGACTCTAGAGTTCAGTGCTCATCTCTGTTTGTAGCCAAAGAGCCAGTGCTGTCTGTGTTTGCAGATGTTTCCATGGACACGTGGCAGGCATGCCTCAACACTAGAGTGCACAGAACACTGTTTACCATCCCACCAAAGTGGTCCCTATTTATCTACTTGCAATATCTTGCTTTTGAACTGCTAGGTTGGCAGGAGCTGGGACAGAGATGGGAACTCACTCCATTGTGCAGTATTCAGGAAGCAAACTCTGAACTTCCAGTCATTGAGTTCAGCATTGAGTTCACTTGAGCCACCGCATTGACTTACATATGTATAAATATGGCTCCTAACAGTAGTCCTCCCCATTACTGAACCATTTAATTAACAAAGACTTACAACATCCCTGTTATGCAGAAGCTTTGGAGACTAAAAAGGGGAAACATCTATTGACACATCAATCATCACACGTTTGCTAGTCCAATAAATTATAGGAATGGAAGCGCGGCGCCAAAATGGCCGCCGCGCTCTTTGCGGCCCCCCCCCCCCACCGAACGAAACCATCCGGGTAGTTAGGGGCGTGGCCAGCACCCTAATAAAAGGGCTGGCCACGAGGCAGCCGTGCTGCCATTTTGGCGAACCGACGGAGCGGAGAAGTTTTTCCGCCTTACCTCCGTCGATCGTGTTTTCTTGAGGGAAGCCTTTTCGGGCAGCTTTCTCTTTTATTTAGACTCTTAGCTGCATTGGCCATGCCCTCGAAGAAGAAGGCAGTCGCGAACGTGGCTCGATCGGCGCGGAGGCGTCAGCCGGGTCGGAGGACCGCGACTGCGCCCGTTCCACAGCCACCTCTAGCGGATCCCACCGGGAACGGTGGGATGGGATCGGTAGCTCCTTGGCCTGACGCGCGGAGCATACCCGCAGCCCCGGACGGGGCCTTGGCCCTTGGCCCGCAAACGACGACCACGGCTCCTGCCATGGTTCGTCCGGTAGGGCCTTCTTGCCCGGGTACGCAGTTCCCTATGGGGGGTGCGAGCCACGGAGGGTGGTTGGGTTCCCTGCCCTTGCAGGGCGTTCCTACGACTCCCCAGGGGCTGAGCATGGGCTCTTGGCCTTATCTGGCCCCTGGGGCTCAGGGACCTGGTCAGGTACCCGTGAATTTTGGACCGGTTGCCCAATTGCCCCCTGTCAGGGCCAGGCCCTACGTCGCCGTGGAGGCCCTTCTCGCTCGGGTTGCGGCCCTTGAAGCGTCCTTGGCGAGGGCCAACCAAGTAGGGGTACCTCTAGGTTTCCAGGTTCCTCCTTTGGCCGCCGAACAACGGCCGGTGATGGGTCGGGTTGAGCCGCCTGAGGTGTGTGGGCCGGTGGCGGCCACTGCCTCGCAGCTCCCCACCCCACAGGTGCAACAGTCTGGTGCTGGTCTGGCTCCGTCGACGAGCTCAACTTCGGTCGTGAGCTCCGACGCCCCCAGCGGGCCGGAACCCCCGGTGGGGGCGGCCCGCGGGGGTGCAGCGGGTGAGTATGCAGTCCAAATTAATGCACCCACACAACTGACTTCATCGGGAGGGGCTGTTCAATGGCCTTGGCCTCGCTCGGGTGGCACGGCGGCCCAATGGCCCCCGGCCCACCCAGCGACTCTACCCGCGACACCGGGCTTGGGGCGGGGTGCTGCCCCCAATGTGCTGGGAAATGTGTTGGGGATCCCCAGGCTGGCTCAGGCTCAATTTACCTTACCCGTAGTTCCCTCGGTGCCGGTGTCGGCTTTACCAACAGCAGGGTATTCCTTGCCCTTGGGGGACCATTTGGCCCAGTCTACCAAGGAAAAGATTTGGAGGGGCGAGTACGTAGATATCTTCTCACTTCTAAATAGGGAGCCGACCAAGGAGGAGAGGGAAGGGCTGGACGAGAAGGATAAGGAGCAGGCATGTCGTCGTAAGCCGCCACGCACGTGGGCAAATTGGCTGCCAGCGTACCTGATTTACATGGCCGTTTATCTCAGGGCTAGGCCGGATTTGGCTATTCCCATGGTCCAATATCTGGACAATATTTACCGGGCTATGGTTGACTTCCCGGGCCCGTCATGGCTGGCTTACGACGAAGAGTTCCGCATGAGAATTCCGCTGCACCCAGAGATGAGGTGGGATGAGCCCTGCCAGAAGCTGTGGCTTCTGTATATGACCCCCACGCGCCCGGCGCCTGGGGAGAGATACCATTGTGGACATGCGGTCCAACGAGCGGCCCCAGTACAGGTACCCCGCCAAGTGGCGGGGCAGGGGGTTCCAGCCCGCCTGCTGTGCTGGACCTTCTCGTCCAGTGGTTCTTGCAACAGGAAAAATTGCAAGTACAAGCATGAGTGCCCCTCTTGTTCTGGCCCCCATGCTGCCTCCGCCTGTCCCAGGCCAGGAGGATACAGGGGCAGGGGTAGGGGCGGACAAGGGGCAGGCAAGGCTGCCATGGAGGGAGCGGGTTCACCAAAAGGCCCCCTCCCCAATTAATGTCGACATGCTGGAGCGTTGGCTCGCATCGTACCCGAGGAGGGCAGACGCTGTGTACCTCCTTCAGGGTTTTCAACTGGGTTTTCGTATTCCTTTCATGGGGGATAGGTCACCGCAGGATGCGCCTAACCTTTTGTCACTTAGGGGAAGGGAGGAGGTGGCTGCCGCCAGCATTAATAAGGAGATTGCTGCGGGCAGGGTCGCCGGCCCTTTCCCCGCACCCCCGTTCCCCAACCTTAAAGTGTCTCCGCTAGGACTAGTGCCCAAGAAGTCCCCGGGCGAGTTTCGCCTGATTCACCACTTGTCCTACCCAGCCGGCCACTCGGTCAATGATGCTATCCCTGACGACCTTTGTTCTGTCAGGTATACATCCTTTGACCAGGCATTGCGCATGGTGCGCTCATGTGGCCCGGGTGCACTGTTGGCTAAGTGTGACATTAAGTCGGCGTTTCGCCTCTTACCCGTGCACCCGGGTGACTTCGAGTTCCTGGGTTTCAAATTCCGGTGTGAATATTATTTTGACAAAGCCATGCCATTCGGCTGTTCCATATCCTGCTCGGCTTTCGAGCGTTTCAGTACCTTCCTGCAGTGGGCATTTGTCCGTAGGTCAGGGTCTCGGTCTGTAGCCCATTACCTGGATGACTTTTTATTCGGGGGTGAACGGGGCTGGGACACGTGTACACGTCTCCTCAATACATTTCAGACGCTAATGGAGGAACTCGGTGTCCCTTTAGCGCCCGAAAAGACCGAAGGCCCGTCTGATAAGTTAATATTCCTGGGGGTGGAAATTGACACGGTAGCACAGGCTTCTAGGTTGCCCGCAGACAAGGTGGCACGGATAGTTGCCCTTATATCGGACTTGCTGGCTAAGAGCAAGGCATCCCTTCGGGAATTGCAGGTGCTACATGGCCACCTCAATTTCGCTTGCAGGGTGGTCGCACCTGGCAGGGCCTTTGCTCGGCGCTTGTGCGACGCCATGGCAGGCTTATCCAGGCCCCATCATAGGGCAAGACTGACATGGGGCATCAGGGCAGATCTGCACGTATGGCTCCAGTTCTTGAGAGAGTTCAATGGGGTCTCATTTTGGAGGTCTGACCTCCTGGCTTCGCCCCACTTTCAAATTCAGTCTGATGCCTCGGGATCCCTGGGTTATGGGATGTACTTCAATGGGAAGTGGGCATATGGTGGATGGCCACCAGCCTGGTGAGGCACGGGCCGCCTGAGGGATCTCACATATTTGGAATTTTTTCCCATACTGGGGGCCTTGATGCTATGGGGTGAGGAGTGGGCCAACTCTGTGGTGCATTTCTGGTGTGACAACGCGGCTGTTGTCCACATTGTCAACTCGCAAACCTCTAAATCTCCCAGGGTCATGGATCTTGTGCGCCAGTTTGTATTGCACAGCCTGCGCCTCAATGTACTGTTCAGAGCCAGGCATGTCCCGGGGGTGAATAATGATATTGCTGACGCTTTGTCCCTCCTGCAGATCTCCCGGTTCCGTGCCTTGGCTCCGGATGTGGAGGAATTTCCCTTGCCACTACCGCAGGAGATATGGACCATTGGCAAGGAGAGGTGAACCGGGCGATAGGCATGTCACTGGTGCCACGCACGCGTAAGGCGTATCACCACGCGTTGTTTTCATTTCGAACTTTTTGTTCCCAATATTGCTTGCCAGATACATGGCCGATCCCAGTGGCCCACATCCTCCGTTTTATGGTTTACCTGCACGCCCAGGGCTTGGCACCACGCACCATAGCATCTAGGCTATCAGCGCTGGCCTTTATGGCCAAGGTGGGAGGTCATGCGGACAGCACCGCTGATTTCCGTGTGAGACATGTTTTGGAGGGGTGGGTGTGGGAACGTGGGCGTTGCCTGGACGACCGTCACCCAATTTCCCCTGGGGTACTTACCCAACTGGCACGAGGCTGGCATGACCTATGTTTCTATAGGTATGAGGCAGCCCTGTTTCGTGCGGCTACAACGGTGGCCTTTTTTGGAGCGCTCCGCATCAGCGAGCTTGTGATGCTGTCTAAGGCGGATGCAAGTCGTAGGGCACTGGAACTCGAAGATGTCTATGTTTGCAATGATTGGGCTCAGTTGAGGATACGCTCCTCTAAAACAGATCAGCATGGCGTAGGCAGTGGAATAAGACTGCTACGATGTTCATTGGCAGACATCTGTCCCGTTGGTGCCCTACAGGAGTTCCTTGTACTGCGTGGCACGCACCATGGCCCGTTTTTCTGTCACCAAGATGGGTCTCCCCTCACTAAATTTCAGTTTTGGAAGGTGACAGGGAAGGCACTGGCCAGAATTGGCCTCCCTGGGGCCCGTTACGGCACCCATTCATTTAGAATTGGGGCGGCCTCTACTGCGGCTGCTTATGGGTACTCCGGGGCTGACATACGCAGCATGGGGAGGTGGGACTCACACTGTTTCCAGTTTTATGTTCGCCCACTCCCACCGTGAGTACCTTATGAGTCACCATGTATCTTTCCTTCCCTGTTTTTTCCCTTGACAGACCCTGGGTGTCGTATCACACCGGTGACAGTATGGCTGGTGGGCCACAGCTACGTGCACAGGGCAGCGCGTTACGCTGCGGCGACAGATTGGGGACCCCGACTGGGACTGGGTGCATACGCACATTTCAGATGGCACGGTAAGCCCGGTATGTTGTGGCGGGAGCTTTTGCCATTCCTCTTTTCATCGAGGAGTGCCGACCCGCCCGACATTCTGATCATACACCTTGGGGGTAATGACTTGGGTCAGGTCACTGGCTTATCGCTGAAGCATGCGATTTGCGCGGACCTTGCCTACTTACATTACGTATGGCCCGCCACAACCCTTGTTTGGTCAGATATGGTCCCACGGCACGCTTATCGGGGAGGCTTCGACCTCCAGGCCCTGGACCGTGCTCGGCGCATGGTGAACAGGGCGGTGGCCCGATTCCTTTCTACCAAGGGCTGGGGGCGGGTCAGTCATCATCCCGCCATTAGTCTGCAAAATTATGGGCTTTATTCAGGGGATGGGGTCCATCAGTCGCGAGGAGGTATGGACCTCCTGCTGGGTGATTGGCGAGCAGGCCTGTCGACCGAGCTGACGGTTTTTTGGGGGGGGGGCGTCGAGCCTTTATTGAAGCCTCTCCGGGTGGCGGGTAGCACTGGTAAGGTAAACATTTATGACCCACAGGTATCCGGCAGGTTCGCAATTGACTGGACAACACTAGATAGGCATAAGTTGTTTAAACGTTGTCCGGTCAACGACGAACCAGGCAAGGGGGTGATGGTTACCACTAGACAGCTGGAATCACCCCCTGATTTTACGGATACACGTCAGAGGGTGGGGTCATTAGTTAGATATTGACTACGGTCAACAATTTGTTTGTTGTCAACAAACAAATTGATACAAATAGATACATTGTAACAATTGCCGTTGGCAATTTTGGGTGGTACCTTACCAGTGTTACTTCGGCCTGCTTGCCTTAAGAATTATGATTGGTCGTTTTACCAATACAAATTTATAATTCGGACTAGGGCATTGAATCAATAAATGTGGCCCATGCCGTTATCCACTTTCATTTGTGTCTGAGTCCATTATTGGGGGGGTGCGCCTGCAAAGAGCTAATCTCAGTATGCCAACATTTCAACCCAGCTAGAAAATCCAAATCTGGTATTTCTCTACCAATATTGAAGGAAGCAAAATATTTATCATACTCATGTTTCCATTATGATTTATTCTGATTTTCCTATATTCTAACACATGTATATATTAAACAACTTAATAAAAACCAGAGATTCATCTGTTGCTATCAAGCTGATGGTTGGAATGCCTTTCTTTTTCCAAAATATTGGCAACTACAAATCTGTGATAAATTAACTCAACTCTTTGCTTCAAATCCTGCTTTTGCAGATATCTCACTGTCTGTAACTCAAAATCTGATGAAATCCCAACACTCATATTATTTTTCATTCTCTTCCTCTTCCATAACCTAGATCCAAAAGTATCCCTTGATTTCGACTGTCTTTAAAGTTTGGATTTTCCTTCCTGACTTTTCCTGCTGAAACCCTTCATGAAGTGTTTTCCAGCCATCTGACATTTAGATGCACAGTAGGCTGTGGTTAGAAGAATAGACCATTCTGGTAATATCTAGCAGAAATACACCATTAAATCCTGTGCAGTATCTACATGATATTTATGAGTTCATCTTGATAGCCATTGAATTTCAGGAATGAGTACATTCTCTGTGTCTCTTCTGAGGAGTTTATTCTGATGATGGTTTAGGTAGGATTAGGATAGGCAGATGTTAGATAAGTATTAACTAATGGAAATCCAGGTGGTTAGCATTATAATATCAGAGGTTTCTGACTCCCTCTGTAAGTTGACTGTAACAATTAAAAAGACCAATAAAATCAAAATAAAGAATTCTCTACAATGGTGCCCTTATGTCAATAACTTAGGGTCGGAAAAAGTTACATGTTGTTTTGCAACTTGTAGAATCGCCAGTGGCTGAGGCTGAGAGCTGTAGATCAAAAATAACTTGCCCAAATGTTGTTTTTGCTTCCCACCTAGAGTTTATCTCCAGTGCAGTTACCTGAATTATACCACTGGAGTTGCTTGGCAGGAAATCCTGAGTCTCTCAGGTAAAGGTAAAGGTTTCCCTTGCTCGAAAGCCCGTCGTATCCGACTCTAGGGTGCAGTGCTCATCTCTGTTTCTAAGCCGAAGAGCCAGTGCTGTCTGCTTCTGCAGACGTTTCCGTGGTCATGTGGCAGGCATGACTAGACACCGGAGCGCACGGAACGCTGTTACCTTCCCACCGAAGTGGTCCCTATTTATCTACTTGCAATTTCTTGCTTTCGAACTGCTAGGTTGGCAGGAGCTGGGACGAAGACAGGAGCTCATTTCTGTCCTGCAGAAGGGGAACCTTTACCTTTACCTATGGTGGATCTACTGTATCTCACAAACAGTTTCAGAACTGAGGAGAGCTACTTTAAAGTTCAGATTGCAGCTTGGAGCATATTTACTATCCCTGTGAAATTAGAGGGGGGGAGGGTGGTGGTGTCCCCACAGATCTTAAAGAACTGGAGAACTCACACAGGAGGAGGCAGTCAGGTAAGCATCCCACCCTATAGCTTTCCAGTCTCCAGTAAAAACAATTATTTTGTACAGCAGGGGTGCCCAAACTACAGCCCAGGGGCTGGATCATACCTGTCAACCTTCCCGGATTGGCCTGGATTTCCCAGTTTTCGGCGCCAATTTGCGCCATTTCTTGCCCCGCGCTGCGGAAACCCCAGAATTGGGCAGCGGGGGAAAGGAGGTACTGCACAGCCCTTCTGCACAGGTCACCTTCTACGCATGCGTAGAAGGCAACCTGCGCAGAACCGTTCTGCGCAGGTCCCAGATTGGTCGGAGCCGCAGTTGACAGGTATGGGCTGGATCCAGCCCCCAATGCCAATTCATCTGGCCTGTGCCACCCTCATCGCTCCTGGAAGCAAAAGTAAAACATGCCCACACAGGCTGTAGTTTGGGCACCTCTGGTTTAAGTAGAGAAAATGGCAGCCTAAAATCTATCTTATCCTGTTGCAAAACAAATTGTGAGGCATGTTTTACTTCTGCTTCTGGTGGGAGGAACCATGTGACTGATCTGCTGAACTACGCGACTGGCCCGTGGCCTGAAAAGTTTGAGCACCCCTGCTGTACAGTTTCAACCAAAAGGCTGAGTTTGAGACCAAAAGCATTGTTTCCCTTCAAAGGGATATTTCATGCCTCCTTTTTTGAGCTTCATGTACATGTACTTTTGTTAAAGAGATATTTGCCCCATCCCCACCCCCCCTTCCCTTTTCAGTTTGAGAAATGTGATTTTCCTTTTTCAGGTTGCCATCTGGTAGGGCTGCTAACAATCTCTCAGAGTAAGAGGCCATCTGTTAATACTTTCCCAGGAAGCTTTTTATAGAGCAGTGAAGTGGCAAATCTTTTTTTTTTTAAAAAAACTTCTAATGATTTAGAAGAGGTTGAGTATGAATGCAAGCATGGACGTCCTCATCCATGTCCTTATCCTAGCATAGAGAGGAAGGATGTCTTGTTTCTACCAAATTTCACCAGAACCTTTTCTAGTTGGATCGGTATCTGAAACTGTATTATCACTGTCCATGGTTCCATCCACCCAGAATACTCTGCTTTGTCAAGCTTTGTTTGCCTTGGGCAGAGAAAGAGTGTCTCTAGCATATGCTGTCTACTATCTTTAATTGCCAATGTCAAGCATGGTACTGGCAAAAGTTTGGATAGAAAGCATGTACTCTGCCAATGCGCCACGGCTCAGAGAAGTGACATTTTGGGACTACTTTTCCCATCATTCTCCCATCATCCAAAATTTAGGATTATTTATGGCACCCCTATAAAGCTGGCTAGGGAATGCAGTGGCTTAGTGGTTAAGATACTGAACTTGATGACTGGAAGGTCAGCAGTTCAAGACCTGAGTAATACACGATGGAGTGAGTTCCCATCTCTGTCCCAACCCCCCTAGCAGTTTGAAAACAAGAAATTGCAAGTAGATAAATAGGTACCACTTTGTTCCATGCACTTCGGTGCCTAGTCATGCCTGCTACATGTCCACGGAAACGTCTGCAAACACAGACAGCCGTGGCTCTTTGACTGTAAACAGACATGAGCACTGAACCCTAGAGTCAAATATGACTGGCTTTCAAACATGGGTGAACTTTACCTTTACTATAAAGTTGGCTAGAGCAATAACAGTTTTTCCTGTGCAACTGAGTGCATGAGTAGCCAACCTTAGCTGTAGGAACAGAAGGAGAAGAATCTGCAATCATCAATAAACATAAATTTGAAAATTGATTTACAGTTTCAATACTTTAGTTCTTAGTGGAGCAAGCAAATATTAGATGTGGTTGTTGGGAGACTCTGTGCATTGTTGTTAAGCTCTGTGCTAAGGCATTTTTGGACTTCCATTTAAAGGGAGGAGGGATTAAGAAGAAAACAACACAATTAGGAATATGATAAACTGCATCATACTTGGTCAGATTTTTGAAAATCTGAAGACACATGCAATGGCTAGTGCATGTGTTTGACTGGGGCTTGTTCCCAACTAGCACTGGAACAGAAACAAGAAGTTTAGGAGTCCTAGTTCAGCTTCAAAGCCTCCCCCCTCCCCACGGGAGCAACATTTAGGTGTATGTAGGGTGTCTGGATATGCAGTCCAAGAAATCTAAAATTCCCATGACTAGCAATTGTTCTGGGAAGTCCCATAGGATTCTTTCCTAACAGATGTTCCAAGCTTGCCTACACCTGCCCTAGGAAGCAAACCCTTGTTTCCATGACGTCAAACCACTGTCTCTGCCCCCATCTTTGCCCTTTCACTGAACAATTTCTGCACTTTTTTGGCCCCCACCTGTTACTTGTTGTCTTTGAATGATGCGCATAAACATATATTGGCAGTTTGTATGATGAATGGGTTGAGCAACAGTTAAGACAATCATGACAGTTGGGTAGGGAGTTCAAAATGCCTCCATAGAACCGTATTTTCATTGGCTATTTTCTTCATCCCCAGAGAGAGGCAGCTGGAGTATATATACTGTACAAGTGTGTGATTGATGAAAGAGATAGATGGGTTGTCAGTTGAGTCAGAGTAAGAGGAGGTTTGATGAGCAGTACAGCACAACAAGATGAACTGAGTGAGGTAGGTTTTACGTATAAGCTGAGAAGCTAGGATTTGGGTTAGTTTAAGTAGCAAAATCACATTCCCTTCATTTAAACGTCTGTTTATTGCTTTTGATAGCAGTTTTGATTGCAGAACCACCTGTAATGTCTACTTGGCTACAATGGGAACAACTGGGGAAAGGAAAGGAAGAAAATTAAATCTAAAACTTTTCTGTTTTAGGAACCAGTTGTGTCAACAGGAATAACCCAAGGCTTAAATAAAAAATCTTTCACAAAGTGAAAGAAAGGTTGAAGAAGGAGCCTAGATGTCCCAGTGTGAGGATGCAAAGATGTAGGGGACAAACGTAGAAACTAGAGTAAACTGGAAGCGTTTGTATTGGCAAATAAGATTGATTTAATGATTTCTACAAGCTTCTCAAAAAGTCTTTATAACACAAAGATCCAACTCCTTTCGATAACAGGAATTTTCAGTTATTTCCTCAGGGATCTGTAGTGTCTTATTAAAGTCTAATTCGTTGTTATTTATTATTTATATCACGTCCTAGACCTCACCCGTTTATTCTTATGGTGTTTATTCTTATGGTGATGCACTGGATGTCTAATCAGGTAGAAGAGCCAGATCCAACCACCGAATTTATCCTAGTGTAAAGTGGTAACGTGGTGACGAGAGGCTTAGAGAGTGATGGAAATTTTTGTTTCCTTTTTCCTCCTTCCTGGTATCCTTCATCACCAAAAGAGAAGCAAGGACAGGTGGTGTGGGTTTTCCCCCCTTCAACCAAAGGACAGTTCTTTGCAAATCCACCTCTTTTTCTTGGCTGTTGTGTAATGAACTTGTGTATGTCTACCTGTGATAGCAGACTTAGGAACTAGCACAGACAAAAGCAACACAGGCCTTTCTTATGAGGAAGGAAGCCAGGTGGTACTAGTTTCCAATTAAGAGCAACCTTCCAGAACTTAATAAAAAAAGAGTGTTTGGCAAGTGCTGGGTGGTTGAGAGGCAGACAAGAACACAAGGTCAAGTCATGTTCAAAATTTCTTGGAGACCCTGGTTATGTAAGTGAGGCTACCATTTTTTTATGTTCCAGGGAAGAGTGACATTTTCCCTGTAATAATGTTTATTAGGTTTATTATTTCTTGTTAATAAAACTGGATTTTATTTTCAAGTTCTCTTTTGTTTGAGAAAATTCCTTTTTAGCAGGGGTAGTTTTTCATATGGGCATAAGAAGGCTGTGCTAAAAACACACACACACAATAGAACGGCTATAAGTTAAACCAACCCCAATGACTCAGCCAGTTTCTGGGTGTGTGTAAGTGTGTTGCATGCCATAGAACCTGGGAGTCTAACAGCTGGACTTTGCCATGAGTCCAGGGGTGGCTGTATGGGTGAGGTTTATTGCAGGACAATCATGACATGTTGGTTCCAAGGATATCCTCAAAACCAAGACTTTAGGATAGGGTTGCCATATGTCCCGTTTCCCCAAGATTTTCCCGGATTCAAGCTCAGAAAAATTGTCCCGGCTAGTTCAAGAAAAAACATGTAAAAGTCCTGGATTTTAAAATTTGAACAAAGGAAGCAAGATCACCCTCCACCAAGAGATTTTTGCAAAGAGTTAATTCACTGTCTCCCTGCCTTTCTTTCAATTATCCTGCTTGCAAGCGGTGAAGGCAAAACAGCACCCTGAGAAGTCCGCCGGGGAGGGGAGATGCTTGCAAGTGGGATAATTGAAAGAAAGACAGGGAGGCAGTGAATTAACTTTGCAAAAATCTTTTGGTTTACTTTGAGCAATGGTGCAGGCGAGAGGCATGCTGGAGCACCAGCTCGAAGAGCTCCAGCTCATGTAGCCACTGAAAAAGGAAAAAAAGATGGAGGCTGCCTGCTCTGGGTGGGGATTCCATGGGGTCTTAGAGCCACAGTCTCCTTGACAGCTCCATCTGATGCATGCACAGTTTGAAGAATGCAATGATGTCACATGGCTGTCCCGGTTTGATGGGAAAGAATTATGGCAACCCTACTTTAGGAGAGGGATGGTTTGAGAGCAGCTGTTTCAGAGTGCAGACTGCCATCTCAGAGACTACCCTTCCCATTATGCCTGGGTTGAGCATTCAAGAAGAACAGTTAGCTCTGTGGAGATGCTGCCCCTTCATTTTGGAAGTGGTGTCTCCTCTGGTTGTTTGTCTTATGGTGGTGCATATAGCTAGGAAGAAATGCTATGCCATGACAGATAACAGCTAGCTCTGAAGGGCTTCTCAAAGCAACAAGCTCTCAAGATGAATATGTTTCCTATGACAGAGGAAGGTCAACTTTGCCCCCCTACAAGCATCCTTTCACTTGAGGCAATTGCAACAAGAATCCTGATGGTAAGAATTGCATTTTTCTTATCCCTTCCTTGAGAGGTTATGCAGGGGGCTGGACCTAACTGCTTTTGTATGGAAAATAGGAGGACCACTGAGTTAAGGATAAATATTTCCACCTAATCCTCTTTGCCCAATAGTTGTGGTGGAAGCTGTCTAATCTATCATGAAAGTGAGCATTCATCAACTAAATTCAATGTGCAAGGAGCAGGAATGTTGCCTCCCGTCTTGTTCTATCACATCCCAAACTATTCTACATTCCAGCAAAGAGGCAACACATCTTTACTTTGCTTTCATTCTGTAACTATCTTAAGTGTTGGCTTTTTAGTTCTCATCTTAGAGAGAATAAAGCATTTAATGTCAACACATACTGGGAGCTGTTGTAGACTAAAGAGAGGATATAACCACTACTTGGATATTGCTACAGTTAATCAATATGTGCTTACAGCATCAGGCTACCCTCCTGGAGTCCAGTTTCTCACTGTGCTGGCTTGTTTTCTCTTCCTTCCTTCCTCTCTCAATCTCTCTGCACATTCTTCCGCAATAGCATTAATTGCACAAACTGATATATAGTTTCCTGTTCACATAAAACTCTGGGCATCAGTGATGGAAAGATAAGACTGTCTTCTAAACAAAAGTACCCCAGTTAACCATACCAACTAATGAATTCCAGGAAATCTAACAATCAGTGGTTGGTGAATTCAGTATAGCGTATTGTTCAAAACAAACAGACGGTCAGACTTTCCATTTTGCCTAATTTATTTCGAGACCTCATTAATGAAATTGTGTGGTGGAACCCTCAAATATGGCTTCCACTAGAGTTTGAGCAAATTCACAGGAGATAAGGTGAACAAATGGCTGCTAGTGCTGATGTCCAGATACATTTTCTAATATTGGAGGGACACCCTCTCATGAAATCAGGCCAGCATGCCTCCGGAGCTGTTGAGCACTTTAGCCTCGGTTTGCCTGGAGCTGTAAAATGATGTGAAATTCCGCACCTCCCTCTTACAGCTCCTGTTGGCTTTCCATTGCCACCTGCTCCTGTGAGTCCTCTGCTTCCAGGGAGTGTGGTTCTTTTCCAGTAGCATTGTAAAGCAGAAAGAGAGGGCAATTGCTATGCCCAGTACATTCCCTCCCTCGCCTTCTCCTGAGGATCACAAAAGGAAACCAGGTTCAGGTTTTCTAAGTCCGAAGACAAAGATTTTATTTTCCAAGTTGTTCTCTCTTAGCAGCATAGAATAAAATTGAATTGGCGTTGCAAAGAAGTAAAAAGTTTCAAAGTATTTTCAAAGTCCAGAAACAGCATCCTTTCCGGCAACATGATGAAGTCCAAATGGTTCTTCTCCCAGTCCAAAGAACGAACAAAGCAGGAACAGAAGATATACTTCTCCCTCTCTCTCCAGACAAGCCTCGGCTTATGGCTTTTACAGCTTAAAATGTTACTCACCCCTCTCTTTGGAATGTCCATAGTCTTCGGCAGGGTAGCGGGGAGGAGAGGGAATCCCTCTTCTCCCTGTTGCTCCGGGAAAGAAGGGCGGCGTTTGTCTCATTGTCGTTTTTTGTGGGGTTTTTTTTTTGCGAAGCCGTGAGGCACTGTGTCCACCTGCGGTGGCCTTGTGCTCCCATTTTGTGAGGCGTTTTTAATTTTATTTTTCATGCGCTGGCTTTTTCAGCATTCTGTATGCTCACACCCTTCAGCATGATTGGCCGAAGTGGTCACGGCGCGGAAGATGCTGGGATTTGAAGTTTGCTTTATTTTGTTTGCGTTCGTGTGGTGGGTTTTTTTTCTGTGGCTCGGTTTCAATTGGGCGCGCTGCGTTTCCCAATGTTCTCTTTGCTCTCACCTGTCAGCCTGATTGGCTGAGGGGCGGTGCGGTGCAGAGGACATTGGGAATTGAAGTTGTTTTCCTTTGTTTGCATTCGTGGGGCTGTTGCCCCACTGCCGACTGCGGGAACCTTGCAGCATTCTGCAGGCCGGGTTAGGGCAAGTGTAGGTGGCTTGGTACAGGACAGTATGGATGGGTGCGGGAGCCTTTGTTACATTCCAATGGTTAACGTCCTTCCTTATAGGTATAGATGAAATTTGTCATAATTATTTTTGTGAACTTTAGCCTACTTCACTGGATGCATAGATTTCCAAAAAAGCTTACAAACTCAGATTATTTTTGTGTTTGCCACAGCAATCTAACAAGGCTATTTTAATCCAGAGTCTTCCATTCAATGCTCCATGGCTGGCTCACCACAAAATTCTGGGAACTGAGGAAACGCTAACATTTCCAAGCTTTGATTTATGGGAATAACTTAAGTAACTTGTTCTGGCTACATAAGCAACAGTGCTCATAGCCTGAATCTTGGAAGTGATGACAGTAAGTATGATCATTACTATTACTATTACAGGAACCGGAAGAAGACACTGCTAGATTACACAGTTATTTCTTGTACATAGCGAAGGCTCAAAATCATCAAAATAGCTTCAGAACTTTGAACAGCAACTTCGAAGCTCTATATATAACCTGGGACAGTTTCACAGCTCCTGTTGAACTGCAGTCACCTTTGCTTGTACATAAAACACAGTCCAGATCTTTATGCCACTGCAAATACTGAGATATGTGCCCTTTCATAAAAGTCTCTCATTTATATTTATATATTTTTAACCCCCCCCCCCCCCGGGCCTGTTTGAGCAAACAGCCTTTGGAAGCCATGGTACATTTGCTTAAAATGATTAACCGTAACACCTTTTGAGCACAGTTAGAGATGCAAACCATGGCTCTCCTCATGGCTCACCTTCCAGAAACTTTCAGAGTTCAAAAATCTAAATCCCAAATAATTTGAATAATGTTATATTCTTCCTTAAGGCAGAGGAAGGTGCCCTTCCTTAAGTAATAAGAACAAAACATGTAAGATGCCGATGGAAGTGTGAGTCTGTTCAAGTATTTTTGAACAACTTCCCCCTAAATACCCCAGCTTGCATTCCAGAAAGTAGCTTCCAAGTTCTGTTGTGATGGAAATTTACAATACAGCCATCAAGAAAATCAGAAAACTTAGTGTACTGTCTAAGAAGAGATAGTTTTTAAGACGCTTTGTGCTTAACTCTACAAAGATGAACATGGGAGCTAGCCAGGGTGCTGAAAACAACTCCATTACTGTATATGCATGGAGTAAACCAAACTGTGCTTTAAACCTTACTTTTGCTCATCCCATTAAGAGCCAGGATATTAGAGCAGTGAATCTAGCTTTCATTTTATGTTTATTTCTATTTTCTTAATGCATAGTTCTACCCTTTTGTTCTTATAATAACTACTGTTGGATACTCACTCCTTAATTTATGCATTGAATTACAAGGGAAACTTGTATGGCTCTAGCCAGCTTTTATAACAATGTCATAAATAATATTCGTTCGTTGCTTCTATCATTTGGCTGAGCTTCTAGAGTAAAACTCATAGTATTTCAGTAACAGCTGAAATGTATGTGTATTTCTGTTGCAGAAATGACTGCGGAAGCAAAGCCTAGATTCCTGCTCATACACCTTACATGTGGAATTGAAACAGGAAAGAACACCACCATCAACATATTTAGTTTTTAAAAGTATAATAATGATGACATAACAAATTGAAAAAATTAAAACAATCTGTCAATAATAACATTCCTTATTTCCCCTTTGATAGAATGAGTAATAGTAAAGGTAAAGGTTTCCCTTGCTCGAAAGCCAGTCGTATCCAACTCTAGGGTGCAGTGTTCATCTCTGTTTCTAAGCCGAAGAGCCAGCGCTATCTGCTTCTGCAGACATTTCCGTGGTCATGTGGCAGGCATGACTAGACACCGGAGCGCACGGAACGCTGTTACCTTCCCACCGAAGTGGCCCCTATTTATCTACTTGCAATTTCTTGCTTTCGAACTGCTAGGTTGGCAGGAGCTGGGATGAAGACGGGAGCTCATTTCCATCCTGCAGTACTCAGGAATCAAACTGCTGACCTTCCATTTCCCAGTCAGCGTCTTAGCAACTTGAGCCACTGCAGTCCCAGAATGAGTGATATTTAATTGCAATTTTATAAACATTTTTTAATGTTTTGTAATTTTTAATTTTGAAAAATAAAATAAAATACAACGACAATGACAATGACAACGACGACAATGACAGTGACAACGATGGTGGCGATGCATAACAATTGGTATTACTTACAAAATAACATCATTTTCAGCTCAGTTTCTGAATTTCAATATTTGATCTTCACAAAGATTTCAAAACTAAAGTCTCTGTAAATAAATATTTGTTATAGTTCATGTATCATCTGCCTACTCCTTGTATTTATATGTTTTTATAATACTCACAAGAGGCTGTGGTGAATTAGTGGTTAAGACCCTGAGCTTGACAACTGGAAGGTTGTCAGGTCAGCAGTTTGAGACCTGAGTGCTGCACAATGGAGTGAGCTCCTGTCAACTGTCTGAGCTCCTGTCAACCTAGCAGTTTGAAAACAAGAAATTGAAAGTAGATAAATAGGTACCTCTTTGGCAGGAAAGTTAACAGTGTTCTATTCGCTCTGGCATCTAGTCAGTGCTGGTTCTTTGGCTATAAAGGGAGCTGAACACCCCCCCCCCCCCGGCTTTCAAGCAAGGGAGACCTTTACTTTTACTTTACAATACTCACAACAGACTTTTGCTTTCCATTGAGGATCAAATCACATGTTAAGTGAAGTTTGCATTTCCGTATTTTCCTTCAAAGCTTAACTAGACTTTCAGATCAAGATTATGTTTACTTCCGAAATACTAGTCACAAAACAGGGGGAAACTAATTTATCATGCACAGAATGCGGCAAGTTTGCCCTAGAAGAAACAGATGTCTTTTCCTTTTAAGGCAGTTCTGCTACATAATAAGAAGAGCCTTTCTGGAAGAGGCCACAGGAGCCCACCCAGTCCAGCATTCTGTATCACACAGTGGCTCACCATTTCCTTCAGGGTATTCTTCCCAAGCAGATGCCTTCACCTGCTTAGGATTCCCTGGAAATGGTATTGAGAGATATCCTGCCTATCTCTCCAACCCAGAGGTTGTCCTTAGGTATCCATTATAATTATAGCCATTGATACCGTT
The DNA here is from genome assembly GCA_035047345.1 of Bradypodion ventrale. Taxonomy (NCBI): domain Eukaryota; kingdom Metazoa; phylum Chordata; class Lepidosauria; order Squamata; family Chamaeleonidae; genus Bradypodion; species Bradypodion ventrale. The sequence continues at coordinate 7,073,544 of JAWDJE010000011.1, read as the reverse complement.
GTCCTCCATGAACTTGTCTAATCCTTTCTTGAAGCTGTCAAGACTGACAGCTGTCACCCACTTCTTCTGGCAGGGAGTTCCATAGACCAGTGATCCTCTGGGTGAAAAAGTACTTTCTCTTATTTGTTTGAGAACTAGTACCCAAAAGTTTCATCGAGTGTCCCCTAGTTCTAGTGTTGTGCAATGGGGAAAAAGTTTTTCCTTTTCTACTTTGTCCACCCCGTGCATGATTTTATAAACTTCAATCAGGTCACCTCTTAGACGTCGTCGTTCAAGAGTGAAGAGGCCCAACCCTTGCAGCCTCAGATGGTAAGGAAGGTGTTCCAGTCCCCTAATCATTCTGGTTGCCCTCCTCTGGACTTTTTCCAGCTCCATAATATCCTTCTGGAGGTATGGCGACCAGAACTGTACACAGTATTCCAGATGGGGCCTCGCCATAGATTGATAAAGAGGCAAAATGACACTTGCTGACTTATTTTCTATACCCTTCCTAATGATCCCTAGCATTGAGTTTGCTTTTTTCACTGCTGAGGCACACTGGGTTGACACCTTCATTGAGCTCTCGGCCACTAGGACAGCTTCTAACAATATGCTCACTATATCACAGGAGTTCTCAAACTTTTTAAGTCAGGGGCCAGGTCACGCTCCCTCAGACAGATTCGGGGGCTGGATGACCATTTTGCCCTTCCTCCACCACATGGCACTTCCTGGTGTGGTGGAGGTGGGGGGGGGGGTTGCATGAAATGGTGCCACGGGCTGCATCCAGCCTGTGGACTGCAGGTTGAGTATCCCTGCTATGTCAACTTGTTTCACCCTTTGAGTCTAGGCCACAATTAGCTCTTAAAATTACAGCCAAGTCTCTCCTGCCTTATTGGACAGTAGAAAAGTGGGGAACTGAACGGGGGGCCTCCTGAAACAAAATACTGTACACTATGTGTTTTATGCACAGAATTGCAACCCTTTCCAACACTTTGCAGCTGTGGTTCCCTCACTGACAGCACTCAATGTGTCCTGGCTGTCCTGATTTGGTGCAATGATTATATTGCTAAGAAGCTGCAATTCCTCTTTCTCTTGTATGGGAACATATGGTGTGAAGTTGATTGCAGCACAAGCAAGACGGAAGCTTTCCAAGATCTGCTTTGATTGAAAGCTGCGTCTTGATCATTGCCTGGAAATAACTAGGAAGCCAGCAGTGAGGCTCAATATGTGTCATATGCTCCTGGCATCCACCCCTTTCAGGCGGCCCAATGCTCTCCGAGGTCCTTTGTATGGCGGCCGATTCCTTTACAGAGCGGCGCTTGGAATGACAGAGGTTGGGACGTTCCTCCCTTCCATCTCGAGCAACGCAAGCTGTCATGTCAAGTATTGCGCTAGAAAAGCGGTGGGAATTGTGAAGCCTTAATGTTTCCCAGTCTGCCGTCTGCCACATTAACAAATCTTTCACTTTGGAGAAGATGATAGTGCCAATCACTGTGACAGCTTGAAGAACACCATCCTTTGTTAATTAATTATTAGCTGTCAGCAGAAGGGCTGTGTTGAACTACCGAATGTCGGAGGCAGGTTGCCGATCACCTGTGATTTAAACTTTTATGTTTGAAAGGACACTAAATACCCATAATTTTCAAAGGGAGTGGAAATCCTTTCAGATGTTTCTTTTCCCCCCACTGACTGTTCCAGGTACAACATTAATTATCAACAGAAGGAAGATGCATTCCTGTCGTATTGACAGGTTTTCTTTCTTTCTTTGCTCTGGATAGGAGAAGATTTCTTTCATTGCTTCCAAGATTGTATCCTGTTTTTCTAAAATTTACATGGATGGTGGGTGAGGGGAAGCAACATTCAAATAGCAGCTGGAGTTTTCTTTTCTTTACTGCCATGTGGGACTGCAGTGACTTAGTGGTTAAGACACTGAACGTGACAACTGGAAGGTCAGTAGGTCAGCAGTTTGAGACCCGAGTGCTGCATGATGGAGTGAGCTCCCGTCTCTGCCCCCAGCTCCTGCCAACCTAGCAGTTCTCAAGCAAGAAATTGCAAGTAGATAAATATGTCCCACTTTGGTGGGAAGATAAACAGTATTCAGTGGGCATGCCTGCCACATGTTCGCAGAAACATCTGGATATGCTGACAGCACTGGCTCTTTAGCTATAAAAGCACATGAGCACTGAATCCTATAGTCGGATATGACTGGCTTTAGAGAATGCAAGCGCGGCGCCAAAATGGCCGCCGCGCCCTTTGCGGGCCCCCCCCCCACAGGACAGAGAATCCGGGTAGTTAGGGGCGTGGCCACCGCCTTGATAAAAGGGGTGGCCACGAGGCAGCCGTGCTGCCATTTTGCCTCAGCGACGGAGCGGAGAAGTTTTTTCCCCCTGCGTCTCCGTCGCTCGTTGGTGCTACCGGGAAGCCTTTTAGTTCCGTTTACTAGCTAGCTTCCCTTTCTGCTGCGGTGAGATGCCTTCCAAAAAGAAGGCTGCTGCGAATGCAGCTCGGGTGGTTCGGAGGCGTAATCCGGGTCGGAGGACCGCGGTGCCGCCTCCCCAGCAGCCACCTTTGCCATCCCCGGCCGGGGCTGGTGGCATGGGGGCTATCGCCCCTTGGCCCGATCAAAGTGCGGGCGCGGAGGGAGTTCCGGCCCGCGGCCCGCGAGCGGTGGGCACCGCTCATCCTCCTGCTCAATCGGTTGGGCCTATTCCTGTTGGGCCGCAGCCTCTCCCGGGGCCCTCTAGCCTTGGGGGGTGGCCCGGCTCCCTGCCTTGGCAGGTTAATCCACCAGCCCTCCCGGGCTTCGGTGGTAGTCAATGGCAATATACGGCCCCTGGGGTGCAGGGACCTGTCCCCATGCAAGGATCAGGTGGGCCGGCCGGCTCTTTACCCATGGTTAATGTGGACTCCTTACTGGCACGTATTGCGGCCCTCGAGGCGTCTTTGGCCCGGGCCAGTCAGGCAGGTGCCCCTTTTGGGGTACCTTTGGAGGCGCTAACGGCAGCAGGACAACAGCCGGCGGGGAGGGTTGAGCTGCTGCAGGCGGGTGGCGCGGCTACGGCCACTGCCTCGCAGCTCCCCAGCCAGCAACCTGGTGCGGGTCAAGCCCCGGTGATGAGCTCTACATCGGTCGTGAGCTCCGACGCCCCCAGTGGGCCAGAACCCCCGGTGGGGGCGGCCCACGGGGGTGCAGCATGTGAGTATACGGTGCAAACGAGTACATCTACACATATTCCCAATATAGGGGGGGCCTTTCAGTGGCCTTGGCCTCGCTCGGGTGGTGCGGGGACTACCCCTCTGGTGCCCCACCCGGCGACAACGACAGCCACCATGCCCACGGGGGTGGGCCTAGGCTCTTACACTGCTGGCAATGTCTTGGGGGTGGCAGGGTTAGCTCCGGCTCCCTTTACCAGGCCTGTTGTCCCCTTTTCGGCTTTGCCGACGGCGGGGTATTCCTTGCCACTGGGCGATCACTTGGCACAGGCTACCAGAGAAAAGATTTGGAGGGGGGAGTATGTAGATATCTTCTCACTCCTGAACAGAGAGCCCACCAAGGAAGAAAGGGAGGGTCAGGATGAGAAGGACAAGGAGCAGGCACGCCGCCGCAAGCCGCCGCGTACCTGGGCTAACTGGCTCCCCGCTTATTTGATATATATGGCGGTATATTTGAGGGCGCGGCCGGATTTAGCTATTCCCATGGTCCAATATTTGGACAACATATATAGGGCGATGGTAGATTTCCCGGGCCCCTCATGGCTAGCATATGATGAGGAATTCCGTATGAGGATTCCCCTCCACCCCGAGATGAGATGGGATGAGCCCTGCCAGAGACTGTGGCTCTTGTATATGACACCCACACGCCCTGCCCCGGGGGATAGATACCATTGTGGACATGCGGTCCAGCGAGCAGTTCCAGCGCAGGTTACCCGCCAACCGGCGGGGCAGGGGGTTCCAGCCCGCCTGCTGTGCTGGACTTTCTCGTCAAATGGTTCCTGCAATCGAAAGAACTGCAGGTATAAGCATGAGTGTCCCACGTGTTCTGGTCCCCACGCAGCCTCGGCTTGTCCCAAGCCTGGGGGGGCGCGAGGCAGAGGGAGGGGTGGACAGTGGGCTGGCAAGGCTGCCACGGAGGGAACTGGTTCTCCAAAAGGCACCCTCCCCAATTAAGGTGGACATGCTGGAGCGCTGGCTCGCATCGTACCCAAAGGGGGAGGACAGAGAGTATCTCATTCACGGTTTTAAGCAGGGATTTCGTATCCCTTTTATGGGTGTTAGATCACCTCAGGATGCTCCCAACCTGTTATCCCTCAGAGGAAGGGAGGAGGTGGCTGCGGCCAGCATTAAAAAGGAATTAGACGCGGGCAGGGTCGCTGGACCTTTTCCTGCACCCCCTTTTCCCAACCTTAAGGTTTCACCATTGGGTTTGGTTCCCAAAAAGTCCCTAGGTGAGTTTCGCCTTATTCATCATTTGTCCTACCCAGCCGGCAGATCGGTCAACGATGCTATACCTGATGACCTTTGTTCGGTCAGGTATACATCGTTCGACCATGCGCTGCGCATGGTGCGCTCGTGTGGCCCGGGTGCCTTGCTGGCCAAGTGCGACATTAAGTCAGCTTTTCGCCTCTTGCCAGTGCACCCGGGTGACTTTGAATTGCTGGGTTTTAAATTTAAAGGGGAATATTATTTTGATAAGGCCATGCCTTTTGGCTGCTCCATATCATGCTCGGCCTTCGAGCGTTTTAGTACTTTCCTAGAGTGGGCTTTTGTCCGCAGGTCAGGGTCCCGGTCTGTAGCCCATTACCTGGATGACTTTTTATTCGGGGGTGAACGGGGCTGGGACACGTGTGCACGTCTCCTTAATACATTTCAGACGCTAATGCAGGAACTTGGTGTCCCTTTAGCGCCCGAAAAGACCGAGGGCCCATCGACCAAGTTAGTGTTCCTGGGGGTTGAGATTGACACAGTAGAGCAGGCTTCTAGGTTGCCGGGCGATAAGGTGTCCAGGATAGTGACCCTTATCTCGGAATTGCTGGCCAAGCGTAAGGCATCCCTGAGGGAACTCCAGGTGCTACATGGGCACCTTAATTTTGCCTGCAGGGTGGTCGCACCGGGCAGGGCTTTTGCCCGGCGCTTATGCGACGCCATGGCAGGGTTATCCAGGCCCCACCACAGAGTTAGGCTCACCCGGGGTATCAGGGCAGACATGTTCGTCTGGTTGCAATTCCTGAGGGAGTTTAACGGGGTCTCATTTTGGAGGTCGGACCTCCTGGCTTCCCCCAATTTCCAGATCCAGTCTGATGCCTCAGGATCCCTGGGTTATGGGATGTACTTCAATGGGAAGTGGGCCTATGGTGGGTGGCCACCGGCATGGGCAGGCACAGGTCGCCTGCGGGATCTCACATACCTGGAATTTTTTCCCATTCTGGGGGCTTTGATGCTATGGGGCGAACAGTGGGCTAATTCGGTAGTGCATTTTTGGTGCGACAATGCTGCTGTGGTACACATTGTCAATGCACAGACTTCTAAATCGCCCAGGGTTATGGATCTAGTGCGCCATTTTGTGCTGCGCTGCCTGCGCCTCAATGTCTTGTTCAGGGCCAGGCATGTCCCAGGGGTTAATAATGATATTGCTGATGCTTTGTCCCGCCTGCAGATCTCCCGGTTCCGCGCCTTGGCCCCGGATGCGGAGGAATTTCCCTCGCCACTCCCGGACGAGATGTGGACTATTGGCAAGGAGAGGTGAACCGGGCGATTGGCCTTTCACTAGCGCCACGCACGCGTAAGGCGTATCAACAAGCACTCAGTTCATATAGGGTTTTTGCCACTCAATTTCACTTGCCAGAGACCTGGCCTATTCCGGTGGACCATGTACTGCGGTTCATGGTCCACCTCCATGCACAGGGCCTTGCACCTCGCACCATAGCATCCAAGCTCTCGGCGTTGGCTTTTATGGCCAAAGTAGGGGGTCATGTGGATACCACCTCTGACTTCCGCGTGAGACACGTTTTGGAGGGGTGGGTGCGCGAGCGCGGGCGTTGCCCGGACGACCGGCACCCTATTTCCCCAGGGGTTCTTACCCAGTTGGCCCGGGGCTGGCCAGGCCTCTGTTTTGATCATTATGAGGCAGCCCTTTTTCATGCAGCCACAACGGTGGCATTTTTTGGAGCGCTCCGCGTCAGCGAACTCGTGATGCTGTCTAAGGCGGATGCAAGTGGTAGGGCACTGGAACTCGGAGATGTCTACGTTGCCAAAGACTGGGCCCAGTTGAGGATTCGCTCCTCAAAAACAGATCAGCACGGCGTAGGCAGTGGAGTAAGACTGCTACGGTGTTCTTTGGCAGACATCTGTCCGGTTGGTGCCCTGCAGGAGTACCTGGCACTGCGTGGCTGGCACCACGGCCCGTTTTTCTGTCACCAAGATGGGTCTCCCCTTACTAAATTTCAGTTTTGGAAGGTGACAGCCATAGCCCTCACCAGGGTGGGTTTTTCAGGTGCCCGTTATGGCACACATTCGTTCCGTATTGGTGCAGCCTCTACAGCAGCTGCTTTTGGGTACTCGGGGGCTGACATACGCAGCATGGGGAGGTGGGGCTCACAGTGTTTTCAGTTTTATGTGCGCCCACTCCCGCCATGAGTACCAATTCAGTCACCTTACCTTCCTTTTTTATCAATTTTATTGCAGACCCTGGGTGTCGTATTACACCGGTGACAGTATGGCTGGTGGGCCACAGCTATGTGCACAGGGCAGCGCGTTACGCTGCGGCGACAGAGTGGGGACCCCGACTGGGACTGGGTGACCACGCCAGTCTCGCATGGCATGGTAAGCCTGGGATGTTATGGCAGGAGCTGAGGCCTTTCCTTTTTTCTGGCCTGGGGGCTGACCCGCCTGACATTCTAATCATCCACCTGGGGGGCAATGATTTGGGCCAGGTCACCGGCTTATCGCTCAAGCATGCGATTTGCGAGGAACTCGCCTACTTGCACTATGTCTGGCCTGCCACAACCCTGGTTTGGTCGGACATTGTTCCGCGCCACTCTTACAGAGGGGGCGTTAACCTCCTTGCGCTTGACCGCGCGAGGCGCGCGGTCAACAAGGCGGTGGCGCGGTTTCTTACCACCAGGGCTTGGGGGCGGGTTAGTCATCACCCCGATATTAGTCTGCAAAATTATGACCTCTATGCAGGGGATGGGGTCCATCTGTCGCGAGGAGGTATGGACCTCCTGTTGGGTGACTGGCGAGCAGGCCTGTTGACCGAGCTGACGGTCTGGGGGGGGGCGTCAGGTCTTCTGTGAAGCCCCTCCGTGTGGCGGGTAGCACTGGTAAGGTAAACAGTATGACCCACAAGTATCCGGCAGGTTCGCAGTTGACTGGACAACACTAGACAGGAATAAATTAGTTAAACGTTGTCCGGTCAACGACGAACCAGGCGATGGGGTGATGGTGATTGCTAACCAGCATGCATCACCCCTGTGATTTCACGGATACGCGTCAGAGGGTGGGGTCATGAGTTAGTTATTGACTACGGTCAACAATTTGTTTGTTGTTGACAAACAAATTGATACAAATTGATACATTGTAACCAATTGCCGTTGGCAATTTTGGGGTGGTACCTTACCAGTGTTACTTCGGCCTGCTTGCCTTAGGAATTATGATTGGTCGTTTTACCAATACAAATTTATAATTCGGACTAGGGCATTGAATCAATAAATGTGGCCCTTTGCTGTTATCCACTTTCAATGTTGTCTGTGTCCGTTATTGGGGGGGTGCGCCTGCAATGCAAGCGCGGCGCCAAAATGGCCGCCGCGCCCTTTGCGGGCCCCCCCCCCACAGGACAGAGAATCCGGGTAGTTAGGGGCGTGGCCACCGCCTTGATAAAAGGGGTGGCCACGAGGCAGCCGTGCTGCCATTTTGCCTCAGCGACGGAGCGGAGAAGTTTTTCCCCTCCACCCCCTCCCTAGTTAACAGTGTGATTATGGTCGCTTCGGGGCCGGGTGGGAATTTTTGGTTGGGACCCATATTGGCTTCGGGTCCTGGCTTTTTTGCCCACCCCACACTGTGGCTATGGTTTGATATAGGGGTCTTTCTCCATTACTACTGTTGACTTTGGTCACATGGGCGGGTAGCACTGGTAAGGTAAACAGTATGACCCACAAGTATCCGGCAGGTTCGCAGTTGACTGGACAACACTAGACAGGAATAAATTAGTTAAACGTTGTCCGGTCAACGACGAACCAGGCGATGGGGTGATGGTGATTGCTAACCAGCATGCATCACCCCTGTGATTTCACGGATACGCGTCAGAGGGTGGGGTCATGAGTTAGTTATTGACTACGGTCAACAATTTGTTTGTTGTTGACAAACAAATTGATACAAATTGATACATTGTAACCAATTGCCGTTGGCAATTTTGGGGTGGTACCTTACCAGTGTTACTTCGGCCTGCTTGCCTTAGGAATTATGATTGGTCGTTTTACCAATACAAATTTATAATTCGGACTAGGGCATTGAATCAATAAATGTGGCCCTTTGCTGTTATCCACTTTCAATGTTGTCTGTGTCCGTTATTGGGGGGGTGCGCCTGCAAAGGGTGACCTTTTCCTTTACTACCCAAACCCAATATATGCCATATTTCCAGATAGAGGAAGAGGTATGTTTGCAGAAGCCTGATAGCCTTTTCTAGGGGACACAGAAGAAGCCCCCCCCCCAAAGAATGTGAACACATTAGGCACCTTTTAACTGACTCCTCCACTCCAGAAGGATTTCTGCACCAGGCTTCATTGCTATAGTACCAATCCATAGCAACTGTTCAGTTGGCTAAAGGCTTATTCAATTAGTTTACTGTTCCTGCTTTAGGCATTTAATGCCATTTTCAAACACAGTTCTTGGCTGCCTTGAAGAACTAATGCAGTTTGAAAGCAGAGCAGAAATTTGTTTGGAGAAGAGAAAATGAATAAACATTGGGTTGGAATCGGGTCTTTGCACCTGTGCGAAACAATTTAGTTTGGTCCCTTCATTGTTACCACTGGAGCCTGTCTTAGGAAATAAGCTGGAGGATTCTAGCTCAATGTGCTCCATTATTAGAAGGCACCTCTGGGAACAGCCTCCTGCCATTTTAGAGCATTGGACTAGATTTCTGCGCACTGTTTTTAATGACACAGTCCTCGTCATGAGGATGGCTTTAACCTTGCTGCAAGCAACCTGTTACAGCTGATGACAATGAGCCCACATTTGCGAAACAGTTTCGGCGATGCCTGCCTCACAGGGGGATATGTGAAGAATGAATTAACGAAGGAGTGTAAAAGGATGTGAGATCCTCGGGTTAACAGGAAAGCCTTGCCTCTTTTTCTAATTTTGGGAGAAACCTGCGGTATCTTCAAAGTGCCACACACCACTGTTAATCAATGGATCCCATGCTAATTAGTCCAAAGCATTATGCAAGCGCCAACTTTTGATAGTTGCCTTAAACTCTGCAGCGTGATTATTTCATCATAAATCTTCTCAAAGTCAAGCGTGACCGTGTGGGATGACAGATACAGAGCGTAATCCTGGCTTCATGGATGTAGCCGTCAAAATTTCCTTTTTGATTTCTATGAATTCAGGATTATACCTGCCGAACCATTTTCTGGTGGCTGGGAAGAAATGCCGAACTAATTGAAGAAATGTAAGTTGCAGTTTCCAAAATGGGCTTCAGCCATTAGGTGTGGTGTATTTTGCCTCTTTGAGAGTAACTGGAGCTGAAGTTGAAGGTTTTTTTTTTGCACTATTAATAAGGGGAAAGCCCTACTGAATTCTGCAAGATTTAATAAACAATATTCCCCTACTCAAAAGACAGTTATGTCCTACTCTATGGGGTGGTGCTCATTTCCCTATACAGCCAAAAAGCCAGTGTTGTCTGTGTCTGCAGATGTTTCCGTGGTCATGTGGCAAGCATGACTCGACACTGGGGTTCACAGAATGCTGTAACCTTCCCACCAAAGCAGTACCTATTTATCTACTTGCTATTTCTTGCTTTTGAACTGCTAGGTTGGCAGGAGCAGCAATAGATGACGGGTGCTCACTCTGTCATGCAGTCCTCGGTCCTTGAACTGCTGACCGGCTGACATTCTGGTCAAGAAGCTCAGCATTTTAACCACTAAGCCACCCAGATTGGGAAAATATCCCAGATGGTTGGGATATAAATGCACTAAACAAACAAACTAAATAACTACAAGGATAAAACAACTTATTATACAGTAATGGCACTACAGTCAACCCTCACATAACAACGCGTTTGTATAGCATCATTTTAGCTTAACAACGCATTGTTATGCCCCACATGTTCCACCACATAACAACGTTTTTAGTGTCATTGTCCGGACAACAATGCTAAAATAACCAGACAACGATGCTAAAAATGTTGTTATGCAGGAAACTCCATAGAAACCTGCATAACAACAAAATTCGCTTATCAACACGTAATGTCGTTATGCGAGGGTCTACTGTATCTCAAATTTGAGGGTACTGGCATGAGCCTTTAAATCAGGCATACTCAACCTGCGGCCCATGGGCCTGATGTGGCTTGCAGCACCATTTCATGTGGCCCCATCACCACCTCCAATAGAAAGGCAGTAAGACCGTTTGTGGCAATGAAATAAAACGAGTTTAATGCACTTAAAGTATATCCAAAACAGATCCAAATTCCATCTAGTAATAAGTTTCAGTATAAACCTTCCTCAGGCATCTATAAAACATAATAATACAGACAATTTACTAATATTGTAATCACAATCAATATATACATACATACATATATACTTATTAACAACCTCGGATACATAGTATTATTTCCATCAAACAAGGAATTACCTGTATATTCTTGTTATAATATCTCGAAGTATATAAACTTTTCAAAGTTTTTCAAAGTTTTAAAGTATTCTTAAATTGCGTCCAAAGTCTCACATGTACAGTCTTTCTGTGCTGACGGATGTCGAAAAATCATTACCAACACTCTAAATTTAAAGTACATCTAAATTCATCAACAGGTGTGTGAAATATCAAATCACAAGAAACAGGAGAAATCAATCTCCATATTGAGACCATGCGGGTGGAGCATCTTAAAGCGGTAGATATAGAAACATTCTCTTTGTAACAGCCTCCTTTCAATGTTGCTACGAGAGTAAGGATCAGATTTGCAGCTTTCCAAAACCACAAATTTAAAATCCCGGTCACTATGACCTGCTTCAATGAAATGGTTTACCAAAGGTGATGCTGTATTGCCTGCCCGAATTTTGGAGCTATGTTCGCCCACCCTAGTTTTCAGCTCACGGGTAGTTACACCCACATAACCCAAGCCACACTTACATATGAGTAAATATATACAGTTGCCAGTTTTACAATTACTTAACTGATGGAGTTTTAACACATGTTTTACTTCCGCTTCCGGGAGCAACGAGGGCAGCATGGGCCAGATGAATTGCAGTAAACCCATTCGTGTGGATTTACAGGGTGCTTGGGCTTCTGGGAATTGAAGTCCAAGAACATCTGGAATGCCAAAATTTGCCATCACGGACCTACATGGAAGATTTCTTAGAGAATTGAGATCTGTACTAATGTCTAAGAGGATATCTATTGTGAAAAATATATGCCTTATCTAAAAACATTACTTTCCTACTTCCTTTAACTATTGCTTTTGGTATATGCAGTTTTATATAGATTGATTTAATTAATCTATTTATACATATTTAATTAATTAACAAATAATATGCTATCATACGCACACACAATAATAATTACATGCAGTCAAGTAAATCCATACTTATGGTGACCCTTTTAGATGTTTTCTGGATCAACTCAAAATTTGTTTTTTTTTTACTGTTCCTTTCTTCTGGAAGTGCTCAGGAACTCTGCAGCTTACACAAAGCAACACAGGCTACCTGTTCTCTCATGAAAAGCAGCAAAATGTTGGACTCCTAAATGGATATCTATCTTACTATGCTATACATTACCGAATAACATGCCTAATTCCATTGCTTGTCTTAATTAGAATAGACCCATTGAATCAACTGCTGAATGGTAAATCAAGCACTTAATTAAGCCCTACTGACTCCATGAGTCTACTTTAATTGGTCCAAGAAATGAGATTTCCTTTTAAGCAAATGGAGATAAGATTGCCCTACAAAATTATATCAACAGTGTAATAAAAGTACATTCTATGAGAAACTCAAAAATAAATCCCACTGAAGGGTGAAGACTTACTCCCTGCTAGGTGTGCATGGGACTGGAACATATATGCATGCTTAGCTAGAAGGAAGCTCCATTAAATATAATGGAGAAACTTTTTGAGCAAGCATGCAGAGGGCTGGAGGGTAGCATTTAAAAAAATATCTGGCTGACAAATTAGGTTCAAATTACAGTTGTAAAGGCATTTCATTCTTACTTTCAGCATCCTTCTTGATTGGAAAGAAGATGTTTAAAAAGTTGGGAGAATATTTGGGAAGTACAATGAAAACTGTTACCAAATAATTGTGTTGTGTTGTTTTTTAAAGGTAAGGCCATTAGAACACATTAAACAGGCATCCTAATGAGATACCCAAAGATGTGCCAAGCGAATTTAATCACTCCGCAATTCTAGCACTCTTGCTGTTCAGCTCTTCCTTGACATAATTAAGCAAGTGAAAATAAGAGGACATTCCAAAACCTTGTAATGAAAAGCTGTAGGGGCACAAATTCAGGCAAAGGGGGATTCCTATTAAACATTTATTATATGAGCTGCCTCTTTAACATCCTGAAAGACAAAAAAAAATTGTGTTTTTTTCTGAAGAAAAACTGTTTTTAAAAAAGAGAGAACAAAAACAAACCACTTGGTTTTGGACATGTAATTATTTTTGGCCTGGGGACATTATTTTTTACTACTGCTCAGCATCAATAAAAATCATGGCTGATGTTGGAGTGTGGGGTGGGGAAAGTGAGGTGTACAGAAAAAAAATTGCAGAGGAAGGGAAACAAAAAGGGAGAAAACGTTGAGTGGAAGTTGAATGAGGAAATATAAAAGGTAAATGTAAAGGTCATCCAGGGCTGTAGCCAGAGGGGGGGCCACCCCCCCAAACCCCCAGCCATCCCCCAGCCCCCCCCCCCCCGGGATGCCAACATTATATATGTGTATGTGACATTGTTGCCCCTCCTGAAATTTTTTTGTCTCTCCCCCCCAATTTAGAATCCTGGCTACAGCCCTGGGGTCACCCTTGCTTGAAAGCCAGTCGTATCCAACTCTAGGGTTCAGTGCTCATCTCTGTTTATAGCCAAAGAGCCAGTGCTGTCTGTGTTTGCATACATTTCTGTGGACATGTGGCAGGCATGCCTAGACACCGAAGTGCATGGAATGCTGTTTACCATCCCACCAAAGTTGTCCCTATTCATATACGTGCAATTTCTTGCTTTCGAACTCCAAAGGTTGGCAGGAGCTGGGACAGAGACAGATGCTCATTCTGTCATGCAGTACTTGGGTTTTGGTTGATTGAGTGTTTGATTTATTTGATTTGTATGCCGCCCACTCAGCATACGCCAACTCAGGGCAACTCACAATAATCACGACATAAATCACCAATGTACAAAGTAAATACACCATAATACAAAAAATATAAATAAAATAATATAATCAGTACAATCAATATAACTAACACAAGCACAAAAATGCAATACAGTAAGGTCCACAGTATGGGCGCGTTTTACTTCTGCTTCCAGGAGTGACGAGAGCAGCATGGGCCGGATGAATCGCAGCAAACCCATTCGTGTGGATTCACAGGGGGCTTGGGCTTCTGGGAATTGAAGTCCAAGAACATCTGGAGTGCCAAGGTTTGCCATCATGGTCCTAGACAGTAGGATACCACTGGAGGGTTCTTGGCAAAGGCCATTGTCCTTCTCCCAAATCAGCTCCACAATGGCAGAGAGGACTGAATCCATCTCCTTTGCTGCAGACCCCCAGGTCGCCTCCTCTTGGCTGAAGCTTTGCTGGGAATCTCAGGCTCTGAGGAGGACTCTGAATTTTCATCTTTGTCCTCCTTGAACACTGCCAATGGGCTCTCCTCCCACCCTCCCACCTGTCCCCCTGCTCCTGGCTCCCTGGACTTCCCTCTTTACAGCCATCTAGAGAGGCCAGAGCGGCTCCTCTGCCCATGGTGGCCTCAGATTGGTGTGGAGCAAAAGGAGATGACTCTCTCATACTTGGAAGATATTCTTCTTCTTCTTTTATGGCCAGATCAAACATTGGACTGCCAAAATGAAGCCATCTTTTTGGTTTTGCCCATACCTGTCAAGTTTCGGGAAATTTCTGTCTACCCCCCTGTATTTTACACTCTTTCCCGCTGTCATCTCATATTAGTTAGACTGCAATTAGACTGGAGTTAGACTGGAGGCCAGCACAGGATAAGCATAGCTGTCCCGTTTCCTGTTTTGGCTGGGAAATTTCCCTTATTTGACAGAAATTTCCCGAAACCTGACAGGTATGGTTTTGCCATTGTCCAAAATTAAATCCTCATCGACACATGTGTCTGATAGTACTGACTGAACACATGCTAGAGCCGCTATTAGGGCCTATCATGTGGCGATGAGGGTGGTGAAATGTTAATACTTCACCACCCTCATTGCCTCTGCTGATAATTGCCCAGCCACCCTGTTTTGGGTGACCAGGTCCCTCCTAGGTAGGGGGGACTGGGTGAATGGTTGGCAGGGTTTGGCTGAGGACTTTGCGGACCATCTGGTGGAGAAAATCGATCGGATTCACTCCTGGCTTAATCCTGGTGTGGTTGGAGATGGTTTGTTCTTACTGTAAAGCTCTTCCTCGATCTGAGCTGGCGGACTTGAGGCTCACATTCATTCCGGGAACATTGAGGGTCATTTTCTTGCTGCTAGGAAGTGATGAAATAAGCTAAGCATAATATTTTAATCCTCAATCTACGGTACCACCCCCAATTTCAGGATATAAAATGGAAGCTGTCAGGAAAAGGGATATTTAGTCTAGGTAAAGGTCACCCTTGCTTGAAAATCAGTCATATTCAACTCTAGGGTTCAGTGCTCATCTCTGTTTGTAGCCAAAAAGCCAGTGCTTTCTGCATTTGCAGATGTTTCTGTGGAAATGTGGCAGGCATGTCTCAACACCGGAGTGCACGGAATGCTGTTTACCTTCATACCAAAGTACTCCCTAGTTACCTACTTGCAATTTCTTGCTTTCGAACTGCTAGGTTGGCAGGAGCTGGGACAGAGACGGGAGCTCACTCCATCATGCAGTACTCAGGTTTCAAACCCCGACCATCCAGTCTTCAAGTTCAGTGTCTTAGCTACTTCAGCCACTGCAGTACCTTTTTAATTTAGTCTACCTGGATGTAATTATCTTTAATAAGGTTAGCAAAGAAAGTGGTTTAGCTCCAGTCATAATTATTTAATTAAAGTTGTGTAAAGCATGGTTTGTTAGCAAGGTGGGTGACCGCCTCTGAATGTGGTGTGCCACATCCTTAATTGTATAATGGTCATACGACTAGACCCGTAGTGGTTCATTAGCTCACAGCTTCCACAAGGATCACTCAGGTAAGAATACTGCTTCCTCTGCAGTAATCAAATTATTTTGTTTTCCGTTTCCTTTCTCTGCATTTGAAACCCCACACAGTTTGAAATCGCTATTTGAATTTAACAGTAGTAGCTTGTCTTAGCTTCCAGTTTCTTCCAAAGCAGAGTTCAACTATAGTTCAACCACTAATGATTCTTTATACTCAATTACATACTTCTACCTGTGAGGGAATGTCTGATTTCTTAATATCATTTCCCATCCAACCATTCCATTTTAGAGCAAGAGCTAATTGGTTCTTTATATTTAAAATGCATGGTTAAAAAAAATAAGTTTAAAAGGCCAATAGCATGCACACAGCATTAATCCGATTTTGTAGCATGCAACAAGTGGTTCTGAGTAGAAGTGCCAAGTTTCCCATCCTCATGAAATGCTGTCACCCTCTAAACGGGGACTAGATGAATAACATAGTCTATTCATTGTCCAAATTTTTGACGTGGTAGCCATGTTAGCTTGTGCAAGCATATCAGAAAGTAAACAACAACAGCAAAAACAAAACAAAAATGGTGTGGAACCTTAAAGGCTAACTCCTGTATTTTAATGTTAGCTTTCATGGATCAGACATAATAATAATAATAATAATAATAATAATAATAATAATAATAATAATAATAATAATAATAATAATAATAATAATAATAATAATAATAATAATAATAATAATAATAAAGTTTAATTTCTATCCCGCTTTCCTGACACAAGTGCCACTCAAAGCAGCTTACAACATATATAAATACAACAGAGCAAAATATACAATAAACTACAAAAGGCAATACACAATTAATACAATCAAAACATCAGAATAAGAGTGGATATCATGGTATTCTTTTGTACATTTCTGGTATAGAGTCCGGGAGTGGCTGGGCAGAGCTGGTTGGTTCAAGAGATCCAACAAGAATCCAGAGAGAGACAACAGAGATAAAAATATATACACATGCTGGACACTCATTGCAAAGGTTTGAATATTAGCCAAGGGTTTCTGGGACATTATCAAATTAAAAAAGGCCATTCACTTTACAGAACAGACTTAAAAATATGGGGATGGGGGTGGATGGGAGATGATTCTCAGGACAGTTGACCTCTGGCTATGCCTCTCCCATAAAGCTTCCCCGATTACGCCATTAGCCAGATGTGTAATGTCATAATGTTTATTCTGCAAAACAGACTCCTCAATCTGACTTCCATCAGAGATTCACAGCCAAACTGATTGCATGTTATTACTAGTTGTAAATAACTCATTGATTTGCAAAGGAGTGATGAAACACTTTTTGGAACATCTAATAGAAGTCAAGACAAGTATATGGGCAAGTTGGGCCCTTAGTAATCACCATAACAGAAGAAATGTACCACCAAAAATGCACCAAAATGAGGAGATATTTGAGAAATATATATGAAAATAATTAAAAATACCAACTGACCAATCAATCAAAATTCATAGACAGTCGTAATATTTATGAATAGAAGCACGTTTAGAAAAACTGATGACATTTTAAACAGTGATTCAATAATCTCACTGCGACAGTGAATAATGTGACCAAATGAGCTTTGTTCTTGCCATTCAGTTTGCTGTTTGGATTCCAACTGTTGATGGATAGTCAAATAGGCTTTTGTAAAGCAGGGCACACAGCTATTCTATCAAAGAGCCGGGTGAGAAACTCTGCAGCCCTACCACTGATCAGTCTACATTTGGTTAGTTCCAGTAAGTAACCTCTACATAAAGCATTAGGGCAAACAGCAACTTGGAAGCATGGATTGGATTTCTACTAAACTGTGTGGAGAAAAAAGGTGAACCTTTATTTCATAATCTCATGGTTGTAGATCTCCTTCCTGGTGGCCATGAATTGGCAAGATGTAAAGACACTGGAAATCTGCTTAATGATATATATTTTCATCTCATCTACTGCAGCCCTAAATACAAGCCCTAGAAGGATGAAGCTTATAAATTCTCTAACACAGAGACTAGAGAAAGTGTGATCCTGTAGCTATCATCTCAGTCTTTCCCAACCATCATAGAAATGGTCATGATGCTAAGAGTTATGACCAAGCAGAATGCTGAAGGCCATGCCCTGCTCCATAAAAATGCATGAGTGGCATTGAAGGAATTTCTGCAGGAATGCTTGTTTCTGGAATGATTACAACAATATGTGCAATACTATCACATGCCTTTCAACATTATCTGTTGGTACTTCTTTGAATGATTATTTATAAAGGAGGGCCTTCCAACACAACTCCATGGTTGTGTCCTCAGATACAAACTCTACTGGATACAATGGAGATTGCTCACAGGTTAAGTTTATAGCAGAGATGGGAAAATTGCATTCCCAGATATCCCAGCCAACATGACCATTGGCCAGCATAAACTAGTGTATTTTGGGACTTGTGGGCTTTATTCTCCATGGTTTATGCAGGACACAGGCAATTGTGGCATTTTAAATGCTGTTGAGCTACAGTCCTGGACAACCCAATCAAATGGATGGGTTCATCCCTAGCTGTTCTTTAAGTTCACCATGAGAAAACATATTCGGAGTTTATCGATGCTGATGCCATGCCAGCTGATATACATTTAATCATCAAGGACATCAGGTCAGCACGGGGGTTGTGTTAGGGTTTGCTTTTTCTGATGCTATTGTGGACTTGAGTCAAGGAGCTCCGACACAACATTGAGTCATGTGACTCCATCGGGATCGTTGAGCACTGAACTGGGCCTATGTTGAATTGTTATATTATTGATTTACTGTTATGTATTTTTTGCTGAATTTTTATATATTATATTTGATGGATTGTAACCCTGATCTAATTTATGTTATGTACTTGTATTGTTTAATTTATGCTGTACGCCACTTCGAGTCACACGATGTGTTGCGTGAGGTGGAATAAAAATCTAACAATAAATAAATAAATAAATAATTTCCAAATAACCCCAAAAACTCAGAGTTTTACAAATGGTTACACCTGAGTGATATCTTTTTATTAATAGCCCACCTACTCCCACTGCGAAACACTATTCTCTAGAGAGTTTCACCTGGCACCACCTTTTCTACACTTGGCAAATACTCTCTTTTACTGCCCATTTACATTCCTATATCTTTCACCACCTTGCTGTTTTTAAAGATTCCCTTTATTTCTATGAATATTTTCCAGACCTTCAGAAGGTTTAAAGGATTTGACATTTTAGTTTTTCTTTATTGTAACCAAAATTAAAATTAGGCATGTGTGTCCTTAGTTCTTAAGACTTATGTTTATTTTTGTGTTTGAGATAATTGAACACATGACAAGTTGTATAAATAGACAAATAATAAACATAATTATGGACAGAGATAAAGGACATCATGCAGGAAGCGGCAAAGAAAACCATACCAAAAGAAAAGAAGCGTAAGAAAGCAAAATGGTTGTCTGATGAGGCTCTTAAAATAGCAGAGGAAAGAAGGAAGGCAAAAGTCAAAAGAGAAAGGAAAAAATACAACCTTCTGAACACAGAATTTCAAAGAAAAGCAAGGAGAGATAAGGAAAACTACCTAAAAGAACAGTGCAAAGAAATGGAGGAAAACAACAAAAGAGGCAGGACTAGAGATCTCTTCAGAAAAATCGGGGAAATAAAGGGAACATTTAAAGCAAAAATGACCATGATAAGGGACAAAGACGGAAAAGAGCTAGCTGATGCAGAAGAGATTAAGAAAAGATGGAAAGAGTACACAGAGGAACTCTACAAAAAGGACCTCAACACTCCTGATAACCACAATGATGAAAAAACTGAACTCGAGCCAGACATCCTGGAGAGCGAAGTTATAAAGGCCCTAAAGAGCACTGCAAACAACAAAGCTAGTGGATATGATGGTATCCCAGTCGAATTTTTCAAAGCGCTAAAAGATGATGGCGTCAAATTACTACACTCAATATGCCAGCAAATCTGGAAAACAAAACAGTGGCCACAGGATTGGAAAAGATCAGTATACGTCCCAATCCCAAAAAAGGGCAACGCCAAAGAATGCTCAAATTACCGAACAATTGCACTCATCCCACACGCCAGCAAGGTGATGCTCAAGATAATACAGGACAGACTTCAGCAGCATGTGGAGAGAGAACTACCAGAGGTGCAGGCCGGTTTCAGAAGAGGCAGGGGGACTAGAGACCACATTGCCAACATACGTTGGATCATGGAGAAAACAAAGGAATACCAGAAACAAGTTTACTTTTGTTTCATTGATTACACTAAGGCATTTGACTGTGTGGACCACAACAAGATGTGGCAAGTAATTAAAGAGATGGGAATACCAGAGCACATCATATGCCTCCTGAGAAATCTGTACATGAACCAAGAAGCAACAGTTAGGACGGAACATGGAATGACAGAGTGGTTTGGAATAGGAAAAGGAGTAAGACAAGGCTGCATTTTATCACCCTGCTTATTCAATCTATACACAGAGCACATAATGCGAAATGCAGGGATGGAGGAATCACAATATAGGATTAAAATTGCTGGGAGAAACATAAACAATCTGAGATATGCAGACGATACCACCCTAATGGCAGAAAGTGAGGAAGACCTAAAGAACCTCTTGATTGGGCTGAAGGAGGAGAGTGCAAAAGCTGGTTTGAGACTCAATATCAAGAAAACCAAGGTAATGGCAACAGGCCCAATCAGTTCCTGGAAAATAGATGGGGAAGAAGTAGAAGCAGTGACAGATTTTACTTTCCTGGGATCAAAGATCACGGCAGATGGGGATTGCAGCCATGAAATAAAAAGGCGACTGATTCTTGGGAGACAAGCCATGAGAAACCTGGGGAACATAGTGAAAAGCAGAGACATCACATTGAAAACAAAAATTAGAATAGTCAAAGCAATGGTATTCCCAGTGGTAATGTACGGATGTGAGAGCTGGACAATTAGGAAAGCTGAACGCAGAAGAATAGATGCCTTTGAAATGTGGTGTTGGAGGAGAGTTTTGAGAGTACCCTGGACAGCGAGGAGAACAAATAGGTCAATCTTAGAAGAAATCAACACTGACTGCTCATTGGAAGGGCTAATAGTAAAGACGAAGCTAAAGTATTTTGGACATCAAATGAGAAGGGAGGATTCACTTGAGAAGGCCCTGATGTTGGGAAAGGTGGAGGGCAAAAGAGGAAGGGGGAGGCCAAAGATGAGATGGCTAGATGGTATTGTAGACACAACGGGCACAGAACTGGGAGTGCTGAGGGGGATGGTGGAGGACAGAGGTGCCTGGAGAACAATGGTCCATAGGGTCGCAAAGGGTCGGAACCGACTGTGCGACTGAACAACAACAACAAAGTAAACAGAATTGCATCCAAAACTGGTTTTTGGCGTATCAGAGAGTAAACAAAACAAAACAAGACAAAAAAGCCTGTGGCACCCTAAAGACTAACTCCTGCATTTTAACGTTAGCTTTTGTGATGGTTGTGATTTCTTGATGTTGTGATTTATATGATGTTGTGATTCATTTGTTATTATGGTATTGTATTTTACTGTATTGTGATATGTATATATTTTTGACATGATATGTATAATGTGCATTGGATGTTCTAGTGTTGTGAGCTGCCTGGAAGTGCGTTGTTGAGTGGGTGGCATACAAATCCAAACATCATCATCATCATCATCATCATCATCATCATCATCATCATCATCATCATCATCATCATCATCATCATCATCATAATATCAGAACTTTTGTCGGCAGGGTGATGTCTTTACGTTTAATTATGCTGCCTAGGTTTGCCATATTTTTCCTCCCAAGGAGTATGTGTCCTTTTATTTCATGGCTGAAGTCATTGTCTGCAGTGATCTTAGATCCCAAGAAGGTAAAGTCTGTCACTGCTTCCAATTCTTCTGTATATAAATAATAATAATAATAATAATAATAATAATAATAATAATAATAATAATAACAACAACAATAATAATAATAATAATAATAATAATAATAATAATAATAATAATTCCACTTCATCAGACATAAGAGTGGATTTTCATGGCATACATTTATACATCTGATATAGAGGCCCAGAATAGCTGGGCAAAGTTGGTTGGTTCAGGAGATGGAAGTGCAAATCAATGAGTTATTTACAATCAGTAATAAAATGCAATCAGTTTGTCTTTCTACAGCAGTGAATCTCTGATGGATGCCAGTCCAAGGAGCCAGGTTTGCAAAATAAACATTTTGAGTGTTATTTCAAGTGGCATGTTCTGCCGACCCCCAGTTTCTCGCTTAGCTTTAGCTGCCCACATGCTCCGCTTATTTCCAGATGTACAAGATTTCTCACCACCGAAAACTGCCGCCCTTATTAGCATGTTCTTGAGAAAGAGAGAAAGAGAGTAAAATAAATACAAAAGTCTTACTTTCCCCTACAGCTGAGATGGTTCCACTGCTGTGCCTTTAATGGAGTAGAGAGACTGCAGAAAGGCTGCAATGCTGCTCAGTAAATTTAATGACTTCATGAAGATAAATGTTTCCTGTCTTGTCAGAATACATTTTAGGCCACCATTCCTTCGAGTACTACATTCCCGTAGCACTTTGCTGCATAATAGCATGGTGAGATTTCCACCCTCCTCTCCACGTGAAATTGCACTTTGAGCAAGAAATAATGTTTCTGCATTGCCTGGTACATTTTTTTTATCACCGCCAATGAATAGGAGTAAATTAAGTATTATGGCTAACATTATTCATAAGGACCCAAATTCCTAATTCATTTTGCATAGCATAGGAACTAATGCCAAACAGATGACTTTAATTTCCAAAAGATTCCCTCAAACAGTGCAGCCAGGTAATCTTTCCTATCCAGAAGCGTTGCACTGTAAACTTGATGATGTGCAAATGAACCAATGATCCTTTTAAGGATTCCAAATGACAATAATATCTATTAATACAGGGATTCTCAACCTGCAACCTGCAGGCTGGATGCGGCCCCAGCACCATTTCATGTGGCTCCACACTGCCTCCACCACGCTAGGAAGTGCCATGTGGTGGAGGAAGGGCAAAATGGCCGTCCGGCCCCTGAAGCTGTCTGAGGGAGCATGACTCGGCCCCCGGCTTTAAAAGGTTGAGAACTCTTGTATTAATAAAGAAGGCAGGGGTGCCCAAACTTTTTGGGCCACAGCCATGTGGTTCAGGGGGCCGGCCACTATGGCCCGGGGCTGGTTCCAGCCCCTGACACCAATTCATCTGGCCCACAAAGCCCTCGTTGCTCTCAGAAGTGGAAGTAAAACGTGTTGAGAGATCCCATAAATGATATGCAAGTGCCATTTTTGTAAGACCAGGTATTATAGTTCTCTCAGTGAACTACATTGAAGAGAACAACATAAATGGATTGATGCTGAACTGGCTTCATATATAGTAACACTGATTTATAAGCCACCTAATATACTCTTCTGCTTTTAAAAAAAAATCTAATATGGAAAAGTCAAACACTAAATTTCTAGTTGGAGAGTTCAACAGCCAAAGCAGGCTTTGGGGCTATACGCACAATGATGAAAATGGTTACACAGTTCTATGACAGGCAGAATCCCATTCGACTGCAGAGGCTTGGTGGTTAAGACACTGGACTTGATGACTGGAAGGTTGGCAGGTCAGTAGTTTGAGACCCAAGTACGGCATGGCGGAGCGAGCTCCCATCTCTGTCCCAGCTCCTGCTAACCTAGCAGTTCGAAAGCAAGAAATTGCAAGTAGATTTATAGGTGCCACTTTGGTGGGAAAGTAACCGTGTTCTGTGCACTTCGGTGTCTAGTATGCCTGCCACATGTCCACGGAAACATCTGCAGACACAGACAGCACTGGCTCTTTGGCTATAAATGGAGATGAGCACTGAAAACTAGAGTCAGATACAACTGGTTTTCGAGCAAACGTGGCCTTTACCTAATGGCTTTCAAGCAAGGGGGACCTTTACCTTTACCTAAACTATTCAGTTCATTTAACAGTAGCAAGTAGCAGAGAGCCAGCGCTGTCTGCTTCTGCAGACGTTTCCGTGGTCATGTGGCAGGCATGACTAGACACCGGAGTGCACGGAACGCTGTTACCTTCCCACCAAAGTGGTCCCTACTTATCTACTTGCAATTTCTTGCTTTCGAATTGCTAAGTTGGCAGGAGCTGGGACAAAGACGGGAGCTCATTCCATCCTGCAGTACTCGGGTATCGAACTGCTGGCCTTCCGCCTCCAAGCCAGTGTCTTAGCCACAGGAGCCACTGCAGTTTAAAAGGTAATGAAAATAAAACAGAATAATGAGTTGAAGAAATAATACAAGTCATTTTCCTAAGCACACTAAATCACATTGCCAAACTATGGTTTATGATAGCCATGGTTTTGTTTTTAACCATAAACTGTACCACAGAGGACAAGCCCCCTCCCATTTTACTTTCCTTGTTTTTGAACCCCACCTACCCAAAGCTTTTGTCAGTTATTGGTTTGAAGTGGGCGGTTGGAGAAAAAGCCAAGATAAACTGCAGTTGTCAGTCTCTATGATAAAGACAAGCCATGGTTTAAACAAACTAGAGTTTGTAAGCCAGAATTGTAATTTGTAACTGGTTAATACAGCCCACAGCTGTATTAACACAGCTGTATCGTCAGTGACTCAAGTGGCTAAGATGCTAACTGGGAAGCAGAAGGTCAGCAGTTCGATTCCCGAGTACTGCAGGACGGAAATGAGCTCCCGTCTTTGTCCCAGCTCCTGCCAACCTAGCAGTTCGAAAGCAAGAAATTGCAAGTAGATAAATAGGAACCACTTCGGTGGGAAAGGTAACAGCATTCCGTGCGCTCCGGTGTCTAGTCATGCCTGCCACATGACCACGGAAACGTCTGCAGAAGCAGACAGCGCTGGCTCTTTGGCTTAGAAACAGAGATGAGCACTGCACCCTAGAGTCGGATACGACTGGCTTTCGAGCAAGGGAAACCTTTACCTTTACTTAACTGGTTAAAAACGTTAAACAATGACCCACATCTGAACCCATCCAATAAATTGTTCCAGCCTTTTGCATTACAAAACAATTACATTTTCCCCCCGAAGTTTAGAAATAATAAGTGTGGTGCTACTTCTAATTTTTCCGTTGCTTCATAAAATGTCTAATTCTCATTTCTATTTTCTGCTTCTGCCTGCTGTATTATCAAAGCACAATAACTGTAGCAAAAGCAAGAGACAGTAGACGGGAATCCATTAAGCTTGGTAATGGTGGTAATTTGCTGGCTAAATTCCCTATTCCAGCATTGCATGGCATCACAACATCCTGCAGCTCTATCCCAGGAAGAGGGTTGTTTGTGAAATGAGAACAATTAAACCACAACCTGGAGCACAAAGAGATTAAAATGACTGCTAAGATTCTTTTACTCTTTCAGTGGCACTTGGAGGAAGGTTTGCAAAGGAAACAGAAATGGGTTTTCATGTTGAAATTATCCACGTCAAATCTGAAGCCTTTCAAAAACGCGGCCCTTAAAGAAGACAAGAGGATGGCAATTAAAAATTCAGATTAAGTTAAGAAGGCTAGATGTGATGCCATCGGATCTGTTAGAGGCTGCGGTGGCTCCGAGGTTAAGAAACTTGCCTTGTTAGCTGTGCGCTGGCAGTTCGAGACCTGGGTACTGCGTGACGGATTGAGTGACCGTCTCTGTCCCAGCTCCTGCCAACCTAGCAGATTGAAAGCAAGTAGATAAACAGGTACCACTTTGGTGGGAAGGTAAACAGCATGTCCACTCATGCCTGCCACATGTTCACAGGAACATCTGCAGACACCGATACTGCTGGCTCTTTGGCTATAAACAGAGGTGTGCACCGAACCCTAGAGTCAGATACGACTGACTTTCGAGCAAGGGTGACCTTTATTTTTACTAATGGTGAGATGGATTGTGTGGCTTTGGAGGAGACCAGAGAAACCACTAAACACTGAATTAGTTCATGTTTGTGTATTCCTTTATACCTACTTAAAACTGAACACTTTTTAATATTCAAACTGGTGTTTGGAAGTCATTTGGGATTCTAATATTTACCAGTTCTCGATAGACACCTGTCCCAGCTCTTGCCAACCTAGCAGATCGAAAGCAAGAAATTGCAAGCAGATAAATAGGGAGCACTTTAGTGGGAAAAGATCTTGGGGACATGAAAGGAGCCTCATTTGAACATCCCCTAAGTGGAGTTTCTCTCGCAAAAATCCTTTAAACCAAGAATTATTTCTGACATGAAATTATTATTACAGTAAAACCCTGTTTTACGGAAGCCCCATTTTATGAGAACCCTATATTATGGAAGGAAACTCTGGGGAAATCATGTCCCATTTTAAGGAAAAAATTGTTTTATGGAACGGGTTTCCCCAGAATTTCCTTGAGTCTTGTAAGTCTAAAAGGGCGGCCCTGTGCCACCCTGCGCCACCTGCCCCCACTTGAATCCATCTTGATGGAGTGTAGCAGCTTCATCAATACTGGTCCCAAGGTGATGAGGACTTTGTGTGCCAAAAGGACTCGGGACCAGAAAGTGACTCGTGGAACTGGATCAGTGGTATGGGTGTTATGCTGCGATGTGGTAGGCAGATGAAAGGCCACTGCATTATATTCTCAGGACAGTCTCTATGGCTGATCACCATGATGATTGCCGATATTCAGACTCGGATATGGCAGAAGAAGAAGACTAAGGAGAAATGTCTGGGAGGCTAGTTCATTGCTTTCTTTGAATTTCCTCTTCCAAAGCAAAGGGGACCCCTTTCTGAAATCTTCACTTTTCAAGTCTCCAGACTGAATATGGTCACAAACAAAGTAGTCAAAAGGCCAATATTTTGGGTTACAGCTGTGTGTTTATTGAAATCTGCAGTTTAACCCTTAGAGACTTGGACTCACGATAGATTGCTGAGATCACATCATTGTAACCAACATTACTTTAGAGAATGGGAATTACTAAACTACATTAGTGATAAGTAACATTGTAAAGACCATCTCATTGGCAAGTAATGTAGATCTCCCTCTTGTACGTATTAGCAAGAAGAAAAGATCTGCCGAATGTGAGCATCTGTCAAGACAATATAAGCAGTTGTAAGCAACTTTAACAAAGTGCCACTGTATATTAATACGACAGGGCGCTTGGTTTATGTGCATGAAAACATTTTCTATAATTGAGTTATGAAAGCAAATAAAGATTATACTGATTTGTTTTCCTCTGTTAGGGAAATTCTAAATCCAGCATGAAACATAAAGCTAGGGTAATGGAGATTGTTATTAAAATTGACCTTGATCAGAGTTTTATTATGTCAGAAACAAGACAGACACACACAGAGAGAGTCTGCTCTGAAGATGCAGAGTTGTCATGGGATTAGACCACATCTACAGCAATATGTCTCCATGGCAACAAATCAAACACCATGTCCTATGATTGCTGTTGTCAGTTTCAAAAACCATGAACTTAGTGTGGAATAATTATAAAGAAAAGCAGACATCTCTCACAAAGAGGTAAAAGGGGCATCAGCAATTGATTGGGATGTGTTGACTTGTTTTTAAAATGCTAATTAACTCCATCAATGTTATGTCCGGCGCTTATAAGCATTAGTCCAGACAACGATGAACAAAACAGCAACAAGTCTTTATTCAACAGTCTTTTAGAGATGAGCTTATAAGGTGCTCCGGACACAGAGATGGCTATACAATCCCAGAGGAATCAGTCCCTCTGGACTCTTGCCATAGCGGGGCAAATACTAGCTACCATAGAAGCGTAGCATAATGGAGGAGACCCAGGCTTAGCCATATCTGTCAACCATGGCTCCGGACAATACGGGACCTGCGCAGAACAGTTCTGTGCAAGTTGCCTTCTACGCATGCATAGAAGGCTTTTACGCTTGCGTAGAACCCTTTTACGCTTGCGTAGAAGGCGACTTGCGCAGAAGGGATGTGCAGTACCTCTTTCCCCCCGCTGCCAAATTCTGGGGTTTTGGCAGCTCCGGGCGGGAAATGGCGCAAATCGGCACTGAAAAACAGGAAATCCCGGCCAATCCAGGAAGGTTGACAGATATGGGCTTAGCATGTATTTGGCTACCTGCATGGAGTGGGATGTGTAGTCCGGTCTGGCCTCACCCTTGTTTACTCGTGGGGCTTATATAGTGTCTCCTTGGTGGTGGCTCCTCGATACAAATTAGCAACCCGCCGGATAACCGTAACTGACCAATCATAACAGGGAATATATGTACTTATATGGAGAACAGGATCCAAAACTGTGTCCAATCACAGGGCTTGGATTAGCATAATGAGTGCGCCCTGTGTAGGGTTTTTTCGCGCCACTTTAAACTCCTAATTCGGATGGTGGGAAACCGTCATTTTCCTCTTGCAAGGCACTGCCCGCGCTACTTGCAAATGTGCCTCAATACACAACAATCAATCCGATTAACTTGACACCTGTGCTGCTTGGTGACAGGAGGAAACCACAGACTATACAAAAAGCATTCATTCTTCCTAGCTGATATGAAGCATAACTTTAAGAGGGGGAGGCCTGGGCAGAACCTTGAACATATTTATATAGTTGCATTGCAGGCATAAAAATCCAGAATGCTGTTGGTAAGTTCCAATAACAATGGCATGTGGCATTCAAACCAACTTCCCCTCTAGTTCAGAAAATGTGAAAACATACTTGAGTTGGCTGCATGTTTAGTCTCCTACAACCAATGAGCTATTTAAATCCATAGGTTCCAAAGATATACTTTTTGTGGTCATGGAAGAGAGATGCATTCATGAGCATGTTGCTCAATCTTCAATTTTTTTAAAGGTGAGCTAGAAATATTTGGTTTACCAGCCTTTCCTCAGATGGGCATAATGATAATAGAAAGGATTGTTTTCACTCTAGACAACTTTCTTCATCATCCTCTCTTCTCCTCTCTTCTTCCATATTGATATTGAAAGTATCGAGGAAATTGAGACTTCACAGAAACATGCAAACACAGTTCGAAGGGGAAATACCCAAGAAGGTTCATGAGCTGTGCTGGTTGTTCTCCATTATTATTATTTTTGGTGTGGTTTCATATGACATTTTTTTATTTGTAAAGATCACTGGAATGAAAGGATATTAGGTAAAGGTTGCCCTTGCAGCACTTGGATCTCAAATTGCTGACCTGCTGACTTTTCAGTCGTCAAGTTCCGCATCTTAACTACTAAGCCACCACAGACTCCATAATGGGAAGCATCCTCAATACCTGCTAGAACTCTTTGTGGGGGAATCTTTCCCAGACTGAGAGGGTTCACCCCAAGGGAAGCATGGTACACCACCACAAGGGCATGGGCTTTTTCTGTGGTGGCTCCGACATTGTGGAATAGTCTATCTATCATATCCATTAGGCCCCAGCACTTCAAATGTTCCACAAATGAAAGAGGCGTTTCATATTATATTCTGCCCATGTGATTTTGTTTAGTTGCCATATAGGGATCCATTTTTATTTAATGCTATTTCTAAATGGTTCTTTAGTTTCATGTCTATTTCTGATCTTTTTTTTTAAAAAAAATCTATTGTTGTTGTCTATAATCACTATTATTGTAGAACTGCCCACAGTGGCTGTCTAGTTCAGGGGTTCTCAACCTTTTCAAGCCGAGGGCTGGGTCACGTTCGCTCAGACAGCTTCAGGGGCCGGATGGTCATTTTGCCCTGCCTGCCACACATGGCACTTCAGGGTGTGGCAGAGGTGGTGGCGGACCGCATGAAATGGTGTCATGGGCCGCATCTAGCCCCTGGGTTGAGAATCCTTGGTCTAGTTATATGAGCAGTATAAGAGCAAAGTAAATAAGCAAGCAAGCAATAGAAAGAAAAATGTGGAAGGGTATAATGTGTCTCCATCTATCCCTGCTTATGCTACATTTCTACAGTATAGATCACTGGGTCTATTGAAAATTTATGCCACAGTCTACAGAACAGTACAATCAGGAATCAGCCAAAAATAAAGATACATGTGAGAAACTCATGTAAGTTTGGGGGGGGGGGGGTGAGGGAGATTTCCTGCATTAAGCACAAAAAAACTACCCCCATATCACACTTTAGAGCCGGGTTTATGGGGTTTGCAGTAATGACACAATGACTATTATGCAGCACAGATAAAGCTCTGAAAGGAGGAGATGCGTATCTGAATTGTCCAAGCGAGAACAGTAAACCAGCACAACTCTTCTGAGAAGCAATGATTAAGCACTTCATTATTTAATAGTGGGGATCAACAGAATAGGGACTGCACTGACAATGTACTGCGAATGATGCCGGGGAGCATTAATTTTTCTAACTACAACTCCCATGATCCTTAGTCAGCATAGCTGTTGGCTTGGCTAAGGATTACATCAGATGGACGATTTGGGGAATTGAGGTTTAAAAAAAAAATCCTCCAAAAGAGAACATTTCCAAGTTCCACTTGTAAGTGGCACATTTCTAAGTGTCTGATGTGGGGGAAAACATTATTTGTGTGCAGAAGATTATTGTATAGCAATAAAACAGCTGTTTATTCACTGGTCAATCAAACTAAAATATTTAGGCAAATAGAAAGGCCTCTATCTGACATCCCCAACATAACAAAAATAATAATAATTAAGAATCATTAGACATATTCCTGTACTCAGAGAGGGGGAAAGCATAGTACTCCAGGGCTATTTTTGCCATCCTAGCCCTGATGTCCATACCTGTCAAGTATCCCATATTGGCCGGGATTTCCCATATTCCAGTGCTTGATCCTCTCCTTTCCCACCGCTGTCCCATATTTTGAATGGTGGGGAAAGGGGTTACTGTGCATGCGCGCCCATCAGAGGCAGCCGTGCATGTGCGCAAAGGGGTTCTGCACATGCACAAAGGGGTTCTGCGCATGCACAAAGGAGTTATTGCTGTGTATGGCTGCTCAGGCCGGAGCAGTTCCCATATTTTCTGGTGCCGCGCTTGATGGGTATGCTGATGTCTGTGGTGGTCTTTATAAAGGCAAAGCTAGTCAAGGTAGCCACTACAAAGTGCCCAGCCATAACCTCAATCAGATGCAAGGAAAACATCACATAGGGATCTTTGGCATTGGTATGAATTGCTGTGGTGGGACATGCATACCCATGGGGCACAGACGGAGATTTATTGCTTCCTTCCAATGTCATAAAACTCAGATCTGCATTCTTCATTTTTAAAAAAAATTAACAACTCTCTAAATGCTGCAGCCATACAGTCCCAGGTCATGTTCTCTGGGGTGTTCTCGGAATGGTAGGTAAAAGTAAAGGTCATCCTTGCTCGAAAGCCAGTCGTATCTGACTCTAAGGTTCAGTGCTCATCTCCATTTATAGCTCAATAGCCAGTGCTGTCGGTGTGTGGCAGGAATATTTAGACATTGGAGCGCATGGAGCACTGTTACCTTTCCACCAAAGGGGTACCTATTTGTCTACTTGCAATTTCTTCCTTTCAAACTGCTAGGTTGGCATGAGCTGGGACAAACGACGGGAGCTCACGCTGTCATGCAGCACTCGGGTCTCGAACTGCTGACCTGCAGACCTTCCAGTCAACAAGCTCTCAGCGTCTTAATAACATAGGATTTAAAACACACTGCTGTCAGCTACTGTATATTTACTGAAAATTATTCCTGTATGAATAAAATTCCAATAAATAGCTAGCCAGATCCTACTTTGGCACTGGAAAGAAAAATGGGAGCCCTTGCATGTGGCAAAGCTCCCAGAAAAAGAAGAGGAGAGATTTTCTTGAAGAAAATGGCATTTGTATCTATTGTTTCAGGCTTTGATCAGCAGATGGAGCTGCCTTCGCTCGTAGCGAGCCCCAGAAGCAAGATCAACAAGGCGGTGTGAGTCCCTTCAGGTTCTGCAAGGGCTTTGTTGAAGATCTGCTAGGCTACGGTATGAGGAGTTGCTCCCAGACTGCTGAAATAATAACAATAACTGTTGTGTTCTATGACTGTACCTTTTACAATGTATCCATTCACGTGTTCAATGTAACCATGCTTGTGTAACATTATAACCAGCAGCTGCTTAACTGTAGCCCTTGCAATAGGACGCGAGCTAATGACCACCTGGTGGCAATAGCGAGCGTTCAAGCTCTCCTGGCCCAGACTCACCAGCAAACAACAGCGCGGGAAGATTCCCGCCATCACCTACACCTGGACAAGAAGGGCGTGACCGTCCATGACGTCACGCGGACAGTAACCAATAGACTGTCGAGGAGCCACATTCAAATGTATAGCCACTGTATATATTGAGCTACCCATCCACCATTACCTCATGTTCCCCTGGATCATCATGCAATAAACCTGTGTTAAGCCAACCTTTCGGCTGTTCATTGTCTTTGGTCCCATACACTAAATTGGCGACGAAGGTGGGATATGGCTGCCCACGGGACCAAGACATGCGCTGGTTTCGAAATCAGGAGACCGGCAGACTGGGACATCTTCGAGATGGACTTCCAGGGAGCCCTGGTAGAATCCGAAGTCACGGATGAGGCCAAGAAACGGGCCATCTTCACCCGGATGCTGGGGCCAGACACCAAGAGGGTCTTGGTGGACCTGATCGCGCCGAGGAGGGCGAGTGAATTCAAGGTGAAAGAGCTCATGCACATGCTGCGTGAGTACTTCCGGCCCTCGACGGCAATGTTCCCCGCTCGGAGCGCGTTTTGGAGGTGAGTCCAAGCGCCCGGGGAGACGGTTGCCGACTTCGCAGCGGCCCTGCGACTGGCGGCCGGCCCATGCAAATGGGAGAACGTAGAGATCACGCTAAGAGACTGCGTGCTGTGCGGCCTGAGCGATGCCGAAACTCAGCGCACATTGATGAACCGTGAGCCACCCCCCACATTGCAGGAGGTTCTGAAGGAGGCACAAGCCGCGGAAGCTATGAAGGCCGGCGTCCAGGAGCTCCAGGACTGGCGGCCAAAGATGGGCAAGGCAGAGACTTCGGTGCACGTTTCGGTGCACGCGGCCCGGGGAGTTTCGAAGTCGTCCGCGGAGAGCAGCGACGACGAGGACGTCCGGAAGGTCCGGAAAGAAGGCCGGCGTTGCGACGGCTGCGGAGCGAACCATGACCGCGCCAAATGCCCCTTCAGAAAGGCCGAGTGTCACAACTGCGGCCGCCGCGGGCACATCGCCAAGGTCTGCAGGAAAAGGCGCGAGGCCCGGAAGAGCTCGAGAGACCGCGCAACGAGACCCAAGGACGGCACCCAGGCCACGAGGAAGCGAGACGGCGTGGGCCGCATCGCCGACGACAGCGAGGACGACGCACCGGTGTTCAGCGTGTCCGCGGGACACCCCCGTTATTTTGTTGAGGTACTAGTACAAGGGGCCCCCATTAGGATGGAAATTGACTCGGGTTCCTCATATTCCATCATTCCCCAGAAGGAGTTCCTGAAAATTGCCCCCCACGTGCGGCCCAAACTCAAAGCTTTGAGGTCCACGCTACGGGACGTGCAAGGGAACTGCATTCCGGTGTTGGGGGTTGGGAATTTTTGGGTCCAATTTAAGAAACACGCCGCGACTCTCCCCCTAGTTGTTCTCAAAGGGGGGAATTGCAGCCTCCTTGGGACTCAATGGTTCCAGCCCCTGGGTTTGTTCATTGGGGGGGTGCACGCCGTTGCCGTTGGGACTGACCCGATACAGGAGGTGTGCGACGCGCACCCCGAAGTCTTCAAAAAGGGACTTGGGAAATATAAGGGACCCCCAGTAGCCTTCGACCTAGACCCTGAGGTCCGCCCAATAAGACTCAAACCGCGCCGGGTGCCATTCGCGCTCAAGGACAAAATAGAGGCGGAACTGGACAAATTGGTTGGCCAGGGGATTCTTGTTCCTGTTGATTCTGCGGAGTGGGAAACTCCAATTGTAACAGCACTAAAGGCCAACGGGGAGGTGCGCATATGCGCTGATTACAAGTGCACCATCAACAAGGCCATTCGCCCTAATGCGTATCCGGTCCCGGTAGTCAGCCATTTGCTGGCCAGGTTACATGGGGGAAAGTGTTTCGCTAAGCTCGACTTAGCACAAGCCTACCAGCAGCTCTCGGTGACCCCAGCTGCCGCTGCTGCACAAACTATAGTCACCCATAAGGGGGCGTTCCAGGTGACGCGCCTTCAATTCGGCGTAAACTCGGCGCCTGGAATTTTCCAGTCACTCGTGGAACGCCTCCTGAAGGGGCTCGAGGGGGTGTTGCCTTATTTTGATGACGTGTTGATAACGGGGGGGAGTCAGGCCGAATTGGCAAAGAGGTTGGGTAAGGTCCTGGCGATATTCGAAAAGGCGGGGTTGAGACTGCGAAAAGACAAATGCGTCTTCTTCGCGACCGAGGTCGAATTCCTAGGGTTCCGTGTCACTCCTGAGGGAATAAGGCCGTCCAAGTCTAAGGTAGCCGCCATCAAGCAAGCCCCTCGCCCCACCTCCAAGCCCGAGTTGCAGTCGTTCCTAGGGCTGCTGAACTTTTATCACTCCTTCCTTCCCCGGCAAGCAGCCGTGGCCGAGCCGTTGCACAGGCTGCTTAAAAAGGACGAGGCATGGAAGTGGGGTGACCAGCAAGAGAGGGCATTTAGTGAGCTAAAGCAGCTTCTGGCGTCTGACGCCATCCTCACCCATTTCAACCCCAAGCGGCCAGTGGTCCTCATCTGTGATGCATCCCCGGTGGGGGTGGGGGCGGTGCTGTGCCACGTACTGGAAAACGGGAGGGAGGCCCCGATAGCGTTCTATTCCAGGTCCCTGTCCCAAGCGGAGAGAAACTACGCCCAGACAGACAGGGAAGCATTAGCGATAATTGCGGGAACAAAAAAGTTCCACGACTTCCTGTATGGCCGCCCCTTCACAATCGTAACCGATCACAAGCCCCTGCTAGGCATCTTTACCGCAGATAAGCCCACGCCACAGATCCTGTCCCCTAGGATGCTTAGGTGGGCCATTTTTCTTAACGCGTATCAGCACGCGTTAGTGTACCGGCCCGGGAGGGAGATCAGCCATGCGGACGCTCTATCGAGGTCCCCCCTTCCCCAGGAAAACAGCCACGTGGGCGGGGAGGAGCCAGACCATCAGGTACTGATGATAGAAGTCCTCGACTCGCCCCCAATACTGCCCGCCGACATCGCCAAGGCGACCGGCAAGGATAACATTTTAGCAAGGGTTAGCTCCTGGGTGCAGAAAGGGTGGCCAGCGTCCTCCCCGGCAGCGGAGTTCGACCCATTTTTCCGAAAGAAGTTAGAGTTGTCCCTTGAGAGGGGGTGCCTTCTGTGGGGCCAGCGAGTAGTGATCCCGGCGTCCTTACGGCCGAGGGTACTCAAACTCCTGCACGTCAGTCACCCTGGGATTGTGCGCTCCAAAGCCCTGGCTCGGAGCTATTTCTGGTGGCCCCAGCTAGACGCCGACATCGAGCACATGGTCGGCACTTGTGAGCCCTGCCAAAGTTCCAGGCCAGAAGAAGCCCGCCTGCCTCACAGGGAGTGGGACGCGGCGAAGGGGCCGTGGTCCCGAGTTCATGTAGACTTTGCTGGCCCGTTCCGTGGGACGCTGTTTCTCCTTGTGGTGGATGTCTTCTCCAAGTGGTTGGAGGTCATTCCGGTTACAAGCACGTCCACGGCCACAACCATAAAGCATTTGCGGAGGGTCTTTTCCACGTTCGGTTTACCCGACACCCTCGTAAGCGACAACGCAAGTTGTTTCACGTCCTCTGAGTTCAGGGCATTCACAGAAATCAACGCCATTCGACACATCACCTCCGCTCCGTTTCACCCTGCCACAAACGGCCAAGTAGAGCGCCTTGTGCGCACCACCAAGGACGCGCAGCAGCGCATGGGGCCCGGGGACCTAAACCATCAAGTCTGCCAGTTTCTGCTAGGCTACCGAGTGACTCCCCTAGCGTCAGGATACTCCCCCGCAGAGCTGCTGATGCGCAGGAAGCTGACCACCATACTAACTAGGCTAGACCCCACGAGAGTAGAGGAAAAGGGGAGGAACATTGGGTTAGAGGACACAAAGAGTTTCGACGTGGGTGCCCCCGTGTATTGCAGGAATTATGCCAGCGCGGGTCCGGCCTGGGTACCGGGCGTCATCCTAGAGCGGACCGGCCCCGTCTCGTACCGCGTCGAGACCGACACAGGTCTACTCTGGAGGCGGCACGCAGACCAGCTCCGGCGCAGGATCCCCGGCGAACAGGGCACGGACCGCGGGACACAAGACTCAGCGTTAGGGTTCTCCCCCACCCGTTCAGCCCAAAGGGGAGGAAAGGGGGGCCATGGGTCCCCACCAAGGGGGGAGGAAAGGGAATCTGTCCTCGTAGATATCTTGCGGGATCGGTCAGCAGAGAGAAGGGAAGCCGATCTCATAAATATCCCGCAGGATCTCCCCACAAATACGGATACCCCAACAGAGTTAGACTTTGATTTCCAGAACCGGGGAAGTTTTGCGGAGTGGTCCCCCACCCGTCCAAGCGAGAAGAGGGGTTTTTCGTTAGCCCCGAGTGTCTCCGGTCTGCCCACAATGGAGTTTTTCCCTTCCCCCAAAACTGCCAAACCACGGCAAGCCTCTAACAAGTCTCCCTCTCCCGTTTCAGGACAAGGGACCAGGGAACGAGGAAGCAGTAGCGCCCCTGGGGCGGGTCAGCCCACATCGCGGCCCAAACGCGTTTGCAATAAGCCATCTTGGCTGAGGGACTTCGTCCCATCCTAGGGGGGAGGGATGTTGTGTTCTATGACTGTACCTTTTACAATGTATCCATTCACGTGTTCAATGTAACCATGCTTGTGTAACATTATAACCAGCAGCTGCTTAACTGTAGCCCTTGCAATAGGACGCGAGCTAATGACCACCTGGTGGCAATAGCGAGCGTTCAAGCTCTCCTGGCCCAGACTCACCAGCAAACAACAGCGCGGGAAGATTCCCGCCATCACCTACACCTGGACAAGAAGGGCGTGACCGTCCATGACGTCACGCGGACAGTAACCAATAGACTGTCGAGGAGCCACATTCAAATGTATAGCCACTGTATATATTGAGCTACCCATCCGCCATTACCTCATGTTCCCCTGGATCATCATGCAATAAACCTGTGTTAAGCCAACCTTTCGGCTGTTCATTGTCTTTGGTCCCATACACTAAAATAACCCATTTCCTTCCATGCAGGAGCTGACTGTGCAGTAACAACTACAGCGCTAATTGTAGTACTAAAAGAGGGACAGGTATGGATTACAGCCTTCTTACATGAAAACTCATTGGAAGATAGTCCATTACAGGTATGTGACGGAGGAATACAAATGCTTCAGGTTGCAAACGAGTACACCAGGTGTTCCCAACCTAAGGCTCATGGTGCCATTTCATGTGGTCCCCACCCCTCCAAGGGCATTTGAGAAACAAAATGGCCACCCCTTGAAGCTGTTGGGACAAAATGGCCACCACTCCCATCATACAGGCAGGGCAAAATGGCCTTCTGGCTCTTGAAGCTGACGGGGAGAGCGTGACCCAGCCCCCAGCTTGAAAAGTTTGGGAACCTCTGCAGTGCCCAGTTGTCTGAAGCAGGTCCCACTGAAGTCATGGAAGCTTGCTTATGATTAGTTATGTATAGATTTGCAGTGTGGCAGAACAATCTTACAGCATGAAAGAAATAGCACCTAAGGAGAACAAACTGTCGTTCACATTACCTTTTCCGGTTCTCAATGGGAAGAACAAACGTTCTTGAGGGTACGCAAGAGCAAAGCCAAAGTAAAAGATGGAGGGAAGATATCACTGGGCAAGGAACATCATTCAAGGAGGATATAGCTTAGGAACCCAACCTCCCCTACATCACTTGGAGGACCCTGAATAGGCTGAGGGTCGGAGTCCATAAATGTAAGACCAACATGATCAAGTGGGGGCTGCTTGCAGACAACGACACACTGTATGAATGTGGAGAGAGACAGCATCCAGCTCATCTACTGGTCTGCCAATTACTGCCAGAAACATGCACTGATGAGGACTTAGGTTTGATCAATGACAAAGCCCAAAAAGTGACTTCATTTTGGCAGTTCAGGGTTTGATCAGGACATGAAAGAAGAACTTGCAAGACCAAAATTACATTCCTTTCCCTTTGTTTTTTATTTCTTAAAATATGATCCCTGTTTATTCATTTGTGGAATATTCATTTTTTTTTAAAAAAATGAATAATTTGTTATTCAACTAATATGTACGACAGCAAAGCAAAAGAAGAACAATCAAGTCAGCATTATTAGTAACAAATCATACCTTCTATGTGCATACCTTCTCTTAAAATAGCAGAGGAAAGAAGGAACGCAAAAGCCAAAGGAGAAAGGAAAAACTACAATCATTTGAACACAGAATTTCAAAGAAAAGCAAGGAGAGATAAGGAAAACTACCTAAAAGAACAGTGCAGAGAAATGGAGGAAAACAACAAAAGAGGCAGAACCAGAGATCTTTTCAAAAAAATCGGGGAAATTAAGGGAACATTTAAAGGAAAAATGACCATGATAAGGGACAAAGAAGGAAAGGAGCTAGCTGATGCAGAAGAGATTAAGAAAAGATGGAAAGAGTACACAGAGGAACTCTACAAAAAGGACCTCAACACTCCTGACAATCACAATGATGAAGAAGTAGAACTTGAGCCAGACATCCTGGAGAGCGAAGTCATAAAGGCCCTAAAGAGCACTGCAAACAACAAAGCTAGTGGAGATGATGGTATCCCAGTTGAATTCTTCAAAGCGCTAAAAGATGATGGCGTCAAATTACTGCATTCAATATGCCAGCAGATTTGGAAAACAAAACAATGGCCACAGGATTGGAAAAGATCAGTATACGTCCCAATCCCAAAAAAGGGCAATGCCAAAGAATGTTCAAATTATCGAACAATCGCGCTCATCCCACATGCCAGCAAGGTGATGCTCAAGATAATACAGGACAGACTTCAGCAGCATGTGGAGAGAGAATTACCAGAGGTGCAGGCTGGTTTCAGAAGAGGCAGGGGGACTAGAGACCACATCGCCAACATACGCTGGATCATGGAGAAAACAAAGGAATACCAGAAACAAGTTTACTTTTGTTTTATTGACTACACTAAGGCATTTGACTGTGTGGACCACAACAAGATGTGGCAAGTAATTAAAGAGATGGGAATACCAGAGCACCTCATATGCCTCCTGAGAAATCTGTACATGAACCAAGAAGCAACAGTTAGGACTGAACAGGGAATGACAGAGTGGTTTGGAATAGGAAAAGGAGTAAGACAAAGCTGTATTTTGTCACCATGCCTATTCAACCTATACACAGAGCACATAATGCACAATGCAGAGATGGAGAAATCACAATATGGGATAAAAATTGCTGAGAGAAACATCAACAATCTGAGATATGCAGACGATACCACCCTAATGGCAGAAAGTGAGGAAGACCTAAAGAATCTCTTGATTGGGCTGAAGGAGGAAAGTGCAAAAGCTGGCTTGAGACTCAATATCAAGAAAACCAAGATAATGGCAACAGGCCCAATCAGTTCCTGGAAAATAGACGGGGAAGAAGTAGAAGCAGTGACAGATTTTACTTTCTTAGGATCAAAGATCACTGCAGATGGGGAGTGTAGCCATGAAATAAAAAGGCGACTGATTCTTGGGAGACAAGCAATGAGAAACCTGGGGAACATAGTGAAAAGCAGAGACATCACATTGAAAACAAAAATTAGAATAGTCAAAGCAATGGTATTCCCGGTGGTAATGTATGGGTGCGAGAGCTGGACAATTAGGAAGGAAGAACACAGAAGAATAGATGCCTTTGAAATGTGGTGTTGGAGGAGGGTTTTGAGAGTCCCCTGGACAGCGAGGAGAACAAATAAGTCAATCTTAGAAGAAATGAACCCTGACTGCTCATTGGAAGGTCAAATAGTAAAGATGAAGCTAAAATACTTTGGACATCAAATGAGAAGGGAGGATTCACTTGAGAAGGCATTGATGTTGGGAAAGGTGGAGGGCAAAAGAAGAAGGGGGAGGCCAAGGATGAGATGGCTAGATGGCATTG
The DNA here is from genome assembly GCA_035047345.1 of Bradypodion ventrale. Classification (NCBI taxonomy): domain Eukaryota; kingdom Metazoa; phylum Chordata; class Lepidosauria; order Squamata; family Chamaeleonidae; genus Bradypodion; species Bradypodion ventrale. The sequence continues at coordinate 7,034,049 of JAWDJE010000011.1, read as the reverse complement.
TAGACACAATGGGCACAGAGCTGGGAGGGCTGAGGGGGATGGTGGAGGACAGAGGCGCCTGGAGAACAATGGTCCATGGGGTCGCAAGGGGTCGGAACCGACTGTGCGACTGAACAACAACAACAACAAAATGTGCAAAGCAAAAATAATGGGAGTAGAAACAGGCACAGCGATCTGGCTAGCCTAACATACATTGCTGCATAGCTATATCCGATGCCACACCTTCTGTTCTGTGTCCAGAAATAATGGACAATGTTAACTATGAAAGCTCTTAAAGTTAACAAGCAGGAATAATAACCCACATTAAACAGCAAAGTGCCTTATGGCATTTTAAAGGCTAACATGTGTTATTTGGCATGGCTTCTTGTAGATTGCAATCCTAACACAGCTGCTCCTAACATGAAAGCAAAGTACAAGATACTACAAATCACAATTAACAGAATGTATGTATGTATGGATATCAGTGTGTACACATGCATGCATGCACGAAAACACACACACACACACACACACACACACACACACACACACACACACACACACACACACACACACACACACACACACACACACACTATTTTCTCCTTCTGCAATTGTTTTTTCTGAGTCTCACTTTTACTAATCACATTACTGTATTGTTAGTTTCTCCTTATAACAGGGGTTATAACTCCTGGATCCAGCCTGCGGCACCATTTCTTCTGGCCCATGTCACTGTCACCACCAGAAGTGGAAACGGATGCGTTTACAACATATGTAAATGTGTCTGTGGCTGTCGTAAATGCATTTAAGACAGCTGTACATGCAACCATGGCTGTCACTGCGGATGCATTTTACAGCAGCATTTATGGTGAGAGGAACCACCAGTCCAGCTCACTCAACTGACTGAGAGGATGTGGCCCAGCCCACATCTTGAAAAGGTTGAGTTCCTGTTGAGTCCAAAGGTAATTAGCAATGTGACAGCAAGTTCGGGGTTAACATTAGTGATTTATTATCAGCTGTGATACTGCTGCAGGACAATTCGGACTGGGGAATAAGGGGACGAGGTAGCAACTTATATACAGACAGAACGGCAGTTACAGTGATACATTTGCCCGGGCTTTTGCTAACGCGGGAAACCTGTGTTAACCAATTAGGGTACGTTGCTAACATATGAATGTGGTGCCTTACAGAAAAGGGCGCGCTGTTACAGCAAAGTCTTAATGGCGATTGCAGTATTTAAAGCAATATAACATTTGGACACAACATTCCTCCCCCCAATGGGGAACCCACTCTCCATACTTTTGGGGTAAACCACAGGTCCGAATAGGGCACCCAACACTCATGGGAGGGCAATGGGTACGTGAGGACCAGGGTCTATGGAAATGCTGGTGGACTCACTGGTCGACCTAGGCAAGCTAGGAGTTTTGTGTGGCTTACGTGAAGCAGGGTTTGTGGGAGGCATTAAGCCTCCTGCTATTAAAGTAGCAAGAATTGGGCATGATAGTCATGGGGTAGACCCAGGGCTCAGACCTGCCAGGAAGTCTGCCAACTCCGGAAGAGTTCTTGGCGAAATGGGCACCATGGCGGTCAACAAGAAGTCAGTGGAGGGTTGCACTGTGGCTTTACCTCGTGACGGTGCCGAAACTGTTCCCATAGAATGAGGGACATTTTCTATGGCAGAATCAGCGGTGTTTGACTCTGGAGGGCTTGAAGAGCTTGATACAACACTCGAGCCCCATAGGGCAGTTTTGGGACTTCTAGACTCAGCCTGATCCGCGTCGGCGGGAACTAGCTCTGAGATAACTGGGGTGTTTGAACATCTCTTGAACCAGACAGAACCCTGAATACCTAGGAAGCAAAACATATTCTGGAATTTCCCTGCCCCCCTCGAAAGGAAAACCATGCTGTGGAGACTCCTAGACGCGGCAGCTGCCGTGGTGGCTGGGGAAACTTTATATGAGTTTCCTAGGTAGGGGTGATCACTGGTGACTGGCTCAGAGATATGAGGAATAGGCTGGGTGAATAGATCTGATCAGGACCGAAGTTGGGGAGGTCTGACTCCTCCAGGGATGGACTGCCTTGATGCGACTGCATTTCAGCTAAGTCTGGAAGAATGCTTTGCCCTGCCATGTGAGACATGACTTACCCTTCCCTTCTCCCCTCAGGGAACCTGCCGCGTAAGGGCAACATACCCTAGCATCAAAATCTTGGTCGAGACTGGTCCACCAAAATTGACTCCTGGCAACCGCTGCTTGGCAGGCAGCACCAGTGCAGTCACACAACAGTGTATGCAGAACCTTAGCCCGTAATGCAGATGGATTTACCAGTTTGTTTTCCCACAACAAACATCCCCCCAACACTGAAAGTTTATTAAGGTCCCTATAATACTCCCTAAGCACTGTTGAAATGAGCGGCAGCGGCCACCCAACTTGAACCCAGAACACAACCATAGACACAAGAGGGTCATTTCTTGATACAGACACTATATCACACTTGGCTTGCAAAGTAGTGGTCAGCAGGGACTTCCACAGCTCTAAGAATCCTGGCTCCATGGAGGTCAGTGGACAGAGTTTATTAAGTTCAGTCTTAGCACAGTCTCTGCTTGCAACGTCGCTTGGCAGGTCTTCTTATGCACGATTTTGACTGTGGGATCTGAACCATCACTCCCAGAAACCCCCTCACCCCACCTGATGGGGGTCAGCCTGAACCAGATCGATGCCTGAAAAGACAATGCCTAGGGGCCAACCTAGCAGTTCGAAAGCAAGAAATTGCAAGTAGATAAATAGGAACCACTTTGGTGGGAAGGTAACAGCGTTCCGTGCGCTCCGGTGTCTAGTCATGCCTGCCACATGACCACGGAAACGTCTGCAGAAGCAGACAGCGCTGGCTCTTCGGCTTAGAAACAGAGATGAGCACTGCACCCTAGAGTCGGATACGACTGGCCTTCGAGCAAGGGAAACCTTTACCTTTACCTTAGGGGCCCAAACCACTGAGTACCCACAAGGTTATTCTTACCCATCTTGACCACAACAAGCTGGAGTTTTGTGGCAATGCCTTTGAACTGCACATCAAAGGAGCCCACGCCTAGCACAGGGATGTGGCGTCCCTGCACATCTCTCAACTGGACCTGCAGAGCCCACAACTTGGGCCGGTCTGCTGGCGGAATCTGGAAAAACTCACGCTAGGCGAAGATCGAGTATGATGATCCCGAGTCGATCTCCATACGGCAGCAATGCCCCTGGAGACGTCCATGAAAAACTGGCCCATGATTGCATGAACACTGGAACTGAAACCTTGACTGGTGTTGATCTTGGAGACCTGAAGCTTGGACATTCGGGTGCACCTTCCATTGATGATCCTTGTCTTGAGAGGGCCTCTTAGCATGCTGACGGCCACCCTGGTTCCACAACTTCTGAGCAGTGCTGAGTATGGAGATGTTTTCTCCCTCAGCCTGGGCATGACATGATGGTGCCCCTGGACGAAACGGTGCACTCACCTTGGATGTTGTCAATGTCATCCCCCTCTGTGGTGCCACTTGAAGACGGCGGCACACCGAATGGACTATGGCGATAGCTCGTCGATCTCCTCTGGACTGGTGCAGCAGATGTCGCCTGAAGCCACTCACCTCCAACTTTGCCAGGTGTCCGCCTTGGACATGTCGAAACCTCTGAACGGCATTGCAGCAGAAGGATATCCCATCTTTGTAACCAATGTTGAGTCTGAAGATAATTAGTAATGTGACAGCAAGTTCGGGGTTAACATTAGTGATTTATTATCAGCTCTGATACTGCTGCAGGGCAATTTGGACTGGGGAATAGGGGACGAGGTAGCACCTTATATACAGACAGAATGGCAGTTTCAGTGATACATTTCCGCGGGCTTTTGTAATGCGGGAAACCTGTGTTAACTAATCAGAGTACATTGATAACATATGAATGTGGTACCTTACAGCAAAGACTTAATGGCGATTGCAGAATTAAAGCAATATAACATTTGGACACAACAGTACCCCTGGCTTATAATATGATATAATAGATTTTGCATAACTTTTGTGATAGCAACACTGCAAACATTGTGGTTTGCCCGCATTCATAATTGGCCAAAACTTTTCCCGATGGGTTTGCTCAGCTAGCACACAGCTGAGAACCGACCAGGCTTTGCTGGAAAGGCAATTGGGGTTTGGGCTAGTTAGCCAGTTTGGGGGACAATTCATAAGGTCTTGGCTGGAGGTTATGGTGGAAATAGGGCAAAAGTCAAATGGTGATGACTCCAAGGTAAAGCACGCTCTTCCTCTTCTGGCCGCAGATTAGGTTGGGCAAATAAGCCAAGCCAAACAGCTGAGTAAGTTAGATGTCCAGAGCCAATACACATAAGCTCTGAGATATGGCTAGAACAATGGGTTTTGCCAACCCAGACCTTAATTAGTTGTGGGTTGTCTATTAACCACAGGGCAATGTCCAAGCACAGGTATTGTCTTGACCATCGGAAATGCCACATATGCAAACCTTCTGTATCACGAGGTCGCGTGCACCTTAGGCACATAGTACACCGAGGCAGGGTAATAAATACGTACCACCCGATGCAGGTCGGGGCTGGACTTCACCGCACTATCATCTCACGTGTCTTCCTTGCAGCCAGCCACTCCGACACCCGAGGGCCATCGCAACAGAACATGTTAACAGAGCCTGTCTGCCCCAACCTGCTCCATTTTGAGACCTTATCAGAGGGCTTGATTAAATTGTTGCACTGTGTTTCATTCCATCCCCAGTGTACATGCATGCTGGGGAAAGGTTATTATAGAGCAGTGTTTCCCAAACTTTGGTTTTTGGACTTCAGTTCCCAGAAGCCTAAGTTAATTCCCCAAAGCACTGATCAGCCAATGGTCAAACCAATCCTGGGGCTCAACCAAACTTCTGGAGTGAAGACATGAATTTTAATAATTATTTTATACTTTAATTCACCATATAAAGTGTTAACTTCCGACCTGAAATCTCCTCCACTGTCTTCCCTGATTGCTCTGAATTTTTGCTAATATTTTTTGTTCGCAGTGCTGTCGAAGAATCCTTAGAAAGTACTTATTTCTTTGAAGTTCTTTGAAGCCCTGATTGAATCAGTCAGAATCCAAAGTTTGTAGCACTCACAGTTGGGTGGGTGCCAAAGCTCTGGAACCACATGTTAATAAAATACCTTAAAAGAGAACGTTTAAGTATCATTTAATTTATTCAGATTCAAAAACTTCTGGCCGAGCTGGAATCATGACCAATAAACAACAAACTGGGGGGGGGGGGGGGGGGGATAAAAACTTTTATTGCACATGGCCCAAGGAATTCTATGCAATGAAAAGCCCCGCACAGGACTGCCCAAAAGAGAGGAGTCATTCCTAAACAATTCAAAATCAGGTATATTTATAGACAGAGAAAACAAGGTACAAAATGGGGACTTGTGCAAGTATCACATGGGTCTAGGGCAGGGGTTCCCAACCTAAAGCCTGCAGGCCAGATCTGGACCACGGCACCATTTCATATGCCCATCCACCCCTCTAAGGACCCTCAACCGGCCCTCGAAGCTGACTGAGTATGTCCTGGCCACTGGCTTGAAAAGGTTGGGAACCCCTGGTCTAGGGGGTGTCATGTGGGCATGACAGAATATCAAGGAGTAGGAGGGATCACTAACTGAGAGCAGGAGGCACTTGCTTTAGCAGTGTCACCAAAGAAGGAAGTTATACCATGCAATCAAAAGGCAAAGATTTCAATGTTTGCCCTATTACATCAGCAGCATAATCCAAGGAAGGTCAGAAGTCCACATATCATTATACAAAGCAGGTTAAATGTTTGTAAACCATCACACAATGCTGAGTCCAGACAGTTCATTAATGTTGCAAGCTTCAGGATGGGGCAGATAAGCCTGGTTCTCCAGATCAAAAGAAGGAAGAATGTAGCATCAATAATTGTTTTCTTCCAGGATGATGGGATTATCTCAGAGTTCTGCTTACTCCATGGCCTCTTCCTGCCAGGTGGTCCAGTGAGGCTTGGCATTGTTTAGTGTATTCAACGTCTCACAGCTTGACTGCCCCCTTTGCAGGCTGGAGAGACAATCTCAAACATACTAGCTTTCATGAGGCATTAATATTATATACTCAGGGTAGATTTTGCAGTCCTTGCTGTAAATAAAGTTTATTTTTATTAGCAATTCTGCAGAAAGGAACTCAGTGCTTCTTAAGATATATTTACATATAATTTTATTACAGTTTCCTCATTTGCACTTCCCTTGCAAATGGGCTTGTGTGGTGCCTGTGGAAACTGGGACATGTAGTGCTTCGTGCAAACTTTTCCAGCGCTCCTGTGCCCATGCGTGCATGTGCAGACGTGTGAATGTATGTATGTGCGTGTGTGTTGCTTGTGCATTTCACCATGAAGGGGCAAGTGAAACCAATGGTCTTCTGGGAAAAACTTTATTAATCACAATAAAAATGGAGTTCTTATTTTCATGTATCAGAACTTTTGTCGGCAGGGTAATGTCTTTACGTTTAATTATGCTGCCTAGGTTTGCCATATTTTTCCTCCCAAGGAGTATGTGTCCTTTTATTTCATGGCTGAAGTCATTGTCTGCAGTGATCTTAGATCCCAAGAAGGTAAAGTCTGTCACTGCTTCCAATTCTTCTGTATAATAATAATAATAATAATAATAATAATAATAATAATAATAATAATAATAATAATAATAATAATAATAATAATAATAATAATAATAATAATTCCACTTCATCAGACATAAGAGTGAATTTTCATGGTATACATTTATACATCTGATATAGAGGCCCAGAATAGCTGGGCAAAGTTGGTTGGTTCAGGAGATGGAAATGCAAATCAATGAGTTATTTACAATCAGTAATAAAATGCAATCAGTTTGTCTTTCTACAGCAGTGAATCTCTTGTGTCAGAAATTATTCTGGGTTGAAAGGATTTTTGCAGAAGAAACTCTGATCAAGGAAGGCCCAAATGAGTCTCCTTTCATGTCCCCAAGAGCTGGGACAGAGATAGGTGCTCAATCCATCATGCAGTACCTGGGTCTCTAACTGCCGACTTGTCAGCCTTCCAGCTAACAAGGTGAACTTCTTAATCACTCAGCCACCGCAGCCCCTATAAATTAAGTGTACTCTGCATATAAGTTAAATAAGCAGGGTGACACTATATAGCCTTGTCGTATACCACTGTACCAAGGGTGCCCAAACTATGGTCTGGGGGCCGGATCTGGCCCCTGACACCAATTCATCCAGCCCATGCTGCACTCCTGAAAGTGGAAGTAAAACGCAGCTGTACTTCTGCTTCCAGGAGCAGCAAGGAAGGCTTGGGCTGGATGAATTGGTGTCAGGGGCTGGATCCAGCCCCCAGGCTGTAGTTCGGGCACCCTGTCGTATACCTTTTCCTATTATAAACCAATTATTTGTTCCATATCCATTCCTAACTGCTGCTTCTTGGTCCACATACCGTACAGGTCTCTCTGAAGACAGGTGAGGTGGTTGCCATTCCCATCTCTTTAAGGGCTTGCCACTGTTTCTTGTGACCTACGGTATGTTATCAAAGGCTTTAGCAGCACAGACAATGAAGAAGAAATAGATGCTTTCTGGTACTCCAGATTTCCAAATCTCAAACACTTCAAATGACTTTAACATCTCAAACAGACCTTGTGAATGAGCAGTTCAAGTAAAGCAATTGCCCGTAATTGAACATTTTAATGTGTAAATGAAGTAGTGAAATAAGAAGTGTACTCATACTGACTTTTCCCCCTTCTGTCTACAGCACAAAGACTGAAACACCTATTTCTTTTGAACTCCACCCAGGTACATGTGTGCCTTGTGATCCTCCTGGCCATTAAGAGGGATTAGTAAGTACCTTCTTGTCTACCAGCATGCACTAATAAAGAGCAGATAGTTTTGCACAGCAAAAGATTACAAACAGAGCAGAATAATGACAATACTTATGCTAAGAGCAAGCCGTAATCCTTTTAGGAAATAGTATATGACCAATTGTACTTCTTCTGCTCTTTACATACTCCCTCACTCTTAATCTCTTCTGCTTGTGATGGATACTAGGAGACCAGTGAGCAAAACCAGAACTCCAACCTGTTTTTCATGCTTTTTTAGATTCCTGCAAATTGCTCTCTGTTGCCCTTAGAACTATGGTAGCTTGCGCTGCTATGCAAGATTCCAGATGGAAATCTGATGCATTTTACAGGACCAGACCTGTCACCTTTCCCTGCTCCCCACCCCATTTTATATTCCGTCCCACTGCTAATATTTCACCTGCCCTTTGGATAACAGCTGCAGGCTGAGCCTGATGGTTTCCCAATGTTTTCCCATCCAAGAATATCCCACCAAATTGTTCCCTTCATCTCCCCCTGGAAATGTTTTCCCCATTCAACAAATATTCCGCCTAGCTTGCTCTCACATTAATTATTCTACATCTGTCCATAATGTCGTCTAACAGACGTTCCAACCTGTAAATCTGATGGAATTCACTTTGTTGACATCCATAGCAGAAGCTCTGAGTCTCACTGACTGTGACATGAACTGTGCTGTGTAATGTGGAAGACAGAATGGCTCCAGGACCATTTTCCGAGCATAAGCAATTTACATCATCCACTGGAGCATCTCTAGGGGCCCTGAACAGACTTGGCTGTGGTCAGAGAACAAAGTGATAACGTTGCTTTCAAGTTTGCTTCTGACAAATTGTGGCATGGAGGAAATAAAAGACAAAGGAATCCTTTTAATGGTGTCCATCTTTTGCACATAGCTTGAAAGGGACTGCGGTGGCTTAGTGGTTAAGATGCTGAAGTTGTTGACTGGAAGGTCAGCAGGCCAGCAGTTCAAGACCTGAGCGTTGCACAATGGAGTGAGCTCCCATCTCTGTCCCAGCTCTTGCCAACCTAGCAGTTCAAAAGCAAGAAATTGCAAGTAGATAAATAGGTACCACTTCAGTGGGAAGGTAACAGCATTCCGTGCATTCTGGTGTTGAGGCATGCCTGCCACATACATGTCTATAGCAACATCTACAGACTCAGACAGCACTGGCTCTTTGGCTGTCTGATACAAATGGCTATTGAGCAAGAGGACCTTTACCTGAAAAAGTTACTTTTTAGTCTATGATCTTCCTCATCCTTACTTTCTCTATCTCCATAGGATAAGAGATATGGAGGTCTCACTTTTCTTTTCCAAAGCACCTCCTGTTCAAACTGTCGACTTTTTAAAAATCTCTTAACCACCACAGGCTGTCAGAGACATTTCACATGGTTGTCTGTGTAACATCTTGATTGGCCCTTAGCCAAAAGTTTTAAAATTGAGACTATTTAAGACCCTTGCTGATATTTTGATCTTGGATGAGAAGTATTGATTCAGAGGTGCTCATTTTAAACCTGATCTCTCAGCAGCTTTTTCTTCAGTTTCCCGTTCTATTCATCATACACTAATCCCCAACGTGAAGCTTCAAAAAATATGGTTTTTAAGAAAGCAAAGTACATGTGCAAAATTTCCCTTATCGGCTACAGTGCAACCAGAAAAAGTTGCTCCCACAACAGTTACTCTGAAAGTGCTTCTACTCTCATATAGGAGAGGGGAAGTCACTCACCTCATGGATTCTGTGAGCAAATCAAAACACAAAGCAAGAGTTGCTGGGTTTTGTTTTGTTTTGTTTGAGACAATCTGTACCCAGTGGTGGTATTCAAAAATTTTACTACCTATTCTGTGGGCATGGCCAGGTGCATACCTGTCAACCATCCTGATTTGGCCGGGAAAACCCCGCAATTTGACGTCGATTGACATCATAACCTGCCCCGCGCTGCCAAAACCCCGTAATTTGGCAGCGGGGAGAAATGCTTTCCGCACACGCATGGAAGCACTACGCTGCTTGCACAGCCCCTACGCATGCGGCGTAGAGCTTTCCGCACATGTGTGGAAGGGGTAAAACCCTTCCACACATGCGTGGAAGCTCTACGCCATGCAATCAGCTTAATGCTTCCGCGCATGCATGGAAGGGGTAAAACCCTTCCATGCATGCGCGGAAAGCAACCTGCGCACAAGCGATGTGTGCAGGTCCCGTTTTTCCAGAGCCGTGGGTTGACAGGTATGGCCAGGTGGCTCCGGGAACTGGATGGGGGAAGCCTGTGGAGGCTGCACCACTGGTACGGGATGTAGGCACAGGCCTACGACCAGAGGCTCTGGCAACAGGATGGGTGGGTGGGGCCAGACGGAAATTCTACTACCGGTATGGGCATACCAGCTGAATCCCATCACTGTCTGTACCTCATGCCCAAACCAGTTAATATTCTTCAGCAACAGAAGATGTATCCAGACTGTAGCTTAGACTTCATTGAATCGTACAAAAATTGAGGGAACAATGAAGCCATCGAGTCCAACCCCCAAATCAAAACAGATGTGACAGATGGTTGTCCAATTTTCTCTTGAACGCATCCAGTGTTGGAGTGTTTCCGATGCCACTGTTACAATTTTTGTACTGTTCTAACAGTTATGAAGTTTTTCTTGATATTCAGCCTATATCTGACTTCCTGTAGATTGAATCCATTATTATATTTCCTGAACTCTGGGATGATTGAGAACAGATCTTTCCCTTCCCCTTTATTATTATCTTTCAGGTATTTAAAGAGTGCTATCATGCCCCCTCACAGTTTCATTTTCTCAAAGCTAACCATGCCCAGTTCCTTCAGCCTATCCTCAGAGTGCTTGGTCTCCAGTCCTCTGATCATCCTTGTTTCCTTCTTCTGAACTTGTTCAGGTTGCTACTGTTCCTAAATGTGATGCCCAGAATAAGGCACAGTACTCTAAATGTGGTCTAATTAGTGCTGAGTAGAGGGGACCGTTAGTTTCTCACAGGTTTTGGAGGCTATACATCTGTTAATTTAGTCCACAGAAACATCTGCAGATGCAGACAGCCCTGGCTCTTTGGCTATGCACAGAGATGAGGACTGAACCCTAGAGTCAGATACAACTGGCTTCCGAGCAAGGGAGACCTTGACCTTGACCTCATCCATTTGTCAGAGCAGAAGTCTGAACTTTGTATTGGTAACTGGGGCTACCCAAGGCCAAAAAAGCTGGTTATTTTCCTACAAGGCATAGTGGGGAATCAAACTCTCAACCTCTGGCTATGAAGCCAGGAGCTCCCAACTCAGTGAGCTATCAGCCAGCTTTGGTGTGAGAAATCTTCAGCTGCCATTAGTACAGTGGTGGCTGTTGACACAAATCTCAGTTTTCCTCTGAAACCACTCTAAAATTTAGTCTGTCATATATTGGCCCCAGTAGTTTAGAGGTTATAGGTTTGAGGTTGATAACTGGAAGGTCAGGCAAGTCAACAGTTTGAGACCTGAGTGCTGTGTGATGGAAAGCTTTCTTGGAAAGCAAGAAATTGCAAGTAGATAAATAGGTACCACTTTTGTGGGAAGGTAAACAGAATTCCATGCACTCCGGTGCCTAGTCATGCTTACCACATGACCATGGAAATGTTTGCAGATGCAGACAGTGCTGGCTCTTTGGCTATAAATAGAGATGAGTGTCGAGATTTCATAGCCAGGGAAGGATTAATTTTAGTTCTTTATTCTGCTTACTTAATGCTTAGTATGCTTAGATTATTAATCTGTTTTTATTCTGTTAAATTGTTTAACTATGTTTATCTTAAACGGATCCAACTTCTGTCCAATTAAAAATGGCAGGTCAGCCTGCCCTCTGTTCACAGACAGTGAATCTGGGAAAGTGTCTGTTCTCAGAATAAGCACATGGGAGAAGCACACTTCTCAGACGAATCACCTGTTGGTAGACGTGAGATGCATTTCTTTCTGATAGGAAAGCTGATTAAATGTCCTGTCCCACACTGGACTTCAAAAGAAGGTGTCTGTCACTCAAAACACATGCACACACGTTCTCACCGAAAATGGTATAAATATTGTGGTGATCAAGCCAGATTAGGTGGAGGAACAGGGCAGTTATCTCAGATAATCTCGAGATGCTGCTGTTCGTCTTCCAGACCAGATCCGACCCTTAATCTGCATGGGCAGCCCACAAGCTGCACTCTTTTTATATAAGTATTGCTTTCTGAAATGCTATTTACTTTCTTAGAAACATGTATTTTTCTTAGCATAGTTTAGTTTTTATATGTTGGAACATTCTCTCTTTTTATTCCAATAAACCTTTTAAAGGATTTCTTTGTCAAGAGCGGTTATTCTGCCTCCTTCTAGCCAAGAAGGAGCAAAAGGGGAATTTTTCAGATAAGGCCTTGTTACTTTAAAACACGGACTCTTTGTTTTTCTGGCCATTGCAGCTGAAGCCAATAATCAAAGGGAGCTAAAGAGGGGAGAGATTTCGGGAGTCTCGTCTTCCCAGGACAGTGCTCGCCTCCCCCTCACCTAGCTGCAACATCGAAGACCAAATTCCCACCAGAAAACCATGATAAGGGTGAATAGGATCTAATGGATGTAGCCGCTACCAGTCCCAGGAGGCATTGCAGAGTTTTTCAAATTGCAACACTTTTTAAGGCACCGCCATTATCTATTAGAACTGCATTTTCCTTACTGGTTTTCCCTGCCGGGGTTAACTTAGTAAAGGCACCCTTTCGCAACGCTACCAAAAGTCCACTTTGCTTTCTTTCTCTGAGTCTCCAAACCATTCTGTTAGTCCAGGAATGAGGTGACCAGACCAGCCGATCAGGGAGAGCAGGTGAAGAAGCAGCCGCCACTAGGCTGGGTCTTGGGCAAGCCAGTGTCGGAGCGAGCCGGGGCCTGGTCACTGTGTGCGATAATGAGCATCAAACCATAGAATCAGATGTTCAAATGCTATTCTGTGCAGAACAGTACCTAAATCATGGATGCCAGGGCAAAATGCCACCAAACGGAAATGAGGATTGCTTCTGCAATTCTCTTATGAAAGAACCTTTACTGGAGCTGGCAGCTGAGAAAACTCTCCATCCACACATAGCACACTTTAAAATCTCAAAGGGAAGTTCAGCAGCTAACTCATCTTTCATTTTAACACCTCGCCTTCCCTCTAGTGCCTCTTTACAACCTCCATCAGTTTCTTCTAATCTCCTGATTATTCTTCCCTGGCTTGAGAAGAAACTAATCTTCTCCTAAGTTGCCATTTTTCATGTTTTCCCACCTGCAGTAATTATGCTTTCCTGGGCTCTTTATGTCACTCATCAAAATCAAGTGGCCTCAAGTTAAGATACCCAGTGGAATATAGAAGATCTTACTGCTTGCTTTGGTGTAGAGTTGGCTCTGCGTTTGACCAAGAGTTAAGGATTGATTGCATGGGAGCAACAGAGGGTAATGCTAAAAGTCTCACACATGACTGAACTTGCACCAGACAGATTGCTTAGTCTCCCCATGTTGCTGGTGGAAGACAGTCATTCAACAGGTTAATGATAATCAAAAATCAGTTGGATTCATAGACTCACCCCTCCAAATAGATGGTACATGTGTCACTCACTTTTCAGTTTCAAATTCTGCTATCCATAATTTAATTTAATTTAATTTAATTCTCACACTTGTATGTATAATTTCACGTGTATCTGCACTTCATAGTTACAATTGTAGGTGAACTGGAATGGCACCAGGCTCGAACACTTGGACATCCCCAAAAAATTGGGAGTTACCTGGTAATGGAGTAGACCGTACAGCCAGCAACTCAAGCCCGAGTGTCAGGAGGCATTTAACTAACCTGACTCCCTAAAGGGGAGGAAATGCCACTGGAAACCATCATATTAGGCCTAACGGCAAAATGAGCAGAGGAGGAACTCTGATTCCCAACAGTTACAGAGGTGGAAGAGGCCATGCCAGATGGACTGGCTGTGAAGGCACACCCTGTCCATATCCTCAGGGCTGTGGCAGTCCATTGCAGTCCCGGTGTTAAATCCTGCATGTCTCATTTCATGTGTGCTGCAGGAGATGGTTCCATGATCATAATGTGTGGGTCACTTCATTGGCAAGGTGGGATCCACCTTAAACAAAATCATGCCAATGGCATTTTTCCTGCTTCAGGGGAAAATGTATTCTTGGATACAAGTTGCAGTTGACCTGGACTAAACTCACCTTCACGACCTACTGCCTAAATACCAAACAGAAGGTTTGTGCCAGGAAAAATATTTTGAGGAAAATAACAGGCACAAGTTGGGGTGCCCAACCACACACATTAAGAACTTCTGCACTAGCTTTATGTCACTATGCAGGAGAGTATGCTGGTCCAGTGTGGTACAGATCAAAACATGCAAAACAGGTGGATGTGGCCTTAAATGAAACAGCAAGAGTGGTCACAGGATGTTTAAAACCAACTCCAATACAAAAAGTGTATTGCTTAGCTGGCATTCCTCCACCAAAATTCCACCGAGAAAGTGCTGCTCAGAAAGAGTGGGTCAAAGCAAGATCCTCAGAAACACACCTGCTATTTGATCACCAACCACCAAAGCAGAGCCTGAAATCAAGGCATAGCTTCTTCACAACTTCTCCACACAACCAGCCCCTGCAGACCACCTTAGAAGTATGGAAGGCAAGCAAGGAGCTACCAGATCAATGGGCAGAACCACATGACTCTCTACCGCCTGGCCAAGAACAACCATGGCCTGTGTGGAAAGCTTTAAATAGACTGCATGCAGGGATAGGAAGATCAAAGGCTAATCTGAGAAAGTGGGGTTTCCCTGTAGATGACAGCCTGTGTGAATGTGGAGAAGTACAAACTATCTCCCATGACCACGGAAATGTCTGGAGACACAGACAGTGCTAGTTCTTTGGCAATAAATGAAGATGAGACCACCCCCTAGAGTCAGACATGACTATCTTTTGAGCAAGGGAGACCTTTAGAAAGTGTACATTGCTACCTATAAGAGAATCACTACTACTATTACTTCCTCTTCCTCCTCCATATATGTAAGAAGCAATTCATCAGTGCTTCCAGAGTAGAAAGATCAATCAACAGATGGCTGTCATGGTCCAGGAGATGTCCGAATGTATTCAAAGTCCTCCTAATTTTCAGAGACTCTTTCCATGTCCCTCGTTGTTCTTCCTGTTGTTGTGATTATTCTAATGATCATAATGGGAATGAAGTTGGTGTATCAAAGCTATTTAATATTTAACAGGGCCTAGTTATTCTTAAAAGTTGTTTTTAAAGAATAGTTTAGGCAATGGCAAAGGCATATTGCCAGGAAATTTTTATTTACAATTTTCTAAGAGAAAGTTAGGCTAGAGCTTGGCATATCCGTGAGCACAACTGAGATATGCATTTGGTAACTGCAGCTCCGGGAATGGAGAATTTTGAAATTTGGAGTCTAACAACAACCACAAATGATGCGTGCCTATTGACCAGCCATATGTCATTCTTTCATCGACCCAACTTTTCCTACATAAAGTGATAAAAATACAAGAAACAGTGCAAAAAAGTAACTTAAATAGAAACTGCCATAAGAAACATCAATGAATTACTTTTTAAGCACTTCAGGGAAAGACTATAAATAATCTATATATATAAAACAGAAGTGTGGTTATGTAAGTCCCACAAAGGCTTCCACACCCGTGAACCGATCCCGGTGAAACTTGGCACAAAGGTAGTTTGGACTAGCGAGATCAGCACTGCGGGGGTCCAGAACAAACGTTGGTGGTGCCTGCCCCCCAAATTGGGGAGCGAAGGGCACCCCCCGGCAGGAGACAAACTGACAGAAAACTGTAGTGCGCATGAACGTTCCAACACCCTCCCCACAAACTGCTGGCCCAAGAGAAATGGCGGTGTGGGTGTGTGACAGAGGGTGCGCACGCATGCACCCCAGCTGAAAATACAACTTGTCAAGTTTTGGGAGTGGCTCCCAGATTCAAACCTAGTGAGAAAACACTGAAGATTTAAATTGCTAATATGTTCCACAATATTCGCAGTGTTCTCAAACAGATTTTGAGGCACCAAAGGAAGAATTCCCCCAATATTTTCCCTTTAAATAGAGGACGGATGCAAAGTCTTTTGGTTTCTTTAATGCCTGCAACCTTGCAAGGCAATACAGTTTCTTCCTGGTCTTTTCATGGCTAGGAACACATAAAATTACTTCTTGAAGTCTGCTTGGGAACTCTGACTTAATTTACACAGCATTGAAACCATTACAGAGCATAAATCAGTTCAATTTTTAAAGTCCTTCTCCAATGTTTCCAGAATGGTCAAATTCTCCTATTTCACATGGACTCTCTCCAAAATTCTGCCAACACTCCTGAAAATCTTAATAACTTTGGAGAAAGAGCAGGTTTTTCTGAGGAGTTTCAGATTACCCTGTTTCCTTTCTTTCCCCTGCTGTCAGGCCTCTGATAAACACACACAGGATAGAAGTAGGGGAAATTACTTCATTTCATTGTGTCCTTATCAATTACCAACATCTAGACACTCCTTTCTTCGGCCAATAACACCCCCCTTTGCTCCATCATCCTATTTAACCCACATATTTCTGGTGCTCTTTTTAAAAGATCCCAACAACCTAAACTGTTGTTATTTCCCCCTGCCTTCTCCTACAAGAAACATAAAGGATGGAAATTCATCGTAGTAATGACAAAATGCAACAGGCTGGATTTCTGGGTTGAATTTTGTTTTGATTAGGGTTGGATTTTTTTTTTGGGGGGGGATTTGGACCCATTTGTTCAACATTAGGAATGAGGCCAGTGCTACATTTCACAGATGTAATGGCTTGCCTAGGATTTTGTGGCTATGAATTAATGCCCCCAGATGCTCTACCTTTTGGATGAACTCCAACACCGTCTAGGAGAAGAGAAGTCATAATGCAGAGATTTAGTACTCTCATTGGGTTGGCTTAAGAATCCAAGCCTTTCAGCTGTTTATACCTGTACTCTAACTAATATATTTCAGATACTTGGAATGCATGAATGTGTGTGAAACCATATGGGCCAGTCCTCAGCTTTGCCAAGGGTAATGCATGTTTGCGTTTGTGTGTGTGTGTGTTTTTGTGGAGAAGTTGGAATGGCAAACTGTGAGTTCAAACTCCTTTTCTTGTTATTATTTTCTTTTAAGATAGGAAACACAGAACTTCATGGTGTGATTTAATTAACACAGGGCCGTTATGGCGGGGCAGGTGTGGGGTCCGGATGTAAAGGTGGCCCCTGCCTATTGGCTTATAAAATAAAGCTTCCCTTTTAATGCGGGTAGCTTTTAATCTGGTTTTATTCTGTTTTATATTTGTATATACTTTTGATTGTTTTTAATTGTTTTTTAATTATGAGTCAGGCTTGCCTGAGTGGGTGGCATAGAAGTTTAAAGAATAAAAAATAAAAATAAAATAAACATACAACCTTCCCACCAAAAGTGGTGTTTTACTAATACATTTAAGTTAAACTGAAATATTTCTAGATTGACCTTCAATCCATCTTTTAATTTAAAAGATGTCTAGCCTCCCCGTGAATTAAGCTTTCCGGAGCTTGGAAGCATTCTTTCAATCTGTCTGTCTGTCTGTCTGTCTATCGTATGTTGCTTTTCTGCTCACGAGGGCTCACCCATAACAGCAATTTCACTTTTACACCTCCCCATAGTGCTCAGAGCACTCTTGGGTGGTTAGCATTTTGGTCCCCAACAATCTTGGACTGTGGTGACTTAGTGATTAAGATGCTGAACTTGATGACTGGAAGGTTGGCAGCTCAGCAGTTCGAGACCCGAGTGTGGCATGACGGAATGAGCTCCTGTCTCTGTCTTAGCTCTGGCCAACCTAGCAGTTCAAAAGTGAGAAATTGCAAGTAGATAAATAGGTACCACTTTGGTGGGAAGGTAAACAGTGTTCTGTGTCTACTCATGCCTGCTCATGTCCCTATAGTTGGATACAATTGGTCTTAGAGCAAGGGTGACTTTTACCTTAAAAAAAAACACCAATCTGGGTGCTCATTTTACTCTCCTCAACAGGATAGAAGGTTGTCAACTTTTTTCCCGTTAGGATCAAATTCACAACAGAAGCAGTTTGGACTGCAGTGCTACATTTTAATCACTGTACCACTACACTAGGGCTCATTTAATATACAGATTAAAGTTATTAAAAGTAGATATTAAAATTTGTGGGTTTTTAATAAAAAAAATACAGGTTAAATGTTGCGATGGCTCCCAGGTGTGGGAGTGGCTGGACGCAAGGAAGACACGTGAGACAATCGTGCGGTGAAGTCCAGCCCTGATCTTGGTCGAGTGGTACATATTTATTACCCTGCCTTGGGGTGATGTGCGCGTAGGATGCGTGTGACCCCCTAATACAGAAGGCTTGCATACGTGGCACTTTCCGATGGTCAAGACAATACCTGCTCTTGGACATTGCCCTGGGGTTAATAGACAACCCACAACTAATTAAGGTCTGGGCTGGTGAAACCCATTGTTCCTGCCCTATCTCGGAGCCTATGTGTATTGACTCCGGGTACCTAGCTTGTTCTGCTGTCTGGCGTGGCTTATTTGCCCAACTTAATCTGTAGCCAGCAGCGGATGATTGTGTATTTCCTTTAGAGTCATCATCTTTGGTTTTTGCCCTGTTTCTATCGTAGCCATCAGCCAAGGCTTTATGGTTTGCCCCCCAAACTAACTAACTAGCCCGCAGCCCAATTGCCTTTCCTGCAAAGCTCGGTTGATCCCCAGATCTGTGGAAGGCCGAGCGAACCCCTGGGGAAAGGTTTAACCAATTATTCCTGTGGGCAACACACAGTTACACATGCTTTTTAAAATCAAAGGGCTTTTGGAAAACCAACCACCCAACAGTCCAGTGATACAGAAATTGAATAAACCAGGAAGACGACTAGATTAGAGATGTTTTGTGCAATTGTAATTTTCTTCTGGCAGGGCATTTGTTTACATGGAGTGAAAAACAGCACCTCTTATCAGTATCCTGTAGTGATAGAAATGTCTCTTACCACATCAGCAGTCTTAACAAAATGTGCAAGTAATGACAACCAGCTGCACACCTTGGGGATAAGACTGTATACATCTTTAAATCTCCCAAAGCAATTCCTAGGGGCAAATGCGGAAGTATTTTTAGGGTCCTATGACCTATGCACAGAAGCATGCGTGATGGAGACCACTGCAAACAGTTCTCTGCGTTGACATTAAAATACAGCAGAGTCTTTAATGTGCCACAACTTTTTTGTCTTTTTGTTTTGTTTCCTCTCTGATATGCTTGAAAGACAGACTAACCTGGCTACCATTTCAATAGGTTCTCTGTCTATCTGTCTGTCTGTCTGATTACTTCTTACCAGCAAAACTGGTGGGGTACACAGAAAGAGCCTCCTCAAATATTGTGGTACTTTAAAGCCTCAATCAGGTAATGGCAACCTTGAGTTGCCAGTTAATTTTTTTCACGCTAGGTCAGGTGAAAGGAACTGCAGACTGAACTCACCAAAAGGTGGCTTCATTTTGGCAGTTTCACATCTGGCCTAGACATGGAAGAAGAAGAGGAGGAGGAGGAAAAAAAAGAGGAGGCAATTTCAAAATAACTATCTGTCCATTATTATTATTATTATTATTATTATTATTATTATTATTATTATTATTATTATTATTATTATTATTATTATTATTATTATTATTATTATTATTATTATTATTATTATTAAAAAAAATTTTTTTTGGGGGGGGGGGAGAGTTAGTATCCCAAACTGTAACTCTTTGGATTTTCCTGCCAGCATGGCTGGCAAAAGGTAGAAGTTGTAATTTAAAAGATAAACTCTGCCAAGGTATCTGTGCCAACCCGCTACATTAAAGTCTGTTAAAAATGGGAGGAGAAAAGGGATTCAACATTTCCCTCTTTGCTTTCATTTCCCTCTTTGCCATTCTTGAATGAAAGCCTTTTTACTCTGCACAATATCCAGTTTGGCTATTAGGCCCACACGATCTGTTACCGAACACTTCCCTTGGCATCAAAAAGGCAGGATTTTCCCATAGGTTTTTAGAGCTGCTGATTGGAAAATGCCTTTTTACAAGGCTGCTATTAGCATTACACATTTCATGGGTGACTGAGGTCACTCAATCCTCTTCCATTGATGTTTTACAATCCACAAGAGCCTATTATTAATAGCCTGGTAAAATAATACACAGCCTGTAGTTATCTTAATTCAATAGCCAGTAATGGACTAGCCTATAGAAAGTGATTTCAGGCCCATGGGTTCCCTAAACACTTTGGAATGCAATAGAGGTTGTTACTATTATTATTTTTCAAAAGATCATATATTAATTCTAGTTCCGGAAGGCAGAAAACAGCTGCTCTGTAATGCAGAATTGCATATCAACAGGGGGATCTATTTCCTCCCTTAGCGTAAATTTACGAATAATTCTGGGTCAACAGAAAGAGGGCATATCTGAAACAAGAGTATGGATTAGTAAAATGCTGCTAAACTCCAAATTATATGATTTCTAAGCTACCCCCAAAAGCTGCTAATAAATAACTCATACAATGGTAATTGTTTTTACAAGTGATTTTCATGCCGGGTGGTAATCTTTCCTTTCTTCTTTATGCCTTTGCTGCTTTAAAAATCATTATTCAACACGGTCAGTTCTAGCTCCAGAATGTCACGGGTGTATTCAATATCTTTTATGTGCTTTACAAGGTTATTAGAGAATTTATTTTCTCCTTCCCTTACAGATCGGGAGGGTGGGCAGTGATATACGAGGGTTCCCATTTTATTTATTCACCAAACTATTCCAGATGTGATCCCATCACTTATCCAATGACACGTTGAACCTGATGCACGACCTTTACAGTAACCTTCTTTACTATGTCTGCCTCCCCGCTCTTAAAGTTGCAACAGCTTAGTAGAGACTGGGCTTCGTTCAGAGACAAGAGAATTGATTTCCCCTTCTCCAACCATCTGCTTTGTCTACATCACTTAAAATATATGATCGTAGAATCATACTATTTATGGACACTTCACCTGAGAAAAGGAAGGTTTTCTCTTACTCTTTTAATACGAGACTCCAGCCACAGCATCCAGTGAAGTTCAATGATGAGCAATTCAAGAGAATAAAGAAAAAATAATTTTCATAAGGGGATAGTTAAAACTAGGGAATTTGCTGGCACAAGGGGATGGGGGTGGCAACTTGAATTGCTTCAAAAAGAAATGAGACAGATTCAGGAAAAGAAGACTGACAATGGTCATGCACTGGATGTCCCAGAAGGAGGACCATTGGTTGTATGAATTGTGTAGCAACTCCACACCCCCACCCCCGCACCACGTGTAAAGTTTTAAGAAAACAGTTTTAACAATAGAAATAGAACATTTAACAAAGATACTTTTACTAACAACATTAAAATATAATTGTGATTGCCCAATTTGTTTTAACCATGTCAGAAGCACACAAAGGTGCTTTCTGGGTTGAAAGGATTTTTGCTGGAGAAACTCCACTCAGGGGATGCCCAAATGAAGCTCCTTTCATGCCCCCAAGATCTTTCCCCACTGAAGTGGTCACTATTTATCTACGTGCAGTTTCTTGCTTTCAAACTGCCAGGTTGGCAGGAGCTAGGACAGAGACAGAAGCTCATTCCATCATGCAGTACTTGTGTCTTGAGCTGCCGACTTGCTGGCCTTCCAGATAACAAGTTGAGCTTCTTAACCACTGAGCCACCGCATTCCCATGGCCCAATTGATTTTTGACTTCCTGCAGCTCTTTCCACATGTTGCTTCAGTATACAGTGCTCAGAAGTGGTTTCTTCAAGGGCAGTGGTTCTAGAGGTAGACATCTGCAGATGCAGATAGTGCTTGCTCTTTGGTTGTAAAGAGAGATGAGTACCATATATGGGTGTCTTTGGAGACCTTTACATTTTCTTTCATCATGCAGGGGTTGATGATTAGCATCTTCATGTCCAAACAGATTGAATCACGAGGAAGGGAAGTGACCTAACCTGTCTTTGATACTTGGGGAATTCCATTCCATTTGTGACTTAATGGGAAATTCACTGGCCGCCTTCTCAAGATATCTATGAAGCCAGGTGTCATGACATCTGCGTACATCACTGAGATATCAGAGTACAGCCAACATGATATAAGGCCTGATAAATCTAGCTGACTGTAGATGTCATACTCCAAACATGTGATGAAAATAACATTTTCTTCCTGCAGGTTAACGTGTGGTGCTGGTGGGTATCATCAAAATCTAATTTCCACTAGAATTTAGTTTTCCAATATCATAGCAGAAGTTAGATTAAAGTTTGATGATCATGCAAGTGTGTTCTCTTTGATCTTGGATTGTGAGGCCTGAACAATTGTATTCAAGTTACAAAAAAAATGAAACTTCAGGAAGAACTACCTTGCGATAATGGTGGAGACTAACATGAATGGTTATGGACTTGCCTTCGTCAGAGGTTTTTAAAACAATGTTGGAGGGCCGTCTATGAAACAGAGGTTGGATGGCCCTCAATCAGGGTTGCAGTGGCTGTTTCAGCAAGGGGTTGCACTGGATGACCTGTCCAGAGCTACAGAGCTATAATTCTACAATCCTAAGTAACTGTAGGAACTAGCTGCATAAAATATTTTCAGGTTGCCAATGCAGAGTGCCCCTAGAACAGTTTCCCAACCTTTGGCTTTTGGACTACAATTCCCAGAAGCCTAAGTCAATTCCCTAAAGCACTGTTCAGCCAATGTACTGACTTAGGCTTCTGGGAATTGAACACCCCTATGGGGCCTGGCCCCCACGTTGGGCACCTCTGTGCTTGATGGAACAAAGGTTTGATCAGGAGATGTTACTTCTTATGTTTCTCTTTTCCAGCCAGTTATATTGAATGATTCTGAATTCTAGTGGGAGAAATCTTCTGACTAGCAGTAGCGTGCATAATTTTATAAGCCCCTGTAATTAATAAGAACTGAACATCAGTATTTCTTTTAACCTGTGCGCATGTGCACAAAACATGTCGCCAATTGTTCTCTGAATGTGCAGCTTGTGTATTGTTGGCAGCCACCAAAAATTAATCATGAATCATTCTACAATAAAGCTTTAGGCACCCATAATGTCCAGTGTCACAACCGATCAGACTGTGGTGTGTGTGTGTGTGTGTGTGTGTGTGTGTTTGTGTTTGTGTGTGTGTTCTTGCTTACCATGCACGACAAATTTTTGAAATTCAGTTCAGCCACTGTCCTTGCAAGGAATGAGCAGAGTGACAGATGATGCTGAGAGCTGATGTGACGGAGGGGTGGGGGTTAAAACTAAGAAATGGAAAAGAAGAGAACTATTTACCTGTGAAAGGAAATAACTCATGATACACATTGCAGCAAGTGCATTCCTAAAACAAAGTTGCTGCTGTTTCTGAAGGGAGTCTGCTTCTTTTAATATCACACAGTGGTGGACAGTGGTATTATTGCTAAGTATTTTGAAAATTGCAGAAACATTTGAAAAAACAACAGCAAAATATTAAACACTGCAAAGCTACATTGATTGGTTGGATTAAAGGATTAAAAAATGTTTCAAAGGATGCAACAATAAATCAGTCCAGCACAGATTAACAATGTGTGACAAATCATGTTTAAGGGATGTCCTTATCAAAATTGGTAAGGCAGAGAAATAATTTGACCTGTGTGAGGGTGTTATTGCACAGCTTTGATCACATGATGATGCAACACAAACCCATTCATAAGTGGACCAAGGGAAGTTGAAACAGGGACAGTCCTCTTCCCCATGGGTTTCAGCCTATTTTGCCTTACCTCTGGTCATCTCCTTTCCACACAGATACCTTCTTTCCAGTTGTTCCCTCTTTTTATACCTTATTACTGTCCACTCTCAATGGATTCCCCCCTCTTATGCAACCACTCCACATGGTGGGCATCTATTGCCTCCAGCATCTCAATGTGCCCTTCATGTGGCTCCTCCCTTCAGTACCTTCTGTTGGTGGGGCTGAGTCCTCCTATGGTGGCATGATGGCTATCCTTGACTGGCCACCTGGAGTAGCAGTAATGGGCAGTGGTGAGCTCAACCTGGGCAGCTCTGATGTTCCATCACATCATTGTCACCACCACCACAAAACTGATAGGGAACTTTATTACATGTACAGTATATGGTACTGTCTGCATTTGATGTGGCTTAGCTCCTCTCAGTTTAGAAGTGTGATGTAATTTAACTCTTCCATACCAAAACTGTCTCTACTGTTTTCTTTCTCAGCCTCTTACTTCTTTCAGACTTAGTGGGTAGTACTTCTATCCACTCCACAATGACCCTTCTTTAATTTTAAGTCAGTGCCTCTCCTAAAGTTATTTAGCCCACCCTACATAACCTTCTTCCTGTCCATGGCCTTTGTTGCTATCCTTCCCAGTCTTCTTTCTCAGTTTTCCCAAAAGCTGTGGAGATTACTCTTGTTCCTGACCTCCTTATCAACAGTTGGCCTTGGCTGTCCTAATGACTTGGAAATGTTAATAGCTGCTGAATGCCTCTCCTTTGAAGAGCCCTTAGTGAGAATATCGCCACTGGTGACCTAGTGCACTGTGAGTTCTATAGAGCATAACATAGTCCAATAAATGATAGTCAAGAAAGCAATCTTCAGAGTCCTGTTACAACATTTCAGGGCTCTCAGAAGGGCAATCAAAAAGAACCGGTGGGCATGAACACCAATGTGTAAAATAACACACTTCAGAAGAACATAGTTGTATACATTAGACTTTAAGGTGACCGGAGGGGTGGTTGAACCTCCTTGAGTTTCTTGAGCCAACAGTGCTTTCCCTTGGAGTTGTACTCCAGATTAGTCCACGGTGTGCCACTACAGACTAATGATCTGATATACTATCACAACAGCATAGCTACATGACCCATAAGCAAGAATGTGATACTTTACTAAGACTATGGGAGGGCTACAGATGTGGTGCAAACTTGGAGCAAGCTTTTGAGTTCTGCAGAAGGTTTCATCAGGCATAAAGCAGTGAGAAACAAAATGTTGGATCAAATTAGAGGTGCAGAACATGGAACTACAAATATCTCTTGGCCACTTTTGGCCAAGCCCTGAAGCAGGGGGGGATCTACCCACATCTATTCCGACAGGCCATTTCCCAGTTCAACAACACTCCTAGAAGGTACAAAGCCCAGTCATAACTAATTCATATTCTGGCATGTATTTCTGAAGTAGCACAATAAAAATAATGATCTTACTTGTAATTGTGACTTTATGTTGTTGTTTTTTAGTAACAAGGGGGCAAAGCCATTTTAATGCTCTGACAACGACAACACTAATGATACAATATTTGCATAACAGCTAACATTTACTCATTATTACAAAAATGTTACTGTTGAAGAGATGGGTTTTTTTTTAAACCACTTTTAGTTTTTAAAAAACATTGACTGTAAAACATCAGCCATTTGCTTACTCATTATCCGCAAGTAATGAGCAATGCAGCACTCATAAAACTGAACAGCAAATGAGTAGAACTTTAATTGGTTGAGCAATGTTCTCAAACTCTTCTCTGGTGTCAGGTATGTACAGTATTTAAGTAACTGAGTGTCATTGTTGCATTGCGCTGTTGGTTGCATTGAGTAAACAATAGTGATGGGATTTTTTTCTAGACAACAAAAACCATAATTCTCCATTCTGGGAGTTCTGCCTATCTTACAGATACCTTGCAAAACTAAAATAGTATGCATGGGAGAAAGGCCTAAACTGGAAGGCTCTGAGACTTAGCAAAGCTTAGCTTTGCACAATCTTCCTACTCAGAAAGAAAACTCCCAGCTAGCACTTGTGCAGAAACAAGAGGTTTCAGTGAAGCTTAGACTAGCTAAGATACAAATCCTTGCAATTTAGTTCTTTCTCTCAGGTGTGTCACATTTAGGTTTTGTAAAGTGCAAGTCAGGTAGGTAGGACTTCCAGAATGAAGAATTATGGCACTGGTTGGGCAGAAAAACTGAGTCTCACTCAAGCGTAGAGCTGGTGTGCATATGTGAACCACATCAACATATAGCTCTGTTGTAGAGATATGTACAAGGATTTCTCTCCAGGTTGCTTTGAACATTGCAGATAGACTGAAGGAGAGGCAGAGTTGTGCATCATCAGGTTTATTAGTGAGTTTCCATGGCTAAATGACTATTTGAACCTAGGCCTCCAAAGTCCTAGTCCAGGTGTTCTCAACCTTTTCAGCCATGGGCCGGACCACGCCCCCTCAGACAGCAGAGTGGGCCGGACTGGTGCCATAAAACGCATCTGTGGCTGTTGTTAACACATTTATGACAGTCATGGACTCATTTATGGCTGTAGTAAATGCCTTAACGATGGCCATGGACTCATTTACGGCTGTCATAAATGCGTTTACACGGCTGTAAATGAGTCCACAGCCAATTCTGGTGGCTGTGGCTGTGGTGGCAGCTGGAGTGAGGTTGGGAGCCAGATTATTTGGTGCTGCATGCCAGATTCAGCCCATGGGTCATAGGTTGCAAACCCCTGTCCTAATCCATCACTATATTCACTGCACCACAGTGAATATCGGAGACTTTTATCACACCACTAAAAATCACAAATATAACTGCTGGCTTTTGTGATGTTGACTGTACACTCTGTACATTACAAAGCTGGAGATGGTACAGAAGACACACCATTTCCAAAATCCAGGGCCAGGTGTGCTGGCCAGTTTTCCATGTTTAAAGCAAATTCTAAAATGAGGGCTACAGAAACAAATCACAGGTAGTAGGTTTCAGTTTTCTTCTCTCGTAGTATGAGTTAGATTGAAGGTAAGTCCCAATCTTGCTAGATCAAGAGTTGCCTTGTCACTTGGCATATTCCTCAAGGAACACAAGCCAAATCCTAAATCTGAGTTGCAGAAATGACAGATCCTAGCAGCTTGATGCAATTGGGACTGTGGTGGCTTAGTGGTTAAGGTGCTGAACTTCATGTTCAGAAGGTCTGCAGGTCGGCAGTTTGAGACCCTAGTGCTGAATAATGGAGTGAGTTCCCATCTCTGTCCCAGCTCTGGCCAACCTAGCAGCTCGAAAGCAAGAAGTTGCAGGTAGATAAACAGAGACCACTTCAGTGAGAAGGTAAACAGACGCAGACAGCACTGGCTCTTTGGCTATAAACAGGGATGAGCACTGAACCCTAGAGTCGGATATGACTGGTTTTCCAGCATGGGCGACCTTTTCCTTTACCTAGCAGCTTGATGTAGGGATGAAAAACCTCACTTGTTATTAGGAATGGATGACAAATGCAAGCGCGGCGCCAAAATGGCCGCCGCGCCCTTTGCGGGCCCCCCCCCACAGGACAGAGAATCCGGGTAGTTAGGGGCGTGGCCAGCTCCCTTATAAAAGGGGTGGCCACGAGGCAGCTGAGCTGCCATTTTACCTCAGCGACGGAGCGGAGAAGTCTTTTCCCCTGTGTCTCCGTCGCTCTTGAGCCTACCGGGAAGCCTTTTTGGTAGCGATTCTGCCTTGCTGGCTTCCCTTTGCTTTGGTGGAGATGCCTTCGAAGAAGAAGGCAGCTTCGAGTGCAGCTCGCGCGGTTAGGAGTGGGCAACCAGAATGCGGGCGCGGAAGGGGTTTCGGCCCGCGGCCCGCGAGCGGTGGACACCGCTCCTGCACCTGCCCACCCTGTTGGGCCTATTCCTCTTGGGTCGCAGCCTCTCCCGGGGCCCTCTAGCCTTGGGGGGTGGTGCGGCCCCCTGCCTTGGCAGGTTTCTCCACCGACCCTGCCGGGCTTCGGTGCTGGCCAATGGCCATATTCGGGTCCTGGGGTACAGGGACCTGTACCCACGCCTGGACCAGGCGGGCCGGCCGGCCCTTTGCCCCTGGACAACGTGGACGCCTTACTGGCCCGCATCGCGGCCCTGGAAGCGTCGTTGGCTCGGGCCAGTCAGGCGGGCGCCCCCTTCGGGGTCCCTTTCGAGGCGCTGTCGGCAGGAGGACAACAGCCGGCAGGGAGGGTCGAGCTGCTGCAGGCGCGTGGCGCGGTTTCGGCCACTGCCTCGCAGCTCCCCAGCCAGCAGCCAGGTGCGGGTCAAGCCCCGGTGATGAGCTCTACGTCGGTCGTGAGCTCCGACGCCCCCAGTGGGCCGGAACCCCCGGTGGGGGCGGCCCGCGGGGGTGCAGCATGTGAGTATACGGTGCAAGCGAGTACATCAACACACGTTCCCAATATAGGGGGGGCCTTTCAATGGCCTTGGCCTCGCGCGGGTGGTGCGGGGGCCACGCTGTCGGCAACCCACCCGGCGACGACGACTGCCACCTTGGGCACTGGGGTGGGTACTGGTTCTTACACTGCCGGGAATGTTCTGGGGGTGGCTGGGTTAGCTCAGGCCCCTTTTCCTAGGCCGGCTGTGCCTTTTTCGGCTTTGCCGACGGCGGGGTATTCCTTGCCATTGGGTGATCACTTGGCACAGACTACCAGAGAAAAGATATGGCGGGGGGAATACGTAGATATCTTCTCACTCCTGAACAGAGAGCCCACCAAGGAGGAAAGGGAGGGACAGGATGAGAAGGACAAGGAGCAGGCACGCCGCCGTAAGCCGCCGCGTACCTGGGCCAACTGGCTCCCCGCTTATTTAATATACATGGCGGTGTATTTGAGGGCGCGGCCGGATTTAGCTATTCCCATGGTCCAATATTTGGACAACATATACAGGGCGATGGTTGATTTCCCGGGCCCCTCATGGCTAGCCTATGATGAGGAATTCCGTATGAGGATTCCCCTCCACCCCGAGATGAGATGGGATGAGCCGTGCCAGAGGCTTTGGCTTTTGTATATGACGCCCACACGCCCTGCCCCAGGAGATAGATACCATTGCGGACATGCGGTCCAGCGAGCGGCTCCAGCGCAGGTTACCCGCCAGGCGGCGGGGCAGGGGGTTCCAGCCCGCCTGCTGTGCTGGACTTTCTCGTCCAATGGTTCCTGCAATAGAAAGAATTGCAAGTATAAGCATGAGTGTCCCACATGTTCAGGCCCCCACGCAGCCTCTGCCTGTCCCAGGCCTGGGGGGGCACGAGGCAGAGGGAGGGGTGGACAGTGGGCCGGCAAGACTGCCACGGATGGAGCCGGTTCTCCAAAAGGCCCCCTCCCCAATTAATGTGGACATGCTGGAGCGTTGGCTCGCATCGTACCCGAAGGGGGAGGACGGGGAGTATCTCCTTCAGGGTTTTAAGCAGGGATTCCGTATCCCTTTTATGGGGGATAGGTCCCCTCAGGATGCTCCCAACCTTTTATCCCTCAGAGGAAGGGAGGAGGTGGCTGCGGCCAGCATTAGAAAGGAGTTAGATGCGGGCAGGGTCGCTGGACCTTTCCCTGCACCCCCGTTTCCCAATCTTAAGGTGTCGCCATTGGGTTTGGTCCCCAAAAAGTCCCTAGGTGAGTTTCGCCTTATTCATCATTTGTCCTACCCAGCCGGCCGATCGGTCAATGATGCTATTCCTGATGACCTTTGTTCAGTCAGGTATACATCGTTTGACCATGCGCTGCGCATGGTACGCTCGTGTGGCCCGGGTGCCCTGCTGGCCAAGTGTGACATTAAGTCGGCTTTTCGCCTCTTGCCAGTGCATCCGGGCGACTTTGAGTTGTTGGGTTTCAAATTTAAGGGTGAATATTATTTTGATAAGGCCATGCCTTTTCGCTGCTCCATATCATGCTCGGCCTTCGAGCATTTTAGTACCTTCCTTGAGTGGGCTTTCGTCCGCAGGTCAGGGTCCCGGTCTGTAGCCCATTACCTGGATGATTTTTTATTCGGGGGTGAACGGGGCTGGGACACGTGCACACGTCTCCTCAACACATTTCAGACGCTAATGGAGGAACTTGGTGTCCCTTTAGCGCCCGAAAAGACCGAGGGCCCATCTACCAAGCTAGTATTCCTGGGGGTGGAGATTGACACAGTAGCGCAGGCTTCTAGGTTGCCGGGCGATAAGGTGTCCAGGATAGTGGCCCTTATCTCGGAATTGCTGGCCAAGCGTAAGGCATCCCTGAGGGAACTGCAGGTGCTACATGGTCACCTCAATTTTGCTTGCAGGGTGGTCGCACCGGGCAGGGCTTTTGCCCGGCGCTTATGCGACGCCATGGCAGGGTTATCTAGGCCCCACCACAGAGTCAGGCTTACCCGGGGTATCAGGGCAGACATGTTTGTCTGGTTGCAATTCCTGAGGGAGTTCAATGGGGTCTCATTTTGGAGGTCTGACCTCCTGCCATCCCCCAATTTCCAGATCCAGTCTGATGCCTCAGGATCCCTGGGTTATGGGATGTACTTCAATGGGAAGTGGGCCTATGGTGGGTGGCCACCGGCATGGGCAGGCACAGGTCGCCTGCGGGATCTCACATACCTGGAATTTTTCCCTATTCTGGGGGCTTTGATGCTATGGGGCGAACAGTGGGCTAACTCGGTTGTGCATTTCTGGTGTGACAATGCTGCTGTTGTCCACATTGTCAATGCACAGACTTCGAAATCGTCCAGGGTTATGGAACTAGTGCGCCATTTTGTGCTGCGCTGCCTGCGCCTCAACGTCTTGTTCAGGGCCAGGCATGTCCCAGGGATTAATAATGATATTGCTGACGCTTTGTCCCGCCTGCAGATCTCCCGGTTCCGCGCCTTGGCCCCGGATGCGGAGGAATTTCCCTCGCCACTCCCGGACGAGATGTGGACTATTGGCAAGGAGAGGTGAACCGGGCGATTGGCCTGTCACTAGCGCCACGCACGCGTAAGGCGTACCAACAAGCATTCAATTCTTACAGGGCATTTTCTGCTCAATGTCACCTGCCAGAAACCTGGCCTATCCCGGTGGACCATGTTCTGCGGTTCATGGTTCACCTGCATGCACAGGGCCTCGCACCTCGCACCATAGCATCCAAGCTCTCGGCGTTGGCTTTAATGGCCAAAGTGGGAGGTCATGTGGATACCACCTCTGACTTCCGTGTGAGACATGTTTTGGAGGGGTGGGTGCGCGAGCGCGGGCGTTGCCCGGACGACCGGCACCCTATTTCCCCAGGGGTTCTTACCCAGTTGGCCCGGGGCTGGCCAGGCCTCTGTTTTGATCATTATGAGGCAGCCCTTTTTCATGCAGCCACAACGGTGGCATTTTTTGGAGCGCTCCGCGTCAGCGAACTCGTGATGCTGTCTAAGGCGGATGCAAGTGGTAGGGCACTGGAACTCGAAGATGTCTATGTTGCCAAAGACTGGGCCCAGTTGAGGATACGTTCCTCTAAAACAGATCAGCATGGCGTAGGCAGTGGTGTAAGACTGCTACGGTGTTCTTTGGCAGACATCTGTCCGGTTGGTGCCCTACAGGAATTCCTGGCACTGCGTGGCATGCACCACGGCCCGTTTTTCTGTCACCAAGATGGGTCTCCCCTTACTAAATTTCAGTTTTGGAAGGTGACAGCCAGAGCCCTCACCAGGGTGGGCCTACCAGGTGCCCGTTATGGCACACATTCATTCCGTATTGGTGCAGCCTCTACAGCAGCTGCTTTTGGGTACTCTGGGGCTGACATACGCAGCATGGGGAGGTGGGGCTCGCAATGTTTTCAGTTTTATGTGCGCCCACTCCCGCCATGAGTACCAATCCAGTCACCTTACCGCCTTTTTTCTCAATTTTCTTACAGACCCTGGGTGTCGTATTACACCGGTGACAGTATGGCTGGTGGGCCACAGCTATGTGCACAGGGCAGCGCGTTACGCTGCGGCGACAGAGTGGGGACCCCGACTGGGACTGGGTGAACACGCCAGTCTCGCATGGCATGGTAAGCCTGGGATGTTATGGCGGGAGCTGCGGCCTTTCCTTTTTTCTGGCCTGGGTGCTGACCCGCCTGACATTCTCATCATCCACCTGGGGGGCAATGATTTGGGCCAGGTCACCGGCTTATCGCTCAAGCATGCGATTTGCGAGGAACTCGCCTACTTGCATTATGTCTGGCCTGCCACAACCCTGGTTTGGTCGGACATTGTCCCGCGCCATTCTTATAGAGGGGGCGTTAACCTCCTGGCCCTTGACCGCGCTAGGCGCGCGGTCAATAGGGCGGTGGCGCGGTTTCTTGCCGACAGGGCTTGGGGACGGGTCAGTCATCACCCCGATATTAGCCTACAAAATTATGACTTGTACGCAGGGGATGGGGTCCATCTGTCGCGAGGAGGTATGGACCTCCTGTTGGGTGATTGGCAAGCAGGCCTGTTGACCGAGCTGACGGTCTGGGGGGGGGGGCGTCAGGTCTTCTTTGAAGCCCCTCCGTGTGGCGGGTAGCACTGGTAAGGTAAACAGTATGACCCACAAGTATCCGGCAGGTTCGCAATTGACTGGACAACACTAGACAGGAATAAATTAGTTAAACGTTGTCCGGTCAACGACGAACCAGGCGATGGGGTGATGACGATTGCTAACCAGCATGCATCACCCCTGTGATTTCACGGATACGCGTCAGAGGGTGGGGTCATGAGTTAGTTATTGACTACGGTCAACAATTTGTTTGTTGTCAACAAACAAATTGATACAAATTGATACATTGTAACCAATTGCCGTTGGCAATTTTGGGGTGGTACCTTACCAGTGTTACTTCGGCCTGCTTGCCTTAGGAATTATGATTGGTCGTTTTACCAATACAAATTTATAATTCGGACTAGGGCATTGAATCAATAAATGTGGCCCTATGCTGTTATCCACTTTCAATGTTGTCTGTGTCCGTTATTGGGGGGGTGCGCCTGCAATCTATTTGTTTTCTCACCTGTTGATGCCCCCTGTTTTCTGGCGCATGTTTGGATTTATCCTGTTTTCACGTCAGCACTTCAATGTTTCTTCAAAATCTACACAAAATTTTATATGCATCCCCACCCCCACCCCCCTGAAATAAGAGTGGCCTTTTCCTTTTATGCACTTCAGCTCAGTGGTGGGATTCAAATTTTTTTACTACCACACTGTGGGCATGGTATGGTGAGCACAGCCAGGGGAAAACCCCTGCGTTGCACCCGAATTAGGACTACTTTATTTCAAAACATGGATGGCTAGGGACAGCCAGAATTTCTGTTACCAGTTCTGGTGAACTGATGTGGACCTGCTGAATCCCACCACTGTTTCAGCTGTATGTAACAATGTGCCTGTGAATGTGTTTATGTGCAAGTGTGCTGCTTTTGCCACTGTTGCAACATATTGCTGACAGTGCCAGGATTCAATCCTGTAAATGTTTGCAACAAGCATGTTTGAATTCCATCTTGAGAATTGGATCAAACATGCAGATGTGCAGCCACCGACTCCTGAAGAACTCTGGGATCCAATGATTTAAGGGCATATGTTTTCCAATCCCTGAAATATTGCTTTAATGTCTCCATGTGACATTTTGCAGATTGCAAGTTCAAATCTATTCATCAGCAGATGTTTAATGATATGACAGGAATGTATTACATTAGAATAACGGAGGGAGGTATCTAGCTCAGCCACATGATATAGTTTGAGGAGAATTTAATGAACAAATAAGTGACCTTTGCATTGAAGGAGGATTAAGATTTGATGCCAGATTTGGCATAATATACACTTGAAATTAATGGAGTACCTATGAAATACACATCTCCTCCTTTCTGTCCTCCTCAGAACTTGTCAGATTAACACGGAAGTGACTGGACTGAAGTCATTGATCTCTTGTTGCCAGAGCAATGCAATTTTGGAAGCAAAATTGAGAATCCAAGTAATGACCTGGGTGATAATTAATGGGATTAATAGAAAGTGAGACATGTGTTGAAGAAAGATGTCACTTCCCCTCTATGATTTAGCTCTTGGCTTCTGTGGATGCTTCACTATATCAATGCATGACAAACAAGGATAAGATCACAAGCTATCCATCATAGCTGTCTTTTAAAGGTGCACACTCTTCATTTGAAAGCATGAGCAGATCAACATTTCTCATTTGACATGGAATAGCCAGAATGAACCACCATATTGTGCCTAATGAAAGAATGGATTGCAAGCTTCAGATTGAAAGAACATGTCTGAAAGATGCACTAACCTTGGTAGAGTTTGGCAGATTTAGCTAATGCCTCTAGAGACAGAGCTTCCTTGTAGAAGCCTAAAAGCCTAAATGGAATTGCCACTTCAATTAGAATAATGGCATTCAACCCATTTCTGATTCTGAATGGTATGATAACATGACTGTCAACTCTACTGATTCAATGAGTCTGCTACAGTGGGAAGGAGCAATAAGATTTACGGCAAGATTCTAAGAAGAGTACGGCTGGGTTTGCCTTAAAGGCCATCTTCCCCAGCACCTAGGGCAGGGTTGCCCAAACTATGGCTCATGGGCTAGATCCATCCCCCAATGCCAATTCATCCGGCCCACGCCACCCTCGTCTCTCCCGGAAGTGGAAGTGAAACGTGCCCATATGGGAGCTCCTGGAAGTGGAAGAAAAACGTGCCCGTATGGACGTGTTTTACTTCCGCTTCCGGGAGCAACAAGGGTTGTGTGGGCCAGATGAATTGACATCAGGAAAGATCCAGCCCATGAGCTGTAGTTTGGGCACACCTGGTTTAAGGAGAGAAAATGGCAGCCTAAAAATCTATCTCATCTTGCTGCAAAACAGATTGCAAGGTGCATTTTACGACTACTTCTGGTGGGAGGAACCATGTGACTGGCCCACTGAACCACACGACTGGTCCACTGAACTACATGTCTAGCCCACAGACCAAAAATTTTGGGCACCCCTGACCTAGGGCCATTATGGTGAACCTTGGCACTCCGGGTATTCTTGGACTTGAATTCCTAGAAGCCCAAGTCAGAACTCCTGCTGATCAGGGCTTCTGGGAATTGAAGTCTAAGAACAGCTGGAGTGCCAAGGTTTGCCATCACTGACCTAGGGGCTAGTCCACAAGGAGAGACATGGTCTTCTCCCACTGTTCCCCAGGAGAACGCCTCTAATGGTGTTCTGAAAAGCCATAACATACCAAGAGGTGAGAGCTCAGATTTTGTTCAAATGTGCACCTGCTAATTTGAGGTGGAGAGCTTCATTCAGAACATGGGACAAAATGGAGGTTGCATTCCAGTATCAGGTGATGTCAAATGTTAACTGGGGAGGGAGGAGGCACAGTATTGTGCTTTTAAAGCTGTTTGTCCCACTAAGTCTTAAGAGAGGCATTTCAACAAATCACACAGGCTTCATCATCCTATGCTTATTTCTACTTTATTACATGGTTCACATAGACCTCAATTTACAACTTATCAACATAAAAGGAACCACCACCACTATGATAAGAAAACAAAGAATCAAGTAAACAAATAAAAAACACACACTATTCAAAATCAGTAATTTTCAGGTATGAACTCTCGTTGTTGTCGTCATTGGTGGCTGCAACTTGTATCCAAGCATATATTTTTTTCCCCTGGAAATCATTCCAGGAAGAATGACATTAGCATGAATTTTTTAAAGGTGAATCCCAGCTTGCCTTGAAGTGACCCACACACTGTGTTCATGGAACCATCTCCTGTGGCATGTATGAAAGGAGACATGCAGGATTTAACACCGGGACTGCAATGGACTGCCGCAGCCTTGGCGATATTGACAAGGTGCACCTTCACAGCCCGTCCATCTGGCATAGCCTCTTCCATCTCCATGAGCATTTGGAATCCAAATAGTGAAGTGGTTCCTCCTCCACTCATTTTGCCGTTGGGCCCAATAGGATGGTTTCCAGTGGCATTTCCTCCATTGAGAGGACCCATCACCCCACCTGCAAACTCTAAAACATCAAAAATGGCACCTTAGGAAGAATTTGGTATTTTTAAAATCAGAGTGGGTGACTTGTGACCTTCCACACCGTCTTCATCTGCAGCTTCCATAGTTCTTCATCATTGGCTCTTCTGGTTAAGGCTGATAGCTCAACAACACTTGGTGTGTGTGTGTGTGTGTGTGTGTGTCACACCTTTGCTTCTGGGGAGGGTAAGTTTGGTGTTAGGGCTGCTAGTTTCCAGTCTGCGAAGATACAGGTCAGGTGTGGAGAACCTTGGGTGGGTTTGGGACTCATTAGTTGCTCTTGGGGCTCTCTGGGTCTGGGGGCTCTGCAGAATGCTCCAAAGGTCCTAAAATGAAACCAGAACAGGCTAGAAGTTCACCTCCAGTTGTGAAAAATGACTATAAAGAGTGGGGGAGGGTCTACAACATGCAAGGGGCTCTCATTTCTTATGGAACTGAAACTCACAGATTTTCCCAGGAATTGCCCCAGGTAGAATCTTGGGAGATGGAGCCCAAAATAGTTTGAGGAATTCTGGGAGGTGCAACCCAAAAGAAACAAAGGACCCATGCCCAGTCTACAACCTGTCTAAGACAGAGATTGAAACTGCAGCTTCTCCATTTCCTCCCAGGAGTGGGCTTTGCTTTTCTCAGCTGGGAAGGAAGTGAGGTGAGGTGAAGACTACTGCGAACCACAGATATTTTACCCACTCCTGATCAGGTGGGAAGAGAATGGTTTCTGTACTGTACACATCATGCTCCAGGCAGGACGGAAGGTTCTCTTCATCTTGTAGCCACATCTTTCTCCACATTCTGTGAATATTCTATAAAATTCCCTTCTCTTGGAGTCACTGTGTCTGCTGAGGACATCTTGACTTGGTGGATAGACTTGACAAAAATCAGAGCAGCTGGCAAGCTTCAGTTGAATAAGAAATGGAAACCTATCTTCAACATACCGTATTTTCCGGCGTATAAGATGACTGGGCGTATAAGACGACCCCCAACTTTTCCAGTTAAAATATAGAGTTTGGAATATACTTGCCGTATAAGACTACCTCTCTTCCAATGCACACCAAATAAAAATTAACCCACACTCAACCCGAAGTCGAATGGGCAGGTTCTGGTGGAGAGCCAATCCACGCTCACGTTCTCCTCCTCGAGGTACAGGAAGATGTGTGCAACTTGCTTCCCCTTGCTTCATACTCCCCGCACAGAGCAGGGACTCGGCTGCGGCACCCCCCACCATATACGCCGGACATATGAAGCAAGGGGAAACAAGCTGCAGTTAAGTACCTGTCCTATAAGACGACCCCCGACTTTGGCACAGATTTTTCGGGGTTAAAAAGTAGTCTTATACGCCAGAAAATACAGTAATTACTTTACATTATCGGGAAGTCCAGCTGTCGTTGGATCAATCCTGCAGTGCCTTCTCCCTTTGGCTTGCCAAAATGATATTTCCAGCTACCTTGATCACTGGGTTTATAAGCCACAAACCCATGGACAAGAAAGTATGGCTTCAGCAGAGGTCTGCACCTTGTTAAAAAAGCACACAGACACACAGAGAGAGAGAGATCGCAAGGCTGTTTCACAAAAAAGGGTTCACAACCCTCTGTGATTTCCTAGAGGAACAATTGTCTTCCTGTTGGCTAGACACAACACCTTGAAATGGTTGCCAATTTTTAAAGAGTTCCTTTTTGGCTATATTCTTATTTTCATAGCAGGACTCATGGTTCCAAACCAGGTTCATAAGGAGCAAAAATATAAAATTAATCAATGGATTGATGCACTGCTTGGAATAAAAGCATTTGAGGGCTCTGGCTCTGTTTTCTGCTCTTTCCAGCCAAATAAATGTGTGAGTCTCGATGAAATGTAATTTAGTTTGTTCCTTCATTGCCTGTTTTTCTAATCCATTTTTCTTCCTTGTCTCTTATTAAGTCTCCTTTTGTCTGGCAGATCTTAACCCTCAAGTACCATGGCATGACTTCAAGTTAGAGACTCAAAACCAGCGGCAGTGAATTTAAAGACATTTTTTGCTTGGAATTAAGTAGTAGATGTAAATCAGGAGTTCTCAACCTTTTAAAGCCGGGGGCCGGGTCACACTTCCTCAGACAGCTTCATGGGCCAGATGGACATTTTGCCCTTCTTACACTACATGGCACTTCCAGGTGTGGAGGCAGTGGGGGGCACATTAAATAGTGTCCTGGGCCACATCCGGCCCATGGGCCACAGGTTGAGAATCTCTGATGTAAATAAACGCTGAGCAATCTTACTGACTTTACACCAGAAGAGGCCAAGTGGCAGATCTGGAGCCAGATAGGGCCTTTGAGGCAGTTTTAGCTAGCACATGCTTAATGCTTAACATGGTACCTGGGCCAGAAGGGTAGGAAAAGGTGAAGGTGGATAGCAGTAGTGCCCTTACAAGTAGCATACCATACAGTAATAACTCAGATAACGCTGGTTCCACAAGTCTTAGCATTATTCAGTTTTTTACGTTGTGCGATACGTTGATTGCACAACGTTAAAAAACAACAACAACCCGGTTCCCTTTGTGAAGAGGAAAGGGAACAGGGGGTCGATGTGCCTGACTCTTTGGAAAGGGCAGCGAGGGATTCCATGCATGGAATCCCCACTGCCCTTTCCAAAGAGGCAGGCAGATTGAGTCAAACCACAAAGTTGGCAGGACTGGTCTCCGGCTTTGGGGCTTGACTCTCCAGTGGTCTGAGCATCGGAGCGCTGGTTTCCTTGGGGTGAGGGCATGCCCCATCTCCCCCCAAGGAAACTGGGGGTCTGAGCATTGGAGTGCCAGTTTCCTTGGGGTGAGGGTGCACGCACCTGGTCTCCCCCCAAGGAAACCTGCGCTCTGACGCTCAGAGCGCCGGTTTCCTTGGGGGGAGAGCGGGTGCACATGCCCTCACCCCAAGGAAACCAGCGCTCTGATGCTCAGACCACCAGTTTCCTTTGGGGAAGAGTGGGCAAGCCTGCTCTCACTCAAAGGAAACCAGCAGTCTGAGCATCCGATCGCCGGTTTCCTTGGGGTGAGAGCGTGTGTGTGCTCTCACCCAGAGGAAACTGGTGATCTGACGCTTGGGTATACAGAGGCCCCCTTGCCTCCCCCAGCAAGGGGGCCTCTGGAGATCTCTGCCCCAAAGCCCACACTCTGACTAATGATTGGGATGGCCCTGCTACTTGGGCCAATGGTGCAATGTGCAGTTCATACGCTCAGCTATGCATGGATTTCAAAACATGTGGTTTGATACTTGAACTTTGTGAGCATATAGAAGTCCTGACACCTTTGTTATCTCTTTCTGTCTCTCTATCTATGTGCTTGTCCAACCCAGAGAATTTAAAGCACAATAGGGATGTTGAAAGAAATTGAGTTTGCATAGGTCTCAGATGGCTTGCAATCATTCACAGGGAATATCTTGTCTGTTCTGTGGAATCTACAAAGACCAGCGCATATGGTCGACACAATGACTCCTCATAGATGTAGTTCATTAGAAAATCATATTTTAATTCCTGTTTAATTACAATTCAATTTCCCATTTATTATTAGCTGTCCTAAGTGAGGTAAAAGAAAGGCTATATTGGAAATTAATGAAAATGCTACCAAGGTTCATTTGGAAATCACACAATAATTCCAGTTTAATTATATTGCAATTGATGCTACTTATGGTAAGGGGAAGTGTGAGAACAGTTTAGGATTGGGGTTCTCAACCATTTCGTGCTGGGGGCCAGATCATGCCCCCTCAGACAGCTGAGTAGGCTGAACATGTGGCTCCCCCCTGCTGTAAACACTGCAGTAAACCGCGGTGGGCACATTTGTGCATTCATGGGCACATTTGTGCATGCATGGGCATGTTTACGGCTTTTGTAAATGCATTTGCTTTCACTTCTGGGGTCTTTGCCATGGGCCAGATGATTTGCTGCCAAGGGCCAGGTCTGGCCCACGGGCCATAGTTTGCGAACCCCTGGTCTAGGAGGTCATTGCAGGAACTACTGAAGTTTGATCTCCTTTAGAAAAAAATATTTACAACCCCACTGCTCCTACTTTCATTAGAAGAGGATGTTAAAATAACAACGAACCATTACACAGACCAGCTTGACTCAACAGCAAGGCATCCGTAGTAACTGATAGCCTCAAGTCCTAGTAAGAGTTACAAGACTGCCCTATATATATATGATAGGAAGGTTTCCCTGGGTCTCCCATGACCTACCTAAATGTTTCTTGGACAACAGATGGATCTTTCCAAAGGCCCAGAATGGATTCTCTCCTTTCTCCAAGATTGCTATTCTAGTTACTTCAATCCAGTGAACAGAAAATGGGGAGAAGGCAGGCTCAGACCACCTATATCTGTTGACCTCACCACTTCCTGACAGATCACCAGAAGGCACTATAGGCAATACAAGCCAAGAGACTGAAAGACCTTCTGCCAAGACCTGCCTGCTCCCATAAACAGCTAATTTGGCAGTCTTGCTTATTACATCATGGTGTATTGAAGTTCAGAGGCAAACGCTGCAGCCCCGCATGCTCTATGCCCAGCCCCAGGAGCCCACGGCATCGGTTCCGGGGTCTGTGGGCAGGTGGGTGCTGCTGCCCCCGCAGAGGTTTCCTCTTCTGAACTTTTCCACGTTCTATGCTCCGCTCATGGACATTGGACTCTGGGTTTGTTGCCGGACTTTTTCGAGGAGATTGCGGTTTGTGATGTTTGCGTTTTTTCATTGTATATTTTGATATAAACATTTTATTGATTGTATTATATACATTTTTAATTTTATATTGCTGTATATTTGTATTATGTACTTATTTGCTCTTTATATTGTTTGTTGTGTTTCTTTTGCTTTTTTTGCTGCTGTCTGTTGTGCAGACAGCACACATGGGTGTAAACCATTTTGAGTTGCCTTCGGGCCGAGTAAAGCGGTATATAAATAAAAAGTGAAATGAAACGAAACATGTTGTGCAGATGTTGAGGCCAAACTTCAGGGGATGAAGTACATTCTATTCCTCCCTGTTCAGAATGAACAGCCTCCCACCCAAATCAGTCACTGAATTTTCTCCAAACCAGTTAGTGGTGGCCTAAGACTTTGCAGGCGCACCCCCAATAAAGGACTCAGACACTGATGAAAGTGGATAACGGCATTGGGCCACATTTATTGATTCATGCCCTAGACCGAATTATAAATTTCTATTGGTAATTGACCAATCATAATTCTTAAGGCAAGCAGGCCGAAGTAACACTGGTAAGGTACCACCCAAAATTGCCAACGGCAATTGTTACAATGTATCTATTTGTATCAATTTGTTTGTTGACAACAAACAAATTGTTGACCGTAGTCAATATCTAACTAATGACCCCACCCTCTGACGTGTATCCGTAAAATCACGGGGTGATGCATGCTGTCTAGCTATAGCCATCACCCCCTCGCCTAGTTCGTCGTTGACCGGACAACGTTTAACCAACTTATGCCTGTCTAGTGTTGTCCAGTCAATTGCGAACCTGCCGGATACCTGTGGGTCATAAATGTTTACCTTACCAGTGCTACCCGCCCATGTGACCAAAGTCAACAGCAGCAACAGAAACCCCTATATCAAACCATAGCAACAGTGTGGGATGGGCAAAAAAGCTAGGACCCGAGAGCCAATTGTGGGTCCCAGCCAAAAATTCCCACCCGGCCCCGAAGCGACCAAAATATCACACTGTTAACTAGGGAGGGGGTGGAGGGGAAAAGACTTCTCCGCTCCGTCGCTTTGGAAAATGGCAGCTCGGCTGCCTCGCGGCCGCCCCTTATATAAGGGTGCTGGCCACGCCCCCTAACTACCCGGATGTCTTCGTCCGATGGGGGGGGCCCGCAAAGGGTGCGGCGGCCATTTTGGCGCCGCGCTCGCTTTGCAGGCGCACCCCCCAATAAAGGACTCAGACACTGATGAAAGTGGATAACGGCATTGGGCCACATTTATTGATTCATGCCCTAGTCCGAATTATAAATTTCTATTGGTAATTGACCAATCATAATTCTTAAGGCAAGCAGGCCGAAGTAACACTGGTAAGGTACCACCCAAAATTGCCAACGGCAATTGTTACAATGTATCTATTTGTATCTATTTGTTTGTTGACAACAAACAAATTGTTGACCGTAGTCAATATCTAACTAATGACCCCACCCTCTGACGCGTATCCGTAAAATCACGGGGTGATGCATGCTGTCTAGCTATAGCCATCACCCCATCGCCTAGTTTGTCGTTGACTGGACAACGTTTAACCAACTTATGCCTGTCTAGTGTTGTCCAGTCAATTGCGAACCTGCCGGATACCTGTGGATCATA
Source organism: Bradypodion ventrale (assembly GCA_035047345.1). Lineage (NCBI taxonomy): Eukaryota > Metazoa > Chordata > Lepidosauria > Squamata > Chamaeleonidae > Bradypodion > Bradypodion ventrale. The sequence continues at coordinate 6,992,135 of JAWDJE010000011.1, read as the reverse complement.
AATGTTTACCTTACCCTTGCTACCCGCCACACGAAGGGGCTTCAAAGAAGGCTCGACGCCCCCCCCCAGACCGTCAGCTCGGTCAACAGGCCTGCTCGCCAATCTCCCAACAGGAGGTCCATACCTCCTCGCGACAGATGGGCCCCATCCCCTGCATAAAGGCCGTAATTTTGTAGGCTAATGGCGGGGTGACGACTGACCCACCCCCAACCTTTGTCGGCAAGGAAGCGTGCCACAGCCCTATTCACCATGCGTCTAGCGCGGTCAAGGGCCTGGAGGTCGAAACCTCCCCTGTACGTGTGCCGCGGGACCATGTCCGACCAAACGAGGGTCGTGGCGGGCCACACGTAATGCAGGTAGGCAAGGTCGCCGCAAATCGCATGCTTTAGCGATAAGCCGGTGACCTGGCCCAAATCATTGCCCCCTAGGTGTATGATCAGAATGTCAGGCGGGTCAGCATTCCGGCCTGAAAAAAGGAATGGCAACAGCTCCCGCCATAACATCCCGGGCTTACCATGCCATGTGAGACTTGCGTATGCACCCAGTCCCAGTCGGGGTCCCCACTCTGTCGCCGCAGCATAACGCGCTGCCCTGTGCACGTAGCTATGGCCCACCAGCCATACTGTCACCGGTGTAATACGACACCCAGGGTCTGTAAGGAAAAAACGAGGAAGAGAAAGGTGCGGTGACAAAACTGGTACTCACGGTGGAAGAGGGCGAACATAAAACTGAAAACATTGCGAACTCCACCTTCCCATGCTGCGTATGTCAGCCCCGGAGTACCCAAAAGCAGCTGCAGTGGAAGCCGCCCCTATCCTGAAGGAATGGGTGCCATAACGGGCCCCTGGGAGGCCAACACTGGCCAGCGCTTTGCCGGTCACCTTCCAAAATTGAAATTTAGTAAGGGGAGACCCATCTTGGTGACAGAAAAACGGGCCATGGTGCGTGCCACGCAGTGCAATAAACTCCTGTAGGGCACCAACCGGACAGATGTCTGCCAAAGAACACCGTAGCAGTCTTACACCACTGCCTACGCCATGCTGATCTGTCTTAGAGGAGCGTATCCTCAACTGAGCCCAGTCTTTGGCAACATAGACATCTTCGAGTTCCAGTGCCCTACGACTTGCATCCGCCTTAGACAGCATCACAAGCTCGCTGATGCGGAGCGCTCCAAAAAAGGCCACCGTTGTAGCCGCATGAAATAGGGCTGCCTCGTACTTATCAAAACAGAGGCCATGCCAGCCCCGGGCCAATTGGGTAAGAACCCCTGGGGAAATCGGGTGGTGGTCGTCCGGGCAACGCCCACGCTCCCGCACCCACCCCTCCAAAACATGTCTCACACGGAAGTCAGGCCCTGGGCATGGAGGTAAACCATGAACCGAAGTACATGGGTCACTGGGATCGGCCAGGTTTCTGGCAGCCGGAATTGGGTACAGAAATCTCTGAAAGAATTGAATGCGTGGTGATACGCCTTATGCGTGCGTGGCGCCAGTGACAGGCCAATCGTCCGGTTCACCTCTCCTTGCCAATGGTCCATATCTCGTCCGGGAGTGACGAGGGAAATTCCTCCGCATCCGGGGCCAAGGCACGGAACCGGGAGATCTGCAGGCGGGACAAAGCATCAGCGATATCATTATTGACCCCCGGGACATGCCTGGCCCTGAAGAGGACATTGAGGCGCAGGCTGCGCAACACAAACTGGCGCACTAGGTCCATGACCCTGGGCGATTTGGAAGTCTGTGAGTTGACAATGTGCACAACGGCCGCATTGTCACACCAGAAATGGACAACCGAGTTGGCCCACTCCTCGCCCCATAGCATCAAAGCCCCCAGGATAGGGAAGAATTCCAGATACGTGAGATCACGCAGGCGACCCGTGCCTGCCCAGGCTGGTGGCCACCCACCATAGGCCCACTTCCCATTGAAGTACATCCCATAACCCAGGGATCCCGAAGCATCGGACTGTATCTGAAAGCGAGGGGAAGCCAGGAGGTCAGACCTCCAAAATGATACTCCATTGAACTCCCTCAGGAACTGGAGCCAGATAAGCATATCTGCCCTGATACCCCGAGTGAGTCTAACCCTATGGAGGGGCCTAGATAAGCCTGTCATGGCGTCACACAAGCGCCGAGCAAATGCCCTGCCCGGTGCGACGACCCTGCAAGCGAAATTGAGGTGACCATGTAGCACCTGCAGTTCCTTCAGTGATGCCTTGCGTTTAGCAAGCAAGTCCGAGATAAGGGCCACTATCCTGGACACCTTATCGCCCGGCAACCTAGAAGCCTGCGCTACCGTGTCAATCTCCACCCCCAGGAATACTAGCTTAGTAGATGGGCCCTCGGTCTTTTCGGGCGCTAAAGGGACACCGAGTTCCTCCATTAGCATCTGAAATGTGTTGAGGAGACGTGTACACGTGTCCCAGCCCCTTTCACCCCCGAATAAAAAATCATCCAGGTAATGGGCTACAGACCGGGACCCTGACCTGCGGACGAAAGCCCACTGTAGGAATGTACTGAAACGCTCGAAGGCCGAGCATGATTTGGAACAGCCAAAAGGCATGGCCTTATCAAAGTAATATTCACCCCGGAACTTGAAACCCAGCAACTCAAAGTCGCCCGGGTACACAGGCAGGAGGCGAAACGCCGACTTGATGTCGCACTTAGCCAATAGCGCACCCGGGCCACATGAGCGCACCATGCGCAGGGCTTGGTCAAAAGATGTATACCTGACTGAGCAAAGGTCATCAGGGATAGCATCATTGACCGATCGGCCGGCTGGGTAGGACAAGTGATGAATCAGGCGAAACTCGCCCGGTGACTTTTTGGGCACTAAGCCCAAGGGTGATACCTTAAAATTGGGGAACGGGGGTGTTGGGAAAGGGCCAGCGACCCTGCCCGCATCGACCTCCTTGGTAATGCTGGCAGCAGCCACCTCCTCCCTCCCCCTAAGGGACAAAAGGTTGGGGGCATCCTGGGGGGACCTATCACCCACGAAAGGAATACGGAACCCCCGTCTAAAACCCTGAAGTAGGTAAACCGCATCCTCCTCCCTCGGGTACAATGCGAGCCAACGCTCCAACATGTCCACATTAATTGGGGAGGGGGCCTTTTGGTGTACCAGCTCCCTCCGTGGCAGTTTTGCCGGCCCCCTGTCCGCCTCTTCCTCTGCCCCGCATCCCTCCAGGCCTGGGACAGGCGGAGGCCGCATGGGGGCCAGCGCATGAGGGACACTCATGCCTGTACTTGCAATTCTTCCTGTTGCAGGAACCATTGGACGAGAAAGTCCAGCACAGCAGGTGGGCTGGAACCCCCTGCCCCGCCACCTGGCGGGGAGCCTGTGCTGGGGCCGCTCGCTGGACCGCATGTCCACAATAGTATCTTTCCCCGGGCGCAGGGTGTGTGGGAGTCATGTACAGAAGCCACAGCCTCTGGCAGGGCTCATCCCACCTCATCTCGGGGTGCAGGGGAATCCGCATACGGAATTCCTCGTCATAAGCCAACCACGACGGGCCCGGGAAGTCAACCATCGCCCGGTAAATGTTGTCCAAATACTGGACCATCGGAATTGCCAAATCCGGCCGGGCCCTGAGGTAGACCGCCATGTATATGAGGTAGGCCGGCAACCAGTTGGCCCACGTACGTGGTGGCTTGCGACGATGCGCCTGCTCCTTATCCTTCTCATCTTGCCCCTCCCTCTCCTCCTTGGTGGGCTCTCTGTTAAGGAGGGAGAAGATGTCCACATACTCCCCCTGCCAGATCTTCTCTTTGGTGGTCTGGGCCAAATGGTCCCCCAGTGGCAAGGAATACCCTGCTGTCGGCAAAGCCGACACAGGCACGGTGGAAACTGCGGGCATCTGTAAAGGAGCCTGGACTAACCCGGTCACCCCTAAAAGATTCCCGACTGGGTAAGAAGCACCCCCCACCACGGGGCCCTGGGTGATGGTTGAAGTCCCTGGGTGGAGCGTCGGCGACTGGACCGCCGCACCACCCGTGCGAGGCCAAGGCCATTGGAAAGCCCCACCCTACGTGGCCATGTGTGTAGGTGCACTAGTTTGGACCGCATACTCACATGCTGCACCCCCATGGGCCGCCCCCACCGGGGGTTCCAGCCCACTGGGGGCGTCGGAGCTCACGACCGCCATAGAGCTCGTCGACGGGGCTTGACCGGCACCGGCCTGTTGATTGGGGAGCTGCGAGGCAGTGGCCAAAGCCGGGCCCCGCGCCTCAGGCAGCTCAACCCGTCTTGCCGCCTGCTGCTGCCCAGCAGACGATGGGTCGACCTGCACCCCAAAAGGGGCCCCAGGGTGACTAACCCGGGCCAGGGATGCCTCAAGGGCCGCAACGCGGGCCAAGAGGGCCTCCACGCTGACATAGCCACCTAAACCAAGGGGGGGGGGCAAAGGGCCAGCCGGCCCACTAACTACAGGCGTCGGTACAGGTCCCTGTACCCCGGGGCCTGAATAGGGCCACGATCCTAGGCCCGGGCCCGGTAGGGCCGGGGAAGTACCCTGCCATGGAAGGGGGCCACACCACCCCCCAAGGCTGGGAGCCCCCGCAGTAAGCTGCGCCCAAACGGAGGAAGGCCCAGCGGAATGGACCACGCCAGGAGCGGTGGCCACCGTTTGCGGGCCGGGGGCCGCGGCCCCTACTGGGCCCGCACGCGGACCCCCAGCCTCCGGCCAAGGGGGAATTAACCCCATCCCACCGGTCCCGGTGGGCTCGGGCATAGGAGGCTGCTGGGGAGGCGCGGCCGCGGTCCTCCGACCCGGATTGCGCCTCCGCACAGAACGAGCCGCGTTCGCAGTCGCCTTCTTCTTTGAGGGCATTGCAGCTAGCGGATGGGAAGCCGAAAAGGAGAAAATCAGCAGCCAAAAGGCTTCCCGGTAAGGGTAACAGCGACGGAGGTAAGAGGGAAAAACTTCTCCGCTCCGTCGCTTCGGAAAATGGTAGCTCGGCTGCCTTGTGGCCGCCCCTTATATAAGGGTGCTGGCCACGCCCCCTAACTACCCAGATGTCTTCGTCCGATGGGGGGCCCCCGCAAAGGGCGCGGCGGCCATTTTGGCGCTGCGCTCGCATTGGCACAGTACTATCAATCAGAATTGACTTGATGGCACATGATTATTTTATTATTATATTGTGCCAAGCTATTCTTGTTGTTCTACAAAGACTAACAGAGTAGTTTGCTCCCGAAGTTACATGTAAGACCCCCTAGTTTTGCACAAGGTCTCTCTTGCTCAATAGCCAGTTGTGTCTGACTCTAGGGGTCATCTCTGTTCACAGCCAAAGAGTCAGTGCTGTCTGCGTTTGCATATGTTTCTGTGGTCATATGGCAGGCATGGTTAGACTCTGGAGCATGTGGAACACTCTTACCTTTCCTGCCGAAGTGGTACCTACTTCTTTTTTTGCAATTTCTTGCTTTCAAAATGCTAGGTTTGCAGGAGCTGGGGCAGATGACGGGAGGTCACTCTGTCAAACAACACTCAGGTCTTGATCTGCTGACCTGCCAACCTTCCAGTCATCAAGCCCGGCATCGTAACCACTAAGCCATCACACCCCCTAGTTTTGCAAAAAGCCTGCCCACTGCGCCTCTCAGGAGAAAATCAGCCTATGTGGTCTTGGGCAGACTGCATGGTCTTATAGTGCTTCCAGACAGGGGAACAGGTTAAGTGCGTCTGAACATACCTGTCAAGTTTTGGATTTGGAAATAAGGGAAATTTCCCGGCAAGTACGGGATACTTGACAGCTATGCTTATAATGTAATATGGAACTGAAGGGGAAGTACATAATTTCTAAGTTGCAGTTTAGTGTAAAACACTTTCATCTCACTTAAGTGCCTAAGTCTGATGGAGCCGCATGGATGACAATGTTATTCTAGGAAGTGCATCTAAAAACATAGAGCTCTCTTGCCCTTTAGTATATAAGATATATTGCTGGCACTTGTAAATAATGAAGATCAGTAATAACAGGTGTAGCAAAGGCAGCTTCTTCTTAGTCAAGATTGATTCTGTAAGCAAACAAGAAGTTCTTCAGAAAAACACTTGGATCACGCTGGTGTCTGCTGGAGGAAAGCAGCCCATTACAAGAGGAAAATGGGGTCACAAGTCAATATCAAAACAAGCCAAGATGGTTATTGCAGGGTTGAGCTGCACAACATTGTTTATATCATACCGAGAGATTGCGAGCTTTCAAATTGATCCGCATTCAATCGGTTGAAGCCTAATTTCTAGCATTTACTTGAAATTACTTCTGAACAACCTGGAACAAGGATTTCACTGACATCTCAAAAGATGAAGTGTTGCTCTTAAAAAAAACAGCATAATTTAATGAAGGCAAACAAGATGCTGACTCAGTGCTAGGAAGGAGAAATATTTTACAAGCACCCAGGATTGTGTATTAGAATGAATATCATTCTTTTATAGAAAGTTCAACTCTTCCCACACCTGAGCCAACCTTACCACTGGGTAGAATCGTAACCCCCTGGGGCCCTTCCTCCCCAAACAGCCACATGGCATACTAATAACTGGGCATGATTTGTTCACTGGTAGAAGTGATGGAAAAATTGGTAGTGGGCCTAACTAGTCCAATGACACTCCAAGATCCCATTTGGACAGTATTCTGATAGGAAGGGACTAGCTCTCTGATGCTAGTGCCACCAGGTTTAGCAACATGAGCAAAATATTGGCCACTACACTGTTTTCTGTCCCAATCAACTGAGGTCGCACAATGCTTTACACAATGAAAGAGATGGGATTGCTATCTTTTCAGGCCACTTTTGTACATAGAATCGTAGAATCACAGAGTTGGAAGGGGCCTTTTGGGCCATTGAGTTCTGTTGGATCGGGGCCCGATACGGGCCAGAAGGTCCCGGAGGAGACTGGACAAGTAAAGACACACAAGGCAAGATGGAGCGAAGACCAGCCGTTTATTGATCAGAAGGCTCTAATCTTTATACCCTGCCTAGCTCGACCGCGTGCATAGGTTGCGCATGACCATTACAGGAAAACTGCAAGTCTGCACTTTGAGACTACACAAGTTACTCATCAGGGATGACTTCACCAGGGGGAAGTTCCTTATCTATCTAATTTGCTACCAGGGGGACATGCATTGTCTACTGCTATCGGGAGTAAACATCTGCCTAAGTTGACTCTTAGACTCAGAGTCTCTGCGGATACAAGATTACCCATTACATGCTGATCGAGTTCATCACCCGGTGATCTTTTGCCCTCTACTCTCCGAACTGCCTGCCAGGTCAGTGATCAGTGAATTAAACTATGACTATTAATCCGCACCCCAATGTCTGTCCTTTCGGAACCAGGCTCCAAGGAGTGTTCCCCCAAGCCGTGGTTCTGTCAGGGACAGTATGCCAATTATGTGCGCGGAGCCCACAGAGTTCAACCTCCTGCTCAATGCAGGAATCCAAATCAAAGTAGATAGGACAGTTGGCTGTCTGTTAGATCCTCAGCAAGAAGTAGCCTAGCCAGCAAAGTGTGGCCTAAACATAGTGGTTCTTTATTCAGATCGGGAATCGGGACTGGGGGACACATGCAGGGAGGTGGTATATTATATACAGAGATTTTACCATTCAACAACAAGATATATGCCAGCAGAACAATCACAGTTTACTACAGACATTTGGCCCTTCGGGGCTTCTTTGAAATGCGTGCCTTTGAAGAGGCGCACCTCCTGCTGACTCTCTTCAACGCAATGTGTCCCTTTGAAGTGAGGTGACACTTGGACAGTACACTGTCCGATCCCTCTTAAATGTTTCCAGTGTTGAAGCACCCACCCACCACCTCTCAAGGTGGTTGGTTCCACTGTCGTACCACTCCAAGGTTTGAGAAGTTCCTCCCAACATGCAGCCTATATCTGGCTTCCATCAGTCTCAGCCCGTTATTATGTGACCATCACAAAGATGACACAGCAAACATTCAGTCGATGGCTCTCCCATTTAGGTAAAATGTATTACAGTTCTATTTAAATCACATGAAAGCTATTTTTAATTTGCTTCTTCTGTTAATTAGCATATGACATTGTGTGCAAATCAACATTTTCTTTCTTTCTCTTTCTTTTTCTTGGACATGCATGTCCTATTTTTCGGTAAGTGGTGCAAGTAGGTGGCTTAACAATAGCTCAATGTGCAGACATTAGCAGGCAAGCCAGTAATCTCTCGGAGCAGCAAAATTAGCCCCGCTGATTTCTGTGCAATTTAAGTTGCACTTAAAAGCACAAGCCTAGGCTGGCCTAGCTTTTCTCTCATCTAGTTTGTAACCCTAAGTGGGAAAAGAGGCTAGTTTTGCGCGCCCTGGACAAGGGTGTCATACCACACTATCTCGAAAGCATGCCCATTTCTTTCTTAAAGGCTTTTGCAAATTTCATAATCTCTCATGACAACATGGCAGAGAGGGCTTTCTGGAGAGATGAGCTATTTGAGATGGTAATTGGGCTGGCTGTTCCCAATGCGTTCAGTGATACGAATTTAATATGTAACAAGAACTTAAAAACTAATCAATAATGAAACACGGTCCTCTATCAACGGAGGTGCTTGCTGGCTCCAGCAGAGAAAACTTTGCAAGCAACCTTGTCTCTGATGACAGCCTTATATTTATTTTAAAACACAAGGGTTGCAACGTTATCTGCCTCTGCATTGTCATTTCCAATTATTTTTGGAAGAAAAACACAGGGCGGCCACAGTGTATGTGCATGCGTGCAAGAGTGTGCCGTGACAGGAAAGAAGGAAAAATACAATGCTTTTTTTTTGAAAGGCACATTTATATTTGATAAAAATGGTAAAATTTGGAAGGCTATTAGCCGTGACTGAAAGCATGCCATGCTGCTTCTATCCATTTTGCTCGTGCTTTATTTTCAGAGCAATTGTACATGTGCTTGTTGATGTCAATGAGACACAGCTAGGAATGGGGGGCAGGAGGGGATGCAAAGAGATTCAATTTACACCTTCTGGACTGAAATGAAAACTGGAATTTAGATGGCAATTTTCTCTGCATTTTGTGAGGCAGTGCTCAGTTCAAAAATTGCTTGGCCAAATGTATTTGTTGGGGAAATTCCATGATAAAAGACATATGATAAAGAATGTGTAATGAGCAATGGGCCACAGTGGCTTAGTGGTTAAGAAGCTGAGATTGATGACTGGAAGGTTGGCAGGTCAGCAGTTCAAGACCCGAGTGCTGCTCAATGCCAGTTGTCTGTCCCAGTTCTTGCCAACCTAGCAAGATAAGAGTCAATCTCGTTGTTCTGTGCAGGTCAATGACAATAAAGATCTATCTATCTATCTATCTATCTATCTATCTATCTATCTATCTATCTATCTATCTATTTGAAAACAAGAAATTGCAAGTAGATAAATAGGTACCTCTTCGGGGGGAAAGCTAACAGTGTTATGCGTGCTCTGGCATCTAGTCATCCCTGCCATATGACCACAGAAATGCACTGGCTCTTCCCTGGCAGACATGTGTTGATCACTGCCTCCCAGAGTCAGACACAAATGTGCAAAAATTTATTCTTTACTGAAACCCACACATAGTCGACTGCAACTCATACCCGAGAATGCATTTTTTTCCTGAAGCAGGAAGAATGTCATTGGCGTGAATTTGTTTAAGGTGGATCCCAGCTTGCCATGAAGTGACTCACACACTATGATAATGGAGCCAACCCATGCGGCACACACGAAATGAGACATGAAGGATTCAACACCGGGACTGTAATGGACGAGAATTTTATCAAGGCACACCTTCATAGCCAGTCCATCTGGCATGGCCTCTTCTGCCTCCATGACCATTGGGAATCAGAGTTCTTCCTCCACTCATTTTGCTGTTGTGCCCAATATGATGGTTTCCAGTGGCATTTCCTCCATTGAGGGGGACCATCACCCCACCTGTAGGGGTTCATTCACCCATAGCCATTGGCCCCTTTAGGGAGTCATGTTAGTTAACTGCCACCTGACACTCGGCATTGAGTCGCTGGTCCAGGTCTACTTCATTACTGTAGCGGGATGTCCGGCCCACACATATCAGGGGTGTATTAGGAAACACTACATATAGAAGTATGTGTTCCTTGGGAACATATGTACAAAATGTTCCTGTTTTAGGCTAGGACACTTATGTATGAAGGTTAATGTAACGTTTTTTAAACACTTTAAGATTGATGAAGATATCAGAGTGAATGGCTTGAATTCATGCAACCTGACTCGGGCCAGTAATAGGTTTATCTATACAAGACTGCAACCCTACACAATCCGTACATATATTTGCATAGGATTGCAATCACAGCCTATATCATAAGGACACCAAAGAGAGGGGAAGATGAGCAAGTCTAATATGGAATTTCTCCCTTCTTGAATGCCAATTTCTGTAAGGGCAGGATTTCCAACTTAATTCTACATTTCTTCACGAAACTTCTCTGCATGAACAACAGATTAACATGTTTTGTTTGAAAACAGCTTTGGTGGACTGCGGTGGCTCAAGTGGTTAAGACACTGAACTTGAAGACTGGAAGGTTGGATTTTGATACCCAAGTACTGCACGACAGAATGAGCTCCTGTCTTTGTCCCAGCTCCTGCCAACCTAGCAGTTCAAAAGCAAGAAATTGCAAGTAGATAAATAGGGACCACTTCGGTGGGAACATGTCCACAGAAACATCTGCAAACGCAGACAGCACTGGCTCTTTGGCTATAAACAGAGATGAGCACTGAACTCTAGAATCAGATATGACTGGCTTTCGAGCAAGGGTGACCTTTACCTTTATCTTGGTGGATTGTAGCTTGGTGGATTGTAGCTTGGTGGGTTGTTGCCTCTTTATAAATCTATGGTCAGGCCTCATCTGGAATACTGTGTACAGTTCTGGTCGCCATACCTCCAGAAGGATATTATGGAGCTGGAAAAAGTGCAGAGGAGGGCAACCAGAATGATTAGGGGACTGGAACACCTTCCTTACCATCTGAGGCTGCAACGGTTGGGCCTCTTCACTCTTGAACGACGGCGTCTAAGAGGTGACCTGATTGAAGCTTATAAAATCATGCACGGTGTGGACAAAGTAGATAAGGAAAAACTGTTTTCCCTATCGCACAACTCTAGAACTAGGAGGCACTCCATGAAACTTTTGGGTACTAGTTCTCAAACAAATAAGAGAAAGTACTTTTTCACCCAGAGGATCACTGGTCCATGGAACTCCCTGCCAGAAGAAGTGGTGACAGCTGTCAGTCTTGACAGCTTTAAGAAAAGATTAGACAAGCTCATGGCAGACAAGGGTATCAATGGCTATAATTATGGCTACCTAAGGACAACCTCTGGGTTGGAGAGATAGGCAGGATATCTCTCAATGCCATTTCCAGGGAATCCTAAGCAGGTGAAGGCATCTGCTTGGGAAGAATACCCTGAAGGAAATGGTGAGCCACTGTGTGAGACTGAATGCTGGACTGGATGATGGGCTCCCGTGGCCTGTTCCAGCAAGGCTGCTCTTATGTTCTCATATTAACTAGCATCCAACAAAGTGGCTTATCCCAAATGATAACAGGTCACTCCTTTATGATGCGACAAGACTCTTCCTTGGTCTTGTGGCAAGAGACTTAATGTTTCTTGCAACTGATTTTCCAGAATTGTTTGTAAGAATCCGTGGCAATTAAACAGGTTGTTGTACAGATATACCTAGAAAAATGAACAACCACTTGAAATGGTCAGAAACATTGTCTCAAGATAAGATAATACTCCCACTGAAATTCCTCCTTTAGGAACATAAAATCAGTCCAAATGGAGTTCACACATTTTCTGTTTCCAGCAAAATGCCTTAATCTGGATTAGTTACACCTCAACATTATTTTATTTCCTCCCAGCTATACTTGTAGAAGGACTGTAAAGGGAACCATTATTTCCACACCACTTTCCCACGTCCTTATGGTTGATGAGGGGATTTTAATCCATTTAATTGACTGTTGGGTGAAAGCCATGGTTCGTTATTCTCTGCAAATTTACCCAGGAAGATATACAATATTCTGGTGGAGTAAATAATCTGTGTGCAGATTACAATTGAAGTTCAATTCCTGCCATCTCGTATTTTTTTTTAAAAAGTCTGGATAATTTTTTATTTATTTAAAAAAAGTACCTTATTTATGTGTAGAAGAGATAGTTTCAGCATATGTTATTTTCCATATAAAATAAAACATTGCAATTTATGGAACCTTACCAAAATAAAACTCTCAAAATGGAACATAAATGAATATAGGGTAGTCCATCTTCTTTTGATTGGATGGAAACAAATATTAACTAGAATCATTACTGATGTATTGATTACCGGTAGGTGTCCATACATATCATGAAGTAGCAAGTTTTAATCATACATCTATAAATGATTTCATTGCACATGCATACCTGTGTATGAAAACCTATCCTGTCAAAAGACAAACCAGGAGTCTGTAGCACTTTTAAGATTTTTGCTGCTGCTGTATCTGAATCTGAATATATGCAATCCTCATGGTGATCAGCCATGAAGACTGTCTTGAGAGTGGCCTTTCATCTGCCTTTCACATCGCATCATGACTCCCGCACCACTGATCCAGTTAAGTGTGTCACTTTCTGATCTTGAGCTCTTTTGGCACACAAAGTCCTCCTCGGCCCCAGGCCAGGATTGATGAAGCTTCTGCCTTCCATCAAGATGGATTCAAATAGGATTTAATCCACTTGGGGACCATCATTCTTCCCTGTGGACTTCGGCACCCAAGGCTGTTAGTCCTCAGGGTTGTCAAGTTAGTTAACTGCTGCCAGACGATCAGCATTGAGTCACTGGCTGTAGGGGCTACTCTATTACCATAGCAGGATAAACTGGCCAGACTGGGAATTTTAAGACTAACAAGTTTTTATTTTTTATAATGAAAAAGTGTGCTTAGACATATGAGTGTGGTGGAATTCTGGGAGACATAGTCTAGAAAACTAATTTTTGCAGGCTCCGCTGAGACTAGTGAACTGCTCAGACTGTTTTGAGTTCCTCAGGAGGAGTCCATTTTCCTGGTGTCTCTAGGCTTCTTATATTTCATGCTTTGGAAGGTAATGGTGAAGATGTTACCGTTAATGTCACTCCTTGTTTTTCTCTCTCCAGTCAACCATCCATGTCCATTTCTATTTTTAAAGATCTTGCCTACTGCATTTTCAGCTGGCAGGATTTTCCTGTGCCACTCATTTCCTCCCACGCTAAGTGGCATAGATGTCATTTCAACATAACATTCAACCCAGTCTTGAGGATAAGTGGTGAATCTTTTGGTGATGTGTTCTTTCAGACAAGTCACATCACTATCATTCACCCTCAGGATGATGGCTGGCTTTTGTCATTCACTGACAGCCCTTCTTCTGACTCAATGCCTTTTCGTTTGGCAATCTTTTCCTTGGTGTTAATTCATCTGAATCATTCCTTTGAGAATTTATATCTAGAGTTGTGCTCTGCTAAATGTTGCGACTGCGGTGGCTTAGTGGTTAAGATGCTGAACTTGACAACTGGAAGGTCAGCAGGTCGGCAGGTCGAGACCCGAGCGCTGCATGATGGAGTGAGCTTCTGTCTCTGCCCCAGCTCCTGCCAACCTAGCAGTTCAAAAGCAAGTCATCGCAAATAGATCAATAGGTACCACTTCGGTCAGAAGGTAAACAGCATTTCGTGCACTCCAGTGTCTAGTCATGCCGGTCACATGGAAACATCTGCAGATGCAGACAGTGCTGGCTGTTTGGCTAAAAACAAAGATGAGCACTGAACCCTAGAGTCGGGTACAACTGGCTTTCAAGCAAGGGCAACCTTTACTTTTTACCTAAATGTTATTAAAGCATCTAAGGTAGCAGTAGGCAACAGGCAGCCGGTGGGCAGGGGGAGCAAGATCTTTGCTTTCTCTCCTCTCTCCAGTTTCTCACTTGGCCTCGAGCATCACTCTAGATCCGAACTGCCTTCTTTTGTAAAATGCAGTCCAGCCATTGATGCAGTCAGCTAATTTGTGATAAGATCTTTGTGCGGTTCTACAGGATTCTCCCTTGTTTCCTTGTAGCAGGCTTTCCTCTGAAAATGTTTCATGCCAGCCCTGCTGTTTAGTGAATGAATTTTACAGAATACAGACCCATATGCTGGTTCCAAATAGGGTAGCCAAGTTTATGATCCCAGAAAAATGTCTTAATGAATTGCTCTGTTTCCTTAAAGTATCCAGATGAAGGGGGGAAATATCCCTCTAATATGGGCTTTTTGTTGTTGTTGTTCAGTTGCACAGTCAATTCCGACTCTTTGCGACCCCATGGACCATTGCCCTCCAGGCACCTCTATCCTCTACCATCCTCCTCAGCCCACCCAGTCCTGTGCCTACTGCATCCATGACATCATCTAGCCATCTCATCCTTGGCCATCCCCTTCTTCTTTTGCCTTTCACCTTTCCCAGCATCAAGGCTTTCTCAAGGGAATCCTCCCTTCTCATTTGATGTCCAAAGTACTTCAGCTTCATCTTTGTTATTTGTCCTTCTAAGGAGCAGTCAGGGCCAATCTCTTCTAATATTGACCTATTTGTTCTCCTCGCTGTCCAGGGGACTCTCAAAACTCTCCTCCAACACCACATCTCAAAGGCAACTATTCTTCTGTGCTCAGCCTTTCTAATGGTCCAGCTCTCACAACCATACATTACCACAGGGAATACCATTGTTTTGACTATGTGGACTTTTGTTTGCAGTGAGACGTCTCTACTTTTCACTATGTTCCCCAGGTTTCTCATCGCTTGTCTCCCAAGAATCAGTCTCCTTTTTATTTCATGACTGCAATCCCTATCTTCAGGTATCTTTGCTCCTAGGAAAGTAAAATCTGTCACTGCTTCTACTTCTTCCCCATCTATTTTCCAGGGACTGATAGGGCCTGTAAAGAAGAGAAGAAAATCTTCTTCTTCTTCTTCTTCTTCTTCTTCTTCTTCTTCTTCTTCTTCTTATTATTATTATTATTATTATTATTATTATTATTATTATTATTATTAATTTGCTGTTTGATTGTTTCAGTCCTTAGAATGAGTTATTAACAGTGAATTTCTTTGGAAGCTTGTTTAGACCAAGTTAACGGCCTTTTAGGATTCTTTCACATGAATAGGAGTTCACTTTTTGAATAATAAGAATTATATGTCACAGTTGCGGTGTATGTGGAATCAGAGTTTTAGAGATGCTTAGGTGGGGCATGGCCAAAAAAATGGTTGGGAACCACTGGTCTAGAGTAATTTCTACACCATTCAATTCATTCAGCACTTGTGAGTCAGTCCGTTCCATCCATCAAATCCCTGTTGACCTGCGTTGCTGAACCAAAATGGTGGTGCCTTTTCTGTTTGCTGCAATGAACGTGGAAATTGGAGATGTGATATATCTTAAAGAGTGAAGTAAAATTTCAAGCAGGGTTTTACATGCTAAGCACCTTTACATTTCCTTTATTTTTTAAAACATGATTTGAGCCCCACCCCATTTAGTTTTTGCTCTGGACTGAAACTGATTCGTATGTTTTGGTTTGGTTTGAATGTGGCCCTTCTGTTTCAGTCTCTGCCGCCTGCAAGTATGTCCAGATCAGGCCATTTAGCCAAGCAATTGTGGCTTCCCCCAAAGGCAGCGGAAAACACGACCATGCCTGTCAAGTATCCCAGATTGGCCGGGATTTCCCGTATTTCCACGCCAATTTTCTTCCTTTCCCACCCGGAGCTGCTGCTATCCCGTAATTTGGCAGCAGGGGGAAAGGAGTTACTGCGCATCCCTTCTGTGCAGGTACCTTTCTACGCATGCATAGAACCCTTCTACGCACATGTAGAACCCTTCTACGCATGCATAGAACCCTTCTATGCATGCGTAGAAGGCTTCTGTGCAGAAGGGGATGCATAGAAGCCTTCTATGCATGTGTAAAAGCCTTCTATGCATGCATAGAAATGACCTGCGCAGAACGTTTCTGTGCAGGTCGCTTCTACGCATGCATAGAACGGACCTGCACAGAAACGTTCTGCGCAGGTCACGTAATCTCCGGAGCTGCGCTTGACAGGTATGAAACACAACTCCCTTTTAAGCCTGCGTTCTCAGTATTCTAGCCTCAGGATTTGATAGGCACACCATGCGTTGGACAATAATAATCTTTTGAATGCTGCAGTTAGAGAATAGCCGGGAATTAAAAACAAGAAATTGTACAAGATGAATTGTCTAAGATAAGAGACAATTTCCCATTGTTAAAAAAACTTTGGTTGCTTATCTCCGATCTCCAAAATGTTAACATTAGCCTGGGAATTAATCTGAGGGGTTTTTTCCCCTCTCTTTTTGACGTGGTGGCTGTTGTGAACTATAATGAGCTCTTTAACAGTGTAAATAAAAAGATCTAAAGATTCAATAAACTATCAAGCTACAAAATGACAATCATCTGCAGCGAAAGGGGCTCTGCCTTGGAAAGCCTTTCCCAGCTGGAGACAAATTATTCTGGATAACATTGTAAATAACCTCTAAGCCGCCTCCTAATTAAACGGATGCTTCCTTTTCTCCTGGGCACTGAATATATGAACCAATTAAGAAAAATATTATTTCTTCTCCCGCAGACCTTTGCAAGCCCTCCTTAACGGAGAAGGAAAGAAAACGACAACAATAACAACAATAAAATGATGTTCAAGACGCAAAACAAAACGTGATCTGTGAGGCCGACAATAATGAAGCATTTCAGCTTTAAGCAAATGTTGCACCTGTAACCTGGAGAAATATAGCCATAGCACATGAAAAATTACTTCGACGCTGCAAAGTGCCATGAAAATTTATCTTGGAGATGATTTTATTGCATGGTTACCCCGGCCAATTAAATCAATAAATCTTGACTGTCAGGGAGGTTGGCTTCATGCCAGGAAGAAATGAAATGCACAGAATCAGTAAATAAAAGGCTTCTGACAACTCATTCCAGGAATTATTTAGCAGCACACTGCTTAAATTGTTGATCTTTATTTTTCCTGGGTTATTTCCCCTCCCCTTCACTTGCTCTTAAAAACAAAGCAGCATAAGATGCTTCTGTCTCTGGCATTTATTGACATCTTTTCAGAGGAGTGATTATGTTAACTAACACAGAGGAACTTATTAAAAGCAGGAAAGAAGAAACCAGAATCAGAATAACAGAGGTTTTGCTGGACTTGGGGGCTGAAGGCTGCAAGCATTTATTCAAGATAGATTTTGAGATGGTGTAGAAGTTGATCAGGATGTTCATATTGGTTTTCCCACATGGCCCAAATACATCCTTTTCAGAAGTGCTGGTATGGAAAAACCAAACCATGATCAGCCAAGGCTAAGAATTTAGATTGATGGACATTTGACCATGGCCAAGGAGTTTGAGATCAGAGAACCCCTCCATCGTCTTTTCCCTTGGACTAAGAAACAGTGGCTCAATTGGCTAAGATGCTGACTGGGAGGCAGAAGGTCAGCAGTTTGATTCCCGAGTACTGCAGGACGGAATGAGCTCCCGTCTTCGTCCCAGCTCCTGCCAACCTAGCAGTTCGAAAGCAAGAAATTGCAAGTAGATAAATAGGGACCCACTTCGGTGGGAAGGTAAAAGCGTTCCGTGTGCCCCGGTGTCTAGTTATGCCTGCCACATGACCACGGAAACATCTGCAGAAGCAGACAGCGCTGGCTCTTCGGCTTTGAAACAGAGATGAGCACTGCACCCTAGAGTCGGATACGACTGGCTTTTGAGCAAGGGAAACCTTTACCTTTACCTAAGTCCCTATTGAATCTTTCTCTAAATTTGCCACTTATTGCATCCAGGGTGTCACCAGTATCCTGCTATGGTAATAGAGTAGACCATACTGCCAGTGACTCAATGCAGACTGTCAGGCAGTAGTTAACTAACCTGATAACCCTGAAGACTAGTGGCCTTGGGTGGCAAAGTACACAGGGAAGGGTGATTTATTATTATTATTATTATTATTATTATTATTATTATTATTATTATTATTATTATTATTATTATTATTATTATTATTATTAGTCCCACTTGAATCCATCTTGATGAAGGGCAGTAGCTTCATCAATCCTGGCCTGGGGCTAATGAGGACTTTGCGTGCCAAAAGGGCTATGGATCAGAAAGTGACTTGCAGAACTGGATGAATGGTATGGGGGTCATGTTGAAATGAAGGAGGCAAATGGAAGGCCACTGCATTATATTCTCAGGACAATCTTTGATGATCACCAATATTCAGAATCGGATACAGAAGGAGGAGGAGGAGGAGGAGACAGAGACAAGATGCCACTCAGTGATTGTCACTGAATGACATATAACAACAACAACAAACACAACCAGAGGAAAACTTCAGCTGGCCTCTAATTAGGGTGACAAGCTAAATATATGACCATGTCTGAAAAGTCTATAATATTGCCAGAATATGTATGAAGAGAATCCAAGTTCAAGAAGTAAAGATCAAGCCTTGCTCGAAAGCCAGTGGCTCAAGTGGTTAAGATGCTGACTGGTAGGCAGAAGGTCAGCAGTTCAAAACCCGAGTACTGCATGACGAAATGAGCACCTGTCTCTGTCCCAGCTCCAGCCATCCTAGCAGTTTGAAAGCAAGAAATTGCAAGTAGATAAATAGGAACCACTTTGGTGGGAAGTTAAACAGTGTTCCGTGCACTTCGGTGTCTAGGCATGCCTGCCACACGTCCACGGAAATGTTTGCAGATGCTGGCACTTTGGCTGCAAACAGAGATAAGCACCGAACCCTAGAATTGGATACAACTGGCTTTCAAGCAAGGGCGATATTTGCCTTTACTAATCAATATATTGTGCTTGGTATGAAATACAATAATCAGAATCTGCTGACAGTTGTGACCTTTGTCACATATGCATGTGATTTTGTCAGTAAACAATTGTGAACTGGAGACAATTGACTAAGTGGGGAATAGAAGTGAATAATCTGTGACATGACAAGGACAGTGTTTGAGAAGAAACCACAAGATGTACCTTAAAAAAGCAGTGTTCCGTGCACTTCGGTGTCTAGGCATGCCTGCCCATACCTGTCAACCGTGGCTCCGGACAATCCGGGACCTGCGCACAACAATTCTGCGCAAGTCACATTCTACACATGCATAGAAGTACCTCTTTTCCCCCGCTGCCATTTCCGGGGTTTTGGCAGCTGCGGGTGGGAAATGGCGCAAATTGGCGCTGAAAATCGGGAAACCCTGGCCTATCCGGGAAGGTTGACAGGTATGTGCCTGCCACATGTCCACGGAAATGTCTGCAAATATAGACAGCACTGGCTCTCTGGCTATAAACCGAGAGGTTCAAGAGATTGCATACCAATTGCTGTTGGCCTTGAGATGGCATCCATGTTGCCCAATATCTAACAATGAGTCAAGGCTTTAGCAAGGAGATTACCTGTCATGTAAAAAAGTAGTTTTGGGTGCATAAGTACCTAAATTCCATCCATTTCATCTCCAGTTAAAGGGTGGCAGGTGGTGGAACTCGACAGAGGGACAAAAATCCTAGGGAAACCAGGGCAAGAGTGGTTAGAGGACCTCTTGATGTGGCTTACAGCCAGATTGAGAGTTTCAGGAATGCCTGGAGAACGAGGACTCAGTGGTGGTAGCAGAATCACATTTGTGCTCTTTGCTGCCAAAGCAAGTTTTGATGCAGTAAAAAAGAAAAACTCTCAGGAAAAAAAATGTCATCTGGACTTTTCCTTCCTGTTGGATATTAAAAAGAACAGGTGCGGTTGGCAAAAGCAGGCTCTCCACTGCCTTAGCAACAGGACTCTGGGTTCATCCAATGGCCCTCAAGTCTGCTTTCCACTTTTCCTTCTACTGATTTACATCCCTTGCTCAACCCATTCAGCTTTTATAACATTTGTTGGCAAGCAACTTCCCACTGCAGATAATTCCCTGTCAGCCCATCAAGAACGCACGGGGTGATTACTGTAAAATTAATGGGTTGAAGCTCACTAAGAGCCTTTTTTTATTGAGTTCTTGCTTGACAGGCAGAGAATGTCGCGCTGCCAGTGAGTGGGTACAAAGCTCCCTCTCCATTATAGATGCCAGGGCGGGTGAAATTCACAGGGGTGGCTGTGGCACCAGGTTTGGCATGGTCGCAATTAGCGTGATGGCACAGCCTTGCAGCTTCTAGTTTGCCATCTCTCATTTTGCTTTGCTGCTGGGTGTGCAAATAAACAGAATCCCTCCTGAGCGTTGATTTACTTTCCCTTGTCTGCACACACAGCTTTCGAAAGGGACTGTGTGCATTTGAGTTGCAGAAGCAAAGGGGAAATAAATTAGGCAGGTGTTATTACACTCACGGAGTATTTGGGGTAATACTTCCCGTGCTCTGCTGGTGTTGTTTGTTTTTTAATGGATTATTAAGCTTAAGGGTTTTTGTGATTTTATTACTATGCAAAGTTTTATGCTTGAACCTTGTAATGTTTATTGTGAGCCGCCCGGAGTCACTCTGGCGAGGGGGCGGCAATATAAATAAAATAAATAAATAAGTAAAAGAACTTCGGTGGGAAGGTAACAGCGTTCTGTGCGCTCCGGTGTCTAGTCATGCCTGCCACATGCAGAAGCAGACAACGCTGGCTCTTCGGCTTAGAAACAGAGATGAGCACTGCACCCTAGAGTCGGATACGACTGGCTTTCAAGCAAGGGGCACCTTTACCTTTACCTAAATGAATGAATGAATGAATGAACATAACAACTGCAGTTTATTTGAAGCCAGGCATCCTTTGTACATGATATTTTGTCATTTATTTTATTTCATTGTTTGTTTTTATTTTGCTGCTGTTGTTTATTTGCTCAGAGTGGGGAATGCCCCAGATGGGCAGTATAAAAATGTAATGAATAAGTTAAATAAATAAAAATAAATAATTATTATTTACTTTAGTTAGTGCATTTTTATACTGGCAATCCAGTGAAACTCTCCATTTCGGGTGCTTTTAGAATAAAAAGTAAAACCTAACACATAAAACAAGCCCTCTCTTAATAGAACATTCAAGCCTTCAAACAATATGTTATTTCATGTTCTTGCAATATTTCTTTGATTTTACCTCTCCACCTTCCTCTGGGTCTGCCTCGCGGTCTTTGTCCTTCTCCTCTTTCCACATATGCCTTGCATGGCATAGAATTCCAAGACATTCCCTTCAAGTGGGCAAACCACTTTATTTGTTGTCTCTGTATGTAGTGCAAGGTTAATTCTGTTCCCATTCTTTCCCTTATAACCTCATTCCTGATTTTATCCTTTCTAGTCACTGCAGCAACCTAAAGCATATTAAACAAATTATTAGGAGAATAACAGATCTTTATATGCCTCCCTGCATAATTTTGTTTTAAAACATGTTTTGAAAACAACAAGGGAGGGGTCCAGGTGCAGCTCCATGGACAAAGTATTCCAGAAGGAGGGGGTCACCACCATGAAGGCTCTTTTCCCAGTCAATATTTCCTTAGCCAAGTTGCTTCACTTGTTCTAGTAATTAAAACTAAATTGTTACAAACAGAAGTAACTAGTTGCTTTCAATTTATCTTACCTCAAAGCCAAGTTATGATGGTACTTACATAATGATGTCATCCTTCGGTCACACAGTCAAGTCCGACCCTTCACGACCCCATGGACTACAGAACACTAGGCTCCTCTGTCATCCACCATCCTCCGCAGTCTGCCCAGTTGCATGCCCACCACATCAATGATCCTGTCTAAACATCTCATCCTCTGCTGCTCCCTTCTCCTTTAGCCTTTGGTTTCTGCCTCAGTATTTGTCCTTCCAAGGAGCAGTCAGGGTTGATTTCCTTTAGGATTGACTGATTGGATCTCCTTGCAGTCCAGAGGACTCTCAAAAGTCTTCTTCAGCACCACAGCTCAAAGGCGTCTATTCTTTTGTGCTTAGCCTTCCTTATGGTCCAAGTTCTCATAGCCATACATTACTACTGGGAAGACCATCACTTTAATTACATGGGCTTTTGTCAACAGGGTGACGTCTCTACTTTTTATTATGTTGCCTAGGTTTGCCATAGCTTGCCTCCCAAGAAGTAAGCATCTTTTTATTTCATGGTTGCAGTCACCATCTGCAGTGATCTTGGATCCCAAGAAGGATCCATTTCTTCCCCTTCTATTTGCCAGGGAGTGGTGGCGCCGGATGCCATGATCTCCATGAAACTTTTGGGTACTAGTTCGCAAATAAATAAGAGAAAGTACTTTTTCACCCAGAGGATTACTGGTCTATGGAACTCCCTGCCAGAAGAAGTGGTGACAGCTGTCAGACTTGACAGCTTTAAGAAAGGATTAGACAAGTTCATGGAGGACAAGTGTATCAATGGCTATAATTATGGCTACCTAAGGACAACCTCCGGGTTGGAGAGATAGGCAGGATATCTCTCAATGCCATTTCCAGGGAATCCTAAGCAGGTGAAGGCATCTCCTTGGGAATACCCTGAAGGAAACGGTGAGCCACTGTGTGAGACAAAATGCTGGACTGGATGGGCTGTGGCCTGTTCCAGCAAGATTGTTCTTATGTTCTTATGATCTTGGTTTTTTTTGATGTTGAGTCTCAAGCCAGTTTTTGCCCTCTCCAATTTCATCCTCATCAAGAGGCTATTTAGATCTTCTTCACTTTCTGCTATTATTAGGGTACTGTTACTGCATATCTCAGGTTGTTGATATTTCTCCTGGCAATCTTAATTCCAATTTGTTATTCATCCAGCCCTGCATGATGTACTCTTCATATAAGTTAAATCAACAGCATGACATTGCAGGCGCACCCCCCAATAAAGGACTCAGACACTGATGAAAGTGGATAACGGCATTGGGCCACATTTATTGATTCATGCCCTAGTCCGAATTATAAATTTCTATTGGTAATTGACCAATCATAATTCTTAAGGCAAGCAGGCCGAAGTAACACTGGTAAGGTACCACCCAAAATTGCCAACTGCAATTGTTACAATGTATCTATTTGTATCAATTTGTTTGTTGACAACAAACAAATTGTTGACCGTAGTCAATATCTAACTAATGACCCCACCCTCTGACACGTATCCATGAAATCACGGGGTGATGCATGCTGTCTAGCTGTAGCCATCACCCCATCGCCTAGTTCGTCGTTGACCGGACAACGTTTAACCAACTTATGCCTGTCTAGTGTTGTCCAGTCAATTGCGAACCTGCCGGATACCTGTGGGTCATAAATGTTTACCTTACCAGTGCTACCCGCCCATGTGACCAAAGTCAACAGCAGCAACAGAAACCGCTATATCAAACCATAGCAACAGTGTGGGATGGGCAAAAAAGCCAGGACCCGAGAGCCAATTGTAGGTCCCAGCCAAAAATTCCCACCCGGCCCCGAAGCGACCAAAATATCACACTGTTAACTAGGGAGGGGGTGGAGGGGAAAAACTTCTCCGCTCCGTCGCTTCGCAAAATGGCAGCTCGGCTGCCTCATGGCCGCCCCTTATATAAGGGTGCTGGCCACGCCCCTTAACTACCCGGATGCCTTCGTCCGATGGGGGGCCCCCCGCAAAGGGCGCGGTGGCCATTTTGGCGCCGCGCTCGCATTGCAGGCGCACCCCCCAATAAAGGACTCAGACACTGATGAAAGTGGATAATGGCATTGGGCCACATTTATTGATTCATGCCCTAGTCCGAATTATAAATTTCTATTGGTAATTGACCAATCATAATTCTTAAGGCAAGCAGGCCGAAGTAACACTGGTAAGGTACCACCCAAAATTGCCAACGGCAATTGTTACAATGTATCTATTTGTATCAATTTGTTTGTTGACAACAAACAAATTGTTGACCGTAGTCAATATCTAACTAATGACCCCACCCTCTGACGCGTATCCGTAAAATCACGGGGTGATGCATGCTGTCTAGCTGTAGCCATCACCCCGTTGCCTAGTTCGTCATTGACCGGACAACGTTTAACCAACTTATGCCTGTCTAGTGTTGTCCAGTCAATTGCGAACCTGCCGGATACCTGTGGGTCATAAATGTTTACCTTACCAGTGCTACCCGCCCATGTGACCAAAGTCAACAGCAGCAACAGAAACCGCTATATCAAACCATAGCAACAGTGTGGGATGGGCAAAAAAGCCAGGACCCGAGAGCCAATTGTAGGTCCCAGCCAAAAATTCCCACCCGGCCCCGAAGCGACCAAAATATCACACTGTTAACTAGGGAGGGGGTGGAGGGGAAAAACTTCTCCGCTCCGTCGCTTCGCAAAATGGTAGCTCGGCTGCCTCATGGCCGCCCCTTATATAAGGGTGCTGGCCACGCCCCTTAACTACCCGGATGCCTTCGTCCGATGGGGGGGGCGCAAAGGGTGCGGAGGCCATTTTGGCGCCGCGCTCGCATTGCAGGCGCACCCCCCAATAAAGGACTCAGACACTGATGAAAGTGGATAACGGCATTGGGCCACATTTATTGATTCATGCCCTAGTCCGAATTATAAATTTCTATTGGTAATTGACCAATCATAATTCTTAAGGCAAGCAGGCCGAAGTAACACTGGTAAGCTACCACCCAAAATTGCCAACGGCAATTGTTACAATGTATCTATTTGTATCAATTTGTTTGTTGACAACAAACAAATTGTTGACCGTAGTCAATATCTAACTAATGACCCCACCCTCTGACGCGTATCCGTAAAATCACGGGGTGATGCATGCTGTCTAGCTGTAGCCATCACCCCGTCGCCCAGTTCGTCGTTGACCGGACAACGTTTAACCAACTTATGCCTGTCTAGTGTTGTCCAGTCAATTGCGAACCTGCCGGATACCTGTGGGTCATAAATGTTTACCTTACCAGTGCTACCCGCCACACGGAGGGGCTTCAAAGAAGGCTCGACGCCCCCCCCCCCGGACCGTCAGCTCGGTCAACCAGGCCTGCATGCCAGTCCACTAACCAGAGGTCCATACCTCCCTGCGACAGATGGGCCCCATCCCCTGAGTAAAGCTCGTAATTTTGCAGACTGATGGCGGGGAGGCTAATGACGCGTCCCCCACCCTTGTCGAAAAGGAACCGGGCAATAGCCCCGTTCATGGAGCGTCGGCTCAGTCAAGAGCCCTGAGGCCGAACGCTCCCCTGTAAGCGTACCGCGGTATCGTGTCCGACCAATGGAGGGTTTCCGCAGGCCACACATAATGTGAGTAGGGCAGGTCACTGCGAATCGCAAGGTTCCGCGATAGGCCAGTGACATGTCCCAAGCCATCGCCCCCAAGGTACATAACCAGGACATAGGCGAGTCAGCATCCCTGATGTAGAAAAGGAATGGCAACAGTTCCCGCCATAACATGCCACGCTTACCATGCCACCTGAGACGTGCGGATGCACCCAGTCCCAGTCGGGGTCCCCACTCTGTTGCCGCAGTGTAACGCGCTGCCCTGTGCAGCGTAACGCGCTGCCCCATGCAGCGTAACGTGCTGCCCTGTGCACGTGGCCATGGCCCACCAGCCATACTGTCACCGGTGTAATACGACACCCAGGGTCTGTCAAGGAAAAAAAAAGGGGGGGGGGAGAAACAGTGCAGTGACTAAACTGGTACTCACGGCTGAAGAGGGCGAACACAAAACTGAAAACATTGTGATCCCCACCCTCCCATGCGGCGTATGTCAGCCCCGGAGTACCCAAAAGCAGCTGCAGTTGAGGCCGCCCCTATTCTGAATGAATGGGTGCCGCAACGAGCCCCAGAGAGGCCAACACTGTCTAGTGCCTTCCCGGTCACCCTCCAAAATTGAAATTTAGTAAGGGGAGACCCATCCTGGTGACAGAAAAACGGGCCATGGTGGATGCCACGCAGTGCAAGAGACTCCTGTAGGGCACCAACCGGACAGATGTCTGCCAAAGAACACCGTAGCAGTCTTACACCACTGCCTACGCCATGCTGATCTGCCTTAGAGGAGCGTATCCTCAACTGAGCCCAGTCTTTGGCAACATAGACATCCTCGAGTTCCAGTGCCCTACGACTTGCTTCCGCCTTAGACAGCATCACAAGCTCGCTGATGCGGAGCGCTCCAAAAAAGGCCACCGTCGTAGCCGCATGAATTGGGCTGCCTCGTACTTATCAAAAACAGAGGCCATGCCAGCCCCGGGCCAGTTGGGTAAGAACCCCCGGGGAAATCGGGTGGCGGTCGTCCGGGCAACGCCCACGCTCCCGCACCCTCCCCTCCAAAACATGTCTCACACGTAAGTCAGCGGTACTATCCACATGACCGCCCACCTTGGCCATAAAAGCCAACACTGACAGCCCAGATGCTATGGTGTGAGGTGCAAGGCCCTGGGCATGCAGGTAAACCATGAACCGAAATACATGGGTCACTGGTATTGGCCAGGTCTCTGGCAGCCGGAATTGGGTACAGAAATCTCCGAAAGAATTGAGTGCGTGGTGATACACCTTACGCGTGCGTGGCGCTAGTGACAAGCCAATCGCCCGGTTCACCTCTCCTTGCCAATGGTCCATATCTCGTCCGGGAATGGCGAGGGAAATTCCTCCGCATCCGGGGCCAAGGCAGGGAACCGGGAGATCTGCAGGCGGGACAAAGCGTCAGCGATATCATTATTGACCCCCGGGACATGCCTGGCCCCGAAGAGGACATTGAGGCGCAGGCTGCACAACACAAACTGGCGCACTAGGTCCATGACCCTGGGCGATTTGGAAGTCTGTGAGTTGACAATGTGCACAACGGCCGCACTGTCACACCAGAAATGGACAACCGAGTCGGCCCACTCCTCGCCCCATAGCATCAAAGCCCCCAGGATAGGGAAAAATTCCAGATACGTGAGACCACGCAGGCGACCCGTGCCTGCCCAGGCTGGTGGCCACCCACCATAGGCCCACTTCCCATTGAAGTACATCCCATAACCCAGGGATCCCGAAGCATCGGACTGTATCTGAAAGCGAGGGGAAGCCAGGAGGTCAGACCTCCAAAATGATACTCCATTGAACTCCCTCAGGAACTGGAGCCAGATAAGCATATCTGCCCTGATACCCCGAGAGAGTCTAACCCTATGGTGGGGCCTAGATAAGCCTGTCATGGCGTCGCACAAGCGCCGAGCAAATGCCCTGCCCGGTGTGACAACCCTGCAAGCGAAATTGAGGTGACCATGTAGCACCTGCAGTTCCCTCAGTGATGCCTTGCGTTTAGCAAGCAAGTCCGAGATAAGGGCCACTATCCTTGACACCTTATCCCCCAGTAACCTAGAAGCCTGCGCTACCGTGTCAATCTCCACCCCCAGGAATACTAGCTTAGTAGATGGGCCCTCGGTCTTTTCGGGCGCTAAAGGGACACCGGGTTCCTCCATTAGCGTCGGAAATGTGTTGAGGAGACGTGTGCACGTGTCCCAGCCCCGTTCACCCCCGAATAAAATTCATCCAGGTAATGGGCTACAGACCGGGACCCTGACCTGCGGACGAAAGCCCACTGTAGGAACGTACTGAAACGCTCGAAGGCCGAGCATGATATGGAACAGCCAAAAGGCATGGCCTTATCAAAGTAACATTCACCCCGGAACTTAAAACCCAGCAACTCAAAGTCGCCCAGGTGCACAGGCAGGAGGCGAAACGCCGACTTGATGTCACACTTAGCCAATAGCGCACCCGGGCCACATGAGCGCACCATGCGCAGGGCTTGGTCAAAAGACATATACCTAACTGGGCAAAGGTCATCAGGGATAGCGTCATTGACCGATCGGCCGGCTGGGTAGGACAAGTAATGAATCAGGCGAAACTCGCCCGGTGACTTTTTGGGCACTAAGCCCAAGGGTGATACCTTAAGGTTAGGGAACGGGGGTGTTGGGAAAGGGCCAGCGACCCTGCCCAAATCGACCTCCTTAGTAATGCTGGCAGCAGCTACTTCCTCCCTCCCCCTAAGGGACAAAAGGTTGGGGGCATCCTGGGGGGACCTATCACCCACGAAAGGAATACGGAACCCCTGACTAAAACCCTGAAGAAGATAAACTGCATCCTCCTCCCTCGGTTACAATGCGAGCCAACGCTCCAACATGTCCACATTAATTGGGGAGGGGGCCTTTTGATGAACCAGCTCCCTCCGTGGCAGTTTTGCCAAAAAACCCCTGTCCGCCCCCTCCTGTGCCCCGCATCCCTCCAGGCCTGGGACAAGCAGAGGCCGCATGGGGGCCAGCGCAGGAGGGACACTCATGCCTGTACCGGCAATTCTTCCTGTTGCAGGAACCATTGGACGAGAAAGTCCAGCACAGCAGGCGGGCTGAAACCCCCTGCCCCGCCACCTGGCGGGGAGCCTGTGCTGGGGCCGCTCGCTGGACCGCATGTCCACAATGGTATCTTTCCCTGGTGGCAGGGCGCGTGGGAGTCATGTACAGGAGCCACAGCCTCTGGCAGGGCTCATCCCACCTCATCTCGGGGTGCAATGGAATACGCATACGGAATTCCTCATCATAAGCCAACCACGACGGGCCCAGGAAGTCAACCATCACCCGGTAAATATTGTCCAAATACTGGACCATCGGAATTGCCAAATCCGGCCGGGCCATGAGGTAGACCGCCATGTATATGAGGTAGGCCAGCAACCAGTTGGCCCACGTACGTGGTGGCTTGCGACGACACGCCTGCTCCTTATCCTTCTCGTCTTGCTCCTCCCTCTCCTCCTTGGTGGGCTCTCTGTTAAGGAGGGAGAAGATGTCCACATACTCCCCCCGCCAGATCTTCTCTTTGGTGGCCTGGGCCAAATGGTCCCCCAGTGGCAAGGAATACCCTGCTGTCGGCAGAGCCGACACAGGCACAGCGGAGACTGCGGGCATCTGAATAGGAGGCTGGACTAACCCGGTCACCCCCGGGAGATTCCCGACTGTGTAAGGAGCACCTCCTACCACGGGGCCCTGGGTGATAGTTGAAGTCACCGGGTGGGGCGTCGGCGACTGGACCGCCGCACCATCCGTGCGAGGCCAAAGCCATTGAAAAGCCCCCCCCCAACGTGGCCATGTGTGTAGGTGCACTAGTTTGGACCGCATACTCACATGCTGCACCCCCATGGGCCGCCCCCACCGGGGGTTCCGGCCCACTGGGGGCGTCGGAGCTCACGACCGCCATAGAGCTTGTCGACGGGACTTGACCAGTACCGGCCT
This sequence comes from Bradypodion ventrale, assembly GCA_035047345.1. NCBI lineage: Eukaryota > Metazoa > Chordata > Lepidosauria > Squamata > Chamaeleonidae > Bradypodion > Bradypodion ventrale. The sequence goes on along the minus strand of JAWDJE010000011.1, from coordinate 6,963,063 downwards.
GTTGATTGGGGAGCTGCGAGGCAGTGGCCGAAGCCGGGCCACGCGCCTCAGGGAGCTCGACCCGATTCACCGCCTGCCGCTGCCCAGCAGACGATGGATCGACCAGCACCCCAAAAGGGGCCCCAGGGTGACTAACCCGGGCCAGGGATGCCCGGGGCCTGTACAGGGCCACGATCCGAAGCCCGGGCCCGGTAGGGCCGGGGAAGTATCCTGCCATGGAAGGGGGCCACCCCCCCCCAAGGCTGGAAGCCCCCGCATTAAGCTGCACCCCAACAGAGGAAGGCCCAGCGGAATGGGCCACGCCAGGAGCAGCGGCCGCCGCTTGCGGGCCGAGGGCCGCGGCCCCTACTGGGCCCGCACGCAGACCCCCAGCCTCCGGCCAAGGGGGAATTAACCCCATCCCACCGGTCCCGGTGGGCTCGGGGATAGGAGGTTGCTGGGGAGGCGCGGCCGCGGTCCTCCGACCCGGATTGCGCCTCCGCGCAGAACGAGCCGCGTTCGCGGTTGCCTCCTTCTTTGAGGGCATCGCAGCTAGCCGATGGGGAGCCGAAAATGAGAAATTCAGCAGCCAAGAGGCTTCCCGGTGAGGGTAAAAGTGACGGAGGTAAGAGGGAAAAACTTCTCCGCTCCGTCGCTTCGCAAAATGGCAGCTCGGCTGCCTCATGGCCGCCCCTTATATAAGGGTGCTGGCCATGCCCCTTAACTACCCAGATGCCTTCGTCCGATGGGGGGCCCCCCGCAAAGGGCGCGGTGGCCATTTTGGCGCCACGCTCGCAATATACAGCCTTGTTGTACTCCTTATTCTGTTCTAAACTAGTCAGATGTTTTATATTTGTTCCTAACTGTCACCTCTTGACCTGTATACAGGTTTCTCAGAAGACAGGTGAGATGGTCTGGGTCTCTCATCTCTATATAATGATCATAACTTAAGCTCACCATTTTGCAATATAACAGTGAAATTCTAGTTAGTTTTTGTGGAGGGGAAGCCTCACATAGTTCTTCCAGAATTTTTTAAATTAACCATACATTTCCTTATAACTAATCAAGAAGACATTTCACCTGTCTTCAACTCACCAATATTGAGGGACTGCAGTGGCTCAATTGGTTAAGATGTTGAACCTGATGAATGGAAGATCGGCAGGTCAGCAGTTCGAGAGTACTGCATGACGGAGTGAGCGCCCATCTCTGTCCTAGCTCCTGCCAACCTAGCAGTTCAAAAGCAAGAAATCATTAGTAGATAAATAGGTACCACTTTGGTGGGAAGGTAAACAGTGTTCCATGCATTCTGGTGTTGAAGCATGCCTGCCACATGTCCACGGAAACATTTGCAGATGCTGGCACTTTGTCTGTGAACAGAGATAAGCACTGAACCCTAGAATTGGATACAACTGGCTTTCGGGCAAGCCCTGGCCCACAGCACCATTTCATGTGTCCCACTCCTGCCTCCACCACATCCAGAAGTAGAAGGTGTGTTTATCACAGCCATAAATTGTGTGTGTGAACACAGTTACCGTATTTATTCGAGTATAACGCGCAAAATTTTATACCCCAAAAAAGGCTCAAAGTTTGGGTGCGCGTTATACACGAGGACTGGGCCGCGCGACTCAAGAAGCCAGTGCCGGGTAGGCGCGGAGCACGCCGCGGCCCTCCTCCCCCGGAGGGTTCCCTTCTCGACCCGGCGGGTGCGTGCGTCCCGCTGCCGCCGCCGCTCACCTGCACGCACCCGCCGGGTCGAGAAGGGAACCCTCTGGGGGGGGGAGGAGGGCCGCGTGCTCCGCGCCTACCCGGGCCGCGCGACTCAAGAAGCCGGCGCCGGGTAGCGCGGAGCACGCCGCGGCCCTCCTCCCCCAGAGGGTTCCCTTCTCGACCCGGCGGGTGCGTGCAGGTGAGCGGCGGCGGCAGCGGGACCTGGGCGCCTGGGAGGAGGGCCGCGGCGTGCTCCGCGCCTACCCGGGCCGCGCGACTCAAGAAGCCGGCGCCGGGTAGGCACGGAGCACGCTGCGGCCCTCCTCCCAGGCGCCCAGGTCCCGCTGCCGCTGCCGCTCACCTGCACGCACCCGCCGGGTCGAGAAGGGAACCCTCCGGGGGAGGAGGGCCGCGGCGTGCTCCGCGCTACCCGGGCCGCGCGACTCAAGAAGCCGGCGCCGGGTACAGTAGGCACTGCTGAGATGCGTGGTGTGAAAAAAAATTTAATACCGAGATTTCATGGATAATTAGGGGTGCGCGTTATACACGAGTGCGCGTTATACTCGAATAAATACGGTACATAAGCTGTAAATGCACCTGCGGCTGTTGTAAGCTTCTGCTTCCTGAGGGTGTGGTCTGGCCCGTTCAGCTGTCCAGCGGGCATGGTCAGGCACATGGCATAAAAAAGGTTGGGAACCCCTGAGTTAAAGTATATAAACTACCGTATTTATTCGAGTATAACGCGCAAAATTTTATACCCCAAAAAAGGCTCAAAGTTTGGGTGCGCGTTATACACGAGGACTGGGCCGCGCGACTCAAGAAGCCAGCGCCGGGTAGGCGCGGAGCACGCCGCGGCCCTCCTCCCCCGGAGGGTTCCCTTCTCGACCCGGCGGGTGCGTGCGTCCCGCTGCCGCCGCCGCTCACCTGCACGCACCCGCCGGGTCGAGAAGGGAACCCTCTGGGGGGGGAGGAGGGCCGCGGCGTGCTCCGCGCCTACCCGGGCCGCGCGACTCAAGAAGCCGGCGCCGGGTAGCGCGGAGCACGCCGCGGCCCTCCTCCCCCGGAGGGTTCCCTTCTCGACCCGGCGGGTGCGTGCAGGTGAGCGGCGGCGGCAGCGGGACCTGGGCGCCTGGGAGGAGGGCCGCGGCATGCTCCGCGCCTACCCGGGCCGCGCGACTCAAGAAGCCGGCGCCGGGTAGGCACGGAGCACGCTGCGGCCCTCCTCCCAGGTGCCCAGGTCCCGCTGCCGCCGCCGCTCACCTGCACGCACCCGCCGGGTCGAGAAGGGAACCCTCCGGGGGAGGAGGGCCGCGGCGTGCTCCACGCTACCCGGGCCGCGCGACTCAAGAAGCCGGCGCCGGGTACAGTAGGCACTGCTGAGATGCGTGGTGTGAAAAAAAATTTAATACCGAGATTTCATGGATAATTAGGGGTGCGCGTTATACACGAGTGCGCGTTATACTCGAATAAATACGGTCTGTTTTTGTGTGCCTTTTGTCTTTGCCCAAGCTGGACTTAAGAGGCAATGTGCTGTTTCATGATTATGGCCTTAAATAAATTTCTGCCTGTTTGGAGAACAGCCCTGTTTGAGGTGTTTTATTATGATTTGTTATTTAAAAGAATACCTTTCCCCCTGACCATTCAAGGACTGGCTCAAATTCAAAGAATCATGGAACCACAGAATTATAGAGCTGCAAGAGACATCAAGAGATATCAAGTTCAGATCTCGGTCAGTGCAGGAAATCCATAGCTAAAGCCTCCTTAATGGGTTGCCACCCAAACTCTGCTTAAGTGAAAGAGAGCCCACCATTCTCCAAGACATCCATCCTGTTGTATTTGTGTTACTGTCTCATGTATGGGGACTTCAGTGGCTCAAGTGCCTAAGACGCTGACTGGGAGGCGGAAGGTCAGCGGTTCGATTCCCGAGTACTGCAGGATGGAATGAGCTCCCGTCTTTGTCCCAGCTTCTGCCAACCTAGCAGTTCGAAAGCAAGAAATTGCAAGTAGATAAATAGGGACCACTTCAGTGGAAAGGTAACAGCATTCTGTGTGCTTCAGTGTCTAGCCATGCCTGCTACATGACCACGGAAACGTCTGCAGCAGCAGACAGCGCTGGCTCTTCAGCTTTGAAACAGAGATGAGCACTGCACCCTAGAGTCGGATACGACTAGCTTTCGAGCAAGGGAAACCTTTACCATTACTCATGTTCTATTACAGGTTTTAAGGTGATACCAAGATGGATGGAGCAGTCTGTGCTTTGTACCATGAGCAGGTGGCATGTCACATCCATATTGTTAAAAAAATTAAGGTAACTAGTTTAATTACTTCCCTGAAATGGGAAAGTAAAATGTTAAGTTTTTAAAAAATTGAACCTATAATAATAGCTAAGCATTTTGGAGGACTTTGGTAATATAAATGCAACTCTTGTTTTTAAATTCCCAAACTCTGGCTTTTAATTTTATACAACAAAGTGTTGATGGACTTACAGAAAAATCTTGTGAGTAAATATGTGACAGTTCGCAGGGTACCCCACGAGCTGTAAAGAGGCGCACAGCGGTCGCAACAGAAGGTTCGTAACTGAGGATTTTTACTCTGTAGAGGGGATGGTTACATGGGAGAGGATGGGAAAAGTTTCTACCACATAGGACCTGAATCCTCATGGAAAGAGTTCAAGTTGAAAAGAAAAGTGATGTAGACTAAACATTAGGAAGAACTGCCTTTAGTCCAAGATACAGGTGTTTAATAGTGGAGAAGATTGCAGTCTCTCTTTTACAGAAGTTTAAGGCTAGTTAACTGTTTGCATACATAGCTCCATAAGTTAGGTATCTTGATGTTGAGCCAAAGTTAGGGAGTTTTGAGTTTTGCAAGCAACGCAATATGTGAGTGTTAGCTGAAATAGCAAGAAGTGCAGGGAGTATTCACCATCTTCCAAACTACACCCAAATTTACCTCTCCTCTAGTTTGGTTAAGTAAAGGAAAAGGTCACCCATGCTCGAAAGCCAGTCGTATCCGACTCTAGGGTTCAGTGCTCATCTCTACTTATAACCAAAGAACCTGCATGTGGCAGGCATGCCTCGACACCGGAGTGCACGGAGCACTGTTTACCTTCACACTGAAATGGTCCCTATTTATTTACTTGCAATTTCTTGCTTTCAAACTTTTAGGTTGGCAGGAGCTGGGACAGACACGGTAGCTCACTGTCACGCAGTACCTTCATACTCCGATCTTCCAGTCAGCAAGTTCAGCATCTTAACCACTTAAGCCACCGCAGTCCCTCCAGTCTGGTTAAAGGTAAAGGTTTCCCTTGCGCGAAAGCCATTCGTATCCAACTCTAGGGTGCAGTGCTCATCTCTGTTTCTAAGCCGAAGAGCCAGCGCTGTCTGCTTCTGCAGACGTTTCAGTGGTCATGTGGCAGGAATGACTAGACACCGGAGTGCCCGGAATGCTGTTACCTTCCCACCGAAGTGGTCCCTATTTATCTACTTGCAATTTCTTGCTTTCGAACTGCTAGGTTGGCAGGAGCTGGGATGAAGATGGGAGCTCATTTCCGTCCTGCAGTACTCGGGAATCGAACTGCTGACCTTCCGCTTCCCAGTCAGCGTCTTAGCCACTTGAGCCACTGCAGTCCACCCAGTCTGGTTAAGAGATGCTAAATTAGTCTTTCCTTAGATCCTGAACCCATTTACCTGGATTCCTCTCATGCTCGCTCCCTTCCTCTCAGAAACAATTCTTCAACCTTGGGCCGCCTTTGCCGCTATGTTGTCAAAAGGGCCCATTGTGTGGCATGGGTCATCATTAGAGCAATGCCACCACACAGCCCCTCCCTGGGCTATTTCTGGCTCCAGATCTTGTTTAGCCGCCTTGCTAGGATTAATTTGCTTATTTTCCTTGCTTGCTTCCTGACCTCTTCCTCTTGAGTACCTTATCTATCAAATTACAGGTAATTATTTTCATCTCTGGTTTGTACTTGAATGTTTGGGCTGAGAAGTGGGTTATAAATATAGTCAAATAAATAACTAAATTCTCCTTCTTCTTCCATGTCTCGGCCAGATGTGAAACTGCCAAAATAAAGGCACCTTTTAGTGAGTTCATTCTGCAGTTCCTTTTGCTTGACGTAAACAATCCATATTACTTCCAATGAGAACATGTAAGAAGTGAAAGGAATTCAGATTTACAGCTCAACCATGTGGAAGTACACTTGAAATTATAACCTACTTCACCTTTTCTGAAGTGTGCGTAAATAACCTTCCGCAACCTGACACTCTAGGTGCGGTGTCTTTAAATCCCCATCATTCTTTGTTATGTTGTGGATGATGGATGCAGTAGTTCAATACAGCTCGACGTTGTCTTGTCAGAAAAAACATGGGAAAAGGCTGCTGGATTTCTTCCAAAGACGGCTAATGGTAGCATAAATTCAGTGCCATAAACCTAGTCACATTTTCATAAAAATTTTATTTTCCTTTTTTTTAAATAATTCAATGCACTGGCAGTATAATTAATCCCTCTATGAGAGACGCCAAAGTACCAGTTCGACCAATATTATTTTATACAGAGACAATTGTGTTTAAAAACAACAAACAACATTGAAAATGTTTGTACAGAAGGTGTGACCCCCTTTTTTTAAAGAAAGAAAAGAAAATGTAAACATAAAGGCATAATTGTGCAAACACATTGGAAATACAGAGAAAACAAGCAGGATACATATTTTTTACATAGAAAGGAAAATAAATGAAGAAACAAACAAAAACAAAACTATACAACATTTCAGTAATTGCTGGACATGTTAACAGTTACTGCAACTTGATCTGTACAAAAACATATACTTAAAACTTTACAGAAATAACATGCTTCTTCCATACAAAGACAACTTGTGGGAATTTTTTTTTAAATAGAGATTATGGAACTCAACAGTTTTCCACACACAAAAAGGGTTATTTTGGGTGGAACACAAACGAAAGAAAGGGAAGACTCCCTGTAGTCAATTATTGTTCAATTCCAGTGGTTAAAGAAGTAAATTTGAAAATGAAATTTGACTTTGGTTGGTTGAAGGATCCCAATTTCACCCTTTTGCATTCCTTTTCCATAGTCAGAATGTGGACTATACAATTGATCCAGGTGGCCGACGTTACGTCTGTCTACATCTATACATATACACATAGCAAAAACAATCCTCCACCCAAAATTTAAGCCTCCCCCACCTCTTTTTTTTGGCAGTCATGGAAAACAGGTGGAAGAACCTTAAATTTAAATTTAACAAATGCCAGCACTTCAGGAGGAATAAAGAACTCTACCCAGAACAGCTCAAAAGAGGAAATGTCTGATTTTTTTTTGCTTTTATCTTTCTAGTTTAGACTTTGCTGAGTTCAACCCTCAGTGTGATTTTAAAATAGACAGTCCCCTCAACCCAGCCAAAGGTAAAATACTGTTCCCCTCCAGCACTACATACATTGACTTTCTGTTGATTTCAATATGAGTACAGTACAATAAAATGCATATCAAATAATCTTCCCATGGTTAGACACCTCATCAGAATTCATGAAGTTACTTGGCTGATAGGAAGGAAACACATTGTTTTGTAGGACATGATTTTGGAGGTGATGAAACAATTTCAAGCAAACCTCCTCGCGGTCCTGTAATGAATTTTTAATTGAATTATTCTGTCTTTCCCCATCCAACACCATCCAACCATACCTGTCAAGTTTTGGATTTGAAAATAAGGGGAATCCAGCAGTGCTGGGCAGTTGCCGGTGCGCATGCGCAATATGGGTTTTGCCTTTTCCGTCCACGCAAGGCACCATGGGGGCTGTAGTTCCTGGCCCATTTTGTGCCAGTCCACATGAACAGTACAGGTTTTGCCTTTTCCTTCCGCGCAAGGCATCGTGGGAGCTGTAGTTCCCAGCCCATTTTTAAAAGAATTATAGAATACGGGAGATTTACGGGATGATGGCGGGAAAGAGGGGTAAACAACGGGAGTTTCCTGGCCAACACAGGAGACTTGATAGCTATGAATCCAACTCTTCCTACTTGGGATGGGCAAAGATTGATTTCCCAGTGGTTGTACCATAACTCCCATCTGTCCTAACTGTGGGTTAATGCCCGGAGCCACAGCCCAACCACTGTCGGAAGCCTACCCTTTGTTCATCCCCAACACAAATGAATGTCTCAACAGGATTCCAGTAGTCAAAGAAGAAAATGTTGAAACTCTGTTTGGTGTTCAATTAAATGAGTAATTCTGCTTCATGAGCAGAGGGAGCTAGTGAGCTACAGTGGAGGTGGCTGGCTCAGGTCATGGAACTCTCCATGGTGCTGAACCCACTTTTGGGACATAATTCAGGACCTTGGGTAGCTTTCTGAACAGTTTGGACTAAACCCAGTGTGGCTGTGGGAGTCAACCGCCTTGCATATGGAAAGTCTAAAAGCGGAAGATCAGAAGCCAGGACATTTGTTCCCATGGAGATGTCCATGAATACAGAATAGTCTCCTCTTCTTCAGGTTTAGTTCTCTACAAGTGAAAGCAAGGATGGATGGTGCTGAAGCTAAGATTATGCCTTTTATCAAAAGTTCAGCAAGGCTAAAGTCCATATCAATATTTACTTTCTGGACAGAGAGGTTAAATCATATGCTAAACTTGATCTTGAATAACACTTTCCCAGGCCACAGGTCAGGGGCCCACTTGCAACCCTATGTATACTCCTATGTGCATATAGCATTAAAACTATGGCTGCGCCAAGACATTTTATTGCCCCAAGAAAAAGTGACACTACCCTCATTTCTATGTATACAGGTTATGTGGACTTGCCATTTGCTTTCTTAAACACTGAAGGAAGAATAAAGCATTCCATTACATCTTTGAATAAGAAATTAGCTTATGCACTGGAAAGACCAAGTTGCTTAGGAGGAATAGCTGGTGGAACATGTATTACTGCTGTCCCCCAGTATTGGCTGCCTGAAGCATTTGCTTCACTCTACATAACAGAGTAGTTGGAACTGTAGAAAACCTTCCTGCATGTACAGAAATTTGATTTCAGGAAAAAAAGGTTTTAACTTACCCTTCCTACTCCTCTCCTCTATACTAGCATAGAAAACCTTCAAGTCCACTTTGCTTGGCTTAGTCTGTTTTGTTCTGCAGGTATCAATGGAAAATTGGCTTGCAAAACATGAAACACTTATTAAAGAAGCCTTTGTACCTTGATGTCCACCAATCTCCACAGAGACTGCAGAGAAAGAGGTTTCCCATTAGTGGAAGTGAGCCTTCTAGAGACCGAGTGCCCACACTGCAACCCCAAACCCACTTATTCATCACAAAGTGCCAGCACAGCAACACTGTAGTAAGGAAACACTCCCATTGGGTTGCTGGGCACAGGGGTGGGATAAACTTTGTGCTTGTGGAAGGAGGAAGCAGCGCTCCCATTGGGCTGCTGGGCAGAAGGGTGGGGCAAACTGTGTGTTGGGGTGACTGCATGGGTGCCCACAGAGAGGGATCCAAGTGCCACCTCTGGCACACGTGCCATAGGTTCTCCACCACTGTGCTAGGTGAACTCCACTTGGAGTTCACCTAGCACAGGGAGAATAGGTCTGAATTTCTAAGGTTACTTACTTGGAAGTAAGACTCCTTTGAGTCAGTGACATTTGGAGCTATTGCCTACCTGTCAAGTGCGGCTCTGGACAATACGGGGCCTGTGCAGAAGGCTTCTGCACAGAACCCTTCTACGCATGCGCAGAACCCTTCTACGCATATGTAGAAGGGTTCTGCGCAAAAGGGGATGCACAGTAACTACTTTCCCCCTGCCATCAAATTACGGGATGGCTGTGGCTCTAGGCGGGAAAGTAGAAAAAGCGGCACTGAATTATGGGAAATCCTGGCCAATACAGGATACTTGACAAGTATGCTATTGGGATCACTTGGGCAAAACATGGAAACCTATGTTTTTAGATTATTAATCTTATATTCTCCTAGCCAGCCAGAGTGGAGGCCATCTTAGCTATGGAATTCTGGGTTTTCTGTTCCAAAAATAACTTTCCTGAACTCTCACTGTGATAATAATTTTTTAATTTCTTTAATTCTCCTTTTGAAGAAGAAGGTGGTTTTAGTATAACTTTGCAAAGTAATTTATTGCTTCCTTCCTTTTTTTGGCAAGACAGTTTTCTTAAAACCCTCTCTATTTCTGTGAAACAGCCCATGGCCATACATTCTGCACATTTATTTTCAAGGGGATAGAGCAAAATTGGAATCTGCGTGACTCTGGGCTGTTTCCTCTCCACCTGAGGCATATATTGGCAGAAAATCATAGCAGGGTCTACCTAGCGTGACTGATTTACACTTTCCCAATTGACAGAAACTGCCATTCAGTCAAAGGAAAAACGTATGGGGATAAAATTCACTCGGCTTAATGGGGCGATAATTCAGACTTGTAACCTTGACCAATATCCCTAACCAGGTTTGCAGAAAGGTGAAGAAAATGTTTGCTGAAGTGAGGGTGGGTGTCAAGGTTGCCAATTCTCTCTTTGTGCCTGCTCTTCTGCTTTTAAAAAACATCCTGCATTGCAGAAACTTAGTAAATCAATTTCCCCCTCATGCGTTGGACATGAAATGTTACACTCGGTCTGAAAGTTTAGTATTAGCTGCACACACTCGAAGATCCACTCCAATGTCTTCTCTTTTCTTCCAGTGTATCTTTCAGATTGCTGTTTTCAATTAACTACAGTTTATCTTTATATCTTTCCTGACCCAAAATGAATCCTGACTATGACTCAGAGAAACAAGACCCCGTCCATACATTTCAGTTTGCAGTTGTATAACCTCAGTAAGTTAGAAAAGGGCAGCCTGTAATCTTCCAGATGTTGTTGGATTCCAAATCTCATCAGCAATATCCATCATGGACAGGATGATGGGAGGTTGAGTCCAAGAACATCTGGAGGGTCATGTTTTACCCACTCCTGCAATAAATTATAGTTTAGATTAACCACAATATGTCCAGGTTTGGACTCAATAAACTGTTATTAATTAATAGCGGAAACGAGAGTTTCTGTTCCATAATCCTTAGTGCCCTCTTGGAGGAGTGGGGAGAGTTTGAAGCTTTTATACACAACATGAAAACATAGTTTTCAATGTTAGATTCAAAGGCTCAATTTAGTCATTATATTAAACTCATGATGGTGAACCTTGGCACTCCAGGTATTCTTGGACTTCAGTTCCCAGATGTCCAAGTCTCTGTGAATCCACACAAATGGGTTTACTGCATGTACGTGCCAGTAAACCCAAACGTGTGGATTCACAGAGACTTGGGTTTCTGGGAACTGAAGTTCAAGAATACCTGGATTGCCAAGGTTCACCATCACTGTCCTAAACCATGGTTTAAACTGGCCACTGTTTAGAACCAAAAATTGGAGTTACGTAAGAACAGCCTTGCTGGAACAGGCCACAGCCCATCCAGTCCAGCATTCTGTCTCACACAGTGGCTCACCATTTGCTTCAGGGTATTATTCCCAAGCAGATGCCTTCACCTGCTTAGGATTCCCTGGAAATGGCATTGAGAGATATCCTGCCTATCTCTCCAACCCAGAGGTTGTCCTTAGGTGTCCATGATTATAGCCATTGATACCCTTGTCCTCCATGAACTTGTCTAATCCTTTCTTAAATCTGTCAAGACCGACAGCTGTCACCACTTCTTCTGGCAGGGAGTTCCATAGACCAGGGATCCTCTGGGTGAAAAAGGACTTTCTCTTATTTGTTTGAGAACTAGCGCCTAAATGTTTCATGGAGTGCCCCATAGTTCTAGTGTTATGCAATAGGGAAAACAGTTTTTCCTTATCTACTTTGTCCACACCGTGCATGATTTTATAAACTTCAATCAGGTCACCTCTTAGACACCATTGTTCAAGAGTAAAGGGGCCAACTGTTGCAGCCTCAGATGGTAAGGAAGGTGTTCCAGTCCCCTAATCATTCTGGTTTCTGTAAAGCCCCCCCCCCAAAAAAAAAAGTTTAGTATCACTGGTTTGGTTTGCTCCTTGAACATCACCACCCATGGTCTGCAAATCCACTTCTGATTCTGCTTTGCTCAGCCATTGCAAACTGGTTTGCCAATTTGAAGCCACATCACCATTTAGCTTCTTCGGTCATGGTTTGAACCAAACGAACCCTGATTCATTTTTGCATACCAAAGTCTACTGTTAAAATCAGGGTCTGTAACATAAATGGCAACCTCAGGGAAGGGAAACTATCATAGAATTGCTTGTTGATGGCTGTTTTAGACAAAAGTCAAGGCATACAGCTGCCTACTAATAGCTGTTTGGAGGAGTAAAGAAAGAGCCCTTGATTCATGCTTCATCCTTAAATAGAAATTTCAAAACTTGAGGTCTTCTGGAATAGGAGGCTGTTTCTTGGAAGACAGTTTAATTACACTTATGAGCAGACCATGCTATGGGTCTAAACAGCGACACTTCATAAGAATACATTGCCTTGGCTATTGTATCTTCCCCAATTACAACATGACAGTTAAAATGCTCTGACTCAGAAGTCATTACTAACAATAATTTCCTCTTACAAAGAGGCAGAAACATGGCTAAGTCTCATTCCCTCATTTTTGTAAACCAATGCCCCCCCCCTCACTGCTCCTAACTCTGACTTCCCCATAGATACCTAGGGCACACAACAAGAAGACAACTGCCTTATGAATATGCTTGGAGAATTAATCCCCCTCTTTTTCTTTCACACTCATACACACTCACTCACTGCTGGATTTTGAGGGTCCTTCTGGAGTGTTGATTTTTCAAAGGGAAATAAAAGGACAAAATCTAGTTTCTCCTTTTCTTGCCAATTTCTTATAATGGTGTGCTTCCAAAGAATTCATTCGAAAACTGCTCCTCCATATAGAAAAACAGAGCTTGGAAAAGTTACTTTTTTTATAATACAACTCCTAAAATCCAGTCAGCATATGGAGGAGCCATGCCAGCAAGGGATTCTGGGTATTACACTAAGCTTTAAGGATCCAGGAGAAGACATTTGCGTTGGCATCAAAATTATATGAAAGGTTCAATAGTACTCCTTCCCATGTTATGCTGGGCCTCAATGCTCATGCTCTCACCACAGTTGCTTAGTTATTACATTGTGGCTGCAACGTCATGCGATTCTTGGTTTGCGTGAATCGCCATCCATTTCGTGAAGGGCAAGAAATGTATATGGGGCAAGAGGGTGGCAAACACAACCGCACATACACTCCATAGTCATTAAATATAAGATGTGAAATGTTCTCAGGGGTTGACTAATCCCACTAATTTACTTGGATGCATGATTCAGCCATAAGATATATGCTCCCCTAATTGCTTAGATAGACTCTCCTAAGGAACAGGTCTGTGAAGATTAGTGAAAACTGGAGATGGGTGTTCATATATTGCATAGGCAAGAAAACTAACATCCTGATCATATCTGATAGTTCCTGATAACCCCTTGGAAAATGTCTTCTCCTATAGTAATATTTTAGGATTTAAATATCCTTTATGGAGTATTCTGCACTCTAGGATTTCTATTCACATTAAACTACCAAGGAAAAACAATGCATTTAGTTGGGCCAAAGAGGACCATCAAAGATAATTGGTAAAGGTCTAACAACTCTCTGAACCTTTCATGTTGTGACAGAACAACAGCTATGAAGCCTGTGTTTTCAAAAAATAATTAGTGCCTTTATAAGGTCAGATTATTCCTGCAATCAGATGGGTCAATGATTCTAAGTCAGGAACAACTCAACTCCTGAATCTGACCCAGAGTACTGGGAAGCGGAAGGTCAGCAGTTCGATTCCCAAGTACTGCAGGACGGAAATGAGCTCCCGTCTTCATCCCAGCTCCTGCCAACCTAGCAGTTCGAAAGCAAGAAATTGCAAGTAGATAAATAGGGACCACTTCGGTGGGAAGGTAACAGCGTTCCGTGCGCTCCGGTGTCTAGTCATGCCTGCCACATGACCACGGAAATGTCTGCAGAAGCAGACAGCGCTGGCTCTTCGGCTTAGAAACAGAGATGAGCACTGCACCCTAGAGTCGGATACGACTGGCTTTCGAGCAAGGGAAACCTTTACCTTTACCTTTAGTCTTTACAAATGCCCAGATGACCAGCAAGAAGGATAAATAGGTTCCTACACTCAGTTCACCTTCCAATACTGTGATAGAAGGCAAGGAGAAGGAAATCTCAGATCTCTGGATGACTGTGTACTTCTCCTTTCACTTGAGATCCAGTCATAGAACCCTATCCCTATCTTTCATTGCCTGGTCTAAAGTTACATGTTTTTTTTGGCTACTGTTTTACAATCTTTATGGAATGATGCATTCTAGCGTATGAGTTTTGCTTAAAAATAATCAAATCTCTACTGCTAACAGACATCAACACAACTTTTAAAAAAGAATGCAAGAAGACATCTACCTTTAAAACTGAATTTGGGAACATTTATGCTTCTCACAGAGATTCAAGACTTGCTTTCAAGTCCCAACAGCATGGCCCTTTGATAGGTTAGTTATCAATCATTGGAGGAGATAGGATTATGAAAGAGAATGGAGCCACCATGAGCTCTCCTCTTAATTATATAAAACATGTGGAACATTATTCTAGATAGATGTGACACAGAAAGATATTTACATTGTCATGGGACGGGTGATTTTTCTCTTCCCTGCATGAAGTGAAATTTAGAGATAAATTGTTATACTGTGAAGAATCTGTAGTGGAGTGTGTGTAAAGTTTCCCCCCCCCATTGCTCATTAGTATAATGAAGTAGTTCTGTTTTGAGGACCATTGCTACTTGCAGTGATGCAATCTATATGCACTGAAACAATAAAAAGATGAGTTAATGGGGAGTAGTTAACATGGGAAGGGGCTGCTGTTGCTTAGTGTTTAAGATGCAGAGCTGGACAGCAGGTTCCCAGTTCAAGACCTCAGGACTGCATGACAGTGAGCCCCCCCCCCCATTGTCTATCCCAGCTTCGGCCAACCTAGAAGTTCGAAAGCAAGAAATGCAAGTAGATAAATAGGTACCACTTTGGCAGGAAAGGTAACAGCATGCCTGTGCACTCAGGTGTCTAGTCATGCCTGCCACACGGCCATGGAAACATCTTTACCTAACCATCATCAAACAATCACTGTATCATTGGGCAAGGCAAATTCTGAGAAGCTCATGATGTTTGCTCCATCACTAAAAGTATTTTAATCTCCTTACTGTGTTGCAGAACATGTATGCACAGTACTATCTCTCTCTCTGTGTCTCTCTCTCTCACACACACACACACATTATACACCATCTCTACCATTTGTCCAGCACACCACAATATCTAGCCAATCTTATTTCTCTTTGGCTTCCACATTTTCTTCATTCCTCCAACCATCTTAAAACTGATGAGTGGTAGATCTACCGACTCTTCTCCCCTGCCTCAAAGTCTTTTTATATTCTTAAAATCACAATGAAATGGAACAAAAGAGCAAATCTACAGAGCTTCTGACATGACAGTGTGGAGAGTAAGGGAGAATGAGAAAGAAAATGAATTAGAAGTTGAAAATGAGAAGGTCACAGAACTACGCTTGAGAGGATTAAGAGACACTGGTAGCCCACAGGCTTTATATTAAAGAGGACTGATCCAGATTCATGGAGTATATGATCTTTTCCTGATTTCTAGATAAAACTGTTTCAAGGCTCATGTGATCCTGTTTGTAAACATTGCCCACTGTTCTCAATACCCTTCACTGGAATCCTTTTTTTCTTGTTCTTCCGTGCCTAGGCCAGACATGGAAATCCCAAAATGAAGCCACTTTTTGGTGAATTCATTCTGCAGTTCCTTTCACCTGATGTAGTTGTGAGACAGATTAGCCAGCACAAAGGTGGCCATTGCTTCGGGCATGCCCGATTGTGTTTACCATAATCCCTAGTATAGAGTGACTCTCTTTCATGGCGATCTAGTCTGGATCCCCCCTTGAATTGTCAAAGGAGCTATCCAAAGTGCTGAACCTATTTTAGAGATAGAGTTTAGCACTATGGAGTGCTCCTATAAAGTTCAAACTAAAACTAGAACCTCAAGCAGATTCACTAACTTTTATATCATTAAATTCACCCAGGTTGCCACTGATTCTGTTGTTATGTTCAGTAGAAACCTCTTTAACTCCTCAGGTGATCTGCCATCATTTCCTATGTTCTGGAATATAGCTTTGGCATCAAAATCAGATGACAGTACGGAGAGCTAGGGAAACCTGACCCATATTAAAACCTGCTTTGAGCTTGGGGGTATCGTGGGAATGTGGGTACATTTGATATGTTACTTTTTGGATAACAAACTTATCAGATTATATACCTCTATCTAGTAACATCATAACAGGTGACAGTCTCAGTTTTTAATTATATTGAGCAACATTCATGGTTTTCTTTTGAAATGTTGCTTTAGATGGTTATTTTGGCAATTTTTAGACATCTTATGTCACCATCATTATTAAATACTGCTCAAAAACTACTATTTTAAAATACTCTTAAAGGGAAATTTAACTTTCATAAAATAACAACTTGCCCCCATTATGATAAAGTTTCAAGCTCTGGTCTTACTAATAAACCACCGACAGAAATATTAACTGCTGTGACATCTAGAATAGCATCCCTGTTGCTGAGGTGTAGATGGAAAGATGAGGAGCAAACAGCCCCCTTATCTCACAGTATGTCATGGCCAGCAATGAGTTCTCCATTGTAGTTACCTCTTGCTACTGAATATATCTGAAGAAATGACCTATCACCAATGTCCTACAGATTTCCTTTACAAGATTTGAAACACTAGAATCCCACACATTGCAATGTATAGAACAGGAAATACATCAAAGGAAGCAGTGGATCTCAGAAGCACAACAGGAAGGCAATTGCATTAGGTGTGCTAAGAATCGGGCAATGCATATTGATATCAACAGGTGTATTGGTAGATGCTGAATGATATCATGGAGGAAAAGCTATGAACTGGGCAATGATGTCATCACTATGTTCGGCATACCAGTATAAGAGAGAAGCAAAGGTGTTTGCCTCTAAAGGGTAGCGTTGGCCACACTGGCTGGGTATTCGGAGGTGTAGACCAAAAAATTACATTTCCTCACCTCTTATGACAGCTACATTTCCTTACGGCTTGCTTTCCATTACCTCTTCCCGATAGGTCCTTTAAGATTTGCGCTCACATTGATCTCTGTCCACTATGATAGACTTGTAAAGCCAAAGACTACTAGGGGCAGAAGTGCCCTACCCATTCACAAGAGAAGCCATTCTATCAGTTCTTGTTTGAGCTTCTTGATAAGTAGCATTTGGATGCATCGCAAACGTATAGGTAGGAAGCTGTTTTCCAATTCAAAATATGTTTACCTGGGCCCAGAGGTTGATAAACAGGTTCCAGAAAGTTATTGTGCTGCTGGATGTAACTTCTCAATCCATTAAACAGAACAGAATGGCAAAAACATTGTTCTTTAGACACCTACATGAAACTCTTCCCAAGCCTTTTGTGAGCTCATGCTCTAAGTGTGTTTGTGTATGCAGTTGTGTCTATGTCCTATCTGCTTAAGATGTTCAATGTTCTGATTTTGAGGGACCATATTTTTGAAATCTCAGCTGCCATACAATGGAATCATGACTAAGCTGGGAAAAGCATGGTTCATCTCAAAGGGGCAATGGATTGAAATTTCACACCTGTGTTTTCAGGGGACAGTTTATGTGTGCATGCCCTCAGAGGTTTCAGACATTTTCCTAATAATCTATATCTTCAACAAAGTGCAATACTGCAAGGAATTGACTCTTCCATTAAGCACATTACAGATGGTAAGAGCTACAGGATTTAAAAGACACATGGAAGAAAATCCAGACTGATTCAATGGCATGAACCACATACCCTACTCTGGAGCTGTGTTGCTATTTATGGCGAGTTCCACTTGTAACATATACATAATTTCATTCTCTTCTGCTCTAAGCAGGGGGAAAAGGCAACAAATGTAAGCTCTATGATTACAAGTCCAGAGTGGCTTTCCATCAGTGATCACCTGTGGGTGAGTTGAAGTAACAGGATGTAGTCACAACGAGGAGGACAATAGTCACTACAACAAATGTGCTTCAATGCGAAGCCAATGGAGTCCTTGCCGAACGTAACGGACTAGACTGGACATACTACTGTGTTGCGTCAATGGCCCCATCACCATGTCCAGGTCTATGAAGAACTCTGCAAAAGAGGAAGAAAGGGTTACCTTCTGGTTTTGTCCAGGAAAAGTGCATTCACAAAGCCCACTTGCTTGCTTTGACTCAGAATTTATTTCCTGATTTCTCTTGAAAAAGCTCCCACTAGTTTGCAGCACTTCAGACAATAATGATTAGCAGCCATAAATTCTAATGACATTACAGAAATCTCCAAGCAACAACAGGCATCAGTATAGAGCAGTGATGGTGAACCTTTTAGAGACCGAGTGCCCAAACTGCAACCTCAAACCCACTTATTTATCATGAAGTGCCAACACAGCAACAGGGGAGGAAGGAAACACTCCCATTGGGCTGCTGGGCAGAGGGGCAGGGTGAACTCTGTGCTGGGTGGTGGGAGGAAGTGGTCCCATTGGGCTGCTGGGCAGAGGGCAGGACAAACTCTGTGCTGGGGCGACCGCACATGGGACCACAGAGAGGGCTCCGAGTACCACCCCTGGCATGCGTGCCATAGGTTTGCCACCATTGGTATAGTGTATGGGTTTGGCAAAGAAAGAAAAAGGTGCTAGGTTATCCGATGGTGTATTGCTGAACTTTAAAAATCATTCATTCATTCATTCACCCACCCACCCACCCATCTATCTATCTATCTATCTATCTATCATGCTGTCAAGTTAGAAATGACTTATAATGACCCTGACAGGGCTTTCAAGATAAGTGAGATATTTATGGAGTGGTTTTACCAGTTCAACATCCCCAGTGAGCTTTCATGGCTGATCAGGAGTTTGAACCATGACACCTGAGTTGTAATCAGCCACACTATTAGATCTAGCTAATCCTCTCACCATGAATTTGAATCCTCAGGATGAGTCACAAACTCAGGGCAAAACCAAATGCAGGTGAAACATACCTTTATCAGATCAAAATTTGAGCTCAAACAACAACAACAACAACTTTGTGATAGAAATTATTCTGGGTTGAAAGTATTTTTGCTGGAGAAACTCTGCTCAGGGGATGCCTGAATGAGGCTCCTTTCATGTCCCCAAGATCTTTTCCCACCGAAGTGGTCTCTGTTTATCAACTAGCTATTTCTTGCTTTTGAACTGCTACATTGGTAGGATTTGGGATAGAGACAGGTGCTTAAATCATCATGCAGTACTCTGGTCTCAAACTGCCGACTTGCTGGCCTTCCAGCTAACAAGGCGAGCTTCTTAACCACTGAACCTCCACAGCAAATTCATCTGCCATGAATTTGGGGGGCATTTTTTCTGCACCCCCTATAAAATGCATAAAGGAGTGGGTTTTTACAAAACCTCACACTGATTGCCATCCAATAAAGGTATCACCTTCTCCTTGACTTATATTGTGTAAGGACCACATGGCTCTCTTTGTTTTGGTTTTATGTCAAAGGTCAAGATTTTCAGCAGATGTGTGTGCTAAGCAGCATCTCAACATGATTTCTCTTGCTATTGTCATTCCTCCTAGTCTCGTCTACTTTTTTTCCTTGACAAGTGAACTTTCAAGTTAGTTGTTGGGTGAGAAAGGCCAAAGAAAGAATGTCAGTCACAAGCTAAAAGTGGGTCTCCTTTGTTCAACTCCACTCAATGTGTTTTGTAAATCAGCATTCATACTGAACCCCAGAAAGTTGGACTTTGTTGCCAAGATTCTAACCAGAATAATAAATAGTTCATATACTGTTTTTCATAGTTGTCTCCTATTGTGACAAGGAAAACATTGTTCCGTGCATGGATGTATGGCTTCAGGATTGCAATATTTGGTTAATTGCTCTGTTAGAATGATTAATTTAAAACATTTAGACCAATGGAAAGCAACCTAAAATTCAGGAATCAGATTTAATTTTTTAAAAGAAGCATCTGATACAAGTTCTTATAAAAGTGCTATAGGTGGCATATTAAGAAAGAAATGCTCATCTTGGCAGGATTAGAATGCATAATGCCTTCCTTACAGGGGTGTAAACTAGGTCAATTTGGATCCATCCATTGCTATTTGTTTTAATATAAATACGTGATGGACAACAATTAATACCGTATTTGCCGGCATATAAGATGCTCCCGGTTATTACCAAAATAACCCACGATAGCCCACTATATACAGTACAAGACAAACTCCATTTTCCACTATATTTTAAGGGGGAAAGTGGGTCTTATATGCCAGCAAATAAGGTAGATTAAATTGAAGAAGCTTTTTCACTTACCTGAAGGGTTGCAACAAAAATTGTGAGCGATACAAAAAGCACATATATGTGGGAACAATTTCTTTTGCAGAACCAGTTCCCAAATGAATTGTACATGTCTTTGCTATTCGTATTGATTATGATGTTACATTTTATTATGTTCATGAGTCAAGCAATGATCTGGATGATGAGAATTGAAAAATGAATTTGACTTGGCTGCCGTTTTAAATGTCAAAGAATGTTCCAAAGCAATGTTCTATTGAGAATGAACTTAAATATGGCAACTCAGAGCATTACTGAAAACTAGTGGAAGATGATTTGCTCAGGGTTGCCTCAAATCGAAAGTTGTTTCAGGGAAAGAGCAGAAATATCCTGGTGGTGCAGCAGTTAAAACTGCTATACTGCAGCCAGACAGTTGTGAGTTTGATTCTAAGTGCCTCCTCTGGCATGCGTGCCATAGGTTCGCCACCACTGGTGTGGGTGTACAAGTGTAATTGCTATTGCTATTTAAACATAAAGGGAAAAAAATCTTTCTCTTCCATTCCTTGGGGATCATTGCTATGAAAAGGTGAACTCCTCAACACATTTGTGGAAACAGTTTTAATGTCCATGTAGGTTGCACTCTTTCTGAGACCTGTGTAAGTGCCACCTCCAACACCCACCAACTGGAATGTAAAACTGGAGTACAAGGGGGAAACTGGGTGCAAATTCACTAGTGGAAGTTCACACTGTGTGAACGTTGCTTAGAATCTGTGATATTTTCAGCAAAGGAAGCAAGGGGAAGGAGGAAAAGGCTACCTTTGTTCTCTTTTGTCAACTTGTCAGCCATGTCCCAGTGCTCGTAACTTCGGAGTACATTGTTGGTGATGTTGACGTGGCTGGCGGCCATGTGGTGAATGCGCTGGGGAATGGTGACGGTCCCCGCCGAAGAAGATGGTGCAGAGCTTGTGGTGCTCCCAAGGGTACTAATGGGCGATGGGCTCAGAGACATGGGGGACGGTGTTTCTGTGCTTCTGGAAAAGGGAAAGAAGATTAATTTTAACATCATGGCAAACCTCCAAGTTGCTTCAACCATTGACAATGTTGGCTTATGGTTGTGGTGGAATGACCTTGCCAGTTTTAAGAGGGAGATGGAGCAATCAGTACAGAGGTAAAGGTCCCCTTTGCTCGAAAGTCAGTCGTATCTGATTCTAGGGTTCAGATCCTTAGTGGTTAAGATGCTGGAATTGATGACTGGAAGGTTGGCAGATCAGCAGTTTGAGACCCAAGTACTGCATGACAGCGTGAGCTCCCATTTCTGTCCCAGTTCCTTCCAACCTAGCACTTCGAAAGGAAGAAATTGCAAGTAGATAAATAGGGACCACTTTGGTGGGAAGGTAAACAGCATTCTGTGCACTCCGGTGTTTAGTCATGCCTGCCACATGCCCACGGAAACGTCTGCAGACACAGGCTGTAAACCAGGGATTCTCAACCTGTGGTCCATGGGCCACCTTTTCCATCTCAGCTTCCTGTCTTTGGGTTGATTTGGAGAGAAACAGAACAGCAACACCTTCCCAAAAATAAAAACCAGAAGAAAACACCAACCTTTTTTTTCTCCTTGAAAATAAATTAAGATTATGGTGATGAAATTAGGGCAATGAAGGAAGTACAGGAGTCATAGCTGTACTAATTATATTGCTTTGCATCAGGGATTCCCAAACTGTGGCCCACAGGCTGGATGGGGTCCATGGCACCATTTCATGTGGGCCCACCCCACAACAGGAAGCACCATGTGGTGAAGGAAGGGCAAAATGGCTTTTGGCCCCCGAAGCTGTCTGAGGGAACATGACCCGGCCCATGGCATTAAAAGGTTGAGAACTCCTGCTGTAAACAGAGATGCGCACTGAACCCTAGAGTTGGACATGACTGGCTTTCGAGCAAAGGTGACCTTTACCTTTACCTAAACCAATTACAGAACAATCGTAAAGCACAGTTGGAAGCAATTAAAAAGCTTTAAGTCATGGCAGAAATATGTTTAAAAAAAGACCCTTTCTGCAGCATTCAATCTACTGCTGTAAACATAATCTTTCTTGGTACAAAAAACCCTTCTATAATCCACCACCCAAAAATGTACAAGAATCCACCAAAGACCCTGTCATCCTACCCAGGGTGGAAGAGACTTTTAAAAAGGTTTCATTCTCAAGTGCAAGACAAAGACCATCTTAAGAGTTACATCCTAGTTTTGAATACACCTGATCTTGTCCCGTGTTGAGAGATAAAAAGGGTTAGGCCTGGTGATGATTTGGAAGAGAGAATACTTGGGAATGTTGAGCTTTTGCAGATGCTTCTGTGGCCATGTACACCGGAGTACATGGGACACTGTGATCTTTGCATCGGAGCAATATCTATTATCTACTTGCAATTTCTTGCTTTTGAACTGCTAGTTTGGCAGGAGCTGGGACAGAGATGAGACCTCACTCAGGTCTTGAACTGCTGACCTTCAAGTCACCAAGTTCAGTGTCTACACCACTAACCCACTAAGGGGAGGAAGAAATCCTACAGAACCACAGCTAGTCAGTGTTGACAACAGTGGGCAAGTTTCCTAAAGTCTTATGCTCAGGTATCAATGTAGTTCACATGGGGTTCCAGATGGGCTTTGGGCCTGTGAATTCTTCTGTTCTTTATGGTCAATTCTCTCTCCCCCCCCCCCCCAATGTGTGTACATGTGCTTATGGGGAGAAATTATGACCATTTTGCAAAAGAATGGTAAGCTGCAAATGTGTCTCATAGCTCTAATGATTTTCTGGCTGGCTGTTACAAAACATTCAATATGCATTATTGGCTTCCCGTCAAAGCTTAGGGTGGAATGACAATTTGCTACAAAACTCAGCTCACCCCAATACACAGGGCAGCAGCTTTGAAAGCTCCCCGTGGTGCAGCACAAGGAGCATAAGGGCATGTAAGAGAGGATTATTATGACTTCTATAGGAGTCTTTAAGGACTGGCATTTGGATGTCTTGTTCTCTGGCACCGGTTCATTTCTGTAGTACCTTTTCTATCTGCTTTAGTGCTAGACTAATGCTCCTGTATAGATTTATTTTAACCAATTTTTTTTAAATGCCAGCAATTAAGAATCACCTGCTGCAATGGCTTAGCGGTTAAGACACTGAACTTGATGACTGGAAGGTCAGCAGGTCAGCAATTTGAGACCCGAGTGCTGCACGGTGGAGTGAGCTCCCGTCTCTGTCCAAGCTCCTGCCAACCTAGCACTTTGAAAGGAAGTCATTGCAAGAAGATAAATAGGTACCACTTCAGTGGGAAGGTAAACCGCATTCCGTGCACTCCGGTGTTAAATTTAAAACTTTTTTTAAATACCAGTAATTAGGAATCACCTATTGACATTTTTGGAGTTGCCCACTGCAGTGGCATACCTTGAAAGAAAACTCAACAAATTCTGGGTTCTGAGAATAATATCATACTTTGGGGTCTGCTATTCAGGTCTGAGGCAAAATCACGATCAAGCTGATGGTAATTTAGCTTCACCCACCATTTTACCTTTGGAATATTCTGTTTTATCTGGCATGGACTGAATTGAATTGTTAAGTCTCCGCAGATATAGATCTACAGTACTGAATCAATGGTATTTACATAAGTATGGCATTCCTGAGATTGCTAATGGGTGAGGGGCAATTTCCCCCCCTGTGCATATGGAAAAGGGAAAGAGAATTACCTTCTATGCTAGAGCAAACATCCAAGTTTTTCCTTTGGACATTGGGATTTTCAATTGCATTTACGTAAGTGTTCACCTGCCAAGTACCTACTGAGTGAATTGGTCTTCTCTAGTTGTGATTAATAATTAGAAGTTGGCTATGCTGCTGCCCCCATCGTTGGAAGCAGCATTTGATGGAAGATATGAGAGGTTTGTGGACTGACAAAATGAGGTATCTGATCCCAACATTTCAGGAGGAGCGGCTTCTGTTCTGACCATAATCTTTTTATGATGAAGGACACTGAGAATTTTGGTCATTAGCTATTTATGGTTGAGGGAGATACAAGGTTATATTACATGGACCTTGTATCTTCCTCATCACCTGAAGGGGGGAAGAGGAAGAAGAGGAGGAGGAGGAAGAGGAAGAAGAAGAAGAAGAGCTATTTATGGTGGAAGAGCACTGAGAATTTGGGATTTGAAACTTTTAGCCCATCTAAACTCTGTCACCCAGCTGCACAAGTTATTTTCTGGAGTACAGCATCGATGTTCATCTCAGTGTGGTCAGTGTTTGCTCACTCTGTTTGACCGCAGAGATTGTCCTGATGGTCAGAGGTTACAGCTCAAGACCTTGCAAACGGGAAAAAAATCCAATCAGATCAAGTGTGGGATACAAATGTGTGCCTGATTGACTCAATGCTGTGATTTTAGATTGGATGTGGGGCTGTTTTAGCATTAATATAAAGGTCCATATAATTGGTTGACTAAGTGCCTTTATGTATTCACTGCTTTTACACCTCCAGTTTTATTAAACAGCACTTATCATATATCAATGAAATATTCATCGGCCTTTCATTACTGAACAAATCATTGGGGAAAGAAATCATTGCCCTAGAGTTTAACTTTGCTCTGGCATCCTGGAGTGACGTACTATGGTCTATCCAATTAACAACTATTTTTATTGCCCCCATTTGGCTTTAAGAACCAAAGTGATGAAGAAATAAGGATCAATCAATCCACACGAGCCTTTTCTTGTTCTGCTTGTCAAACAGTAACTCATGGAACATTTAACCATAATATAACAACTCATCTTCATCAGCAGAAGTTATCCCCCTTTCCATATCTCATTTAACTGCTAATTTTCAGAAAAGAAAAGATTACGTACTTTCCGTTGCCACCCCAAGGGGACGGCGCCTGTGAAACTTTGGATGAATTCTGTAAGAAGAATCAAGATTGGGAATCAACAGATTGGCCTTTGTTCATTCACCAGACAAAGACACAAAAGAAGATTTAAATTGCATTAATATTGATTGCCTGCAAGATATCCTATTTTCAGAAGCAAAGCAGAACTTCATGTATATATATATATATATATAACCATGACAGCATAATAATCTTTTTTAAACTAAAAGAGAGCGAGCGAGCAAAAAAGAGTGAAATCAACACAACATCATGTTGGATAATTAGCTGACTCTAAGCAGGAGTACAAAAGTCAGTGAAAGATGCAATATCCTCAAATGTCAGAATAAATCAGGCACCTTTTGTGAAGTGGTTTAATTATCCTTATCTAAAATTCTGCAAAGCATGCCTTTCACCTTGCAAGCGAAATTGGCAAACTTTTCATCAGGACACACACAAAAACCGAGGATAACTTGAAAAGAAGGGAAATCACACCTCCTCATTGGAAAAATCTGCACATTTCTACTGCAATTGGAGCAAATCGAGATTTTACTAAGCTTGGCTTTCTGGGTACGAGATAACAACAAAATGCCTATGTTTTGTGTCTATCAGGGTGAAGCATAGCCTTCCAAATATTGAATCAAAGCTCCCAGGATTGCTTAGCATAAGCCAAAGCCAATGGGAATTTTAACCCAGAAGGCTGCAACTTGCCACCTTAAGTATCTATATAGGTTAAGTGAGCAGATATTCAACATGGATAAAATGTATTGATGATTACCTTAAAATATTCCATCAAAGACCTGGAGTACTTCATAGCGTGGTCCTTTTTTAGCTTAAACATTCTCAGGTAGAGAAGAGATAAGCATCGGTAGCTGTGTTAATTTGAGGGTAAAAATTAAAGCAAAATTGTATTATGTCAATGGTGAATAAAACTGCAAATGAAGGACAGGAGAATCATGTGAACCTTTCCCCTCCTTCTCCCTCTTTCCATTCATAAGAACATAAGAACAGCCTTGCTGGAACAGGCCACAGCCCATCCAGTCCAGCATTCTGTCTCACACAGTGGCTCACCATTTCCTTCAGGGTATTCCCAAGCAGATGCCTGTTTAGGATTCCCTGGAAATGATATTGAGAGATATCCTGCCTATCTCTCCAACCCGGAGGTTGTCCTTAAGTATCCATAATTATAGCCATTGATACTCTTGTCCTCCATGAACTTGTCTAATCCTTTCTTAAAGCTGTCAAGACTGACAGCTGTCACCACTTCTTCTGGCAGGGAGTTCCATAGACCAGTAATCCTCTGGGTGAAAAAGTACTTTCTCTTATTTGTTTGAGAACTAGTACCCAAAAGTTTCATGGAGTGTCCCCTAGTTCTAGTTTTATGTGATAGGGAAAACAGTTTTTCCTTATCTACTTTGTCCACACCGTGCATGATTTTATAAACTTCAATCAGGTCACCTCTTAGACGTCGTCGTTCAAGAGTGAAGAGGCCCAACCGTTGCAGCCTCAGATGGTAAGGAAGGTGTTCCAGTCCACTAATCATTCTGGTTGCCCTCCTCTGCACTTTTTCCAGCTCCATAATATCCTTCTGGAGGTATGGCGACCAGAACTGTACACAGTATTCCAGGTGGGGCCTCACCATAGATTTATAAAGAGGCAAAATGACACTTACTGACTTATTTTCTATACCCTTCCTAATGATCCCTAGCATTGAGTTTGCTTTTTTCACTGCTGAGGCACACTGGGTTGACACCTTCATTGAGTTGTCCACCAGGACATCAAGGTCCCTTTCCTGGTTTGTCGCAGAGAGTTCAGACCCCATCAGTTTATAAATGTAATTGGGGTTCTTTGCCCCAACATGCATCACTCTGCACTTACTAATGTTGAAACTCATTTGCCACTGTTTTGCCCACTCCCCCAGTGTCGAGAGATCCCTCTGGAGCTCCTCACAATCTCTCACAGTTTTCACTACCCTGTATAATTTAGTGTCGTCAGCAAATTTGGCTACCTTGCTTTTTACTCCTACCTCTAGATCATTTATGAAGAGGTTGAAAAGCAGGGGTCCCAGTACTGAACCTTGGGGGACCCCACTCTTTACTTCCCTCCACTTGGAGAAGTGTCCATTGAGTGCTACCCTCTGTTTCCTGTCCCTTAGCCAGTTGCTGATCCAGGACAAGACCTGTCCCTTTATTCCATGACTGGTAAGTTTATTCAAGAGCCTTTGGTGTGGGACCTTGTCAAAAGCCTTCTGAAAGTCCAGATAAACAATGTCAACTGGATCCCCCTTATCCACATGCTTGTTGACACTCTCAAAAAATTCCAACAGATTAGTGAGGCATGATTTGCCCTTGCAAAAGCCATGTTGGCTCTCCTTTAGCAGCGCCTTCTCTTCTATGTGCCTATTAATTCTATCTTTTAGGATGGTTTCCATCACTTTACCTGGGACACATGTCAAACTGACAGGTCAGTAATTCCCTGGATCACCCTTGGATCCTTTTTTGAAAATTGGTGTTACATTCGCTACCTTCCAGTCATCAGGCACAAAGCCTGATTTGAGGGAAAGATTATATATTTTGGCTAGGAGATCAGCAATTTCATCTTTAAGTTCCCTGAGAACTCGTGGATGGATGCCATCTGGTCCTGGTGATTTGTTAGTGTTTAGTTTAACAAGACATGCAAGGACCTCCTCCCTGGTTATTTCTATCTGGCTTAATTCTTCGGTTTCCCTCCCTACGAAGATAGGCTCTGTTTTGGGCATGTGGTCTCTGTCTTCTTCAGTGAATACTGAAGCAAAGAATTCATTGAGTCTCTCTGCAATCTCTGTTTCCTCTTTAATAACCCCTTGCCTTCCATTGTCATCTAATGGTCCAATGGCCTTCCTAGTTGGGTTCTTACTTCTAATGTACTTAAAGAAGTCTTTGTTATTTCTCTGAGTATTTTTAGCTATACGCTCCTCAAAGTCTTGCTTTGCTTTCCTGATTGTTGCCTTGCATTTGTTCTGCCAGAATTTATGTTTCTGCCTGCTGTCCTCATTTGGACAAGCCTTCCATCTTCTAAATGAGCTTCTCTTGCTCTTGATCACTTCCCGAACAGCTCCTGTAAGCCACATTGGAGTCCTCTTGGACCTGGCAGTGCCCTTTTTCCTTTTGGGTATGCATTCCAATTGAGCCTCTGTTATTGTTTTTGTAAACAGCCTCCATGCCTCTTGGAGTGTTTGGACTCTCTCAATTTTCCCTTTCAGCTTCTTTTTTACTAGTTTCCTCAACTTTTTGGAATTTTCCTTTTTGAAAATTTAAGGTCTCTGTGTTAGATTTTATCAGTGACTTGCGGTCTATGATCAAGTTAAACATAATTGTGTTGTGGTCACTGTTCCCTATTGGATCAGTCACATTAACATCTTGCACCAGATCCTGAGTATTACTCAGGATCAAGTCAAGGATTCTTGTACCTCTAGTTGGGTCTTCAACCATCTGTCCCAGGGAACAATCATTGAGCATATCTAGGAACTTTATCTCTTTATCATGTGCTGAACAACAGTTCACCCAGTCTATGTGAGGGTAATTGAAGTCCCCCATTATAACCAGGCTTCCCTTCCTGGATGCCTCCTTTACAACATTCTCCAACTGCCAGTCTCCCTCAAGAGTTTGGGTCGGAGGCCGATAGTATATGCCTACTGTTAGACCATCCTTGTGGCCTGGTACTCTTACCCACAGAGCTTCTAATGGTGACTCCAAATCACCTAGATATTCCAATTCATACGATTTTATCACTTCTTTGACATACAAGGCCACACCACCTCCCATTTGCCCCTTCCTATCCTTCCTGTACAGTTTGTAGCCTGGGATAACTGTATCCCATTGGTTATCATCCGTCCACCAGGTTTCAGTGATACCAATAATATCAATATTCTTATCTATTGCTAAGTATTCCAGCTCCCCTATTTTGTTCCGGAGGCTTCTGGCATTTGTATACAAGCATTTATATATGCTTTTCTGACACAGTCTTTTGTGTCCAGTTGCATTGTTAGACTGCCTCTTGCATCCTTCTGCTAGAATGCTAGTGACTAGCTCCTTGCTCTGCTCAGTAAATTTTGCATCCTCCTCACTACTCAAGTACACACTTTCCCGAACCGGATGCTGCCCAGCTCCTGTCGGCTTTCCCCCAGTTATCAGTTTAAAAGCTGCTCTGCAGCCTTTTTGATGTTGAGTGCCAGCAATCTGGTCCCATCATGGTTCAAATGCAACCCATCCCTCCTGAACAGATTTGGCTTGTCCCAAAATGTTCTCCAGTTCCTGACAAATCTGAAGCCCTCCTCTCGACACCACCGCCTCATCCACGCATTGAGGCTTCTGAGCTCTGCCTGCCTGGTAGGTCCTGCGCGAGGGACAGGCAGCACTTCTGAAAATGCTACCTTGGAAGTCCGGGACTTCAATCTTCTTCCTAACAACCTGAATTTGGCTTCCAGGACAGACCGCTTGGCCTTCCCAACATCATTGGTACCAACGTGTACCATGACAACTGGCTCGTTCCCAGTTCTCTCTAACAATCTATCTAGATTTCTTGTGATGTCTGCTACTTTTGCACCTGGCAGGCAAGTCACCATACGGTTATCATGTGCATCACAAATCCATTTTTCTGTATTTCTAATTATTGAATTGCCTAGTACAAGGAGCCTCTCTCCTGCAATCTGTTCATCTACATGCACCTCATCAACCATATTAAGGGAGAGAAACTCAGTTTGTTCCTGTTGTTTATCTTCCTGGATCTCATCAAGTGTGATGAAGGAGAGATCATCAGGTGGAACCAGTTGTTCCTCTGTGTGTTCCTCATCAGGTGTGATGAGGGAAAGAGCCTCAAATTTATTCTGTAATTTCAGACTCTCAGAGTGATCCCCTACTCTTTTCCTCCTTTGAGTCACATTCCTCCAAACATCTCCCTCCTGAGTTAGTGAAGGGCCTTCTCCCTCAGAACTGTGCCCTGTCTCTACTTTGTCCAGCATAGTCTGTTCCGCTCTGTCCAAGAACAGCTCAAGCTCCTTAATTTGTTGATGGTTAGATATGCGGGCCTCTAGCTGCTGGACCTTCTCTTCTAGTAGTGCAACCAGCTTGCACTTGCTGCAAGTGTAGTTCTCCATATGCTTTGGCAAGAACACAAACATGGCACAAGTATTGCAGGTAACTACAGCTGTTCCCTCAGAATCCATTTTAACAAGTGCAGTATTCCGGGCCTCAAAAATGTACACATTTACTACCTTTCTACCTAGTAAGACTATATTCTTCCTTTGTTACTAGTTTGCAATCTCGCACGCCTAACGGCGCGCGGGCCTCTAAAGCAGCTCTACTCCAACTGCAAAACTTACCAGTGCTCACTTCCTTTGTTTGGCTCTCCTCAGCAGCAGCTCTGCTTAAGAGCACATGCAGAGTCAAAAGAGCACATGCAGAGTCACTCTCTCTGGTGCCAGCAATGGCTTAAATAACTTCAAAACAGCAAAAACATCTCACCACAACACTGCCAGTTTCTTGTCTCCTTCTGTGGCAGAAGATCCAGTGAAGTTCTTCAGTCTCATGGCATACCTTGGAAAGCAGGGGAGAGAGACAGAGTTAATGGGTGAGCAAAACTGTTTAAATCAGGGGTTCTCAGCCTATGGCCCATGGGCTGGCGCTGGCCCACAGCACCATTTCATGTGGCCTATGTTGCCACCACCGCCGGAAGTGGACGTGGACACACTTATGACAGTCTATGTCAGATGTGGATGTGTTTTACAGCAGCATTTTTGGTGGGCAACCACCAGTCCAGCCTGCCAAGCTGTCTGAAGGGTCATGGCCCATTTGAAAAAGTTGAGAACTCCTGGTTTAAATGATGTAGTCTATCTTTGAGATTATTGCTAAGTATGCCTTATCCAGACAAGAGAGTTGTGGTCTATAAATCTGTATATGCACACACCTAGTATTATTTGATTTAGAAATCTAGTGCTGTCTTACACTGAGTAAAAACATTGGTTGATCTAGCCTTGTATTTTCTACTCTGACTGGTGGCTGATTTGGGTGGAGGTTTCTCCCAACGCATGAGTAGTAGAATCTGTAGCTAGTAAAACACTTCCTGCCCTGCCCTATGTGTTATAAATGCTCAGTTATTTTCTTTCTGCCTCTCTCCTTGCCATCTTTGATCCTATGATGCGAGTGTACCTTCCCAGCCCCTGCATTCGATGCATTTAGCCTTTTGAAAATCAAATCACCATATAAAAACCATTGTTCTGAGCCTTAATACAATTTCACAGGTACTTGTGTTAGAATAAGTAATAGAGTTCAGTGTTGCATAAGAAAGTTTTAAGGTATCTAGCCGGCTCATTTACAAGGGAGTAATGGACTGCAGGAGAAAGGTATTGCTTTTATCACATCAGACGACGGCCACCCTTGTCATCACATTATTATTATTATTTAAATAAAATACCCTTTCAGCTTTCAACCCAGAGTAATTTCTGACACAAAATTTTATTTATTTAGCTCTCTGTCTCTCTCTTTCTCCTCTCTCTGAAACCCATAACTGGGTCTTACTCTTGTCTTACTTGGCAGGCCAGGACAAATAACAATGAAATCTTAAAAGGGAAAGGCTGTAAAGATGTCATTAGTTTAAACCAGGAGTTCTCAACCTTTTTAAGCCGAGGGCCGGGTCACGCTCCCACAGATAGCTTTCAGGGGGCTGGATAGCCATTTTGCACTTCTGGGTGTGGTGGAGGCGGTGGGGTGCCACATGAAATAGCGCCATGGGCTGCATCCAGCCCATGGGTCACAGGTTGAGAATCCCTGATTTAAACTATCTTGACAGTTGTAAGGAAAACATACCCACATTATCCCACTACCATAGGACTCGTTCCTCCTGCTACAGACTTGCACCCATTTAGGAAGACCACATAAAAACATTTGTGCTGCTTCAGAGTGCCTGTGGTCTTGCTCCAGGCTAGAGAAATCTATGATGTGAAATCTATTGGGACAAGTACGCAGGTACATGAGTGCAAGAATACTAGTGACACCCTGGATGCAATAAGTGGCAAATTTAGAGAAAGATTCAATAGGGACTTAGGTAAAGGTAAAGGTTTCCCTTGTTCGAAAGCCAGTCGTATCCGACTCTGGGTGAAGTGCTCTTCTCTGTTTCTAAGCCGAAGAGCTAGCGCTGTCTGCTTCTGCAGACGTTTCTGTGGTCATGTGGCAGGCATGACTAGACACCGGAGCACACGGAATGCTGTTACCTTCCCACCGAAGTGGTCCCTATTTATCTACTTGCAATTTCTTGCTTTCGAACTGCTAGGTTGGCAGGAGCTGGGACAAAGATGGGAGCTCATTTCTGTCCTGCAGTACTCGGGAATCGAACTGCTGACCTTCTACTTCCCAGTCAGCGTCTTAGCCATTTGAGCCACTGCAGTGGCTTACAGCCTGTATATTTCCTTGCCTAGCCAGCTAACACACTTGATTGTATCTTTCTACTATTTACTCATAAGCAAGCATAGCACACTGCTTTCTCCTCCGAATAAGCACATGCAACCCATAGTAACAATCATGGTGTTTCTCCTCCAATATAACAAAACCCATTTTTCATCTTTCATCCCACCTCTTCCTGGATAATAAAGTCACAGCACCAATAAAGGTCACAGCACACAATGCCTATCATTCCTAATTCTGTTCTCACAGTTTCAGCCTGTTTTGACTATTTTCAAGAGTAAACTAAGCAGCACCTGGCTTGAAGGCCATTTCCCAGGCTTCCTTTTCCCCTTGCTCAGGGAGCAAAGAACTCAGTAACTACTTTAACTCACTAAAAGCAAAGGCTCCAATTTGATTCATTACAGTAGTCATATTTCTAGCCTCCTGAGTCACTACGAGGCATTGCTCATTCTCACAAATAAATGTCATTTGAGTCCATCCAAGCCTCAGTATAGCTATAATTAGCAAAACAACAATCTGCTAGGAACAAGCTTGAGGAGAGCAGAGAAGGAACATAGCTTGCTTTCGTTGCCTGTTCCAGTTCTAGGATATATATGGCATGCAGGCCTGACCTAGAGAAAAGCTCAAGTCACAGGAGATAGAAACAAGCTCATCTCTTATAATGTGGATCTAGTCCTATGATCTGTAGTACCAGGACTGATGTCAGAAATAGAATTTTTTCACATGTTCTGTTTAGTTGCCAATTATATGCCACAATAAGAGCCCAATATCTACAATAGAGCGAAATACTGGGACTCTAATAAAAAAACTTCCTTCCTTCCTTCAAGACACAAATAAATATGTAAATATTAGAACCATCAAATTTATAGTTGGGGCTGTTCAAAAGGGAAGATATTTTATTGACCAGATGAGGGTTGCATTGAAAGGTGATGAATTTTATTGAGTAAATTTTATTTTATTGATATTGTATCATTCCATTTTAACCTATTTTTATTTTGTTCTAT
This sequence comes from Bradypodion ventrale, assembly GCA_035047345.1. Lineage (NCBI taxonomy): Eukaryota > Metazoa > Chordata > Lepidosauria > Squamata > Chamaeleonidae > Bradypodion > Bradypodion ventrale. The sequence continues at coordinate 6,929,706 of JAWDJE010000011.1, read as the reverse complement.
TTAATTATATTTTATTTAATGTATTTCACTATACTTTAACCTGATATGATATGATGGGGGTACGCAGAAAGAGCCTCCTCTAAGATTGTGGTATTTTTGAACTACAATTGTAGTTAAGTTGTAATTAAGTTGTTGCCTAATTTTTCTCACACTAGGTCAGGAGAAAGGAACTGCAGAATCAACTCACCAAAAGGTGGCTTCAGTTTGGCAGTTTCACATCTGGCCTTGACATGGGAGAAGAAAAAGAGGAGGAGGAGGAGGAAGAACCTGATATTAGTCAGATGACTAGTTAATAAAGGAAGGAAGGAAGGATGGATAGATAGATAGATGGATAGACAGACAGACAGACAGACAGACAGATGAACGGGTGGACGGATGGATAGTACCAGGACAGACATCGACTCAAAAATTAAAAGTGGCACACTACTTAAGCCTTCTGAGACATAAATATTCACTGCATGGGGTTCTTTCCCTTTCTCTTCAAAACCCCAGCTCACCACTGGTCAGTTCCTTACAACCTCACCATCTTTCAAAATGAACCAGGTAAGGGAGGGATGGGAAGCAAATAGCCATCCTTTCCATTTTGAACTACAACCCTCACCTCCCACTTCTTTTACCATGCCATCATCCAACACTATTTGGAAGGCCACACATTCCTGAGCCGTGGTGTAGAGACTTTTAGCTCCTTTCCACCTCATTACAACCTTAATTTGGATTGTAATCTCTGTTGGGTAGGGAACTGTGTTTGTTTATACTGTGGCAAAGGGCTACGAGCACTTGTGATGGTATTGCAACATGGGATATCATGCACTAGTCAATGTTAAAGCTGAGAGCCCAGAGAGTAAAGGGAAAACAGCTGGAATCTCAGCCCTTTGACCCATTCAACCAAAACCTTTGGTTTAGTACTGCTTTAATGTTATGTATGATCTTTCTGCTGTATCGAACTCTCCTTTGTAGTCTCTCCTTTCTGTTTTCACTAGCGTGGAATGCTATGAAATATTTACAAGGCATATTATTTCCCCAAAGATAACAGCTTCCTTTCAAATCTAGTACATTTCTGCTATGTAAACAAATACTCATTCATAATGCAAAGTGTGTACTGTTTCCTTACTGATGCTCTTTTGTCGCCTCCTATCTTGCATTCATTCATGTTAAAAATTGCCAGTATTGCTCTAGGAAGATCCTGCATGTTTCAGCGGACATGCTTACATAGGCTGTTTGCTTGATTTCAGGACATTTAGAAGGGTTAAAACATCAAGAAAATGGCTTGCGTGTATCAATGGCCATCACAGGTAGGCTAGAGGCAGCCTATGGTCTAAACCTGTGTTTCCCAACTTTTGGTTTTCCATAAGCCTGAGTTAATTCCCCATAGCACTGATCAGCCAATGTACTGACTTAGGCTTCTGGGAATTGAAGTCTCCCTGTGGGGTGTGGGCCCCATGTTGAGAACCACTGATCTAAACAGAGTGGTTGTTTGCCCAGCAAATATGGAGATATATCCCCACATTACATGGATAGAATACCGCAGATAACTCATCTGTATTTGCTCTGACATCAAGTATTTCAAATGCATTGATCAGCAAATTGAAATGCCGGCCACATGGTTAAGATATACCTCAAAATGTTTGGAGGCAAATCTGGATTTGGAAATGGCAATATGGCAAAATATCCAGCATCTATGTGTATCTCATATATTTACCAACCAATAGAGCTTGGTGTACTGATTGATACAATCATGTTTATTTCTGTCAGTTTTGAGTTTAGTCAATTGTATAGATGTGAAGATTTTTCTGCAAATGCTTCAGAAGAAAGTGGGGTATTTAGAAAGGACCCAGGACCCTAAACCTTGAAATACAAATACCCTAAATCATTGTTTCCTGAGAAAGTTAGAAAAATATAACATTAATTAATGACCAGAATCCTATTACTTACAACCAAGTGTGCAAAATCATCAGTGTAAATCTCAGTAACAAATTGTAGTTAGTTTAAAAAAATGGTGTAGGCATTTTCTGTCATATACCAGTCAAGTGCACAACAGCAAAATGGACAACTTGGTGTTAGAACCTATGCTGATGGACTTAACATCAATGCAATTTTTCAACTGGATTTTGGCCTGTATAGTTGTCAAAACATAGGGCATCTGGTGTAGCTCAGAAACAGAGATATGAGTGGAAAACTAGGCTTTATGTTTGAGTCAACACAGTGGGTCTCCAGTCCCCCCCCCCCTCGCTGATTTTTCACACCCCTTTGAGAAAAGGCATGAAACCATTTTCAAGGACTTGGCTTGGAAAAAAAAGTGTGGAGAGGGAGTTATGCCCCCAGATGCCAAAACTGTGGATTAATGTTGCTTGATCCCAAATCGGGTAACAATTACTTAAAGGGCATGTCCACTCAGATTCCTGTGCTTATTCTGTCAGCATAACAGTATGTTAGGCAATGAAATTCAAATAATAATAACTCACTCAATTTTGTTATCTATAGCCTGAGGTTTCTGCATTCACCTGCCATTGTTACAGAGCGATTTTCCACTGGAAAAGGGCTGAACACCAAATAGGGGTCTTAGGTCATAAAAGGTGGGCAATTCCCCAATGACACAACTAAACACCGTCTCTTCATCTATCAAGGTTGTGTATAAATCCGTGGTTCCCAATGGATTTATACATGCCCCATAAGGGGGAAATTTGATTTTAAGGAGGGCAATTCAAGAATGATTAGATCAAGTTAATGGCCTTTTAGGCTTCCTCCGCTTTTTGAATAGTAAGAATTACAAGTGAAACTCGGAAAATTAGAATATCGTGCAAATGTTCATTCAGTTCAGTAATGCAACTTAAAAGGTGAAACAAATATATGAGATAGACTCATTACATGCAAAGCGAGATAGTTCAAGCCTTACTTTGTTATAATATTGATGCTTATGGCTTACAGTTTATAAAAACCCCAACCCCCCAAAACCACTCCTAAACACTCTTCGCCTCGTGCAAAACCCACAAGAGCAATGCACGCATGCGTCCTGCCTTTTATACTGCCCAGGCACAATGCAACCTGAGAAAAACCCTAATGCCTCATACAAAGTCGCAGCGACTTTTTCCAAGGAATTAGGTGATGTTGTATGAATTCGATGTTGTGCGAAGCAGACTTTGTATGAGGTATTACTGTATTCGTTTCATCTTTTAAGGGAAATGAATGAACATTTGCACAATATTCTAATTATTCCCGAGGATCAGGATTTTAGAGATGCTTAGGTGGGGCATGGCCAAAAAAGGTTGGGAACCACTGGTATATATGATCAATATATAGTCCCACTGTCTGAAGAAATGGATTTGATAATCGAAACCTCACATTAAACTATAACAGTTAGTCGTTAAGATGAAATGGTTTTGTCTTTATTTTTTTTGCTCGTTTTTACTTTTGCTTGGTTTCTCGTCAGATACGTCTGCACAGACTAACATGGCTAACAAAGACAATATACAGCAACTCTGAAATGTCATGAATTTTTAAAAATATATTCTGGTTTTGCAGAATGCAAATTAAATTTCTTTGAGTGTACAGACATGCTCGCATATACAGTATCTATCTATCTATCTATCTATCTATCTATCTATCTATCTATCTATATATATATATATATAGATAGATAGATAGATAGATAGATAGATAGATAGATAGATATAGATATAGATATATATAGATATATAGATATAGATATATATATATAGATAGATAGATAGATAGATAGATAGATATAGATATATAAAAAGAGCTCTTGCAAGCTGCAACCTCCTCTGCCAAAATAAATCTGGGAACGATTTTTATAGCCAAATTATAAACCTCTGGAAAACAGAGATTATAGCAAGAGATCCCAGTAGACTCACTTTCGTGTTAAGAATGATATAGCTATCACTTTTAAAAGACAAGTGTCATTGCCAAATGGTGAGATTACTATACTTTACTTCCTCCCACTTACATTTCAATTTTAATTTTATGAATATTGCAAATTATATAACACACACACACACACTATAACCCCTAACAGGGCTAATTTATAAGAGCAGTGTCTATCAATTATAAATTTTCTGTGACATTAATAAAATAGCAAGAAGAACTAATTATGATGACTTCTGAGATGAAGATGCCTTGGTCTAATCATTAATGAGGTAGAGATGATACTTAAAAAAAACCCAGCGAGTTCTAATTATGAGTGAAATGAGACTATGAAAATGATCACAGAAAGGACATTAACCTGATGAGTTCCACAGTCTCTGAGTACATGGTGTAGGGAGATTTTGCTTCTAATGGATCGCGCTCCATAGCGTTCCCACACTCAATGAAGGAAAGGGCACCATCAGCATAATTCACTGCTTTGCCAAACTTTTCCAGCTGAATGAAAAAGAAGGAAAGAAGAAACATATTTAAGATGCATATTAGAACAACCAAGTAGTAAAAAAAAAATGGGACTCAGGACATCCACCGATGACTCAAGACACCTGAATGGAAACATTTCTTCACATGGAGCACAGACTGTGGAATTCACGGCTACAAGATGTAATTATGGCTGCCAAGTTTGGATGGCTACAAAAGGAGATTAGATAAATTCATGGAAGTTAGGGTAGTCAGCAACCAAAAACCCTGTTACTTAGAAAATTGCACTACAGTAGAGCAATCAAGAGTGGGCTGCAGTGACTTAGTTAAGCTTTACAACTGGAAACCTTAAGACTGGAAGGTCAGCAGCTCGGGACCTGAGAGTGGTGAGATGGAGTGAGTACCCATCGTCTGTCCCAGTTCCTGCCAACCTATCAGTTCAAAAGCAAGAAATTGCAAGTAGATAAAACGGTACCGCTCCGGCAGGAAAGGTAACAGCATTACAGCCACATGACAGTGGAAAGATCTGCAGATGCAAACAGCACTGGTTCTTTGACTGTAAACAGAGATTAGCATTCACCCCCTGGCTTTTGAGCAAGGGAGATTTTTACCTTTAGGACAATTGAATCAATGGAGATTTGAGTGTGTCAACTCCTCCATAAATCCTATTGATTCAGAAAAGTCTATTTTAACTGTGACTTCCTATGTTAAAGTTGACTTACATGTGCCAATTGATTCAAATGGCCTTAGTGTAATTTATTAAACTGAGCAAAGGATTTGGGTTAGTCACCTTTTAGTATCAAGGGAGAATGATTCTGTATGTCATTTGCTGGGAAGCACCAAGATGGAGGGTGCAATTTACACTTATGTCTTACTTATGGGTTTCCCATAGACAACTGGTTGGCCCTCGTGGCCTAAATCTTGAATAGACCTGTTGAATCAAATGAACTGACCTAGGTGTTGACTTACCACAGTCACATTGATTTAGTGGTTGTACAGTAATACCCCAACTTACATATGCCTTGACTTACATAATGATTTTGTGCTAAAACCATGTCCCGATTTACACAATTTCCTATGGTTTTGCTTTGAGTTACACAAAGATTCTTTTTCCTATGGGTTTCCTTTGAGTTATGTAAAAATTCATTTCCCTATGAGTTTGCTTCAATTCACATAAAAATTTCATTTTTTCCTATGGGCTTGCTTCGACTTACGTAAAAACCCAATTTAAGCAAAAGCCTATGGAACAGACATTTCCCCCATAAGTAGTTTTTTTTAACTGCACTCTAGTTCATGTACTCAACCAGATTTGGTCTTGGTTGAACAGAATGTTATATCAGATGGATGTCTTCTCTGATCCAGCAGGATTTTTCTTGTAACCCTTTGGTTTTGATTTCTGGATAAGACACAGTTGGCAGAATCTTACATGGCATTTATGCTGGTAAAAATGTACTTAATTACATACATTTGTTGCATCAAATTTTGCTGAGACCGGCATTCCTTAAGTTGCATGTTGAGCTGTACAAGTGGCACATAGGGAGGAATGTGTTCAGTAACTTGAATTTTAGTGACACATCACCACTGCTGTTTATGCAGTGAGATTTGCAAACTCTCTACAGGAGTCTGGCCACTGTTGTTACTATAATTTGGGCATTACATTCCTCCACCCATTTTTTTAAAGCTTGCTTGCTTTGCTTGGGCAAAACCCATTGACTCTGAATCCTGGGGAGTCTTGTATTGACAAGACAGATCTACATGTGCAACTGATGTGGATAAATATCTTGATAAAATGCGTGCATCCTTCCTACAAGAGGAAGATATCTAAGGATATTTTAAATTCCATCTCTTGTTCCTTGACATTAAAGCAGGAATGCCTCCTACGCAAGTGGTGTAGCCTTCTACGCATGCGTATAATGGGGCTACGCTGCTTGCGTAGCCTTCTACGCAAGCGGCATAGCCTTCTACGCATGCGTAGAACGGGGCTACGCAAGTGTAAAACCCTTCTACACATGTGTAGAAGGCGACCTGTGCAGAAGGGCTGCACAGTACCTCCTTTCCCCCGCTGCCAAATTCCGGGGTTTCGGCAGCGCGGGGCGGGAAATGGCGCAAATCAGTGCCAAAAACCGTGAAATCCTGGCCAATCCAGGAAGGTTGACAGGTATGTTCCCTGCCCCCATGTTTGTTATAACTTTTCGTCTCCTCCTGCTGTAACTAGGAAAAAGTATTATCTGATGCAAAATTTGAAAGTACTTCTAACTGATTATACTTTATAAATAAAGTATAATCAGTTAGAAGTACTTTCAAATTTTGCATCAGATAATACTTTTTCCTAGTTACAGCAGGAGGAGACGAAAGGTTCAATATTCCTCTGAATGGACTGAACTACAGTAGATGATAACAGCACATCATCAGAAAATGAACTCCCTTAAAAGGAAAAGACTAATTGTTTATTGTAATATATGTTCATAAGAACAGCCTTGCTAGAACAGGCCACAGTAGCCCATCATCCAGTCCAGCATTCTGTCTCACCCAGTGGCTCACCATGTGCTTCAGGGTATTATTCCCAAGGAGATGCCTTCACCTGCTTAGGATTCCCTGGAAATGGCATTGAGAGATATCCTGCCTATCTCTCCAACCCGGAGGTTGTCCTTAGGTATCCATTATAATTATAGCCATGGATCCCCTTGTCCTCCATGAACTTGTCTAATCCTTTCTTAAAGCTGTCAAGACTGACAGCTGTCACCACTTCTTCTGGCAGGGAGTTCCATAGACCAGGGATCCTCTGGGTGAAAAAAATACTTTCTCTTATTGGTTTGAGAACTAGTACCCAAAAGTTTCATGGAGTGCCCCCCCCCTAGTTCAAAGGACTACAGTGGCTTAGTGGTTAAGATGCTGAATTTGACAACTAGTAGGTCAGCAGGTCAGCAGTTTGCGACCCGACTGTTGCATGACAGAGTGAGCTCCTGTCTCTGCCTCAGCTCCTGCCAACTGAGCAGTTTGAAAACATAAAATTGCAAGTAGATAAACAGGTACTGCTTCGCTTGGAAGGTAACAGCATTCCGTGTGCTCCAGCATCTAGTCATGCCTGCCACAGGACCACAGAAACATCTGCAGATGCAGACAGTGTTGGCACCGCACCCTAGAGTCAGATATGACTGGTTTTCAAGCAAAGGCGACAGACTTTACCTTTGCTAATATAAGTTGGTCTCAACTCATATTTGGAAAATTAGCTTGACTTTGTTTTGCAATTGGCCACTGAGATACAATCACAGTTTTGTTTTCTAGTCTGATTTTTCAGGCATGTAGTCTCAAAGGATTAGTGTGCCTGGAGGGATAACACAGGAAGAAGAGGAAACATATATTTGCTTAAATGTGTTATCTGGCCTCAGGTGTCTTCTCATCATCAGCTCTAGCCTCCTGCTGATGCCATTTGCGACAAAAGAGCAACACCACAGCATGAAAAACAGAATTTAACACCACCTCTAGATTGGCCCCAAGTGGGTAAAAACAGCTGGACTACAATCCATTTACTGTGGGGTCCCCCTTGTAGACTTATGATGAAGTAAGACCACAGGCAAAAGATTGTAAGGAAAATGATGAGAGTAACAGGGGAGTTCTGTGATGGGGTGAACATTGGGTCGAACAAGGGATGTGCTTGGTTATTAAAGGATATGCAGGGTTGCAGTTTTCCTGTAACAGCGCATCAAGTTGTTAAACAGAGGCTGTCTTGGCATTCCAACAAAAACAGAGGGGACATCAAATAATATGTGACAGGAAAGGGCCGCCTGCAGGCCACAGCATGATGTGCTATGCCTTTTTTGGTTAGTGCTGCATGAAAAACAGCCTGAATTCTGCCAGGCCCAGACAAAGGTAAGATGATGGAAGACTAGTCAATAGGCCAATTGCAGAGGGGGAGGCACAGAGGTTAGGGGGAGTACATCAGCACAGCATGGGAAGGCAGCGTGAAGCCTCTGCCTGCAAATGTTTGTGAGCATTGAGCAACACATTGGCAGGCGAGTAGTAGCCAGACAATGTGGGCATCTGTTGGAAAGCCAGTCAGCCGGGGAGATGCTGGCATCCTTCTCTAGAGAACCTTCTTTGTTAGTAATGTTGATAATGAATGTACAGGTATCCATCAGCAGCAGAAACCCTTTTCTTCCTACAGTTTAGAACAGGGATTCTCAACCTACGGCCCATAGGCTGGATGCAGCCCATGGCACTGTTTCATGTGGCCCACACTGCCTGCACCACACCAGGAAGTACCATGTGGTGGAGGAAGGACAAAATGGCCATCCGGCCCCCAAAACTGTCTGAGGGAATGTGACCCTAGTGTGACCCACTAGGATTTCAGCCAATGAACGTTACTACTTAAGTAGAGCAAATACTGGGTGCAGAATAAATTTAATCTAAGATAAGACAGCTTCTTGTATTGAAAAATAGGAGAGATGAAACAACACAGGTCTTCTCTGGCAGTGGAGCTGCTATTTATGTGTGTTTCCCCTACTATTCCTCCAAGGAATTTGGGATACTGTATACCAGAAGAGAACATAGCAAGCTATGTGCCCTTTTGGCATGCAAAGTCCTCCTCAGCCTCAGGCCAGTATTGATAAAGCTGCTACACTCCATCAAGATGGACTCACGTGGGATTTAAACCACTTGGAGACCATTACCCTTCCCTGTGGAGTTTTTCACCCAAGGCCATTAGTCCTCAGGGTTGTCAGCATACCTGTCAACCATCCTGATTTGGCTGGGATTACCCCGCAATTCAGCGCCAATTTGCGCCATTTCCTGACCCGCACTGCCAAAGCCCCGTAATTTGGCAGCGGGGGAAAGGAGGCACTGCGCAGCCCATCTGTGCAGGTCACGTTGCACGCATGCGTGGAAGGGCTCTACACTTCCGTAGCTCCATTCCACACATGCGCAGAAGGCTACGCCGCCTGCGTAGAAGGCTACGCAAGTGGCGTAGCCCTCCACGCTCATGTGTATAACGCGACCTGCGCAGACCTGGTCTGCGCAGGTCCCAGATCCGCCGGAGCTGCGGTTGACAGGTATGTCAGGTTAGTTAACTGCCACCTGACACTTGGCATTGAGTCACTGGCAGTATGGTCTACTCCCGTGATGGTGAACCTTGGCACTCCGGATGTTCTTGGACTTCAATTCTCAAAACCCCAAGCCCCCTGTGAATCCACACGAATGGGTTTAATGTGATTCATCCAGTCTGTGCTGCCCTTGTCGCTCCCAGAAGTGGAAGTAAAATACGCCTGAATGAAGGAAGGGTTAACCCGGAAGAGTGTTAACCATACAGACACATTTTACTTCCATTTCCGGGAGCGACGAGGGCAGCGCAGGCTAGATGAATCACAGTAAACCCATTCGTGTGGATTCACAGGGGGCTTGGGCTTCTGGGAATTGAAGTCTAAGAACATCTGGAGTGCCAGGGTCCGCCATCACGGGTCTACTCTATTACCACCTTGACTATACATCCAGATAAATACCCTGTGTTTAGTGGAGTAAAATCTGCTCTTCCCACCCTGAAAGCATCCTGATGTCTAAACTCTTTTTTTCAAAATGAAGAAAACGCTACTAGTTTTATAGGTAAATCCAGCTACGAACATTCTGACTGTGGACACTTCAGCAAAAGGTGTTTCCTGGAAGTCTATCTGTCTGCAGATGGTGAGAGGTTCCTGTTAATTAATGGCCCTGTGTGCCAATAATTAGTGTAATTAACTGTACACTTGAATAAGGCATGCAAATTAGAAGCAGCCCTCTGGCTTTGTCACGATACCTTTGCAAACTAAACTACACCATGTTGCTGAATAAGCTTGTCCATCTCTGCAAAGAAACGCTGAATTTGGAGACTTACCAGAGCATCTGCTTTGTGCTTCAGCTTCTTGGCCTCTTGCATGTAGTAATCTGCGTTGTGAAGCCTAAGAAAATAATAACAATAGGAATGAGAAGGTGGAGGACTATCGGCGGATGAGGTTTCAGTTTCCATATTGGCTTCCTTGGTCTAGACATCATGCTTACTCTGGCATCTTGCCTTTGCTTTGGGGCATTACACTTTTTAAAGGCTTTCTTTTCTTCCCAGGGGATCATAATTGGGAATTTCACCTTCCCCTCTTATTTCATCTGCATACTGTAGCTATGTTGTATTGGAAGTCAGCCTGAGAAAGAATCACTGGTTTAACCTCTCCTGGAGAAGTAACCAGAAAGGATTTTAACGGAACTTGGAAAAACTCATGTTGGGTGACCTTGTTCCATTAGTGGAAATGCGTTGGCCCAGTTCTTGACAACACAGCCAGTTGTACTTTTCCCAAGGCTTGTGCAAGAAATCCTCTAACAGCTCCTTGCCCATGTAGTTCCCCCCCTTCCCGCTTTCTTCATCAGGCTCCAGGCCTCCCCTCCCTCTCTCATCCATGTGCATTTGGGCAGCTGTTCATGGTTGTCCCTGCCCAATCCATTTTCATCTTTGCTGAAGTGTCAACTGCTCTAAGTGGCCAGAATATATTGTTTATGTCCTGGTTTAAAACATGTTGGCAGCACAAAGCAGCTGGTGCCTGAGTCAAGATGTGAAACAGGAAGGCAGAGGTGATAACATGCAACTACGGGAGCATATGAATGCAAGACTAGGGTGGTAATCCACCATAGCTACACACATGTTCTCTCTCTCTCTCCCATCAAGACTGGATAGGATCTAAACCAGTTCCCCACCCCCCAACCTTTGGTTTTTGGACTTCAATTCCCAGAAGCCTAAGTTAATTCCCCAAAACACTTATCAGCCAATGTACAGTAGACCCTCACATAACGACATTACTTGGTTCCCCAAGTAGCATTGCTAAGCAATTTTTGTTGTTATGTGGGTTTCTATGGAGTTTCCCACATAACAACATTTTTAGTGTCGTTGTCTGGTTATTTTAGCGTTGTTGTCCAGACGACGACACTAAAAACGTTGTTATGCGGGGGAACACTTGGTGCATAACGAGGCGTTGTTAAGTGAAAATGATGTTATCCGAACACATTGTTATGTGAGGGTTTACTGTATTGATTTAGGCTTCTGGGAATTTAAGTCCCCCTATGGGGCATGGGCCCCATGTTGGGAACTACTGATCTAAACGTCTAGCTAAATTCTGAGAGCTGTGGTCCAAAACAAAACAAAGCCAACAACTCAACTTTATGAAGTTTCTGGGTTTAAAATAGGCGTTCGTAGCCTCATTCTTCCCTAAGAAAGATAGTTCTCCATAATCCAAGCCGATGCGACACTGACTCTTTTTTTATTTAAGACTAGCAAGGGTTGCCCGGCGTTGCCGGGCTTTCCCCCCCGTGTGTTTTAATAAAAAATGAACCAATTTTATTTTTGCAATAGTTTTAAATTGTGTTGGAAGGTTAAATTGTGTTAATGTTTTTTAAAAATTGCTTTGTCTGTAATTTTAAATTTTTAAATGTTTATTTATGTAAAAGTTTTTTTGGCTTGGCTGTTATTAACTGGGATCTGCTTTTTTTTTGAGGATTAATAAAAGAAGAAAGTATGATATAATTTTTTCAAATTGTTTTATGTAAGTGAATAATGTTTTATTTTTTTGAATTTTTTTAATTAGTTGTACCGTAGGTCATAATTTTAATAATGTAAAAGTAAATGTTTTTTACATTCAATGTTTGTGTGTTTTTGAATTGTTTTTACTATTGTGGCCAGCAGGTGGTGCTGGTAGGGGTTATTGTATTTTGACTTTTTTTTCTCTCCTGGCCTCTGGGTGGAGCTTCTTCTGGTAAGTAGTCTCTTTCTTTATTCATTTCTTTTTCAGTCCTGGTGGAGGTAGCACATCTTTTGGTAAGTTTGCTTGTTTTCTTTGTTTTGTGTGTGTGTGTGTGTGTGTGTGTGTGTGTGTGTGTGTGTGGGCGGGGGGGGGGGGGTTGGAATTTGTATTTTTTGTCTGTTTGTTTTGTTTTTGATTGTGTCTTTGTTTACTTCGTATTGTTTTTGGTGTTTTTGTTTTTGTGTATTTTTGGATGTGTTTGACTGTTTTTAGTAATGTTTTAAAAATTATTTATTTATTTGGTGGTGGGGAAGGGACGTGGTCTTTGGGGGTTAGGAAGGGTGGGCTAGGTGGTGGGGAGAGGGGCATGGTCGTTGGGGGTTAGGAAGGGTGGGTTAGGTAGTGGGGAGGGGGGCATGGTCATTGGGGGGTAGGAAGTGAGGGCCATGGGGGCGTGGTCGTTGGGGTTAGGAAGGAAGGGCTCGGTGGTGGGGAGGGGGGCTTTAGTGTGTTATGGTGCTTTGATTGTGTGGAGTCGTGAAAGTAGTCCGGGTTTCCCCTTTAATATCAGTGGGTGGGGGTTGCGATCCCCCTCTCCGCTGGCTACCCTAGGGTTGGGATGTTTGTGGGGAGAAAAGGTGTATATTGCCCCAACACTTCTGGACACAGAGGAACAGGCAGACTGGATGGAATCTCCACCCCCCTCCTTAAAACAACTCCGTTTTTAAAGAGAAGAAAAGACGGAGTTGTTTTAAGGAGGGGTGGGTGGGGGATCGATCCTCTCTGCCTGATCTTTTGTTTCCAGAAGGGTTGGGGCAATATACTCCTTTTCTCTCCACAAACCTCCCAACCCTAGGGTAGCCAGCGGAGAGGGGGATCGCAACCCCCACCCACTGATATTAAAGGGTAAACTCCAGTCGGGAGCTTCAGGCGCCGTGGGTGAGGGAAAGAAAGCCAGCTGGTGTGTGCTTGGCTATGAGTTGTTTTTCTTTTTCATTTTTCGGGCGGTGGTTTCCTCAGCGCTCTGCGAGCTCATGGCGCGCAGGACGCTGGGGCTTGTAGTTATGGGTTGCTGTTTTGTGTTTGTGCTGTGTTTTTTTAAAATGCTTTTCTTTCGATTGGCTGCGGCGCGTTTCCGAACGCTGCGCCATGCGAGAGCCTCTCAGCCTGATTGGCTCTGGCGCGGCGCGGCGCAAGGAATGTTGGGAAGTGAAGTTGTTTCCCTTTCTTTGCGTTTGTGGGGCTGTTGCCCCACTGCCGGTTTTTTAAATCCTTCGTTGACCTGCGTACCCAGATCGGCCGTGTGCACGAAGGGTGAGTGCAGGCAAGTAGTGCGAGGCATAGCAACCTATAGCCAGTTCCAACGGTTAACCCTTGGATTTATAGGTTAAGATTTGAGGTATAAAGTTAAGCATTGCACTTCCTATTAGGAACATCCAGGGAAGCAAGGATGTGCTACTAGACAAGAGAGAGATATATGGCCCAGAGGGTCACTGATAACCATGGCTTCTTCTGTGCAGTTGCAAGCAATAACCACATTTAATACAAACCATGGGTCAAAAACTAACTTGACACAATTGTGTTTCCCTTCCTGGTTTTGTCACCAGTTCCTTACCATGGCTGAGGAGTTAAGAGAACAATAGGGGCAGCTTGTGAAGTGGGATGGTGGTGTTGGTGTTGGTGTTGGTGTAGTGTGTGTGTGTGTGTGTGTGTGTGTGTGTGTGTGTGTGTGTGTGTGTGTGTGTGTGTGTGTGTGTGTGTGTGTGTGTGTGTGTGACTCCAACATTTTCAGAAGGATGGCATGGTGGTGGCATGGTGTGGAGGCTGTTGGGGTCTGGATGGGGGACAAAGGGCTACAACTGAATCCTGGCAAGACTGAGTGGCTATGGATTAGGGGGCCTGTGTCATCTCGGGAGCTACCATCTTTGGTTCTGGATGGGGCTAATTTGCCCCAGACAGACCCGGTGCGCAACTTAGGGGTCTTCCTGGACTCAAGACTTCTGCTCAAAGAGCAGGTGGCAGTCGTGGCCAGGAGGGCCTTTGCACAACTTCATGTGATACGCCAGTTGCGCCCGCTCCTGGATAGGGACTCCTTGCTTACGACCACACATGCCCTGGTCACCTCTAGACTAGATTATTGCAATGCGCTCCACATGGGATTGCCCTTGACGACCATTCGGAGGCTGCAGGTGGTCCAGAATGCGACTGCCCGGGTGGTGATGGGTGTGGGTTTATGCTCACGCCTCACCAGTGCTTTGGGAGCTGCAATGATTACCAATTTGCCTCCGGGTGCAATTCAAGGTGCTGGTTATTACCTTTAAAGCCATACATGGTATTGGGCCAGGATACCTAAAAGACCGCGTCGTCCCAAGATCATCCATCCATCCAACCAGAGCATACCGGAGGGGCTCTCTACTTGTACCATCGGCTAGAGGGGCTCGTCTCTCTAGCACAAGAAGGAGGGCCTTCTCCGTGTCCGCACCGGCCCTATGGAACCTCCTGCCGGTGGAATTGCAGCTCCAGACAGAATTGCTGCCATTTAGGAAAGAACTTAAAACCTGGCTGGTGGGGTAGGTGTGGGGCGCCGACGGAGGAGTGACCCCCGCCTGCTGGTTGGTTTAACACTTGAGAATTCTCTCTCTTTTTATGTGCGTAGATGGGGTTTTAATGGGGTTTTATATGTTTTTAGTGGTTTTGTTGTTGCCTATTTCTGTAAGCCACCCAGAGTCATTGTCGAGTTGGGCGGCAATAGAAGTATGAATGAATGAATGAATGAATGAATGAAAACACCCTCTCAACCTGTGAGCTGTCCAGGAAGGTAACACTTAGCCATAGCTAAGGAGAATAAACCATGGTTAAGTGTTATATCTGTAGAGGACCACATGCTACAGTTTTGCTAATAAATAAATAAATAACCAGTAGGTTTCCAAGATAAATGGCACCCATTTATTTTGCTCCCCACCAGTCTTATCAGAGCAAAACTGCTGTATGCAAAGACGTGATTGATGAGCTGTCTGCAAAATGGCTAACTGTGGAAACCAGGAAACCAATGGGGTTTATTAAACTTTGTTGAACAGAAGGAAAGGAGACACAATCCAAAGCGATTAACGAGAAGAGAGCTGTGTTAGAAAAGCTAAATTGCAAATATTATACATCTGTAGAGATAATCTGTGGGGGCAGGGGAGAAGAGGAAAAAACCATCAAGAATGCAACACTGAGGTTGCATGAAACCAATCAACAAAAACTAAGCTTCTTAAGTATAAACGATGTACAAATCCAGTTCAATAGGGAAAAGAAAGCTATGCGCTGCCTGAGATTTAATCAAGCTAAATCTCACTTACATGCACAGGGGAGGAGAGAAGGCCATAGCTAGGTGGTAAATCACTTGTTTTATATCCTGACTTTCCCAAGGTTTGATCTCAGGAAACATTTCAAGTGGGCAAGGGACAGACAACAATAGCAAAAATAACAAAAATATGCAATAACAAGTGCTCTTCAAATGCAAACACATCTCATGACTGAACATTGATTTCTGGACCACGTGCAAGAAGATCTATGAATATACTTTTAAAAATTTAAAACCCAGTACATTAACAGGTATTCACTCCCTCCCCTTCTTGTAAGAGAATTTGTAGTCATATTTAGAGGATAACAGATCTCTGGCATGTTGAAATCTAATTTGCACAGAATTAATTTTGCTACCTACATGTCATCAAATGTTATTTTAGGTCTTCTTGGCTCAGGATCTCCACTGGGAAAGGCAGGAGCTGTAGACCAGATGTCATTGTCTAGATGGCTGGTGTCAAGCAATGTGCTGAGAGGCCTATGGAGGGACTCTTCCTCCTGTGGAAAATGATTTTAATTAGCAGCTTCAGTGTTCATGCTGATAATACCTTTGCACATCACCTAATGCACACTGGCAGTCTTGAAATTAAAATCCAGGCACATATTTTGCATCGTGTGGACTTTGTGTCATAAGTCAAGCTCGGTAGATTAATTAAGCGCCAGCCACTACATATTGCACACATGCACAATGTTGGTAACACTCTCTTGGAAAAAAGATGTAATGTCAGCATGGGACCATTGAAACAGTGCTTGCTTATTAAAATAAAATAAGGTGAATGGAAAGTGGAAAACTCACAGTACCTGATGATTATGGCTAGGGTTGAAGAAAAAAAAAAACATCCAGGAATTCACTCTCTTTATTTTCCCTATGAGGTTTCTTGGTAATAGAAATGGGGGAAGCTGCTTGAGCCTGAATAAGTTAATTATTACATCTGCACCTCTCACTGGCAGCAGTCTTACCTGGAGACCTCCTGAATCTTTTGGTGGTCCCCATCCAAAGATTAACTAGAGCAAGCAATCTGAAATCAGACAGACGTGGTGTATTCAGAGGGACACACTGGTACCCAAAATAAATAAAGATGAGGGGGAAACTATACTGGAGAGTATCAGGATGGATAGCTGCCTTGTATTGGGTCAGATCCTTGGTCCATCTAAGGTAGTGGTGGCCAACCTTGGCACTCCAGGTGTTCTTGAACTTAAATTCACAGAAGCCCAAGTCAACACACCTGCTGATCAAAGCCTCAGGGAATTGAAGTTCCAGAACACCTGGAGTGCCAAGGTTTGCCGTCACTGATCTAAGGCATGTCAAAACTGACTGGAAGCAATGGGTCTTCATGGTTTCAAGGCAGGTTTCATTCCCAGTCCTACCTGTGCTCTGTGTTGGCCTCCCGACTGACAATTTTTTTTAAGCCTGACCCTCCTTAGTTCCCCAAGTCAGACAAGACTGTGTGAGCTAAGCGACTTAAGCAATGAAACCAGAGAAAGGAGATCCACTCCTTCTAGTGGTTTCTCAGGCATAGTTATCATTTCTCCCTGTCCACATTCTCCCTTGCAAACAGAACTCCATCATGAGGTGTTCCAGGTGGGGTACTGGGGTAGCAGTGAAATGGAGCTCACTGGTTTCTCTCTCTCATATAGATTAAGATGCTGATGACTGGATGGTCAGCAGGTCAGCAGTTCAAGACCTGAGTGCTTCACAACAGAGTGAGCTCCTGTCTCCTGTTTCCTATCACAATTTATTCCTAAAAGAAATATTAAGAATCTGATGTTCTTCAGTAAGAAGTTGTCGTTGTTGACTGCAACTTGTATCTGAGAATGCATTTTTCCCCTGAAGCAGGAAAAATGTCATTGGCGTGAATTTGTTTAAGGCTGATCCCAGCTTGCCATGAAGTGACCCACACACTATGATCATGGAGCCAACCCCTGAGGCACACACGAAATAAGATGTGCAGGATTCAACACCAGGACTGCAATGGACTGCTACAGCCTTGAGGATATGGACAAGATGCGCCTTCACAGCCAGTCCATCTGGCATGGCCTCTTCCGCCTCTATGACCATTGGGAATCAGAGTTCCTCCTCCGCTCAGTTTGCCATTGGGCCAAATATGATGGTTTCCAGTGGCATTTCCTCCACTGAGGGGGACCATTACTCCACCTAAAATGGATCACCTGCTCATAGCCATTGGCCCCTTTAGGGAGTCAGGTTAATTAACTGCCACCTGACACTCAGCATTGAGTTGCTGGCTGCACGATCTACTCACATGATTATTTTCCAAAAATGAGATTCTGCATAAGCTATTCTCACAATCTGAGGGTGGAATGCCTAAATTAACATAGCTACTGCTCACTTTGCAAACACATGTTGGACCACAATTATTTTATTTATTATTTATTTATATTTATATACAGCCTTCCTCACCCTGGGGCGACTCAAGGCGGTTTACATGTCATAAGATATACACAGGGCCCTACCGGCTCCTCTTCTGCCCACCCAGGCCTTGGGTGGGCAAGAGTCCCGGGGTTGGGGGTTGGGACGGCGCAGATGCCATGAGACACAACTGGAGCCAGTGTGTTATGCTCAACAGGCCTTGAGCAGACAGTATAGGCCACATTGGATCAAAGACCTGTCTCAGCCCATGGCATGTCCTTACATTTTGATGCCAATTAGAGCGGACACACCTAATCAATGGGATATATTTAAATGCTCATTCAATTGACACAAGTTTGCTTTCCCACCCCCCACCTCTGAAAAGACTGTGGTCTTGAATCACATGGTTTGATGTCAAACAACCTTCTTTCATCAACTTACACAGTTTGTCTTTAAACTGGAGGAGGATTTGTTCTCATTTTTCCTGTGTTTGGAGCAAGTGACTTGCGGAGGGGTTGACAGTGTATTGTCTTGGCCAAAGGTGATGTTTTCATTATTCCGCCTGGGTGCTATGTCATCAAGCAGAGGAGACAATGGAGGTGGAAACAGCTTCTCGTCTCTTTTCTTTGCTCCCTTTTTAATGGAGTTGGTGCTGCCAAGGAACCAAAAAAAAAAAGGAAGAGGAAGAAAGAAACAATTATTATAACCAGAGGGCTGCTGGAATTTCTCAGCCAGAGGTCTGCAGGGATTCCCTAACCACATTTCAGGAGTTTTCACTCACTCTCTCTCTCTGGGTTCACTGGAAACTGCATGGTGAAACAAATATATGAGATAGACTCACTACATGTAAAGCAAGAGATGTCATGCCTTAATTCATTATAATTGTGATGATCATGGCATAAAGCGTACATGAGATTATGTGATGATTATGGGGTGCATGACATTGGGGGGGTTGGGTTTTTCATAAGCTGTAAGCCATAAGCATAAATATTATAACAAAGTAAGGCTTGAACTATCTTGCTTTGTATGTCATGAGTCTATCTCATATATTTGTGTCACCTTTTAAGTTGCATTACTGAACCGAATGAACATTTGCACGACATTCTAATTTTCTGAGTTTCACCTGTATGACATTGGGAAGAGAAGGGCTGCTGCAAAAATTACTGGCTCCTTCAGCATAATGTCCTTTGGTAACCTAGCGTCGTGATGGTGAACCTTGGCACTCCAGATGTTCTTGGTCTTCAATTCCCAGAAGCCCAAGCACCCTGTGAATCCACACAAATGGGTTTACTGTGATTCATCCGGCCCACGCTGCCCTTGTCACTCCCAGAAGTGGAAGTAAAACATGCCAGTATAGTTTTAGGGCTCTTCTGGATTAACCCTTCCTCCGTACAGGCGTGTTTTATTTCTGCTTCTGGGAGCGATGAGGGCAGTGTGGGCCAGATGAGTCGCAGTAAACCCATTCGTGTGTATTCATAGGGTACTTGGGATTCTGGGAATTGAAGTCCAAGAACATCTGGAGTGCCAAGGTTCTCCATCATGGGCCTAGGTGATGTCTTGGAAAATAGATTTCCCCCCTGTGGGAGGACAAAAAAGAAACAGAAAAGACTGTTGTTTAAAGCCCGACTGTTAAAGAATCCAATAGACCCATCTGACTTCTTAACATGTTAATTTGACCATGGATTTTCCCCCCGTATTATTTTACTTACTGTCCTAGTGCAGTCAATGAAGATTACTTGAATTTTAATCTTTCCTTAGACAACTCATATTGCATTCCACAGCCATTTACTTTTCATGATTATTGACTCAAATTTTCAATAGCAAATTAAGTCAACAAGAATTTATGTCTCCCTCTTAGTCAATTTAAGTCAGTGTCAGGCATTTATAGATTTACAATACCTCAAAGCAACAAATCAAAGAGGAACAAGCCAAAGCAAAAGCCACTTGATTTCACCATCGGGAGAAATTCAATAGCCTCACATGGCCATCACTTCCCTAGTTGTAATGATAGCAGCATCTATTTCAGTTACTTCCTAATTGTGGCCGTTAGCAAATAAAAACCATGGACTGTCAAAATGATAATTTTATCACCAGCCTCACTAATACATTATATCTATGAAATATGCAGCTAAAATTACATACTTGGGAATCACTAAATGTAGATTAGCAAGATAGGAGATGATCTGTAGCATAGTAGCAGAGTCACCCATCATGTGTTGGAAGTCCTATGTTTAATCCCTCTTGTTAGGCTTTAGAGACCCCCTTTGATGGGAGCTTAAAAGTCCAGCTGCCACTCAGTATAATAATTTCATGTACGAAATTATTCTGGGTTGAAAGGATTATTTTGCTGGAGAAACTCTGCTCAGGGGAACCCGAATGAGGCTCCTTTCATGTCCCCAAGATCTTTTCCAACCGAAGTGGTCCCTATTTATCTACTTGCAACTTCTTGTTTTCAAACTGCTAGGTTGACAGGAGCTGGGATGGCGACGGGTGCTCAAACCGTCATGCAGTACCTGGGTCTTGAACTGCCAACTTGCCGGCCTTCCCGCTAACAAGGCAAGCTTCTTAGCCACTGAGCCACTGCAGCTGTCACTCAGTATCAGAAGTGAAATGATCAGTCTATCTCTGTCAGTTTCATAGTTGATCATTCCTGAATCTGTTCTTCAGGATCGCAAGAATACAGGATGTCACCTAATTCTGAGTTGGTCCATTGGCCCATCTAGGTCCATACTTTCAGCTCGGACTGTTAGCGTTGGCTCATCAGTCTTTAGGCTGGGTCATTTCCTAGCCTAGTTGTGTCTGGAGATGCTGAGAATTGAAGCTGTGATGTTCTGCATGCAAAGTGTCTACTCTACTGCTGAGCTACAGTTTGGAAAAAGGTCCTTTTTTGTACCACCAATACCAAATCCTCCACCCAGAGCAGCTTTCTCAAAATCTGACACATGTCCTCATCAACCTGTGATTTAAAAAGCAAAGGAAAAAATTGCACAGAAACATGTATAGTACAGCGATGGTGAACCTTGGCACTCTTGGACTTCAATTACCAGAAACCCAAGTCAACACTCCTGCTGATCAGGGCTTCTGGGAATTAAAGTTCATGAACACCTGGAGTGCCAAGGTTCGTCATCACTGGGAGAGTTGCTGATCAAATTTTGCCATGGGCCAGACAACTCCCCCTCAGGCCGTGATGTGGGCTGGACAAAATGGCGGCAGGTGTGTTTGCACATGTGCGGGAGTATCCCCTTCTGGGGTCATTGCCGTGGGCTGGACAGAACGGCGTTGGGGGCCAGGTCCGGCCTGTAGGTTGTGAACCCCAGCACTATATCATGCCTTTTTGCATGCAACCAGCATGGGTGACTTCTGAACTATGATGGAGAGCACCTCTGACCCAAATTTCAGTGGTTGGTCTTCCCTTGTCACATTTTCACATCATGCAAAGAAAGGGTGGAAACATCTGAAGAAAGATCAGCAGGAACAAAGGAAAAGTTTCTTCACACACACACACACCCTTGAATACTCCCAACTCAGTTTTCATTGGAGTTGCAACTAGGGGCCTTTCCTCTGCACCTCATATGATCTCACTCTTTCCCTCTCTTTTGAAATTACTCTTATCTCATCTGAAATTTCTCTTTTCAGCTTGCCAATGACAGCAAAAGGATATAGCAATCAGGATTGAACTCACAACATTTTGACTGCAGTACAGCAGTTTAACCACTGCAACCACCAGGGCACTGGTCATAATATCCAGTTTTACTTCTCATATAATAACCTTACCGATTTCACTTTCTACCTGACCCATTAGGCATATACTTTATTTTTCCACTGCCCTGTCTCACACTTTTCTTTATATTGGCGCATTCCTTCCCTCTGGTTCGAGTTATGAGAATAGATTGGGTTAGATAACTTCGAGGATATTAATAACAAACCACAATGCGATCATGGTATCAATTAAACATAATGGATAA
Source organism: Bradypodion ventrale (assembly GCA_035047345.1). NCBI lineage: Eukaryota > Metazoa > Chordata > Lepidosauria > Squamata > Chamaeleonidae > Bradypodion > Bradypodion ventrale. Next base: position 6,907,918 of record JAWDJE010000011.1, on the reverse strand, counting down.
GAAAGTCAAAAAAAATTTTGGCTTGGCAACTGGAAACATCTGAGACCAAGGGACGGGCGAGTTAGCATAGGGGAAATAACTATTGATGAACACAATTATATTTTAACAAAGGATAGCAATGGCTCCAGAGCTCTAAGGAATCAAATTAATGACCTAGAAAACAAGCTCAAATTAAGCAACATCAGGCAGGGACAAAGGCCCCAAGGGCTTGATGAATGCAGGAAAGAGGAGGATTTTTTTAAAAAATAAAAAAATAGATGATGTAAGCATTGGAGAAAGATAAACATATATATTTGATAGGATGACAGAGGCGATTTTCCTCATTTTAAATGTATCAAGAGCCCTCTGCCACAACTGGGTTTTCAGACTTGAAAAATGGATCATTTAAACAGGGTAAGTCTCGAAGATCCTATGGTGGCTTAGTTGTTAAGCGGCTGAACTTGACGCCTGGAAGGTCGGCAGGTCAGCAGTTTGAGACCTGAGTGCTGAACGGCGCGCAGCGTGAACTCTGTCCCAGCTCCTACCAACCTAGCAGTTTGAAAGCAAGAAATTACAAGTAGATAAATAGGGACCACTTCGGTGGGAAGGTAACAGCATTCCGCACGCTGCCACATGACCACAGAAATGTCTGCAGACACAGACAGTGCTGGCTCTTTGGCTTTGAAACAGAGATGAACACTGAACCCTAGAGTCGGATACGACTGGCTTTCGAGCAAGGTAAACCTTTACCTTACCTTTACCTTATGGATCTACTGCCTGTGGAATAAACTCTGCAAATTGTTCTCCACTGAGGTCAAAGAGGCTTAAGTTGATTGTGGTGAGAAAGAGATGTTGTATTAATTTTAAAAAGGGCAGCCATTTCCCCCCTTTACCGAGGAAATCTATACCTATAAGAAGAGGGTTGGGCTGAGCGTGTCCGGCATGTGTGGTCACACCCATCCCTACTATCCCGTAATGAGCTGACCACACTTACCTTTTGACCCTGCGAGCATCGCCGCAAGGGTCCGGACACCGAGAGTGGGGCAAATGCCCCACAAACCCGAACAAAAAACCCTATGCTTCCCAGCATCCTCCTCACCGCGACACCCCTTGGCCAATCAGGCTGAAGGACGCGAGTGCAGAAGAGGCGGGGCAGCTGGCGCATGTGTAAAAATAACAATGGCCACGCACAACTGGGGGTTTGCTTCTCTCTTGGTTAGTGAGGGCCAAAGCTTTCAACACCCGCCAACCAAGAGAGAAGCGAATCACTTTTCTCTGGGAGACGAAGGCCAAGAACGGAGCTCCGCTCTGCCTTCGCCTCCCGGAGAGAAGCCATCGCCTTCCACATTCGGCCCTTGCCTTTCGGAGAAATTATATGCGTTGTAGAGACTGAGTTAAACAATGACAAAATACTCACCCACCCATCAAGCCAGTGAGACTAGCACCAGATAGGGGTGAGGAGGAGATGGGGGTCAAGACTCCATCCAGTACTATTCACAATAAAAATAAGCTTTGTTCTCCTTCAGTACTACTCACCCTGGGAATTGGATCACTTGAGGAGCATAGTCTTCAGCTCTTGCCCTGAGACCTGGCCACCTTAGTAGGGGAAGATTTCTGCACATTATTTGATTCCGAATGGCTGTACTATAAAATATCTAATCAACATTAGGTAAAGGTAAAGGTCACCCCTGCTTGAAAGCCAGTCATATCTAACTCTAGGGTTCAGTACTCATCGCTGTTTATAGCCAAAGAGCCAGCGCAGTCTGTGTCTGCAGACATTTCTGTGGACATGTGGCAAGCATGAGTCGACAATGGAGTGCATGGAATGCTGGTTAAAGCAAAAAGCAAAGCAAACACACTTATATACCACCACATAATGCTTAGTGCACTCTACTTTCCCAAAGAAGTGGTAACATATTATCAACTTGCAATTTCTTGCTTTCGAACTGCTAGGTTGACAGGAACTGGAACAGAAACGGAAGCTCACTCCATCATGCAGCACTCAGGTCTCAAACTGCTGACCTGCCGACCTTCCAGCTGTCAAGTTCAGCATCTTAACCACTAAGCCACCGCAGTCCCTCTAATCAACATTAAGAAGCACTTACTCTTTAGTAGTATTGGTTATTCTGTGGTTCGGTATTGGAGAAATACACGGTGGGAGCAAACATGAAGCGGACGTCTCCTCCAAGCGCTGTCTCTTGTTTTCACCAAACGTGTCCAAACTTTCAGATTGCTTCAGTTGCCACAAGAGAAATCAGATCATTACAGCTTGGTAAACACTGCAATGTGTTAACTTCACCAACCATTGCAGAACACAAGAAATCACATTCCACACCTTTCTGAGTAATTGGAAATTGACTTGCCATCTAGACCAGTGGTTTCCAACTTTTTTTGGACCACACCCCACCTAAGCATCTCTAAAATCCTAATGCTACCCCATGATATATAATTCTTATTATTCAAAAAGTGAACTCCTATTCAGATGGAGTAAGCCTAAAAGGCGATTAACGTGGTCTAAACAAGCTTGAATTGCCCACCGCCCTGGTTAAAAATCAAATTGCACCACCACCACTTGTGGGTGTGTGCCCCAGGTTGGGAACAACAGATCTAGACAGATGGAGTTAGGTCAAGCACACATTCTGTTCGTGATATGAACTCCCCCACCCCAGATAAATTGTCAAGCGCACCCGGTTTGTAAAATTCAGCATACCTTTATTGCAATAGTTTGAGAGGATTGAGTAAGGGTTCATTCAACAGGGCTTGAGAATAGCAATCCAGAATGGTGACAATTTGAACTGCATGACTAACTGATCTGTAGACACTGTCTATGTCAGGGATTCTCAACCTGTGCCCCCACACTGCCTCCATCACACCAGGAAGTGCCATGTGGTGGAGGAAGGGCAAAATGGTCGTCCAGCCCCCGAATCTGTCTGAGGGAACGTGACCCTGCCTCCGGCTTAAAAAGGTCTATGTCAGGGGTGCCCAAACTTTTTGGGCCGTGGGCCAGTCATGTGGTTCAGGGAGATGGTCACTACTGCCAGGGGATCCAGCCCCCGATGCTAATTCATCCAGCCCACAAAGCCCTCATCGCTCCTGGAAGCGAAAGTAAAATGCGCACTGTATGGCGTGTGTTTTACTTCCGCCTCCAGGAGCAACGAGGGCTTTGTGGGCCGGATAAATTGGCAACGGGGGCTGGATCCAACCCCCAGGCTGTAGTTTGGGCAACCCTGGTCTATGTGGTCTCCCTGCTTGCCATTCCTTCCATGACAAACAACCTCCCCAAGGTCTTTGACAAATCCAAAAGCTTAGCTCAGGTTCAAACAGAACTATGCATGCACTCTCATTTTCCCCTCTCTCTTTTTCATATTTCAAAGCGAGTCTCTCTGTCTGTCCCAAGCGCACTTCCTTCCTATTTATTTATTTTATTTAATAGCAGCAGATACTGCGTTGTTGAGCCTGAGAATTGCATTTTCTTGGGGGCAACCCGAGACCATATGCTTTTCTTCCCCCTTCCACATCCTTCCTTTCCTTTCCACAATCTCCTTCTTTCTCTTTCCTTTCTTCTGCAGTCTCAACTTTCAACCCCTCTCCTAATTTCCTCCAGCTGTTCTTCTACTTCTTCTGGTCTCTTGCCCCTACATGAAATTAACTAAAGGGCCACACATTGTCCACTTTGCTTCCTTTCCAATTGGAAATTGTAGGGTGAGGTGGCCAATGAAAAAAGAAAGCTAAAGTCAATAGCTGGTGGAGCTCTTTCCTTCTAGTTTCTCCCTCTTTCCCAGTCCCTTTCTTCTCCTTCTCCTTCTTTCTTTAGGCGCATCCTTCCTTCTGACCCCTTAAGGGAAAAGAACATCATAAGTCCTTTCTCAAGAAAGATGTTCCTGGTGAGTTTCATAAAGTTGGGCTGACAGTTTGACTAAAGAGGAAATGAACAGCCAACACTTGGACTAGATACATGGACATTGGAGGTCGGGAGTAGGCTGGCTGGGATTATTCAGAAGCAGGATCAATCCCTGATGCGCTATAGTAGAGGTTCCCAACCTTTTCAAGCTGCAGGCCAGGTCATACTCTCTCCGTCAGCTTCGAGGGCTGGACGGTCATTTTGCCCTGCCTGCATGATGGGGGTAGCCATTTTGTCCCGACAGCGTCAAAAAGGTAGCCATTTTCTTTCTTGAATGCCCTTGCATGGTGGGGGAGGGGGGGACATGAAATGGCATTTTGGGTTGGATCCAGCCCACGGGCCTTAGGTTGGGAACCCCTGCTCTACAGGACTAGCTCCATTGCAAGACAGTGGAGACATCTATTCCACCAGCATTGTCTCCATCCCAGTTTAATTATGATAAATGGATACTAAATAGGTTTTTTACCACCACCACCACCCATTCCATCTCTAGCACAGTCATGAATGTGGGGCTATTTGTTTCTCTCCATGTATTTCTTTCAGACAGCTCAAAAGCTGATATTTTCAGAAGGCAAATGGTACTGACAGCCAACTCTGTTTGTTGTGATTTACAATACTTTTTTTAAAAAAAGAATGTCCTAAGGCCATTTTTTTCTGCTGTGAAACCAGAAATAGAGCCATTTTAAGAAAGTATTGGTGGGAACCCCCAACCTGATGGCTGCAACTATCTATTTTTGATATAAAACCCCTCTTTCCTTTCTTTAAAAACCCACATCTCAGTTTGAAGCATGCTTTCATATCCCACACGATAGAAATCCCCATGGGCACAAATAACATAAAACACGTGGTAAAGCACTGTCTCTTGAGTCATGATAGATTCTGCTTTGCAGGTAGTTGTTGGGAAGAAAAAAGGGGGATGGCTACTAATGTCAATGGCATTTTGATAAATCACAGATGTTGATGCAACAAAGCAATGTTTTCCATTGTGCACTAAGACAGCACTCAACAACTGGGATGCTAAGTTTGTTCTGTCTGCTTGAATAGAGCCATGCCCATTTAAGCTGGGGGAAAATCTGTTCTCAGTACTCCCACCTGATGAGTCCTAACTCAAGCATGCATCAACGGTCTGGATTTATTAATAGGCAGATGTTTCTTCTGCTGGCATAAGATTTAAATGGTCACCATTCCCCTTCCCCGCCTTAATCTATGATTGAAGAGGCACCAGGGCATCTGGAAAAGAAAGCTTTGCATTTCCATCCACAGTGGGCAAGTCACAGTCGTTGGCTCTCCAGATCTATTGGACTTCCACTCCCATAATCTCTGAAACAACATGGTTAGAACATGGAGTTCTAAACATCTGGATCAGGGGTGGCCAAAGATTTTGGGATGGGGGCCTGACCATGCCCCTGGAACCGCTGAGCAGACGAGACCACGCCCCTGGAACACGATGTTTCTGCACATGCGCGGCACAGACATATCTGCGCATGCGTGGAAGTGGCCATTTTGTGTCCTGATTTGGTGTAGGACACAAAATGGCCACTTTTGCGCATGCGCAGAAGCATCCACACCAAACCAGGAAATAAAATGGCCACTTCTGTGCATGCGCAAAAGTCGCCATTTTATTTCCTGGCTTAGTGCAGATGCTTCTGAGCATGCGTGAAAGTGGCCAATTTGTGTCCTGTGCCAAGCCAGGACACAAAATGGCTGTTTTTCATGCATGCGCGGAAGCATCTGTATTTACTTTCTGGTTTGGCAAGGGCATTGGGGGCTGGATGAAATGGCTTCAGGGGCTGGGGCCGGCCCATGGGCCATAGTTTGGGCATGCCAAGGAGCGAGAAGCCCTGCTCTACAGTAAGAGCCCCTTGCTTCTTACGCGTTTCTGAAGCATTAAGAGATGGATTTACCTTGTGTTTCCTCTTTGATTTCATGGCGGGTTTCTCAACAGCTGGTGCCGGAGATTCACGGCATTGCCGCTTGTGCTTGGTGTTGATCTCTCTGGGTTCCACCTTCCCTGGCATGTTCTCAAAGGTGTCTTGACCAGGGATCCGAGAGAGCAAACTCAGATCTATTTTCACCCAAAGATACTTGAGCTCCTCAAATTCCTTTAGTGGTGACAGAGGTTCAGTCTGCACAATGGGGATCGGGGAGAAAAATGGTTCCTCTAGGTCATTGCTGTTTTGGTCTAAGGATGCATGGCTACTGTTGCTTGTTAAGCTGCTGACACTGAGGAGGTTACTGTTGGAGTCCTTGGCTTTGATGCTACCGTCGGCTCCACCGCAGGACTGCAAGGTCTTCACCTGCAGGCTTTCTTCCTGGTCAGTGTTTGAATCGGAGGTGGACGAGTCTGTTTCCACAAATTCCCGAGACTTTGGAATCGTTTTGCTTGGGCCACGGTACTTCTTCTTTTCCAGCACGGGGGCTGTGGTGGTTCTTGGCTCTTTCCTTGGCGCGGTCTTCCCCGGGGGGACTTTTGTGCGGACTTTGGGCTGCTCCTGGATCTCCTGGGCTTCCTTCTCTTTGGGTGTGCTGCTGGCAATATTTGGTTTGGGCCAAATGTAGTCTTCTGCGCTGGAAGACCTTTCTACCTTTTTGGGTTGCTTTTTCCCCGTCGTCCTCTGAGGGGCAGGTTCATTGTGAGCTGGTGATTTTTGCTTGGAGCTTTTTGCTTCTGCCGGAGTTTTCTGGGCGACGCGGGGTTTGGCTTTCTCTCGGATGGGACTACGTAGCGCTCTGTCTTTGGAATCAGTGAGAGGCTGGCTGCTATTCGGCTTCCCTTTGTTTTGCCCCTCAACCTGGACATTGCTCTGAGCCTGAGAGCTATGCTCACCGTGACTCTCATGCTGATTAGTGATGATAGTCTTGTTGTGAGGATTGACTTTATTTAACCACTTATCCAATTGCCATTTGTTAGCTGACGGTGGTTCAGGCTGCACAAGGATGAATGACAGGAAAACATTTATATATGTTTGTATTTATACAAGTATGTATGTGTGTGTGCATGCGTGTGTCTGGCCAGATTATCCTGCTATGTAGACCCTACTGCCAGCAACTCAACATCGAGTGTCAGGCAGTGGTTAACTAACCTGACAACACTGAGGACTAATGGCTTGGGTGTAGAAGTCCACAGGGATCGGGGATGGTCCCCAAGTGGATTAAATCCCACTTGAATTCATCTTGATGGAAGGCAGCAGCCTCATCAATCCTGGCCTAGTGCTGATGAGGAGTTTGTGTGCCAAAACGGCTCAAGACCAGAAAGTGACTTCTGGAACTGGATCAGTGGTATGGGTGTCATGCTGCGATGTGGAAAGCAGATGAAAGGCATCTGCGTTATATTCTCAGGGCAATCTTCATGGCTGATCGCCATGAGGATCGCCAATATTCGGATTCGGATACAGCACAACAATAAGAAGGTGTGTGTGTCAGAGACAGAGAGTGTGTTTATCTGTTTGTCATATTTGCAAAACTCATCTAAATCCAAAGGATAACTGTGACTAAGGTCCACTCGTTGTATTGATGGGACTTATGCAAGTCGACATTCAGTGGATTTATATTAGTTGACATTAACCAATTTGATGTAGCGCACAATATTAGCTACAGCAGCAAGACTGAATATAGTTTATAAAATGGAATGTAGATTTTGATTTTGAACTTGATGACTAGTTTAAAGAGCTATGGCATATAGCTATTAGGGATACATTAACATGTGACATAATGGTAAAAAGGGATTAGTGAAAAGATGGGAAAAGAGCAAAAGGAAGACATACCATCCTTTTGGAGGTGAAGGGGGAAATATGGTAATTTGATACTCCTTGTAAGTCCTTTGGGTGGAGGGAGCACATAAATATAAAACTGTTAAATACAGCAAAACCTCGCATAAAGAGTGCCTCGCTTAGAGACTAACTCACTTAAAGAGCAGAATTTTCTCTGGATGGTTGCCTCGCTTAACAACTAAAACCAACCAAAAACTTGCTCCAACAACTAAATCGGGGTTTGCAATCCCTCCTGCCAGAAGTCACAACTAGTCACTTACAATAGTGTTTTGCTTAAAGAGTGAACTCATTTGAAGAGAAATCCCATGGAACACATTATGCTCTTTAAGCAAGATACCACTGTATGCATTGTTTTTATTTCTTCTCTATACAGTAGTACCTCACTTAAAGAACATAATGCGTTCCACGGGATTGCTTTTTAAGCGAGTTTGCTCTTTAAGTGAAACACCATCATAAGTGACCAGTTGTGACTTCTGGTGAGGGGAGGATTGCGAACCACGATTTAGTTGTTAAGCGAGTTTTGGGTTGGTTTTAGTTGTTAAGTGAGGCGACCATTCAGAGAAAATTCTGCTCTTTAAGCGAGTTACTCTCTAAGCGAGGTGCTCTTTATGCGAGTTTTTACTGTATTTGTAATATATATATATTTAAAGATGTAGACCCTTTTCTTCTGAAACACTTGAGTAATGATAACATGGCTGGCGGGGCAGGTGTGGGGTCCTGAAGATGTCGTGACCCCCACCTGCTGGTTGGTTTAATATCAAAGTAATCTTCCACTTTTTAATGTGTGGGGTTTTTAGCAGGGTCATTTGTTTTAATGGGGTTGTTCTTGTTTTAAGGGTTTTAAGATTGTATGCCGCCCAGAGTCTTTGTGAGTTGGGCGGCTATATAAATATGAATATAAATAAATAAATAAATAAAATAAAAATAATAGTTAAGTTTTACCGGTATTTAAGTTGTTATATATATTGCAGAATCAATATTCCACTGCACATTGTAAACCTAAAGCTAAGTAACTGATATATGCAGTTATTCTGACTGCCTGTGGCCTGCTTGGATGTGCACAGCCATACACTGTCTCATGTTCTGAATGCATTACAAATAACCAAAAAAATTTGCAAAAAAACACTTGTTCAGTTTCTCTGACGCACGTGGGATTTCGCAACAGGGCTTTTGGCTACTGATGGGTTGGAATGTCCCTGTTCAGAGACCTTTTCTAACCACACAGAGAGAAGATGCAAGACCACAGCCATTACCTCTGGAGTTCCACTGCGTGACTCTTCGTTGCACTCGCTGTCGCTAGAGCTCGTTTCGCTATCTGAATCTGATTCAGAGCTGCTCTCGGATTCGCTGGAGCTCCCAGACCCTCCGCTGGAATGGATTAAGACTGTGTTGTGCGTTGCTGGCAAAGCAAGGCCACTGCAAAGATGAGGAGGGAGAAGGAAAGAGAGAAAGACAGAGACGTGGGTGTTAATGATCTATTGGTTCATGCATTTCCTCCCTCTTCACTGATTAAACATTTATGTTCCGGACCTTGAACATGAAAGCATTAGATGACCATTACAATTTAGCTTCAGTTGAATTCTTCCTAACCTACTACACCACCTAAATTTAATCTTCAGCTCAATCGCTAGCATGTTTCTTTGTGCCTTTATGCCAGTGGTGGCCAACCTTGGCACTCCAGGTGTTCTTGAACTTCAATTCCCAGAAGCCCAAGTCTGCACTCCTGCTGATCAGGGCTTCTGGGAATTGAAGTCCAAGAACATCTGGAGGGCCAAGGTTGGCCATAATTGCTCTATGCCAATCCAGAAAACCATAAATTTAGGAGAAAGCAGCAGGGCAGTTGTCTGACACTCAGCCATGCCTGCATTTCAAAATATGGCTAGTGTAGAAATGATCACTCTATTGTGTCTGATTTTTGTTTGAGCACAGAGCTAACAAAACACATATGGGGAAAACTAGGTTCAAATCCAGAATGGAGGGTGTCTCTTGTGTACTCAGCAATGGACAATGGAGGGGCAACATTTATCTCACATTCCAGCACGCTATAAATGGATATTCCAACATCTTTCTCTTCAATGAGCCTGTATCCAGCATCTTGCAGTTACAGAGACAAAGCATGACTAATACCCAGGTAAAGGTCTCCTTTGTTCGAAAGCCAGTCATATCCAAATCTATGGTTCATTGCTCATCTCCGTTTATAGTTTGCAGACATTTCCATGGTCATGTGGCAGGCATGACTAGACAACAGAGTGCACAGAACACTGATTACCATCTCATCGAAGTGGTATCTATTTATCTACTTGCAATGTCTTGCTTTTGAACTGTTAGGTTGGCAGGAGCTGGGTCAGAGATAGAATAATACATACCAGGCCATATTTTTGAACCTGTTGTAGATTTCTCCCATCCTTCTTTTTTTCTCACTATCATGTTTGATGAGGACTTGTGGAAGGTGAGCAAACTTTGACCATAAGGACTTGGTAGAAGTTATTGCTCAACTGCATGTTTTGTTTTGTTTTTCTTATGAAGCTCATGGCTATTCCCCCCCCCCCCCCATTCAGATGTGGTTCTCAACGGCCTTCTCTTCATAAAAAAGGAAATAGGTCTGAGGTCTATTCATCAGCCCCCTGTCATGTGGCTATGGGCAAGACTATAAGTATTCTCTTTCCAGGGATGAAAAAGGGGCAGAAAAGAGCAATGCAAAATATTCTGGGCATTAGACCATCTTCTCTTTGAGAAAACACTACAGCAGGGGTGGTGAACCTATGGCATGCGTGCCAGAGGTGGCACTTGGAGCTATCTCTATGGACACCAGTGCAGTCACCCCAGCACAGAGTTCACCCTGCCCCTCTGGCCAGCAGCCCAATGAGAGTGTTTCCTTCCTCCCCTGTTGATGTGTTGGCACTTTGAAATAAATAAGTGGGTTTGCAATAAATTAAGGGTCATGACTACTGCTTGCAGATCAGGTGGCAGCCGTGGCCAGGAGGGCTTTTGCACAGCTTTGCGTCATCCATCAGTTGCGTTCGCTCCTAGACCGGAACTCCCTGCTCATGGTCACACATGCTCTGGTCACCTCAAGGCTAGATTATTGCAATGTGCTCTACATGGGGCTGCCCTTGATGACCATTCAGAGGCTGCAGGTGGTCCAGAATGCAGCAGCCCAGGTGGTGATGGGGTGCGGGCATTATGCTCGCGCCTCACCATTGCTTCGGGAGCTGCACTGGTTACCAGTTTGCCTCCGGGTGCAATTCAAGGTGCTGGTTTTGACCTTTAAAGCCCTTCATGGTAGTGGGGGACCTAAATTCCCAGAAGCCTAAATCAGTACATTGGCTGATCAGTGCTTTGGGGAATTGACTTGGGCTTCTGGGGAATGAAGTCCAAAAACCAAAGGTTGGGAAACACTGATTTAGATGTTAGACAGCAATAGTCGATTACTTTCTCCCAAGAGGTCCCATTCTATCAAAAGGAACTATAACAGGTTCTTGAAGGTTTCCACTTTCTAATTTCTGGAGCAATCTCTGAGGATTTTAAGATAAGCAGAGCATAGGGATTAAGAGCAAATGGCCAAATAAAATTTAATTGATCATCCAACATCCAAACCTGTTAGAATGTGGCTAGCAGAAACAAATACCCAAAGATTAAATAATTTACCAGTTGAAATGCAGTCTTCTCTCTCTCTCTCTCTCTCATTTCCCCTTGGTCAACACATTTATAATTCATGCTCAAACGAAGGGCATTAGGTAACTCTAATATTTGGATGTAAACATTTTAAAAATTAATTTTAATGATTACTACAGGTTCTTCCCTTGCTCCTGCCTTCCTAGGACTGTACATGAACAGCTATAGACACATTCTGATACACAAGAAACACCCTCCTTTCTGGATTTGAAGTTGGTTTTCCCTGCATGCGTTTTGTTCACTCAGTGCTCATGCAAAAATCAAACACAATAAAATGATCATTTCTACACTATCTGTATTTTAAAATGTTGCTGTTCCCCCTCATCTCTCCCATTTCTCTCTCTCTGTTCAGCAACTTATAGATCAAGGACAACGTCTAGACATGGCTCACCTACCAGTAAGCGCACCAACATTTCTCTGCTGTGTGCGGATGTTGTCATTTTAGCTACACAAGCATTGGAACTTAGAGGCAACAATGGGCCCCATTTAGTTCAATGTTACCTACACAAAATGACAATGGCTCTTTCGCAGAACCCAGACTGTATGTTGAAGAATTTTGCCCATGTGGTTCAGTTTTCCAGCATGGCTTCCAAAACAAACAATCAACATCTGGGTCACTGAGAAGTTTATTGCTGTAGTTTCTAAACCTGGACACCTAAATAATGTCTGACTTCAGTTGCCAGAATCCCCTGGCAATTGGCCATGCTGGGACTTAAAGTCCAACAATACTGATGGTGTGGTAAGTAAAAACAACAAGCAGGACCAGATGGTAGAAGCAATTTGCAATTCCCAGACCAGTGTGGGAGCCACCGTTAAAGCAGGAGCAAGGCTACGAGGAATGTTAATCAAGAATAACTCTAAACCCTCATTATTTGATCAAGATGAGAGAGAGAAAATAAAAATAGACTCAGCAAAGTCTTAAGCAGAAAGCAATACGAAATCTATCCTGCAGGAAGCTGTTTTATACCAAACAACATTGAGGCTGTGGCTTCTGAAAAATGGCTGGCTGATTCAAAATAGCACTTTTTTTTGTCCATACCAAACACAACGTGCCTTTCATCTTGGATGACAAAATGATGACTTTTGCTACATCTAGCAATTTTGTGCCGAAGGACCGGCTGCCACTAAACGATGTCCCTTTAAAGCAGATCTATTCTCTTCTCAACACTAAGCCGTAGAAGCAGGGGTGTCCAAACTTTTTGGGCCACTTGGCCAGTCATGTGGTTCAGGGGGCATGTGGTCACTATGGCCTACAGGCCTGATCTGGCTCCTACCACCAATTCATCTGGCCCACGAAGCCCTCATTGCTCCCAGAAGCAGAAGTAAAATGCGCCCCTTTGGGCGTGTTTTACTTCCGCTTCAGGAAGCAACGAGGGCTTTGTGGGCCGGATGAATTGGTGTAGGGGGCCAGATTGGGCCCCTTGGTTGTAGTTTGGACACCCCTACCTTAGAGGATGAACAGTCTTGCTGTATAATCAGCTATGATGGAAAAAAGTACATTTTCTCAACACAATGTACAAGGAAAGATCATTTTATACAGCTGGGCAGTATGACTGATCTTAGAAAAAGGGGGAAACATATATAACATGGTGAAAAGGCAGGGGAACCATAAGGGAATATTATTTAGAAATAGAAGATTAACTGCAATACAGCAGTTGAAAGCCTTTCACCATTAGAGAAGGTCTCCTTGCATTTTAAATTGAATTGAATTGAATATTACACTTGTATCCCGCCCCTCTAGGGAACAATACATTCCTACTCGAGGTGGGATGTAACTAAAGAGAAAGATAATAATAATAATTTCATGTCAGAAATTATTCTGGGTTGAAAGGATTTTTGTGGAAGAAACTCCACTCAGGGAACGCCCAAATGAGGCTCCTTTCATGGCACCAAGAGCCGGGACAGAGACAGGCACTCAATCCGTCATGCAGTGCCTGGGTCTTGAACTGCCAACTTGGCAGCCTTCCAGCTAACAAGATGAGCTTCTTAACCACTGAGCCACCACAAAGAGAAAAAGTTAACTTGGGTTGAATGTCTCTCTGGAGGCTAGTCTTGGACCACAACCTTGGAAATGAATTTTGTTGTGTTGAATATTGGCTAATAGTGATGCTTTCTTCTTTTTCATATATGTGAGACTGAGGAGGGTCTGTAAGAAAGAGAATATTTCAAATGGAATAACGAGTTGCATTACTTTCTCATGGAAGGACTAGGGATCAACTGAGGGCAATTTCAGTTGGCATATTTAAATTATCAGAGCCAGGCTATCCTGTCATACCGTCAGTGACTCAATGCCAGGTGTCAGGTGGTGGTTAACTAACCTGACAAACAATAGGACTAATGACCTTGGGTGTCGAAGTCCACAGGAAAGGTTATGGTCCCCAAGTGGATGAAATCCTTCTTGAATCCATCTTGATGGACGGCAGCAGCTTCATCAATACTGGCTTGGGGCTGAGGAGGACTTTGTGTGCCAAAAGGGCTCAGGACCAGAATGTGGCTTGCGGAACTGGATCAGTGGTATGGGTGCCATGCTGTGATGCAGAAGGCAAATGGAAAGCCACTGCATTATATTCTCATGGGCAGTCTTCATGGCTAATCACCATGATGATTGCCTATATTTGGATTTGGATACAGCGGTGGCAGCAGCAGAAGAAGGAAAGTCCTTTAGAAAGTAAATGGCACAGTCTCTTATTTTAGGTGAGAATTGTAGTAGGAAAACTCTTTCCCACCCCTCATCCCATCAAAATCTCTCTCCAGAAGATTTCCTCCCCAGAAAATATCATGGGATTTGCGGATTTTTCATTCTTATTTTCTTGAAAAAAAATATCAAATTACACAGAGTTGTTAAAAATTCTGAGCAGAAGAGCTCAAGATTTTCTTTTTACTTGGTTCAGTTTCTCTCAACAAAGTACTGAACTGCACAGATTTTGGGAATTTCTTGAGCAAGAGAACAGATGAGAAATGAAAGTGACAAAACCGGGAATGGGGTCTTGTTTTCACAGGAAATTGAGACATCTTTCTGGTGGAGGTGGGGAAAAATCTTGGAGATAGTAAAGGATCGGCATGGCAAGATCTGGAAAACTCTAAGTTTTAGACCTTATTTTGGGGTATCATCTTCGCACCTCTATTTACAACAATAAATCTAGGGTAAGGAGGAGAAGAACATAGGAACCATACATGCCAACGGTAGACCAAAGAAGCTCAGTACAGTATATGAAGTAATATATGGAGAAAGGAAAATATTAATGAAATAGTAATAATAACTATATCAACTATACTAATAGATATAGTTACAGTAATTGGGTAAGGATGAAAGAATAATGTGCAATGATTAAGAATAACAACAAAAGATAAAGAAAAATGACAGAAAAAATGTCAATAGAAATGATTTATAGAACACGGGAAAAGAACTAGGATGAGAATATATATAGAGAAAAAAGGTTAAGATACTGCGGAAGGAGTTGGAAACCACCAATATATATGTTTTGTATCTGAAGGAGTATTCTCTTTATTTTCTTCTTCGGGACTGCAGTGGCTCAGTGGTTAGGAAGCTTGCCTTGTTAGCTGGAAGGTTGGCAAGTCAGCAGTTCGAGACCCGGGTACTGCATGATGGATTGAGTGCCTGTTTCTGCCCCACCTCCTGCCAACCTAGCATATTGAAAGCAAGAAATTGCAAGTCAATAAATAGGGACCACTTTGGTGGGAAATGTTCTTCGGGACATGAAAGGAGCCTCATCTGGGCATCCCCTGAGCAGAGTTGCTCCAGCAAATATCCTTTCAACCCAAAATAATTTCTGACACAAAATTATTATTTTCATCTTGCTTTTTTCTTCAGAGGTTTTTTCTCTTTTCCATTTTTATTATTGTATCTTATCTTATTTTACTTTAATTTGACAGTACTACCTGTGGTTCTCTATGGGAGTGAAGCATAGTCATTAATGAGGGCTGAGGAAAAAGAACTATCAAGTGCCGTAAGAGCCATGGAAAGATCAATACTAAAGGTAACCCTTTGTGATCACATCCCCAATGCTCAGATAAGGAAACAAAACAAAACAGAATCAATGAAGCTGTTGTTGAATATCATAAATGGAAATTGCGCTGGTCTGGTCATGTTTCTCATATGACAGACAGACGCTCGACAGCAGCAGTCACTGAGTGGTGTCCCAGAGGAGTAAAAAGACCCCTTGGCAGCTCCTCCCCCCCAAATACGGGAAGACTCAATTGTGAAAAGTTTTGGTTGAACCTGGAGAAGAAGTGCACAGCAGTGAAACAAACGGAAATTGAGTTGCGACCAGCAGGAACTTATCCTTTGATAGTCTCAATTTAATTTTAATTTAATTTAGTTTTCACACTTTTATACTGCCCACTCAGGCGAGCCCGACTCAGGGCGGTTTACATAGTGGACAATAATTACAATATACAGTAACACAATATACAATGAGTACAGTAATACAATATTACGTCAAAATGAACAGAGAATATACAATCAAAATGCAAATCGCAAATACAATTACATCAATACAAGTTACAAGTTAATTTCTACAATCAAAATCCATATACAATATTTAGTGTATGAGAACCAAGACAATAGAAACAGCCAAAAGGTTGGCTTAACACATCTTTATTGCATGATGGTCCGGGGGAACATGTGGTAATGGCGGATGAACAGCTCAATATATACTGTGGCTATACATTTGAATGTGGCTCCTCGATAGCCCATTGGCTACTGTCTGCGTGACGTCATTCCCCGTCACGCCCTTCTTGTCCAGGTGAGGTGGTGGCGGGAATCTTCCCGCGCTGTAGGTATTTGGGGAATTGGAACCATGTGAGCTGGGCGCTCGCTATTGCCCCTAGTGGTCACTAGCTCGCGTCCTGATACAGAAGGTTACAGTGTTACAGCTGGTGGTTATTATATCCACTCATTCGAGTGTTACATTACTTAAAGGCACAATATTCCAAACACAACACAATACAAGTACAAACATAAGAGAACAATACCATACAATCCAGTGAGGCGGCTCTCTGTCCCTTCCCCAGCCCCCAGATACAAAACTTAAAGGCACCCGTGTAGCCCCAACGTCTTTATCTACCATCCAGCCGCGCAGGGTCAGGAGGGAGGTGACCGCTTCAACAGCTGCATCTGCTTTCCCATCCCCGTGCCGATGGAATGGGCAGTGGGGAAAAGAGGCAGGGGTCATTTTCCAGCCACAGGGCTGTCCACAGGTGATCCCACTCCTCCGCCGACTGTACGGGCAGGGGGGAGGAGCACTGGGCCTCCAGCCGATGGTGGCAGCGGTGCATCACTTTTCAAGCCATGGGGCTGGCTGTCCATAGGTGCTCCCACTCCCCCGCCATCTGGACGGGCCTTTACTAGTGTACTGCCTTCTCTTTCTAGGCTCCCACAGTGTTGCCTTTGGCCATCAGAGGCAACACTGTCAACAATCAAGGAATCAAATCTTATTTTATTTTGTTTTATCTACTTGCTGTTATTTTTTTAGTTTTATTTTGTTTCTGTGTTAAATGAGAGTAGAATAGGAGTGTCTCTGTTGTTGCAGCATTTTTTGGGTGTCTGTTGTTGTCAAAGGTATACATTTGGATATTGGTGTTTGTTTGAAAAATAAAAGCTTTTTTTGTTGTTGCAAAAAATAAAAATAAAACAATAAATCTAGGATAAGACAGCCATAGGCTAGACTAGAACTCAGAAGTAACTAAAATAACAAAGTTACAGAATTAAGGAGTTTTGCTTGACATAAGCTTTTGCAGGCTGTAACCTAGCAGTTTGAGAGCAAGAAATTGCAAGTAGATAAACAGGGACCACTTCAGTGGGAAGGTAAACAGCTTTCTGTGCACTCCAGTGTCTAGCCATGCATGCCACATGACCATGGAAACGTCTGCAGATGCAGACAGCATTGGCCCTTTGGCTTTGAAACAGAGATGAGCACAGAGCCCTAGAGTCAGATACGCCTGGCTTTCGAGCAAGGGAAACCTTTTTGTTGTTCAGTTGCATGCCCACCAGGCACCTCTGTCCTCCACCATCATCCTCAGCACGCCCAGCTCTGTGCTCTGTGCCCATTGTGTCTACAATACCATCTACCCATCTCTTTTTTGGCCACCCCTTCTTCTTTTGCCCTCCACCTTTCCCCACATCAAGGCTTTCTCAAGTGAATCCTCTCTTCTCATTTGATGTCCTCTCTTCTCATTTGATGATGTTCTAATGAGAAGTCAGGGTTGATTTCTTTTAGGATCAATTTATTTGTTCTCCTCACTGTCCAGGGTACTATCAAAACTCTCCTCCAACACCGCATTACAAAGGCATCTATTCTTTTGTGCTCAGCTTTCCTAATGGTCCAGCTCTCACAACCATACATTACCACAGGAATACCATTGCTGTGACTATGTGAATTTTTGTTGGCAATGTGATGTCTCTACTTTTCACTATGTTCCCCAGGTTTCTCATAGCTTGTCTCCCAAGCATCAGTCACCTTTTTATTTCATGGCTACAATCCCCATCTGCAGTGACCTTAGGTCCTAAGAAAGTAAAATCTGTCACTGCTTCTACTTCTTCCCCAGCTATTTTCCAGGGACTGATGGAGCCTGTTGCCATTATCTTTTCAAATGCAAGATTATGTACTCCAAAATTTTGAAAGATTAGATTTTTGGACTACCACTCTGGAAATAAACGCACTGCATTTACTAATTCAGGAATCTGTGCTAAAAAAAATGGAAAAGAAACCCCCCACTCTTCTCCATACTAGATATTTTGCATTATCCAAGAGATCACACTATGCTAAGCACTGATAAGTGTTTCCCAACAAAATTCTCTTTTTTGTCATTGATTTCAGTAGCAATTATAGCCTCTGATCAACATTAACTTGAGGAAATACGCTAACTGCTTACAAGTTCAACTTGGGCTCCAAGTGTTTTTTTAAGTTAGGGATCCATTTTGCAAACGGCTGTTCAATTGTTATGGAGCTGTCGTGTGCATGGCTTGTTTTTCTGCACCATAAATGAAGAATGAATGTGCAATTTATGGTTTACTTGTTTTTCTCTGCCCACTGCTGAGACTGTTATTACATTACTTTCAACACATCATTTACTTTTAATATTTTAATAAACCACTTTAAAAGTGAAGCAGAGTAGTTACAAATATCAGGCATACCACTGACAATTATTAATCTCCAGGATGAATGCAGTGCAATCCTTGTTCCGTAAACATGTTCAGTAATAAAAATTAAGAATAATAATTTGGTACTGGAGCTCGCAATTGAGTTATAGGGTAAAAGGCAGATAATTAATCAAATGGTCAATGCATTAACTATGAAGATGTTTGGCTATAACCAAAGCTTCAGTGTTATAGCATTCCCTATAAATAAATAAAAATCATAGAATCGCATAGAGTTAAGCCATTAGGTCCAAACCCCTGCTTAACGCAGGAATCTGAATCAAAGCAAACATGACAGATGGTTGTCCTATTCTCTCTTGAATGCTTCTAGTGTTCGAGCCTCACCACCTCTCGAGGCAGATGCTCCCACTGTCATACTACTCTAACAATTAAGAAGGTATTTTCCTGATATTCAGCCTAAATCTGGCTTACTCTAGTTTCATCCATTATTATGCATCCGGCACTCTGGGATGACCGATAACAGATCCTTCCCTTCCTCTTTATGAGTATCTTTCAGATATTTGAACAGTGCTATCATATATGTCCCCAGTCTCCTTTTCTCAAGGCTAAACATGCCCACTTCCTTCAATCTTTCCTCCTATGGCTTGGTTTCCAGTCCTCCGATCATTCTTGTTGCCCTTCTCTGCACCTGCTCTAATTTGTTTGCATCTTTCTCAAAGTGTGGTGCCCATAATTGGACACAATACTCTAGATGTGGTCTACCTAGTGTTAAATAGAGGGGGACTAGTACTTCACAGGTTTTAGAGACTATGCTGTTGTTGTTGCACAGTTGAGTCTGACCCTTTGCAACCCCATGGACCACCGCACGGCAGGCTCCTCTATCCTACACAATCCTCCACAGCCCACTCAGGTCTACGCCCATTGCGTCAACAATGCCATGTAGCCACCTCATCCTCTGCCGTCCTTTACTCCTTTCGCTTTCGATCTTTCCCAGCATCAGGGCCTTCTCGAGTGAGTCTGTTACTTCTGTTAATGCAGCCTAAAACATCACTGGCCTTTTTTGAAGCCACATCACCCTATTGTCTCATATTTAGCTTGTGATCTACAATAATTCCAAGACCCTTGCGACTTGTAGTATTACTAAACTATTAATAGTTTAGTTTAGTAATACACTAATCTAGTGGGATGGAGAGGGAATAACAGCTATCACATGAGTCTGCTCACCAGGTTTTTGCCAAATATTATCAGTTTGTGATAACTGTCATGTTTATGGCTCACATTTAGAATCTTCAGCATGAAAAACCTAAGGCTCAGCTCTCTTTAAAGCAGAATTTCCAATGCCTGATATTGTGAATGACAGAGAAGAAATAGCATAAACCCTTTAAATCTATCTGACTGGCAGCTTTACTTTCCAACCTCTATCCCTTGCTATTGCTTTTGCTGTGGCTTTGAGAATTGGCATGTGCAAAGTCAGGGAGTGCCTTGTTACTTAAAGATCTGAGACTATTCCAAAAGCCTCATCATATCCTACTCAGGAAGACCGGGTTTCAGAGTACTGGATGGCATCTGGTGAAAATATTTATGTGTGTGTTGATAGATCCTCCTTGTTCTAGCAAGAAAATGAAGTAATCATCGCCTTGGCTAATTGTCTCATTTCCTTCGATTAAATTCCTAATTTCTCACTAACAATTGATGGTTAATTATTAGTCCCAACTGAGGGTAGGTCTACCCAGGGGAATTTGTAGCTGTCTTTTTCATACTGAAAAACATCTTACCTCCACTTTTTTTATTTTTAAAATACATTTCGGTACCACCCATCTAAGAGATGTTCCGGCTCTGGGTAAACGTACCAATAACATAACACTTACAGTAATCAATGTAAGATATAAAATATAACATACAGCCTCTTACAATGTATTACATTTTCTTAATGGCTATTGCTCAACCAGCAAAGCCTGCTTGGGAATGGAAATATAAATTAAACAAAAGCAATTAAACTAGAAAACTATACTAATTAATTAACTCATTGTGATAAATTTTATTTCTCACTTGCGCACCCCTTCTGTTTGTACTGGAGATGTTTATTCTGCCATGACAAGGGTCTACATTGGCCTTTAGTAAAAGTAAAGGTTTCCCTTGCTCGAACGCCAGTCGTATCCGACTCTAGGGTTCAGTGCTCATCTCTGTTTCAAGGCCGAAGAGCCAGCGCTGTCTGCTTCTGTAGATGTTTATGTGGTCATGTGGCAGGCATGACTAGACACCGGAGAGCACGGAAGTGGTCCCTATTTATCTACTTGAAATTTCTTGCTTTCGAACTGCTAGGTTGGCAGGAGCTGGGATGAAGATGGGAGCTCACTCCGTCCTGCAGTATTTGGGTATCGAACTGCTGACCTTCCGCCTCCCAGTCAGCATCTTAGCCACTCGAGCCACTGCAGTCCATTTGGATCACTTCAAATTTGCCCCCCATTTGATTACTGATGCTCCGCTTGCCAACTCCTTCTCCACCTTTCTGTAGAAGATGTACTTTGAGGTGTTCTCCTTCCACCCTCCTCAGCTTCTCTGGTGGAATGCTCCCCGAGAAGACTTTTCATGTGCTTGAAGTGACATTTATCTCTTTCAAAGCAGAAATGTGGGGAGCTTAAGCTAAAGAGAAGTTTGTCATGTTTGTGCCATCTTCCTTTGGGATTTTCTCTAGAGGCAGTGTGTGTTGGTATTTATTTATTTTATTTATTTATTTAGTCGTATTTATATATACCGCCCACTCAGGCAGAACCCGACTCGGGGCGGCATTACAACAAATTCTAAAAACACATAAAAACACTTTAAAAACCCCATATCCCACCCACTTAAAAAACCCCTTATCCCACCCATCCATCCCACCCACTCTAAAAAAGGAAGAGAGAGTTCTTAATTCTTTACGTAAGCCAGCAGGCGGGGACTGTGTTCCCATTCGGGCCCCACACCTGCCCTGCCAGCCAGGTCTTCAATCCTTTCCTGAAGGGCAGCAATTCTCTTTGAAGTCTTAGATCTGTTGGCAGGAGGTTCCAGAGAGTTGGTGCAGACACGGAGAAGGCCCTCCTTCGGGTGCTGGACAGATGTGCACCCCTAACTGATGGCACTATTAGAGAGCCCCTCCGGTCCACTCTGGTTGGACGGGCAGACACTCTTGGGACGATGCGGTCTATAAGGTATCCTGGCCCACTGCCATATAGGGCTTTAAAGGTCAAGACCAGCACCTTGAATTGCACCCGGAGACAAACTGGTAACCAGTGCAGCTCCCGAAGTAGCGGTGAGGCATGGGCATATCGCCCACATCCCATCACCACCCGGGCTGCCGCATTCTGGACCAGCTGCAGCCTCTGAATGGTCGTCAAGGGCAGCCCCATGTAAAGCGCATTACAATAATCTAGTCGGGAAGTAACCAGAGCATGGGTGACCATAAGCAAGGAGCCCCGGTCCTGGAGCATGCGCAATTGGCGAATCACCCGAAGTTGGGCAAAAGCCCTCCTGGCCACAGCTGCCACTTGTTCTTCCAGCAGCAGCCGTGAATCCAGAAGGACCCCCAAGTTGCGCACTGGGTCTGTCTGGGGCAAAACCGCCCCATCCAGTACCAAAGGTGGTAACTCCCTGGGTAACACGGGGGCCCCTATCCACAGCCACTCTGTCTTGCTGGGATTCAGCCGAAGCCCATTGGCCCCCATCCAGACCCCAATGGCCTCCAGGCATCCGGAT
Source organism: Bradypodion ventrale (assembly GCA_035047345.1). NCBI lineage: Eukaryota > Metazoa > Chordata > Lepidosauria > Squamata > Chamaeleonidae > Bradypodion > Bradypodion ventrale. The sequence continues at coordinate 6,885,741 of JAWDJE010000011.1, read as the reverse complement.
AGGATTTCAACAGCATCACTGGTATGTGTGTGTGTGCTTGTGAGACAGAGATCAATCAATCAATCAATCAACTGATCAATGCCTATGAGAGCACTTTTGTGTAGGAAGTCAGTCCATCCTGCATGGAGACATATAATAGGACTATGATGGTGAACCTTGGCACTCCAGATGTTCTTGGACTTCAATTCTCAGAAGTCCCTGTGAATCCACACGAATGGGTTTACTGCGATTCCTCCGGCCCACACCACCCTCGTCGCTCCTGGAAGCGGAAGTAAAACATGCCCGAATGGTAGGCAAATATACTTTCAGGGATATTTTTTAATCCATTTTAATAGCTATTTTTTGTGGTGTATTGTAACCTGCTATCAAGACGTCAGAAGTACACAATACGTGAGTCATCTAAATCCCCAGTATGACATTTATATGGGATGGAACTTCTGAGGAGTTTAAGTAAGTAAGTAAGTAAGTAAGTAAGCAAGCAAGCAAGCAAGCAAGCAAGCAAGCAAGGAAGGAAGGAAGGAAGGAAGGAAGGAAGGAAGGAAGGAAGGAAACAAACACTGGCTCTACAGGAGAATAACTTCTTCCAATAGCATGAATAATTATCAAGGGTGTGAAAGATTAAAGTGGATATACAAAGGGATTTTCAGCAAGTTGCTAGCATCCTAACTCTGTTTACAAATGAGGAAAAGCAGCTTGGCTCTATCTTATGCCATGGTGATCTCCTCTTCCCCATTAAGGATTCTAGCAGCTCTCCATCGGGCAGAGAAACAGTGTGGGGAGAAAAGGTAGTTATTTGAAAGAAGAGCTTTCCACTGAGTTAGGAAAATACAGGTATAGCTCTTGCTTTCCTTTGATCCACCACGTATTTTCCTCAGACGGAAGTCACACTGGGTTTAATTAGGAGTGTGGCAAAGCTACGCCATGGGTTGCAATCCTGCACACAATTACATGGAAGCAAACTCCACTGAAATGTGGGAGTCTTGTTACTTAAGTAAAGGCGAACTGGACAAGACAGAACGGCTTTAAGCCCCACTGAACCCAATATCGATTTACCATCATTTCTTGTACTAATTTGTGCCTTGTCGTCTGTGTTACACTGAAAATTGGGGGTGGGGGGGGGGGTTTGCACTAACATTTTGCAGTTTGATATTCTGAGCTTATTTCAAGATGGGCCAACATCCTTCCCAAGCTGGGTATGATTTCAAATGGGCTCTCTGTCATTAATCTTCCCCGCGAACAGCTCCTAGCCTTACAATTTGTTAAGCAAGAAAGGTAGAAAGGATTGTACGCTTTTTGAACAATATTGCAACATCTAGTTAGAATGCAAGCGCGGCGCCAAAATGGCCGCCGCGCCCTTTGCGGGCCCCCCCCCACAGGACAGAGAATCCGGGTAGTTAGGGGCGTGGCCAGCTCCCTTATAAAAGGGGTGGCCACGAGGCAGCCGAGCTGCCATTTTACCTCAGCGACGGAGCGGAGAAGTTTTTTCCCCTGTGTCTCCGTCGCTCGTTAGCTTACCGGGAAGCCTTTTGGTAGCGATTCTGCCTTGCCGGCTTCCCTTTTCTGCTTCGGAGGAAATGCCTTCGAAGAAGAAGGCAGCTTCGAGTTCAGCTCGCGCTGTTAGGAGGCGCAACCCAGGTCGGAGGACCGCGGTGCCGCCTCCTCAGCAGCCACCTTTGCCAGCCCCGGCCGGGGCTAGCGGAATGGGGTCTATTGCCCCTTGGCCCGGAGTGGGCGATCAGAGTACGGGCACGGAGGAGGTTCCGGCCCGCGGCCCACGAGCGGTGGACACCGCTCCTGCTCCTGCCCACTCTGTCGGGCCTACTCCTCTTGGGCCGCAGCCTCTCCCCGGGCCCTCTAGCCTTGGGGGGGGTGCGGCCCCCTGCCTTGGCAAGTTTCTCCACCAACCCTGCCGGGCTTCGGTGCTGGCCAATGGCCATATGTGGGTCCCGGGGTACAGGGACCTGTACCCATGCCTGGACCTGGCGGGCCGGCCGGCCCTTTGCCCATGGTCAACGTGGACACCTTGCTGGCCCGCATTGCGGCCCTGGAGGCGTCGTTGGCTCGGGCCAGTCAGGCGGGTGCCCCCTTCGGGGTTTCTTTTGAGGCGCTGTCGGCAGGAGGACAACAGCCGGTGGGGAGGGTCGAGCTGCTGCAGGCGCGTGGCGCGGTTTCGGCCACTGCCTCGCAGCTCCCCAGCCAGCAACCAGGTGCGGGTCAAGCCCCGGTGATGAGCTCTACGTCGGTCGTGAGCTCCGACGCCCCCAGTGGGCCGGAACCCCCGGTGGGGGCGGCCCGCGGGGGTGCAGCATGTGAGTATACAGTGCAAGCTAGTACATCCACACACATTCCCAATCAAGGGGGGCCTTTCAATGGCCTTGGCCTCGCGCGGGTGGTGCGGGGGCCACGCTGTCGGCGACCCACCCGGCGACGACGACTGCCACCTTTGGCACTGGGGTGGGCATTGGTCCTTACGCTGCAGGGAATGTTCTGGGGGTGGTTGGGTTAGCTCAGGCCCCTTTTACCAGGCCGGCTGTCCCCTTTTCAGCTTTGCCGACGGCAGGGTATTCCTTGCCATTGGGTGATCACCTGGCACAGGCTACTAGGGAAAAGATATGGCGAGGGGAGTACGTAGATATCTTCTCACTCCTGAACAGAGAGCCCACCAAGGAGGAAAGGGAGGGTCAGGATGAGAAGGACAAGGAGCAGGCACGCCGCCGTAAGCCGCCGCGTACCTGGGCCAACTGGCTCCCCGCTTATTTAATATACATGGTGGTATATTTGAGGGCGCGGCCGGATTTAGCTATTCCCATGGTCCAATATTTGGACAACATATATAGGGCGATGGTCGATTTCCCGGGCCCCTCATGGCTAGCATATGATGAGGAATTCCGTATGAGGATTCCCCTCCACCCCGAGATGAGATGGGATGAGCCGTGCCAGAGGCTGTGGCTTTTGTATATGACACCCACACGCCCTGCCCCGGGGGATAGATACCATTGCGGACATGCGGTCCAGCGAGCGGCTCCAGCGCAGGCTACCCGCCAGGTGGCGGGGCAGGGGGTTCCAGCCCGCCTGCTGTGCTGGACTTTCTCGTCAAATGGTTCCTGCAATCGAAAGAACTGCAGGTATAAGCATGAGTGTCCCACATGTTCTGGCCCCCACGCAGCCTCTGCTTGTCCCAAGCCTGGGGGGGCGCGAGGCAGAGGGAGGGGTGGACAGTGGGCTGGCAAGGCTGCCACGGATGGAGCTAGTTCTCCAAAAGGCCCCCTCCCCAATTAAGGTGGACATGCTGGAGCGCTGGCTCGCATCGTACCCAAAGGGGGAGGACGGGGAGTATCTCCTTCAAGGTTTTAAGCAGGGATTTCGTATCCCTTTTATGGGTGATAGGTCCCCTCAGGATGCTCCCAACCTTTTATCTCTCAGAGGAAGGGAGGAGGTGGCTGCGGCCAGCATTAAAAAGGAGTTAGACGCGGGCAGGGTCGCTGGACCTTTCCCCGCACCCCCGTTTCCCAATCTGAAGGTCTCGCCACTGGGTTTGGTCCCCAAAAAGTCCCTAGGTGAGTTTCGCCTTATTCATCATTTGTCCTACCCAGCCGGCCGATCGGTTAATGACGCTATCCCTGATGACCTTTGTTCAGTCAGGTATACATCATTTGACCATGCGCTGCGCATGGTGCGCTCATGTGGCCCGGGTGCCCTGCTGGCCAAGTGTGACATTAAGTCGGCTTTTCGCCTCTTGCCAGTGCACCCGGGCGACTTTGAGTTGCTGGGTTTTAAATTTAAGGGGGAATATTATTTTGATAAGGCCATGCCTTTTGGCTGCTCCATATCATGCTCGGCTTTCGAGCGTTTTAGCACCTTCCTGGAGTGGGCTTTCGTCCGCAGGTCAGGGTCCCGGTCTGTAGCCCATTACCTGGACGACTTTTTGTTCGGGGGTGAACGGGGCTGGGACACGTGCGCACGTCTCCTTAACACATTTCAGACGCTAATGGAGGAACTTGGTGTCCCTTTAGCGCCTGAAAAGACCGAGGGCCCATCGACCAAGCTAGTATTCCTGGGGGTTGAGATTGACACAGTAGTGCAGGCTTCTAGGTTGCCGGGTGATAAGGTGTCCAGGATAGTGGCCCTTATCTCGGAATTGCTGGCAAAGCGTAAGGCATCCCTGAGGGAACTGCAGGTGCTACATGGGCACCTTAATTTTGCTTGCAGGGTGGTCGCACCGGGCAGGGCTTTTGCCCGGCGCTTATGCGACGCCATGGCAGGGTTATCCAGGCCCCACCACAGAGTCAGGCTCACCCGGGGTATCAGGGCAGACATGTTCGTCTGGTTGCAATTCCTGAGGGAGTTTAACGGGGTCTCATTTTGGAGGTCTGACCTCCTGGCATCCCCCAATTTCCAGATCCAGTCTGATGCCTCAGGATCCCTGGGTTATGGGATGTACTTCAATGGGAAGTGGGCCTATGGTGGGTGGCCACCGGCATGGGCAGGCACAGGTCGCCTGCGGGATCTCACATACCTGGAATTTTTTCCCATTCTGGGGGCTTTGATGCTATGGGGCGAACAGTGGGCTAATTCGGTGGTGCATTTCTGGTGTGACAATGCAGCTGTTGTACACATTGTCAATGCACAGACTTCCAAATCGCCCAGGGTTATGGATCTAGTGCGCCATTTTGTGCTGCGCTGCCTGCGCCTCAACGTCTTGTTCAGGGCCAGGCATGTCCCAGGGATTAATAATGATATTGCTGACGCTTTGTCCCGCCTGCAGATCTCCCGGTTCCGCGCCTTGGCCCCGGATGCGGAGGAATTTCCCTCGCCACTCCCGGACGAGATGTGGACTATTGGCAAGGAGAGGTGAACCGGGCGATTGGCCTGTCACTAGCGCCACGCACGCGTAAGGCGTATCAACAAGCATTCAATTCGTACAGGGCATTTGCTACTCAATTTCTCTTGCCAGAGACCTGGCCTATCCCGGTGGACCATGTTCTGCGGTTCATGGTTCACCTGCATGCACAGGGCCTCACACCTCGCACCATAGCATCCAAGCTCTCGGCGTTGGCTTTTATGGCCAAAGTGGGGGGTCATGTGGATACCACCTCTGACTTCCGGGTGAGACATGTTTTGGAGGGGTGGGTGCGCGAGCGCGGGCGTTGCCCGGACGACCGGCACCCTATTTCCCCAGGGGTTCTTACCCAGTTGGCCCGGGGCTGGCCAGGCCTCTGTTTTGATCATTATGAGGCAGCCCTTTTTCATGCAGCCACAACGGTGGCATTTTTGGAGCGCTCCGCGTCAGCGAACTCGTGATGCTGTCTAAGGCGGATGCAAGTGGTAGGGCACTGGAACTCGAGGATGTCTATGTTGCCAAAGACTGGGCCCAGTTGAGGATACGCTCCTCTAAAACAGATCAGCATGGCGTAGGCAGTGGTGTAAGACTGCTACGGTGTTCTTTGGCAGACATCTGTCCGGTTGGTGCCCTGCAGGAATTCCTGGCACTGCGTGGCGTGCACCACGGCCCGTTTTTCTGTCACCAAGATGGGTCTCCCCTTACTAAATTTCAGTTTTGGAAGGTGACAGCCATAGCCCTCACCAGGGTGGGCCTACCAGGTGCCCGTTATGGCACACATTCATTCCGTATTGGTGCAGCCTCTACAGCAGCTGCTTTTGGGTACTCTGGGGCTGACATACGCAGCATGGGGAGGTGGGGCTCGCAATGTTTTCAGTTTTATGTGCGCCCACTCCCGCCATGAGTACCAATCCAGTCACCTTACCGCCTTTTTTCTCAATTTTCTTACAGACCCTGGGTGTCGTATTACACCGGTGACAGTATGGCTGGTGGGCCACAGCTATGTGCACAGGGCAGCGCGTTACGCTGCGGCGACAGAGTGGGACCCCGACTGGGACTGGGTGACCACGCCAGTCTCGCATGGCATGGTAAGCCTGGGATGTTATGGCGGGAGCTGCGGCCTTTCCTTTTTTCTGGCCTGGGTGCTGACCCGCCTGACATTCTAATCATCCACCTGGGGGGCAATGATTTGGGCCAGGTCACCGGCTTATCGCTCAAGCATGCGATTTGCGAGGAACTCGCCTACTTGCATTATGTCTGGCCTGCCACAACCCTGGTTTGGTCGGACATTGTTCCGCGCCATTCTTACAGAGGGGGCGTTAACCTCCTGGCCCTTGACCGCGCTAGGCGCGCGGTCAATAGGGCGGTGGCGCGGTTCCTTGCCAACAGGGCTTGGGGACGGGTCAGTCGTCACCCCGCTATTAGCCTACGAAATTACGACTTGTATGCAGGGGATGGGGTCCATCTGTCGCGAGGAGGTATGGACCTCCTGTTGGGTGATTGGCGAGCAGGCCTGTTGACCGAGCTGACGGTCTGGGGGGGGGGGCGTCAGGTCTTCTTTGAAGCCCCTCCGTGTGGCGGGTAGCACTGGTAAGGTAAACAGTATGACCCACAAGTATCCGGCAGGTTCGCAATTGACTGGACAACACTAGACAGGAATAAATTAGTTAAACGTTGTCCGGTCAACGACGAACCAGGCGATGGGGTGATGACGATTGCTAACCAGCATGCATCACCCCTGTGATTTCACGGATACGCGTCAGAGGGTGGGGTCATAAGTTAGTTATTGACTACGGTCAACAATTTGTTTGTTGTCAACAAACAAATTGATACAAATTGATACATTGTAACCAATTGCCGTTGGCAATTTTGGGGTGGTACCTTACCAGTGTTACTTCGGCCTGCTTGCCTTAGGAATTATGATTGGTCGTTTTACCAATACAAATTTATAATTCGGACTAGGGCATTGAATCAATAAATGTGGCCCTATGCTGTTATCCACTTTCAATGTTGTCTGTGTCCGTAATTGGGGGGGTGCGCCTGCAAACAACGTGTGGAAGTTGGTCTGTAAGATGCCACAATTCTTTTTCCTTTATCTATTGTTGTTATTTTAATTTATGTTTTATTTTGTTTCTTGTCAGATAAGTCGCTAAGACGCTGACTGGGAAGCGGAAGGTCAGCAGTTCGATTCCCGAGTACTGCAGGACGGAAATGAGCTCCTGTCTTCATCCCAGCTCCTGCCAACCTAGCAGTTCGAAAGCAAGAAATTGCAAGTAGATAAATAGGGACCACTTCGGTGGGAAGGTAACAGCGTTCCGTGTGCTCCGGTGTCTAGTCATGCCTGCCACATGACCACGGAAACGTCTGCAGGAGCAGGCAGCGCTGGCTCTTCGGCTTAGAAACAGAGATGAGCACTGCACCCTAGAGTCGGATACGACTGGCTTTCGAGCAAGGGAAACCTTTACCTTTACCTATGCCTGCACAGACCAACATGGCTACCACTTTTGCAAACTACAACAATCCAAGTCACTGGGTCCAGGCATATAGACTAAAGATCCATCCACCTCAGGAAGAGACTTGCACGGATACAAACAGACATCACTAAATTCAAACAACAATATTTGTTGTTCAGTCGCACAGGCAAGTCCAACACTTTGCGACCTCATGGGCCATTGCACGCCAGGCTGCGCTGTCATTCTCCGCAGCTCACTCAGGTCTATGCCCATTGCGTCTATGATGCCATCCAGCCATCTCATCCTCTGCTGCCCCCTTCTCCTTTTGCCTTTGATCGTTCCCAGCATCAAGGCCTTCTCAAGTGAGTCCTCTCTTCTCATTTGGTAGCCAAAGTCCTTGAGCTTCAGCTTCAGTATTTGTCCCTCCAAGGAGCAGTCAAGGTTAATTTCCTTCAGGATGGACTGATTCATTCTCCTTGCAGTCCAGGGGACTCTCAAGAGTCTCCTCCAGCACCACAGTTCAAAGGCGTCTATTCTTCTGCGCTCAGCCTTCCTTTTGGTCCAACTTCACCATATTTAACAATTAAATTTTGACTTATATAGAGGGGGCCCTCGAAGCTTGTTAGCACATCTTAAAAACGATTCTTATCCTCCATCTCGGTTTTCCTGTATAACAAATAAACTCAAACAGATTGGCCTTGCCATTGATGATCTATTGCTAATAATAACAACTAATAAGCAGACTTTTAGAACTGGAATACCAAAAAATGTAGGCCTGCTCAACCTTTTGTATGCTCTCCCCTTACGTTAGACATTGGATCCTTTTTGGGTAAAATGGTGCATTATTTTTATGACCTAGCGATCCCTATTCACAGAAGAGCTTTCTTTCTCAGAGTTGCTTTTGGGGAGGTACAAACATACCTCTAAATACAAGAGGTTTTGATCTTGTGGATCTCTTGATTCAATCCAACATATTATACCTGGTTGCCATTTATATGAGTCTCTTTGCCAAAAATTTCTTTTAAACACCTTCTCCTCCTCCTCCTCCCCCAATTGGGTGTCAAGGCTCTTTTACTGTCACTTCTAGCAGCCTCCACTGGTGTTATTGAAATATTTCTTTGATGTGATCAATGGCTCATCCGGGGCTGCAGTGGCTCAGTGGTTAAGAAGCTTACCTTGTTAGCTAGAAGACTAGCAAGTCAGCAGTTCGAGACCTGGGTACTGCATGACAGATTGAGCGCCCGTCTCTGCCCCAGCTCTTGGGGGCATGAAAGGAGCCTCATTTGGGTGTTCCCTGAGTGGAATCTCTCTCACAAAAATCCTTTCAACCCAGAATAATTTCTGGCACAAAATTATTATTAATGGCTCATCAATGGCAATGCCAATTAGTTTGAGATTATTTGTTAAACCCCTTAAAGGATAACTTCCTGACAAAGGCTGTGCCCTCTTATCAATACTTGTTAAGTGACTCTGTGCCCGAACTTTCAAAAACAGTTGCCCAATTCCTAGACGAAGTACTCAATAGATACAGCAGCTGTAGAGCACCGTGATGGCGAACCTTGGCACTCCAGATGTTCTTGGCCTTCAAGTCCCAGAAGCCCCCATGAATCCACATGAATGGGTTTACTGCGATTCATCCAGCCCACACTGCCCTCGTCGCTCCTGGAAGCGGAAGTAAAACGCCCCAGTCTTATGTTTGAAGATATGGACTTGGTCCTTGATAGCTCACACTAAAGAGTAATTAGTTTTTTAAAGTGTCATAACATTTTTATTTTTATTTATGCAAGGAAAGAAGTTACTTTTTGGTAGCATAGGTAAATAGTTAGAATGACTAGCACTTAATTTTTTTAGGTATAACAAATTGTACCTATTAACTTTCAGCAGACAATTTAAAAGGATACTTTAAAGCATTTTAGAGCTACTGGAGAAGTCCCCCCCCCCCCCCCCGCCCCAGGTTTTATGCCCTTCTCTTGCCAATCCTAAAGGGTAAAGTCATAATCCTTTGCTTTTGACTTTTTAAAAATATTTCTAAGCTGTGATATCACAGTCAGTCACTAGAGCAAGGGGTTCCCAACCTAAGGCCTGTGGGCCATATCTGGCTTACAGCACCATTTCATGTGGCCCCCCACCCCCTCCAAGAGCTTTCAAGAAACAAAATGGCCACCCCTTTGAAGTTGTTGGGACAAAATGGCCACCCACTCCATGCAGGCAGGGCAAAATGGCCATCCAGCCCTCAAAGCTGACAGAGAGAGCATGACCCGGCCCCTTGCTTGAAAAGGTTGGGAACCCCTAGTAACTAGAAGATACCAAAGAATATTCTGCTGCATTTTCTTAGTCTATTGACAACCACAGTGCAATGCTTTGGTAATATGCAGCACAACCAGGTACTACTGTGATAATGGCAATCTCTACCTATCCAGCCAGGTTACACACATTGCTAGTCAACATTCTCCCCTCCATTGTCTTTTTCTTCTGCCATATCTGAATCCGAATATAGGCAATCATCATGGCAATCAGCCATGAAGACTGTCCTGAGACTATAATGTCACAGCCTTTCATCTGCCTTCCGCATCGCAGCATGACCCCGTACCACTGATCCAGTTCCGCAAGTCCCTTTCTGGTCCTGGCCCTTTTGGCATGCAAAGTTCTCTTCAGCCCCTGGCCTGGATTTATGAAGCTTCTGCCCTCCATCAAGATGGATTCAAGTGGGATTTAATCTACTTGGGGACCATCACCCTTCCCTGTGGACTTGGGCACCCAAGGCTGTTAGCCCTCAAGGTGGTCATGTTAGTTAACCAACTGACACTTGGTGTTGAGTTGCTGGCAGTATGGTCTACTCTATTACCATAGCAGGATAACCTGGCCAAACTGGACTCCACTTCATCATAGGAAGTAATTAAATCACAGGAATAATTTCTAACACACACAGGCAGAGAGTTAGACATTGTTCCTATGATTTAATTGCATCATATGACAGAGGGGAAAACATTGACCATGTGCCTGCTCACTCGTGTCCATGAGTTACTGTCAATGGGCAACTTCAAAGATCTTGTTTTCTAATTTCTTCTTTAAGTCAGATTTAGATTCCATAGCATCAAATAGGGGACACCTTCAAAGAGAGGACTGTCCTCTGCAAAGGAGGACCCAAGTCCATCCCATGCTCAATGCAGGCTTCAATTGTGTTAAAGCAAGCACTGTTCAGATGTACATGAAGCAGCATGGCTGCTCCCACAATATGGAATAGGGTTATCCTCATCAGGTCACAATGTGGAACTTTAGTGTCACTCCAGGTGTAGTGATAAATGTCAGATCAAGCAGTCCTGGATAAAGAGAATATATTATTTTTGAGTAAAGGTAAAATTCATTCTTGCTTGAAAGCCAGTCATATCCGACTCTAGGGTTCGGTGCTCATCTCCATTTACAGCCAAAGAGTCAGTGTTGGCTGCATCTGCAGATGTTTCCATGGTCATGTGGCAGGCATGACTAGACACCAGAACACACTGTTACATTTGCAATTTCTTGCTTTGAACTACTAGGTTTATTCATTAAGTTCAGTGTCTTAACCACTTGAGCCACCACAGTCCCTGTGGCTCACTGCAGTACCTGCGGTACTGCAGGTACTGTGGTGAGACACAGGGACTGTGGTGGCTCAAGTGGTTAAGACACTGAACTTGCTGACTGGAAGGTCGGAGTTCGATTCCCGCGTACTGCATGACGGAGTGAGCTCCCATCGCTTGCCCCAGCTCCTGCCAACTTAGCAGTTCAAAAGCAAGAAATTGAAAGTAGATACATAGGTATCACTTTGGTGGGAATGGTAGCAATTCTGTGCTTCGGTGTCTACCCATGCCTGCCAAATGACCATGAAAATGTTTGCAGATGCAGAGAACGCTGGTTCTTTGGCTGTAAATGGTGATGAAAATTGCCCCCTAGAGTCAGACAAGGGGGAACTTTACCTTTACTTTTAATATTATCATCTTTGAGTTCCAAATATCAGAAAAGACAAGATACAGAAAAGAACTACAGTAAAACCCCTACTTATGAAAAAAGTCTGTTCTGTAGACTTTTGCTTAAATTGAATATTTTTGTAACTCGAAACAAACTCATAGGAAAAATTATTTGTTTACGTAACTCGAAGCAAACCCATAGGGAAACGAATTTTTATGTAACTTGAAGCAAACCCCGTCTTACATATAACTCGAGTTACATAAAATTCGACTTACATGATGATTTTGTGCTAAAACCATGTCCCGATTTACACAATTTCCTATGGGTTTGCTTCGAGTTACATAAAGATTCTTTTTCCTATGGGTTTGCTTTGAGTTACATAATAATAATAATTTTTCCTATGGGCTTGCTTCAAGTTACATAAAAATTCATTTCCCTATGGGTTTCCTTTTACATAAACATTTCATTTTTCCTATGGGTCTGCTTCGAGTTACGTATAAAATAATTTTTCCTATGGGTTTGCTTCGAGTTACATAAAAATTCATTTCCTTATGGGTTTGCTTCGAGTTACGTATAAAATAATTTTTCCTATGGGTTTGCTTCGAGTTACATAAAAATTCATTTCCTTATGGGTTTGCTTCGAGTTACGTATAAAATAATTTTTCCTATGGGTTTGCTTCGAGTTACATAAAAAAACCGATTTAAGCAAAAGCCTACAGAACAGACTTTTTCTTAAGTGCGGGTTTTACTGTACATCAAAACCAGGATTTTGTGATCAGTTGACATGAGAGGAATGTACGCAATTTAGAACCAAAACGTTGTTTTGTGATTTGTTAAAATTCACAAGCAGCCAGTCCCCATCCATGCCCTTATTCATTGTGACTTACTAAATTGTTGGTCTCATGATTCTTATAAGGTCTAATTCAGTACAGGTTTCCCCTTAGTGATGCATTTAAAAAAAAACTGATAAGGGAAATGAAATGGAAGGATTAAACAAATGGCTTCACAATACGCCAAGTAGTTTAGTGCATACGCCAACAGGCTGAACGCTACTTAGCAAAATGATTTTAACATGCCAGGCAGTGTGAAAATGTGGGAAAGGAACCAACGTGACAACAAAGATTAGCCATTTGCTCCCTAACCTTATTTACAGAAGCAATCAGAGGAATTCAGGTCGAGTTAATGACCTTGTCTATAATTAATTCAATTGTCTACATGCTACGCTGATGCAGTAGCTGTATCAAGCACAGTTGCAAGGGGAATACGCAGGACTCCATTAAAAGTGACAGTAATAATGCATTTATTACCAAGGAAAAAAAATACCATGCCACACCACTGTGTCATAAATTCTGGATGTTAAATTATACTCTATGCTTTAGGAGCAATTCAATTAGTGAAATAATAATAACTAAAGCAAAGGCAAGGGGGAAGGGAGAGACAGAGAGAGAAGCTGGTAGCACACAAGAATCTCGGATAAAAAAAATTTGGCTGCCTAGTTACCAGCCGTTGTCTGCTTCTGCCATACAGTCTTTATTTTGAATTCTTGCCAGATGCTCCCTCCCTCCCTCTCCATTTTATGAACAAGTTGCAAAATGGAAGCTGAGGCTTTTTGAATCCAATTATGAAAAAAGTGCGTTGGAATCCATCGTTGGTTTTGAAAAAGGGATTTACACCCACCCGCACCCACCGCTGTGTTCAGATTCTGTATAGCAATTGAGGTAAGCACAGGTGTTGTTCATTACAGGCCATTGTGCACTGTCTGAATTCGAGGAACGGCAGAATTAAGATGGCTTAAAACTTGGCACGCATAACAAACAAGCGTGATTTGGAGGTTGTTTGCGAAGGCCTGGACATGGCTCATCTGGAGCATCGAATGCACCTGCTTACCCTTTTGGAAACCAAAACATTGTCATCAATCCGCTGCCTATTCCATGCGCTCTCCATGATAATTCTACAGGAACCTTAAATTTCCTCCTTCCCCTCAGGCTGTCGTCAGTGACAGAACTCCAGACAAGAGAAAAACAAGGATATAACAATTATCCCATGTAACGCGGCGCCTTGAAAGCTTTAAAGCTGCGCTCTTTGCTTGAGAGGATTGAGCATAGGCTATCTTATGAGCAAAGTACAAAATTGCTTCTCACTTGGGTTGTTATTTCCATCTCAGAAACAGTTCTGGATGAAGACTATTGTGTAAAAGAGATTATTTCTTTTCCACTTTCTCTGACCTTTTGCATCTACACCTCATGTCTACAAAACTAAACCCCACTTTTCATACTGAGTACAGTAATGCCTCATACAAAGTCCGCTTCGTACAACATCGAATGCATACAACATCGCCTAATTCCTTGGGAAAAGTTGCCTCATACAAAGTCGCTGTGACTTTGTATGAGGCATTGGGGTTTTTCCCCAGGTTGCAATGTGCCTGGGCCGTATAAAAGGCAGGACACATGCATGCATTGCTCTTGTGGGTTTTGCACGAGGCAAAGAGTCTTTAAGAGTGGTTTTGAGCGTGATTTTGGATTTTTTTAAAAAAAATTCATGAGAATTTTTAAAAGCATTCCTGGGATTTTTGCAGCATTCTTCAGGTTCTTGGACAATCAGGGTTGTTTGACATGTTTTTGCAATGTTTTTAGCCTTTAGACAATGATTTCTTAAAGTTCTGTCAGTTTCTTGTTTGTTTCCTTGCCTTTGTCCTGAAGTCTGTGCTGTTACAGTACAATGTATCTCTATGGAAATGACGTTGTATGAGGCATCGCGGCAAGGATTTGGACGTTGTATGAGGCATCGTGGCTAGGATTTTTCATGCCTCATACAAAGTCCAAATCCGTATAAAGTCCAAACTTGTGGAACCAAGTTTGGACGTTGTATGAGGTATCACTGAATTTGGTTTTACTTTTGAACTCTGCAGGAACTATCCACAGTGCTGAAATTTAGCAACACCGGTAAACTCTGGGCAAACAATCCAGAGTGGATTTATTGACAACTTCCTGAAATTGAAGCCACGAGTCTCTACCTGTGAATCACACCATGAATAAGGATTTGAAGCATCTAGTGATGCTGGCCAGGTTATCCTGGTAATAGAGTAGATCATACTGCCAGTGACTCAATGCTGATCATCAGGCGGCGGTTAACTAACCTGACAACCCTCAGGACTAATGGCCTTGGATGCCAAAGTCCTCACCAAAGGGTGATGGTCCCTAAGTGGATTAAACCCCACTTGAATTCATCTTGATGTAGGGCAGCAGCTTCATCAATCCTGGCCTCAGGCTAATGAGGACTTTGTGTACCAAAAGGGCTTGGCACCAGAAAGTGACTCGCAGAACTGAATCAGTTGTATGGGTGTCACACTGCGATGTGGAAGGTAAATGGAAGGCCACTGCATTATATTCTCAGGACTATCTTCATGGCTAATTGCCATGATGATTGCCACTATTCAGAATTGGATAAGGCACTTGAAGAAAAAGAAGAAGAAGCCATGCTGGAAGACTTTACCATTGACCTCTTGGTTGGCTCCATAAAAGTATCCAGAATCTAAAACTTTTCCCAAGTTCTTTGTGACACCAAAAACTCTATCTTTCAAGACAGGAAAAACAATGGGATTTAGGAGAAACATTCAGGGTCTATCACTGAGTCTCTTCCGCCAGGCAGCTGTATCACTCTGTCTGATGGTAGGAACAGCTCAACTAGCAACTGGCATTCAGAGTCACTCAGCCTCTAAAACTGTAGGTCTCAGCTATAATGATTTAAGGTGCAAAAGATGCAGGAGGTAGGTGATACCTTTATTGGATCACTAAGAAAAACAAAACATTGTGTGAGCTTTTGTGGTTCAAGACCACGTCTTCAGGCATGCATTAAAATGACTTAAGGTGTTTACGAGACATGTCTTCCATTCAGTTGTTTAGTCACACTTTAAGACTATTCAAAACAGCAAGCCATCACTATGTTATCTATCATGTGGAAATGAGTTCCAGAAGTTAACATTTATATGAGTGAATATATGCAATGCCTGTTGAACATGCCCAGAATGTGTGTGTGCGTCCATGTCCTTACATGTTAGTAATTATACACCTTATACATATTGTACATCTACATACTTAGATGAGATTAATTGTAACATACATTATAACCTAGGGATGAATGAATTTCACTAGAGTGTTTGCTAGGGAACAATCTGGCTGGATTGGGTCCTTTTTCATAGAAACTATTTTAGTGAGAAGATTTTAGACAAAATCAAAATCCTTCAAATGGTAAAATACAGTACAATGATAAGCTTCTTAAAAGCATTTCTACACCATATGAATCATGCGAAGTTGCCCACCATGACAACTGCTAATAAAGCCAATGAATATGAAAATTGACCAAAGTTAAGTTCCTATATACCCATGCATTAAATAAAAGTAAAGTTATTTGACAGAACTCCATGGAAGATGTGTTGAGCTTTCAGTCTGTTACTTTCTTCCACATCATTATCACAGTACAAGAAAGGTAAAACACTGCAGGAATATAAATAAATTGAAAAGGCTCATAGACAATATCCTACTGTGGGCCTCATTTGCACTTTAAAAAAATGCCCTACAGACCTTATGTACTTTTAAGATTCATCTGAAAGATACATGAAGAAGTCTTCCAGTCAAAAAATGTACATATTTAATGGAATTAGATCTCTAGGCTAGGGAAAAAAAAGGTCAGAAGAAAAGGAAAAATATTAAAGTGAAGGCAGAGCGCACCTTTCTAGTGCTTTCTTGCTTTGATAAATATCTTTCGGAATATCATTTGCTAGACAGTCATGATTTAATGAAACAATGGTATGTAAAGATCTATATATCTCTATAACACCGCACACCCTGCAATATATAATGCGCTTGGTATGTTTTCTTGAGTTGCCATCTTGGGATCCCAACTGAACACCTCAACAACCATTGGGGTAAAAGAGGAAGCAAGGGAGGAGAAGGAGGAGGAGAAGGAAGGAGGAGAAGGAGAAGGAAGGAGAAGGAAAAGGAGGAGGAGATGAGTAGGAAGAAAAAGAAAATGAAGGAAAAGGAGGAGGAGAAGCAGCAGCAGCAATCTTGGGATGTCAACAGAAGTCTCAGGGAATCGAAAAGTTTCACCAGGCTGCCAGGCAAGGAGGCAGATCTCTGGCATACTGCTGAGGCAGGAGAAAGAGTGTGGAAGACCTCCATATATGTCGTGTGGAATGCCAGTCCCAGCATACCCCATTGAAGCTACTGGATATGAATTTCCACCAATTCAGGTGTAAAAAATGACTATGCTTACTTCTCTGGCTCGGAAGTGCTCAATTGCCTTATTAACATGGTTTTACTAAAAATTTGTTAAATCTTTTAACTAACATTTACTCATATATCTTTGTTGTGAGAATGATTAATAACATTTCATTACTTCCCAAACATAATTTTTTTTTTGCCTTCAGACATCAGTTTCGGGCCATTTTTCTTTTCTCTATGGGTTGTAAATAATAATAATATATAATAGGAGGAAAATGACATGTTTGCAAAGCAGCCCTGACACTTTATTTCTAGTGTTGTAAAAAGATAACGAATAATGGGGACACACGGATGCTAGCCATTGGGAGCACCCTTCTGAACTTCAAGGTGGTATATAACCAGAGGCAACAGCTACAACTTTGAGGTAAAATATGTACTTTTTGAGCAGACGTTCTTGGGTTCAGGCTGCAACATCTGCACGCAAGGCTGGGAGAAATCATACCTCAACCCAAGGGTTCCCAACCTAAGGCCTGTGGGCCAGATCTGGCCCATGACACCATTTCTTGTGGGCCTCCACCCCTCCAAGGGCATTCGAGAAACAAAATGTCTGCCCCCTTTGAAGCTGTTGGGGAAAATGGCCACCTCCATTGTCCAGGCAGGAAAAAAGTGGCCATCTGGCCCTTGAAACTGACTGAGAGAGCATGACTTGGCTCCCAGCTTGAAAAGGTTGGGAACCCTTGCCTTAACCCATGGGGAGTTGCTGCTGTGATCACCATTGACATGAACAGATGAGAAACCCCAAAGATCTGGCTCCAGAATCAGGTGGGTTTCTACCTGCCTGCCTACCAGTCTGATCATGGAGCTGCTGGGCTAGGTGAAAATAGGGCTAAATAATACATTTCGTCTCATAGGTTATTCTGGGTTGAAAGGATATTTTGCTGGAGAAACTCCACTCAGTGGGAGCCTGTATGAGGCTCCTTTCATGTCCCCAAGACCATTGTGCAGCACTCAGGCATCGAACTCCGACCTTCCAGTCTCTAAGCTCAGCATCTTAACCACTAAGCCACTCCAGTGCGAAATAGGGCTAAACTGGTAAGATTATTCTTAAGACTGTTTCATGAAATACTTCTTGAGTTACTACCTGAAGGGAAAATATGTTTAAGTATTTTATTAATTAATTTATACAAATATTTATTTATTATTATGAATGAAAATATTACAAATATATATCATGTTTCATGCCAGTATCGGTTTATTTAGTCACCAGCGACATATCCATCAACTGAGAAAATGACTTCAACAAAAAATGTATGCTCAGGTATGAGTAGCGGCCAACGACAACAATGATCTATCTATCTATCTATCTATCTATCTATCTATCTATCTATCTATCTATCTATCTATCTATCTATCTATCTATCCTCACAAGACCCCTATGATGCAGTCAGGTTAACAGGTGCTGAGTGGACTATGGTGGGCTTCATGGCTGGGTGGAGAACAAGAGGTGGAATTCCCCAAATTCTAACTGAACACACTCCACCCTACACTGGTGTTTAGAATGTATGATTTTAATTAATTTAATTTAATTATCACATTTATATACCGCTCACTCGGCCAAAGCCAACTCAGGGCGGTTCACAATAAAAATTAAAAACACAAGTTAAAAACAGTTAAAACAGTTAAAACTACCCACCCCCTAAAAACAAGGGCTGCAGGATCCAAAGGCACCATGGGGAAGAGTTCTTCTACACCAACCACCCAATGGAGGTTACCCTTCCACCTGCACCCCACACTTGACCCGCCAGCCAGGTTTTAAGATCTTTTCTGAAAGGCAGCAATTCCGTCCGAAGACGTAGCTCTGTTGGCAGGAGGTTCCAGAGGGCCGGTGCAGACACGGAGAAGGCCCTCCTCCTTGTGCCAGAGAGGCGAGCCCCTCTGGCTGATGGAACAATTAGAGAGCCCCTCCGGTCCGCTCTGGTTGGACGGACAGACGTCCTCAGGGCGATGCGGTCTCTTAGGTAACCCGGCCCACTACCATATAGGGCTTTAAAGGTCAAAACCAGCACCTTGAATTGCACCCGGAGACAAACTGGCAACCAGTGCAGCTCCCGGAGCAGTGGCAAAGCACGGGCATAACGCCCACACCCCATCACCACCCGGGCTGCCGCATTTTGGACCAGCTGTAGCCTCCGAATGGTCGTCAAGGGCAGCCCCATGTAGAGCGCATTGCAATAATCTAGTCTGGAGGTAACCAGAGCGTGAGTGACCATGAGCAAGGAGTCCCGGTCCAGGAGTGGGCGCAACTGGCGGATCACCCGAAGTTGGGCGAAAGCCCTCCTGGTCACAGCCGCCACCTGTTCCTCTAGCAGTAGCCGTGAATCCAGGAGGACCCCCCAAGTTGCGCACCGGGTCTGTCTGGGGCAAAATAGCCCCATCCAGAACCAACGATGGTAGCTCCCAGGTTAACGCAGGACCCCCTATCCATAGCCACTCAGTCTTGCTGGGATTCAGTTGTAGCCCGTTAGCCCCCATCCAGACCCCCACAGCTTCCAGGCATCTGGAAAGGACTTTGACGGCATCACTGGGGTCCCCATGGGCCGAGATGTACAACTGAGTGTCATCCGCGTACTGATGGTACCGCACCCCATGGGAACGAATGATCTCACCCAGCGGCTTCATGTAGATGTTAAATAGGAGAGGAGAGAGCACCGAGCCCTGAGGCACCCCTCATTTGAGGGGCTTAGGACTGGACCTCTCACTCTCCAACCACACCGAATGGGTACGACCCCTCAGAAATGAGGAAAACCAGGACCACACATTACCCTGGATTCCCAATCCTCGGAGCCGTCCCAGAAGGATACCGTGGTCAACGGTATCGAAAGCCGCTGAGAGGTCAAGAAGAGCAAGGACAGATGGGTGACCACCGTCCCGCTCCCGCCAGAGATCATCCATCAGTGCGACCAATGCCGTCTCGGTACCATATCCCGGCCTGAATCCTGACTGAAAGGGGTCCAGATAATCCGCTTCATCCAGCACCCCCTGCAGCAGACACGCCACTGCCTTCTCCAACACCTTCCCTAAAAAGGGGAGGTTAGAGACAGGCCTATAGTTGGTTAGGACAGCTGGGTCGAGGGAAGGTTTCTTCAGGAGGGGGCGCACCAAAGCATGTTTTAAAGGTGCAGGAAACACCCCCTCCCGCAATGATGCATTGATCACAGCCCCAACCCAGTCACCTGTCACCGTCTTGGAGGCTTTCACCAACCAGGTGGGACAGGGGTCCAATGGGCAGGTAGTGGCGCGCACAGCTGCAAGGAGCCTGTCCACTTCATCAGGGGCAACTGGCTCAAATCGGTCCCAGATGGTATGGCAAGACTGTACTCCAGCTCCCTCCGGACTCTCCCCATCCACGCCAGGATTAAACCCAGAGCGAATCCGATCGATTTTCTCCACTAGATGGTCAGCAAAGTCCTCAGCCGACCCCTGCCAACCAGGCACTGGGGTCCCCCTACCAAGGAGAGACCTGGTAACCCGGAACAGGGTGGCCGGGCGATATATGGACCTGAGTGAGTTCAGGCATATTGTAACAGGAAATTGTGCCAGTTTTGTGCTAAGTCATCACACTGAAGTGCAGGCCTGTGTTGGGCCACCGGGATACCAAGACAGGTGGCAGCATGCCTATACTTAGAACTCATAACTTAAAGGGCCACATCATCTTGGCAGTTTCCACTTTGGCTTTGCTCACCATGGGCTCCCCTCTGCCCTGTGGGAGAAACTCTGAAGCGCTTCAGCAGTGGCATGGAGATTTTATTAGCTCTGCGCCACTGCTGAAGAGCTTCAGACTTGCTCCCACAGGGCAAGGGGAGCCCCCGGCAGAAGAAACTGCCGAGGTGGTGTGGCCCTTTCAGTTATGAGTTCTATGTAGAGGTACATGGGCTGCCTACCCTGGTATCCCAGTGGCCCAGCACGGGCCTGCTGAAGTAAGCTTTACACATGTCTCCATAATTCCTGAAGGATCTCAGAGATAATCAATCTATTCAGAATAATCATGTGCTTTCCAGTGATTAGGCCACTTCAAGCCATCTCTGCTGCTACCAATCATTTTGAAGGAGAACGCCACAGACATCAAGAGGCTAAGTGACAAACATGAAAGCTTCATCAAACTCAACTATGCCCTCCACCAACTATTCAGTGTACTGTGTGTGGTTGCATGTTTCATGCCAGGATCGGTTTATTGAGTCACTAGAGACACATCCATCAACTGAGAAAATGACTTCCAGGGACAATGTATGCTTGGATACGAGTAGCAGTCAATGACAACAGAGGCCACTTCATACTCACAACTTGTTTGGCAATGTTGCCTTAGCAGTCTTCATATTACTGCTGATGAATATTTTTGAAGTGGTTCCTTTCTGCTGAATAGCAAATGACCTTGCGAGGTAACTAATTATTTCGAGATAGTTTTATTGACTTCCAGTAACCACTGGTTCTTCTGTTGCTTTGACAATAGTCATCATCTGCTTGTTGAGAAATGGATGAAGGCAGATGTTCCTACCTTTAACAAGTTTTAAATCCCAGAAGAATTGTCTGCAAAAGCCATAACCACAAATTGGTTTGCTATTTCTCTCCCTCTCTCTCTCCCTTACTCTTTCCTCCTCAGTTTTGCGTTACCTCCTGGACGGTTACATGATGAACCTTGTTTCAAACAAACTGTTTCTGACTTTTATGATCCTTCTGTGATCTAAGTGGCTATCTCATAGGTTATTCTATTATACAGTCCCACCCCCCCTCCATTGCTCTTGCTGTGAAATAACATCCTGGAAATTCCTGGGGACCATTTCAAATACTTACTGTATTGATTTACTATACCCAATGAGAGATTTCTGCTTAATATACAGCCAGCTATATAGAGAAAGAGGCTAAACCAGTGTTTCCCAACCTTTGGGTTTTGGACTTCAATTCTCTGAAGGCTAAGTCAATTCCCCAAAGCACTGATTAGCCAATGTACTGACTTAGGCTTCTGGGAATGGAAGTCCCTCTGTGGGATGTGGGCTCCACATTGGGAACCACTGGGCTAAACATTGGAGTGTGAGTGTTTTCTTTTGAAACCATCAAATCTACAGTAGTACTCTCCAAAAGCCACCTTACTGTTTGTGACTGTTTCCTTTTGGGTGGATTAATGTTTAATACACAGTGGGTTTTAGGTAACTAGCATAGTGGGACTCTTTTATTTAGTTACACAACAAGCCTCTTAAACCTCTTTGTGTATGGAGTTATTAAACCTAACACTAGCTTTGAGCTATAAGAGGCAACAGGAAAGCCAGAATGGGCAGATTTGGGTAGGGTGATTCATCCATGGGAGAGCTATCCTGCAGACTTTTTTTGGGGTTTGAATCTTTCTGGTAGTTTCAGAATTAACTTCATGCAATCATTCAGCATTTCTCCTATAGCGCAGAAGAGTAAAGGAGTAAGATAAATAGTGTAATCATAATTAGCCTAAAACTTTTAAACAAAGGAACCAAACCATGATTTTTCATGATTGTGTTCTTTTGTTGACTGCCAAAAGATATGGTAATAACCTCAGTGTAATTTTTTTCATCCAATAGCACCACAAGGGTTGCTGTCAGCTGAAAATAGCTAGAAAATGGATAGTGCTGCTTGCCTTACCAGCCTCTATGCTTCCACCTTAGATCCTTTCCACCTTTTTTCTTGATTTCTTGAGCTATTTTTGCTATTTGACAATGTTGACCACACCAACCTTTTTAATTTGACAGTATTACCTGCAGTTCTCTATGGGAGTGAAACATGGCTGTTAATGAAAGCCGAGGAAGAAGAACTATCAAGAGCCATAAGAGGCATGGAAAGATCAATGCTAAAGGCATCTCTTCGCGACCACATTCCCAACGCCCAGATAAGAAAACAAAGTGGAATCAATGAAGCTGTTGTCGAATATCATAAATGGAAATTGCGCTGGGATGGTCACGTTTCTCGAATGATGGACAGATGCTCGACAGCAACAGTCACTGAGTGGTGTCCCAGAGGAGTAAAAAGACCCCATGGCAGGCCCCTCAAAAGATGGGGAGACCGAATTGTGAAAAGTTTTGGTCAAAACTGAAGAAGAAAAGCGTGGCTGCAAAAGGATTGTAAAGCAAGTTTGGACCAGCAGGGATCCATCCCTTAATAGTCTGGTCAATCAAGGAATCAAGGAAAATTTGTTGCTGCCAGGTAGCATGTGAGTTACAGTGTGCCTCTTTGGGATATTCTTCCCAAAAGGTGAAACCCAACTTTTTTTGACCCTTTGCTTTCCTGGTTTATTTTTACCGTCTGGGTATGGCCTGCTGCTGCCTCCTGGACTCAAAGAAGAGAAGATGTCAAGTAGTGTGGGGAGAGAAATCTACCCATATTCTAGCACCGTGATGGTGAACCTTGGCACTCCAGATGTTCTTGGACTTCAATTCCCAGAAGCCCAAGCCCCCTGTGAATCCACAAGAATGGGTTTACTGCAATTCATCCGGCCCACGCTGCCCTCGTCGCTCCCAGAAGCGGAAGTAAAACATGCCTGTATGGTTTAGGCTCTTCTGGGTTAACCCTTCCTCCGTACGGGTGCATTTTACTTCCGCTTCTGGGAGCAACAAGGACAGCGCAGGCAGGATGAATCACAGTAAACCCATTCGTGTGGATTCACAGGGGGCATGGGCTTCTGGGAATTGAAGTCCAAGAACATCTGGAGTGCCAAGGTTTGCCATCCCAGTTCTAGCAGATTGAGTTGCAGGAGACTGAAGCTTGATTTGCTCAGGTTTTGGGAAATGGAGCTGTGTGTATGGTTTTTATTTTGCTATCAGGGGCTGTGGTGGCTCAGTGGTGAAGAAGCTCGCCTTGTCAGTTGGAAGGCTGCCAAGTCAGCAGTTCGAGACCCAGGTACTGCATGATGGATTGAGTGCCTGTCTCTGTCCCAGCTCTTTGGGACATGAAAGGAACCTCATTTGGCCTCTCCTAAGTGGAGTTTCTCCAGCAAAAACCCTTTGAACCAAGAATAATTTCTGCCACGAAATTATTAGTATTATTATTTTGCTAGCTCTCCCCCCCCCCAAGTGTGTATGTGGGCAGGGTACATTGCTGTTTAATTGATTTTTAATTTGCTATATTTTTATTCTGTTAAAGGTGTATATTTTAATGTTTTCTTTGGGGAGGGAGTGACTGTTGTGTTTGCTTCTGTGTGGGCGAGTAAGCCAAGAAATGACATGTTGTGACTGTGCCAGTATGCTACTGGGCTGAGTGGATATTTGTACTGTTGCCTGCTTTTGGAGTAGGTTGCCTTATGTCTGTTATTTCTGTTGCCTTATCTCTGCTTTTCTGAAGTATCTTTAAGGGTTCTTTAGAGATTTTGGAGTGCCAGAAACCAAGAGCAGGGAAACACAAATCAAATAACCATAAAGAGGCTTTTCCTTTTGTATAAAACAAAAGGAATAGCATACGAAAAAAATACACACACACAAACTGAAAGAGGGTTGCCTTGAAAGAACCCACAACTAAACAAATATGAAAAATAATAATCATTGTGTATATCTCTACAGTTGAGCTATAGATGGGCTGGATCTTGGAAATTATTTGGGACCATCAACTTGACTTAAATTTGGACCAGTAGGACAGTGATGGTGAACCTTTTAGAGGCCAAGTGCCCAAACAGAGGAGCAGGGAAAACTCAGTGCTGGGTGGAGGGAGGAAGTGCTCCCATTGGGAGCTTGGGAAGAAGGACGAGGTAAACTCTGTGCTGGTTCTTTTGGTTCTTCCATTGGTACAGTGGTGGTGAACCTTGGCACTCCAGGTGTTCTTGGACTTCAATTACCAGAAGCCCAAGTCAACACTCCTGCTGATCAAAGCTTCTGGGAATTGAAGTTCCAGAACACCTGGAGTGCCAAGGTTCATCATCGCTGCACTAGCAAATCTTAGATCCGTGATGACAAACTTGGCACTCCAGGTATTCTTGGACTTCAATTCCCAGAAGCTCAAGTCTCTGTGAATCAACCCATTTGTGTGGATTCACAGAGACTTGGGCTTCTGGGAACTGAAGTTCAAGAACAGCTGGAGTGCCAAGGTTCACCACCACTGTCTTAGCTAGATCCCCTCTGCTGGTAAATCTCTGAGATCAGCCAACCGAAGGGCACTTTTGGCAGCACAGATAATTTTGTCAGCATATGGTGCTCGAAGAAGCTTCTGACTGTTTTAAGCCTATTACGTCCGGCATATCTTTGTTTTAAAATGGCACTATAACATATTAGTGCCACAATAGTAATGCAGATAGATGTACCTTTCCCTTATTCTGAGCCACATAGATTTATGTGCATCCCTTGAAAGAAGGGATCTGATTTTTTTCGAAGAAACCTGCAGATTCAGAAGCAACCAAAGAGACAGCACAGGCACATTTGGCTTAAATGCAGCTCACTCAATCAACAGAATTTACCAAAGTGCTTGACTTACTGTCTGTCAATTGCTTCTATGGGTCTACTCAAGTTGGGTCTAGTGCTCATCTGTTTCAAAGCTGAACAGCCAGTGCTGTTTACTTCTGCAGACGTTTCTGTGCATACTTGTCAACCTTCCGGGATTGGCCGGGATTTCACGGTTTTTGGCGCCGATTTGTGTCATTTCCCGCCCCGCGCTGCCAAAACCCCAGAATTTGGCAGCGGGGGGAAGGAGGTACTGCGCAGCCCTTCTGCGCAGGTCACTTTCCACGCAAGCAGCATAGCCTTCTACGCATGAGTAGAAGGGTTTTACGCTTGCGTAGCCCCGTTCTACGCATGCGTAGAAGGCGACCTGCGCAGAACCGTTTGCGCAGGTCCCGTATTTTCCGGAGCCACGGTTGACAGGTATGTTTCGGTGGTCATGTGGCAGGCATGACTAAACACTGGAGTGCACAGAATGCTGTTTACCTTACTACCGAAGTGGTCCCTATTTATCTACTTGCAATTTCTTGCTTTCGAACTGCTAGGATGGCAGGAGAAATATATATGTGTGTGTGTGTGTGTGTGTGTGTGTGTGTGTGTGTGTGTGTGTGTGTGTGTGTGTGTGTATTTTCACCTCTATTATCACAGAAAATGGAAAGGAGATTGAGATCTGCAAATAGCCTACTGCATGCATGACAGTTGTGGTTCTGCATTCAGCTGTGCAAAACTGAGTGTGAAATTGCCTCTCTGCTCCCTGAGTTGCCTCATGGCTGCCTCTCTCCTCTCTAATCCTGACAAGATGCCAGGATCATCTCTGTCAGCTGTTGATCTGATAACGTCACTTCACTTCCAATCGTTCCCCTTTCAACAACTCAGAGTTCAAGCTTCACATCACTCTGGTGACAAACACTAGAAAATTCCCTCCCATCTTTGCAGGAAGCTTTTGCCTCCGCCTTGAAGAGGCTGCGCGGCTTACTCAAGTACTCTTAAGCTGGAGTGTTTGTTTGCCTAGAGTTGTACAAAACACTGTCCCACACTGGCAAGAACATTTGCTTCTGTGCCCTCTGCTCTGTGCCCTAAACAGACATATTCTCAAACAGAAAACTGCCACAGTGATTTTAATTATCAATACATAAGTATCTAGTTAAGTCATGTCTCATGCACTTAAGTAAATAATAATTCTGTGCCATTTAATCAGTTCTGATTTCTAGTGACCCTTACCACAATAGGGGACTGTGGTGGCTTAGTGGTTAAGATGCTGAACTTGACGACTGGAAGGTCAGCAGGATAACAGTTCAAGACCCAAGTGCTGCACTATGGAGTGAGCTCCTGTCTCAGCTCCTGACAACTGAGCAATTCAAAAGCAAGAAATTTTAAATAGATATATAGGTACCCAGTGATGGGCTCCAAATTTTTTTTACTACCATACTGTAAATGTGGTATGGTGGCCGTGGCCAGGGGGGAAGCCCTGTTTTGCACCTGAATTAGGTTTCCCTTGCTCGAAAGCCAGTCATATTCGACTCTAGGGTTCAGTGCTCATCTGTACCACTTCAGTGGGAAGGTAACAGCATTCCATTTAGGGACCTTATCTGACAACATGATCACATCTCCGGAGCAATAAACAGCTCGGGTGGGGTGAGGGGAAGCCATTTTATGTCCCAAAATACTATCATCAGCCATTTTGAACTGCTAAGATTTCTGGGAGATGTAGCCCTGAACAACAAAATGGCCGATGTCAGCATTTTGGGGTATAAAATGGCTACCACCCCTCCCCACCCAAACAATGTAATCGTGTTGTCGGATATGGTCCCTAAACGCTGTGAAAAAGGTAAGGAGATTGCTCTCATATTTTTGTTGGGGGTGGGGATGCTCATATCCCAGAATTCAGGCATAAGCTGAAGCATTATTTTAACTAAATTCACAGTCGTATCCCAGGACAGTTGTAACCCAGGGCAGTCATATCCCAAGGTTTTATTGTACTCAAAAGTAGTTCTTCTTTTATGGGGTGCCCTAGGATTGTGCAGTTTGCCCATGACAGCATAAGCTTGCTGTTCTTTTAGGACACACGGTGAGGAATTGAACTCTCATTCTTTGGCTCCACAGCTAAATAACTAAGCCATCAAGCTACCCCATCTTAAAAAGCAAAGGTGTGGGTTCGATGTCCAGAATGGGCTGCTGCACCCCTTGACCAAACCCCATGAGATTCGGCACACACATACCTTGCGCACATGAGTAGGTCACTGTCAGGGTCCCAAAGCCCATGGGGGGTTGGCCCCTAAATTGATCAGCAAAGGGGGGTATATTCGACAGGAGGGTTTGTGTCTGCCCCAGTGCTAGGCGTACTAGGGGGGATTGTGATGTCATTGCTGAGCTCACATCACAGGCACACCCCTGGCCATTGGGTTTCCCAGGCAAGACTGGCACTCAGCTAGCCGGGTTGGGACCACCCGGGTGAAGCCGGGCACCCCTGCTAGTCATTTTATAAGAATTGTGTGAAATCAAGTCATTTCTGACTTAGGGTGACCCTGTCCAGAGGTTTTGAGGTAGAGAGTAGACTTATCAAAACAGTTTATCAAAAATTATCAAAAGTTTCAGATTTTATAAAAAATCGATTTAAAAATTATTGAAAATTAAGTGCTTATCAGTACAACCAGCATTTAATAAAATTATAGAATAACTGAGCTGGAAGGAGTCCCACCCCCTGCTCAATACAGATCTGACAGAGGGTTGTCCAGGTCTCTCTCAAATGCTTCCAGTGTTGAAGTGCTCACCACCTTGAAGCAGTTGCTTCCACCATTGTACTGCACTAACTGTTAAGAATTTAAATTAATTTAATTTAATTGTTAGATTTCTATAGTGCCCACTCAGCCAAGGCTGACTTAGTTTTCCTAATATTCAGCCTACTTCTGGCTTCCTTTAGTTTGAGCCCATTATTATGCATCCTGCTCTATGAGATGATCAAGAACAGAACCTGCTTTTACTCTTTTATGATTATCTTTCAAGTATTTGAAGAGTGCTTTCATCATATTCCCTCTCAATTTCCTATTCTCAATGCTAAACATGCCCAGTTCCTCCAGTCTTTCCTCATCTGGCTTGGTTTCCAGTCCTCTGATCATCCTTGTTGCCCTTCTCTGTACCTCTTCTAATTTGTTTGCATCTTTCTTAAAGCGTGGTGTCCAGTATTGGACACAGTACTCTCTAGATGTGGTCTAACTAGTGCTGAATAGAGGGGGACTAGTACCTCACAGGGTTTGCGGACTATATGTCTGTTAATGCAGTGTAAAACATCATGTTGGCCTTTTTTGAAGCCACATCACATTCTTGACTCAATTGTGTTGGCGCTGCCTTTCACTGAAAAGTTGTGCTCTTGAGCTTGGCACACCCATTTACCAATGACTCAAAACCCCTGGCAGATCCAGGCACACTCCAGCTGGAATTACGACAGTGGCAGGTAAGAGACTTTCCAAACCAACCAAAAAAATCTCACTCCCACCACTGATTAAAAATAACCACACGTTCTTTTCCTCTGACAGGACCCTTTGCCAATTTCCCCAAAGAGAAGAGAAATAAAACACACCACCCAACAAGTGCAAACACACAATTCAGAAGAATGGAAAAACTGAAACTCCATTGAGACCACAAATTAGTGTCTCTTTATTCCTGAACTCACATAGCTTATATAGAGGAAGGGGGGGGGGAGTTTCTCCTTACACACATAGCCATACATTTCCACACAATACAAATTTGACAGTACATGTTGACCTTACATTTGTCCAGACACATAGATTTCCCTTGTGTTTTCCCTGTTTTCTTATCGCCCCCACCCCCCTTGCACAGAGGGCAGAAATTGCTTACCCCAGAATTTAGGTACAAGGTGAAAGTCAGTTGCCTGACTATTCTTATGCAGATTTATATTTATAAAACATTGTAATAGAATATTTTCTAATACAGTACTCTTTCCCCCCACAACATTTTACCATTGCCTTCCTCTAGGGGGTGCCCTGGGACCGTGCAGCTTGTTCAAGGCCACAAAGGCTGGCTGTTCTAGGAGGTACTGTGAGGAACTGAACTCCTAGTCTCTGGCTTTGTCACCAAATGCCTAATGCATTAAAGGTCTATTAATTATCCCATATTTTCCTTCTGGATGTGTGGTTCCTCTTTATCCACACTTTTAGCAGATGTCCTCCTTTATAATCTAAGACACAAATTTCTCATAGCATATGATTTTCCTTACTCATGTTATCTTGCATTTAGTGGGGGGGTTTTGTGATTGGTCACTGGAAAGTGAATATGGGCTTATTTCACAAATCTGAGGCATGTAATGGGAAGGGAAGGAAAATGGCTTAATTTCAGAGAATATGAACTACAGTATTTCCATTACTGCTTAATCTTGTCCTTTCTGTCAGCTTCTGTAGATAGAATGGCAGCGCCATTCTTTTGCTTCATACAGCAGAATGCCTTGGGTCAACAATGCCTGGTTGCTATATAGTTATTGTGCTTTGCAGAGCATGCAGATAACTGAAACCATGGAATACAATGAATCTCATATTTAAGTGCACATGCTTCAATCGTAGAAGCAGGTGTGTATGTAAAAATGCCTCCTTCATTCTACATAGATCCTAACAAAATGGTTGCCATGACAAACACAATCCATTGCTTCTGAACATTACATTGCAGACAGTGTCCTCTAGTGGCCAGCTGTGGTAATGCATCATAGAAATAGATATACAGTACTGTACGGTGTTATTATATCAGCAATTTTTATTGAACATTGTAGCTCCACTGATAAAGAATCAATGAATGGAATTTATGGATACTGGGGGCCATCTGAACATTGAAATATTCATTGGCTGTTGTATCGATAGTCTGTGATATTCAGAACATGATCCCGGGCTGCACATACTACTGCCATTTTCCTGCTCTACCTCCATACCTTAGGTTTTCCTTGTATTATTGAATGACTTACATTATGCATTGTTTATATTTTATCAGGTTTTAAAAGCGTACTCTTTTCTCTTCATGCTTCTCCATGAGCAGATAAAGTCTTAGATTTTTGAACTATACATGCACATATCTATCTATCATCTCATAATACATGCTATGATTTGCTTGCCAAACAAATATTGAAAAAGAGAATCTTATCTGGACATTCATTCTGGTATGCTAAAAGCATAACACTCAATAAAAAAGGACATTCAGAGCAAAAGGGATTTCTTGAACTCAAAAGGCACAGACACATTGAGATACAATGCAATTTAAAACATTACCAGCTGTGGAACATAGGCCTCGGAGTCTCTCATGGGAGGTCTACTACTCTAGAGTAAGATTCAAAGCATCTCATAAGAGAGCTTACACTTTCATTATTCATGGACTTCTAACACTTGCCTAGGGCAACAATCTTGTAAAAGAACTGCTCCTGCCAACCTAGCAGTTCGAAAGCAAGAAATTGCACGTAGATAATAATAATAAATTCATGTCAGAAATTATTCTGGGTTGAAATTATTTTTTGTGAGAGAAACTCTGCTTAGGGGACACCTGAAAGAGGCCACTTTCATGTCCCCAAGAGCTGGGACAGAGACGGGCGCTCAATCCATCACACAGTACCCAAGTTTCGAACTGCCAACATGCCGGCCTTCCAGCTAACAAGGCGAGCTTCTTAAGCACTGAGCCACTGCAGGTACCACTTTGGTGGGAAGGTAAACAGCATTCCGTGTACTCCGTGCATTCCTCCAATGTGGTTAGTCATGCCTGCCACATGTCCACAGAAATGTCTACAGACACGGCATTAGCTCTTTGGGTTTAAACAGAGTTGAGCACTGAACGCTAGAGTCAGATATGACTGGTTTTCCAGCCAGGGCAACCTTTACCTTACAATGTTGTATCTCTGCAATGAACAACCTGTGTGACAGTCTCATCTGCCCACCGGCCCACCACCTTCAAATCCTCACCCTCTACTTGCTTCTTCTGGTGGATTAAAGATCCCTGTAATTTCACAGAAGTGGTTCCTTATAGTGTCAAAGAGGTGGGATGAGAGACGAGTGTCAGCTTTAAAGCTGCCTCAACACATAGAAATGTTTGCATCCTCTGCATGTTAGTCCTTGAGATTCATCTTATGATCTGGAGACTTGAGAAAGTACAGTAATTCCCTGAGATTTCAGCTGACACCCTGAAACATGGCCAGTGCAGGAAGAGCTCCACATTCAGCTGATGTTCAAGACCAAACAGGATCACCCACCCCTGAGTTAATTTTTGCATTAATGCAACCCCTTTGCCAGTTGAAGCGAAGTCTTATGGTCCATTGGGCTAAGAAAGGTTTCCCAGTTCCCAGTTAGTCAAACACAGTAGCAGGAGTACCGGCCATCCAAAACACACAAGGCGATGTTTTTCTGTGGCTGTTCTGGACACAGTCAAGGTACACAATGAGACCACTTTTTAACGTCAGTATTCATATCAAAAGACTGGAAAAATCTTAAAGAGCCGTCCAACTAATTGCATCTCCAAGACAGTGCCAAATTCCAAACTGCGGTTTCTTCCCTTCCAATTCCACATCTTCACGGGAGATTAATGGACACCTTTCCTCCAGAGTAAATAAATGTGCAAAACCAGCCTGTCTTTCCCTCTTTGGAGTCCATTCCTTACATTTCCACCTTACAAACAAGCACATTAATTCAGGAATGAGTTCAGCGGTGATCCCATCTGATGGAGAAGTACTGCCTGGATATGCCAATTTTCTCCTTCAAAATAAAAGCCTTCCAAATTGTCCCCCCTCCCCCTTTAAGTGAGACAATTCTAAAGTGCAAACAGCCTATATAAATCTTAAAAGCTTAAAGGGCATTAGTGCACCACCCTTGATTTATACATAACCTATGTGGGGAAATGCATGTTGATATTTTATCTATCCCCGTCATTTGTCACAGTATGTATTCATCTGCTTATATCCTTTGAGAGTAACTTAGGGTGTGTATTTAGATTTTTCACCTTGCTAATTTATGCCATCTGACGTTTAAATTACAGGCTATAGAGAAGCACAGAAGAAGCCCATGTTTACACAGGTCTCATAGAACAAATGTTCAATGTAAGCCATTAGACTTCGCCATTTCCCTCTTATCTGAGCACTTCACAATTATAGAGACAAGATAGTAATATTCAGAAGATGTAGAAAGGTGGAAGAAAAACCAAACCAAAACAACACCCAAACTTCAAATGTTCAGAAAGAAAGTGTGGCTCTTCTAAATCATGACTCCAGAAGAACTACACAACATTAATGTTGACAATGAAGAAAATGAAATAGTGTACCTTGGTTCATTCATCAATCCAAATGAAGATTCGAGCCTCCTGCCTCCCCCAAAATAAATCAGAAGAAGACTGAGCCTTGGGAGAACAGCAATGAAGGAACTAGGAAAGGTGATCAAATGTGAGGATGTATCAATGGAGACCAAGGCCAAGATCATCCTCACTGCTATGTATTAGTATGAAAGCAAAACAATAAAGGAAAATGACAGGACAAAAATGGATTCATTTGAAATATAGTTCTAGGAAAGAGTTTAGCAGATATGCTGGACTACCAGAATGTCAGATCAGTAGATCTTAGAGCACATGAAGCATGAACTATCCCTGGAGGAAAAAACAAAGAAATTGAGGTTGTCCTAATTTGGGTAATCTGAAAAAGAGAAGATTCTCTGGGAAAGACAGTAATGCTGGGAAAGGATGAAGGCGGCAAGAAATGAGGAAGGCTAAAAATGAGATGCATTGACTCACTAAAGAAATCAACAGGCTTGAGTTTACAAGAGCTGAGTATACTTTGAAGACAGCTCATGCATAAATTGGGGTGTGTGTGTGAATCAATGGAATGTAATGACAACATCAAATGGTTTTCCCTTTGCTCTTCCTGAGCTATAGGGTCTAGAGCTCAAAAGGAGATCTAGATGGGCCAATCCCTAAGTGTTGGCCAAACATGTCATAACAGAAAGCCAACCTCAGGCTACTAATGGATATCAAACTTCAAGACCAGTTCCAAGAAGGAAAGGAAAATGTACAGTAGTTGGATATATACTGTTAGATCCTTTAGGGCCCTGTTGTGGATGAGATGTGAAGAGGCCAGCTACCATATATTGGGTAGAAGGAAAACAACATCACTGAGGACAGAACAGGTCATGGGAAATCCAGAAAAGCTTACTCTAAAACATAGTTGTTTGCCTTAACGGAGACTCAATATTTTTCCCTTGCCTTAAGCTTCAAAAAAAAGAATTTGTTGCCTATTGCCAAATTTTGACACAATATTTGGAGGTGTCTGGGTGGGTTAGAAACAGCTCAAGGATTTGTGTGTCTTATTTAGGCTCCAAGCCAACAGAAATAGATATCTATCTACATCTTCCTCTATATCTCTCTTTGGCTGAAGATGGAACATGACAGAAATATATTTTTTGTGTATATATAAGAAGACGACGAAAAGCAGCATAGAAACAAATTTAAAACTTGCTAGTAGCAGTTAACCCAAGATTTTATACTGGGAAGTATTTTGACTATTATTATTTTTTGAGGCAACATGGTTACAGTTGCGGCAATGAAATTTTAATTTTGTGCTCTAATGATCACAAATTGATCTGTACTCTATGTTTGGAAAACTTATGATGGCTCCATAATTGAGAGAACTCTACTGCATTACAAAAAATCATGGAGAGGGAAGTGCTGAGACATTAAAGTGTGGGATGGATAGCCAGCATGTAAAATGACACCAATCGCCATGCTTGGTTAAAATGAAGCTTTGAAAGTTCTCATCTACACATTTACCAGAATAATTTCCTCATGTTTGGGTAATTGCATGTTTTATGGTTGGGTTGACGGCTAGGCAGAACTTTTCTTCTTTTATATACACAAAAATATCTCTGTCTTGATCCATCTTTTCTTCTTTAAACTCATATTTAAAACATTATTATACCAGCCTCAGTTTGGTTAGATAGAAGGAAAGATATTTACATCTTCCTGGTTTATTTTCTCATACATGAAACAATGGCTGTGTTTTGCTCAGCATAGTAAATTTGCACTAGAGTAGGCCCATTGAATTAGTGGGGATTATGAGTCAACTCAGAATATTTCAGCGGCACAAAAGGTCCTACTTTAGTTGTGACTTAGTAAGTGAAAGTCAGCCACAGCTGGAAGTAGGTCCATTCAAATTAATGGAACCTATGGAAGAGTTAAGGCATCAAATACTCCCTGATTCAATGGACATTGATGCAATTTACTATGCCAAGCAATAGCACATCAACCATTGGTTCTTTTCATGGAGAGGAATTAGTGGGAAACTAATATGTACATAATTTAATACTTAGGAAATATTCCGCTGTTTCCCACCCTGGCAAACAGGAGTTTATTAAGCAAGAAAAAACCACCATCTGAACCTAGAATGGTGTTGACTGATCAATTCTGGTTTGTTTAAACCACAACATGCTGTGCTATATAAATCCCCTTGTCTGTTTCTCCCAGACTTGGCTCCCAAGTTATTAATATTTACCAGAAGAACATGTTTTTCACATCAGAACTAGTGTTGTGTAGTTTTTTTTAGAAATCTAGAGAGCTGGGTTCAAAACTACACTCAACCCATGAAGATTACTTGGTGACTCTAGGCCATTCCTCTACTGTCAGCCTGAACTCACTGACTGTTGTGAAAATAAAGTGGAATATGAGCAAGCCCGGTGGGAAGAAAGTGAATTATTATCAGTCACTTATTCTTGGCATATTGCCCAGTTACCCACCCTGACACAGATGCTGCGAGAAATTATGGAAGAGAAGCAAATTAGAATCAAACTAGAGATGAGAAACCAAGTCACCATATATCCAGTCATCTGTTGTAGAATGTGGAGCTTCAGAGACAAACCGTGGTTAATATGAATCAGGACTTAGTGTGACATGTAAATTCTCCCAATCTCACTACCTTATATCATTCCTGGTATCACAGTCACTAAAATACTCCATACACATGGTTCACATGGAGAGCTGCTGGAGCCTCAGAACCATATTGGGGACAGCATTGATGCTTCCCCTGAACCCAACTCTGGTTTCCTTTGTCTACCCCAGCTTGCTGATTAACATTGGGTGCCTGTATCTAGACATTATCCTGATATCCCAAAATACTCCACAACAATATTATGTTGAGGGCATTGTGAGACATTGCTCCTTGATGATCTAGCCCAGGGGTTCCCAAACTTTTCA
This sequence comes from Bradypodion ventrale, assembly GCA_035047345.1. Taxonomy (NCBI): domain Eukaryota; kingdom Metazoa; phylum Chordata; class Lepidosauria; order Squamata; family Chamaeleonidae; genus Bradypodion; species Bradypodion ventrale. Next base: position 6,850,634 of record JAWDJE010000011.1, on the reverse strand, counting down.
CGCTGTGGGCTGGTGATATGGTTGAGCGAGCTGGTCACGAGGTTCCTCCTGCCATAAAGCATGTTTACTCCCACCCATAATGCAGCAGCGGATGCATTTACAGCAGTGTTTATGCATGCATGGGTGTGTTTTACTTCTGCTTCTAGGTAGCAGCATGGGCCGGATTATTAGGCGCTGTGGGCCAAATCCAGGCTGTAGTTTGGCCACCCCTGTTCTAGACCATAATCACTAGATAAGACTATTGTTACAGGAGTGTAGGAATGTTTACCTCATCCTTGTCCAAAAGGTCAAACAACTATAAAATTATTCTTTGTACCTCTGGAACAAACAAGATATTTTGGGGGAAACGCAAGAAGAAAAGAGAACAAATACTATTTGTTCTGGAGCACAGCTGCCATGTGGTGGGACATCCTCTCTCTTCAGCTGGGACATTTTGAGCCACTGAACCCTGCCGTGGATGGCTGAGTGTTTTTGGACTTGTAGCAGCTGAGGGTACTATTTGGTATTTAAATGCTAATTTGTATTGTGTTAGGATCTGTATTATACTTTGTAATTTTGTATCTTTAATATTGTATTTTTTTGTGATTATATTGTTGCTATTGTTGCTATTCTGTATTTTCTACGTCTAATTGTATCCTTATATTTTTGTAAACTGCTTTGTGTCATCCATTGGATTGAGTGAAGTGGGATATAAATAAATCATCATCATCATCATCATCATCATCATCATCATCATCATCATCATTATTATTATTATTATTATTATTATTATTATTATTATTATTATTATTATTATTATTATTATTATTATTATTATTGCTCATGGTGACAAAAAAATCATGCAAATAATATTTCTTTATAGAACAGCAGAAGGTCCTGAGGCTTTGATCCTACCATGTAGCACTGCTTGAGAAAAATGTTAGGTTGGAACCTTGAACTTAGCCTTCCTTTGAGGAAGGGGGTAGCTTGTTGAAAGCCTCACTTTTCTCTAACTGATGAACAATTTTGGGTCTGTAACCAAGTCCCCCCCCCCAAATAAATAAATAAATAGTTTCCCTTCCTTCCGATGCAGAATCTCAGAAGGTTTTGTTTGCCTTTCAAAACTACCACCAAGGTCGAATTTGACTCCTCTGTGAAGAAGTGGCTGTATATTATGGCATTGGTCCCCGGAAATTGAAATGAAGAGAGTGGTGTTCACACTTGACTTGGATGCTTTTGATTGATCTTGATAAATATAATAGTTTTGCTGATACCTAGGGGGAACTGAGCTGTGACTATACCAGAAAGGAGAGAGTGCTGCTTTCTGGAACCCACTGAATTTTCAGCCACACTATGAAAACTTTTTGGAGCATATCTGTGTGTCTAAAATTGGTAAAAGGATTTTTTCTTTAGTCTCCTCATACATTAAACTCTCAGCATTTATTTTATCCTCAACAAAAAAACATATTCTGTGATTTGACAAATTAATTGCACTAAATCATATTTCAAGGAGAGAATAATAATAATGATAATACCAAAAGTGAAGAAGGAGGAGGAGATTTTGCCTTATATTTGGGTCCTTAATATTGTATCTGTTCATCTCCCCCACCCCTGAAAATAAACATTGTACCCAGAATTGTGGCATCCTTTAGATCAGAGGTTCCCAATGTGGGACACAGGCCCCACAGAGGGACTTCAATTCCCAGAAGCCTAAGTCACTACATTGGCACATCAGTGCTTTGGGGAATTGACTTAGGCTTCTGGAAATTGAAGTACAGTAATTCTTGGTTCCACAGGTCTTAGCGTTATCCGATTTTTAGCGTTATCCGATGCATGCAACAGATATTGCTTTTAAAAAGTCAGCGGCCTCTGGGAGGGTCGGGGGACCTGATCCGTACTGTTTCCAATGTCCCCTGACCTTCCCAGGTGCTGCTGCAAGGCAAAACGCTGGAGGAAACTCCTTCCTCTGCTGCAGGTTTTGCCTTGCAGCAGCACCTGGGAAGGTCGGGGGATGTCGGAAACAGCACGGATCGTGTCCCCCGACCTTCCCAGACATGGCAGGGGTGGCGGAGAGCCCAAAATGGGCAAAAAAACTCCACCCACACTGATTGTAGCACAAAGCATGACGATAATTCTGTCAATCTATTTTTCACTTTTGCAGCTATCTTTTCTTCAAGGAGCTCATGAAAGCAAATCCAATGAGTCCTTTGCAAGAAAAAGTAGCCTTAGGTTTATAACATGTGAACCATATGAAGTTTCTCTAAGTTGAGGTTGTCTTGACAAGCTGAGATCTACATGGTCCTATTTCTCCGCGCCATGCCTGAATGTGCCAGTTTTAGACAATTTAGGAGTAGCCAACCGGGCATGATGTTCCAGGCAACAAATCTGATAGTTACAGCCTTGCAACTCTGACATTTTACCCTCAGGATGGGGGACATTTGTCATGCTAGATGCTTAGGACTTACAGACAAGGCAATTCTGTCTGAGACTTCAATGAATTCTTCAAAGCACCTGGAAGACCAAAGGTCCCTTCCCTGTCACCCCTGTTTTTAAAAATTTTGCCACACCACTGCTCATGATACAAGACCTGCCATTTTCCTGCAGACCTTTGTGTGTGTGTTTTTTAAAAAATGTCAAAGATCAAGTCACAAAACTGAGTTTGATCACATACTGCCAGCAACTCAATGCTGAGTGTCAGGCGGTGGTTAACTAACCTGACAACCCTGAGGACTAATGGCCATGGGTGCCGAAGTCCACAGGGAAGGGTGATGGTCCCCAAGTGGATTAAATCCCACATGAATGCCTTTTGATGAAGGGCAGCAGCTTCATCAATCCTGGACTGGGGCTGAGGAGGACTTTGTATGGCAAAAGAGCTCAGGACCAGAAAGTGACTTGCGGAACTGGATCAGTGATATGGGTGTCATGCTGTGATGTGGAATGCAGATGAAGGGCCACTGCATTATATTCTCAGGACATTCTTCATGGTACAGGTACACATAAAGAGCCTCCTTGAAGACTGTGTTGTTTTTGAACCACAACCGGGTGTACCCTGGTAACGGTAACCTTGTGGTGCTGGCTAATCTTTCTCACAAGAGGCCAGGCCAAAGGAACTGCAGAATGGACTCACCAAAAGATGGCTTCATTTTGGCACTTTCATGTCTGGCCTAGACATGGAAGAAGAAGAATCACTAAATTCTCATTTGACAAGTTGGGAGGGGAAGGAGGGCAATAAAATAATTCAGAAACAAAAAGCATCAAACATGGCCATCCTTCCATCCTGCCAGAAGGGCCGCTAATGAAGTTGTTGCATGAATGCACAGACAGATTGGCAACTGGAGCTATGCTGGCTGGCCCAACGCAGACTTGGCACCAGAAAGCCCATTTGTACCTATTCGGTATTTCCTCTAGAGAATGATTCTTGTCCAGGGGTGATTTTTCCAATAAAATCAGCCTCAATTATTGCTAGCACAAGAGCAACCCTGCAGGGAGGATTAGAGGCAATTCAATTGTTGGGGAAAATGCTGCACGAAGCAAAATTAACCCTGCAGTGCTATTATCCTCTGAAACATTTAGCTAGTTTTGCCTCTCCCTTTTATATTAATTGACCCTAAGTGGGAGGGGGGGGGGAGAGGAAATCTTACATATAGTTCTAACTCCATTTATTTTTTTAAAAAAACTCACACATAAATCAAAAGTTGTTTAACACTTGCAAGCATGAAAAAGCAAAGGTTCATGCAATGGAATTACTAGTCATTTAAGGGACAGGAAAGCTTGGGGATATAGTGTGTGTATACACGCACACATGCATGTGAATGAAGCTGAGTCAATGGTGGAACGATACTGCAATTTCAGAATGATTCAATGTGTTTGCAAGGATGGACAAAAAACTGGTGAAATATTGCTTACAGTCTGCACTCAGGCCTAAGCTACAGACTTTGTTTGGTATCTCTTTTAACCTTTATGACTGTCGTGTTCATACATTTCATACATTTATGCCTGTCTTTACGGGGTTGTCTTGCTATGCCCTCTGTAAGATCTAGCACAGTAGTTCCCAAACTTGTCCCCACCGCTTGGTTCGGCAAGTCTTAGTGTTATCCAATTTTTAACGTTATCCGATGCATGCATTGGATAACGTTAAAATCCTATGGGATGAATCGCATAACGTTAAAACTCCATAGAGATACATTGTAGCCAGCACAGGCTTTAGAGAACGTTATCCGATTCATCCCATAGGATTTTAACATTATGCGATGCAATTTTTTCCAGATTGCTTAACGTTATGTGGTTTTAGCGTTATCTGATGCAAATGTTATCTGAAGGATTACTGTATCATGAACTACATCTCTCTTCTTCTCAATACTCACAAGCTGCAAAATGTATTCAAATAAGTCATGGAAAGAACTTAAAAGAAGAGAAGAAGGGAAGAAGAAACTGCAGAATGTCTCCACTTGGCTTCAGGATATGATAGTTCTTTTTCTCTTCTCTTCCAACTGGCACTCTTCCTTTTTGGAGTCCAGCTTGAATGTCAGACCTTTCTTGCTTCATATAGGGCAGTGATGGTGAACCTTATAGAGACCGAGTGTCCAAACTGCAACCCCAAACCCACTTATTTATCGCAGAGTGCCAACACAGCAACAGGGGAAGAAGGAAATGCTCCCATTGGGTTGCTGGGCAGAGGGGTGGGGCAAACTCTGTGCTGGGGCGACTGCATGGGTGCCCACAGAGAGGGCTCCAAGTGCCACCTCTGGCATGCTTGCCATAGGTTTGTCACCACTGATATAGGGAATGTGACACTTTCAGCTTCACTTTGCTTGCATGGGAAATTAGTGCAAAGGTACTATATAGTTATGGGACTGCGGTGGCACTTTAAGATGCTGAAATTGATGACTGGAAGGTCGGCAGGACAGCAGTTCAAGACCTGAGTGCTGCATGACAGAGTGAGCTCCCATCTCTGTCCCAGTTCCTGCCAACCTAGCAGTTTGAAAGCAAGAAATTGCAAGTAGATAAATAGGGACCACTTCAGTGGGAAGGTAAACAGCATTCCACGCACTACGGTGTCTAGGCATGCTTGCCACATGTCCACGGAAACGTCTGCAGATGCAGACAGTGCTGGCTCTTCGGCTTTGAAACAGAGATGAGCACTGAACCCTAGAGTCAGTTACGAATGGCTTTCAAGCAAGGGCGACCTTTATCTTTACCTTACTATATAGTTTCTGCTTTCTTCAGTTCTCCGTTCTTGGGAATTGGAATGTATATTGGATATTGCCAGTCTATGGGCCATTTCCCCCTCCCCCTTTTGCTTATTCTTGTTAGATTTAGTTTTAAATATTTGCATCAGTATTCCATTTATTTCTCCCAAACGCTTTCAGAACTGCTTTCACTTCACTTTCTAAAACTGCAGGATCATAATAGTTCCTGCTAAAGGAATCTGTCATCATTTACCTCTTCAGTCTAGTTCAGTGATGGTGAACCTATGGCACACGTGCCAGAGATGGCACTCAGAGCTCTCTCTGTGGACTCCCATGCAGTCACCCCAGCACAGAGTTCGCCATGCCCCTCAGCCCAGCAGCCCAATGGGAGCGTTTCCTTCTCCACCTGTTGCTATGTTAGCACTTTGGATAAATAAATGGGTTTTGGGTTGCAGTTTGGGGACTCAGTCTCTAAAAGGTTCACCATCGCTGGTCTAGTTCTTCAGTGTACAGTCTACCTTCTCTTTACTTTATCCTTGTCAGATAGTACATTCACCTGTTGGGTCTTTAAGCATTCCTAATCTAGGTCTAGATTTCTCTTTAATTCCTTGGATTGTCTGGAAGAAACATCTTGTTTTTTCTTCTTTTCATTGGCCATTTTTAATGGTTCTCGTTGTCATTATGTGAAATTACCTGAAAAACTGCATTCAGGGTCTTGATCTTGTTTCTGTCACCTTTTACTTTCGCGCCTCGCCTGTCCTTAACAACTTAAACTCACCTGTCTTCAAAATCATCAATCCTGTGCGATCATCACTGTAGTTGTCTTCTAGTTTATAAACTCGAATTGTTCTGCAGACATGAAATGTCCTTTAGAATGCATCAACCTTAGCTTTTATCTCCTATGAATGACTCTATTCTGTTGTCAGACAAGTGACATGGAATCACCAACTTCATTGTTAAAAGCTATGTCAATTTTGAACAACCGAAGTATTGGCAGACAGCCCTCCTTTTTCTGGACAGACTGTCTCTTGCACTATTTCTAATTACATCTCTGTGGGAGCATTGACCAACGTTGTAATTGTTGACACTGCCTGTTTATTAGTCAGTTTTTACATCATATATCTAACTGTAAAATTGCAGTCTTAGGTAGGGCTGCGGTCTTAAATCTCATGCTCCAGCCAATCAATATATAATAGATGATTGTTTATTTACCTTAACTTTTTTTAAAAAACAAATCTGTACACTACACTTCATCCTAACAGATTTCAGGGTGTCATACAGCTGGATTTGATTTAAAACACACACACACACCCCTCAAAATAATATCCTGCATATAAATATGCATTGGCAGGAAAAACAACACAATGCAGTGAAATGAACAAACTACAGAGGAGAAATAAAAGAAAATAAAAATGCTTGGGCAAATGTTGTTGCCAGTTACTAAATGACAGAGCTATTTGCACATCTTTAGGGAGAATGCTCCCAAAAACCTGATGCTCTGAAAAACTGCAAAGAGTTCCTCTTTGTTGTACACACATCAAAGTGTATCTCCACTACAAACCTGGATTAGTTTGATAGCTCAGTTAAGGCTTTGGGTTTAATCTGCTTTAGGTTTTAGTCCAAATTTATTTTTTATGGTGCTAAAATCCTACTTTGGGGATACGGTTTAGCGCAGGGAAGACCAAACTATGGCACTTGGGCCCTGTTGCCCTTGCTGCTCCTGGAAGTGGAACTAAAACATGCCCGCACATGCGCAGAACACTGTCCTGCATGCAGGTGCATTTTACGTCCGCTTCCGGTGAGAGGAACCACATGACTGACCCACTCTACCACGTGACTGGCCCACGGCCAGAAACGTTTGGGCACCCCTGATTTAGTGCCTTGAATACTGCACTGTAAAATCTGGATTAGAATCTGCAGCGGATTCACCACAATTTCTTTGCAACACTGGAATCACCAGTCTCCATAGCTATAACAATCATGGTACCATCCTACAGAACATGTATATTTTTAGTTTGGTTTGTCCAATTCTTTGCTAGCAAGATCTACTGAATTGTCTCCAAGTACTCTGGGACAAGAGACTGGCAATTAAATCAGTTTAATTTTGTCACATAGATTGCTATGTGTGAGTAGACATGACTTAAAAGGTAAGGGTCTACTTTGCTCGAAAGCCAGTCATATCCAACTCTTGAGATGATGCTCCTCGTCTCTGTTTACAGCAAAAGACCCAGCACTGTCTGCATGTGCAGATGTTTCTGTGGTCATGTGGCAGGCATGAGTAGACACCAAAGCATACGGAATGCTGTTACCTTTCCTATTGAAGCAATACCTATTCATTTATTAGCATTTTTTTGCTTTCGAACAACTAGGTTGGCAGGAGTCGTGGCAGATGACAGAGGCTCACTTCATTGCAAAGCACGAGGGTCTCGAACTGTTGATCTGCTGATCTTCCGATCACCAAGCTCAATGTCTTAGCCACTAAGACGCCGTGGCCTCTCTTAGACTGATTCTAATAGGGCTTTCAAAGTAGGTGAGATATTTAAGAACTAGTTTTGCTAGTTCTGCTCTCTGCCAGTGAGTTTCCATAGTAGAGCCAGGGAATCAAACCCAGAATCTCCTCACTCTGTACCCAGATTCCTTAGAACGGAGTCATGGCAGCTAACGTAGTATAGTACAGATTCAATTATAATACTTTTCATCACAGGTACACGATATTGGTAGAAGAAGATCTGAAGATTTTAGCAAAGCAACCATCTGAGTGATGACTGGAGCAGAGATCAAATTCACAGTTCTTCCTGGTCATCAGCAATCAAAAAAGGTTTGGGGATGTTGGTTTGATTGATTGCTGTTCACTAGTGAAATGGTCTAGGTGACGTACAAAACATAATTAAAAACAAAGCCAACAATAAATGAGAGAAACAACCGCATGAAGACAGACCCCATATGATTGGTGACTCAGGAGTTTAGACTTCTCACTTCTGCCATCTATTATTTTGGATAGAGTTTGGGTCAGTCACTTAAGCATCACTGCATGAAGAGGTACACATCACTAATGAAACAAAACTATTTAACCCAATACACCCAAGAGTTAACAGAAGTGATTTCAAAGCAGGGGTGCAACTCCAACATGTGAAGACCACTTTGCTCGGATCTGTGGTTTCCCCAGAAACACACGAATACTCCTGATTTGGTCTGGTAGCACATATTTGTCTGCATCCTTGCTCTAGACCAGTGGTTTCCAATGTAGGGCCCATGCCCCAAAGAAGTACTTCAATTCCCAGAAGCCTAGGTTAGTACATTGGCTGATCTGTGCTTTGGGGAATTGACTTTGACTTCTGGGAATTGAAGTCCAAAACCCAAAGGTTGGGAAACACTAGCTCGAAACCCTTATTTTCATCCTATGTGATCTTTTCTAGCAATATGTTGAGAAGGATACTGGAAAGGCGTTCATCTTTTAGTTCCTATCTAGGCATTTGAACATGCATCCAAAGTGGTAGCAGTCTGAATTGGATTCTTACTCTACAGGCTACACACAATTTTAACACCCAGTGGGGTTAGTACAGCGCCGATTTATAGGCTTGCACTGTGGTAGCACTGAATGCTTTTCTAAGGTACAAAAAGAGCTTTATTGCCGTTATCTTCCATGCTGATAAAAAGGTACCTTGCAAGCTATGCTGAGAGAATAAATCCCACCAATAAAGGAGAAACAAAAGTAGAGTTATTATTTTATGCCTAAGTAGTACATCTTTAAGCAGCTGCGGAGACTCTGGACTGAATTAGAGAGAAACGGCAAAGAAGAGAAAAAGATCTAAAGAGACATTCAAGCTCAAATACAGCCACTTAGGGATTGCTGAATTGAATGAGCAGCTCAAAAAAAGAATTTACATGAAAAACAAAAAAGAAAATGTATTGGGGGAATTAAGGTGGTATAATCAACAGGGATTTAATGTTTCTTGACAAGCAATTTAAGAAACACATGTCTTATAATTCCTTCTTAATACTAACCTTAAACTCAGAGTAATTTTCAACACTTGTCATAGCCACCAGAAATAGAGGTATAATATAGGTTCATGTATACAGTAAAACCTCGGGTTACGAAAAAAAAATCGGTTCCATGGCCTCTTTCGTAAGTCTATTTTTTTTGTAACTTGAGGCATCTCCCATATGGGGAGCTGCGGGGTGAATTGGAGCCCAGGACAAAGAGTGGAATGGCTTCGTACTGATCCGCTCTTCCCCCTGGGATCCAATTTACCCCACAACTCAGCCCCAGCCAGACCGGAGGGCGGTTCAGCTACGAAGCCATTCCGCTCTTCATCCTGGGCTCATAGACTGCAATATGCAACTTTTTGCGTAGCTCAGAGCCTTTGCTGCAACCAAAAAAGTTGGGGGGACTTTTTCAGTCTCAGCAAAGGCTCTGAACTACGCAGAATGGCAGGGGACACCCCCCCCCCTGACATTTCTGGCTGCAGCAAAGACTCTGAGCTGTGCAAAAAGTTGTAGACTGAAGGGATCTCCCCCCCCCCCCGCAACCCTGGTGGATGCGATGGACAAGGCAGTGGTAGAAACAGCCATGGGGAATTTTTTTACGATTTCCCCATGGCTGTTTCTGCCACTACTGCTGCCCCATCTGCTGGTTCTGCCGTGCCCGCCAGTGTGTGTGTGTGTGTGAGATCCCCTCGGTCCCTTGCTATCCAGTAGGATTTTCAGATCCACAAGGACCAAAACAAAAATAGCCATGAGAATATAGCTCATTTAAGTTGTTCTAGGGGAAGAAGTTAGTCATTCTGGCTGATTTTTGTGTCTTTTGGCGTATTATTATTATTATTATTATTATTATTATTATTATTATTATTATTATTATTATTATTATTATTATTATTATTATTATTATTATTATTATTATTATGTGGGGGAAAGGGCCTTCCAAAACAAACCAAGGGGCCATGACCCAAAATATGTCTCAATGTCCAGTCACCTTTTCTTGATGGTTGAGTAGGTAGGGTTGGCCATCTCTATGGCACAGAACATTTTCACTAAGAAATCAGTATTGCTGCCTTTTTTTGCACCCAGTTCCCACACACCCTGAAATCTATCTGGTTTGTGCACAACCCTGAGGATTACAAGGTTAAAAATTCCAGCCATAGAGGAAATGGGCCCTTTTGCAATAATGCATTCTACTGTTTGGATCAGGAGTTCTCAACCTTTTAAAGCCGGGGGCCCTTATCACGCTCCCTCAGACAGCTTTGGGGGCCAAACAACCATTTTGACCTTCCTCTACCACATGGCACTTCCTGGTGTAGTGGAGGTGGTGGGCCACATGAAATGGTGCTGGGCCCACAGGTTGAGAACGCCTGGTCTGGATGCTACTTCTACAAAGGCCCGGCCCCTGTCTTTTGAATTCACTGCCTGAGGGTGTTCATGCAGAAAGCAGTCCTCCTTAGCTGTGATCAAATTGTGTTGGCCAGTTGAAAAATGCACCTCAAGAAACAAGAGGGGTGTTCAATTTTGACATGGGTTCTTGTGCTGCCTCTTCAAAGTCTTTCTTTTATAAGCCTCCAAAGCCTTCTACTTTTCAGCTCTGAAACTCACACTCACGTGTTAAACGATTCCTTAACATTGAATGAAATGTGATTCTAGCAGACTTCCACAATGTCAGCGATGGGTAACAGCAACGAATATTCTTTTACACTAATGACAACTGAGAACCTTTCTTTCATCTCCCCCACCCTCTTTTCATATTGTAACAGATGTCAACTCCAGTTAGATTCAATTCAGCTTATTAGTGCGTGGCTTTTAGCCAACAGCCATTCACATTTGCAGAAATATACTATCACATATGTCTTAATAAGAGAACTGTGTTTTTAAAAATGCATGTGATAAGTCACATATGCTAAGAGGAGCATGCACATCTTCCATTTGTGATCACAACGGTTTTGCCAAGCACAGCTAGAGAACAGTAACATTTCAAGAAGAATTCCTGATGAGTTAGAAAACACAACAGACGTGACAGCATTAGCACATGCTCACACAAAAAAGAACCAAGCCTTCCTTTCTTTGTTGAGCATAACTGCCTTTTGTGTACAAAAATATCTTTCATACCATCACAGTTTTCTATAAACTCCCCAGTGTTCTTATCAGGAAACCTTTCCAAATCAACATGTCTGGAATGAAATCCCAGAAGATCTGTTTACGACATGTTATACATCACACTAATATTCATGTTCTTCAGGGAAAGTGGCTAAATCCCTTGGACCTCGCAGCCACCCATGCGAAGTGACAGTTTGATTGATTTAAAATACCTCTAGATCAGAATGGGAAAACCATGATTTGGAATTCAATATAAGGAAAGCTCAGCTAGCTTGGGTGGTGGTGGAGGATTATGGGAGTTGTAAGTGAAAACATCTGGACAGGCAAAGGTTCTTTAGTTTGTCCCATTCTGAAGGCACATGCCAGTACAGTACAGAGATATACTGGTAATAGTGGGTAAGTTAGTTTTTCATGGTGACAGGTGGTCATTCACATGTTGCAAAAAAGAAAAGGACATATATGTGCAAAAGAAAACAAAAAAATTGTACTAAATGGGATTAGATGCAAATTTAGTCATAATTATCATGTATCTTGCGGAAGTACAATACATCTCATAAAAGTAGAAAGAATGTGACCAAGCAATGTATTTTTCTTCCTTCTCATTCCAGTTATTAATGGCCAATGAAGAGTGTTACAGCTATGCATTTTTACAGTTCTTGACTGTCACACAAGACCTAGATTGGAATTGCATTTTCAAATCAAGAACCAACTTCTGAAAGTCATTTGAGCACACTATCCTAGAGACATCTCCACAGTTACTAATGATCTTGCTGAAGCTTCTGATTATAAACTTTACAGAACCCCACAGTTCCTTAGACCACAACATCAAAATATCATTTTACCACCATTCTGCACAGACATTCTGGATTTTTTTGCCACCTGGGGCAATATTTTAAGGCAAATGTATTTAGATTTAAAGGTTCTAGAACCGTGATACCCAACCTTGGCACTCCAGCTCTTCTTGGACTTCAATCATCAGAAGTCCAAGTCAACATTCCTGCTGATCAAGGCTTCTGGGTATTGAAGTTCAAGAACATCTGGAGTGCCAAGGTCCACCATCACTGTTCTAGAACATCCTTTGTGTTTTGCTACAAACCCCAAGGTGCATCCACTGGAACAAAGTGAAAACTGTAGCTCAGGAGGGTTTGAAGGTCTCTGTGGTTCCTGTTGGCTAGTGATGTGAAGGAATCTCTCTAAATTTCTCATTCTTCATGAGTCAGGCCTTCTTGATGCATCAAGACAAGTTATCAAGAGTTTCTTAACTTCCACAAGATTGTTACCCCTCAGGCATGAGAATGGAGATAACGGTTGCATGGTGCACAAATTATCTCTGCACAAAACTAGTGCATTTTCTTTTTGTGCATTTTACTTCACAAACCATACACATGAACACACAGAACAAGCACAGTCAGGGTGGTGAATTTGTTAAAAAGAGGCAAGAAACCCATTCAGAGCTTGTAATTTTTAAAGTTCCCACAACAAGGCAACAGCTCTGTTTAGCTACACAACTGTTCAATGTATGCAATCTGGATGAAAAATCTATCTCATAAATGACTCTGATTGAGACAAACAGAAAATATCTCATTATCTTGTCCACAAGGCAACTCAAGAAATTGCCTTCCTTGTTATATCTGGAACAAGCGAAACTAACGACTGTACTCACAAAATAAGCCTAGAAAATAAGAGGGCTACCAGCTCCTTAATTCCACTGTCACAAACAGCAGAGTAAGTAAGTGAAGAGAGAGAGAGAGAGAGAAAAAAAAATAGGGTTTGCAGGAGAGATGCTTCCTCTTTCCCCTTAAAAATTGTCTCATTAAAGAGGCTTAACATCTCTGGCTTGAAGGGGAAAGCGGCAACTTTGCACAGGTGGGTAAACTAATAAAAATGTATCAAAAATACCAAGCAGAATGCAATTAATATGCCTAATTTACTCTCATGGGAACTAATTGAAGCAAAATCCATGAATGCATTCAAAGAGAACTCCAGCGGAAAGGCAGGCAAGCATAAATTATACATGGAGTTGGGGGAGATCTAGTTTCATTCCTGGTCATCAGGATTTAAACTCCCCCCTGCCCCCCCCCAAAAGAAACTTTAAGTCTTGGACTTAGACGTGTAATCATTTTGCGAGGTGCGGCAGTAACCTCTGTTGTTAGCATGACAACACATGAAAGGCACCAGAGTGAAAACATGAAAATGTTAGACCCAGCCTGGAAGTCGAAGATGTCAAACAACAGCAGCAACAAAACCTTTCTGAGGTTTTCATCTTTTCATCAGCATGACAAACATTATTCCTTCACCCTGCATGCCATGGGCCTGATCCAGACTAGGCCTCCTTGCAGCTATATATTTAAAAAAACAATCACAGGCACTTCAAAGTTATCACACACACAATTTAACATGTAGTTTGGCCTCTTGACTGTTGTCTTACACACATTTTACAAGGGTAAATCCAACTGTTCTGTTTAGATCAGCTCCTATAGTAGCTCATGTGAGCACCACTGATTCAATGGTTTGAATCCAACTGGTAGTCAGTCTTTATCAATGATCTTAGATCGCCCAATATCTGGAACCCAACTATATGGATATGTTGAGTCCACAGGTTTTACATATATGTTGACTCACCGTTCAGACCACTCAGGTTGTCTCAAGTTGGGCAAAGCAATTTTTAATTCTGATTTTTTTTATTGTGTCCCATTATGGAGCTTTAGATAGTAGCCTCTCCAAGGCAAAGATTGGTCTTGTTTGCTTACTGTCACTCAAAAAAAGTTTTATAAACTTTAGGATGCATCATCATCATCACCAAACACCAAAATGGTAAGAATCTACTGGCATGAAAAAATATTAATAAAATAGAGTGTGACGTGTCTTTGAAACTGGTATCTGTCCAACAGGTTGTTGAGCTTTCAAAGAACACGGGGAAACATTTTCTATATGCCCATTCCTCAATCCCTTTTCAGCAACAGGCTAGGAAGGCCCTGGCATGTTGGCACAGATGTACCATTCTCAGGTGTCTAACATACTCTGTGTTATATTCTCCCTGTCAGATGTTCCCTGAGATTGCAATTAAACAACATAATCTTTTTAGCATGGGCACCCTCTCCCTGAAGGCTAGGAGATCACTGCTCTGAATGCAATTATAATATCATTTTACTGGCTCTCGAGCAAGGGAAACCTTTACCAGCTATTCATAGATGGCACATGTTAATTTATGCAAACGTGGGACAACTTGGCGCATGGAGCCATGAAAAATCAAGGCCTGCCCTGCAGATAAAGGATATTTTTTTCTTTACAGCTGAATCACATAATCTCTTTTTATTGGTGTAGACTTTACATTTGTGCCCGTTTTCTTGAAGTTCATTAAACTTGATTTCTCCCCCCTTCCAATGGATATTAAAATAACTTACTTTACAGGAATGTTTCGAGGCTTTGTCTTCTCTGCGGTCTATAATTAAAAAAAGAAAGTGAAATAACTGTTAGCTAACTTTGGAAAGCTTGCCCTTTTAAGAAAAAACACCCCAAATGATTTAAAAAAGGCAGCATACTTCTGAGAACAGAAAATGAACACAGTTATGGAGGCTTTCATAATTAAGCAGAGAGCACTACAGGATATATTACTTTGTGTAGAAGGAAGGATATATTCTGACTCACAATGTGTCTGCTAGGTCAACGTCTGACTCGTGGGTACTTTTAAATCAATGGTTCATGAAATTTGGTTCCTGGAGGCTTGTTTTCATTAATTCTCAACCTGGGCAAAGTGAACATGTGGTAGGTAGGGTTTCATTTCCATATTCTTAGTTCATATGTACGTATAACACAGGAGAGCCCAAACTATGGCCAATGGTCTGAATCCGGCCCCTGATGTCAATTCATCCTGCCTGTGCCACCCTCATTGCTCCCGGAAGCATAAGTAAAACACGCCCGTATGGGCACATTTTACTTCCGCTTCTGGAAGCAATGAGGGTGGCATGGGCCAGATGAATTGGTGTCGGGGGCTGGATTTGGCCCACAGGCCATAGTTTGGGCACCCCTTGTTTAAGCAGAGAAAATGGCAGCTTAAAATCTATCTCATTCTGTTGCAAAACAGATTGCAAGGCACATTTTACTTCTGCTTCTGGTGGGAAGAACCACAAGACCGGCCCACTGAATTATGTAATTGGCCCACTGAACCACATGAGTGGCCCGCCACCATAAAAGTTTGGGCACCCCTGGTATAACAGAATGGATAAATGTTGGCTGTACAGTACTGATATGTAGTTTCCTATGCACCTATTCCTGAGAATTATTTAGCCATTGCATTAATAAGCTGAAGGGAAGCACTCAGAAATTTTGCTTGCAAGGAAAATACAGGTGGGTGTTGTGGCTACAACTTGTCATAGAAATCAACCCTTATTGACTGTGGCTCTTATTTTCCCATAAATGCCAATGGCAATAGTCCATTTTTCCATTTGTTGATCAAGACCTTTTTGAGTTGATTTCCAGGCTGTCACTTCTAGTTAGACTACCATCTAGCAGAAGATAAGTGAAGTTTGATGCTTTAATTCCTAATTTTCCCCTTGCATGAGGATAAACGTAGTTTTTGTCAGCATGACTATTGGTTGGTTTGTAATTTTACTTACTGGTCAAATTTTCAGTGCTTAGGAGCATATTCGCCACATGTATAAATGTTTCCCCACCTTTTCTAACATTTGCTATTCATGTGTTATGCTTATAGCTTGCATGGAGGACTTCTCATCACAGGTGTTAGGTGTGATCAGTGCATTATTTTTGCTGACCATCTCACTTGAACATCCATTAATATTTTGGAAATTCAGATAAACTGGCATATAGCTTCTAGGATGCTGATATACAGAAATTAAGGCTTCAGTCCTATAACACTGATCTTGAAATACAGTTCGTTTGTGTGTGTGTGTTTCAAAAACTGGTTTTGATATTGAGTAAACAGAAAGGCTGACAACCTAGCAGTTTGAAAGCAAGAAATTGCAAGTAGAGTAATACTTCATACAAAGTCTGCTTCGTACAACATCGAATTCATACAACATCGCCTAATTCCTTGAAAAAAGTTCCCTCATACAAAGTCGCTGTGACTTTGTATGAGGCATTGGGGTTTTCCCAGGTTGCATTGTTCCTGGGCAGTATAAAAGGCAGAACACATGCGCGCATTGCTCTTGTGGGTTTTGCACGAGGCAAAGAGTGTTTAGGAGTAGTTTTGAGTGCGCTTTTGGATTTTTTTGAATTTTTTTCATCAGAATTTTTAGAAGCATTCCTGGGATTTTTGCAGCATTCTTCAGGTTCTTGGACAATCAGGGTTGTTTGACAAGTTTTTGTAATGTTTTTAGCCTTTAGACAATGATTTCTTAAAGTTCTGTCAGTTTCCTGTCTGTTTCCTTGACTTTGCCCTGAGATCTGTGCTGTTACAGTGCAATGTATCTCTATGGAAATGACGTTGTATGAGGCATCACGGCAAGGATTTGGATGTTGTATGAGGCATCACAGCTAGGATTTTTCATGCCTCATACAAAGTCCAAATCCATATAAAGTCCAAACTTGTGGAACCAAGTATGGACGTTGAATGAGGTATCACTGTAGATAAATAGGTACCACTTCAGTGGGAAGGTAAACAGCATTCTGTGCACTCCGGTGTCTAGGCATGCCTGCCACATGTTAGCAAATGCATAAAGTGCTGGCTCTTCAGCTATAAACAGAGATAAGCACTGGACCCTAAAGTCAGATATGACTGACTTTCGAGCAAGGGTGAACTTTACCTTTACTAAACGGAAATGCACAACTGGAAGGTTGGCAGGTCAGCAGTTCGAGACCCGAGTGCTGCACGACGGTGCGAGCCACCGTCTCTAACTAGCTTAGTAAGAAACAACTTCCAAAGCTGTTTTCGCTAGCCAACCACTGCAAAGGGCAAGGGATGACCAAATGTTCAGATCAATTTCTTCCTGGAAAACCTTTGAGAGAAACACACGCCCGAATCTCCAAAATGAATCACTATCCAAGCCTGCATTGCTGCAGATGCACAACCTGGTTCCAGTTTATTGTTGAATCCATTGATCTGTACACAGTCCATTTATCATTCATGAAAAGAGCTGGTGATCTTCACACTATATTAGAAGAAACAACTCAGATCATCTATCAACGGGCCCTCTTATTTCTGTTTCTCTCTCCACAGGGATTTCATCCCTTTCCATTCTTCTTGAATTAAAATGTTGCTAAGCAACACAGCTGGGGGCATGGATGGCAGAACGACTGTAGAGTCTATCAAGCTGTTTAAGCTGTTGGAGAATTTAGTGGTGATGTCCTTCATATAGAGAGAGAGAGAAAAGGGGGAGAGAGAGAGACAGAGTTTTTTGTATCAATGGCATAATCTCTGGAAAATGCAAGATGCTTTCCAATTTTCAACTTCGGTAATATTCCATTTGTCTGTACATCTCTCTGTGTCTTCTCCTTATCAACTAAATTGCCAGGACATGTGGAAACAGAGGCCATCAGAAAGCCGGCAGGCAGGAGTGTAATAGGGAGGGATAAGCATAAGTCGGGATCTTTGACTTTTGGTAGAACCATTGTTATCTCCACTGTGGATAAGCATACTGGAGTCCTGTTGTGCCTCTATCAACTGCAGGATCAATCTTTCCCTCCCTCCAAAGCAGGGGTTTGCAACCTATGGCCCATGAGCCAGATCTGGCCCACAGCACCAAATAATCCAACCCCTGCTCCAGCCACCACCGCAACTGGAAGCAGCCACAGACTCATGTATGGCCATCGTAAATGCATTTATGACAGCTGTAAATGAATCCACGGCCATCGTAAATGTGTTTACGGAAGCTGTACATTAGTCTGTGGCCTTTGTAAATGTGTTTATGATAGCCATAAACAGCCAGGGAGGGGCAACTGTTTGAGGGAGCATGGCCCAGACCCCGACTTTAAAAGGTTGAGAACCCCTGCTCCAAAGCATACCTAGGTAAAGGTAAAGGTTGCTCTTGCTCGAAAGCTAGTTGTATCTGACTCTAGGGTTCAGTGCTCATCTCTGCTTATAGCCAAATAGTCAGCGTTGTCTGCAGACATTTACGTGGACATGTGGCAGGCACGACTAAACACAGAACACTGTTACCTTCCCACCAAAGTGATCCCTTTTATCTACTTGCAATTTCTTGCTTTCAAATTGCTGGGTTGGCAGGAGCTAGGACAGAGATGGGAGCTCACTCCATCATGCAGTACCCAGAAATTGAACTCCAACCTTCAAGTCAGTGAGTTTAGCATCTTAACCACTTGAAGCACCGCAGTCCTACATGAAGGCAAAACTCTGTGACCAGCAACACCTGAATAAGCACTGAAAGGATGGCATCCAGAAAAAGAAAAGATGGCGGAAACAGGTAGAGGGAAGGGAGGTAGAAACTGTAATCCAATGTCCAGAATCATATTGCTTAGCATAGCAAATTGCACTAGACAAGGTCCACTGGATCAATGGGGATTTGGTGACTCAACTTCCCCATAGGTTCCATTGATTCCAATGGGTTCAATAAAGCAGCAACGTACTTTGATTGTAAACTTATTTGGATTGTAAACTGCCCAGAAGTGGCATATTTGCGAGATGGGTGGTATATAAATAAATTCTATTTATTAATTTACTTTATTTATTTAGTACATTTCTATATTTATTTATTTGAATTTATATTGAATTTATATTTCCTCCCATTTGGCAAAACATTTCCATTCTGGGCAATTTACAGGACAAAAAACAATAAATACAAAGAATGAAATCCCTCCTGATAGTGGCAGAATGTGTGTGTGTGTGTGTGTGTGTGTGTGTGTGTGTGTGTGTGTGTGTGTGTGTGAATAACAATAACTTTAAAACATCTCCTCCGACAGGAGATAGGGCCCCTAAAACTAAAAATTCAATGTTAAGTGACGATAAGTAGGAAGTCTTTAAATACTTCCTTGCATAATTTGGTTTTTGTTGCTTCTTAAATACATTCAGAGATGGGGGGCTGATGCTGCTCCAGCGATAGGTTGTTCAGCGATAGGTGCTGCTACCAAGAAGGCTCTACACTTTGTTTCAACCTTCTTGACCATCTTTGGTGTTGGCACCTGGAGCTGCCATCTTTTTGTGGATGATGCAGGCAGTAGTTCTTTGGGAGAGACACTCTGCAAGACAACTAAGTCCCAAACTATTTAGGGCTTTGTAGGTTAAAGTGAACACCCTGTGCCTCATAGATTAATTGACTGATAGATAAAAATCTATCCAACTCTTCATTCAATGCAGCATCTGCAGGCTGCTGCCATAGGAACCTTGTGAGACAGCGATCCAACAGCGATCCAACGTATGGTCCTGTTTCTGCTTCTTCTTTCATATCCTGATCAAACCTTGGTCTGCCAAAATGAAGCTACTTTCTTGGCTTTGTCATTGGCCAAACTTAAGTCCTCGTTGGTGCATGTTTCTGGCAGTAATCGTCAGACCGTAGATTAGCCGGATTCTGTATCTCTCCTCATTCGCACAGCATGTTGTTGTCCAAAAGTAGTTCCCAGTTGAGCATGTTGGTCTTACATTCAGGGACTCCAACCTTCAGTCTATTCAGGGTCCTCCAAGTGACAGGGGAGGTCGAGTTTCTCAGCTATATCCTTCTTTAATGATGTTCCTTGTCCAGTGATCTCCTGCCTCCATATTTTAAACTGGCTTTGCTCTTGTATATCCTCAAGAATGTTTGTTCTTGCCATAAAGCTCTTTCTGGATCTGAGTTGGAGGACTTGAGGCTCATATCTGTTTAGAGGATGTCGAGGGTCATTCTCCTATTTAGTTTTCTCCGTGTCCACTGCTACTTCTCTCCTGATCTTAGATGGAACGATAGGTGGATTCTTCTGTTTAAATAATGGCTTCTTTTTTAAAAAAAAAATCAAGCAAAGCAAATTTCACCATTTTCCTTTTGTTTGACTTATTATTCTACTGACAAAAGAGCTTTTTCTCCTAATGTTTACAGCATTTGCCAATGTTGAACTGAACACTGATTCTAGTTCAGACAAATTTCATAATATTAGCAAGGATAATGGTAGTGATAATACAGGGTTCACTTATTTTTAAAATTCAGTTGTTTTGGCTAAGTGGAGTGGTTTCTTTTTTTTTAAAAAAAGAAAAACAACTTCAAAATAATAAATAAAGTATCTGGCTGCCATAATTATATCAAAGCAGAACTACAGAAGAATACACACAATGCTTTGATGCAAAAGCATAGTGTACAAAAACATGTGGGATGCAACAATTCCATCAAATGGAGCTAATTATTATTCTCTGATCTGGAAGATGGCATTATTTCTCAGTCTCTTTTTTGTAACCCAGGAGTCTTTGAAATATATCTCTTCGCTATAACTTCATTATAAGAAAATATTATCTCCAAATTACTTCCACTCCCACCTCGTTTTTCTCTTCCTAGGATGGTTAGCTATTGACTCAAATTGTCTGCATTGAGTAGTATGCTCTGCTTTGATAATTAACTTTTGATCATTAGTGACTTTAATGGCTGTAGTCTAATATTGCCATAGTCATCCTCCTCAATTATTTTAGCACTCATCACCTTTAATCTTTGAACAAAATGATCTCAGTGAACCTCCATCAGCCTGACTGCCGAGCTAGTAATTTCTGTTTCTCAGCTTTGTGGTGAAGTTTGATTTGTCTGAGACGTGATGTGAACTTTTGATTATTAATTTAAAGGGTTTCAGATGGATTCTTCTCTTCTCTTCTTTCTCTTGTGACAATGAGAATATTTGTGGAATATTTGTAGGCTCTACAAGAATAGTTTTGAAACCATTAATATTTATGATGTAGGAAACATCGGGGAATCACTGAATGCTCAGTTTTCAGTTATTTCTGGGCAGTTGAGGGATGTACATCCTGACCAGTCCTTAGACCATACCTGTCAACCCGCGGCTCTGGAAAAACGGGACCTGCGCACATCGCTTGTGTGCAGGTCGCGTTCCACGCATGCGTGGAAAGGTTTTACCCCTTCCACGCATGCGCAGAAGTGCTACGCTGCTTGCGCAGCCCTTACACAAGTGATGTAGCGCTTCTGCGCATGCGTGGAAGGGGTAAAACCCTTCCGCGCATGTGCGGAAAGCGTTTCCCCCGTTGCCAAATTACGGGGTTTTGGCAGCGGGGGCCGGGTTATGACATCAATCGATGTCGAATTACGGGGTTTTCCCAGCCAAATCGGGAAGGTTGACAGGTATGCCTTAGACAAAAAAGAGGAAGAAACAAAGTTCTATTTGCTGGTGATGGTGGCGGAAATTTTCTTGCTGCTCTTGATGGAGATATTGAACTTGAAATGGGGTACACAGAAAGAACCTCCTCAAAGGTTGTGGCATTTTTGAACCCCAATTGGGCATACCCTGCTAATGGCAACCTTGTGTTGCTGGCTAACCTTTCTCACACTAGGTCAGGTGAAAGGAACTGCAGAATGAATGCACCAAAGGGTGACTTCATTTTGGCAGTTTCACAGACATGGAAGAAGAAAAACTTGAAATTATGATGATTTGAGCAAAACTGCTCCTTCCCGACCCACAGTGAAAGCAGGTGGCAGAGGGGAGGTTTCCCCGGCCCCTGAGTGAAAGAGGAAGCAGGGGTATAGAGACATTTCACCACTGCTGGTCAGCATGTGTAGGGGGGCAGCCTGGGTTATATACTGGCCAGCCTATCCTCATTCTGCCCTCTTTTTGCTGGATCAGACGGCCCGCCTGCCCACCCCGCAGGTTCGAGTGCTAAGGGGTTGCTTTAGGGGGACGGATCCTTCAGGGTGTTATTGGATGAGATGGAGACTGTATGTTAAAGAAGATTCATGTGAATCGGTGGGGTATGCATTAGGCACCATGGGACAGTGCTGTGCTATGACTAACATCCATTCATGTGAATAGAGTTCAAAACGGTTGTAGTGTTGTCTCCTCAATTCTGCTGGACCTGCGGAGTAGTTGGAAAGATGGGCACTGTGAAGGTGGTGAATTTGCCAGCCCGGTCTAGACAGGTGAAGAGGAATTTACCTGCTCTACAATCAGGATGCAAACTACCGGTCCCTACGCAGGTCAGGGGTTTAAAATGTCAATAAAGTTGTGGCCAAGGTTTATACCAAATTTGATTGTGTCCTGCCATTTTATTTCGGGTATGGGGGAGGAATTGCCTAACACTAACCCATGGCATGTAGGTGAGGGTTTGCATGAAGGAATAATCCATAATACATACATATTCTTGGATATAAATAAACTAGGTTTGCCTGCATGTTCCCCTATATGCAAGTTCGTGTACACTTTCCCTTAATTTACATTTTCCCCCATGAGTTTTGATTTGCAACCTCTATCAGAAATATCAGGAACATGAGAATAGTGACATGAAGCATCCTTGGACTTGAGGAATACATTCCAGAAATGAAAATCTAGGAACTTTGTATTAATATGCAAAATGAATTTTTTTCCCTCCCATCCCTAACCTAAAGCGATAAATCTCAGACACAGCGTTACAACCTAAGAACGGGAACAAGGCTTGACTCAGAGATCACACCATGAAGGCCAGAAATAGAATTGAAAGAGCTTCAAGTGTCCCTTCAGGGCATTAAAAGGGTTACATCATGTAGCTGATGCTAACTTTGAGTCTGGAAGTGTACATTAAGGTAATTAAAGGTAATTGGAAAATGGAGAATAGATTGAGGCAGACAATTTTGCCACTTTACTTTGTAATTTCCTTACTACTTTATCTTTATGGTTATATCCCTAGAATGTGCCATGTGCAAAAATATAGCACATGTCAGTGTTTTAGATAGAACTGTTGAAATTGTGCAACCATTTTTGTGGGGTACAAAGAGGCAGAGCAGAGATTTGAACCTCAGCTACCACTATCTGAGTTTGTCACTCTGAACTACCTCATCAAAAATGATTTCAGCTTGCAATTTACTTCCTAGATGATGGAGGGTTTGGCCCATTTCCTGCTTAGGAAGCAGGGGGTACTATCCTTACTAAAGAAACCAATATTGTATGCTTTATTTATTTATTTTCTAGACTTATAGGCCGCCTTTCTCGCCTCTGCGACCCAAGGCCGCTCACAATAGTTAAAACCACCAATTATTAAAACAGTAGAAAATGATTAAAATATACATAAAAACATCAAACCCCTGAATTAAACCCCCACAGGGCTTAATGAGCCAGCAAGGCTGGGTTGTGCTGCCAGACGCACCCCATGCCTGTTGGCAGAGCCATGTTTTTAGGGCATTCCTGAAGGAGTACAGCTCTGCTTGGAGGTGCAGTTCTGGTGGCAGGAGGTTCCAGAGGGCTGGGGCAGACACCGAGAAGGCTCTCCTCCTGATCCCAGTAAGGTGTGTGTCCCTGGCTGATGAGACCACCAGAGAGACCCTATGGTCCGACCACGCAGGACGGGTCGAAAACCTTGGGGCGATGCAGTCTCTTAGGTATCCTGGCCCACTACCATGAAGGGCTTTAAAGGTCAAAACCAGCACATTAAATTGCATACTGGCAACCAATGCAGCTCCTGTAGCAGTGGTGAGGTATAGGCATAACACCCGCACTCCATCACCACCAGGGTAGCCACATTCTGGACTAGCTGTAGCTTCCGGATGGTCATCAAGGGCACACAGTGTCCTCACCGCTCCTGGAAGTTAGCCACGCTGATGCAAAATGCTACTGTAAAGCACCCATGGCTGTCATAAACACATTTATTACAGTTGCGGGTGCATTTACGGTAGCATTTTGTGCATGTGTGGGTGTATTTTACTTCCACTTCTGGTGTGAGAAACCACGTGACCAGCCCGCTCAACTACGTGACTGGCCCATGGCCTAAAAAGTTTAGGCACCCCTGCTGTAGTCTAAAATCAACAGATAGCAGTAGAATCATTCAATCAGTGAGTGTACATTGACTGAATCAGTAGGGTTTACTAATGTGTTGACTTAGCATTCAGCAATTGGCTTGATGTGTCTGCTTTGGTTGGGACAAAATAATTGGATTTAACCTTCTGCATGTAGATAATTATCAACCAAGCTCAACACTCTCTTTTTTCTGGGTAAGCTGCTAGAGTTGGTGATGGCCTCTCAAATTCAGATATTTTTGGTAGGTAAGGTTTTCCTTACTCGAAAGCCAGTCGATTCCGACTCTAGGGTCCAGTGCTCATCTCTGTTTCAAAGCTGAAGAGCCAGCGCTGTCTGCTTCTGCAGACGTTTCTGTGGTCATGTGGCAGACATGACGACACCGGAGTGCACAGAACTCTGTTTACCTTCCCACCCAAGTGTTCCCTATTTATCTGCTTGCAATTCCTTGCTTTAAAACTGCTAGGTTGGCAGGAGCTGGGACAAAGACGGGAGCTCCTTCCGTCCTGCAGTACTTGGGAATTGAACTGCTGACCTCCCGCCTCCCAGTCAGCATCTTAGCAGTTAGCAAGCAGTTATATTTTTGGTAGGAAATGTATTATTTAGATCCATGTTCATCCAAGTGTCAAAGCTGACTGCCCTCTTATTTGTTTCTGCATGAACAAATGGCCAGTAGGAGCAATTTTTCCCCCATTAGGGCTTGTACTGATTGGGGACACCATCAAGAAATACCCAATATTTTGCGGCATATCTCAGTGATAGAACACATGGCTTGCATGGAGAAGGTGCCAGGTTCAATCTTCTCCATCTCCTAGTAGAGCCAGAGGGGCCAAAATCCCATCTGAAACTCTGGAGAGTTTCTGCCTGTTAGGGACAACACTCTGATTCAATATAAATCAATTTCCTAGGTTTCTATCAATTTAAATCTTTGCAGATGAAGTCAAACACTCTTTCTGACTGTGCCACTCCAGCTTTTGATGATAGCAAAAAAAAAAGCCCTACTGACTTTTGCAGGAGTTGCATAAAATGCCTTTTGTATTTGAAAGAAGGAAAAGTCAACCCTTAATGCCCTTTAACGTACATAGAAGCTGGTATGCTTGGGAAAGATGGCAAATTGTTCCAGCAAGATGGCTCCCTCTGGCTCTTTGTGCCGTTTCTGGAGCAGAGCTGCCAGGAAAATCTCAGGGTTCTCCTTAATCCCCTATGACATGAAGCTGAAAACTTCACATTGGGGAGTTCGAGTGTCCCTGTTTAGGTCAGCCTTACCCAGAGGGTGGCGTAAAGGCTGTTTAACAAAAGGCCATATATATGCATAAGTAGAGTTCCCATCTCCCAATGACATTTGCCTTGTATATCCTGCATTTGTGGACAACCCAGTTTCCACCCAGAAGCTTTGACTGGGATACATTTCCCAGTGGTAAAATGCACACTGAGTGAATTTTGCATATGCATATGCCTCTGAGTAAGGTAAAGGTACAGGTCACCCTTGCTCAAAAGCCAGTCGGATCTGACTCTAGGGTTCAGTGCTCATCTGTTTATAGCTGTTTGCATCTGCAGACACTTCCATGGTCATGTGACTGGCATGACTAGACACCGGAGTGTATGGAATGCTATTTACCTTCCCACCAAAGTGGTCCCTATATATCTACTTGCAATTTCTTGCTTTTGAACTGCTAGATTGGCAGGAAACGGGAGGTCACTCCGTCATGCAGGACCCGGGAATCGAACTCTGACCTTACAGCCAGCGAGTTCAGTATCTTAGCCACAGTACTCATCTTCTAATTCAGTGTTTCCCAAGGTCAATACATTGGCTGATCAGTGCTTTGGGAAATGATCTTAGGCTTCTGGGAATTGAAGTCCAAAACCTCCCGCAGTGACTGTCTCTTCGGCCCAAGGTACGTATGTGCCAAGTTTCAGCACAATCGGTGCAGGGGTGCGGATTTGTATAAGGAACACACAGCACCGGATTTTAGTTATATAGATCTGTGATTGTGAACTGCCCTGAGTCAACCTAGGCCAAGTGGGCAGTGTAGAAATCGAACAATTAAATTAAATTTTAAAACCACCAGTCATCAGTGATGTGCATGTGGATATGAAATGTCCTCCAAAATCCAACCAACTTCCCTCTATCACTGAGATGATTAATGCTTACTTGGCAATTTAGTATTCTGATCTTAGGGGGAGAGAAATTTGATAGGGGTCACTTTATAGTATGTGAAGCTGATGCTCAATTAGATCTTTTCTCAACCTAGACCAGGGATTCCCAACCTATGGCCCACAGGCCAGACCAGGCCCATGGCACCATTTCATCTGGCCCATCACTGCCGCACCTGCACCTGGAAGTAGAAGTGGACACATTTACGTCAGCCATAAAATGCGCCTGCATATGTGTAAACGTACCCTCAGCTGTCATAAATGCAGAAGCAGGCTCATTTACGGCTGTCATAATAGTGCCTGCTTTCACTTCTGGGGGGCATGGTCAGCTCAGCTGTTCGGGGGTGTGGTCAGGCTTGCAGCATAAAAAGGTTGGGAACCCCTGACCTAGACTATTACAGTTTACTGTGGCTAGCAAACTTTCTCCAGGGTCTCAGCCAAGGAGCATTTCTATCTACATGAGATCCTTTAGCGAGAGCTTGAACCTTAGAGTTTTTCCCACCCAAAAGCTCCATGCGTGCTCCTAAGTCACAGTATCTGGTGGAATGTCTTCCCCTCAGAACATCAGCCCACATCCCTCCTTCCTCCCAGAAGGTGCAGCTCCAGGAGCCGACCCCGAGATTAGCAAGCAAGGCTGTGACTCGGAGAAGAGCCTTCTCGGTGGCGGCAACAATTTTGTGGAATTCTCTTCCGGTTGAGCTGCGCCAGGCTCCATCTCAACCTATATTTTAAAAAAAACCTAAAATTGTTCCTCTGAGGCTTTTAAAGATATACTGTCAAAAGCTGATCAATAGGGTTTGATTAACTCTTTCCTTTGTTGATGGTTATTTTTAATTGGGGTGTGTGTGTATCATTTTTGTTTTGTTATTTATAATTTATTTAGTTTGTTTATTATTTTTGTTTAGTGTCTTATTGTATAGATTTTTAAAATGTATTGTTAGCCACCCAGAGTGGGAGAATATCCCAGATGAGCGGGGTATAAATGCAATAAATGAATGAATGAATGAATATCTCTATCCACCACTTTTTGGAGATAAGATGCAGTAGTCAGTTTGAAGATGGTAAGGCAATCATGTTTGAGGATTCATTGGGATGTTTTTGTCATATAAAGACCGACATTTAGAGATCCTTCCTCTGCTAGCATTTATTTGTTTAATTTGGTGGCAGTGGACATCCCAAGGATAATAATAATTTTCTGTCAGAAATTATTCTGGGTAGAAAGGTTTCTTGTGGAAGAAACTCCGCTCAGAGAATGCCCACATGAGGCTCTTTTCATGTCCTCAAGAGTTGGGACAGAGACAGGTGCTCAATCTGTCGTACAGTACCCGGGTTTCAAACTGCCGACTTGCCAGCCTTCCAAGGCAAGCTTCTTAACCACTGAGCCACCGCAGCCCAAGGGGAAACAATGTCTGTGCTGGAAATCATCTATAGGTTTAAATCCAAACCCTTCCAGACCAGTAGCAGCTATGGTGTCCGTCTTAAACAAGTCCTCACAAATGCAAGGTGAGGCCCAAGGGGATTTTTCACATTTTCAGTTACTATAACCTGCTCTGTTGGTTTTTTTTTTCTTTGCCATTATTATTTTGTCAAAGAGGAGAGTCCCATAGGGGTTAAAACCCCTTTTGCTTTTGTGAGAGAGACATATCAGAAAAGGTCTGCTCTCAACCTCTGTTTCTTTGCACCTGCTGCCCTTAGATTCTCCTTTATGATGAAGGTCTTCTTTATCACGGTCCCCAGGGAACCATAACAGACCCTCATCTCTCTCTGCTCTCTCTCTCTCTCAATCAATGGATAACTCTCCTGTGAGGAAAAGGGCAAAGAAAGCAAAGGATAACAGCAGAGAAGGGGGTGGTGGTGTTGGGGGGGGGGGAGGTGAAGTGTTGCTGTCCTTGTCATGCAATGTTCAGTGATAAGAGTTCATGTGTGGGGCTGAGAAGCATGAAAAGAAATCACAGATTTTTTTCTGCAGAGCATTGAAACATACTTTCAAACAATAAATTACAGTTCCACAGTCCTGAAATACAGCTCGTTACCATTATAGTTACATTTTTATAATGTATAGTTTACATTACGGTAACTTTTTTTCAAAGTAACAAAGTTTTGGGAAAGTAATGAACTCTTCACAGTTTCAACTAAAGTACTGTATTTTCTTTTTCGTTACTTTGAAGATTGTAAGTCCCTGGCCTATTATCAAAGCACATGAGTTTCCTGACCTTTGTCATCTCAATGCCCACAAGCGACAAGGATCAGCACAAGCTAATACAGCGGAACCTCATACAACAATCACCCCATATAGCAACGAAATCGCATAACAATTAGTGTTGTTGTGGTTTTGTTTTGTTTTTTGGGGGGGAGATGACGTCCCGCATAACAATTTTCCCTATGGAAAAAATCATACAACAATTTTTCAATGGGGAAAACCACTTAGCAAAAAAAAAAAAAAACATTGTACGATGCATCCCATAGGGAAAATTGCTATATGACGAGGACAGCAGTATATAAAAATAAATTCAAATCAAATGTATCGTATAGCAATTTTTCCATACAACGAGCCCCGTGGAACGGATTAAAATCATTGTATAAGGTACCACTGTATTTGGATTGTGTAGGTCAGGGATCCTCAAACTTGGCTCTCCAGATGTTCTTGGACTTCAGTTACCAGAAGCCCAAGTCAGCACAATTGCTGATCAGAGGTTTTGGTAATTGAAGTCCAAGAACATCTGGAAGCCCAAAGTTCAGAAACCCTCATAGGTACTCCTCCTCCATCACTTAGTGAGATCATATATATGAAAAACTGATTAACAAGCTACTGGAACATTGCTAAAGGAGTAAAGTTATGCCTTGTAAAGTCACACCTGTAATGTAATTTAGTTTTTTCTTTGTTATTTAAAAAATCCCCAAGTAACTACTTACATCTAGTTATTTCCAAGGATTGCATTAATGAGCCATTTTAAGGGATTAGGGTATGGAATATAAATTAATCCAATGTTTTACTATTCTCTTATTTATTCTTTGTTTTCTCCACGTAGGCATAAAATAAAAATTAATTTTAGCGTGGTTTCCGCATACTATTCAGAGCATAATTGTTCACACACAAATAATGTAGTTTATATATTTGTGAGTAAATGTACACAGGGTGCTAACCTCTTTCTCTAAGCATCACAGCAGGTTTGTTGCTTAAATCAATACAGTTGACTGAAACCTACATTTTATTTAGGGAAGCCAAGTTTCAACAGGAAATGCCAAAAGGTTTGTATTTGTTCATGGAGCCTGTCTTGCCTGAAGGCCGGCCCTAGTATTAGGCAGCAGGGGGTAACTTGTTCAATTTGGTTCCATGTTTGATTTGGTTAGCACACATTTATATATAGAAGGGGGTGGGTGTATTTTTTTGATTGAGGAGGGGTACCGTTTCTTGATTTGCCATGAAGGGAAATATTTTAGGAGGATTCTCTTTTGCTTTTAGCCTTTTCATGTAATAGGAAGTGGAAGGGGGAAGAAATGTAAAAGAATGCCGACCTTCCAGTCATCAAGTTCAGCGTCTTAACCACTAAGCCACCTTGCATACCTACCCTTTTTTAAAGGAAAAATTACGCATCTGCTCCTGTACATATAAATCCACAGATTATTTGAAAAATTATTTTCTTGTGAGAAAAATCCCCCTTCCACTCTCTACAGACAGAACCTTTTAAGACCTTTTCAGTAGATATGAGTAAGAATAGACGTTGGAGCCTCTGGAAGAAAGGACTATGGCAAAGTAGCTGCATAGCCAGTTGAAGTATAGCTTAATCATGTCTTCACAAGAACGAATGACTTCCTAGATCAGGGGTACCCAAACTTCGGCCCAGGGGTCGGATCCGGGCCCTGACGCCAATTCATCCAGCCCTCAAAGCCCTCATTGTTTCTGGAAGCAGAAGTAAAACATACAGGCACATTTTACTTCTGCTTCCGGGAGAGATGAGGGCTTCATGGGTTGGATGAATTGGCATCAGGGACCAGATTTGTCCCATGGGCCATAGTGACCAGCCCCCTGAACCACGTGACCTGCCCGCGGCCCAAAATGTTTGGGCACCCCTGTCCTAGATAATGAACAAGTAGTGAAAAACTAAATATTGCATCCACCATAAAAACCCACATAGCTTGACTAGGTTTGTGAAAGTCAGAAATGATAACTACTGTACCTGCTCATTCTCGTCATCATCACTGCTGAGTTTCAGATCATCTTCAAGCATTCTTTTTTTTTGAGGGGGGGGGGGGAGAGAAAAACAGATATTGAAAAAACAAAAACATATGAATCAGTGTTGAGCTGCTCCAGGTGCCCACAGGTGCCCAGGCACCGGTAGCAGAAATTTCCCCAGGCCATGCCCACTTGGCCAGCTATGCCCACCTCCCTACCCCAGGCCATGCCGTAGGGAGGCCAAGTGGCCATGGCCCACAGAGTTAGCCATGCCAATGGTGGAGGTAGTAAATTTTTTTGCAGCGCATCACTGATTTGAATACCTGGTTTTTAATAAATGCAAATTGAAAACATATAATAAGATCATTTCTTATTTTAGATTGTGAAAACTTATTTTAGATTGTGAAAACTATAAAATGCTGTTTTTTCTTTATTCTTTACACTTGTATATGAAGTAAAGTCTATACAACTAAAAAAGGACAATATACAGTACCTTATACAGGAAGAAGGGTCATTTACACTTAGGAATAATCAAAACATAACAATATAAACCGGAATGTTTGAATGACAAATTGCTAGACATGGGTCAAATAATTACATACAGGAGCAGCTGTGGTTTGATGTTAATACAAGATCAATAAATTGTTGCAAAAATACAGATATGCTGTTAGTGCAAAGTTTTCCATAACTTCTAGCAGAATACCTATACCTGCTTATTTGTTTTGGCACAACCTCTGACATAGCCATAGTGGTGTAGTGGATAGAGTGATGGACTAGGACTCTTGAGATCAGGGTTCAAATCCCCACTTGGTTATGGAAACTCAGTGGGGGTGTGGAAATGGTAAAAATCACTTCTTAAATATCTCGCTTACAATGAAAGCCCTATAATGTCACAGTAGGTTGGTTCTGATTTGGTGTTACTTTACGTAATAAATCTACAGTCTATTTCATTACATGTGTGAAACAGCTTGGAAGTTGATAGTCGAATGCATACAATGGAACCTCGGTTAACAAACGGCTCGGTTAACATATAAATCACATAACAAAAGGAAATTCGTAGAAAATAGTGGCTCAGTTTACAGAACTTTTTTCAGAACAGATTAATTGGTTTTCAATGCATTCCTATGGGACACCGCGTTTCAGTAAAAGTACTTTGGTTTTCAATGCATTCCTACGGGAAATTGCATTCATTGCATTCCTATGGGAAATTCAGTTAAAGTAATTTTCACTGTTAGAAACATTCTGGAGAATGCAGTAATTACGTTAACTGAGGTTCCACTGTATGGGCTATATTGGTAGGTAAATATTTGCAAAGCAATAAAACAGCAAATCTGTTTTACATTGTATGTCCCAAAAGGACACCAGAAGCTACATTTACATTTCTTCATCTCCTTTCTGTATTGTGGGGACCATGCATACAATCCAGTTCAAGTGAAAGTGTATTAAGTTTGTTAATGAACCAAGTCAAACACTGCAATGACGCATCCTACTCTTCCCTTGTTCTCAATAGGATATTGGTCTCTAAAACCACTTGCAAATATAAGAGTCTATTGAAGACCATGACTCCTCCATTTGCCTTTGAGTGCTGCCAATAAACACGCATGCACGCATGCATACATGCACATTTACAGGATTTTAATTCCTCCCTTTTGAACCTCTCTGTTTATTTTTACAAATTGCAGTGAAAAACAGTTGACCAGTTTGTAAGTCATCCGTCTTTCCCTGACCTCTGTTGTCAGGTGGCTCAGCTGTTACAAAATACCTAGACCCCAAACTACTGATCATTAACCTCTTAATCAATGACAGATGCCTCTGTCAAGTGTAAACCCATAAATGTGTGACCGGGATCAGTGATCTTGCTTTTTTCTGTCCTAAGATAAGAAACCTTCAACAAATATTAATCCTTAACAGTTGGGATTTGGGCTGACAAATGGTTGCTTGCTACTTGTTTATCTGACTGCCATCTTTGTTTCTACAATGGCATTCATTTCCTCTGATGTTCGTGTGCCCCAACAGATCACAGATCCTCTATTTACCCTTGATTTTAATCAGCATGATACATTACACTTTACTCAAAGGGCCAAAGGGCTTTTAAGATTTAGTTACAAAAATAGCATCTGCCAAATTATTTAAAAATTACTATCAACATGAGTCCAGTCCCAAATCTGTCCTTTAAAAATTGGATTTCTTTTCAGTCTGAAAGGAAAATTTTAAGCAATACTTTTGTTTCATTAAATGTACTGTATACTAATACTAATACTTGAACAGCCTAACTCTCCAAAAAACAACTCTACAAGGAACTGGATATATACTCAGACGTTACCTTAACAGTTCTTAGGTCCTTGGTTAGGGCTTGAACTGTTAATTTTATCCCAGTCCTTGACTGTGAACCAAATGGTTGATTTGTATCCAATAATAATAATAATAATAATAATAATAATAATAATAATAATAATAATAATAATAATAATAATAATAATAATAATAATAATAATAATTTAATTTAATTTTAATTTAATTTTTTAATTTAATTTAATTTAATTTTCGAGCTTATATACCGCCCACTCGGGTGCAACCCAACTCAGGGCGGTTTACATGGCGGACAATAAATACAATATAATAATACAACAATTACATCAACCAATCAACAATTACATCAACCAATAATAATAATGTGTCAGAAATTATTCTGGGTTGGAGGGATTTTTGCTGGAGAAACATCATTCATGGGATGCCCGAATGAGGTTCCTTTCATGTCTCCAAGATCTTTTCCCACCAAAGTAGTCCCTATTTATCTACTTGCAATTTCTTGCTTTCCAACTGCTAGGTTGGCAGGAGCTGTGACAGAAATAGGAACTCAAACCATCATGCAGTACTCGGGTCTTTAACTGCCAACTTGCCAGCCTTCCAACTAACAAGGTGAGCTTCTTAACCACTGAGCTACCGCAGCGCCATACATTAAAAGTATAAGGATCTAAATAAGATTGTCTAACAGACAGGTATGCTAAAAACTGAGCCTGAATAATTTTCTTTCTTTTTTCAGGACAGTTTTTATTTCTATTGCCTTACATGTAAAATTTCCTTACTTGGCAAACTCTGGTAGAAATAAAAAGAAATGATAAAGGAAATTAGAGATGAGACAACTGGAAAGAACAAAGAAATCAGACTAAAGGATTTGAAAAATGAATACACCGGGCAAGCTAAGTGTAGCTGATGAAGAAATGTTATTATAACCGTCTTCTCACTGCTGCCAATCCTCTGCAAACTCCATTCTAGTGGCTCAGATAAACAAAGAGTATGTTTACAGACTATGAAAAAAGATCACAAGTAAATAAAAATGATTGGCAAGAAGGACAGTTGTTGGAAACATTTCTCTAGCAAATTCGGAGCACAGCAGCATTCAATTAACAGGCTTAAAGGAGATTTATGAAAGAGGAGGACAAGGGAATTTAGGTTTTTCTTGCCATAATTTAAGGCAGATAATTTGTCTCCTTCTTTTGCCAATGCTTCTTAATCAAAAGAACACCATCCTGTTCCATCCCACAAGCTATAGGTTAACCAACCTGCAACCCCCAAATATGTCAGTTTGATTGAGTACAGAATGATTAAAACCGAAGTGAATTAAAACAGAACTGAACATTGACTGTTTGAACCAGATGTGGCTTTGGTTAACAGTGAGTGTGCATTTATGTACGAATTTGGGAGATCTCTCTCCTCAAACATCTGAGTGAATGGGACGGGAAACTTGGAGAATCTGTACCTAGCTACATCAAGTGGCTGTGGAAATTACAGCCATTATTTCTCAATCTGCATCCTTTTCTTGCCTAAGATCTGAACTGATTAATACAGATACAGTATGTTCAAAAAGTAGCCCAAGGTTTGAAAGTGGCACAAACTTTTTCAGAGCTTGGAAAAGTTACTTGGGCTACAAGACGTTACTGAAATTAATATGGCCAATTAACAATGTTGATTCCAGCTATTATAGCCCCCAAACCTAACTTTTGCAAACTCTGCCCACCGATGATGATGATGATGATGATGATGATGATGATGATGATTGTTGTTGTTGTTGTTGTTGTTTTGTTGTTGTTGTTGTTGTTATTATTATTATTATTATTATTATTATTATTATTATTATTATTATTATTATTATTATTATTATTATTATTATTATTATTATTATTATTATTATGTGTCAGGAATTATTCTAGGTTGAAAGGATTTTTGCAGAAGAAACTCTGCTCAGGGAATGCCAAAATGAGGCTCCTTTCATGTCCCCAAGAGATGGGACAGAGACGGGCATTCAATCTGTCATGCAGTACCCGGGTCTCAAACTGCCAACTTGTCAGCCTTCCAGGTAACAAGGTGAGCTTCTTAACCACTGAGCCACCACATCCCCATACCTGTGATCTAAATGAAATATTGGAAATGTTCCAGTTCTGGATTGTAAATCCCCAAATCTGCCAGTGCCTATGCTAGAAAAGGAATCCTAAAATAAAGGGTCAACGAAGCATCTGCTCCGAGCTCTGGTCTAAAACCTATTGGTGATGGCATCAGCCCAGTTTTGACTAAAAGACAACTGGAAGATATA
Organism: Bradypodion ventrale; assembly: GCA_035047345.1. Classification (NCBI taxonomy): domain Eukaryota; kingdom Metazoa; phylum Chordata; class Lepidosauria; order Squamata; family Chamaeleonidae; genus Bradypodion; species Bradypodion ventrale. Next base: position 6,815,608 of record JAWDJE010000011.1, on the reverse strand, counting down.
TTAAAGCAACTGTGAATTCAGGTACTGAGGCTAGATCAAAAAGAAAACAGACTTGCTCAGAAAGTGATCTCCAAGGATATTAGGAATTCAGTTCATTTTCTATCCTTCTCTGACCTGGTTGACATTATTGTTTGAAATTCATGCTTGTCTTTTCATCCATAGCTAATGTAGCAAATCAAATTTTTATTTTTATTTCGCAGGAAAGAGAGCTTAAAAGAAGATTTTTGATTTCATTATCAGAGCAATGAATGCATACATGAAAGGGCATTCTCACCTGTCCAATAACTTCACCCCTCTGTTAGCGGCAGGTATTAGTGGAGTCTTCTCAATAAACAAGGTAGCTTATAAACTTCTTTTTAATCACCTGTGGCTGAACTATACATTAAAAATGACCTATCATTAGAAAAGGCAAAAAAGTTTGGTTTTTTTGTACAGTTATCACAGCCAGAGTTCTGCTCATCATCTGCATTTTGCAAATTCGTTGCTATCTTTTTGTGATAGATGCAAGTCTGGTTTCTCATTTCAGAAAGTGTTTCTTCAATCATGCCTTCTCTGACTGGTCAAGTTACCCAGGTATGGTAATAGAGGAAACCCTACTGTCAGTGACTCAACGCTGATTGTCAGGTGGCGTTAACTACTCAGTTTGGTGCTTAGTTATCTCCATTTACAACCAAAAAGCCAGTGCTGTCTGCATCTACAGACGTTTCCATGGTCGTGTGGCAGGCACGGTTAGACACAGAATGCTGTTTACCTGCCCAAGTTCAGCATCTTAACCACTAAGCCAAGGAGGTCAAAAAAGAAAATACAGGGGGAAAAAATACAATACTTATGGAGCTTATAAACTTATCGACATAAAACCAACATAACCAACCACAGCAATGGCAGCAGGAAACCACATAATAACCTCACTGGAGGTTCAGACATTCCTGGGGTAGAATATGCCTAATGCCTTCTTGAATCACCCTGGAGAAGATGCCCGACAAATGTTAAAGTGTTCTATAATGTCGGGGCCACCACCAAAAAGGAGTTGGTAGCAGTTGCTATTTTATAATTACAACATAACTATATATATCTACGGTGGCTCAGAGGTTAAGAAACTTGCCTTGTTAGCTGGAAGGCCAGCAAGTCGGCAGTTCGAAACCCGGGTACTGCACAACGGTTTGAGCACCCGTCTCTGTCCCAGCTCTTGGAGACATGAAAGGAACCTCATTTTTGGCGTTCCCTGAGCAGAGTTTCTTCTGCAAAAATCCTTTCAACCCAGAATAATTTCTGACACGAAATTATTATTATTATTATTGCCAACTTGTGGGAGATATTGCCTCTGTTCAAAAACCGGACAGGCTATGATAGCAGACATATGAAAAGAAAGTAAGCCGCCTGGGTTCAGAACTGTTATTTTTAGCCTACACAAATTTGTGCCCAATTCACTACAAATCATAAGATCATTATTTATTTATGAAGTGGGCTCGATCCACGACAGCTCACATTTAAAAGCAGGAGTTAGTCTTGAAGGTGCCACAACTGTTTTTGGTCTTTTTGTTGTTGTTTACTCTCGGATTGGATTTATTGGATTCAGTGGCCAGCACTAGCCTATGCTCATCATCACCATCATCATGCATACTTTTTCTTTTATGCAACATGAGGCAACTGAATATGGTAGAAAATTGAATGCAGATGTGTTTCTCAAATATGTCAGCTAGAGTAAAGCCTATTTTTAAGGTTGCGCTCAGATGAGATGGTGTTTGCCTGTAATTTTTGTGTAGGAAACCCCCCAGGAATCACTTTCTTTAAGGGTTTTCATCATAATTCTGTGTGTGTGTGTGTGTGTGTGTGCGTGTGCGTGCGTGCGTGTGTGTGTGTGTGTGTGTGTGTGTGTGTGTGTGTGTGTGTGTGTGTGTACATACTCATATGTGTTCTTCCCTGCTTGCTTCTCTTTGTATGTGATTGCTAGGGGGGCCCTGAGAACTCAAAACAAATGGTGGAGAAACCCTGCGGAGAAAGAGAGATCTTTGTTTCAAAACATTTCCTCTATAAATCTTGAAATTTGATAGCCACTCATGGGGTAAAATGTGCAAGCCATTTTGTAAATGCTTCCTTTGAGATTTTCCAAGAGTTATGGTGTTTCTTTTTTTTTTAAAAGTCCCAGGAGAATTAAAGGAATTTACAAGCATCATTCAGCCTTCTATTGAGAATCATTTATTCAGAGAGTATATGCACATGCAACTGTGCCTGATGAAACTTGAGTTTTCTTAATTTTCCTTCTCTGCTTTTTTGCCCGGGTTTCTCTCTTTGCCACTCTGTCTGTCTGCTTATCTAGCTATGTTTTTGTTTATTTATTTAAGTACTACACAACTTTGATGACAAAACTCCAGATCATCTTCATCTAGTTAAAATTAATTGCAAAGGCAACCAGAATTCTATGCACAGATTCCTTTGCTATATTGAGTCTCTGGCACAGAATCATATCCTGTACATATCAGAGAGTAAACAAAACAAAACAATAAAAAACACCACCACCACCAACAAAGAATGTTGTGGCACCTTAAAGCCTAAATCCTGTATTTAAATGTGAGCTTTTGTGGACCAAGTCCACTTCATCAGACATAAGAGTGGGTATTAAATTCATTTGTTTGTTGTTGTTCAGTTGCACAGTCGATTCCGACCCTTTGTGACCCCATGGGCCATTGCCCACCAGGAACCTCTGACCTCCACCATCTTCCTCAACCCACTCAGCTCTGTGCCCATTGCATCAACAATGCCATTTAGCCATCTCATTTTCTGCCGCCCCCTTCTTCTTTTGCCATCCATCTTTCCCAGCATCAAGGCTTTCTCAAGTGAATCCTCTCTTTTCATTTCATGTCCAAAGTATTTTAGCTTCATCTTTACTATTTATCCTTCTAAGGAGCAGTCAGGGTTGATTTCTTCTAAGATCGACCTATTTGTTCTCCTCGCTGTCCAGGGGACTCTCAAAACTCTCCTCCAACACCAAGCACTCAGCTTCCCTTATGTTCCAGTTCTCATAGGACTTAGCATATTGAGCTACCTCTGTGATGCATATTTGTTCATAAATTGTTAGGTCTCCATTGCTTGAAAGCCAGTCATATCCGACTCTAGGGGGCAGTGCTTATCTTCATTTGCAGCCAAACAGCCAGCATGGTCTACATTTGTGGACATTCCCATGGTCATGTGGCAGCCATGACAAGATGCCGAAGCCCACAGAATGCTGTTACTTTTCCTGCCTAAGCGATAGCTATTTATCTACTTGCAATTTCTTGCTTTTGAACTGCTAGGTTGACAGGAGCTAGCACAGATTATGGCAGCTCACTCTGCCACACAACACTCAGGACTTGAACTGCTGACCTTCTGGTCATCACTCTCAGCATCTTAACCATTAAACCACTGTGGCCCTCATATATTTTTATTTCACAGTAAACTGTGTTTCAACATTAGATACAGTACATTTACCAAATCACAATAAATATAAATGAGAGCTTTAAATAAACTCTTTATCTCTTTTTAAAAATGCAAATGATGAATGGCAAACAGCATAAAATTGTTCTATTAAAAGTCAAGAATTATTGATAGTTAAAAAAAACTTTCTTAAGAGCAAACTCAAATGAGATGGAGGGCAAATCTCTGTTGAGAAAGAATACCATGGGGCCACCACGGAGAAGAGCACGCTCTAGTGCAGGGGTTTCCAACCTAAGGCCCATGGGTCGGATCTCGCCTGTGGCACCATTTCATGAGTCCTGCCACCCCTCTAAGGGCATTCAAGAAACAAAATGGCCACCCATTTGAAGCTGTTGGGACAAAATGGACACACACACACACACACACCATTGTGTAGGCAGGGCAAAATGGCCATCTAGCTCTCAAAGCTGACTGAGAAAGCATGACCCAGCCTCCAGCTTGAAAAGGTTGGGAACCCGGCTCTTGTGCTTATAGCTTTACCAGCATTATTGACTAGAAAGGTCATACCTTTGTTGGCTGTCATTGAGTCTAAGCACCTCTTGTGTTAAGGCTAAAGTTTGTTCTCAGAAGTAGACCTTCAGCATTAGATAGAAGTACTCTTGGAAGAAATGCAGTTTATCTTAAACTGTATGTTGCAGGACCCATCCTATCTATCTATCTATCTATCTATCTATCTATCTATCTATCTGAAATCAGAGCAAAGTGATTCCAACAAAATTTAATGAAGTAGAAAAGAAGAATATTCTTACTAGTGAGGGCAGGTTGACACCTCCTCCACTCAGGAGACCCAATTGCTATCTTTCAAACTTCTCTTTGCTCAGCAAATTGAATGAGTGGAGGTAAGATCTCATGTTGCTAAGAAACACTTCATTTTTGTGTTGTCACACTCAATCTGCCTTAGCACCATATCAGTAATTAGTGTAATTACAGCTAGTGAGAAAAAAGTAACCCCTGTGGTTATCTATTAGGTAACTCACAATAAGAGAGCACTTCATTACTCATCTCTCCATATCATCTCCTAATTTCAAAAGGGTTAAGAGAAGTGAATTCTTCTTAGCAGGAGAAATGTCTTTATCTAGATGGCCATTCATCTCTACCTGTGAAAAGCTTTTTCAGGCAACTCAAATCTTGGATTGTTACTAAGAGAAAGGGAACTGCTGCTCTTCTGGTTAAGGATGGGGGAGAAAATTACAAATGTCCATCTCTGGTGGAGCCTGGGTATTTTGATAGAATGTTTGCTGCGCATAAGATGTTGAAGACTGAGAATGACATCCCCCATCATAATGTTAGGACAAGAGAGAATGGGGTGTCTACAGAGCTGTAACAGGTTAGGTTCAGGTGGGAAAGGGCCAGAGTAGCACCTTGGAAAGTGCAAAGACAAACACTTGCTCCAGTAGGTTCAGACTTGGGGTTACTGTGCATTACATTCTGTCTCTTTATTTTGTAATATTTGTAGGCTGCCTTTCTACACTGGGAGGGAGCAAAGACAGCTCTTCTTCTGCTGCCACCGCCGTATCTGCATCTGAATATAAGTGATCCTCATGGTGATCAGCCATGAAGACTGTCCTGAGAATATAATGCAATGGCCTTTCATTCATCTTCCGCATCGCAGCATGACACCCATACCACTGATCCAGTTCCATGAGTCACTTTCTGGTCCTGAGCCCTTTTGGCACACAAAGTCCTCATCAGCTTCTGCCCTCCATCAAGATGGATTCAAGTGGGATTTAATCCACTTGGGAACCATCACTCTTCCCTGTAGACTTTGGCACCCGTTAGTTCTCAGGGTTGTCATATTAGTTAACCACCACCTGACACTCGCCGTTGAGTTGCTGGCAGTATGGTCTACTCTATGGCCATAGCAGGATAACACATTGTTAAAACAAATAATACTACCCCCCTATAAATTAAAGATTTAAAAAGCTATTAAACTCCAATAAATTTTAAAACATCATTATGTTTTTCGAAGCATTTAAAATTTTGACAGCAAACTTAGGGGGGAAAACCAAACAAAATAAAAGTAAAAACAAAACAAAACAAATAAAACAGCAACAGGACTTCTCGTTGAAGTCCTGTCAACATTTGAGAAATAAATAATACAATGACAGGTAATAAAGCCCCTGTTGCAAAATAATCTAACGATGCTAATGCCTTTGGGATTTCTATCCATTAGAAATGTTCACATGTTCCATGTTCTACAATCGTTTTGGTGAAAATGCTTTGAGGAGGGAAATCTATCTATAAAGAGAAAGCAAAGAGCATTAGAACAAGTTGTCCAATTCTCTCTCTCTCTCTCTCTCTCTCTCAATTTAATGGGAATGGCTTTCCCCTTTGGGAACAGGGGAAGCTTTGATTAGAATAACGTCACAAGATACTTTTGAAAAGTAAATTTATATACGCTGCAGGTGCAGGTTAAGTAAAATATTGGCTATAGATTTAAGATCTGTCGAGCCCTTAGGTGCTTCTTCTCACAAAATCCATCCTTTTGGATATATCCTATAAAGTATGGACTGAAACGTGAAGCAGATCCCCCACTTCCCCATGAAATAACAGTCCCTAGGCTCCAACTAAGTTCTTGATATGGGGCTTCCATATTTTCAAGTTTGATGGCTAAATCATGGGCCAATATCCTGTTGTACAGTTCTTCCTGCGCAAAGGAAAAGTTATCATCATCAGTAGCAGTTTGCTGCTGTTCACAGAGTTCTTTTTTCCAGTTTTATGATGCACACCACTGTGCCTCATTGTACACAAAACACAGAATAACTGAGTAGGAAGCGTCCTTTTAGGCCATCGGATCCAACCCCCTGCTCAATGCAGGAATCCGAATCAAAGCAGATATGACAGATGGTTGTCCAATTGTCTCTTGAAGGCTTCCAGTGTTGGAGTGCTTACCACCTCTTGAAGCAGTTGGTCCCACTGTCATACTGCTCTAACTGTTAAGAGGTTTTTCCTAATATTCAGCCTGTTATTACATGTCCTGCAGTCTGGAATGATGGAGAACAGATCTTTCCCTTCCTCTTTATGATTATTTTCCAGGTATTTGAAGAGTGCTATCATATCCCCTTGCTGTCTCCTTTTCTCAAGGCTAAACATACCCAGTTCCTTCAGTCTTTCATCATATGGCTTGGTTTCCAGCCCTCTGGTTATCCCTGTTGCCCTTCTATGTACCTGCTCTAATTTATTTGCATCTTTCTTAAAGTGCAGTGCAGTGCCCAGAATTGGACAGAGTACTCTAGATGTGGTCTAACTAGTGCTGAATAGAGGAGGACTAGTACCTCATGGGTTTTCGAGACTCATAATGCAGCATAGAACAGCATTGGGTGTTGTTTTTTGCAGCCCCATAGCACAGTTGACTCATATTTAGCCTGTGATCTACAACAAATCTGAGATCTTTCTCGGTTGTAGTATTACTAAGCCAAGTATCCCCCATCTTGTAACGGTGCACCTGGTTTTTGTTCCCTAGGTGTATGTAAAACCTTGCACTTATCCCTGTTAGATTTCATTCTGTTGGTTTCAGCCCAGTGTTCTAGCCTATCAAGATCTTTTTTTAAATTCTGCATCTCTCTTCCAAGGTATTAGCTTATCCACTCAGTTTTTTGTCATCTTCATATTAGATGAGCCACTCCCTCATCCAAGTCATTTATGAAAATGTTAAAGAGCACAGGACCCAGGACTGAACCTTGTGGTACTCCACTTGTTACCCCCTCCCAGCTTGAGAAGAAGCCAGTAATAAGAACTCTCTGAGTATGATTCTGTAGCCAACTGTTTGTCATCGTCAACTGCAACCCGTATCCAAGAATGCATTTCCCCCTGAAGCAGGAAAAATGTCAGTGGGCCAAATATGTTGGTTTCCAGTGGCATTTCCTCCGCTGATGAAATGCCACTGTATATCCAGACATATATCCAACTGTACATGCAGTCCAACTGTACAACAGGATACTGGCCCATGGCTTAGCCATCAAACTTGAAAATACAGAAGCCCTATATCAAGAACTTAGTTGGAGCCTAGTGACTGTTATTTCATGGGGAAGGGGGGATTTGGTCATAAAAGGCACTTTTTAATTTATTGGCAGTCAGCCATTATTCCCATTGTACAGCTGGAGCTACACAATAGATACTGGCTGCTGAGTATTCCCAAATAACCACCAACTGTGAGCATACCTCTGTCACTGTATGTTTCAACAACTGTATCTACAAGCTTGGACCCAAAGAGTTATTTCTGTTCCATCAAAATGTTTGGACATTTATACTGTGAGATAAGAGACAACGAGGCAATGTTACAGCATGTATTTCATTGTTTTTGCACTCACACAATTGGTCTGCCACATGGCATAGACCAGGGATAGTGAGGTAGGGTACAGCTTGAATGCCAAAGCTAATATGGTTGTCTGGATCCCAGCTATAATTCACCCAAAAAGCAAATCATAGAAATCACACTTATATGCTGCCCCTTAGCACTCTCTGGACAGTTCACAAGTTAATTATCATTTTGTCCCCAACATGCTGGGTACTCATTTTACTGACCTAGCAAGGATGGAAGGCTGAGTCAACCTTGATCCCTGGTCAGGATCGAACTCACAACCTTTTGGTTGCAGGACAGCAGTTTAATCACTGCGCCACCAGGGCTCCAAGTAAGCTAATAAAGAGTTGAGGTTTCAAAGTTGCCTATTGTCCTATATAAACCAGAAAGGGAAAGAGTCAATGTGATGTTATACACATGCTTTGTAATGAGTTGGCTAGACACGTGAAACCTGTTTTTTTCTGACAGCCAAGCTCAGAGTACATAAAGTCATAAAGATTAAAAAAAATGAGGGACAGAAGAAAACTATTTCTGTGGGAAAGCTGTGATGTGAGATTAATGGTATTTCCCTAATTCTCAGTTTCACCATTGCGCATTTTATTGATGCAAACCATTGAGAAAAATTTGAAGAACACCATGTATTTTTTTAACCTCAGGGCTGGATAAAACCTGGGTCTATAATAAGTAAAGAGGGACGGCACAGATGGGAAACATGGCCGTAGGATGTGCTGCAAACACTTCCCCCCCCCTGTTAATGTTTCTAAGTGTGGAGAAATTATATTACCTCTGATGGGAGATACAGGTTAGACCTCTCCACGATATCCTAAAATATTAAATGGAGACACTGAAGCCCAGCTGGAAACAGCTGAACTCTCTCAAATTGACTATAAAAAGGGGGGAAACCCTAGAGACCAGAGGATGAATGGAATCTGACATCTTGTATCCTTAAAGTGAAAGACTCAATGAACTTGCTAGATAATCTGATTTATAACTCTGTTGTCAGTAACCTCCACAGACCTTTAGAGGCCAAGGATTATACTAGTTCTGGGGGAAAAAAATCTTCTACCATTTCTTTCCTTCTCTGCTTGCTGGAAAATTCACCAGGGCCTACTCAGAAAGTAAAGTTTGATTTACCACCACCACCCTATTTTTACACAGAGATGGGGAACTTAAAAATTTATTCTCCTCAGCCCACAAGGAGTTAAGATATTGTAGACCCGTGATGGTGAACCATGGCACTCCAGATTCTTGGACTTCAATTCCCAGAAGCCCAAGCCCCCTGTGAATCCACACAAATTGGTTTATTGCGATTAATCCAGCCCACGCTGCCCTCGTCGCTGACGGAAGCGGAAGTAAAACAAACCCAGATGGGAGTGACGAGGGCAGCGTAGGCCGGATAAATCGCAGTAAACCCATTTGTGTGGATTCACAGGGTGCTTGGGCTTCTGGGAATTGAAGTCCAAGAACATCTGGAGTGCCAAAGTTCACCATCATGGGTCTAGACCTTTGATGGTGAACCGTCGCACTCCAGGTGTTCTTGGACTTCATTCCCAGAAGACCAAGTCACCACTCCTGCTGATCAGGGCTTCTGGGAATTGAAGTCCAAGAACATCTGGAGTGCCAAGGTTCACCATCATGGGTCTAGACCTTTGATGGTGAACCGTGGCACTCCAGGTGTTTTTGGACTTCAATTCCCAGAAGACCAAGTCACCACTCCTGCTGATCAGGGCTTCTGGGAATTGAAGTCCAAGAACATCTGGAGTACCAAAGTTCGCCATCAGTGCTCTAGATGCTCTCAACAGGAGAGGGGCAAAGAGAATGAAGTGACCTTTTTGCACAAATGGAACAAAATTGTTCAAATGCACAAATGGCACAAACTATGCAAATTGTTCAAAACAGTGACATCAGGTGCATTAGTGCATGGGTTAGATGCATCATAGAGGTTGTCTGTATTTAAAAGTATTTGTGTGTGTGTGTGCTACATATTTGTCATGTGCTTCACTTCTTAAAAGGCTAGGGCACCCTCTTTTTCACAGACTCTGTGGAAATTATGGAGAATTTGACAAGAAAGCACTGCATTCCCAGAACTGCCATTACCTGGAGGTTAAGTATCTTCTTGGTTTAAAAATCCCATCTTATGGTGTCTCATTGAGATCACCTTAATTAGCAGGAACAAAGGATATTGTGAGACATTTTTACATCCTTATTATATACTCCCTTTACTTTCTACTATTGAAGATAGGTCTAAAACTCCTGCCTCAGAACCTGAGCAGAAGCTTTCTTGGCCTCAGGAGAATGAGATTAGTTGGATCCCATCAGAAGACAAATGCCTTTTGTGCTTTGGAATGGAATAAAGGTAAAGTTAGGTAAATGTCATCCTTGCTTGAAACCCAGTCATATCCAACTCTAGGGGGTGGTGCTCATCTCTGTTTACAGCCAGAGCCAATGCTGTCTGCATTTGCAGACGTTTCCGGGGTCATGTGGCTGCTACCTTCCCACATTAGTGGTACCTATTTAGCTACTTGCAATTTTTTGCTTTCAAAATGTGAAGTTGACAGGAGCTGGGAAAGAGATGGTTGCTCACTCTGTTGTGCAGCTTTTGGGTCTCAAACTCTTGGCCTGCCAACCTTCCAGCCACCAGGTTTAGCATCTTAACCACTAAGCCACCACAGTCCCTCCATGGAATGGAATAACTCTCTCAAATACGTCCAAGAGAGGCATTTTAAGCTTTGGCACTGAATGTTAGATTTACTGCCGCTGAATTGAACGTCAAATAAATCCTAGGCGATATTTCAGCCAAATCATACCAAACATCACATCATCACTCTTCCATAGAGGATATCATCACTCCCAAAATGGAATAGTGTTGACAATTGGAGTTGGTTTTGGGTGTGATTCTGTTGTGGATTGAATACACATGGACTACCTCCACAATAGTAAAATATATTTTTTCCCCTGAGGATAGACTGAGGAGGAAGTAAGAGGTCTGCTATTTTTAATGTGCTGGGAGGAAATGAAATGGTGACAAGTCAATCATTCAAGAGCCTTCCATGATCTGATAGTACTTTGTAGTTTGGGATAAAGTGTGACTAGGCAGAGGAACAGGGCTGAGCAGAAAGAAGGTGTTTAATGCACCATTTGTATTGTGGTCAGTAGAGGGCTGTGGTGGCTCAGTGGTTAGGAAGCTCGCCTTGTTAACTCGAAGGATGGCAAGTCAGCAGTTTGAGACCCAGGTACTGCATAACTGATTGAGCATCCATCTCTGTCCCAGCTCTTGGGGACATGAAAGGAGCCTCATTTGAACATCCTCTGGGCAGAGTTTCTTCCGCAAAAATCCTTTCAACCCAGAATAATTTTTGACACAAATTAATGTTAATAATAATCATCATCACCACTACCACCACCATTGGGGACATCAAGTAGATAAAGTTTTAGAGAATGAGAGAGTCAAGATCCTGTGGGACTTTAAAATTCAAACAGATAGACATCTGCCTCACAACACACCTGATATAACTGTTGTGGAGAAGAAGAAAGTCTGGTTTATTGACATTGCTCTACCAGGAATTGAAGACAAACAACTGGACAAAATAACAAAATATCATGATTTGCAAATGGAAGTCGAGCATCAATGGCAGATGAAATCTGTTGTTGTTCCCATAGTGATCGGAGCCCTTGGAGCAGTACCTAAAGGACTCCCTAGATACAGTGGAACCTCATAGAACAATCGCCCCGTATAACAACAAAATTGCATAACAATTTTCCCTATGGAAAAAATGTACAACAATTTTTTAAATAAGAAAAACCACTTAGCAAAAAAATGTATATCGTTGTATGATGCATCCCATAGGGAAAATCGCTATATGATGCATGCATCATATAGCAATTGTTTCATACAACAACAAGCTCCATGGAAAGGAGTAAAATAATTGTATGAGGTACCACTGTAATTAGAAATTTTGGACTTATCTGATTTGAACATTCTAACTCTCCAAAAAACAACTCTACTGGGAACTGCATCTAAACTCAGATGTTACCTTCACAGCTCTTAGGTCCTTGGTTAGGGCTTGAACTGATAATTTTATTCCAGTCCTCAACTGTGACCCGAAAGGTTGTTTTGTATAACAACAATAATAACGATAATAATTATAACAACAACAACAACAACAACAACAACAACAACAACAACAACAACAACAACAACAATAACAATAACAATAATAATAATAATAATAATAATAATAATAATAATAATAATAATAATAATAATAATAATAATAATAATAATAATTTCCTCAGTGCTGAAAAGTGATCTCTTAATGACATCCACAAGACTCACCCATTATACAACACATTTTGCCCCCAATATGGTGGGTACCTATTTTACTGAGCTCAGAAGGATGGAAGACTGAGTCAACCTTGATCTCCATCAGTATCAAACTCACAACATCAGCAGCTTTGCTGCAGAACAGCAATTTAACCACTGCGCCACCAGGGCTCATTCATATGCAATGCCTTGCTGCTCAGCCTACATTGGCTTTCTTCTTAAGATTCACTGTGGTGGCTCAGTGGTTAAGAAGCTCGCCTTGTTATCTGGAAGGTCAGGAAGTTGCCAGTTCAAGGCCCGAGTACTGCATGACGGAATGAGCACCCGTCTCTGTCCCAACTCCTGCCGACCTAGCAGATCAAAAGCAAGAAACTGCAAGTAGATAAATAAGGACCATTTCAGTGGGAAAAGATCTTGGGGACATGGAAGGAGCCTCATTCGGGCATCCACCAAGTGGAGTTCCTCCAGCAAAAATCCTCTCAACCCAGAATAATTTCTGACATGAACTTATAATAATTATTATTGCTCTCTCCATCCATGTGTGTAGCTTGAGTGCTCCTCTCTACCTGTGGTAAATATGTCCAATTCACTCATGACTAAAAAAGGTTTCTGAATCCCTGTATAATCTGAAAAGAAAATGCAGGCACATAAGTGAAAGCATATTTGTTTTGCTTCTGGCTTGTGTGCCTAAATGTAACATTCTTTCTTGTTTGTCAGGCACCCGAAATGTATGATTGTGCTTGATAGCCTGATAGAAAAATTTGATCCTATTGTTTTGTAAGGGGCTCCAGTCTGTCTGTGCATATTTTGCCCGTACGTAACAGTACAAGGCTTGTAGTTCCCTAGGCATGTTCAAATGTTCTTTTTTGGGGTGGGGGTGGGGTTGATATGCTTGGCTGCTATTCTACATTTGCTCTGTCTGGATTCCAGGAGAATTTCCCTCAGCATGTTGAATTACAACCCTGAAATCAATTCACAGCCTCTTCTGTGTAAATTAACCATGTTTCATGATATATTTAGCTCTTGCAGAAAGTTTGTTTACCTCTCAAAATTATAGCATGCGGATTCCCCCCCCCTTGCTTTTTTTTAAAAAATTCTTGTTTTATTTTAGATTTCCTCTGTAAAATACCACCACATGTTGGCTTTGGGTTCAGAATGGTAAATGGTTTTCCATTGTATTAATAACCTACTAAAATCCATTCAATGGTCTCTCTAAATATTTGGCTACCTGCAGGACACTGAAGACATAGCAATTGCTAATTAGAAAGGGATTCTAATGAACATAAGAACATAAGAACAGCCTTGCTGGAAGAGGCCACAGGAGCCCATGATCCAGTCCAGCATTCAGTCTCACACAGTGGCTCACCATTTGCTTCAAGGTATTTATTCCCAAGCAGATGCCTTCACCTGCTTAGGATTCCCTGGAAATGGCATTGAGAGATATCCTGCCTATCTCTCCAACCTGGAGGTTGTCCTTAAGTATCCATAATTATAGCCATTATGTGAAGGATAACATGTGTCTGTAAAACAAAAAATAAAATCTAAATTGATACTCTATCCTTTAGAAGTCTGGCCAAGTTATCCTGCTATTTTAATAAAGTAGACTAGAAGTTCACAGCCAGACTTGGCCCCCAATGCCATTCCACCCAGCCTGTGGCAATGACCCCAGAAGCAGATGCATTTATGACAGCAGTAAATGCGACTGCGCATGTGCAAACGCACGGTTTACAGCAGCGTTTGTAGCAGGGGAAACCATGCGTCCAGCCCGTGGCGTGGTCTGAGGGGGAGTTGTCCAGCCTGTGGCATGGTAAGATTGAAAACCCCTGGAGTAGACCATACTGCAAGCGACTCAACACTGAGTGTCAGGTGGCGGTTAACTAACTGACAAACCTGAGAACTAATGGCTTTGGGTGCTGAGGTCCACAGGGAAGGGTGATGGTCCCCAAGTGGGTTAAATCCCACTTGAGTCCATCTTGATGTAGGGCAGCAGCTTCATCAATACTGACCTGGGGCTGATGAGGACTTTGTGTGCCAAAAGGGCTCAGGAACAGAAAGTGACTCGTGGAAGTGAATGAGTGGTACTGCACTGCATTATATTCTCAGGACAGTATTCATGGCTGGTTGTCATGAGGATCACCAATATTTGGATTAGGATATGGCAGAACAACAAGAAGAAGATACTTTATATAAATAATAGCTACATATAATTGCCAATAAATAAATCTCATGCTCATCAGAATAGGAAAAACACAACTACACACACAGTCCTCGGCTAGAGTCTTCTTTAATGATTACTTGGGGAAAACAGTGTTGGAAAATAAAATCTTATTCTACCTGCCAGAGGAAACATCTTCACCACTCAAAAACAAAATGGCAACTCACACTCTACAAGAAAGTGGAGCTATGGCCATGCACTTTCCTTTTAGAATGTAACACTAAGCTTATCCATTGATTTGAATTGATTCTAAAATCAATCCATCATTGAAAAACCCCTGTGCAACTCAGTAGAGTACCTTGTTGGGTTGTATAACTCCACAGAGAAAAAGAGAGGGCCCAGAACATTTTGGGTTAACAGTTGGTATATGAATGTTGCACAAATAAAAATAAATGGGGGTGGAAAGACTTGACTATAAATGTTGCCAAGAAAGAAAAGAAAGAAAGAAAGAAACCACTATTATTATTATTATTATTATTATTATTATTATTATTATTATTATTATTATTATTATTATTATTATTATTATTATTATTATTATTATTATTATTATTATTATTATTATTATTCCGTGTCTAGGTCAGACATGAAACTACCAAAATGAAAACACCTTTTGGTGAGTTGATTCTGCAGTTTCTTTTGTCTTACCTAGTATGAGAAAGATTAGCCAGTAACACAAGGTTGCCGTTACCAGAGTATGCCCAATTGTGGTTCAAAAATACCACAATCTTTGAGGAGGTTCTTTCTGTGCACCTTAACACCACAATAATCTCCCTGTTTTATGGTTGCCATAAATTCTCTTTCAGGAAGATTGCCTTCCATTGAAAGACTGCCATATTTGGAAGCTATCTGCTATTACCATTGCTTTCCAGTCCAAGATGAAATTAAAGATAAAGAACCTCAGAGAATGAGATTAGTCCCTTTGAGGGAGTGAGTATCTTAGTAGTAGACTCCCAGATCACCTCAACTCAGGTGTGATGCCGTGTAATTTCTTTGGATTACAAAAAATCCACTCCTCACTCAGCATTTGCTCCTCTACAACAATTTATCAGACTTTATGCATAACAAATCCAGCACTCTGGTCTTGAACTGCTGATCTGCTGAACGGAAGGTCATCAAGCTCAGTATCTTAACCACTAAGCCACTGTGACCCCTTCCTGTGACTATGGTAAAGGTAAAAGCCGCCCTTCCTCAAAAGCCAGTCGTATCGGACTCATCTCTATTTATAGCCAAAGAGCCAGCACTATGTGTCTGCAGATGTTTCCATGGACATGTGGCAGGCATGCCTCAACACCGGAGTGCATGGAACACTGCTTACCTTCCCAATAAAATGGTCTCTATTTATCTACTTGCAATTTCTTGTTTTTGAACTGCTAGGTTGGCAGGAGCTGGGACGGAGACGGGGGCTCATTCCATCCTGCAGCACTTGAACTGCTGACCTGCCGTCCTTCCGGTCACCAAGTTCAGCATCTTAACCACTAAGCCACCGCAGTTACAGTTATGCTGTGAGAGGAATTCTAAACCCTCCTCAAGATAGTTGGGTTATATAATGTATTTCTACCTTCATTTTTTGAAACAAAAGAAATTATTGATAGTCATTCGGATTCAGTGAGTTAGATACCTGACAGCAGAGCCAGAGTTTTGGAAATTTGATTCCCAAGTATGCCAGCTGGAAGAAGAGACAGCCTATGTTGGCCCTGGGCAAGCTGCACAGTACCAGGGGTGCTCCTAGATGAAGGGATTGGAAAACCACTTTTGAGTATCTAGAAAACTCTGCAAAGGGTTGGGGTGCACCTGAATTGAATTGACAGTACATGTTACTGCAAATAGCACTTCACAGCATGTTATTTCTATGCTAAGTGAATTGGGGAATGTCTTTCCCCACATGACATTATATAAATTTAATAAAATAAATAAAATTTGCATTATTTCATACAACTCAGTCTTCAAGAGATCAAACATCCAAGCACATTGCCTTGGCGTGGGGTGTTGGCATCTCCTTTTCTGCTACCACCGAGGCAAAGGCATTTCCATGCTTCTTGAATGTTGCATGTGTTATATTACACTTTCCCCTTCCTTCCCCAAGGCAGAAACAAGGAAACCAGCAAACAAATCAAATCAACCTTTATCCTCATTTCCAGATGTAAATTAATCAAGCTGTATTGATTGGACCGTATCTGGTTGCTCTTTCTACTAGCTGCCTTCAAACCACTCTGGTTCCAAAGGGAGGATCTGTCCCCTTCCTACACTTGTGGCTTCTGCAAGGCAAATGCACCACTTCCAGCTTCGATTTTGCTTGCTTTTAATTGTATTGATTGATTGATTGAATTTCTAAATCACTCATCTGGGTGTTATCTCACTCTGGGCGGTGAACAAACAGAAAATAAATAACAACAATACCCACAACAAATCAAAACCACCAGCAACAAATACAGTGATACCTCATACAACGTCCAAACTTGGTTCCACAAGTTTGGATTTTATACGGATTTGGACTTTGTATGAGGCATGCAAAATCCTAGCTGCGATGCCTCATACAACGTCCAAATCCTTGCCGCGATGCCTCGTATAACGTCGTTTCCATAGAAATACATTGTACTGTAATAGGACAGACTTCAGGGCAAAGCCAAGGAAACAGACAGGAAACAGACATAACTTTAGGAAATCATTGTCTAAAGCAGTGTTTCTCAACCTTTGGTTTTTGGACTTCAATCCCTAGAAGCCTAAGTCAATTTCCCAAAGCACTGATCAGCCGATGGTCTGACTTAGGCTTCTGGGAATTGAAGTCCAAAAGCCAAAGGTTGAGAAACACTGGTCTAAAGGCTAAATACATTACAAAAACATGTCAAATAACCCTGATTGTCCAAGAACTTGAAGAATGCTGCAAAAATCCCAGGAATGCTTCTAAAAAGTTTGATGAAAAAATCCAAAAAAATCCAAAATTGCACTTAAAACCACTCATAAATACTCTTCGCCTCATGCAAAACCCACAAGAGCAATGCATGTATGTGTCCTGCCTTTTATACTGCCCAGGCACAATGAAACCTGGGAAAAACTCCAATGCCTCATACAACGTCACACGACTTTGTATGAGGCAACCTTTTTCAAGGAATTTGGCGATGTTGTATGAATTCGATGTTGTATGAAGCGGACTTTACTGTACATCACAGACTAAACTAAACTAAACAAATTGGCTTCAGAGGACATAAAAAATGAACCAAACTGGCAAATCTATCAACAAGGGAACACCACCCTGAAAGAAGAACCTAAATTCACAACAGTGAAGAACTTAGTATTCATATCCCTGGTTAACCAACACATGATAGTATAGGTATTGAAGGGAAATGATTTGATACATGTGTGGAAGATGAATACTTCATCAGAACATCCTTTTTGATGTGGTAATGAAAAACCCACTCACTTTGGTTATTTTTTGTTATTTACTCTTTCCCTTTAAATGCAGCTTATTGTTTCAAAGCATAAAATTGTTTTCTGAACCTCCTTTATATCCACTTTGTAATTGTTCCCCAATTGATCTCTGACAACTGCGTGGGCGTTGTATATCCAGAGTAAATAAAGCTTTCGTTTGTTATTTATTATATACATTGACATGGAAATATGCTGATACATTGAGATCTCTGTTTCCTCCCTTGTGGATAATTAAAAAGCTCCACATTATGGTTGGCTAGGCACAAAATCTTACTTCAGATCTCCTTGATTGTTGCAAGTAAACCAGGGTGGATTTAAATGTCAATTTTGGGACATTATATTTTTAAAAATAAAACTAAATGGGCATCCTGTGAATGTTTATCCTTTTGATTTATTTACTACTCTTCTATGCTTGTCTTTCTCTTGGCAATAGAGGAAAAATTGAATGTTCAATTTATCATTAAATAGGAGATACCAGATAAATGAACAGCAGACTTTTGACCTAATCATGTAACTGTTTACCTAGTAGTGAGCATTACCAGAATTTCCATATTTATGAGCTAGTGACTGTCACCAAATTCCTACTGATCTTAACAATACTAAATACATTTAGACAGCCAGAGTGATATAGTGGATAGAGCGCTTTAGGAGGACTCAAGAAATCTGGGTTCAAATCCCTATATGGGCATGGCAGCTGAGTCTGCAAACATTTCCATAGTCATGTGGCAGGCATAACTAGATCCCAGAGTGCATGGGACTCTAAGTGGTCCCTATTTATCTACTTGCAATTTCTTGCTTTCAAACTGCTAGGTTGGTAGGAGCTGGGACAGAGATGGGAACTCACTCCATTGTGCAGCACTCGGGTCTCGACCTGCTGACCGGTTGATCAAGTTCCGGTCATCAAGTTCAGCATATTAACCACTAAGCCACTGCAGTCCCTTGAGTACATGCTCCACAGACAAATGCAAGTTCATTTCCTAACATCTCCACTTACATGGCCAGCAGAACAGCTGTGGCTCAGAACAGGAGAGAGAACACTAGGATAAGAAAGAGTATTGGAAGACTTGAAAAAGACAGATCTACATGTTGGGAGACCTGTTTTGCCATGTACAAACTGAATCTTTCTGTGGAACAATTAGATGCACATGCCACATGATGCCACATTTAGCCATTGGCTTCTCTCGTTAAACAGATCTGGGAAAACCAGCAAAGGGTCTTGTGATGCCTTAAAGCAGGGGTTCCCAACCTTTTTTGTTCTGTATGCCAGACCACATCCCCTGGACAGCTGAGTGGGCCAGTCACATGGTTCCTCCCGTGGCAAACACTGTTGTAAAATGCATCTACAGCTGTCGTAAACATGTTTATGACAGCTGTGGGTGCATTTACAGCAGTGTTTACAGCAGGCACATGTGCATTTACTCACGTGCGGGTGCATTTTATGGCTGTCATAAATGTGTCCGCTTCTGCTTCTGGTAGCGGCGAGGGTGGTGGTGGGCCACATGAAATGGTGCCGTGGGCTGGGTCTGGCCCACAGGCTGTAGGTTGGCCACCCCTGCCTTTGAAGGCGAACTCATTTATTTGACACAAGCTTTTGTGGAGTATGGCTTACCTTTCCAGATTCGTGCAATGTTACTGAAATTAGCTCTTCCTTTATAAACATGTTTGGATGGGCAATGCAGCTGGACTAAAGGGCAAAATGCACAGTCACTGAGCATTATTTTAAAAGTGGTCATTAACAGGCAGTTGTTGGGTGGTCCAATATCGATTTGTCATCGCATTTAGAACAAATCAACTGAATTCCAAAATGTCCTATCCTTTGCCTTCTATTTCCACCTCTGGCCAAACAGCTTTACCATTGGCATGTCCCATTGTTTTCGGGGTCTACCTAGTGGTCTTTTGTGGTCCCTTGTTAGCCAATGTGTTAGCCAAAAGGTCTGTTTGTTTAGGTGGGTGATGCGGCCTGCCCATCTTTTTGCCACATATAGTTCATCGACCACATCACACAGTCCAGTTCTTTGGCATAATTCCTTTTTGCTGACCTTACCCCTGATTACACATCCATCTTTCCATTGCTCTTTGGCTTTCTGCCAGTGTTTCTTCCTCTGATTTTGTTATTACCCGTATTTCAGATGCGCACAACATTGCTGGTCACACTGTCGTGTTGAGTACATTTGCCCTGATATTCTCTGGCAGATTGTCATCTGATAGCACTCTTTGGTTTACATTAAAGGCAATCCAATATAATGTGTATATTTTATCAGAGGGCACCTAATGGAAAAGACTTCTGGGTCAGGAATACCATAGTTCCCCTGGTATCTTGGTGATTCTGAGATCTGTAGCCCAAAAAAGTAAACTTTCCTATATGAAAACACAGAGCAGCTTGGAAAATCATAGAATTCAACACCCTAATATCCACCACAAGATGAGAAAAGGAAGTTATCAGGTTGTATTACAGTTAATGAACTCCATGGACATCTCCCCTTTTTTCTCAGAATGGCTCAGATTAGAAATGATAATATTACGTGAAAAGCTTTCATATTGTTTATGGAGATGGTGGTAGGGGACTTCCGCTCTCAAGGTAGCTAACACAAAGCATTATCTGATTTATTTTTCAATCTATATAAATCTGCTTTTATGTTTTATTTGATTCCAGCCATTAGACTGTGCTAGGAAGTAATGCTAAAATATACATCATATCAGCAGTTCAGCAAACTATGTCATATTAATCTACATAAATCTATACCTGTTTGCTAGCCCTGTTTCAGGCTAACCTCACAGCGCAAAAAAAAAAAAAACAGAGAGAAATAAAAAGAGAGATTACAGTAATTCTGCTTGTGGGTTTTCTAGGAAAGTCAAGGTTTTTTTTTATAGGCACTGGCAGGAATACAAATGTTCTCAGCTTTAAAAAATGTTATGTTTAAATTAACTGCATCATCATTAACATGGTTTTATGTTTCCAATTTCAGGACAAGAAATTGCATATTGCAACTAGTATTTCCTTTGTAAGATGGATTTCAAGTTAGAGACTTGGAATGGGAAATCATTTGGAACAGAATGCACCATTTAGAAACTGGGCCTCTTACGAAAGCCGAAGTTCTTCATCTTGACCAAAATGCAAAATAAAAAATGGAGGGACAGTTAATGCCACTTTCAAACACTGAAATAGACCGGATCACAATCACGGAGCTGGTTCCCTCGAACAATGGTTTTCCTTCCTTCCTTCACCCCATTGGTTGTCAAGGGAAGTGTTGTGTCCAAATGTTATTTATGCATATTGCTTTAAGTGACGTTCACCATTGATTCTTTGCTGTATTCGCTCCCCTTTCTGTAAGGCGCCTTATTCATATATTTGCAATGTTCCTTGATTGGTTTACATAGGTTTCCTGCGTTAAGTTCGGGCAAATGTATCACTGTAACTGACGTTCCGTCTGTACATATGTTGCTACCTCGTCCTGTTTTCCCCAGTCCAATTCAGATCCAATTA
Source organism: Bradypodion ventrale (assembly GCA_035047345.1). Lineage (NCBI taxonomy): Eukaryota > Metazoa > Chordata > Lepidosauria > Squamata > Chamaeleonidae > Bradypodion > Bradypodion ventrale. The sequence continues at coordinate 6,794,385 of JAWDJE010000011.1, read as the reverse complement.
AGTCTGATGTAGTCCAAAACCACTCCGAACTGAGCTATAATGAATCACTTGTTGGTTAACCCCCGATCTGCTGTGGTGTTGCATTTAATACTCGGACTCAACAGGAAGACTACTGCATTACAAACAGCAGCAGCAGCCATAATTGGTTTGGCTTAAATATGCCCCCCCCCCACCCCACACCCCGTAGAGAAGAGACAGGCTATGTGGCCTTGGGCAAACTGCACAGTCCCAGGGCACCCCAAGGCCCTTTCGGTAATAGCCTCAAGACCTGGCTGGCACAGCAGGTGTTGGGGGGCAGTGGCGGGGGGTACGACAGCCACCGTGGGTTGGCTTGTCTAGGTTTTAGAACTTTTAAATATATTTTTAAAGAATTTTTAACTTGATGGGTTTTGTTTTTTGTTTTAGATACTTTTGCAGAGTTTTATTGTCAATGTGTGAGCCGCCCAGAGTTGCCTTGGCGAGGGGGCGGCAATATAAATATAAATAAATAAATAAATAAATAAGAAAGGAATTATTTACCTAGAAAACCCTGGAAAGGGACGCCAAAAGTAAGAATTGACTTGATGGCAAACAATTATTAAAGGTCACCATCTCTCCCATGGACCTGTTCCTGGCCACATTGACAGGAGATGCTGGAGCAATAGTATGGATCTTCCCCTCTACACAATAGATCTCAACTTATTCTCAGTTTGCTGGATGGAACCCTTGGATGTAACTGGGGGAAAAAACATTTCTACTTTCCCTTTTCTACTTTTAGTGTTTTGGGATGATGAAGCTTTCTTCTATTCTCAAGCTTTTAAGTGGCTCTTGGTTTTTTTAATCTGCCCATAAAGGCTCTTGGTTGTTTTTAAATCCTCCCATAAAGAAAGCACAAAAGAAAGACGGCAGCCAGGAGCTAGCTTGAGAAATGCCTATACATATCATTATAGATGATGACAGGCAATAAGCTAGAAAGCTTTCCTTACCTGCCCTGGGGTGGGGTAAGGAGGGAGAAAGGAAGTCGAACTTGAACCTGGACTCCTCAGTGATGGTTTACTGGCATTTTTATAGCATTGTTCCATTGAAAGAAGTCTCTGTCATTATTTTCTGGGCTATATTTCAACCTGAGGTCACCAAGGTTCAGAGAACAGTCAATTAATCAACTGGTTACCCAGAGCATTAAAAAAAACCTCCTGGTAGCCATCTCCCATTCAAGAATAACAAGAGAAAAATGAAAAGAAGGCATTACAGAGGGAAGGGCCATGCCAGCTCCTCCAGTCTTGAGGAATCCTTCCTTAGCCACTTTCTAATTGCATGATGATTGTGTCTTTCCCCAAGGAACATGAGGCAGTTTGCTGTTGAAAGTAAGGGCTTGCAATTAAATAGACATTTTAGAAGAGGCCAAAGAAACAGGGAAGGAGGTGGAAACTAAGCAACCTCTGGAACTAACTGCATGATATAGTTCTGGAAAGCAAAAGGGAAAAAAATAAAGCTGTTTCCAGGTATGGTCTGAACTTTGAAGAAATGATTTGCAGAACACTAGGCCCTAGGGAGGCAAGCTATGGTAAATTTAGGCAGCATAATAAAAAGTAGAGACATCACCCTGCCATCAAAAGTCTGCATAGTTAAAGTGATGGTCTTCCCAATAGAGAGCTGGACTACAAGGAAGACTGAGCACAGAAGAATAGACACCCTCGAACTGCGGTGCTGGAGAAGACTTTTAAAAGTCCCCTGGACTGCAAGGAGATCAAATCAGTTCATCCTGGAGGAAATCAACCCTGACTGTTCCATGGAAAGGAAAATACTGAAGCTAAAGTTAAAATACTGTGGTCACCAAATGAGAAGAGATGAGTCACTGGAGAAAGCCCTGGTGCTAGGAAAAATTGAAGGCAAATTGAGAATGGGGTGGCAGAGGATCAGATGCGCAGAAAGCATCATTGATGCAGTGGGCATAGATCTGGGTAGACTATAGAGTATGGCATATGACAGAGGAGTCTGGCATGCCGTGGTCCATGGGGTTGAAAAGGGTTAGACTCTGATGTGCAACAAGTCCTTTGTAGGAATACAATTTCTTCCTTGCTTCATAAGATTAAAGAATTGAACTATTTTATTTCATGTTGGGAATGGCAAAATTGACAATCTGACAAACTGTGGATGGCTATAGCTTTGTTTGGTAGTAGTCATCACAGAAGCATTGGATGCGGTGCTTGCATCTTTTTGAACAATCAGTTGCATTTCTTGAATGTGTATGTGCTATGTCCAGGAGAAACGATAGTTCTGGACCAAAACATGTACGGAAATCCTATGGGGGAAGTGCTTCTTGTCTCAGTCTCACCCTGGAGACGAGGAATTTCACAGTTAGGAAATTATTTGCTGTTGTCTCTTATCATATTGCAGAAGCCCAGATCAATGGGAATGAGGACTTTAGCTAGTTTTCTTCATACCCTTAATGATTGGTAACTAGTTCCTTTCTCCAATATATTAAATTATGATTACTGCTTAATGACTTCATTCCTTTCCCAGTGTAATTGTAACTTATTTATTTTATTGTAAAGGGATATGGCTTCACTAAATTGCCAAGAAGTCATATCACACAATTTGGGTGCATGTTTGTAGTATGCACTCTGTTGTGGTTTTAAAAACATTAATGAGAGAAAGTATTGTATGCCATAGGTCAGTTACTTATAGTTTTTTTTAAAAAAGTAACTAACATGTCACTAAAATGTAGAGAATTTTCGGTGAACCCTGAATAGATATGGAATTCACTGATATTCATTCTCTTATGTTGATCTGTCTTCAAAGCAAGATCAGCAGCACATTCAGCACTTGAGCAAAACCAGAGTATGAATTGACCACAATGCAGTTGCAAAAAGTGTGTTAAGCAACAGAATAGCCAACAACTATATTTATTAATTCATTTCAAAGCTTTTGCTTCTGATTGCCTTCCGCAGAAACTTTCTTCAGATGTTTCTATAGTACAGTTACAGGTGTGTGTGTGAGATGATTGATCCAGTAGATTGTAATGGTTCTTTCAACCATTCTCATTCATCATTTAAATGCCTATTCAATGAGCTTTAACCTTCAAATGTGTCACATTCGGAAATCATTATATTTTAATAGATTTATCGTATTTGTTTTATTTTGTTTTATAAATACGATGCATGAACTCTGACAGGCTTATGACATACTCCATCATTTGTACTGCTTACAAAATCTGGGTGTAAGGCAAAATTATTGTTTTAAGCAAACAATGTAGCATTGTTACAACTATTATTGCTTCATCGTGCAATCTCTAGGATTATAACTGTTCTAGCAATCACACTGTAATAGAAAGTCACTACAACAACTGGAACTAACCAACTGAATTTCCAAGCTTTGGTTCCAAACATTTGGTTTCTTGCATTAAAGGACAACTCTTAGGCCACTGCCAGGGTCAAAACACAGACCATGGTGGTTGTCTCCTTTCCTGAAAACTTCAGGCAGCTGGCACTAGGCAGCATTGCCATTTTTCCTCAAGTCTCCTGACAGGTAAACTCACCCACTGAGTTTGTGATGCCTATGTTGCTTCGGGTGCTGCTGCCTTCTACATTTTACTGATGGAGATAAGGACCCTTCATACATGGTATGAAGAATTGGACAGCCATCTGTCAGGGGATTGGACTCAATGTCCTAGAAGGTCCCTTCCAACTCAGTGATTCTATTATTCTACTGTACTTTGTTGATGTTCTAACTGGGCCAATGGTAATGGATCTATTATAGCATGTGGTGTACTGCACCAGCTACAGAAGTATTCACATTTGCCCTAGCTCTAGACATCCACCATCACATACACTCTCCTCCACCCCACTGACATAAGAACATAAGAACAGCCTTGCTGGAACAGGCCACAGGAGCCCATCCAGTCCAGCATTCTGTCTCACACAGTGGCTCACCATTTGCTTCAAGGTATTCCCAAGCAGATGCCTTCACCTGCGTAGGATTCCCTGGAAATGGCATTGAGAGATATCCTGCCTATCTCTCCAACCCAGAGGTTGTCCTTAGGTATCCATAATTATAGCCATTGGTACCCTTGTCCTCCATGAACTTGTCTAATCCTTTCTTGAAGTTGTCAAGACTAACAGCTGTCACCACTTCTTCTGGCAGGGAGTTCCATAGACCAGTGATCCTCTGGGTAAAAAAGTACTTTCTCTTATTTGTTTGAGAACTAGTACCCAAAAGTTTAATGGAGTGCCCCCGAGTTCTAGTGTTGTACAATAGGGAAAACAGTTTTTCCTTATCTACTTTGTCCACACCATGCATGATTTTATAAACTTCAATCAGGTCACCTCTTAGACGCTATCATTCAAGAGTCAAAAGGCCCAACTGTTGCAGCCTCAGATGGTAAGGAAAGTGTTCCAGTCCCCTAAGCATTCTGGTTGCCCTCCTCTGCACTTTTCCCAGCTCCATAATATCCTTCTGGAGGAATGGCGACCAGAACTGTACACAGTATTCCAGATGGGGCCTCACCATAAAGAGGCAAAATGACGCTTGCTGACTTATTTTCTATACCCTTCCTAATGATCCCTACCACAACAAAGGTTACCCTGCTACTACTGATAAATAATCATCCCTGCCTTCCTCTTCCTTCTTCCTAATCTTCAAAACCTACTTCCTGTTAAGGAACAGTGTCACCAAGGTGGTATAGTAAGGACAACTCTTGTCTGACCATTCAGTCAACTGACACTAAGAGCCATTTACAAATCCACCCAAATGCCATAAAAGTTTCAGCAGAAGCTGTCTTTCATTTAGACAGTGATTGACAATTATTATGATCATTGCCATCATCACATCATGACATCTCCCCGGAATTGCTACTGCCTTCTCTAGATTGGGAAAGATTTCACACGAAGGTGTCCCCCTTTCTGCCAGACCTATTTTAGTGTGCTGAGATTTTTGTGTTAAATACCACTGTTTTGCAAGTACAGGAGAGAGAGAGAGAGAAAAAAGATGAGTCTACTAAGCATAAAGTACTATAAGCTCTGTCAAATACAAACATTTTTACCCACACAGATCTCATTTATGATGCAGGACTCTTAACTTGGTTGCTTATGGCATTAGGAAAATAGCACCTTGGTGGTTTATCTTTCATAGTTCCCTCTGTAATTGTGTTCACAAAGTCACAGCTATGGTTGTCTGTCTGTCTGTAAACAACCCATGCCACAGAAGTGTGCCTTCAGAGAGTTCATTTTCACTGCCTTCTTTTGTATTAAAAGCCCTATTCGAATGCCTATTTAGCTTTGTTTCTGGCACCAGGACCTCTGAAAGATACCTGGCAACGGTTAAAGGAGTAAAAGGAAAAGAAGTGAAACATTCAAGTTCCAAGTAGCAATACCAAGTAGAAATTAACTGATTTCATTTCTTAATAAATCACAATGGGCTCTTTCTGCTCGAACAACGTTGTTTTTGGCAGCTGATGAGAGATCATACAATGTACCTGTTGTCACATCATGGCTATATAATGAATGGATTAACTAAATCGGGACTTCATTAACTTGTTCCCAGCGGATGCTGTTGACTCTGATTTCACAGGGGATTCTAGTGAATCTACTACAGTGTTTAGTCCAAATTTTACAAGAACAATCCAAACTGCTGGACCCTATTTCCCCAATGGTTGGATAACCCCCCCCCCCCCCCACGGTTTTTCTTCTACTTCTTCTTGTGCCACATCCAATTCCAAATATTGGCGATCATCATGTCAATCAGCCATGAAGACTGTCCTGTGAATATAGTGCCATGGCCTTCCATTTGCCTTCTGCATCGCAGCATGACACCCATACCACTGATCCAGCTCTGTGAGTTACTTTCTGGTCCTGACCCTTTTGCCACGCAAAGTCCTCCTCAGCCCCAGCCGAGGATTGATGAAGCTGCTGCCCTCCATCAAGATGGATTCAAGTGGGATTTAATCACCCTTCCCTGTGTTCTTTGCAAGGCAGCTAGTCCTCAGGGTTGTCATGTTAGTTAACCGCTACCTGACACTTGACATTGAGTCACTGGTAGTATGGTCTACTCTATTACCACAGCAGGATAACCTGGCCAGACCTCCCCCCCCCCACTAAAAAAGACAAATAGCCAAATCTCTGCTCATGATCTTAGTTCTAACCCAAAGGATTCATGGTAGACTCAATCTTCCATCCTTCCAAGGTTGGTAAAATGAATGCCCACCATGTTGGGAGCAAAATGTTAATTATCTTGTGACTCTCCCAGAGAATTCTCTAAGCACTATGGAGTGCTGTATATAAGTGTAATTAATATTGCTAATTGACAGTTGGATTTAGTCCTATGGATCCTCTCAAAATCTTTCCAACTAAAACATAAGCCAGTCTTCTTCATCTTTTGTGTCTAGATCAGGCATTGCACTGCCAAAATGAAGCCACAGTCTAGTGAGCAGAAGCTTTGATCTTATAGGGCTAACTTCAAATGTTACTCTCAGTTAGAGTAGTCCCAAAGAATCAGACACTTGTGTATCATTCACCATGTCTTTGATGGAGAAGGAACCAGAGCTTCCACAGCCAAATAGCAATGAGGAACAGAATGCCTCTGAAGTCCATAGAAGTGCATGGGAGACTGCAGGTGGTTGAATTATTTTCCAAAGGTTTAGGGCCTAGTAGTTCGAAAGCAAGAAATTGCAAGTAGATAAATAGGGACCACTTCAGTCCCTCCGGTGTCTAGTCATGCCTGTCACATGACCATGGAAATGTCTGCAGAAGCAGACAGCTCTGACTCTTCAGCTTTGAAACAGAAATGAGCACTGAATCCTACAGTCGGATAGGACTGGCTTTCAAGCAAGGAAAACCTTTACCTTTACTTACCCTATACAAGGCAGAATAAAATCATGACTAAGACAGAGGTGACCCAACAAATTAGTTGTTTAAATAGGATAACTTTCTGCTACAGTAGGTAGTAGGAGATGGAAATCTCCTCTAGAACAGTGGTGGCTAACCTTGGCACTCCAGCTGTTCTTGGACTTCAATTCCCAGAAGCCCATGTCAGCACTTCTCAGGGCTTCTCAGAATTGAAGTTCAAGAACACCTGGAGTGCCAAGGTTAGACACTACTGCTCTAGAAGATGCCCCTCTTATGCAGAGAACCTATACTGTTGTTCAATACCTCCTGGCCATAGAGGCTCTTTGAGGTTCCTCCAATGGGCTCATGGCATCAAAATCTGTATTCATTCACGCATGCAGGGTAGCAATCAAATGCAATATTTTTCTTTAGGATTACTTACTTTTATGGTATCTTCATTCGAGAACTTTACAGCCTGCCTCTGTCTCTTTAAATTTATAAAGTTTTCCCTCCTGCTAATGACATCATAATAATGTCAACAGCTAGCATTTAATGAAGGTGGGTCTACCTACCGACAGTTTAGTGGTTTGTAAAGGCTTGTGTAGATGTCATAATGTTCCCCTACAGACAGAGGGGCTGGGAGAACCAGGCTGTAAGTAGTACCACAGTATCTGTAAGCATCAATGTGGACCTGATGTTAATGGCCTGATGGAAATGTACACTTCAGAGAACCCAAAGGTGGCTTCATTTTGGCAGTTTCATGTCTGACCTAGACACAGAAGAAAAGAACAGCAGTTGCAGGGAGAAGATACATAAAGAATGGAAGATGCTAGAAGGTAAAGTGTAACTTTCTGCCTGAATCCACCCTCCTTCCCCCAATGCTATGATATTAGGTAGAAAGTATCTCTCAGAGGCTTTCCTTCTGATGTAAGGGAGAAGAGATTTTATTGGGTCTACAGTGATAATGAAGGGGCTAATATGGGGCTGAAGAGATTTTGTCTTCCAGATGTTCTCCAGATGTGGAATTCAACTTTGAGAAGCTCCGGTCAGTGGCCAATGGTACAATTAGACTCCAAAGTATCTGGGAACCCAAATCTTCACTGCCATGGGTGAAAATTTTGTTCATCCTGCAGTCTCACCACCACCACCACTTAATTTGCTATTTATATGCTCATTAACTGCATTCATTAATTTAGATTTTTTTTGACCAGCAGCCTTCGTACGGCCTGGAACGATCTACCAATATGTGACAAAAAAATGTTCTCCTCTCCTCCAATACTATTTTTATTGCTCCCAACGAAAAGAATCTTGTTCAGACAAAAATACTCCCATTGTGAAAATCTGGATTAAGCCATTGTGATTCTATTAATTCGGCAATAGCATTCAGGCTGTAGAACTCCCTTCGGAGGCTAGGTTTGCTTTCTTCTTTGGTATTTTATTAAGCAAGTGGTAACAACACGGTTTTATGGCATTTAACTGGGTACAGAGCCAGGGTGCAGAAGATTGGGCCTTAAAGATGTATGGGATGATAATTTGTATAGCCTTTGAATATAAGTGATTGTTAAGAGATAGCCAAAGGTTCCTTACTCTGATGTTGTACAGCATTGATGCCTACTCTTGCCATGATCAGCTATAGTTTGTCTGGACGAAGTTAATATGTTTAGATTTTAAGGAATCAACCCTGACTGCTCCTTGGAAGGTCAAATAGTAAAGATGAAGCTAAAGTACTTTGGTCATCAAATGAGAAGACAGGATTCACTTGAGAAAGCTTTGATGTTGGGAAAGGTTGAGGGCAAAAGAAGAAAGGGATGGCAGAGAATGAGATGGCTAGATGGGCACAAAACTGTGCGGATTGAGGAGGATACGGGAGCCTGGTGTGTGATGGTGCATGGGGTTGCAAAGGGTTGGACTCGACTATGTGACTGAACAACAACAACAGTGTAACATCATTTTAATTGGAATTCTTATGCACTGATTTCTTTATTAACAGTGAGTCTCTTAAGGGACCTCTGTGGAAAAAATAGAATACAAATATTTATTTTGGTACACAAATTAGTACCCTACGAACATCTCATTTCAGATGGGGCTGCCACATTTTTTAAGCCTTGCCCCAAAGAAACACATTCTCCACAAATCAGAAGAATGTGAATTCCAGTGCTACTGACTCTTAAATCATGTATTTCTAGGATTTTACATGTGGTAGCTGAACTTTGAAAGGATTGGAACATGATAGACTGAGAGACCTTTTAACAAGATACCCGGGCTATTTTAGCATACTCATAAATGGCTTATAACCAAAGGAGAAGGAGAGATTGCCCTGACATTTTGATGTGAGAATGCAAGAATGGTGTTTCTTCGCATTCTCCAGCACTCTTGAAAGAACATCCCTGCATCTCAAGACTGAGATGTCAAGTGTTTGCATTTGAGTGTTTACCATTTCCATAAAATATCCTTTGTACAAAACTCCTTTCCCTCCAGACAGATGGTAACTTCTCTGTTTTTAACCTTTTGAAGAATTGCTTAAAACTGTTTCAAAAATGTGTAAAAAGTCTCCAAGACCATAAAGGTCACCCTTGCTCGAAAGCCAGCCATATCCTACTCTAGGGCTCAGTGCTCATCTCTGTTTATAGCCAAAGAGCCAGCGCTGGTCCTGTCTGCAGACATTTCCGTGGACATGTGGCAAGCATGCCTCAACGCTGGAGTGCACACAACACTGTTTACCTTCCCACCGAAGTGGTCCCTATTTATCTCCTTGTGATTTCTTGCTTTCAAACAACTAGGTTGGCATGAGCTGGGTCACAGATGAGAACTCACTCCGTCATGCAGTACTCGGGTATTGAACTCCGACCTTCCAGTCTTAACCATTTGAGCCACTGCAGTCCCTCAAAGATCAACCATTGAAAACATCTTTGAGTTGATAATTTTGGGGAAGTGTCTCTTTTACCAAGTAGAGGTAACCAAGTCCATACCTGGAGTTGACCTTGTATATTTTGTGCTAAACTCATGTGTTCCTATTATATCATTCCTCCTGCATTCTCTATTTATATCTACATTTCTGGACAACCCACCCCCACTCCCACCCCAAGATGCTTCTCAGCACTGTGTGCAATTACTGTAACCATACCTTAGGTCCACATGCAACCCTACGATAGGGCACAACCTCTTGTCATTGGGCTCTTTTCAAATGTTAGACGTGAATCCCTCTTTCCTGCAGAAGCGTGGCTCCCTGCCCCCTCATCTACTCCTCTTTGCATGCCATAAATTGGAATGAGTACAATTTGAATTTCATGCTGCAAAGAACTCTTTCTTTTGAATCACCACAGCTTTTTTCACTTAAAGATAAACCTTAAAAAAAAGAGAGATATAATCTTTTGTTCTTCCATTTCTTCCTTCTTCGTCTTCTTTTAAATAAGGAGGGAGAGAGCAGATTATTTCAATTAAGGGCTTGTCTATGGCAATTGTAAGCAACCTCTCTTCGGCAGTTTTAAGTTTCTTTTAGGTATTTCTGTCGGGATCTAATTTTCATGGAACTGTTGCCATGGTAGCTTCTTGGAATTTTAATCTAGTACCGAAGGTCAAGACAGGTCACCACTTTTAGTTCCTCTTCAATATTAGAATAAAGTGAGAAGGAGACAAATGCTAGTGTGCAAGGCAGAGAGAGAGAGAGAGACAGAGAGTAACCAACCTTCACCTTAAAAAAGCTGTATGGGATGCTCACATATATGATTTATATACACTTTAAATCTGTTGTCTGGTTCTATTGAAATCAAAGCTAAACGAAAATGTAAAACACTGGTTCTTATTTTCTCGCTATTTCTCCCTCCTCAGAGACAATGTGAGGTTGGAAAAACCTATTTTGGAAGCTTGAACTGGCACCAGCCTATGTACTAAAGGTGGAACGCATAAGGACATCCTTGCTGGAACATGCCACAGGATCCCATCCAGTCCAGCCTTCTGTCTCACACAGTGGCTCACCATTTGCTTCAGGGTATTATTCCCAAGCAGATGCCTTCACCTGCTTAGGATTCCCTGGAAATGGCATTGAGAGATATCCTGCCTATCTCTCCAACCCGGAGGTTGTCCTTAAGTATCCATAATTATAGCCATTGATACCCTTGTCCTCCATGAACTTGTCTAATCCTTTCTTGAAGCTGTCAAGACTGACAGCTGTCACCACTTCTTCTGGCAGGGAGTTCCATAGACCAGTGATCCTTTGGGTGAAAAAGTACTTTCTCTTATTTGTTTGATAACTAGCACCCAAAAGTTTCATGGTTTGCCCCCTAGTTCTAGTATTGTGCGACACAACAAAACAGTTATGTTCCTCTGACCATACAACCCAACTGTAAGGTCAAATTCTCTGTTTGTTCAGCAGTGTAAATGGATTGTCTCTCCTGACTGACTTTTAGGATATCTCATCCTTTCTCTTCACCTGCAAGTAAGTCCTCTCCTTTAGAGAATAGGCAGGAAAAAAAATACATTGAGAATGGGAATATAGCAAATAGGTTTTATAGGTGGCCGACGATCAAACAAATGCTTGTGAATCATATATATTCTTTTGGGATTTATGTGTGGTGGTGATTTAAATGTTTTCATCCTGTCAAGGTAGTAGCCAAGTGCTTGGAAGTCCATCATGACACAATCATGGAGAACATAAATTTTGCCCTATTCCTCCTTAGAGTTACTGAAAACCAGGCTAAAAGTCAGCTAGACTGTCCTCATAACCCCACAGCTACATAACTATGAACTAGATCCAGAAGTGGGCCACTGTGGACATTCAGATTTTTTTTACTGCAACTCCCATAACTTGGTTTTTTAGTCAAGTCATTGACAATACTAGGTATGTTGAGAGTTGGTAAAAACCTCTGACCCATTGGCCCCCATCTCCTAGCCTAAGGCTTGGTTCACAACTGACCTTTGAGGCACAATTTCTTTTCCTATTATTAGGTAGATTTATGAAGTTCAGAGTTTGGTGTCTAGTTTTATATCACCAATATGGCACCATCCATTGGAATTCCCAATGCCTGCAAAAGTACATAAGAAAACCAGAGAAAAACACTGAAACTGCCCACTAAGGGAGGATGGTACTAAGTGCTTACAGACTATTGGTGGATGAAGAGAAACCTATGGGTGAAGGGAGCCTCAGTTTTGGGAGGAAGGTGGGCTATTAATAAAAGAAAAGATATAGACTGAAATATCCTGACATGGGCATGGCTGACTGATTGTGACATTGAGCCTTTCACAGTATGACATTGGGCTGCAGGTCCCATCAAAATTTCTTTTGTGGATCTCTAGGTCAGGAATTCCCAACTTAAGGCCTGTGGGCCAGATCTGGCCCATGGCACAATTTCATACGGTCCCCCACCCCTCCAAGGGCATTTGAGAAACAAAATGGCCATCCCTTTGAAGCTGTTGTGACAAAATGGCTGCCCACATCATGCAGGCAGGGCAGAATGGCCATCCGGCCTTTGAAGCTGACTGAGAGAGTGTGACCTGGCCCCTGGCTTGAAAAGGTTGGGAACCCCTGTTCTAGGTGATATGTAGCGGTAAGGCTAGACATTGAAACTATGAACTAGGGATGTACAGTAAAGGAAACATTCTCCTTTTTTCTTTAATGTGTCTGTTCTTGCAAACACTGCAAGTGACTCAATGCAAATTGAAAGTGGTGATCACCATTCATCTTAAGAACTTTCGTACACATTCTTAAGGCAACTTTTGAGAATGAACAATTAAGCTCACCAAATGTATCCCTCTCCATCTGCTTTTCCAGAATTGTCATGCCACCACAATTCCTTCTGGCCTCTGGACAGAGCTTGAAGAATAAGATTTCAACTATCATGTTAATTAATGGCCATCCTTGACATTGAAGGGAAGGTAAATTTCTCTGGCTAATATATTTTAGCAGGAGGTTGGATTCAACGGCTTCATAGGCCCCTTCCAACTCAATTATTCTATTAATCTATTTTTTTCTTCAGCTGCATTGCCAGGATTTCCTCAGAGATGAGTGAATGAACAATAAGATGTACAAAGAAAGTTGGTGTTTACTTTTCAATGACTACCTTTAAAACAAAGCACTGCATGATACAGAAGTGAGGAAAAGCACATCTCATGGGAAACAGATACCCATACCTGTCAACCATCCCGATTTGGCCGGGATTACCATGGAATTTGACGCCGATTGACGTCATAACCCGCCCCACGCTGCCAAAACCCCGTAATTTGGCAGCGGGGGAAAACACTTTCCATGCATGCGTGGAAGTGCTCCGCCGCTTGCGCAGCCCCTACGCAAGTGGCGGCGCGCTTCCGTGCATGCATGGAAGGGTTCTACACAAGTGTAAAATCCTTCCACGCATGCATGGAAAGTGACCTGCACACAAGCGATCTGCGCAGGTCCCATTTTTTCCGGAGCCGCGGGTTGACAGGTATGCAGATACCTCTCATTACCTGCAGCACATACATACATGCTAATATATGCTAGTTTGCCCCTAAAATCGCCACACATGGGAGCCATCTGTTCTCCCCAGTTTTTAAGAACCCATGTGAAAAGCCTTTTAAGATTTCACTCCTGAAGTTTTCAGGTCTACTAGCATTTTAAGAGTAAGAAAACAGCCAAAAGCAATCTCATTATGATAGTCTTGTTTCCATAGCTACCGGTTGCCAAAATCACTGTTTGGTCATCTGAGCACATCTGAGCACAAGCATTCGGAACGGAGAGCTAATGGCCAGCTACGTTTGTGAATTTCCCCCCAGTTATGACACACCCTTGGCTCAACGTCCGTAGCTTTGTTCCTACCGTTTGGCAAAGCCATCCCTAGCCCTGTTTAAAGCGCCAAATAGACCTGAGAGCTGTTCATAAATTATTCAGCACCGGGTCATTAAAATATAACCAAATTAAATTTCACTTTTAAAAAAAATGTAATTTATAAACATGTCAATAGCAGGCCATCTATTATGCTGGGCTAGCAAACATTTTATTGGATGGGGAGGTTAAAATACATGTAAGCTATTTGAATAATGAAAACATATTAACAGACTCATTTGGAAATTATTTTGAAGGATGGCTTCAATGGCAGGAACACACCAATCTTAATTATTTGCTTTCAATATCTTCTAAACTGTTTATTATTTTCACAGTGTGCGTGGAGTGTCTGCTTGTGACTATCTTCCGAGCAAAAGATAACCAAAATGATAACTCTCTGATCTCTTTCTCTCTCTGATCCTGCATCTTTCTTCTGTTGTACAGCTCAATGTTCTGCTGTTTCAGGGCTTTCTTTTTATTTATTTATTTATTTATTTATTTATTTATTTATTAGTTCAAATTTATATTGTTCTGCTGTTTCAGGGCTTTCTTTTTATTTATTTATTAGTTCAAATTTATATTGCCGCCCACTCGCCGAAGCAACTCAGGGCGGCTTACAAACAATACATTATATTACAATACAATATGTTGATGGGGGCTCAGGGGGAGGGGCGGCGAAGTCCTCAACCTGCCCTGGCTTCTTCTTCCCTGTGTCTTCTTTCTCATTTACTTACTTGATAAGTTGCAACTGGAGTAAGCCCACTGGATCAGTGAAACTTATAACAAGTTTACTCATCAAATCTCTACTGATCCAATGGGCATAGCTATCAAGTATCCCGTATTGGCCAGGAAAACCCCTTATTTTACGCTCTTCCGTGCCATCATCCCATATTAATTAGACTGCAACGCTCTATTTCTGCCATTGGAGGGCAGCACAGGATAAGCATAGCTGTCAAGTATCCTGTATTTGCTGGGAAATTTCCCTTATTTCCAAATCCAAAACTTGACAGGTATGCCAATGGACTCACTCTAGTTGTGACTTACTATGCTAAGCAACAGGATTTTGGCCCCTTTCTTCACAGCAGAGTGCTGCACATTTTTAAATTATGAACACAAGTGAAATATTGGCAAAATTCAAAACAAATTAAAAATGTTAGCATGATTAGACTGTGGGCTGCTTCAGTAGTATTGTTGTGGCCATTTACTAGATCTTCTTTTGTACATGTGGTGGGGCATACATTTGCATGTAACTAATTGATTGAAATTCTCTAAATTCACAGGAAATTAGTCCTGTAGCCAAAGCAGCCAATTTTACTTGATCTTCCTATTTTGCTTTAAAGTCAAGCCATTAAAGTCTATTAAAGTAATGGTCCAGCCAAGATTATTGCGGATGGTGATTGCAGCTATGAAAGAAAGAGACACTTCTTGGGAGGCAAGCAATGAGAAACCTAGGTAGCATAATAAAGAGTAGAGACATCACCCTGTCTACAAAAGTCCGCATAGTCAAAGCAATGATATTTCCAGTAGTAATGTATGGCTGTGAAAACTGGACCATAAGGAAGACTGAGCGCAGAAGAATAGACATCTTTGAACTGCGGTGCTGGAGGAGACTCTTGAGTGTCCGCTGCACTGTGAGGAGAACAAACCAGTCAATCCTGAAGGAAATCGACCCTGAAGCTGAAGATCAAGTATTTAGGCCACCAAATGAGAAGAGAGGACTCGCTGGAGAAGGTCTTGATGCTGGGAAAGATAGAAGGCAAAAGGAGAAGGGGGCACCAGAGGATGAAGTGGATAGATGGCATTGTTGATGCAATGGGTGTAGATCTGAGTGGGCTAAGGGAGGATGGTGGAAGATAGAGGAGCCTGGCAAACGATGGTCGCAAAGGGTTGGACTCGACTGTGCGACTGAACAACCACCACCACCACCTCCACCACCAGCCATCTTTTCCTGGTGGGACACTATGAGAAACAGAAGCAGGCAATCAGTGATCAGATAACGAGAGTGGCAACATGTAGCACTATATACCCATTAGCTATGCTTAACTGATAATGTCACTGAAGGGGGAGAGAGGCAAATGATAAAGGTTCCTCCTCTGAACAGAGAGATGGTCTAAGCCCATTGGATTACCTGTTGCTCTCTCTTTAAATTGTCTTCAAAGGTAAACACTTTTACAGCACTTCATTGTATGGGGGGGGGACCCACTTCTGGCAGGGAGTTATTTTGAAACTGCAAACCACACTTTATGATATGAGCTCCATTCCCTCTTGGTTCAGACTTGTATATTACAAGCTGTGAACCATTCAAAATATTTCCCGTACTTCCACAAAGGTTTTTTTTCCAGTCCCAACTGCAAGCCATGTGTAAATATTATTGAGTGGCAAGCTAAGGGACAAGTTTAAGAGAAAGGTTGGGAGCAAATCAGTAAGATGAGAAGATTTATTGGGAAAGACAATAATGCTAGGGAAAGTGGAAAGCTGTGGGAAAGACTTAACATTAGACGGAATGACTCAACAAAGAGAAGTAGAGTCTTCATTTTGCAAGATCTGAGCAGCACAGTTAATTCTAGAGGCTTCTGGAGGTCATTCTGTGATGGCGAACCTTTGCACTCCAGCTGTTCTTGGACTTCAATTCCCAGAAGCCCACTCCCCCATGAATCCACACGAATGGGTTTACTGCGATTTAGTCGGCCTGGCCTGAGGAAGTGAAGAACAGCTGAGCGGCATGGCCGGGCAGACATAAGAATGCTGCTGATGCCGACGCCACCACCGGACTCTTCCCTTGGCCGGGTTGGCCTTGAGGGAGTGAAGAACAGCTGAGCAGCATGGCCGGCTGACCATAAGGATGCCAATGCCACCACAGCTGATGCCACCGGACTCTTCCCTCAACCGGCCGGGCCTTGAGGGAAATGGGAACAAGTGTGCAGCGTGGCCTGAGGCCAGAAGAACGCCACTGCTGCCAGACGTTTTCCCTCTGCCATTCAGCCTGGAGGGAAGTGGATAAGTCTGAGTTTTTGCAATGTATTTTTTCTCCCCCACCCCCACCCCCCCATATTGCTCTTGAAATGTGTATTGCTCTTGTAATGTTTTTATTATGTTAATGTAATACTTTGTAACTGTAATTTGTGATACTCTTTCTCTTCGTTAGTCACCCAGAGTTGCATTGCGCATGGGGCGGCATATAAGTTTAACAACAACAACCTTTAATTCAAAGCATGAAGATGTTGCCAATGCTATTTTGTTTTGTTTTCTGTGTTCCCAGGTGATGCCTTTTGACATGGAGTAGAAGTTCCAAAAAGATAAGATGAAACATTCTTTCAAGAGCATCAAGATATCGCAAAGCATGGTTGCTTTTTCAAACAGACGACAAGTGTACTCATGTCTTTGGGGTTAGGAATCTAGTAGCAATTATCATCGGAAACTCTATTTGTGATGAGAAAAAGCAAGGCATTATAGAAGCTCAATAATGGCCTGTTGCTTGTTCATTATTTCCTTGAACTCTTTGAAGATGCCCTTCTGATTGTGTGCTGTTAAAGTGTTGAAGTAGCTGCACTTTGTTCAGTACTGTTGAAACAAGACCGAGAAGCTGCTAAGCTGCAATACACAAGTCGTCTTCAAACATTTCCATTTATGATTCTAAATGTGATTTCCAAACCTCTGTGTATTTTAGCCCCAGGTGTCTTGTGATGGAAGACCTCGATGGAGAAACTGCGCACAATGAGAAACAGGACCGACATCAGAAATTTCCGGGCCCGGTATGCGCCCCCCATTATGGCCACACACCCCTGTAGTTTCTGCGCATGCATGGTCTGTTTGTGCATGCATGCATTGGTGGTTTCCTGGCACCGACGGGCCCCTGTCATCTCTGGGCCCGGGACGGGAGTCCTACTTGTCCCTCCCTGATTGCGGCACTGATCAGAAAGTTACTTCTTTTTAATTTTTTTAGTTATAATTTTGCCTGCAACAAATTATGGGGAAGATTCTTGGCCAGAATTGTCCCCTGTGGTGGCTTGTAGAGCCACAACTGTCCAGCTTTTAAGGACTTCTTTCTATGTTGGAGTACGAGGTCTCATATAACCTAAATGTTGCATTATAGCTACTCTTTCATCCATACTTCTGCCAATTTTGGTCTTGCACAGTTACTTCCCCCCCACACCCATAAATTTGTTTCATCCCAATTCCACAACAATTTGTGATTTATTAAACAACATAGCAGCATGAACATATCAATGCAGGTTTGTTCACACCACTTTTAATATGCATATCTCTCATGAATACATATTCGTATTTTGAAATATACAGCTTCCCCAAAAGTGTACATAGGGTAGAAGGCCTTTCCTTAAGGTAAATGTGTGTTTTGCTCACTGTTTTCACATTTATTGCTTACAGCAGAGGTACCCAAACTATTTTGGCCTTGGGCTGTCAAATGGTTCAGCAGGCCGGTCACTGGGTTCCTCCCATTGGAAGTGGAAGATGTGCCTTTCAATCTGTTTTGCAACAGGATGAGATAGATTTTAGGCTGCCATTTTCTCTCTTAAATCAGGGGTGCCCAAACTATGGCCCACAGGCTGGATCTGGCCCCCAATGCCAATTCATCTGACCTGTGATGCCCTTGGAAGCAGAAGTAAAATGCGCTTGTATTGGGTGCATTGTACTTTCGCTTCCAGGAGCGGCAAGGGTGTCATGGGCTGGATGAATTGGCATCGGGGGCTGGATCCTGCCCGCAGGCTGTAGTTTGGGCACCCCTGGCTTACAGCAACACTTCTGTGTGCATTCTTTTTATTGGACGATTGCAGCCCAAAAGTTAGAAAAGAATGAATTTATATATATCTGTTTTCCCTCCCCAATTTTATCTCATTGCTCAGTATCTTATTGGTCGCTTCAACTGCAGTAGAATAATTGAATCAGTGGGATGTAAATATGTGTGTTCACCATTCAGACATTGATCCCATGGGTTTACATTTTGTTAGCAAGAAGAGACTGGCTACTGGAATGCAAAACAAGACTAATTTCTTCTTCCTACTGCTGCTTATACCTAATCATTATTGTCACCATCAGAGCAAAGTCTGATGAAGATATGCTTTTCTTACCATAGAGTTGTCATTGTTTTTTGGTCTTCAATATCTGAGCAGAGGATGATAAGACACTGGCAGGCAGAATCTGTCAGCCACGTCCAAATAACCCTGTCCTCCTGTGGCATTACAATAATACATTTCTCTTAGTAATGACTGCATTCTCTGTTCAAGCAAAAGGGAATCCTTTTTTCTAGCAAGGACCAACATTGTGTTCTGCATGATGGTGGAAAGATGCTCTCAAGATATAACTCACAACCAAATAATTTGTATGGCAAATTCTACGAGGGATAGAATTGTGAAGTCCAGTTTTGAAAAAACTGTCTTGGAAGCTCTGATACACATCTTTTCCAAGTACTGTATATCGAAATGAGAATAATCTTTTTGTCATTACTTTTGTGGCTGGTATTAATCCTTTCCCCGCCAAATGCTGCAGCACTTTGGGTCTTCTGAGTGAGTGGTTCTGTGATGATTGTTTGATGGGAAAGAATTTTGCTGGATTTGATCATCATGATGAAAGCAGCCCATGGTGAGAGAAAATAAAATGCCCATGCCTTTCTCTGCTAGACTTATAAGGTGTTTAAGAGGAACCAAGTGTGTATAAAACTAGGCACCCATTTCAAAAAAATAAATATGCCAGAAACATGGATTAGTCAATAGGGAAATGTAAAAATGAGTGTGCAAATAAAGTACAAAGCATAAATTCATGTGCACCTTTGGAAAATGAATCAAAATATATATGGATTTCCACATTGAGAGAAAATAGCAGCTCTTGCAATCGGATATGGAAAGGCAGTAGGAAAATGCAGGTGGAGCTCGAGAAATGCAGCAAAATCAAGCGTGAGGGTTTTTCATATCCCTAAGTTTCCTTCCATGCCTTAGAACAGGGTTCCCAAACTTTTCAAGCTGGGGGCCAGGTCACACTCTTTCAGTCATCTTCAAGGGCCAGGCAGCCATTTTGCCCTGCCTGCATAAGGGGAGTTGGCCATTTTTTGTCCCAACAGCTTCAAAGGTACAGCCATTTTGTTTCTCATGCCCTTGGAGGGGTGGGACACCACAGGAAATGGCATCACGGGCATACCTGTCAACCGTGGCTCCAGCCAATCCGAGACCTGTGCAGAGCGGTTCTGCGCAAGTCGCCTTCTACGCATGCGTAGAAGGCTTTTACGCTTGTGTAGCCCCCTTCTACGCATGCGTAGCCTTCTACGCATGCGTAGAAGGGTTCTAAGCATGCGTAGAAGGGTTCTAAGCATGTGTAGAAGGGTTCTACGCAAGCGTAAAAGGGTTCTACACAAGCGTAAAAGCCTTCTACACATGCATAGAAGGCGACTTGTGCAGAAGGGCTGCGCAGCACCTCTTTTCCCCCGCTGCCAAATTCCGGGGTTTTGGCAGTGCGGGACGGGAAATGGCGCAAATTGGCGCCGAAAACCGGGAAATCCCAGCCAATCTGGGAAGGTTGACAGGTATGAACACAGGTCAGATCTGGCCCACAGGCCATAGGTTGGGAACCCCTGCCTTAGAATGATCTTGTTCCTTCATTCGATACTCCTTTCCCTCTCGCCGTTTTCTTATGAACTACCACTCACAAAATACATCTCCCACAATACTTTATTATTATTATTATTATTATTATTATTATTATTATTATTATTATTATTATTATTATTATTATTATTATTATTATTATTATTATTATTATTATTATTATTATTATTCAACCTTTATTGGCATTAAAATGGAGACAAAGAGAAGAATTAACAACTTCTTTGTTGATATTGTTTAATCATGGGGTGTTGCCGTGCTGTTCAAGAAAATGGTGTGAACCTCCCTCAGACACGAACAAGTGACTCCAGTGAGAGCCATCTGCTTTCTGTCTATTGGATGAGCTTCTTTGTTAACTGATCCATGACTACAAGGACACATGACCACCTTAGTTCTCTTCCAAGCCTTCAATTTGTATTTTGCAATTGTTTCTAGGAGCACATTGCCTGTGAAGGCAGAAGTGTTATTTATTTATTTTCTTCTTCTTTGGTTCCTACACAAGCACTTGGCCTAGATCCACCTGGAAGGTATCCAGAGCCCTTTTAAACCAAGTACATCCTGTTCTGTTTTGCCGTAACTGCTGACTGCTCTTGAATACCTCCCTTACAAGCCTGGCTGAAATACAAGAAGGATGTTAGAGAACCTAATGGGATTCTTTCTTTATCATCAAACAACTTTCAAAGCTTACTCTATTAATGTGCTATTTAGCTAAAGAAGCTACTGCAAAGTATTGAATATTTAGAACAGCGATTTTAGAGGAGAGTAGAAAGATCAAAACCAGACCTCTTAGTTCTGCTCTTTCAGTCTTGCTCCTTACACTAGAACAATGTTTCCCAATCTTTGTTTTTTGGACTCCGATTTGTTAACCCAAGTCAACTCCCCAAAGCACTGATCAGTACTGAATTAGGCTTCTGAGAATTGAAGTGTTCCACGGAACATAGTTTGGGAAACGCTGCACTAGATGATCTCCTAAGCCATTATAAACAAAACAACACCCAAATCTCTATTATCATTCTTGGCCGTAGCCTGAGCAGTACTCTCTGTGAAGAACAAGAGCAAAGGCTTAGATCGGAGTGCCCAAACTTTTCAGGCTGTGGGCTGGTCACATGGTTCCTCCAGTAAAATGTACATGTGTGCGCACATAACACTCCCATGTATGCGCATAATGCTGCCACAAATGACCCATGGCTGTCGTAAATGTGTTTATGACTGCCACTCGTCATTTACAGCAGTGTTATGTGCATGTACAGGTGCGTTTTACTTCCACTTCTGGGAGTGATGAGGGTAGTGTGGGCCAGATGATTTGGCACCTCAGGCTGGATATGGACCACAAGCCATAGTTTGGGCACCCCTGGCATAGATCATCAGCAAAGGTCAACACACGGCTCTCCAAGTGTTCTTTGACTTCAATTACCAGAAGCCTAATTTAGTACACCTACCGATTAGGGTTTCTGGGAATTGAAATCCAAGAACATCTGGTGAGCCAAGTTTGCTGACCTCTGGCTTAGATGAAACAAACAAACAAATGAACAAACAAACAAAAAGTCATATTATATTTTGGCTTTGATCTGTCATGTGTAAAACCCACCAGTTTCCATAAAACAGCAGTGTATTCCTCTGAAGATTCCCATTGATAGTGGTGGACCTCCAGCTCAAAGAGAGCAGAAAGGCTGGCTCATAAAATGCATACTTCATGTCTCTGGGTTTTATAACAGGCTTCCTATAGGGAGCTTTGGCCCCATTAAATGCCCTATATACCACTGAACCCAGATACAGCCCTCTTCCAAAAACATATACACCATGATTGACATGTCTATTTTTGTTTGCTACATTGAAATGCTGCCTTTTATGGTAATCTAAAATGACTTTCTTCCCTAGCACCGAAAGTGAGAAAAGGAACAAACTCATATATATATATATATATATATATATATATATATATATATATATATATATATATATATATATATATATATATATATATATATATCCTAAATTAGTGATGGTGAACCTATGGCACATGTGCCAGATGGGGCACTCAGACTCCTTTCTGTTGGCACATGTGTCATTGCCCAGAGTTTGCTCTTCTCAGAACCCCAATGGGAGCACTTCCTCCCTCCCCCCATCACAAAGTTCAGCCCGCCCCTCTGCCCAGCAGCCCAATGGGAGTGCTTCCTCCCTCCCCCCAGCACAGAGTTTGGCCTGTCCCTCTGCCCAGCAGTTCAATGGGAGTGCTTCCTCCCTCCCCCCAGCACAAGGTTTGGCCTGTCCCTTCTGCCCAGCAGTCCAATGGGAGTGCTTTCTCCCACCCCCAAGCACAGAGTTTAGCCCACCCCTCTGTTTGGTCACTCGGTCTTTAAAAGGTTCACCATCACTATCCTAAATCATCTTGTGTAGACGTACTACACAGGCCAGAAAACCTCTGAATAATTTGAGCTCCCATGACGGACAATGGCCTGTGATTACAGCATGCAAACAACATTGTACAAAAGCAGGAAGCAACAAATGGGACCTGATCTATTGCCAGCTAAACAACATCCAGTTTTTCTCTCCCACCTCCTTCCTCTAATAAATCCTCACAAAAATCAGCAGTTTTGAAAACTAGCCACAAATGAAATGACAGGCACA
This sequence comes from Bradypodion ventrale, assembly GCA_035047345.1. Taxonomy (NCBI): domain Eukaryota; kingdom Metazoa; phylum Chordata; class Lepidosauria; order Squamata; family Chamaeleonidae; genus Bradypodion; species Bradypodion ventrale. The sequence continues at coordinate 6,771,550 of JAWDJE010000011.1, read as the reverse complement.
ACTTAACCATCCCCCTATCAAAAGGTATTAACAAAGACGAGCCGTGGGCATCCAGCTGAAGCTTGGAGTCCCTAAACATTCTCTTGCCAGAAGCTAAGAATGATTGACGTGGTAAGTCCAGGCTTCTGTTTCTCCCTGCTGACAAGCCGAGAAATTCTCAAGTACAGTGTGGTTGAAGTTCTTACTAAATAAAAGCTAACACACAAGGGTGAGAGGTGGGGGCGGATGGGTGGTGGAATACTGAAACACACCCACAAGGCAATCCCAGCAGGCAAGAAGCTCTGATAGCCTCCAAAACCGAGAAAAAGAGGAACAACCATTGTTCATCCAAATGATTCTTGAGCTGGTCTCTGGCTTCAGCATTCAGTCTTTCTCTGGTTGAGCCAGAGAAGACAGAAGGAGCTGTCCATGCCAGAGAACTCAGCAAGAACCTTCCAAGCTTTCAGATCAGGTTCTATTCTAGGTTCAATTCCACCTTAGGGCCAGGGTTCCTCCAACCTGGCTCTCCAGGTGTTCTTGGACTTCAATTCCCAGGAGCCCTGATCAGCAGGTGTTGTTCTTGACTTGGGCTTCTGGAAATTGAAGTCCAAGAACACCTGGAGAGCCAAGTTTGAGGACCTATGGTTTGAGCCAGGGGTCAGCAAATGTGGCTCTCCACATGTTCTTGAACTTCAATCCCCCAAAGCCCTGATCAGCAGATGTTGTACTTGACTTGGGCTTATGGAAATTGAAGTCCAAGAACACCTGGAGAGCCAAGTTTACCGACCCCTTGTCTTGGCCAACATAAGTCATAGCTGATGAAACAGATATGTTATTGTCCTACATTTGCCTCAGTCCTAGTCATTACAGGCAACAGCAAGGAGCTGTAGGTCATAGCTACATATCATAATAGGCTCAGGAAGATAGATTTTGGTTGAATATCAGGGGGGAAAACCATCCTAACTGTTGGAGCAGCAAAATAATGGAACCAATTACCTCAGGAAATGATGAGCACTCTAACCCTGGAGGTATTCAAGAAGATTAGACAGCCAACTGTCAGGTCTAGTTTGATTTGGATTCTTGCATTGACCAGTGGGTTGGACTTGATGGCTTCATAGGTCCCTTCCAACTCCATTATGATTTATGCATGTTTACAATAAAGTATTGTGCCCTAGTTCTATACAAGAACTAATTCCATATTGTTGTTTTCTCCTTACTTTTATCTCCCAGAAATTGTCTTATTCAGACAGCATCAGACAATAGCCAGGGTCCCTTGGAGACAAATACACTTTTGAAGTGGATGGATATAATTAATTATCCTCCTGCAAGATGCCAGATTTTCAAAGGACACAGTTTGAGTATTGCTCTATCTTTCCTCCATAGCTGTGAGGGCAAGATACATAGGTTTCTGACCCATGCTCCCACCTTTCCGCATCTCAAATGTTTAGCCACCTCAACACTGGAAGGTCACCTAGGCTAGGGGAGAAAGTGTGAACCAATATTACCTAAAGAATATTATTACTCAGCATGAATCAGAACCATGATCTTGTGTATGTCCTAGTCCATCAGTATAACCACTGAGCCATAATAAAGAGATAGAAGGACTCTCACGGGCATTTGGAAAATCAAAAATTTTGAAAAGTACTCACGATTTCTGCGGCACTGATTTGGTTGCAACTTTGCCAGAGGGCTCACTCCATTCTGAAAAGGAAGGGAGCATATCATAACAATTGCCCTCTGTTACATGGCAATCTGAAATGACACACCATCTCTCACTGATGCCACGATAAGCTGCCATGCACAACATGACCGAGCATTAAGGAAAGATAATAACAACACGATGCTAATCTAATACAGCAGCTTGGAAATTAATTTGCCATCCTGTGTCTTAATGGTATCGCACAGAGTGAGAAAAGCGGATGGTTTAGAGAAAGAACAGCAGAGACCTACTTTGTGCGTTGTATCCTGAGGTCAGATGCTGCGAATCCTACAGCAAAAACAAACAAAATGTCAACATTAGTTAGCTGCTTAGGAAGAAAGATCTGTATTTACTTGTTAGACTAGTAGCACAGGGATTACATTAAAGGAAAGATTGTTGTAGCATATACCTTTTACAAACAGTGGGTATACCAATAAACATTCATTTGTTGGTTTCAAAGGAAACCTATTGAGCAACCAATGGGGACTGTGGTGGTTTAGTGGTTAAGATGCTAAACTTGCCAACTGGAAGGTCGACAGGTCAGGCATTTGAGACCTGACTGCTGAGTGACAGAGTGAGCTCCTGTCTGTCTCAGCTCCTGAACCGAGCAGTTCAAAAACAAGAAATTGCAAGTAGATGAACAGGTACCACTTTGGTGGGAAAGGTAAACAGCATTCCGTACACTCCAGTGCCTAGTCATGCCTGCCTCATGTCTACAAAAACATCTGCAGATGCAGACAGCATCTTTGGCTATTAACAGAGATGAGCACTGAACCCTAGAGTCAGATATGACTGGATTTCAAGCAAGGGCCCTTACCCATTGAGTGTCATCATGAGTAGCTGTCCAGCAATGCAATAGATCAGGGTAGGCTGGTGATGTCTCAGGAGTGGTGAATCAGCTCAGGGTTTTAGTTCAAACTTTACAGAAGCTATCCAAGATGGTGAGTCCCAATCCCACAAATAGATTCAGAACCTTGGAGAGCTCCTTTAACAGTCATAGCACTGCTGTGAACAGCTTCCACTGAGTCAGATTACTTGTCCTTCTTGCCTATGATTGTCATTAAGGGAAAAATCATTGTACGGTGCCATGCATTTTTTGGTTCTGCTGTACAGCATGGAATTATGGATTTAAAACAGGCTAATAAGGACAGATGCATTTGAAATGAGGCTTTCTTGCAGGATGCTAAGAATTTCCTAGATCAAAAAAGTGAGTAATCAAAAAGGTATAAGATGAGGAAATGAAGATCGAGGGAGAGGGACTATGCTGAATGTTCCAGTCAAATGGTAAAGAATTTTAATCCTACTGGTTTTCATGGAAGGTTCAAGTGAGACAATTTTCCCAACAGGATACGTGGAGCTTAGAAGGCTTCCTCTGACATGGGATGGTTGTACTCTCCTTAGTTAAGCGGCTGTTTTCTGGAGGTACTTAGTTCAGTATCCTTCCTCAATGATCAGGAAGTGGCTCATGTAGGGACAGTAAGGGGAAATGTGATGCTCTTTTGGATGCACACCAAAGTATTGGTTATGGCTTTCCATTACAACTGTCAAAGTTAGGTCAAACTCCATGCACCACGAAAAGGCAAGAGTAGAAGTTACTGTTGGGGAACTTCTCGTGTAGGATGCTTTTTTGGACTATTTGGCAATTTCTGCTTCTGGCATGCTAAGGGATCGTAAAGTTGCCTTTGGTTTAGAGCTAAATGGGAGCCAGTGAATTCAATAACATTATTTGGGCTGCTCAAATAAATTCACAGGTTTGGCAGGTTTGCAAAGCTGTTCTTAACCTACCTGAGCCTTGCTTGGAATGGAAAACTTATTCTGTTCAGCCTTCCCAGGTGTGTGGATAGCTGTGAGAGGTGGAGGCCAAGAATGGGTCATCTCCTAACAAGGAAAGAAGGAGAAAACACACAACATCAATACAAGAACAAAAAACACACACACATCTAGATCAGTTTCATCAACTCTGGTAGTTCAGGTTTTCAGGCATGAATCTTTCATCACCTTACTTGCCGTTCCATGCTATTACTTCATGGTCTCCCTTCCAGATATTACTCAGGCTTAACACTCTTAGCTTCCCAAACTGTGATGAGACCAAGTATTAGGAAAATATGATGGGTTGAATTGGAGACTGGATGGCACTCCGTGCAAAATTATTTTGTAGCACATATAAACAAAATGAAAACAAACAGGCCTTTTTATTTAACAAATAAATCCATATTTAACAAATTACAGTAAAAAAATCCTAAAACATATCAGAGAGAGAGAATTGCTAAAGCCAAATGACTGATGGGACTTATATTTGCATTGGCTTGCCAAGTTTTATTCATTCAATGGGTCTAGCCTAGTTGAGGCTAGCTATTAGATTTAGCATCTGCACATCTTTTTGTTATATGGCTTCAAGTGGCTCAAGTGGTTAAGATGTTGAACTCACTGACTGGAAGGACGGAGTGAGCTCCCGTCGACTGTCCCAGCCCCTGCCAACCTAGCAGTTCGAAAGCACGAAATTGCAAGTAGATAAATAGGGACCACTTCGGTGGGAAGGTAAACAGCATTCCATGCACTCCAGCGTTTAGTCATGCCTGCCATGTGTCCACAGAAACATCTGCAGATGCAGACAAGGCTGGCTCTTTGGCTATAAACAGAGATGAGTGCTGAACCCTAGAGTTGGATACGACTGGCTTTCGAGCAAGGGAAACTTTTACCTTTACCTTTCAAGAGCCAACATGCGATTAGAAGACTTAAAGACAAATAGATGTGTGCAGAGACCTACATATAGTCTTCTTAATTCTGAGTAACAAATATAGGAATAGAAAGCTAACTGCCAAATCTGGAAAGTTTTAGAAATGTTTTGATATAAGTGGGTAAACATTGTCATCCAGGATGCGATAGGAAAAGGACGTTCATAAAATTGGAGCACAGTTTTTATTTTCATGTGGTCACCACTTCCAAAATCATGTACTCTGGTGGAAGAGGCCTATGGTTTCTTTGCTAAGTATAAATTTGGAATAAACATAATGAAAACAAAATGCACCCATAAATGATGATTAAGTGAGAATGGTTTCATTGGCTTCAAAGTTACTTTGGTCCAACAGCCTTTCAAGCACCCCTCCTTCCTGAAAATGTATTTAAACACTGGCTTAATTGATTCCATCTGTTCTATTATTGAGATGAGACATAGACGTTCCTAAAGCCAAGCCTGCTTCTGCTTGTGATCTTTTTTAACTAGCTGTAGATGCCTTCAGGTAAGGAACTGAGAAGGATCTTTACAGGATGTGCTTTAGGAATTCCACAGCCAAAAATAAATAAAAATTGGGGAGGGGGGGTAGCATTTCCAATATCTGGTTTCCAAAAGTCAATTTTCATTTGAGGTATGTTCTAATGAAACTCCAAATTTGTATGATGATGATGTGCTGTCAAGATTCTATCTTATGTCAACGCTTTCCAGGATTTTGTAGATAGGGAATACACGGACATGGTTTCCCATCCCCTCCTCCTGGGGGTGTCCTGGGACTGTACAGCTTGCCCAAGTCCACATAGGCTGGCTCTTCTCTCAAGAGGTACAGTGTGGAATTGAACTCAAAATCTCAGGATCATCAGCCGGATATCTAACTCACTGAACAACCCAGCCAGCCTGTGAGACCTCTTCTGGGTTTATCTGTGGTTTTTTTTGTATGTATTCTGTACTTATTCCTCTTTGGGTTTACCATATATCTTGACTGCCTAGGCTGTAGATTGACCATTAAACAGAGGTGTGTAGATGTTTATGTTTTTTGGATTGCATAGCTGCCTGGGAATTCTTGACGTTGTACACAAAACCAAACATATGTAAAGGTAAAGGTTTCCATTGCTCGAAAGCCAGTCGTATCTGACCCTAGGGTTCAGTGCTCATCTCTGTTTCAAAACAGAAGAGCCAGTGCTGTCTGCTTCTGCAGATGTTTCCGTGGCCATGTGGCAGGCATGACTAGCACATGGAACACTGTTTACCTTCCCACCAAAGTGGTCCCTATTTATCTACTTGCAATTTCTTGCTTTCAAACAGCTAGGTTGGCAGGAGCTGGGACCAAGACAGGTGCTCATTCCATCATGCAGTACTTGAGAATCGAACTGCTGTACTCAGGAATCAAACATATGTATATGTCTAGTATTAAACATATATTTCAGGGACTGTGGTGGCTCACTGGTTAAGAAGCTCGCCTTGTTGGCTGAAAGGCCACAAGTCAGCAGTTCAAGACCCAGGTACATGATGGTTTGAGCGCCCGTCTCTGTCCCAGTTCCTGCCAACCTAGCAGTTCGAAAGCAAGAAATTGCAAGTAGATAAATAGGGACCACTTTGGTGGGAAAAGATCTCGGGGACATGAAAGGAGTCTCATTCGGGCGTCCCCTGAGCAGCGTTCCTCCAGCACAAATCCTTTCAACCCAGAATAATTTCCGACACGAAATTATTATCTGAAAATAGAACAACAGAGCAGACAAAGCAAGAACAAAGGTTGAAAAAGGACTAACATTATTTTTTAAAAAACCATACTAACAGAAAATAACACAATTTTATTACTGTAAATTTTAAAACTTTTGCCAGGGTTCTTTTAAACAATAAATTAACTATTTTTTTTTAAAAAAAAATGCTCAGCTGGGGAGGTTGCTTAGCAGGCGTGTGATAATTTGTTTCATCCATCTATAGATGTACAAACAAGCAAACACAGAAACCAAGAAACCCTCTACCATATAAGCTTTCCTTAAAAACAGCCAACACAAGCTCTTTCTGCCCCGAGAAAAGAATGTAATTACAATTTACAATTACAGGCTGCAACTAACCAAACAGATTGGTATTTATTTATCTATGTGTGTTTAGACTTTCCCTTGGTTTATTGCCATTCCAGATGAAACCAATTCTTGGTTTCTACACAGAATTTAACTGACAGTTGCACAACAGATTGAGATACAAATGAATTCTTCTGCTTCTCAAGATAGCTGAATAAGTAATGGGAAAAAGAACCAGTGGGATGTTGAATTTCACGGGTTGGACTTGGATTCAGGATAAATAAGGTTCAGCCATGAAATACTCGCACTTTTTAAATTATAAATTACTACTTCGCCAGTAAAAAAGCCAACCTCTACAAATTGTTTCATTCATCAAGACAGTGAGAATTCTCTCGCCACCCCAGCCGCATGTAGTTAAAAAAAATACATTTTATGCAACCCCTCTTTTGTTTATTTTGGGCAAAATATACCCTCAAGATCCCACCCCCACTCCCAAATCATGCATAGGCTGCACCTTTTAGGAGTGAACTGCAGTAAATTTAGGGATCTTTATAGGCAGTGTTTCTTGCATGCCTGGTCACATGACCCCAGTACTCAATAGACAATGTCTATGAAGATTTCTTCACTTATGGTGATTCGCTTCCAACATTTATGTCATTTGAGTAACTGCATCATAAAATTTAAGCCATTACCTCTCATAATCTCACCCTACAAAGGAGAAAACATCTACAAATTTCCATTCTCACAGGAGTGGCCAACCTTTTTATGCCGTGGCTCTGACCCCGTCCCTGGACAGCTGGGCGGGCCAGACCACACACTGTGGAAGCAGAAGCTGGTGCATTTACGGTTGTCATAAATGTGCCCACTCCTGTGTTTATGACAGCCATGGGTGCATTTGCACATGTGTGGGTGCATTTTATGGCTGATGTAAACATGCCCGCTTCCATTTATGGTTGTGGCGGAGGTGGTGACAGGCTGGGGCCAGCCCATGGGCCGTATGTTGGGAACCCCTGTACTAGAACAAAAAGATGTACGATACAAACTACTACGCTACACTGATCTGATGATGTGAGCTGCAACTTAGGAAATTTTCTATGCCAAATGTATCTCATTAGTATCTAAGTCAGTGTTTCCCAATCTTTAGGCTTTGGTCTTCCATAACCAGAAGCCTAAGTCAATTCCCCAAAGCACTGATCAGCCAATGTACTGACTTAGGCTTCTGGGAATTGAAAACCCCCTGTGGGGTGTGGGCCCCATGTTGGAAAATGCTGATCTAAGTAAAGTAATATCTAATTTGTTCACTCCCCAAATCAACCTAGTTGTGGCATCTGGACTTTTTGCAATCCTCATGTCTGGGTCATGGGGAGCCCCACATAGAGGGCAGTGCAGTAGTCAACTCTTGAGAGTACCAATACATGTCAGAGGCCCACTATCCAAGTTGGGTGATCTGTCAAAGGTGAAAAGGCAGTGGTCTGGATTTCCAAATTCAATGCTGGATCCATAATTACACCCAAATTGTGAATCTGGCTCCTCAAGGAGAGGGCCCATCCATCCATCCATTCATCCATCCATCCAAGGAAGAACCCATGTCTCTGTGTTGGGCAGATGGCCCAACCCAACAACAGGATCTCTGTCTTGTTGGGATTCAACTTCAGCCTATTAGCCTTCATCCATTCCATTATCGAGGCCAGTCAGTGCTCAAGACAGCAGTCTCATCTATTGCAAACGATGTAAAGGAGAGATAGAGTTGTGTGTCATCAGCATATTGATTACAGATGATTCCAAATCTCCAGGTGATGGCCCACAATGTAGCTGTTAAATAACATTGGGAAAATGATCAACCCCAGAGGAGCTCCGCAAGAGAGCATCCACGAGGATGAAACGGCTTCCTTGAGTTGAATCCTTTGAGATTGTCCATTGAGAAAGGTTTGGAGCCATTGTCTACAAACACACATAATGCTGCATGATGAACCCATCTGGGAAGCAGACGAGGGGGGCTTTGCCCTTCCTGGTCTTCCTGTATCTCTTAGTAGTTTTTTATACCGCCAACCACAATATCCTTTTAGACTATAAAAGGCTATTGTGATTGACGGTATGAGAAACTACTAAGAGATACAGGAAGACCAGGAAGGGCAAAGCCCCCCTGGTCTGCTTCCCAGATAGGTTCATCATGCAGCATTATCTGTGTAATCTCAGTGTCACGATGAAACCTGGATGCCAACTGGAATGGATCAAGGCAGTTAACTTCATCCAAAAATGCTTGCAGTTGATTGGTGACCACTCTCTTAATCACTTTTACCCATCAATGGTAAAATAACCTGGCATGGACATTAAAGTAATAAGGACACTGGTCTATCATAGGATTGTGCAATGGATTCAAACATGGCTATTGAAATTCAAATTTTCACAAATTATTCCCAAACTCTGGCATCGGCCCAATAAATGTTTCTACAGACGCTTTCCCATGGCAAGACGCGAATGTATTTTTCACAGGTTGCAATTTCATTTCAGAAGCCTTCTTCTGAAGTACCCGAAAAAGAAACATTATCATTTTCACTAAATGGCAAAAGTAAACTGTGAAATGGTGCCTGTGTGCAGCATCATTCTGGAAACCATTTAGTTCTACTTCATGCACTAAGCCTCCAAACCACTGTAGCCTGTCCCTAATTGGCATCTTTGCTAGAGGTCCAAGATGATTCCAGCCAAAATTCTAACGGATTTAAACACATCAGTCCCAGCCGGTAGCACATTAACACTCAATTTAGCATAAGGAAGAATTCAAAACCCGAACCCTCCATTTCCTCAGTTTAATTCTCACTTATTTCATCTTTCTAAACCATGACTCCATTTCATGCAAATAGGATGTTCGGTTGCAACAAGGCCATTAAAGGGATATCCCTTGCCTTAATGGGAGCTTTTCAGTGTCTTTTGCAATTCATTTTCATGGTACAGAAGATGCTGCCACTTTTCTATGTCTTGCCTGATACATAAATAATATCACTCACTTATTAGTCTGAGTTGCAATTTTCTTATCAATCTATGTTAACTGTGAGGAAATACTACTTATCCCAGGTACGTATCAACTGTAATGCAGATTTTGTACCTAGTGATATACTATATCCCTTGATATATACATAAGCCTATGTAATAATCAGTTTATTCTCCACCAGCCACTCTAATTGCAGATTTCTGGGAGTGTTGGTCCCAAAAAGCAGTTTATTTGAACTCCAGCAGGAAATTTGGAAACTGATTGCCCCTTATTGTGTTTATAATTACCACATCTCAAGAGCAGCATGATTTGGGCCCCCAATTATATAATTAATAATCTGTTATATCTTATATGAATCATCATTTTATGTTTTTATAAAATGGTTTATAAGTGAATTATAAATTCAATCCTGTAGCATGGAATGACAGAGTGGTTTGGAATAGGAAAAGGAGTAAGACAAGGCTGCATTTTATCACCCTGCTTATTCAATCTATACACAGAGCACATAATGCGAAATGCAGGGATGGAGGAATCACAATATGGGATTAAAATTGCTGGGAGAAACATAAACAATCTGAGATATGCAGACGATACCACCCTAATGGCAGAAAGTGAGGAAGACCTAAAGAACCTCTTGATTGGGCTGAAGGAGGAGAGTGCAAAAGCTGGTTTGAGACTCAATATCAAGAAAACCAAGGTAATGGCAACAGGCCCAATCAGTTCCTGGAAAATAGAAGGGTAAGAAGTAGAAGCAGTGACAGATTTTACTTTCTTAGGATCAAAGATCACTGCAGATGGGGATTGTAGCCATGAAATAAAAAGGCAACTGATTCTTGGGAGACAAGCAATGAGAAACCTGGGGAACATAGTGAAAAGCAGAGACATCACATTGCAAACAAAAATTAGAATAGTCAAAGCAATGGTATTCCCAGTGGTAATGTACGGATGCGAGAGCTGGACAATTAGGAAAGCTGAACGCAGAAGAATAGATGCCTTTGAAATGTGGTGTTGGAGGAGAGTTTTGAGAGTACCCTGGACAGCGAGTAGAACAAATAGGTCAATCTTAGAAGAAATCAACACTGACTGCTCATTGGAAGGGCTAATAGTAAAGACGAAGCTAAAGTATTTTGGACATCAAATGAGAAGGGAGGATTCACTTGAGAAGGCCCTGATGTTGGGAAAGGTGGAGGGCAAAAGAAGAAGGGGGAGGCCAAAGATGAGATGGCTAGATGGTATTGTAGACACAATGGGCACAGAGCTGGGAGGGCTGAGGGGGATGGTGGAGGACAGAGGTGCCTGGAGAACAATGGTCCATAGGGTCGCAAAGGGTCGGAACTGACTGTGCGACTGAACAACAACAAATAGTCCAAAGCTCTAACATTAATAAAGGAAATCATACCACCCTCTCTTAAAATACATACAGAGACAGCAAATAAAGTGGTTTGCCCATTTGGAGAGAATCATACCCGTCAAGCGCGGCTGCCAAAATACAGGAAATTTCTGCGCATGGACGTGCATGCACAGAACACGTTTGTGCATGCACAGAACACGTTTGTTCATGCGCAAACGGGCTTTGCATGTGCGTGCATGCGCAGTAACCCCTTTCCCTGCCATTCAAAATAGGGGATGGCGGCGGGAAAGGGAAGGAATGAGTGCTAAAATATGGGATCTCCAGGCCAATCCGGGATACTTGACAGGTATGGAGAGAATGCCTTGGACTTCCATACCACACAAGGCACACGTGGAAAGAGTAGAAGGACAAAGACCATGAAGCAGACCCAGTGGAAGGTGGAGAGCTAACATCAAAGGGATATTACAAGAATAAAAAAGGGCCACGAGTAGTGGCAGAGCATGAACCTTGTATCTCACACGACAGAAGATGGAGAAGGAGGAGGAGGAGAAGGAGCAGACAGAGAAGAAGTAGAAGAAAGAGGAGAAGATGGAAGAGGAGGAGGAGGAAAAGAATGGAATTGATTTATATTATGTTATGTGCTCTTGGGAACTCTTTCTATTATTATATTATATTATAAATTATAATGTGTTGTTTTTTGTAGACTGAATTTTTGTATATTATATTATTATTATTGTGCATTTATTTTGTATACTGTTGCTTTATGCTGTGATTTTTGTGAGCCGCCCTGAGTGGCGTATGCTGAGTGGGTGGCATACAAATCGAATGAATCAAATCAATCAATCAAATCAAGAAGAAGAGGAGGGGGAGAAGATGGAGAAGGAAGAGGAGGAGGAGGAGGAGACGACAACACCATCATCAGAGAGGAAGACAAAAGGCATTACACTGTGGAAAACCCTAATTGTTTGACTGGATCCCCCTCACATCTAGGCAGAAGGAAAGGAGGAGGTTTTAAGAGCCCACTCCTTGGTGGTGTTATGAAATCTCACTGCAAGTGAAAGAATGAATTTCCAAGGTTATCCCTGTGCTTTGAATCTGCAACACCCCCAGAACATAACTGATCTTATGTTATTTTGGAAAGAAGGCATTTTTGGAATGGAAGACTTCAGTTCTCCATGTAGAATGTATAGGGGAAGAATTCCTCTCCCCACTCCCATAAACTTTACTGAGTTGCAGAGAACCTTCATGAATCCCACAGTGCAGCTTGGTTCCCCCCAACTGTTTGAAGAAGTGACATAGGAACAGCATGGAAGTAAAGAGGGCCGCTCTACTTCCTGCCATGTTGAGGGATCCCAGTCCCATAAATTGACCTGGGTGGTTCTTCCACCAAATTATGTGACTGAGAATTCTTTAACCCTGAAAAATCATATCCATAATGGCTACTAATTGAATGAGAGACCACCAGGGACCATCCTGAGGGTCTCTAGCTGTATTTTCCATGTAGATACTTTGATGTTCAGGAGTTAATACGCAGCAGCCAGCATAACGGGGCCAAACACAACTTTATTTTGGGAACTGAACATGGAGAGCAATGGCGCAGCAGCGCCTTTATATACAATATTGGGAAAGATACATTCAGGAGGGAAACAACAGGATTGGTTGGGAGAACGGTGGGGTGATCATGGAGTGACCCGATTCTATGGAGCCTTTGCGCATCTTGTGTAGAATAGGCGGGAGCCCAAGTCCCGCGAGAGCTTAGTTCTAAGAAGAACACAAAATGGAGGCTCACATGATCCCAACAATAATTACAAACTGTTAAAAGCATTACATTCAGTTACATACACAACAGATACTTTCCAGATTCAGCCCTCCAGTATCTCCTGGTACTATCGGGAAAACCTTTTCCCTAAAGCCCTGAACAGCTCCTGTTGTCAGTATTGAACTAGATGGGCCAATACCTTGGCTAGATATAAGGCTGCTTCTAGCCTTAGTGGTCAAGACACTGAACTTGTTGACTGGAAGGTTGGCAGGTCAGCAGTTTGAGACCCGAGTACTGCACGATGGAGTCAGCACCCGTCTGTGTCCCAGCTCCTGCCAACCTAGCAGTCCAAAAGCAAGTCATCGCAAGTAGATCAATAGGTACCACTTCAGTGGGAAAAGTAACCGCTTTCTGTGCACTCTGGTGTCTAGTTATGCCTGCCACATGTCTATGGGAACATCTGCAGACACAGACAGCACTGGCTCTTTGGCTACAAAAAGAGATGAGCACTGAACCCTAGAGTCGGATACGACTGGCTTTCGAGCAAGGGAAACCTTTAACTCTTGTGTTCATTTCGCCATTTGTAATTTTTAAACCTAGCCACCAATTGGAAACATGTCAGATGTTTAGGCATAACACTTTGCCAGGAGTGTGCAGGGCACCATGGGACAGGGAGTGGTGGGGACGCCTATTGGGGAGGTGGGTTGGGGGGATGCCATATATTTCTATTGGTGCCCTAGGGTGCCAGAGACGAGGGTGGGGTGGGACAAAGCCCGATTGCCTGATATACCAGCATGCGCCTGCACTTTGCCGTAATTTCTCAAGTGACATGGATCTTATTTCTTCTTTGTGTATGCGTTTGTGTATGTGTTTTTTTTTTAAAGACAGGACAAGCAGTGAGGCTCAAAATGACCACCCATTAATCTGAGCAAGGTCTGAGGGCTCTGGCTTTTTTTTTTTTTTTGGAAAGAGGGAAAAGAAAGGTCTTAATTATTACTTCAGCATGTTTTTTTCTTTGTTGCTTCCAGCTGATCATCAAACACACTAGCAGGATGTTCATTAGCAACAGTTTATCAGAAGGCCACAGAGGAAAGCTGGACGGATGCCCACCTAAAGACCACCCAAGAGAACCCTGATGGGGACACTAGTTAGCCTAAGCAGCAAATGTTATTCCTAACTCCAGCAAACGTCCTGTAGTGACAACTACCAGTGATCATACAAAGAGGAACTAGAGTTAACCTTCCAAAGAACACTCTTCCCCACTGTGTAATTCCTTGGTAAGGTCGCCCTTGCTCAAAAGCCAGTCATATCCAACTCTAAGGTTCAGTGATCATGTCCATTTATAGCCAAAGAGCCAGCGTTGTCTGCATCATGCCTAGGAACCAGAGTACATGGAATGCTGTTAACCTTACCACCAAAGTAGTATCTATTGATCTACTGGCAATTTCTTGCTTTTGAACTTCTAGGTTGGTAGGAGCTGAGACAGAGATGGGACTCAAACTGCTAACCTGCTGACCTTCCAGTCATCAAGTTCAGTATCTTAACCCCTAAACCACCGCAGTCTCCACTTTCTTGGTACAACGTACAATGCACCATTTATTATCGTGTTCCAGCACTTTGACCTAAGGGACTTGTTGATCTGCTGTTGCTGGAGAGATACAAGGGCTCGGAAGGAGATCTTCTTCCCCATCCTCCTTTGCTCTTTGCAAAAGCGACTCCTGTTCGGAAGTGAAAGAGACACTTGCCTCCCAATGACAACTCTGTTCACAAAAAGGGACAGGACTGATGAAATCCCTCCAGATCATGTCAGTTCAAAGAAGAAGAAGCTATAGTAGTAGTCAGTGGGATGGCTTCTGCGCCTGACACACTGGCTTTTCAAACATATTCATGTCCTTGTAGTTTCCGCTTATCACATTAAGGGGGAAGGATTGGGATCATGACAACGTCTTCTTTGAGAAGGTAACAAAGGCAGGATTGCTCAAGGAGAAGGAATACAGATGACTGATCACTCCTTTCCTCGGAAAGAGGCCTCCTGCGAGCAACTCGAGACTGTCACTTCGCTTTCCCCTTACTTGAAAGTCAGAGAGAAGAAAGAAGGAGCAGACAACTCCATGACTACTTCTGAGCAGTACGCCTGAGTTTCAAGAGCTCGACACAGTGCTCCCCCCAGGCCTGCGTTTGAGTTGCTTCCCAACTCTTTTCAGGGACTCTTTGCACGGGGCAATCCTCAGATGCTTCAAGTGTACCTCGAAAGCCCAATGTGGAAAGTGTAAGAACTGCACAGTGACGAACACAGCACGGGAACGGCACATCGCAATTAACGCAGCTCCCCATGATAAGTTACCTGCCTTGACACCAGAGTGTAATGATATTGTGAAAATAATGTTACAAGCAGGAGCGATGATGCCTCTTGGTTGTTATAGCAAGGAACATTTGCTAGATTCACATTAAAGTTACTTTTACAGGCCATTCTAAAAGCATGATTGGAAGTATTTTAACAATATTTTTCCAATTATTATGCTATTGTCTTAGGGGTCCTACTGTTGTTGTTGTTTTTTAAAGTTAATGAATAACAATGAACAGAGCCATGAATTACATTTTAAAAACCATTGTAATGAGGAACTACTAATCCCCACTCCTCCAAGTGAGCCCTGGTGGTGCAGTGGTTAAACTGCAGCCAAAACGTTATGAGTTTGATCCTGGCAGGAAACAAAGTTGACTCAGCCTTCCATCCTTCTGTGGTCAGTAAAATGAGTACCCAGAGTATTGGGGACAAAAATGCTAGTTACCTTGTGAACCGGCCATGGAGTGCACTAAGTGCTATCTATCTATCTATCTATTTATTTATTTATTTATTTATTTATTTATTTATTTATTTATTTATTTATTTATTTATTTATTTATTTATTTATTTATTTATTTATTTATTACAAATTTATATTGCCGCCCACTCGCCGTAGTGACTCAGGATGGTATATGAGTGTGATTGCTATTGGTATTCTGAAGCTTTGTTTACAAGCATGGGAATGATATAGAAAGGGTGGGCAGGAGAGGCTGGATTTCATAGGCACCTGGTGAGTTAATCCCTCTGACCAGTGCAGAATTCCTTGTCCAGGCTTCTACCTTACTAATATGTGTAAGCAGCAAGTTGGGACAATATTTGAAGTGGTAGCTCTGTTAGTCTGTGCAAGCGTATCAGAGAATAAACAAAACAACAAAAGATGATGAAAAATGTTGCAGCACCTTAAAGACTAACTCCTCTATTTAACTGTGAGCTTTTTAACTATGAGCTTCCGTAGATCAAGTCCACTTTATCAAGCATAAGAGTGAGACCTCATGGCATCAATTTATACACCTCGGGTTACAAGGGCACACAATGGTTGGCCAGCCTAACAGAAAACTGACATGTTAACTTTTTTACAACTGGCAATAATGGTTGTTATTGAAACCTATTGTGAAATCTGGCCCTATTGAATTACAAATTGTTGCAAAACAAACTTATCTTGCAAGGTGGGACAAGTGTGAGCCTCCATTGCTTTGTCTATTTGTCCTGGCCAGTGAGATGGTTTGGACTGGGTGTGATGGTCATGAGGTCAAAAATAAGTGCGTCTGTGTTTGTATTTGTGCAGGAAACAACCTGGGGTATCTTGATCAATGACCCCACAAAGTATGGCTATGAGACAGCATCTATGAGAACAAGACCAGCTGAAGTTATCTGTTTGCTCTACATGTTATGGTCAGCCTGAACTTGCCCTGTGTAATGTAGGAAGTGGTCTTCCTTTTGTAGTATGGAGTTAACATTTCAGTCCTTGTTCCTATTGTTGACTGTGTTGATAAAGACTGGTAACTGATTGTACTCATAACATGGAGCTGATGGAGTTATTGCCAGGGGATCTGGTGGCTGCCAATACCACCATTGGCAGAGCCGGTGGTTCTCGCAGATGGTCTCTTTTCAACTGAACAAATTCCCCTCCTGAGGTCCAGTCAGTAGAGACTCATACACGTTGTCTCCTTCCTACTAGAAAGAAGAGTAACAGTTTAGAGTAGGGATTACAGATAGACTGCCCTAGACACCTCTAGACCAGAGATTCTCAACCTGTGGCCCAGATGTGGCCCATGGCACCATTTCATGTGGCCTACCACCACCTTCGCCACACCAGGAAGTGCCATGTGGTGGAGGAAGGGCAAAATGGCCATCCGACCCATGACGCTTTCTGAGGGAGAGTGACCCAGCCCAAGGCTTAAAAAGGTTGAGAAAGTTCGGTTTCACTTACCAGTGATAACTTTCGTTCTTCGAGTATATAGTTTGTGAATACACACTCATGGGTTATGCGCCTGCGCAGAACGGAGATCGGAGGCTTGAAAAGCTATTGGTCTAAAGTTTTGGCGGTAAGACCGGCCACCGTACCGCCCACCCTGAGGCGCCCGCGCGCCATTTTACCTCAGTTCCATACTTAAGCCAAGCACAGGATAAACCAATTGATCTCATCCGTGCAGCTCAAGAGGGGAGGCAGGGTGGGTAGTGTGTATTCACAAACTATATACTCGAAGAACGAAAGTTATCACTGGTAAGTGAAACCGAACTTTCTCCTTCGTATAGTTTGTGAATCCCCACTCATGGGAGATTAGCAAGCTCACACTCACTTGGTCGGTGGGCAGTCGGATGAGATGATCCCACGATGCAATGAAGATGCAGTAGGTCGACCCGTCAGGGGCGATGAGTCCGGAGCCCTCTGGTGAGGACGACACGGCCAAGCCTGGCGTCCGCAGTGGCTCTGGTGTCCACCCTGTAGTGCTGGACAAATGTAGAAGGTCTGGACCATGTGGCAGCCTTACAAATGTCCTCAAGCGGTGTGCCCTCCAGGAAGGCAGTGGATGTGGCAACCGCCCTGGTGGAATGCGCCCTGACATGCGGTGGAGGTGGCAGTGAGGCAGACTCGTAGGCCAGGTAGATGGTGGAGGTGATCCATTTGGAGAACCTTTGCGCAGAAATGGGTTCACCCTTGGACTTTCCCCCATAAGCTACAAAGAGGCGTTGGGACTTCCTGAACTCTCTTGTCCTGCTGGTGTAAAACAATAAGGCTCGTTTCACATCCAGCGTGTGCCAAGTCCTTTCTTGGGCATTAGAGGGGTTCTGGAAGAAAACTGGCAAGGAGATAGTCTGTGCCATGTGAAACTTGGAGACTACCTTGGGCAGGAAGGTGATGTCCGCCTGGAGAATGACGCGGTCGTTGAAGAATTGGAGAAATGGTGCGTCTGCTCTCAGGGCAACCAGTTCTCCAGCTCGTCGTGCTGACGTGATAGCCACAAGAAATGCCGTCTTCCATGTGAGGAGGCGAACATCGCTGGTGGCCATGGGCTCGAAAGGGGTCCTGGTGAGCGCGTTGAGCACGGTAGACAGTGACCATTGAGCCGTAGGAGTCCTGACCGGAGGGAAAGCGTTCCGCAGTCCCTTGAGAAAACGCTTCACCGTTTGGTCACGGAAAGCCCCAGCAGCGGGCGAACCGGCCGGGGAGTGCGCCACCACTGCTGCGAGGTGCACTCGGATGGAGGTGATGCTAAGGCCAGACTCCGCCAACTGGAGGAGGTAGGTTAAAACGTCCTGCAGTCTCGCCTGCGGGGGGGCCATGTGCTGGGAGGCCAGGAAAGCACAAAAACGCCTGTATTTGGAAGCGTAGGACCTCCTTGTGGAAGGGCGCCGCGCTAGCTCAAGGATCCTGGACAGTCTGGGGTTATCCTCCACGCGGTGAGGTGGAGGCTGGGCAGGTCCGAATGGTGCAGCTGGCCGTGCTCCATTTGGAGAAGCGTCGGTGACTCCGGCAGTGTGCGATACTGTGACGACATGCGCAACAGTAGCGGAAACCAGGGTTGGCGCGGCCATGCTGGCGCCACCAGAATTGCATTGGTCCTGTGTTGGTACATCCTGGTGAGTACTTTCTGGACCAGAGGAAACGGAGGAAAGGCATAGAGATAGTCCTGATCCCACCGTTTCATGAAGGCATCGCCTTCGGAGTTCAGTCCGATGCCTGCTCTGGAGCAGTACCTGCTGAGCTTCCTGTTGGACTCCGATGCAAAGAGGTCGATGCTCGGCGTTCCCCAGGCCTCGCAAAGCGACTGGAACACCCCGTCGTCCAGCTCCCATTCGTGGGTCGTCGAGGTGAGACGGCTCAGGTGGTCTGCCAAAACATTCAGTGTGCCCTGAATGTGCACTCCAATTGGGAAAATGTGCCTCTCCAGGCACCATTCCCACAACTGCACTGCAAGGTACAGGAGGGTGGTGGACCGTGTTCCTCCCTGCTTGTTGAGGTACGCCACCACCGTGGTATTGTCCGAGGCCACTTGAACCGCCTTGCCGGTGAGCAGAGTCTCGAAGGAACGCAGGGCCTTCCAAATGGCCAGCAGTTCCAAGTAATTTATGTGGTGCACCGTTTCGTGTGGTGTCCAGGTGTCGTTGACCGTGAGAGTCCCGCAAGCAGCGCCCCAGCCGAGGTTGCTTGCATCGGTCAGTATCTGCAACGAGGGTTGCGGGGGGTAGAAGCTCTTCCCCGTGGCCACGTTGAGTGGTGTAGACCACCACAGCAGTTGGTCCCTCAGTTCTGGAGACGGGGTCAACCGTTTGGACTGGCTCTCCCGAAGTGCATCGAACTCGTGGAGAAGCCACGATTGCAGGGACCTGAATTTCAACTTGGCATGGGGAATCACTGCCGTCGTTGAGGCCATCAGGCCTAGAAGTCTCTGAGCCTTCTTCGCCCGGATGCACGGTTTGGTGCGCAGTTCGCTCACCCCCTGCGCAATATCCTGTAAGCGTTTCTGGGGGGCGTAGGCTCTCGTAGCAAGCGAGTCGAGTACCGCTCCGATGTACTCGACGCGTTGAGAGGGAGTCAACTTCGATTTGGTGAAGTTGATCCTGAGGCCGAGACTCTCCATGAGGTGGACCGTGTATTGTGTGTCCCGAACGGCTGACGATTTGGTGGGGGAGACGATCAACCAGTCGTCGATGTACGGGAAGACCCTGATGCTCCGTTGGCGGAGGAATGCAGCCACCGGAGCCATGCATTTGGTGAAGACCCGCGGTGCCGTGGCCAGACCGAACGGTAGGCACCGGTACTGGTACACGGAATTGTCGATGCGGAAGCGGAGAAACCATCTGTGTTCCTCGAGGATGGAGACGTGGAAGTAAGCATCCTTGAGGTCTATGACTGTGAACCAGTCCCCCTTGTTGATGAGGGGGAGGACGGTCTGCAGGGTCACCATCCGGAACTTTCTGGTGTGGATGCATTTGTTCAGGCGGCGCAGGTCCAGGATAGGGCGAAGGCCTCCGTCCTTCTTCTGGACCACGAAGTACCTCGAGTAGAAGCTGTTGTCCCAGTCGGACGGTGTTACCCGCTCGATGGCTCCCTTGGAGAGAAGGGTTGATATTTCTTCCTCCAAATGGGGGGACGAGGTGGTGAGACGATGTCTTCCTACCCGAGGCACCCGCACGAACTCGATGGCGTAGCCAGAGGACAAGATCTTTAAGACCCACTGGTCGTCCGTGATGCCCGACCATACCTGGAGGAAGTTCCGGAGGGGGAGGTACGGGATGTGGAGCGAGAGAGACTCGGCCGTCGCAGCTTCAAACGCGGGGCTTGGACCTCGCGCCAGAACGCTTGTCCTGTCCGTAGGGTCGGTAGCGGGGTTTGTGCTGACGCCGCTGTTTGTAGGAGCTGGATCTAGGCTGCTCCGTCGGTCCTTGCTGCTGCGGGTTGCCCTGGAATCGCCGTGTGAAGGGCTGGAACCTCGGCCTGGCGGGCGGAGCCGGCGTGGTGAGCCCCAGGAACTTGGCCGTGGAATTGGTCTGGCGCATCTCATTCAGGACCTTATCGGTATCCTGACCGAAGAGGCCCTGCCCGTCGAAGGGAAACTCCTCGATGAGCTTTTTCATAGCGTCATCGAGGGAGGTGTCCCTGAGCCAAGCATGGCGACGGAGGTAGATTGCGGAGGCCATGTCCTTTGCCGCATAGTCGTTGATATGCCGGGCAGTGCGCATCAGCTGCTCGGCGACGAAGTCCCCCTCGGTGGCCAGCGCGTCGATCCGCTTTTGGGCGTCGGCGGGCAGTTTCGCCATCTCAACCTTCACCTGCTCCCAGAGGTGAGATTGATACAGGCCCATGGCGGCCGAGTAGTTGGCGGCACGGAAGAATAGGGAGCCGGTGGCGTAGAACTTACGTCCCACCGCGTCCAGTTTCTTTCCCTCCGGCGTCGATGGGACCGGGAACCCGCTGGTGGCCGTCCTATGCTGGAAGGCCTTGACCACCAGGGAATTCGGCAGGGGGTGAGCCTGCAGGAACTCGACGTTCTCGTCCAGGACTCGGTACATGCTGTCGAGCCTGGACGAAACGGAGTGCGCCGCCAATGGTTTTCTCCATGTCGCCCTCGCCGAAGTCATCATGGAGGGAAGCATGGTTATGTGGACCGGCTGTACAGCACGTCTGTCGAGCTTCGCGGTCATCTGATCCTCCCCCTCCAGCGGCGGTTGATCGACTTTAAGGTTGAGTGCGGTGCCCAGCCTTGTGAGCATGGCGGTCAGCGAGCGTTGGTCCTCACCACGCGGTGGGTCCACCGAGCCGATAGCCTGTTCCGGCGTGCGCTCGGCGTCGACGTCTCCCTCGTCCTCCTCCGACGACGAGCTGGACTCATCGGAGGACGAGGGAGGAACTCTTTCATCCACGTCGGGACCGCGCCAGTACGGCCTGGGCGGGCCGGCGGGATGGGAGTCCACCGCATCAACGTCCGGACCACACCATGACGGGTTGGGTGGGCCGGCGGAGCGGGCACTCGACTCACGGGAGGTCGGTGGGGCCACGACAGGGCCGGGATGCCCGGGGCTTGCGGTGGTCGAAACCGGAGCCGCAGAGGCCGCAGGCATGGAGGTCTGGAACTTGGTCGCAAACGACGCCATGACCTGGAACATTTCTCGAACGAGAGCCATCTGGGATGCGTCCGAGTCCGCTGACGGTAGAGCTCCGGTGGCCGGCGGGATGGTGGCCCACGAAACGGTGGGCGTCGAAACAGTGGCCGGCATCGGCGTCGGCGAAACGGTCATCGGAACGGTGACGACCGCGTCGTCAGTCGGCGTCCTGGGCCTTGGAGAGACGGAGGCCTGCCTCGGCGAGCGGTTTCTTCCCCGAGGAGGAGAGGGGAGCACCTGAAGTGGGCGAGCTGGAGCCCCAGCCCTGCGTCCTTTATCAGGTGACCCGGAAGACGACCGTCCTCCCCAGATGGAGGATCCCGAAGAAGGACATCGGGCAGTCGAGAACGGCGGCGAAGGCTCGGGAGAGGCGGGTGTGCGCGGGGTGGGAGGAAGCGACCGTCTCTTCTCCGACCCACGCTTGCGCTTCTTCTCACCGTTCCTGTCCTTCTTTTTCTTCTTCCTAATCGGAAGCACGGAGGAAGAAGCCGGCGGCGGCTGGGAGGCAGCGGCGGATGTGGAAGCGGACGCGGCGGGAGCCAGAGCGAGCTCCATCAGATGAGCCTTGAGGCGATTGCTTCGGTTCTGCACCGCGAGGCGCGTAAACTTTTTGCAATGCGGGCAGGACTGGCTCTGATGCGACTCTCCCAAACAAAAGAGGCACAGGCTGTGGCCGTCGGAAGCCGGGAACTTCTTAAGGCAAGCCGTGCACTGTTTAAACGCTGCAGCCATCAACCGCGGAAAAATTCTTCCAGTGGAAGTTTCTGGAAGCAAGTACCCCGAAGGGCGGACCAGCCGCCACCCCCTTGAGGGGGGAGACGGTGATCGATGCGAAAAAATTGGCTACTGAATCCACTCGAAAGAAGAAACAGCGCCGGGGTGGCAATCCTGCCCGTGGGACAAGATTGCCGGCAAAAATTGTTGAAATTAGCTAAAGCTTTCCCTAAGAAGGGCGATAAAAATTGAGAAGCTCTCGACGATCGTCCTGCTGCTATGGCGGAAAGAAGAGAACTGAGGTAAAATGGCGCGCGGGCGCCTCAGGGTGGGCGGTACGGTGGGCGGTCTTACCGCCAAAACTTTAGACCAATAGCTTTTCAAGCCTCCGATCTCCGTTCTGCGCAGGCGCATAACCCATGAGTGGGGATTCACAAACTATACGAAGGAGAACTCCTGCTCTAGACTTCCCTTTTGGAAATGAAAATGGGATATTTGTCCTTTATTTCCTTCCTTCCTTTTAAGGAAGTTTTCAATTGAATATCTCTTTAGTTTGATTATCAGACTTTTGAGATGATGTTTGCTTTATTTGTGGAATTTCTGTTAAATGCCTTGTAAACTGGAACAAGTAATATATAATTATTTTGTTGAAAATCATAAAATAAATCTACATCTCAGGTTCACATCTGTTTTTCCTGAGAGCACAAAGATCAGCATTTGAGGGTATTTCTGTCCCCCTGTTCAGCTTCACACAGTCAGAGGCTTTATTTCCTCTAGGTTTACTCTTGTCCCATTTAAGACAACAGCTGTTTTGCTGTCAAGTTTAGCCGGCACATGTCACATGGTGTGGCTTGTTAATACATAATGCAAAACTACAATGCAATATAGAATAATGAGCAAATTGTGTTTGTTATTAAAAATGAAAACAGGCAAGGAATGCAGGATGTGGAAAGTATGAGACAAATGTGTCCCAAACAAGCTATATACAACAAACCTGAAATTTGTTAGTCTATGCAAAAATATCAGATAATAAATAAAACAAAAGAAAAAAGATAAAAAAAGACAAAAGTTTTAGCACTTCAAGACTAACTACAGTAGAACCTCGGATAACATCCAAATTCCATTCCACAAGTTTGGACTATATCCGATTTTGGACTTTATCCGAATCAAATGGGTGATGCGTCGGATAACGTCCATGAATGGACATTATGCAAGGTTCCTATACCAAATACCTTGGATAGCGTCCATTTTTTAAGCGGTTTTGGACTTTATGCGATACATCACGTGTGTATGAAAACTATGACTTTATCTGAATCTGACTTTATTCGAATCGGACTTTATCCAAAGTACCACTGTACTATATTTTAATGTTAATGTCAAGCCACTTCACAGAAAAAAGGAAGGAAAGATAAAGTCGCCCTTGATTGAAAGCCAGTCATATCCAACTTTAGGGTTCGGTGCTCATTTTTGTTTATAGCCAAAGAGCAAGCACTGTCTGCGTCTGCAGATATTTCCATGGACATGTGGCAAGCATGACCATACACCAGAGTGCTCAGAACACTGTTTACCTTCCCACCAAAGTGGTACAGTACTTATTTGCAGGCGCACCCCCCCAATAACGGACACAGACAACATTGAAAGTGGATAACAGCATCGGGCCACATTTATTGATTCAATGCCCTAGTCCGAATTATAAATTTGTATTGGTAAAACGACCAATCATAATTCTTAAGGCAAGCAGGCCGAAGTAACACTGGTAAGGTACCACCCCAAAATTGCCAACGGCAATTGGTTACAATGTATCAATTTGTATCAATTTGTTTGTTGACGACAAACAAATTGTTGACCGTAGTCAATATCTAACTCATGACCCCACCCTCTGACGCGTATCCGTGAAATCACGGGGTGATGCATGCTGGTTAGCTATCGTCATCACCCCGTCGCCTGGTTCGTCGTTGACCGGACAACGTTTAACTAATTTATTCCTGTCTAGTGTTGTCCAGTCAATTGCGAACCTGCCGGATACCTGTGGGTCATACTGTTTACCTTACCAGTGCTACCCGCCACACGGAGGGGCTTCAAAGAAGGCCTGACGCCCCCCCCCAGACCGTCAGCTCGGTCAACAGGCCTGCTCGCCAATCACCTAACAGGAGGTCCATACCTCCTCGCGACAGATGGACCCCATCCCCTGCGTACAAGTCATAATTTTGTAGGCTAATAGCGGGGTGATGACTGACCCGTCCCCAAGCCCTGTCGGCAAGAAACCGCGCCACCGCCCTATTGACCGTGCGCCTAGCGTG
Organism: Bradypodion ventrale; assembly: GCA_035047345.1. Taxonomy (NCBI): domain Eukaryota; kingdom Metazoa; phylum Chordata; class Lepidosauria; order Squamata; family Chamaeleonidae; genus Bradypodion; species Bradypodion ventrale. The sequence goes on along the minus strand of JAWDJE010000011.1, from coordinate 6,747,054 downwards.
GTCAAGGGCCAGGAGGTTAACGCCCCCTCTATAAGAATGGCGCGGGACAATGTCCAACCAAACCAGGGTTGTGGCAGGCCAGACATAATGCAAGTAGGCGAGGTCCTCGCAAATCGCATGCTTGAGCGATAAGCCGGTGACCTGGCCCAAAGCATTGCCCCCCAGGTGGATGATGAGAATGTCAGGCGGGTCAGCACCCAGGCCAGAAAAAAGGAAAGGCCGCAGCTCCCGCCATAACATCCCAGGCTTACCATGCCATGTGAGACTGGCGTGTTCACCCAGTCCCAGTCGGGGTCCCCACTCTGTCGCCGCAGCGTAACGCGCGGCCCTGTGCACATAGCTGTGGCCCACCAGCCATACTGTCACCGGTGTAATACGACACCCAGGGTCTGTAAGACAATTGAGAAAAAAGGCGGTAAGGTGACTGGATTGGTACTCATGGCGGGAGTGGGCGCACATAAAACTGAAAACATTGCGAGCTCCACCTCCCCATGCTACGTATGTCAGCCCCAGAGTACCCAAAAGCAGCTGCTGTAGAGGCTGCACCAATACGGAATGAATGTGTGCCATAACGGGCACCCGGTAGGCCCACCCTAGTGAGGGCTCTGCCTGTCACCTTCCAAAACTGAAATTTAGTAAGGGGAGACCCATCTTGGTGACAGAAAAACGGGCCGTGGTGCATGCCACGCAGTGCCAGGAACTCCTGTAGGGCACCAACCGGACAGATGTCTGCCAAAGAACACCGTAGCAGTCTTACACCACTGCCTACGCCATGCTGATCTGTCTTAGAGGAGCGTATCCTCAACTGGGCCCAGTCTTTGGCAACATAGACATCTTCGAGTTCCAGTGCCCTACAACTTGCATCCGCCTTAGACAGCATCACAAGTTCGCTGATGCGGAGCGCTCCAAAAAATGCCACCGTTGTGGCTGCATGGAAAAGGGCTGCCTCATAATGATCAAAACAGAGGCCTGGCCAGCCCCGGGCCAACTGGGTAAGAACCCCTGGGGAAATAGGGTGCCGGTCGTCTGGGCAACGCCCACGCTCGCGCACCCACCCCTCCAAAACATGTCTCACACGGAAGTCAGAGGTGGTGTCCACATGACCTCCCACTTTGGCCATAAAAGCCAACGCCGAGAGCTTGGATGCTATGGTGCGAGGTGCGAGGCCCTGTGCACGCAGAACATGGTCCACCGGGATAGGCCAGGTCTCTGGCAGGTGAAATTGAGCAGAAAATGCTCTGTAAGAATTGAATGCTTGTTGATACGCCTTACGCGTGCATGGCGCTAGTGACAGGCCAATCGCCCGGTTCACCTCTCCTTGCCAATAGTCCACATCTCGTCCGGGAGTGGCGAGGGAAATTCCTCCGCATCCGGGGCCAAGGCGCGGAACCGGGAGATCTGCAGGCGGGACAAAGCGTCAGGTAATGGGCTACAGACCGGGACCCTGACCTGCGGACGAAAGCCCACTCTAGGAAGGTACTAAAACGCTCGAAGGCCGAGCATGATATGGAGCAGCCAAAAGGCATGGTCTTATCAAAATAATATTCACCCTTAAATTTGAAACCCAGCAACTCAAAGTCGCCCGGATGCACCGGCAAGAGGCGAAAAGCCGACTTAATGTCGCACTTGGCCAGCAGGGCACCCGGGCCACACGAGTGCACCATGCGCAGCGCATGGTCAAACGATGTATACCTGACTGAACAAAGGTCATCAGGGATAGCATCATTGACCGATCGGCCGGCTGGGTAGGACAAATGATGAATAAGGCGAAACTCGCCTAGAGACTTTTTGGGGACCAAGCCCAGTGGCGACACCTTAAGATTGGGAAACGGGGGTGCAGGGAAGGGTCCAGCGACCCTGCCCGCATCTAACTCCTTTTTAATGCTGGCCGCAGCCACCTCCTCCCTCCCTCTGAGGGATAAAAGGTTGGGGGCATCCTGAGGGGACCTATCACCCATGAAAGGGATACGGAATCCCTGCTTAAAACCCTGAAGGAGATACTCCCCATCCTCCCCCTTCGGGTACGATGCGAGCCAACGCTCCAGCATGTCCACATTAATTGGGGAGGGGGCCTTTTGGAGAACCAGCTCCATCCGTGGCAGTCTTGCCAGCCCACTGTCCGCCCCTCCCTCTGCCCCGTGTCCCTCCAGGCCTGGGACAGGCGGAGGCTGCGTGGGGGCCCGAACATGTGGGACACTCATGCCTATACTTGCAATTCTTCCTATTGCAGGAACCATTGGACGAGAAAGTCCAGCACAGCAGGCGGGCTGGAACCCCCTGCCCCGCCGCCTGGCGGGTAACCTGCGCTGGAGCCGCTCGCTGGACCGCATGTCCACAATGGTATCTGTCTCCCGGGGCAGGGCGCGTGGGCGTCATGTACAAAAGCCAAAGCCTCTGGCACGGCTCATCCCATCTCATCTCGGGGTGGTGGGGAATCCTCATACGGAATTCCTCGTCATAGGCTAACCACGAGGGGCCCGGGAAATCAACCATCGCCCTATATATGTTGTCCAAATATTGGACCATGGGAATAGCCAAATCCGGCCGCGCCCTCAAGTACACCGCCATGTATATTAAATAAGCCGGGAGCCAGTTGGCCCAGGTACGTGGCGGCTTACGGCGACGTGCCTGCTCCTTGTCCTTCTCATCCTGTCCCTCCCTTTCCTCCTTGGTGGGCTCTCTGTTCAGGAGTGAGAAGATATCTACATACTCCCCCCGCCATATCTTCTCTCTGGTAGTCTGTGCCAAGTGATCACCCAGTGGCAAGGAATACCCCGCCGTTGGCAAAGCCGAAAAAGGCACCGCAGCCATAGGAAAAGGGGCCTGAGATAGCCCAGCCACCCCCAGAACATTCCCCGCAGTGTAAGAACAAGTACCCACCCCAGTGCCCAGGGTGGCAGTCGTCGCCGCCGGGTGGGGTGCCGACAGCGTGGCCCCCGCACCACCCGCGCGAGGCCAAGGCCATTGAAAAGCCCCCCCCCCATATTGGGAATGTGTGTGGATGTACTCGCTTGCACCGTATACTCACATGCTGCACCCCCGCGGGCCGCCCCCACCGGGGGTTCCGGCCCACTGGGGGCGTCGGAGCTCACGACCGACGTAGAGCTCATCACCGGGGCCTGACACGCACCTGGCTGCTGGCTGGGGAGCTGCGAGGCAGTGGCCGAAACCGCGCCACGCGCCTGCAGCAGCTCAACCCTCCCTGTCGGCTGTTGTCCTCCTGCCGACAGCGCCTCAAAAGGGACCCCAAAGGGGGCCCCCGCCTGACTGGCCCGAGCCAACGACGCTTCAAGGGCCGCAATGTGGGCCAGTAAGGCTTCCACGTTGACCTGGGGCCAAGGGCCGGCCGGCCCGCCCGGTCCAGGCGTGGGTACAGGTCCCTGTACCCCAGGACCCGAATATGGCCATTGGCCAGCACCGAAGCCCGACAGGGTCGGTGGAGAAACCTGCCAAGGCAGGGGGCCGCACCACCCCCCAAGGCTAGAGGGCCCAGGGGGAGGCTGCGACCCAAGAGCAGCAGGCCCAACAGGGTGGGCAGGTGCAGGAGCGGTGTCCACCACTCGCGGGCCGCGGGCCGGAGCCCCTTCTGAGCCCGCACTCTGGTCGCCCGCTCCGGGCCAAGGGGCAATAGACCCCATTCCGCCGGTCCCGGCAGGGGCCTGCAAAGGCGGCTGCTGAGGAGGCGGCACCGCGGTCCTCCGACCTGGGTTGCGCCTCCTAACAGCTCGAGCCGCACTCGAAACTGCCTTCTTCTTCGAAGGCATCTCCACCGAAGCAAAGGGAAGCCGAAAAGGAAGAATCGCTACCAAAAGGCTTCCCGGTAAGCTAAAGAGCGACGGAGACACAGGGGAAAAGACTTCTCCGCTCCGTCGCTGAGGTAAAATGGCAGCTCGGCTGCCTCGTGGCCACCCCTTTTATAAGGGAGCTGGCCACGCCCCTAACTACCCGGATTCTCTGTCCTGTGGGGGGGGGCCGCAAAGAGCGCGGCGGCCATTTTGGCGCCACGCTTGCATTATCTAATTGTAATTTCTTGCTTTTGAACTGCTAGGTTGCCAGGAGCTGGGACAGAGATGGGAGCTCATTCTGTTGTGCAACACTCAGGTCTCAAACTATTGACCTGCCACTCTTCCATTCATCAAGTTCAGTGTTTTAACCACTAAGTCACGGTGGTCCCTTAAAAAAGGAAGTACAGTACTTGCAGAAGTACTTGCAGCCCAAGTCATTCACAACCTTGTCAATTTTCACACAGCATAGTCAGTAAAATTTAAATGCTAGGTCTGATAGGTAAACTCATTAGCCAATGTGTAATGGCACAATGACTATTTTGCACCATCTACTAACCATTTACCATTTCACAGAAGAAAAGTTTTTCAGGGAAAAAAATCTGAATATCAATTAGGGTACCTCCCATCATTACCAGGTGTAAAAAGCCACACTGATTTGCAACTGCATCTTTTATACTATATTTCTGTATCTCCACCTAATATGTATAAGTTAATGCAGTGATGGGCAGTCTTGGCACTCCTGCTGATCAGGGCCTCTGGGAATTGAAGTTCAAGAACAGCTGGAGGGCCAAGACTGCCCATCACTGAGTTAATGCCATGAAGTATCACTCTTGTGTCTGAAGAAGTGGACTTAATCCACAAAAGCGTTACATTAAAATATAGTACAGTAAAGCCTTGGATAACGCTAAAACTTGGTTGCACAAGTCTTAGTGTTATCCAATTTTGAATGTTTGCTGATGCATGTATCGGATAACGTTAAAATCTTATGGGACGAATTGCATAACGTTAAAACTCCATAGAGATACATTATAACTGGCACAGTCTTTAGCGAACATTATCCAATGCATTCCATAGGATTTTAATGTTATGCGATGCAATTTTTTCCATATTGCTTAACGTTAAGCGGTTTTAGTGTTATCTGATGCAAATGTTATCCGAGGTATTATTATAGTTAAGGTGTCACAGTGTTTTTTGTCTTTTTTGTTTGGTTTTATATACTATCTGATATATACGGCATGTTATACAGAAATCAGCTTCCTTGACCAACCCTTCGTTTCTGCTTGACAATATTAAGAGCCATTTTGTGAACACTGCCCCCATGCTCAGAGACACCCGTCACTATTTAATTTGAGTTTAAACATCTGCTCTGTCTGACGTGGAGACCACACATGCCTCAATATCCAACATCCATCTTTAAACGTTTCACTCCTTGTAAAATATTTTTTCTCTCCGGGGCACAGACTTTATATAGGAAGCATTGGCCAACGGCGGCCTTTGGCAGCTCCACTATAAAGAATACAAAAACAGAGGCCTCTAGTTAATTTATATTTCTTCTTGCAGACATACTGTCAGCTAGAAACCAAATGCTTCCAGTGAATGAAAGATTTCCTCTTTTCAACACATTACACTGAAACTAAAGAGTATGCAGGCTTGCTAAATGAATGCTCAGCCTCCTGAAACAAAACACTGCACCATACTGAACACCACTCATCAACTCTGGTTTCAGGAGCTATACAAAGATGGGACCACTGTAAGGATAATAAAGCCCATTATCCCACTAACCAATGGATCCATTCCACCTGACAGAGACCTGCACCCATCCAGCTTCAGAGTACATGTGGTTCTGCTCCAGGCTAGAGAAATCTATCATAGGTTTGAATCACTGGTTATTTATGCTTACAAACCAGCCAGATCAGGTAGGAAATAGGGAACAGGGAGCAAAGAACTAGTGACCATCTTAGCTCACTAAAAGTAAAGGCTCCATTTTGATTCATTACAGGTACCTTGGATGGAAGACCACCAGAAAATGCTACGGATCTCTAGGTGGGACTGGGAAAATGTTGGGCTAGAACAGGATTCCTCAAACTTGGCTCTCCAGGTGTTCTTGGTCTTCAATTCCCAGAAACCTTGATCAGTAGGTGTGGTGACTTGGACCTCTGGCAATTGAAGTCCAAGAGCACCTGGAGAGCCAAGTTTGGGGAGCCCTGGGCCAGAAGGACCAAGAGTTTGATCCAAGGGAAAAACAGCTTTCTTAAGACCTATAGACACAATATACTTTGCATGCAAGCAGTTCCAGATTCAGTTCATTACATTTCCAGCATAAAAGGATAGTAAGAGATGTTGAAGATATCTGGATAAAACCTTACTGGAGAAGCACACTGAGATTTGTAGAAAACTCTGGCCTGCTTGCTCAGGATCACAAAAATGGCCTTGAAATACCACTTGAAGCATGCCAACCACAACTTGCCTGCACATAATTTAGTGCTGGATGACACCTCTGCAGCGCATGATGCAGCTTCAATGTTCTGGCACACATGCTGCCAATAGCTTGTGTAAGTAGTAGAAGCCATTGGCTGAAAATCCCATCACATAATGTAAACAGATGTGTGAGTTTCAGTCTATTTCTTGCTGGCCAACAAAGAGGACCCATCCTGATTCTCAAACTGGCTTGGGGTGTGGGCACGTGACCCAGAGAACTGTGGTAGTTTGGGAACAGACTGAAACCTACAAACATGCTCACTTTAGGCAACATCATTTTGATCATTGTCTCCCGGAATAGTTTTTTCTACCATCAAATGAGTCAGCCCAGGGACTGACAGGTGGTCTTCTCACAACCATGCCTGTTCAATTCCAACAGCATTTCCTGCACATTTTCCCACCAACTCCACAGGTGCGCAAGAATAACTTCCTATATGGCTATGGTATTGGATAGGTAAAAGTAAAGGTCTCCCTTATTTGAAAGCCAGTTGTGTCTAACTCTAGGGAGTGGTGCTCATCTTCATTTACAGACAAAGAGCCAGTGCTGTCCCATGTCTGAGGACATTTCCATGGCCATGTGGCAAGCATGACTAGATAGCCGAGTGCATGGAATGCTGTTACCTTTCCCACCGAAGCAGTACCTATGTATTCACTTGCAATTTCTTGCTTTCAAACTGCAAGGTTGGCAGGAGCTGGGACAGACCATGGACACTCACTCTGTCATGCAACACTTGGATCTAGAACCATTGATCTGCCAACTTTCTGGCCATCAAGCTCAGCATTTTAACCACTAAGCCACCACCGCTATTTGAAACCACAAACCAGGGGTCAGCAAACCTGGGTCTCCAGATGTTCAATTCCTAGAAGCTCTGATCAGGAGGTGGACTGACCTAGGCTTCTGGTAACTGAAGTCCATGAACACCTGGAGAGCCAAGTTTGGTGACCCCTGACACAGACCAATAGTTAAATCTGTTCTTGCACACCTCTGGTCAGTCTCATGGCAGGAAAGTTCTGCCCACCATTAGCATAGCCTATTGTTCTTTTCCCTGTGGCCAAGTTTCGGCTTAGCTTAAAACCATCCACTAGTTAGCATCCAGCCAGGCAAATTTATTATCAAACAGAAAGAGGGCTTTGCATCTCTTTCATTGTTTGAACATATGGCATAGAGATTGCAACTGCATATGGACATCGACCTGGATGTCACATCATTTTTCATGGAAGGTTACACCTGATTTCCCTTTTGGTCACCCGAGACTTTTAAAAATGAAACTCTTACTCTTACTATTCTCCCTGTTAAATTTGGATAACTTCTTCCTTGTTCTTCATATAGGTTTTTCCCCTCCTTCCACTTTTAAACATTTAAGAACATTAAAAACAATTTTTTTTAGAGCCTAGCCTTGCTTGTGTTTAAGTTTGCTCTAAACTTTCCTCTTCATCTATATCAAAACAGTACCCTATGAAAAGGATCTCAGTTCAGGACTAAATGCCTCGCTCTTCCGGTCCCTCGACTGAAAGCATTTTCACAGTGGCAATAAAATCTAGTTGAATAATTTCTTTCTTCCTCTCTCAGGAAGACTCGTTTAAAACAGTCTTGCGGTGGAATCTGCTAGACTGGAGATCTCAATTTTCCACTTCTGATTTGTATTACAGTTTGGAGGTAACAAAAATATTGCTGAGCAAATTAAGTCATGCTAAATTTTTGAAAGTTCTCTGAGGCCGCCTTTTGCGTTCCTGATGCTTAAGTCACGCATCGCCATCAACGTCAGTGGCACGCCGGTGTCAATGATTAGTTTTTCATGCTGAATATAAATTTGCTGGTGCAGACTTCACCCTTTCCCAGTTATTCTAGAATCATAGAATAACTGAGTCGGAAGGGGCCTTTTAGACCCTTGGGTCCAACCCCCTGTTCAATGCAGGAATCAAAAGCAAAACAGATATGACAGATGGTTGTCCAATTCTCTCTTCAATGCTTCCAGTGTTGGAGTCTAATTTGTGTACAGCTAGCAATGCAGAGCATATGTAAAACAGAGAGTGGCCAAAGGATAAATCTCCTATGTCACAGAATCCTCTCTCCATATAGAAACAGCGATACTCAACAGTTCAGGTTCAACATTTCTTTGCTTCATAGAATCCATGAAGAGACCAAGTTCAAAATAAACTCATCGAGGACTTTTCCATTGCTATTTGTACTTATTATGGGAGCAAGTCCTGTTGCATTCAGTGGGCCGTATATCTAAGGCAGGGATTCCCAACCGAAGGCCTGCAGGCCGGATCTGGATCTAGCCCACAGTGCCATTTCATGTGCCCCCCTCCAAGGGCATTTGAGAAACAAAATGGAAGGTTATACCTATGGACTGGCGAGGGTGTTCTGTTCTGTGGCCTAATTGTGCTTATTTTATTATGGTGCTTTTATTATGTATAATTTTATTGTATTTGATGTTTTGATACTTTGCTTATTGTATTTTGGTGTATTTATTATGTATTATGTATAATTTCGTTGTATTTTTTCTCTGATTTGCATTTGCATTGTACAAATTAAAAATCTAATCTAATCTAATCTTAGATATACATAGGAGCATGGTCCTCAAACTAGGAACAAATCTGAAAAAATGCTCTTGGACCCACTTCCAGCTTCTCTGTCACGAATCTGCTTCTCAACATCGACTCTTTCCATGAAGCTTTCGGCTTACTCCAGCTCAAATTTCCCCCTCTCCTGGCTGTGTTGGAATACATCTCCTATTGTCTATAACCAGCATCTCAACGGTACAACCCTGTCCCTTTGGGAAGCAAAGGACATGCTCAGACATATACCAAAGGCACAGGAGGGCTCGCTCCCTGAAAGAGGAAGTTATGCCACTGGATAATTTGTTCAAAAACCATGCTCACAAGTGTAGGAAATTCTTATCAAGAATGAATGGGAAAATCTGAGCCATATCACATGGGAGGTGAAAGAAAGGACTGTCGTTTCTTATTCTTGAGCACAAGAATGAAAGAAGCAAGGATTTACTGAGGGGTTATTTTATTCCTGCCAACCTAGCAGTTCGAAAGCAAGAAAGTAGATAAATAGGGACCACTTCGGTGGGAAGGTAACAGCGTTCTGTGCACTCCGGCATCTAGTCATGCCTGCGACATGACCACGGAAACATCTGCACAAGCAGACAGTGTTGGCTCTTCATCTTTGAAACAGAGATGAGCAGTGAACCCCAGAGTCAGATACAACTGGCTTTCGAACAAGGGAAACCTTTATTTTAGTATACTATTTAGTATTAGGTAGTTCTAGGGTTCTTCTTCTTCTTCTGCCGTATCTGATTCTGAATATTGGTGATCATCATGGTGATCAGCCGTGAAGACTTTCCTGAGAATATAATGCAGTGGCTTTTCATCTGCCTTCTGCATCGCAGCATGAAACCCGTAGCACTGATTCATTTCCGCAAGTCACTTTCTGGTCCTGAGCCCTTTTGGCACGAAAAGTCCTCCTCAGCCCCTGGCCAGGATTAATGAAGCTGCTGTCCTCCATCAAGATAGATTTCAGTGGGATTTAATTCACTTGGGGACCTTCCCTGTGGACTTCAGCACCCAAATCCATTAGTTCTCAGTGTAGTCAGGTTAGTCAACCACCACTTGACACTCGGCATTCAATTGCTGACTGTATGGTCTACTCTAATACCATAGCAGGATAAACTGGCCAGACATCTCGGTTAGGAGCCAGGAATACTAAAATCTACTGTAGTTTAGCTGACATGACAGGAGGCTGACCTAGTGATCTTTACCACTCTTCCAGGTCTGGTGGAACCAGTGGGATATCACAGCCTAGGGCAGTGCTGGCGAACTCTCTGTGGGCACCCATGAAGTCACCCCAGCACAGAGTTTGCCCCCCTCTGCCCAGCAGCCCAATGGGATTGTTTCCTTCCTCCCCTGTTGCTATGTTGGCACTTTGTGATAAATTAATGGGTTTTGGGTTCACCATCACTGGCCTAGGGAATTCTATGATGGTGTAGATACCAGAAGGTTCTTGGCTTCAGCCCCAACTGCTCCCAACGTAGGCACTGATTTATTTACTCTTACACTGAAAATTGCTCATTATTTCTCACACTTCAGACAGCAAAAGTCCAGGTTGCTAAGTTACTGGTATTTGACTCATATTATCTCAAGGTGTTCCCACATTTGATGGACTTGCCTGATTTACTAGATCGGGCCGATTGTTGTTCACTAGCCCAATGACGTAGGTAAATCCATTTGAAATTCAGATCATGTTCTGTTCCCTGCAACCCTCCTCAACCTCTTCCCAGCAAAGCCTCGAGATGCCAGAAGAAAATATTGAAACTGTTTGTGGGCTACTAGACACTTCCACATAAGATGTTGTAGCAGTACAATTTTTTTTGAAAACATAGTTATCTCCCATTAGCATCCTTTAGTATATAAGAAGGGGAAACAATTAATGGTCTGGTCTTGAGGGGTGGAGGTGGAATGGAGGGATAAATCTATTAATAAGCTAATTTTGCTTTGTGAACATGTCACCCCAGCAATGGCTTCTCCAGATTAAGTCAATTAGTGGGTTTTTTCAAGTGGTAGGAGAAAGGTAATACTGCATATAATTTACTCAGTCAAGGACATTTTCACCTGCTGATCAATTTACATATTCTCCAATGTCATTAGATTGAAGGTAGTCATCAGAAAGAGAGAGGAGAGAATAAATTACAGACTTTTGTTCGTTTAACTCTAATCATTTTTGTTCTTATTACAGGCAGGTTTGGTCTTGCACAGGAATGTGGAGCTTTTAATTAATCTCACACCTTTTCCAGCTATTTGTTCAAAATGATGATATATACATTTCTAACTATAGTTTTCATACTGTTCATGGAATGAATATCTAATTTAAAATGTTGACTTGTAATTGTGCACCAAATACCCAACAGTAGGGCAGAGAAAGTTCATGCCCATGTGCACAACTCCCCACACCCGCCACACATCAGACACACAAGGAGGGACTGGTTGTTGAGAAAGAAGCACAAACTGCCAGGGAGTTTTAAATAATGCAGCAGTCATCCTAGTTTTTTTTTTTTGTGATGCATGCAATTCACACAATGATACAAACTATGCAGGTCTTGTTTTTAAAATACACAACTTTGGAATCATGCCAGAAGACTCTTCATCACGATTGCCACTGTGGAGAAGAACATGGAAGGTCCTCTCACCCTTGCCTATAACAACATGAGTAGCAGGGGCTGCAAGGCCAAGAGAGGATGACTGACATGAAGTCACTCAACAACCTTTGCAATGATAATCCCAGTTTAGCTGGATTTAAGATCAATAGCTTCTCCAGTATCATTGAATGAAAATGAGTTGACTTACCCGTAATATTTCTTCAACACAGCTGGAATCATTGGGAAGATTAACCTAGGATGAAAAACGAAAAGGTCAGTCCATCTAAAAACAAACTTTACAGACAATAATAACAATAATAAATGGAGGTTATAGCTCAGTAAGTTAGGTATCTGACTGTGGAATCAGAAGTTAGGAGTTCAGTTCCTCCTGGGAGAAGAGCCAGTCTTATGTACTCAAGGGCAAGCTGCACAGCCCCAGGACCTCTCTAGAAGAAGGGAATGGAAAGCCACTTCTCAGTACTCACTACTCTCCGTACTCTCTAGGGGTCTGTGGTGGCTCAGTGGTTAAGAAGCTGGCCTTGTTAGCTGGAAAGCTGGCAAGTCGGCAGTTCAAGACCTGGGTACTGCATGGTGGCATGAGTACCTGTCTCTGTCCCAGCTCCTGCCAACCCAGCAGTTCAGAAGCAAGAAATTACAAGTAGGTAAATAGGGACCACTTTGGTGGGGAAAGATCCTGGGGACATTAAAAACAACCTTGTTCAGGCATCCCCTGAGCAGAGTTTCTCCAGCTAAATTATTATTATTATTATTATTATTATTATTATTATTATTATTATTATTATTATTATTATTATTATTATTATTATTATTATTATTATTATTATTATTATTATTATTATCATCATCATCATCATCATCATCATCATCATCATCATCATCATCATCATCATCTATACATATCATTAAGTCAAGCTTAACAGACATTCACATTGCTCAAGAGACTGATGCATGCAGAAAGTGGGTGATATGACAACATAATCATTATTTGGGAATACTCTAGAATGGTGGTTCCCAATGTGGGGCACACACCCCACAGAGGGGACTTCAATTCGTAGAAGCCTAAGTCAGTATGTTGGCTGATCATTGCTTTGGGGAACTGACTTGGGCTTCTGGGAATTGAAGTCCAAAAACCAAAGGTTGAGAAACACTGGGCTAGAATCTGGAGCATATCCTAATATAATGTTTTTTGATGTGTGCATAATGAGAGTTTGTGATTCCAAAGAGGGTATGTCCTCCCCTAGGAAATGTAATTTTCTGACCAATATAATGTAGATGAACATTACCTTTAGTATGTAAGTTCCAAGTCACACCTGGAACAAACAGTGTGGCAGGGACAGAGTGTGCAAACAAAGGACTTGAGAAACTTGGGTTCAAATTCTCACTTGTTTATGGAAACTTAGCAGGTAAACCACTCCTTGAGTGCTGGTTTTTTAAAAAAACCTATGAGGGGCACCACAAGTCAGAAAACACTTGATGGTACATAATAAATCTAAAGTCTATTTTTATGAATATATATGATATGCAGAGGGACTGCTGTGGATTAGTGGTTAGGACGCTGAACATCACAACCAGGAACATGCACCGATGAGGACTTAAGTTTGGTCAACGACGAAACCAAGAAAGTGGCTTCAGTTTGGCAGTCCAGGGTGTGATTGGGACATGAAAGAAGAAGAAACTGCACAGGGTTGAGGCAGTAAAATAAGTTGGATTCCCTTTGGCTTGGAATGCATAGTTTCAAAACTGAGAGAAGTCTGGACCTCAACTGGGTTTTTACTACCTTCCCGTCAGTTACATTTCCAATTAAACCACTTTCAACTCCAGATGCCAAGAGATATTGCTAAGTGCGTTCACCACTGAGGTCTCCTTCACTAAGTCACGGAAATCTCTTAGTATGGTGTGTGATTACACATCACCTATTTAAACTGCTTACTAAAATGTAAAGAAGGGCAGGAGAGATCCTAAAATCACTCACATTTGATTTATAAATCACATCAATTAAATTCTGTGTCACTAGCAATGAACAGCCCAGGTTGCAATATTAAGACCTAATTAAGGAAAAGTAGAGTTAGCGAAAAGCAGAAACAAACAGCTTAAGTGTGTGCGTGCCGGCACACACAGACACAAAACAAACCACTGGAATTGTTAACACAGAAGTAACTGTTTAGCCTCAAATTAATGAGGCGCTCTGCTAAGCAAGAATGTCCATAAATCCCTAATGAGAATTTTAAACACATTAAAACTTCCTAATACAAAGTGTTTGCTTTTGTTTTTATCCAATAACAAATAACCCAATAATGTTATGCTTCTAAATGACACTATTAACTGTCATTTATTTGACAATCGCGCCATTCAAATACAGTAAAAACCAATTAATTTGCCTGCTGTGAAATGTTTCATGATAGCTTTTTATATGGGTCTCTCCCTCACCCCCTCCTGCTCTAGGAAATGTAAACAGGAGGTCAATGGAGGTGCTAGGGTTTCCTTGAAACTAAACTACAACAAGGTGTAGATCAGGGGTGCCCAAGCTATGGCCCATGGGCCAGATCTGGCCACTAACACCAATTCATCTAGCCTGTGCCACCCTTGCCATTCCCAGAAGCGGAAGTAAAATGTGCCCATATGTTTTACTTCCACTTCTGGGAGTGACAAGGATGGCGTGGGATGGATGAATTGGTGTTGGAGCCAGATCCGGCCCCCAGGCCATAATTTGGGCATCCCTACTTTAAGCAGAGAAAATGGCAGCCTAAATTCTATCTCATCCTGTTGCAAAACAGATTGCAAAGCACGTTTTACTTCTGCTTCCGGTGGGAGGAACCATGTGACCGGCCCACTGAAACCACATGACCACTCCATGGCCTGAAAAGTTTGAGCACCCCTGCTGTAGATTTTTGATTCAGTTTACATTTCAAATGAATGGTGAGATAGTAACGGTAAAGGTCACCCTTGCCCAAAAGCCAGCTGTATCCGACTGTAGGGTCCGGTGCTCATTTCTGTTTACAGCCAAAGAGTCAGCAATGTCTGTGTCTGCACACATTTCTGTGAATATGTGGCACACATGATTAATCACCAGAGTGCATGGAACACTGTTACCTTCCCACCGAAGTGGTCCCTATTGATCTACTTGCAATTTCTTGCTTTCGAACTGCTAGGTTGGCAGGAGCTGGGACATAGACGGGAACTCACTCAATCGTGCAGCACTCAGGTCTCAAACAGCTGACCTGCCGACTTTCCAGTTATCAAGTTCAGCAATTTAACCATTAAGTCACTGCAGAATGGTGAGATAAACCTTCAATTTTGGGAGGGTGATCTATCACATAATGTCACCTTGACAAGCAGCAAAGTTCACCGTAACCGTTCCATGACTAGTAGTGATAAAGCCAAATATTTGAGGTGGGATCATGGGAAAAGCACAGCTTTATTTTCTCTCCAGCTATGGTGAGCTTCTCTTCTGCTTTTATTAAAAATAGGAAAATGACTTTAATAATGATTTACTACCCTCTGAAAACATAGGCACATAAAATGTATAATTGCTGGGCCTGGCCTTAGCAATAGAATAGTGAAAGTAGCCCAGGTGGCAGATTTGGGACATCATAAAAGGACCAGCCATTCATTAATTATTTACTTTGTTGTTTTGTATTTAAGGGACTGCAGTGGCTTAGTGGTTAAGATGTCTCCAAGATCCATCGTGCAGCACTCGGGTATCAAGCCTCGACCTTCCAGGCTTCAAACTCAGTGTCTTAACCACTAAGCCACCGCAATGCTACTAAAAACTAGCTTTCCTTTTTGTTATTTTTTTGGCATTCAAACCAGTCTCCAGGTGGAATATTGCCTATTCAGGATGATGCTTCTGCATTCTACCAGCAAAGAACAACAAGCAATCCTATCAAAGATAATACCATTCTTTTGTTTGCCATTAGCATGCCATTATCTACGGACTGAAAGTCTTCTTGTCCTGTGCAACTAAATACAAAAATATACAGCTCATGAGTGAAGAACATCTCCTCCCCGCCAAGTATACATTAGTCAAAATCCTATGAGTTATATTTGCCAGCGTGATGCAATTGGTCCAAATCTGGGCAGCAAATTGCAATAGGTTAAGAAGTTGGCATAGACATCCGCTGTTGTGTACAAGTTGCATGACTCAACATACAACTACAGGTCCCTATTCTGGTGTCTTAACCTTCTGCAATCAACTGTTGAGATCTTCATTGACTGCATTGCATTGGTGTGAAAACGCAGTAGGATTCTGGCTATCATCCCAAATTTTCTAATACACACAGTCTACATGAGTTATAATCAAACCACAGGTCATCAACAACCATGATAATAAAAGAACAAACCTAGCCAGCTTTTTAATCTGGGTTAAAGTCTTAACATATCTGTGAACAAGCTTAAAGTGTCACCAGAGGCAAAACTGAAAAGCAAATAGTTTTTTCATCCAACTAAAGAAATGTTGATCAGTCAGAAAGTCAAGAACATAGGAAGCAGTCTTATATTTATTCAGGCCAGGGGTGCCCAAACTACGGCCCACAGGCCAAATCCTGCCCCCGACACCAATTCATCTGGCCCACACTGCCCTCGTCGCTCCCGGAAGTGGAAGTAAACCATGCCCACGCATGTGCAAAATGCTGCTATAAATGTACCTGTGGCTGTTATAAATGCATTGGGTGCATTTATGGCAGCGTTCTGCACATGTATTGGCATGTTTTACTTGCGCTTCCAATAGGAGGGACCATATGGCCAGCCTGCAGCCCAAAAAGTTTGGGCACCCCTAATTCAGGCCATTGGATCATAAAGCCTAATATTAACAACTCTAGCTGGCAGCAGTTCTTACGGGTTTAGCTTGCAGTTTACTGTGGGTAGACTTCATTTCCTGGCTCCATTCTCTGAAACTGTGGCATTTTCATAAAACAAGCCTAACTCCTACTGGTGGGGTCAGGATATCCTGTTCATTTTTGCTGTGAAAATGTCTCTGGTCATCTCTGCATACATTGACCATCTAACTCATATAAATAAATAAAAAAACTGCTGATTTATTTATTCACCTCTGCTTCCCTTGGATTGTGCATGGCTGTTGCTAGACCAGCCAAGAAAGACCAGTGGGTTCTCTTAAAAAACATCTACTGAGGACAGAATGCCAAGTAGTTCATTTTTGGCATGTGCAAGGCCTGCTCACCAGACACGCGACTGTGACAAATCTAAGACTGTAAAAGCTCTTTGCAACTCTATTAGAAAGCTTTTCAAATGTTGGGGCTCTGCAAAGACAGATGGGTTTTTAAGTGGAAATTCCCATTTATATTAAAAGAGGCTTCAGCTGGCAGTCTCTCTCTCTCTTTTGCTGGAAAACTTTGAAAAATAGAATGCAAAATGCCAACCAGTTGCTTCAGAGACAGCTCTGTGCAACTGACGATTATTTAAAAGAGATGTAAATGTACTTATGCTTCCTCTAATGCAGCCTAAATCAACAGTTGATACAGTTGCTGTCTACAGATTGGTCAATAAATTAGATAACTAGTCTGATATTGTGAGTCTGGCCAGGTTAACTTGCTATGGTAATAGAGCAGACTCAATGCCAAATATCAGCTGGTGGTTAACTAACCTGACAACCCTGAGCACTAATGGTCTTGGGCGCCAAAGTCCACAGGGAAGGGTGATGGTCCCCAAATGGATTAAATCCCACTGGAATCCATCTTGATGGGGGGGGGGGCAACAGCTTCATCCATCCTGGCCTGGGGCCGAGGAGGACTTTGCGTGCCAACAAGGGCTCAGGACCAGAAAGTGACTCATAGAACTGGATCAGTGGTATGGGTGTCATGCTGCAATGTGGAAGGCAGATGAAAGGCCACTGCATTATATTCTTAGGACAGTCTTTATGGCTGATCGCCTATATTCAGATTCGGATGCAGCAGAGGAAGAAGTCTGATATTAAGAGAAAGAAAAGAAAGAAACACACACACACACACAGAGAGAGAGAGCTTCTACTATATTAGAGTAGTTTTAGGGAACATTTCTTTTGTGTGTGTGTGCGCGCGCTACAGTTCCCAGAATCCAATATCAGGAAATGACAATATGCACAGCATTTGTCAAAGTGGCTGTGGACTTCTTCCATGTTAAGATTGTCAGGCTGTAAACTAATTATAGTTAGTCCTATAGTTAGGACAGGATAGGGAATGGTGGAATGGTTTTGAATAGGAAAAGGAGTAAGACAAGCTGCATTTTGTCACCCTGCTTATTTAACTTATATACAGAGCACATAATGTGCAATAAAGGGCTGGATGTATCAAAAGTTGGAATTAAAATTGTTGGGAGAAACATCAACAGTTTGAGCTATGCAGATGATACTATCCTAATGGCAGAAAGTGAAGAAAATTTAAAGAAGCTCTTGCTTAGGTTGAAAGAAGAGAGTGCAAAAGTTTGCTTGAGACTCAACATCAAGAAAACCAAGATAATGGCAACAGACGCTATAACTCCCTGGAAAATAGATCGGGAAGAAGTTGAAGCAGTGACAGACTTTACTTTCTTAGGATCCAAGATCACTGCAGATGGAGATTGTAGCCATGAAATAAAAAGGCGACTGATTCTTGGGAGACAAGCTATGAGAAACCTGGGAAACATAGTTAGAAATAGAGAATCACATTGCAAACAAAAGACTGCATAGTCAAAGCAATGGTATTCCCAGTAGTAATGAATTGTTGTGAGAGATGGACCATAAAGAAAGCTGAGCACAGAAGAATCGACGCCTTTGAAGTGTGGTGCTGGAGGAGAATTTTGAGAGTACCCTGGACAGCAAGGAGAACGAATCTGTTGATCCTAAAAGAAATCAATCCTGGCTGCTCCTTGGAAGGTCAAATATTGAAGATGAAGCTACTTTGGTCATCAAATGAGAAGAGAGCATTTACTCAAGAAAGAATTGGTATTGGGAAAGGTTGAGGGCAAAAGAAGAAGGGGATGGCAGAGAATGAGAAAGCTAGACGGTATTGTTGACACAGTAGACACAAAACTGGTTGGATTGAGGAAGATGGTAGATGATAGGGTGCCTGGTGTGTGGTGGTTCATGGGGTCACAGAGGGTCAGCCTCAACTATATGACTGAACAAAAAACTATACAAATTGTCTTTGGAATTTGCTCCCCATGTTTCTGGAGTTAAGGGTTGTATGGTGAAATGTAAGAGCTGTTTTTGGAAAGCAGAAACCAAGAAGGAAACACAAACATTCAACCATTTTCAAATCGCTAGTGTTCCAAATGTGGATTGAGTGATGTTTAACTCTTTTTTGGGTGTGTGAGTGTGTGTGGAGAAGCTACCCTTAGGACAAAATCTGGAGAGACTGAATAGTTTCCTAGAGGCAAAGGGTGCACTTTATCCCTTCATGTGTTCATCTTGTACATAGAACATATAGGGAAAGCTGGACTAGAGTCAGATGAATGAAAGGTGAAAATTGGTCAAAGAAACATCAGCAGTTTAAGACATGTAGATGATACCACTTTCCTGGCTGAAAGCAGCAATGACTTGAAATGACATTTAGTGAGAGTGAAAGTGCCAAAGGAGAACTGCAGTGGAATGTTAAGAAGGCAAAACTCATTACTAATGAAGAACTACATAACTTGATCAAGATTCAAAAGGGTAGCAATGAAAGAATTAGAAAGCAAAGCAGAAGCAAAGCAATCACACTTATATACCACCCCCATAGCACTTAGTGCACTCTCTGGGCAGTTCACAAGTTAATTAGCATTTTGCCCCCCAACATGCTGGGTACTCATTTTACTGACCTTGGAAGGATGGGAGGCTGAAGTCAACCTTGAGCCTTGGCCAGAATCGAACTTACAACCTTTTGGTTGCAGTACATCAGTTAAGCACTGTCCCACCAGGTGTATCGATATGTCACTTGACACCAAGACCAAGTTCCTCCACACTCTTGTTTTCCCATGTAGGGGTGTAAAATGGGGGTGGGGGTGTCAAGAAAAATGTTTTGCTTGAAAGATGGTACTGATGGATTGCTTTGTGAATTCCCTGGACTGCCAGAAAGACAAACAAGTGGGTCCTATCACAAATCAGGTTTGGAACAGTTTCTGGCAGCCAAAATGATGAAACTGAGGCTGTCCCTCAGGCAAAAGAGAACAATGCTGGAAAAGTCTGAAGGCAGCAGGAAAAGACAAAGATAAAATAAGAGATGGATCGATTCACTCATGGAAGCCAAAGGCTTGAGTTTGCAAGAGCTGAGCAGGGCTATTGAGGACAGCACATTTGGGAGATCACACTTTCACAGGGTTGCCATGTGTTGGAGGCATCTTGATGGCAACTTGGTGGCAAATAACACCACACATCAATGGTGGAGATCAAACTACATATATCGTGAAGCTCAGCAGACATCTTACTTACAGTCCTTAATTAATAAAGGCACGGCTAACATTACCTGACATTGCTTCATTTGTGACCTTTTCCATCTGTCAAAACACACATATTTATCCCCCAATGATTCAACCCATAGTCTCAAAAGGTGCTGCAATGAAAGTTAATCCATTCCAGGAGACAGTCATTGGAATTATAATTCAAAATTCAACTTCCTTTAGCATTTCCTGCTAAAATAATTTTTGTCATCCCAGGGCAGAAAGTTGAGATTGGTCTTCTTATGGAGATTGGGCTTCTTATGGAGATCTAGTGCTTTCTAAAAATGTTGGCTGTGAAAATTCCCTATTGTCAAAAAGATCATCTGATGCTGGATCCCATTAATTTTATTTTCCCTGGCTGCTGTTCACATTGAGAAGCCTTTCTTTTACCTAATAATGTTGACCCTCTGATGGACCCCGTCAAAAACAGATGAGAAGAGAAAGTGATTTATTAGGCGTCTGGGAATACTTCAGGGAAATTCCCAATAGCAGTCTTGGCGAAGTTTTCTATTTCCATTCATGTTGACTAATGCCATCAACAGAATAAAATACGATTTGCAGTAAAACAAAAGAACTGGGATCTGTTTATGCTGGAGATGAAAAGTGACACGTCTTCACCAACCTTGCAGATTCTTTTCACAGCAATAGCAATTCTCAAAACTTTTATAGCAGAATCAGTGTGGTGGTCAGAACGATGGATCCTCCAATATCAGTCATGACTAGGCTTGTCCTTCTACATTAAAGAAGCAGTGCAAGCTGGTGCCTCTGATTTTTATAGGGATGGTGAATCCATTTTTGGCTTTAGCCTGAATGTTACATGAGCTGTCCAAGGAAGTAAAGGTAAATGTCTCCCTTACTCAAAAGTCAATCATGTCTGACTCAAGGAGGGAACGTTTATCTCCATTTACAGGCAGACAGACTGTGTCTGCAAATGTTTTTGTTGTCCTGTGTTTTAGACATGACCAGACTCCAGATCGCGCAGGGCACTGTTACCTTTATCACCGAAGCAGTACCTATTTATCTACTTGCAATTTCTTGCTTTCAACCTGCAAAGTTGGTAGGAACTGGGGACAGACGACAGGAGCTCACTCTGTTGCACAGCACTCAGGTCTCGAACTGCTGACCTGCCAACCTTTTGGCCTTCAAGCTCAGCATCTTAACCACTAAGTCACTGTGGCCCTCCCTGTCCAAGGTACTAAATCATAATTGCCCTCACAAGGATCAGAACATTGGTCAGCTCCTCTTAAAATTCAAACTACAGTGGAACCTTGGTTAACAAATGGCTCGGTTAACATAAAAATTGAATTAACAAAAATAAATCCATTGAAAATAGTGGCTTAGTTTATGGAATTTCTTTTTGGAATGTGTTAATTGGCTTTCAATGCATTCCAGTGGGAAACCACATTTTGGTTAATGTATTTTGGTTTTCAATACATTCCTATGGGAAACTGCATTCAATGCATTCCTATGGGAAGCATACCTGTCAAGCGCGGCTCCCAAAAATATGGGAAATTTCTGCACATGCACACACGCACATACGCAGCTCTTCACTATGCAGTTTTTCCCGCTATGTAGATCCAATGGGAGATCCCCCGCATAATGAAAAAAGAATGTTTGTTATGTGGGATTTCCATTAAGCGGGGTATACTCCACTTAGCGGAAACGATGCATAACGAATTTTTTCATTTTGTGGTGTATCACCATTGCATAACGAACCCTTCGTTGTACAAATTTTTCGTTATACAAAGCGTCCGTTATGTGGGGTTCCACTGTAGTAACGTTATAGCTTTCTTCAACTGACAAAATCCCTGGTTATTAGTCAAACCTGCCTATGTATTTCTAGGATTTTCACTGAATATTTTTGGGGCATAGATAACCGAAACCATGGATACAGGGAGTCTAATGTATAGATCAGTGATGGCTAACCTTGGCACTGCATGTGTTCTTGGACTTCAATTCCCAGAAGCCCAGTCAGCACTCCTGCTGATCAGGGCTTCTGGGAATTGATGTTCAAGAACAGCTGGAGTGCCAAGGTTCACCATCACTGTTACAGACATACACGGTAATAGTTAGAAGAAAATATAGGATGGAACTCTTAACCATTCTTTATGATGACTTTTTATGACAGAAAGATTCTATTTTTCTCTCTCTGACATCTTTACACTCAGCAACTTAAACGGTTTACCTTAGGAACTGATAAATTAAGATTTATTTAGTTTGCTTGTACTGTATACCACTCCATTAGTGTCTTTTATTGTTGTTGTTACTATGTGCATTCAAAAACAGACATATGGCAACCCTAACAGGGTGTGGAAGGTAAGTGAGATATTTAAGGAATAGTTTTACCAGTTCCTCATTCTCAATTACAGTGATACCTCATACAACATCCAAACTTGGTTCCACAAGTTTGGACTTTATATGGATTTGGACTTTGTATGAGGCATGTAAAATCCTTGTCGCAATGCCTCATACAACGTCGTTTCCATAGAGATACATTGTACTGTAACAGCACAGACTTCAGGGCAAAGTCAAGGAAACCGACAGGAAACTGACATAACTTTAAGAAATCATTGTCTAAAGGCTAAATACATTACAAAAACATGTCAAACAACCCTGATTGTCCAAGAACCTGAAGAATGCTGCAAAAATCCCAGGAATGCTTCTAAAAATTCTGACGAAAAAATCCAAATAAATCCAAAATCGTGCTCAAAACCATACTAAACACTCTTCGCCTCATGCAAAACCCACAAGAGCAATGCACGCATGTGTCTTGCTTTTTAGACTGCCCAGGCACAATGCAACCTGGGAAAACCCCAATACCTCATACAAAGTCGAGCGACTTTGTATGAGGTAACTTTCTTCAAGAAATTAGGCGATGTTGTATAAATCCGATGTCGTATGAAGCGGACTTTGTATGAGGTATTACTGTAGTTTCCATGGCTGAGTTGAACTCCAGAGTCCTTTTCTATGACTCTATCTGCTACGCCAAATGAGAAGAGAGGACTCACTGGAGAAGGCCCTGGTGCTGGGAAAGATTGAAGACAAAAAGAGAAAGGGACGGCAGAGGATGAGATGGCTAGATGACATTGTTGACGCAGTGGGCGTAATCTGGGCAGACTACAGAGGATGGCATATGACAGATGAGCCTGGTGTGCGGTGGCCCATGGGGTCACAAAGGTTTGGACTCGAATGAGCGACTGAACAACAAATCTGCTACACCACACTACCTATCTTTTGCCGTTTGTCCTTTCAAATGACATTATCAAAACTGGCCACTAGATGGAAGCAGAGATTTTCTGATTGTTCCTAACAGAGAAAGAAACAAGAATCACTTTACCAAGCATGCAATGCAAGTAATTACTTGTTTAACTGGAGCAACAAAGACTAGTAATGGCTCCCTAGCTTCTGAGAAGAAGTTCCTGCAATGAGTTCCTTTTAAAATGTAACTGATGAGAACACTAATATGAAACGGCTGCATCCTCCTTTTGAAGAGCGATGCATGATAGCACTGAACATTGTTATCCCTCGGAAAAGAGTGAGGATAAACAGAAGGATACCGGAGATGTAAACTAGCCATTTCTCTCCCTTCTATTCAAGTCATTGTTGAATGGTTTCATCCGGGAGAGCTCTCACTTGGCCAGGATTGCCGCTACAGTCTCTAGTGCTGAACATACTGCAGGAAGGCACAGTAAAACAGCTCAGGAGATGAAACAAAGGAAGGCCTAATTGCCATGCAAAGCACAACGTCTCTCAGATGTGATGAGAAACGTGACGGGTCCTGAGGAAATTTCAAAATATGACCACCCAAGCATAACGGAGGAGAATGGCAAAAACCAAGCAAACGGGAGCAAGGAATCAGAGGAATGTCTGTCTTAGTTCATTTAAACAAACTACTCTCTCACTCCTTGTGCAAATAATAATAGTAATATACACACCTTTGTGCTAATAAGGCTCATAGGTTTGTTCCTATCTGTGTTTATGTGTGTGCAGAGACTCGGGGGAAAGAAAAGAAAACTCAGCATCCGAGAAAGAGGTCTTATTTTAACTGGGATCACTTCTTCTTCTTCTTCTTCTTCTCCTCCTCCTCCTTCCATATCCGAATCTGAATATAGGCGATCATCATGGCAATCAGCCATGAAGACTGTCCTGAGAATAAAATGTAGTAGCCTTTCATCTGCCTTCTGCATTGTGGCATGACACCCATAGTACCACTGATCCAGGTCTGCAAATCCCTTTCTAGTCCTAGTCCTGAGCCCTTTTGGCACGCAAAGTCCTCCTCTTCAGCCCCAGGCCAGGATGGATGAAAGCTGCTGTCCTACATCAAGATGGATTCAAGTGGGATTTAAACCACTTGGAGACCATCACCTTTCCCTGTGGAGTTTTGCACCCAAGCCCTACGTGGTAGTGGGCCAGGGTATCTTAGAAACCGCATCATCCTAAGGACGTCTGTCCGTCCAACCAGAGCGGACCGGAGGGGCTCTCTAATTGTGCCATCAGCCAGGGGGGGCTCGCCTCTCTGGCACAAGGAGGAGAGCCTTCTCCGTGTCCGCACCGGCCCTTTGGACCCTCCTGCCTGTGGAACTGCGTCTTCAGACAGAGTTGTTGCCCTTTAGGAAGGAACTAAAGACCTGGCTGGCGGGCCAAGTTTGGGATGCGGGTGGGGATGGGGGTACTGTTGGGTGGTTGGTATAGAGAAGTGTGCCTTCCCCCAAGGTCCCTTCGGTACTTGCACACCTTTTAGGGGTGGTTTTTTTTTAACTTTTAACTTTGTTTTATCATGTGTCTTTTTATGTATTTACTGTCCGCTATGTAAACCACCCTGAGTTGGGTTGTACCTGAGTGGGTGGTATATAAGCGTGAAAAATAAATAAATAAATAAATAAATAAATAAATAAATAAATAAATAAATAAATAAATAAATAGTGCTCAGGGTTGTCAGGTTAGTCAACCAATGCCACCACACGATCGGCATTGAGTCGCTGGCAGTATGATCTTACTCTATTGCCATAGCAGGATAAGCTTGCCACGCAGACTGGGATCACTTATTCAATATTATTTTTGTGCCATTAAATATAAGAAAGATTATGAACTGAAACTCCCTCCCCCACCTATATGAGGAAGATAATTTTCAACAGGGCATGTCGATGTTTTCCTGGCTGATTTTGGGAAGATACCTTAGCAATAGAACACCACATCCATCCATACTGAAATTTCTTTCTGTTCCAACAGGGCTTCTAAGAGATGGATGGTTCGGTAAATCTAATTGGCAGGGCAGGTTTATGCCTGCCTGCTTATAAGTAAGTCCTGATGGGCTTACTTTCTGGTAAGGGTGACCAAGATCAAGGTGTAAAGGTGAATAGAGACCCCATCACTGCTTGGCAATGGTCATTTGTCTGCCATTGAAAAAAGATGGCAGCTCATTCTCCAAATTATACACCACCCCACTGGTTGTGAGCTACCTATGTCACTAGCTGAGTGAAATGTGTCTTATGCATCTTATGCAATTCTGTTCACAATCAGAATTTGACCCTGATAGGCTTGAGGTTGATTCAGCCTTCCATTGTTTAGGTTGGGAAAACAAGGACCCAGTTTGTTGGGAACAAAATGATACTTGCCTTGGAAACTGCACAGAGAGTGCTCCAAGTGCTATGAGACGGTATATAAATGTAATTACTATTGCTACCTAGATGCTCAAGTGGGGGCTTCTGTCGGACAACAACATGCTGTGTGAATGTGGAGAGATACAAAATCAGTTACAGGCCTGCTGATTACTACCAGAAACATGCACCGATGAAGGTTTAATTTTGGCCAACGACAAAGTCAAGAAAGTGGCTTCAGTCAGGAGGTCCAAAGTTTGATCTGGATGTGAAAGAAGACGAGGAAGTTCTATAAACCTAATTGAGTAACCTTGTTCATCTGAGAGTAAACAAAACAAAACAACATGCATCTGTACCTGTCTTTAAATTGATGCCATGAGATTTTATTCTTATGTCTGATGAAGTGGACTTGATTCACAAAAACTCACATTTAAATAGAGGATTTAGTCTTTAAGTTGCCACGACTTTTTGTTGTCTTGCTTTATTTGCTCTCTGATATGCTTGGCACAGACTCACAAGTCTACCACTTCAAAAATTTCAACTAGTTCATTTGCTTTCCCCTCCCAGACGAATGTGGCATGACTCCATTGAAGCCCTTTTGTGTCATAGGGATGCTTTCCAACTTGCTATCAGTTCCTCGCAGCTTAGTAGAGATTTTATGTCTTGCCTTTCCAAATCCCGGTTGCCACTCATTGCGAGTAGGCTCCTGCCTCCTACCTCCTGTCATCTTTACTCTCTGTTGCCAAGAGGAAATAATGCCTTCAGGTGAAGTTTTTGGGCATCTGCTATGCAGCACTCCGCATCCTCCTTAAGGCAGACTAGCCACTTTTCATGTGCTCATCACTGACAAACTGACAAAAGGTCTGCTGTCATTGCCAGCCAAAGACTGTGCTGTCGCTGAAGGATTGGGCTACTCCTCATTAGAACAATAGCAAGGCATTCTCCCAGTGAAGTTTCATTCACCACCAGCTCATCATTATGAGGAAGGATGGGGGATACTTACCCCCAAAACCTAATGCAGCATACATTTTCCAAGCATGCCCCAAGCACAGAGATGTTATTTTGCACGCAGCGACTTACTGTGCTCTTTTAAGACAATCTTGAGAAAAGCAGGTCAGGAAGAGAATTATCTCAAGTCGGCAGTTCAAGACCCAGGTACTGCATGACGGATTGAGCGCCCGTCTCTGTCCCAGCTCTTGGGGACATGAAAGGAGCCTCATTTGGGCGTCCCCTGAGTGGAGTTTCTCCAGCAAAAATCCTTTCAACCAAAAATAATTTCTGACATGAAATTATTATTATTATTATTATTATTATTATTATTATTATTATTATTATTATTATTATTATTATTATTATTATTATTATTATTATTATTATTATTATTATTATTATTATTACACACCCTTCCAACTATGCCATCGCCTGATTGTTTTTCAAGTAATATGCTCACATTTTGGGTCACACCCCTTTTGCGCACCAATGAAATTTGGATGCTGAGAACATCTCCGAAATTGGATTTAGTACTCTGCCTGAAGGAGATCCCCTGTCTTTGGAGCATGGTATGCGTTCCTGGGGGCCTGTGATGGCTTTTTTGGTTAAAACACTGAGCTTGACAACTGGAAGGTTGGCAGGTGAGAAGTTCGAGACCAGAGTCCTGCATGACAGACTGAGCTCCAGTTGTCTGCCCCAGCTCCTGCCAACCTAGCAGTTCGAAAACAAGACACTGCAAGTAGATAAATAGGTATTGCCTTAGTGGTGAAGGTAACAGTATTCTACTTTTACTGTGCACCCCTGGAAACACTGAAGTTGGATCTTCCTTCTCTAAAGTAAAAGAAAGTTAGGCAAAGACAAAAAGAGAAGTGCAAAGAAAGAAAGACAGACAGACTGTAAACCACACAGGTATTATTGAAACTGCTTCCCTTGCTGTGTATAACAAAACAAGAATACATCAGGAATTCTGCAAGCAATCGGATTAATTGCTACACAGCTGGCTGTATTTATTTTAAAATGCAGAAGACTTTCCTTGTAGATATGGGCCATGTGAAGATAAAGGAGTGAGATGAATCACTGGTGATCTCATCCTTTTTTAAGCAGCACTGAGAATATGCACTTAGAATTACCAGGCTTATAGTTCGTGTTGAATGAGATTAAACTTGTAAATCTCTGATATCTTTTCGCTTTGATTCCAGACTGTTTCAACATGGAGTTTACAGGAAAATAAAAAGGGGGATCCTTTTTTTATTTTCAAGAGTGCTGAACAACAAGAGTGCTGGAGCACCATAAAACCTTTCAATCTTCTTCATGTGTGAAAGAAGTCTCATGTGAGATTAACCGCTCTTCAAAGCCAAGATGGTAGGGGGAAAAAATATACAAATCCAAATATTTGGGAATGTCCATCTCCACAAAGTCCCATCAAACTCAGGATCCATAAGAATTGCAAAGTGTTAGACCTATAGAGACTGCAGTGGCTTAGTGGTTAAGATGCTGAACTTGATGACTGGAAGGCCGGCATGTCGGCAGTTCAACAACTAAGTGCTCCATGATGGAGTGAGCTTCCGTCTCTGTCCCAGCTCCTGCCAACCTAGCAGTTCGAAAGCAAGAAATTGCAAGTCGATAAATACGTACCACTTTGGTGGGAAGGTAATAGCAATCCGTGCTCTCTGGCATTTAGTCATGCCTGCTGCATGTCCACAGAAACATCTGCAGACACAGACAGCTGCTGGCTCTTGGGCTATAAACAGAGATGAGCACTGAACCCTAGAATTTGATACGACTGACTTTCGAGCATGGGCGACCTTCACATTTGCCTAGACCTATAAAGCTAATACTAAATTGTGGACAATTTTGAGGTCTCAGAGTTTCCTATTTCAAGTCTAATTAGTGGGAAAGTTTCTAGGGAGGGACATAGCATTTCTAGTTGAATGGTACAGCTTTGGAGAAGAGTGACATATATTTGTAAACTTAAACCAAAATAAAAGTACAAATCGGTATCCTAGATTAACATTTGTCCTTGTGTGCAATTACCCTTTCCAAGGTTTGCTAGGTGGAGCAGGGGTTCTCAATGTTTTTATGCCACAGGCCAGACCACACCCCTTCAGACAGTGAGTGGGCCAGACGTGTGCTTCCCCGCCATAAAATACATCCATGGCTGTTACAAACACGTTTACAACAGCCGCAGGTGCGTTTATGATGCATTTTCAACTGTTTTCACCACTTCTGCTGCTTCCAGTGGTGGCGGGAGCATACCTGTCAACCTTCCCGGATTGGCCGGGATTTCCCAATTTTCCGTGCCGATTTGCGCCATTTCCCGCCTTCAGCTGCCAAAACCCCAGAATTGGCAGCGGGGGAAGAGGTACTGCACATCCCTTCTGCGCAAGTCGCATTCTACGCATGCGTAGAAGGCTTTTACACTTGTGTAGAACCCTTTTATGCTTGCGTAGAACCCTTCTACGCTTGCGTAGAAGGCTATACAAGCGTAAAAGGGTTCTACACAAGCGTAAAAGCTTTCTACGCATGCGTAGAACGCGACTTGTGCAGAACCGTAGTGTGCAGGTCCTGGATTGTCCGGAGCCGCGGTTGACAGGTATGGACGGGAGTGAGGGTGATGGGCCACATGAAATGGCACTGTGGGCCAGGTCTGGCCCACACGCCATAGGTTGCAAACCCCTGAGGTAGAATATACTCATTTGTACTTTACCATTCCCTTCTTCTTGGGGTATCCTAAGACTATGCTACTTGCCTAGGAGGCACAGTGAGAAATTAAACTTCCAACCTCTGGCTCTTAAGCCATTGAGCTATGCAGCCAACTTTTTATTTCTTTATTTCTTTATCTCATTTATACACTGCCCATCTGGGATATTTTCCCACTCTGGGTGGCTTACAACACAATAACAACAATAATAAAAATCTTCACAATAATAAAAAAGTACAGACCAATTGAGCAAAATAAAAAACATCAAGAAAGCAAAACAACACCCGCACATTTAAAAAAATCCAGAAACAAAAAACCTATTAGCGATGAGAAAACCAAAATAAAATATCTAACGCTTGACAGTTGACAATATATCATTAAAAGCCTCTTGAAAAAGGAACTATTTCAGTTGTTTTTTAAATGCAGTGGAACCTCAGTTAACAAACGGCTCAGTTAACATAAACATCACATAACAAAAGGAAACCCAGAGAAAAAAGTGGCTCAGTTTACACAATTTTTCCCAAAACGGATTAATTGGTTTTCAATGCATTCCTTTGGGAAATTGCATTCAATGAATTCCTATGGGAAATGCAGTTAATATAATTTTTGCTGTAAGAAACGTCCCGGAAAACGCATTAATAACGTTAACTGACGGTCCACTGTATAGACCGAGATGGAACTTGGCACAGCTCAACTGGTGGTGGTAGTGGTAGTGGTGGTAGTAGTAGAAGTAGTAGTAGTAAACACAGACTGAAAACTGAAATAAGGATCACACTTAAGGATTTCAGTTTATTTAAGGCTTAAAACAATAATTCCTCGCCTTTGTCTTTCTTTTGAAGACAGATGAGATGAAAGCCTTTGAAAGGAAAACACTCAGAAGAAATCTTTTTCTCCCTGATAGTAATATCTGAGAAAACTATTACAGTACAGTATTTTGGAAAATGATTGCATTTTCCTTTCTACCTCCACTGTTGTTGTTTTTCACAGTTCAGCTTCATGAAAAAAATTACCTAACCTGTTGGAATGGATTTCTTGACCCACATACTGCTATATTAAAGGGTATAATTTAATGCAATCTAACTAAATTAGCATCAATTAGACAGGCAAAATTAAAGGGCATGCCACTTAATAAATTTTATGCTAAACATATTCCTGATAATCAGATCACTAAAAAAAATTGCATAATGAAATAAGACACTTTAAACACATTGTTGGATTTCTAAATATGAACATGTAAAAAATAATGAAACCCAGTAAGCTAATGCCATAGCTGCCTTTTAAGATAACATCACACCTGTATCAGGCCATAGTGATGAATGTGGTGGTTAATATAATGGGCCATATCTTGTGATTAGCCAAGTATCCAGTCAAATCAAGGATCTAACAGAGTGGACACTGTTATCTGAATTAATGATTTCAAGGTGCTGGTTTACGAAAAATGGATTATAAACAGCAGTATGTTCTTGGGAGACTCCTGAACGTCCTTAGTGGAAAGAATAAATGAGACACTATCTTAATTAAGCAAACACTAACTGATTGCCATGACCATTGTCTTGGAAGTGAGTGTATAGCAAGTGATCTGAACCTATGGAAATGGTAACAAAAGGCCAAATAAATAGTTTAGGTGTATTTTTTATTTTTATATTTTCTAGACCTACAGTACATGCAGATTGGTAATCTTAAATTTCCTTCCTTCTTTCTCTCATATCGTGACTATTTCCTTGTCCTAGTTATACAGAAGCCAAAGTTGGCAGCCAGATGATGCTTTACCACAAGGGACACCTGGAACCATGATTAATGACCCTTCTTCTTCTTGCACTATCCATAAATACTCTTCCTTGAGTTAATAAACAATATGTTTGTTTTTCCTTTTGCCTAATACCAGCTAAATAAATATAAAATAATCCTAACATCCTGAGAGAGGCAGCACTGAGGAAGATATATACTGTACATCATTCACTCATAGTGGGGAGAACTTTCTGCCCATGGCTGCTGAACCTAAACATGAGCCGGTTCTGTACTTGAATCCCAAGTACCATCTTCATCTTCTCAGTCTCAATGGGAACAAGGGAAATGGATACTTAGAAAACAGATTATTAAAGAGGTCAACCAGTCTTTTGTTCTGGTGAAACAAACTTTCACACAGCTCCAGGAGGTGAATTGATAGCTGTTGCACAGCTTCAGGTGGCTATACATGTTTGTTGAGGCAATATTCCTTCACGATCTCATGGGAAGGAGAAAGTTGGAGAAGAAGTGCGCTAGTAGAGTTCATTGAAAGCTTTCTATGGTCTGAATAAAGCTTGTTCAAGCCTTGTGAAACCAAGCTACATACATCTGATTTTAAATTGACACAGTCGGCGGCAGCTGCAGCTCGTAACCGAGAATGCATTTTCCCCCGAAGCTGGAAAAAATCCATTGTTGTGAATTTGCTTAAGGTGGATCCCAGCTTGTCATGAAGTGACCCACACACTATGATCACGGAGTCATCTCCTGTGGCACATACGAATTGAGACATGCAAGGTTTAACATTGCTGCAGCCTTGAGGATATGGACAAGGTGCGCCTTCACAGCCAGTCTGGCTTCTTCTGATTCCATGACCATTGGAAATCAGAGTTCCTCCTCTGCTCATTTTGCCATTGGGCCCAACAGGATGGTTTCAAGTGGCATTTCCTCCACTGAGGGGGACCATCACCCCTTCTAATGGGGCTCATCCGCTCATAGCCATTGACCCTTTTAGGGAGTCAGGTTATTTCCCGCCACCCAACACTTGCCATTGAGTTGCTGGCTGTGCGTTCTACTCCATTACCAAGCAGGATGTCCAGCCATACACTTCCTCAGTATGATCTTTATTAGAAGACACTTCTTGATGTGGACCCACTGCAATACAGAGCTGTTGGAAGTGGTCCCAATTGTACATGCAATGCTAGACCATGGATAATGTGAACAACCCCCTATCAAATCGAGGAAACCCACAGTTAGAGGGTCCCTGATAGATGGCCAACCAGGCACTGTTTAAAAACCTGGATGAAGAATGTCCACCACCTTCCATCGCAGTCCACCCCATTTTTAAACAGTTTCTACAATCAGGAAAGGTTTCCTTCTTTTGTCAGAATCTATCCCTTTTCCTTGCAATTTGGATGCATGAGTGCTAGTATTGCCCTCTGTCGCATCTGTCATGCCACAGCTCTTCGGATATCAGAAGATGGCTCCCATTCATATTCCATAATGATGACCACACTCACACTACGAATGGGTTTACAGCACGTATGTGTAGTAAATTGACTTGTGTGGATTCACAGAGACTTAGGCTTCTGGGAGTTGAAATCTAAGAACACCGGGAGTGCCAGTAAACCCATTTGTGTGGATTCACAGAGACTTGGGCTTCTGAGAACTGAAGTCCAAAAACACTGGGAATGCCAAGGTTCACCATCACAGTCTTTGGGTTTGATTTCCAGACCCTTTGAAATCTTCAACGCCTGAGCATGTCTCAAATGTGCAATATTCTTCTTAAACATTGGCGCCCAGAACTGGACACAATAGGGGGGAGAAAATAAGAGGTGACTCATATTGAGAGATGGTACATATGGGTGAGGAGGATTGCCATCTCAAAGTTATGGCACTGATCCAATTTCATCCAACCATAACACTGCTGTGTCCCATCCAGCTTGGCCCTAGAACTGATGAATTATTCTGTGCTGGCGCTTATCCACCGACAGATGGACCAGAGTTTTTTCACAGTCAAGTGCTTTGATATTTCACTCTAATACTGTTTATTGCAAACCACTGGAGTGGCTGAAGCTACAATCTTGGGGAAGCTACTAATTAGTGGGAAGCGTCAGAAAAGTCAAGGAGAGCCGCCTGAACCCATTCCTTCAACTTCATTTGAAGCATTAAACCAAACCACCAGTGATACAGTTTTATTTTGGCTGCCTGATAAAGCTAAAAAACTTTCTCTCCGTTTGGTTCATTAACCTATAACTGTACAAAAGCAGGAGTCAATTACATTGCCACATCAGATGTGTGTAAAGATAATTACCCTGCAAAGAAGATGTAAGGATGTCCATAAAGGCAGTGAAATGTGACCTATTAAATCAAGCCGAAGCCTATTATGGGTCAAAAAACTCATTTGTGGGGCCAATAACCTCATAGCTCTGGGCAATCTACCATGAATTCTGCAGGCGTCTTTTCCAGATAAACTTGAAATCTTTTTTTTTCCGTCCCTATTTCTGTTTCAGGGTGCTGGATAACTAATTATGATTCACACTGCAATTCACACTGCAATTCCATTTGCATTAGGCTTCGCTGAAATTCTGTGGCAGAAATCGGACCAAAATGGCAGTTTAAGGGTTGACACTGTCTATAGCAACCTTCCTTTAGGGCTGTGACCTTCTGACATTTCAGATATCATTTCCTATGAACCTTCCCCTGTTACCTTTCCTATCTGGTGCACTCTGTCTAGCCTTTGGCTGTAATAATAAAGATTTGATTTGTTACCTTTCCTGCTGAAGCGGTACCTATTTATCTACTTACAATTTCTTGCTTTCGAACCGCCAGGTTGGCAGGAGCTGGGACAGATGATGGGATCTCACTCTATCACACAGCAGTTGGGTCTCAAATTGCTAAACTGTCGACCTTCTGGTGGTCAAGCTCAGCGTCCTAACCACTAAGCCACCACAGCCCACTCAACCCCCAAAATCTAGGGGGCATCAAATTAAAGGCTATTATAATCTTTAAGTGGTCTTGAACACTTCTGAATTGGTCATCTCCATTGGTACCTGCACCCCTTTTTAGGGGGTGGGTTCTTAATTCTGTTTTTATCTGTTTTATCTGTGATTGTGAATCGCCCTGAGTCGGCCTTGGTCGAGTGGGCGGTATAGAAATTTAACAATTGAATTAAATTAAATTAAATCCAAAGTTGGGGGGGAAAGTTTGTTTTCTCATATTATGACCTCAGAATCTTCCACAATCATGACTATTGGCCAAAGTGACAGAAGGTCACACTGATATAAAAAGTGTGTGTGTGTGTGTGTGTGTGTGTGTGTGTGTGTGTGTGTGTGTGTGTGTGTGTGTGTGTGTGTGTGTGTGTGTGTGTGTGAATAGTAGAAGCTATTAGCAAGCAAAGCACACTTTAGTCAAAAGTTTGAACAAGAAGGTGGATATTTGGAAAGGTGGATAGGAAAATTCATACAAATGTCCATTTGGAATTTTCAAAATTTAAAATATAATTGCAAAAGAAGAAAGAGGCTTCAATGAAAAGAAGGTGTCAGCAATTATAAAGTGGAACGCACACACCAACTGAAGTGAACATATTGACCTTAATCTCTTGGTCATGCAGTTCTGGATGTCAAAACGAGGATGGCGGAGGAATCCTGATTGCGTGGCCTCATGTGAAAAGAAATCACCCTTCTTACAGAAAGCGAACACATCAAAGAAGAGGGTTTCTAAGTAGAAACAGGTTGGCACTCTACAAGCTACAATCTCAAAAAAACAATTTCCCCAAGTCTTATCTGACTCCTTAAATTCGGCGGGTCGGAGGAGAGACTTTTCGTCCAAACACAGATTTTAAAACCTGCTTCTCAATTTATGGAATATGATTCCTTGTTTCAAAAGCTCTTTTCCCAAAAGATACACTTCTAGCACTGTCTGTTTTGGCTTTTTAAAAGGGTCTTGGAATCCATTTATTTCAAGCCGCTTTTATTTGAGAGGCTGAGTTGTATTTTTGATTATTTAATGGCTTATTCTAGTGCTGTGGTGTTTTTTTTAAACCTTGTTTCTACCAAATTGTTCAAATTGGTTTTATGTAAGTGTTGTGTTGGGATGGAAAATGGTTTTTCAACTGCTGGTTTTTCAGGGAAATCTTATTCATGTTTTCTTGAAAATAAGCTTTTCTGTGTCAGGTGAGGAATATAGAGGAATATAGAGGAATATATCTTAGGGGACACTGGAAGTTGTATCTAGTTCAAGAAAGTATCTTCACCCTAATCACTTTTAACCAATGCATGAATTGCTTGCAAGGTTTTTCTTTTACATAATACAGTTTTGTATGCATCTCTCAGTAATAAAAACCTCATAATGTGCTGCCTCTTCTAGTCTATTTATTGTTGGTTTAAAGAACTGAATGGCAAAACATGAAGACGTGTAAATACTTAAGCCTTCTGGTTAGTTCATGGTTTTAGAAAGTCTCTACCAATGTGATTTATGCCATCTTTTGTCAAAAATGCCCTCTTGCGCTCTACATAGGACAAATAGGACAATCTCCTTGCAGAAGAGTCAATGGACATAAATCAGACATCAGGAATGGGAATACAGAAAAACCTGTTTCAAGCCATTTCGACCTACCTGGACACTGTGCACAGGACTTGAAAGTTGCCATTCTCAAACAGAACACTTATAAGACAAGGATCCAGAGAGAGACAGCAGAGATAAAGTACATACATATGCTGGACATCCATCTCAAAGGTTTGAATATTAGTCAAGGGTTTCTGGGACATTATCAAATTTGATACATCACAACCAACAGGTTATATGTTGCTATATATGTTGTACAGTAATACCTCATACAAAGTCCGCTTCATACAACATCGGATTCATACAACACTGCCTAATTCCTTGAAAAAAGTTGCCTCATACAAAGTCGTGTGACGTTGTATGAGGCATAGTTTTTCCCAGGTCGCATTGTGCCTGGGCAGTATAAAAGGCAGGACACATGCGTGCATTGTTCTTGTGGGTTTTGCATGAGGCAAAGAGTGTTTAGGAGTGGTTTTGAGTGCGATTTTGGATTTTTTTGAATTGTTTCGTCAGAATTTTTAGAAGCATTCTTGGTATTTTTGCAGCATTCTTCAGGTTCTTGGACAATCAGGGTTGTTTGACAAGTTTTTGTAATGTTTTTAGCATTTAGACAATGATTTCTTAAAGTTCTGTCAGTTTCCTGTTTGTTTCCTTGACTTTGTCCTGAAGTCTGTGCTGTTATAGTACAATGTATCTCTATGGAAGCGACGTTGTACGAGGCATCGCGGCAAGGATTTGGACGCTGTATGAGGCATCGTGGCTAGGATTTTGCATGCCTCATACAAAGTCCAAATCCGTATAAAGTCCAAATTTGTGGGACCAAGTTTGGACGTTGTATGAGGTGTCACTGTATGTTATATATTGTTATGTTATACCCCCTTTACAGAAACTTCTTCAGTAGAATTCCCATCCACAGCCTTAGGCTTCCTTTCAGAACAAAGGAAGAACTTAGTGCTTGGCCTAGGGCACTCACACAATAGATGCTAGCCTGAAGAGTAAACTCAATAGCAAATGTGTAATGCCACAATGTTTGTCTTGCACTCATCTACTAACCATTTGCAATTCAAAAGGCTGAAGCTCCACAACTAATCTGAACTACAGATATTACCAGTTGTAAAGAAAGACCTCACATCGACTTGCATACTTATCCGTTATACTAATCATTCAGTACCCCTGTACCTGATGTGTATAAATTGATGTCATGAAGCCTCACTCTTCTGTCTGACAAAGTGGACTTGATCCACAAAAGCTAACATTAAAATACAGCAGCTAGTCTTTAAAGTGCCACATTGGTTTTGTTTTGATTTGTTTACTCTCTGAGGTGCTTGAAACACAGACTAACAAGGCTACTATTTCAAAAATTAAAACATTTCAAAAAATTCATAAATCTAGTAGGTTACGCTACGTGCCGTCAAGTCAGAACCAACCTGCAGGGACCCTAGTAGGGTTTTCAAGGTAAATGAAATATTTTAAGGTATGGTTTTATTTATTTCACCACTTTCCCAGTGAGCTTCCACGGATGAGCAGGGATATGAAGCAAAGAAGGGGATAAATAACTTTTTTTAATTTGGAAATAGTGTTGTTGGTTGAAATCCTGTGGCTTAGCAACCCCATCCCCTGAATGCATGCCATTACTCTGTCAGTAACACTACATTGAGGATCGCCTAATTCTGTTAAGTTTGTAGCAAAATGTATACTGAACAAAGTTATCTTTGTTTTTTTCAAAAAGATAACACCTAAAGCCAGGGGTTCCCAACCTAAGGCCTGTGGGTCGCATCCGGCCCATGGTGACATTTCATCGCCCCCACCCCTCCAAGGGCATTGGAAGCTGTTGGGACAAAATGGCCACCCACATTGTGCATGCAGGACAAAATGGCCATCCCACCCTCGAAGCTGACTGAGAGTGCGTGACCCAGCCCCCATCTTGAAAAGGTTGGGAACCCCTGCCTAAAGTTATAGTTCCCAAACTGTTCACATTTCAATGCTAAGAGAAATTGTGTTGTGGCGGTACAGTTTGCCAAATTCTCCCTTCTTAGAGGACAGGCAGCATTTCTCATTTTGTCCTTATAAAACTACACTGTGGTCCACAGGGAAGCTGACTCTAAGCAAAACATGTTTCAACTAATTCCAAAACCTATTAACATAACAGTCTATAATTTGATCTACAAAATACTGTATAAAAAGTCCCATCTAATATGGCCGTAAGGGATACAATCAGGATTGCCAGATATTAAATTAACCTAACTGATATTTGTCCTTTACTGCAGGTTGCCCAAGGGGGAAAATAGACATTGATCCTAATATTTATTCTACTGCAATATACTCCTGATCCGAGAATAAATATTGCTATGTGTTTAATTGTTATTCATTCGTTTGTTTGTTTTTTAAAAATATAACTTCAACCAGAAATCAACTTGTTGGAAAACTTGAGCCATCTTTATTTCATCCTTTTTTAACCACACATATTAAATAAAAGGAAGGCAAGGTTAGTGTAAAATGGTGGCAGCTGTTAAAAAAAATCAGTGTACTTAATCTTGTAACATAAGACTCTCTTGTATTTGTTTAATTGAATGATGTGACAAATTCTCATGAAATTGCTCTTTCTCACTTCCACCCATACCTGTGAAGTATCCCAAATTGGCCGGGATTTCCTGTATTTCGGTGCCGATTTTCGTCCTTTCCCGCCCAGAGCTGCCACTATCCTGGATCTTGGCAGCAGGGAGAAAGGAGTTACTGCACACCCCTTCTGTGCAGATCCTTCTACACATGTGTAGAACTTTTCTACGCATGCGTAGAACCCTTCTACGCATGCGTAGAAGGGTTCTGTGCAGAAGGGGATGCATAGAACCCTTCTACGCATGCGTAGAACCAACCAGCGCAGAACAGTTTTGCACAGGTCTGTTGTATGCATGCATCAAAGCCTTCTACACACGCGAATAATGAACTTGCACAGAACCGTTCTGCGCATGTCCCTTGTATGCGTGTGTAAATGGCTTTTACGCATGCGTAAAACGGACCTGCACAGAACCATTCTGCGCAGGTCCCATATTGTCCGGAGCCGTGCTTGACAGGTATGCTTCCATCTGAAAGTTTGAATTTTAAAAAAAGCTAGTTTTTAAAGTTGAGGAACAAAGATAGGCCAGAAAGAGGCACCTCACACAATGCTTTTAACTTGTGAAAGTTTATGCAGAAGATTAATGTTTATGTTTTATGTGAACAAGTTGGAACCAAGTTATATCAACCATAACAGGACTTTTCAAGGTAAGTGAGACATTTAAGTAGAGCTTTTATGAAAAAGCAGAATGTGCAAAGTCACTTTTTTGGATCAGAACTCTCATGATGACTTGGAGAGTTACAGCTCCAAGCTTTAGGACAGTGTTTCCCAAACTTTGGTTTCTGGACTTCCAATTCCCAGAAGCCTAAGTCAATTCCCCAAAGCACTGTACCGACTTAGTCTTCTTGGAATTGAAGTCCACTATTGACCTGTGGAACATAGTTTGGGAAACGCTGCTGTAGAACATGCTAGGCAGAAGAGCACATGGAATGAGGAAATTACAGCTAATGTTTGAAATAAGCATGAAATGAATACTCCCTTCCTGTCCTTATTGTCTAGAAGCAGGTATCGGAGACAGTGTATTTAACTTTGTAGTCATTTCTGAAAGGGACAATTATATTTTTTAAAACTTGGAAGAGTGTTGTTGGCTAAAATCCCGTGGCTTAGCAACACCCTGTCCCCCAAATCATGGTGGGGAATCCTTCCTTGCCAGGTAAGAATGGATTGAATGTTATGAATGTTTTGCTAAGCAACATGATTTCAGCCCCTGAATTAAAAGGGTTGCTGAGTCCTCCCATCATCCACTGTTTCTGGATTATGCTCTTCCTACATATAGAGGCAACACATTGTCTGATGTACCATGATGTTTCCCTAACCAACTTTTACCTTGATGGCCCTTATATGACAGCAAACATCCAATCACAATCTGTCTAGTTAGTAGATGTGTCTCCCTGATGTGTCTTTCATGGACAAATAGGAAATGGGAAGTGTAGTGTTAAAGGTTCTTCCTAAAGAGAACTTAGAAAAATCTCAGGCCATCTTAGCTGGTGCCTTCTGGGTTCTGCAGTCTAAAAACCAAAATGAAGGCCCTAGGTGGTGAAGTGGTTAAACTGCTGCACTGCAGCCAAAACTGCTGACATTGTGAGTTCGATCCTGACAGGGATCAATGTTGTCTCAACCTTCCATCCTTCCAAGGTCAGTAAAATGAGTCGTCAGCATGTTGGGTGCAAAATATTAATTGTCTTGTGAACCGCCTAGAGCGGGGGTGGCAAACCTTGGTGCTCCAGCTGTTCTTGGACTTCAATTCCCAGAAGCCCAAGTCAGCACACTTGCTGATCAGGGCTTCTGGGAATTGAAGTCCAAGAACAGCTGGAACACCAAGGTTCACTACCTCTGGCTTAGAGAGTGCACAAGCACCATTGAGGTGGTATATAAGTGTAATTGCTATTGCTTTTCCACCTGTATGATAGCAGCTTGAACACCTCACAAACCTGTCCAAGGCTCTCTGCAGTTTTATGGCAGGTGTATTGGAATTCCTCCAACAAACACTGGAAAATAGGGTCATGGCTTATTAGAAACCTGCTGTAGTTTACAAAAGTTTTCTTGATTTGACGATTTGACGTGATTCATGTTTCCTTTGAGTAATCATAGAGCAGTTATTGACATGTTTCAACTAAAAAAAAGACTTCTAACAGTACCTCTTTCCTTTTATTCTAACTTATGAAACACCAGCCCGCGGGGGGGGGGGGGGGAATGATTCTACTTGGAAAGGTTTGCGGCCTCCTTTAGCTCTGTGATTGATGCTACATACATGTGTAAATCTAACCATAATCATGCCTGCAAGGACTGGGACATTACTAGTATTTTAGCACAAACCCAGCTGCAAATCCCATTTAGTGCTACCATGTTTTACAGGAACTGCATACATGCATTCAAAAAGAGGGCATATTTTGTTTTCTCATTAAAAAAAGGATATACCCATGAAAGGTACTCTTTAAATCACACTTTGTGCGCTCTTCCATGATACGATTTGTCTCCACTAAATTTGCT
This sequence comes from Bradypodion ventrale, assembly GCA_035047345.1. Lineage (NCBI taxonomy): Eukaryota > Metazoa > Chordata > Lepidosauria > Squamata > Chamaeleonidae > Bradypodion > Bradypodion ventrale. The sequence continues at coordinate 6,706,561 of JAWDJE010000011.1, read as the reverse complement.
TTTTCTTAAGCAGGCAATAAATATAGAATGCTTTTCTCCCCATCTGTATATCTTTTAATCGACTAGAGTCATTTAACCTAGACCCTCTAACCAGATTAATAATAGAAAACGTGTCATAACAATTCCGTACTACTGGGTGAATTATCATTATTGTTTTGGCATTGAAAATCCTCTTTGTTACCTCAAATTACCCTCCTTTTCAACAGTCCACAATACATGAATCATTTCCCTAATCGTGCTTGGTAGTAAAAATCACATCCCAGTACAATAGAAGCATCTGACAAGCTCTGTTCTGTCAGCATGCTAAGCCATCATATTTGGTGTATTCCCAAGGACCCTCTACATCAGCTGTCTTTTTTTCCTTTATAGAAGTTGTGGGTTGGGGATAAGGGGAAAATGGATGAAGGAAGAAGAAAGGGTAAGTGAGAAATTACACAGCAGAAGATCTAATGTATCTCAATTTGCCTTTTAACTTTTAGTATTATGAATAATACCTAGACTCCAAAGAGATGCTGTGTGGGATCTCTTGCATTCATTATATCCAGCAAATGTGATCTTCTGATAATGAACTGTTCTGGAATTTAAATCAGAGGAATGTGAACGTTTCAATCAAACACACGGAAAGATGTGGAGGATTGTGTTTTAAGAAGTGTTCGGAGACTGTGAATCAGCCCAAACAAGACACCTATTACTGAAAGCTCAGCTCAGGACTTCTCATTATGAACCTGAAGCCATTGTTTATTGACGGAGCTCATATGGTGGCTATAAGTTATTACAGTTGCAATCATGTGAATATTCTAGAGATGTAACTTCTCCTGTCTGAGAAATCAGAAGAATGAACAAAGCCCAATTAACTAAGAAAGCTAAGTTGCAAAACCATGTGAGGTGAGAGAAGATTCGGCAGGGACCATCAGATGCTTTGGGTAGTTAAGGAATTCCATCTTACACCCATTGGCCGCTATCAGATGAAAATCCCACCTTCACCCGCAACACTGCCCAATCCTGTACCGCAGTGCATAAGATGAGAACATTCCTGGTAGGTTCTTTGGCTAAATAAACCATCAACCCTATGCTATAGGTCAGTGATGGCCAACCTTGGCACTCCAAGTGTTCTTGGACTTCAATTACCAGAACCCCAAGTCAAGCACTCCTGTTGATCACGGCTTCTGGGAATTGAAGTCCAAGAACACCTGGAGTGTTAAGGTTAGCCATCACTGCTATAGGTACAGAAGTAGATGTAGTAACATTGGTTTTAAACATTAAGTTTATTATTTCTTTTAATTCTGAATTTGAATAGGTACTCTCTCTCTCTCTCTCCATCTATATGTCTTTTACTCATCTGTAACCACTGGCTGCAAATAATGATGATGGGATAAACCTAACTTTGAGCCTGTAGGGAAAAAAGTTTTACTTTCTCTTGCACTCAATTTTTGTTAACATCAGGTTCTTCCTGTCTGAACATTTGAATAGCAAATTATTCTTTAAAACAGTGGTTCCCAACATTTTTTGGGGGGGCCATTCCTACCTAAGCATCTCTAAAAGCCTGATCCCCCTCCCCTGTGACGTATAATTCTTATTATTCAAAAAGTGAACTCCTATTCACGTGGAAGAAACTTAAAAGCCCATTCACTATTAATAACTCATTCTCAAATTGCCCCCTCTTAAAAATAAAATTGCCCCCTATGGGGAATGTGACCCATGGTGGGAACCACAGCTTTAAAGCACGAACTGCAATTAATTTTGTCTCAGCCCATATCAGTCATAGGTACAATTATTTTGAGTGTAAATAGTATTGTGCTGTATCTGCCTGCTATATAGGAGTACAAGGTCTGTCTTTAAAAAGAGGTGGCAGTGTAAATTTGGATTAATACAAAGTGTGCATATGAGGCAAATGCAGAAGGGCTGGTTGATTGTTGAGAAAAACAACAATACCCCATTCTTCAGATCATTTTAAAATAATTTTATTTATTTATTTTATAGCATAAAAGAAAAACATAAAATTAAAAAAAACTATCGGCTACTAAAATAAACATCAATATAATAATTTTAATGAAAATGTGTGCTCTCTCTCTCACTGGGACCAATGGAGCTGCATAACCATTTTCAGCATCTTTGTTTCCATTGCATCTTGACGATCCTTTTCCCCTTAAAATAAAAAGATCTACCTATTCTCCCCAAATATCTTAAGAATTTTTCTCTTTCAAGAATCCCTTCTTAACTTTAATTTTACAAGTTAACTTTTCATTAGCAGCAATGATTCTTAATAAAGGAAGCGATCACCCTGTGTTTGGGCAATTCGCACAACATTTGCAAATTTCACAGACTGTGCAAATATACAGACAATTTGTGGCAGATTTGAAATGTGAAATTCTGAGAAGCCCTTTCTCGCCCAAAATGTTGTTCTTGCCTTTGTGTGAACTCTTTTGAACCTCCCGGGAAGTTCCTTAACATCCAGCCCATTAAGACGTTTGCACAGTGTTTCTGTCTTTGGAGTAAACTTGATTTGCATGTGAGTGGGCAACCAAAAAAAACCTACACATACAACCTTCTGGACCTGCAAATTAAGATTGTTATTTTAAGTAACTGTAGCATTTTCTGTTTGCTCCCAAGAGAAATAACCTCTTTTTTCATTGAGAGATGTGGTTACGGAGAACAAGCTGGTCTTTCTGGAAGCTGCATGTCCAATGCTTCTGTAAAACAATACAGAAGCTTTCTGGCTACCTCCTAACCCCTTTCTACACGAGTTCGTTCCTAAACTGTATCCACAGGAATGGAACACTAGAAGCACACCTACTGGTAGTTTTATGTTGCATTTTGTGACCTGGATTTACTCAAAGTATGCCACAGGGCACTTACGTGTGTCCGAGAGCTTCGGCTAATTGAGCGGAGAAGAATGCAGCTTACCTGCTGTGTCTCCCATTCACTAAAGGCAACCTGACTGTGACCGTGTTACCTTTGAACTGACCTGTTACGCTACTGGGGTCAACAGAAGGCCTTCTGCTCAATTAACTGTCCCAGTGTGTGAGAGAAGCACTGTATTTATGGGGGAAAGTGTGCAAGAGATGACAGAAATGGAGAAACAGAGAGATAAATACATCCAGATGAAGACTCCAGGCAGTGACCTTCAGTGTGAAAGAAGACCAGGACAATAAAAAGTTGGTCTACCTAGTTTAGGTCACTTTTATCTTGACACAGCAGAAGGAAGATCAAATGGGAAGGGGAGCACCAAGTCCCACAGAAGTCTGGAAAGTGATTTCTGGTTCAGATTAGCCTTTCGACTTCCATTGCAATCACAGTTCAGAAATACGTCTTTGTGAAATGTTTACTTTTTTGTGAGAATATAGGAAGCATGACAAAGAGGTTTTCTATTGGGTCAGACAATATAGGGCCTTCCTACCCCCACCTGGACATACTGAGAATTGAACTTTGTGTCTTCTCTGTGCAAAACACATGCTCCACCACTTGGAGGACACATAAGATTTCCTTCTTCCCACATTAAACAAGAACTAAAAGTTCGTGGATTGGATTGGATTCACGGCAACAAAGGCTTCTTTACACAGTATGGATCCTACAGGATATGTGAGGAGAGTGCAATAACAGAGGTCTAGTAAATAAGCAGTGAGATAGTTAAATACTATTTTGTATAGCCCTCCCTCTTAAATAATTGCAACAATCCTCCTAAAAGGATGATTGAAAAGAAAATTTGACATACAACCTGTCCGACAAGTCTAGCCATGGACGTCTACCTTGAAAGAGAAATTAAACCTCCAAGTTCAAATGCAATCTACCTTGGGGCTTGTGAACAAATTCTAGAATGATTTCTAGCACACTGCATCAGTTAGTTGTTCGGGGCTTGCCAATATAAAGATGCAAGTCTCACAGGTTATTCTACAGTGGTAATAGAGTAGACCCTACTGCCAGGAACTCAACATCGATTATGAGGTGGCATTAACTAACTTGACCACCCTGAGGATTAATGGCTTTGAGTGGTGAAGCCCACAGGGAAGGGTGATGGTCCCCAAGTGGATTAGATCCCATTTGAGTCCATCTTGACGGAGGGCAGCAGCTTCATCCATCCTGGCCTGGGGCTGAGGAGGACTTTGTGTGTCTAAAGGGCTCAGGACCAGAAAGTGACTCATGGAACTGGATGAGTGGTATGGGTGTCATGCTGCGATGTGGAAGGCAAATGAAAGCCCACTGCATCATATTCTCAGGACAGTCTTCATGGCTGATTGCCTTGAGGATCGCTAATATTTGGATTTGGATACAGCACTTGGATAAGAAGCAGAATCTTGGACTGGAGGTTCCACTTCACTATTATGGCTAGTGGTAGATCTGTCATGAAGAAATGTGTACAATTTCCTGACTAAGTAGATTTTAGGTTTCTTTGAAAATATTGAGTCAGGGTGTCTACTTCTTCTTGCAGAATTGAGCGTTAGATTACAGAAGTCATTTATTTAGACTACAACTTTCAAAATGCCCTCACCAGATGGGCAAAGGTACAGTTCACCGTTGCTTGAAAGCCAGTCATATCTGACTCTAGGGTTCAGTGCTCATCTCTGTTTCAAAGCTGAAGAGCCAGCGCTGTCTGCTTCTGCGGATGTTTCTGTGGTCATGTGGCAGGCATGACTAGACACCGGAGCACATGGAACACTGTTTACCTTCCCACGGAAGGAGTCCCTATTTATCTACTTGCAATTTCTTGTTTTCAAACTGCTAGGTTGACAGGAGCTTGGACAGAGACGGGAGCTCATTCCATCATACAGTACTCGGGTATCTAACTGCTGACCTTCCACCTTCCAGTCAGCGTCTTAACCACTTGCATACAATTTCTCACAAGCCCAATAGAAACCCTGTTAAAGTCACTTTCCCCCCCATCCCATGGTGCTGCAGAAATGTTCCTTGTTATGATAAAATATAGGCGTGGTTTTAGAATGAACTCTGCCTCGCCAAGAAAAGTGGAATTATTAGAACAAAGAGGATGTGAATCAAATTAATCTTTCTCTGATCAGAACATTTACTTTTACATCAGTGAATAGAAAGTTGTATTCATAAATGAAAGAAGGAACTCTGTAAGGATAAATGGTGAAAAGGTGCTTCTGTCATCTCCTGTGTGCAAAACAAGAAGCATGTGGCTTAAAGAAATATTTGCTGGAGCATTGTACATACATCACACTCTTCAACATCATACTCTTCATTAATGCCACTCAGTAAAGAAAAGAGTACACCTGATTATTTAGCAGTAACAATTACACTTCTACACCACCCCAGACCACTTAGTGCACTCTCTGGGTGGTTCACAAGTTAATTAGCATTTCACCTCAATATGCTGAGTACTCATTTTACTGACTTTGGAAGGATGGAAGGCTGAGTCAATGTTGTAGCTGGTTAGGATTGAACTCACAACATTTTGGCTACAGTACAGCAGTTCAACTACTGTGCCACCAAGGCTCTTTATCAAATTATTTAAAAAGTATTGACATGCTGCTTTTCAAACTACAGTGTTCTCTGGGATGTTTCGTATTGCGAAAAATTTGTAAACTGAGATACCACTTGTAGATGCATGTCCTCGGGTGCATTGCCAGAACTGGCCACTAGAGGCCACTACTTGCAATGTAAAATTGTTTCATATTGAGAAAAAATTCGTAAGCCAAGGCATTGTTTTCAACAGATTTTCAGTCGTAAACCGAAAATTACATTAACTGAGGCATTTGTAAACAGAGGTACCACTGTGCTAAAGTAGCTCACAACTCTTACCACAAAGAACAGCAACAAAATAATCCATCTAGCAGCTACAGTGAAATCCATCTGCTTTTGAGTCTAAGCTTTAAAGAAACTGTTCCAAAGATGCCTTGTAAAGTTCGCACTAAAAGTGGGAGCAGAATCATCCCCTTGTGGCATTGAAGTTACCAGAATGATCGTTTTTTCCCTAGTTTCAGATGTAGATGGGGAGGGGCAGGAAGGTAACCTGAGCATTTGATGGGCACTAAATGGACAAAGGCACAGGTGTGTTGCAAAATATATATATATCAAATAGGTTCATTATTTATTCGTTTATTGGTTAAAATTTATCTCCTTTATTTCTCCAAGGAAGTATAGACCAGTGGTGGCGAACCTATGGCACGTGAGCCAGAGGGGGCACTCAGTGCTGTTGCCCCAGCACAGAGTTCGCCCCACCACTGTGCCCAGCAGCCCAATGGGAGCGCTTCCTCCCTTCCCCCAGCACAGAGTTCATCCTGCCCTTCTGCCTAGCAACCCAATGGGAGCACTTCCTCCCTCCTCTGTCTGGGATAAGGCAGGTGCCTTACATGCAGCATGTGGGTGCAGCGTGGTCGGAAGCCTGTTGATTCTGTGGCGAAGGAGCATTGGGGTACTCGGTCTCTAAAAGGTTCACCATCACTGGCATAGACAATCCTGTTCTCAGCTTTTATCTTTTCGACAATCCCATGAGATGTGACAGTTTGACTTCTTAAAGGCCACTCACTAAGCTTTGGGGCTGAGTGAGGGCTTGAACCCAGGACTTCTGAACCCAGGACTTCTGAACCTTAGTCTAACCCACCTGCAGCTGAGATGGCGGGCTTGGTACTGCCCACTCCACCAGCGTCCTGGCCTCCACCCTCCCTTGCTGGGGTCTCAAAAGGAGCAGCCGTTGGAGGACTTTGCTATCTCCTGGTACCCACCTGCAGCTGAGACGCCGGGCTTGGGACCGGCCACTCCAACGGCGTCCTGGCCCCCACCCGCCCCCCTTGCCAGGGACTCAAAAGGAGCAGCCGTGGGAGGACTTCGCTGTCTCCCAGGACCTTGCTGATGTCGAAGCGTGGAGCTCCTTCCCCCGGCCTGGCGGAGGGAGGGGAAGCTCAGGTGCTGGCACATCACGGCTGTAAGGACTTTGCTGCTGCTGAGGTCATTGCCAAGGCGCAGAGCACCCCGTAGCCATAAGGCACCCCACAGCCGTAAGGACTTTTGTTTGTTGCTGGCCGACGCTCGGAATTCTGCTATATTGTATTTTTGTCCTCTTGGTGCTTGTAATATGGATTGTATTGTATTTTTGTATATTATATTGTACTTTTTACTTTTTTGCTCCTGTTATTGATATTGCATTAATTATATTGCAATGGTTTATTTTGTACCATTGTGTATTTATTTATTTTGTATATTGTATACTTATTGTATTGTTACGGTTACTGTTGTTTGCCGCTTCAAGTCGCCTAAGGGCTGAGAGAAGCGGGATATAAATAAAACTAATAAAACTAATAAAACTAATAAAACTAATAAAACTAATAATAATAATAATAATAATAATAATAATAATAATAAAACTAATAAAACTAATAATAATAGAGGTTTCCCTTGCTTAAAAGCTAGAGGGCAGTGTTCACCTCCATTTTCAGCCAGAGAACCAGTGCTGTCTGCATCTGCAGACATTTACGTGGTCATGTGGCAGGTGTGACTAGAACCAAAACATTGTTACCTCTCCCACCAAAGTGGTACCTATTTATCTAAATGCAATTTCTTGCTTTAGAACTGCTAGGGGCAGGGGATGGGACAGACAATGGCAGCTGACTCCGTCGCAGAGTACTCAGGTCTTAAACTGCTGATCTGCCAACCTTCCAGTGTTCAAGCTCAGCATCTTAACCACTAAGCTACTGTATCCCCCACCCCCTTCATATCTTATGATACTGCAAATAAAACTCTGGATGAATAGCTACCATAGGGGAATTAAATATTTATAATGAGCTATGGAGTCTCTGTGGACTCTACCCACGATGCTAGTAAATTTGCTCATTTTAAAAAGTTACAAACTTTCCCCACATTAATATGCAAAATGTAAGCCAATCTTTGGACCTGGTTTACAATTCTGCCAACATCCTGCTATTCAAACCTAGCTTGTGCAGGACAAGAATAATTTAAATGGATAACTATCCATTTAAATGGCACGTATCAGGACCAACCAAACAATCACCATTTGAACAAAATAAATGATTCACACTTTAAATTTTCACATTAGCATCTATTTCTGTACACTTATTTTTTTTCCTGTTGACATTATACCCCGTGAATAAATATGGAAAAATATTTTGTTGCTTTGACAGTCTCAAAGAAAGAGGGCTTTTTTCACCTAATAAAAGTTCATGTGGGAAGAAACAACCTTCCTTCAAGAATTTATACTGTGGTGCGTATTTTCAGAGAAACAATATTCACACACAATTTTGTGCATACTTTAAAATGCAAAGACTAAAGATGGAAATAAATCACATTTACATTTTATTCATTTGGGGGAAATGTCAAGGTAAAGGTAAAGGTTGCCCTTGCTTAAAAGCCAGTCGTATCTGACTCTACGGCTCAGTGCTCATCTCTGTTTATAGCCAAAGAGCCAGTGTTGTCTGCGTCTGCAGACATTTTCATGGACATGTGGCAGGCATGACTAAACACCAGAGTGCACGGAACGCTGTTTACTTTCCCACCTAAGTGATCCCTATTTATCTATTTGCAATTTCTTGCTTTTGAACTGCTAGGTCGGCAGGAGCTGGGACAGAGACAGAAGCTCACTCCGTCATGCAGCACTCAGGTTGCAAACTGCTAACCTGTCGACCTTCTAGTCATCAAGTTCAGCATCTTAACCACTAAGCCACCCCAGTCCCTTAGAGAAACAATATTCACACACAATATTGTGCATACTTTAACATGCAAAGACTAAAGATGAAAAAAAAATCACAATTACATTTTATTTATTGGAGGAAACTTGTAAGTTCAGTCTAATGCAGGGGTTTCCAACCATTTCAAGCCATGGGCCAGGTCATGCTCTCTCAGTCAGCTTCAAGGGCTGGATGGCCATTATGCCCTGTCTGTATTGCATTGCATTGCATTGCATTGCATTGCATTGCATTGCATTGCATTGCATTGCATTTAATTTAATTTAATTTAATAATTATATAGCCACCCAACTCACAAAGACTCTGGGCAGCATACAATCTTAAAACCCTTAAAACAAGAACAACCCCATTAAAACAAATTACCCCGCTAAAACCCCCACACATATTAAAAAGAGGAAAGTTGCTTTGATATTAAACCAACCAGCAGGTGGGGGTCACAACATCTTCAGGACCCCACACCTGCCCTGCCAGCCATGTTTTCAGATCTTTCCTGAAGGGCAGCAATTCCGTCTGCAGCCTTAGTTCCACTGGTAGGAGGTTCCACAAGGCCAGAGCAGACACAAAGAAGGCCCTCCTTCATGTGCTAGAGAGACGGGGCCCTCTAGCAGATGGTACAAGCGGAGAGCCCCTCCGGTCTGCTCTGGTTGGACGGACAGATGTTCTTGGTGTGATGCGGTCTCTTAGGTATCCTGGCCCACTACCATGTAGGGCTTTAAAAGTAATGACCAGCACCTTGAATTGCACCCGGAGGCAAATTGGAAGCCAGTGCAGCTCCCGAAGCAGTGGTGAGGCACAAGCATAATGCCCACATCCCATCACCACCCGAGCAGCCGCATTCTGGACCAACTGCAGCCTCCGGATGGTCATAAAGGGCAGCCCCATGTAGAGCGCATTGCATGATGGGGACAGCCATTTTGTCCAACAGCTTCAAAAGGGGGGGGGGTGTTTGACAATGTCGTTTCTTGAATGCCCTTGGAGGGGTGGGAGGGTACATGAAATGGTGCCGCAGGCTGGATCCAGCCCATGGGCCTTAGGTCGGGAACCCCTGGTCTAATGTATAAAATGATAAATTTAGTAAAACACATAATTGAAAATGCACAAACTTGTATGGATCTCAACAGGAGGCGAGTAAAAAGTCGGAGAGACTTCCGACGGGCGCAAACCAAGGGCAGAAAGAACATTCAAGTGGGATGGAGTGAACCATAATAAAAGTGAGAAGGAGATATTTTCACAACCCCAGTATTAAATTGATAAAGATGCGAGTTCCACTCGTCAGTGGAGCCAAAAGCGAAGGAAGGCAAAGCAGATCTAGAGACGCAGAGAAGAAAAGCTTGTAGAATATAACTGTGATCTCAGTTCACTGGCCCCGGACAATCAAAGTGACCTTCCGTAGCCTTTATTCAGAGGAATTTGGCCCACGGAGGCAGAAATCAAACTCTGCCGTGGAGCCTGTCATCTCTCATCAACTTGTGATTTTGAGTAACCTGAGCAGAGACGGAGCTATGGTGCTTTCGCAAGAAGCAAGATGACAGCAGCCAGAGTTTGGAGGGTCACTGGTTTAAATCTCAGCTAATCCACTGTGTCAGTCCAAAGGCTGAGATCAGGGCACTTTCCATAACTGGAAACATTTCCCCCCCCCTTGAAGTCTTGAAATCATAATTAACCGTCGGCAAAGCAAACAGCTGCTTTAGGAGGGGAATAAAAAGAGGCGGAGGAAGAAGAGAAACATGGTTGTAAGGATTTGGAAATAATTGACTAAGTCGGCTGCGTTTGAAATTGACCGGAACTCAGTCTAATGTGAACAGAGATCAGCCATCTCTTGACAACAGCACATTAGATGGCAATTAATAAATGTTAGTCATCATGATGATCGGATTAACCGGTCAATCTGGGAAGTGGTCCTTTCAATTAATCTGTGTGCTTGTAACAATCAACAGCACGGTCTGCTCACCAGTGACCAAGGGCAAGTCAGGAAGCGGGGAGAAAGCCGTATTTTCTGCATTTCTCCTGCAAAGCGCTAGAAAAGAAGAAGAGTTCTGCTGGCTCAGATCAAGAGGCCCAACTGTCTGGCATCTGTGCTCCAACAATGGACCTCTTGATCAGTGATTCCCAACCTTTGGCTTTATGGACTTCAATTCCCAGAAGCCTAAGTCAATTCCCCAAAGCACTGTTCAGCCAAAGTTCTGACTGGGAATTAAAGTTCCTCTATGGGGCGTGTGCCTCACATTGGAAACCACTGCTCTGGATGATTCTGGCAAACCCCACTAGCAGGAGATGCTGGCCATAATCATACCTGTCAACCATCCCGATTTGGCCGGGAAAACCCTGTAATTTGACATCGATTGACGTCATAAACCCCCCCCCCCCCGCGCTGCCAAAACCCCGTAATTTGGCAGCGGGGGGAAATGCTTTCTGTGCATGCGTGGAAGAGCTACGCCACTTGCGCAGCCCCTACGCAAGCGGCGTAGCACTTCCGCGCATGTGTGGAAGAGTTTTACCCCTTCCGTGCATGCGCGGAAGGGCTGCGCAAGCGGCGTAGCACTTCCGTGCATGCGTGGAAGGGGTAAAACCCTTCCACGCATGAGTGGAAAGCGATCTGCGCACAAGCTATGTGCGCAGGTCCCATTTTTCCGGAGCTACGGGTTGACAGGTATGGCCATAATTTGTCTCCATTTATTTATTGACTCATCTGTTTCCCTTGAAAAAATTAAGGTATTTATTCTGTTGTTTATTTTATTTTGTGGTTTGTTCTATTATGTTGTTTTGTCTATTTCTCCGTGTACCACCCAGAGTGCAAAATATCCCAGATGGGCAGTATAAAAATGTAGTTAGTTAGTATATGTTAGTTAGTATATGTAGTTACTAACAGTAACTACATATAGTTAGTAACTACATATATAGTTAGTAACTACATATAGTAATAGTTAGTTAGCAGTTAGTATAGTAGGGTTGTTGTTGTTAGGTAAAGGTTTCCCTTGCTCGATAGCCAGTCGTATCTGACTCTAGGGTTCAGTGCACATCTCTGTTTCAAAGGCAAAGAGCCAGCTCTGTCTGCTTCTGTAGACGTTTCTGTAGTCGTGCAGCAGCCATGATTAGACAATGGAGTGCACGGAACGCTGTTACCTTCCCCCCGAAGTGGTCCCTATTTATCTACTTGCAATTTCTTCCTTTCGAACTGCTAGGTTGGCAGGAGATGGGACAAAGACGGGAGCTCATTCCATCCTGCAGTACTCGGGAATCGAACTGCTGACCTTCCACCTCCCAGTCAGCGTCTTTGCCACTCGAGTTACTGCAGTTGTTGTTGTTGTTGGCATTAAAAATTGAGACAAAGAGAAGAATTAACAAAAATTTCACATAGCTGACCATAACCTACACAACCGTAGCTGACCATAGCTTACACAACAGAAAAGTAAGTAAGTAAGTAAGTAAGTAAGTAAGTTAGTAAGTTAGTAAGTAAGTAAGTAAGTTAGTTAGTTAGTTAGTTAGTTAGTTAGTTAGTTAGTTAGTTGAATGAGCTCTTTTCTGCCTTACTCTCACAGTGACCCTACAATGTAGGCTAGGCTGACAGATGGTGTGATGGAATTAAGGAGTTTTGTGGCACAGGAGGCTCAGAATGTGGCTCGCTCAAGTCCCAGATCAACTACCTAAGCCCTAGGCTTCCTTCCTCTCTTCTTTCAGCAACAGTGCTCCACCTCCCAAATCACAGGTGAAAGAACCCAGTTGAGTGGGATGAGCTGTTCTGTGTGTGGAGGAAGAGAGGGATGACTCCCTAAAATGTGGTAGAAGGATCTCCCACAAACAAAGCTGTCCTGTAAACAGGAGGGAAACCCTAGATCGAACCCAGGGAGTCCTTTAGGTGAACTATGTAGTACAGTGTTTCCCAAAATATATACTGTGGAACACTGATGGACTTCGCTTCCCAGAAGCCTAAGTCAGTTCCCCCAAAGCACTGATCAGCCAATGTACTGACTTAGGGTTCTGGGAATTGAAGTCCACCAGTACTCCACGCAACATAGTTTGGAAAACGCTGATGTAGTACATCAAGAAGTAGTTGTTCTTGTCAATTCTAAATGTATTGCCAATAGATTTTATTGTGCTAGTCAGACCGCCACTGATCTGTGTGAACTGTGATCCCATAAACACAAGGCTTAAAAAAAAAACATTTTGAAGAAAACCAGCAGATCTTCTATAGTAAGAAACACGGAGCCTTCCTATAGAGGAAGGAAGGAAGGAAGGAAGGAAAGATTTATATGTTGCTGGTCTTCCCCAATACAGCACATATGTCTTAAAGTGCTTTATTCAATTAAATGAAGTTGCTGACACATTCATGGCAGGATGTCAAAAGTGCATTTAGGAAGACAATTAAACAGCAAAATGCAAGCACTATAAGTAGAATCACATCTGTTCAAGACCTAAAGCATATTCCGTCCAAACTGTTAAAAGGGATGGCCCCTATGAACTCTGCTCATAAAGACATTAAGTTTAATACAGATGTAACAAGGCTATTTAGTTACCATAGCTCCACAAATGATCTACTCAGATATTCCACATGGATAACCCCAATACTACAAGACTTTGCAGTGCTATAGAAGTAGTTTCTATTGGACAGTGTGCACAAGTCACAATAGTTGTCTGGTAAGCATGTCACTTAAACACAGATGAAATAGGATGACATGGGTACCTAAAAATTTCACCTTTGTTACACCAATACGGCTAAGTCACTATAACTCCACATACAAGAAGGAATGTTGGATATAAAAATGAGTATGGGACATACCTACATTTATGGTGGGAATGTGAATCTGTCAAAAAAAAATATGGAAGAAGGTTTTTAATGAAATTAATCAAATACTGTCTGTACAACTAGAAGTATGTCCCAGAATAACTTCATTAATGGACTTTGCTAACATCACCATAGCAAGAAATAAGAAGGAAATGATTATAACAATGGTAACAGCCATGAGACGACTTTTTGTTAAAAGATGGAAAGTATATTGTGAAATTGAGCTGGACGATTGGTACAAAGAACTATGGAACATTGTGATGAACTACAGACTGACATGCAAATTAAAGTTTAAGGAAAGATTAACAAAAAGAAATGATTTCAAAGAGATTTGGGGAGAATTTATAGAGCATGTCTTAATTAAAGTGAAAGGAACACAACCAGGACCGGAATACATAACTTTTTGGGAAGTTGGGGTAAATACATAGAATGTTTTTAATAGAAATAAAATAATCATAAATTGAAAATACAAGTCCCATAAGTGGTGAGGTGCACAGAGACATCTGTTTTGTTAAGATAAAATATATACATATAATTTGTTGTTGTAATAGCTATTAATGTGACTTTGTAAAGTTTTTATGTGTGTGTTTGTGTTGTCTTTTTTTAAAATATTTTCCCCCCCAAAAATCACATTTGTGGAAGCAGAAAAATGAGGGTGTAAAACTAGGATAGGAAAAAGGGAGGATGAGTTGGGGGAGAGGAGACATGGGGCCAAAACTGGTAACAAAATATTTGTGCAACATTTCTCCCAAGTCAGTGATTTTCCAAGTCTGTTCTAGAGAGGAAACCAAAGCAAAGCATTCAGACTTATCTATCACCCCACAGTGTTTAGTGCAATCTCTGGGCGGTTCACAAGTTAATTAGCATTTTGCCCCCAACATGCTGGGTATTCATTTTACCGACCACGGAAGGATGAAAGGCTGAGTCAACCTTGAGTCCTGGTAAGGATCAAACTCACAAGCTTTTGGTTGCAGTACAGTAGTTTAACCCAGGGGTGCTCAACCTTTTCAAGTTGGGGGGGCTGGGTCACGCTCCCTCATACAGTTGCCGGGCTGGACTGGTGCTCTGCAGAATCAGCCGCAGACTCATTTACAGCTGTTGTAAACGCATTTATGGTGGCCATAAGTAAGTCTGTGGCTGATTCAGGCAGCAGAGGTAGTGGCTGGAGAGAGAGGGGGGGCCAGATCATTTGGAACCATGGGCCGGATCCAGGTTGTGGGCCATAGGTTGAGAACCCCTGGTTTAACTACTGTGCCACCAAGGGCTCCCCTGATGTTTCCTGGATATCTAACACGGGTTCCTGCATGAAAATAGTAGTAACGGCAAATAAGAATCTCTGAAAGGGTTCATGCTGAATTTTATAAACACAGGAACAGTGAGATGAAACAAGCCTAGCTAGTGGTCAGCATGAACTGAATGTGCACCTCTGGACATGCCTCCATTAGTGGATGAGATTACACTTTTGCAAATTTTATACAATTAAATTTAAAGTACAGGAGAAAAGAAAACATCTTTGTCTCTACCTCCTAGGAAGGCATTCAGACCAAATTATAAAGTAACGAAATAACAACTCACGGTAACCAAAATTAAAAGAAACCAATTTGGAAGAATCCCATAGTTCAGAAAACAAAGATGTTTTTCAGCTTCTAGACCTAGAAGGAATTTAGGAGAAACTGCGAAACAGATTGTAAAGAAAAGACTTCTTTCATTTACCAATGATAATCTGAATTCTTGACTGTGAGAGGAGCCCAGTTCACATGGAGCTGTAGTATGACAGAGCTTGATTAGGTCATTTCTAGTTTACTAAGGGGGAACCATCTTCTAGGTCAGGCAGCAATGGTGAACCTTGGCACCCCAGCTGTTCTTGAACTTCAATTCCCAGAAGCCCAAGTCTCTGTGAATCCGTATGTACAGTAAACCCATTTGTGTGGATTCACAGGGACTTGGGCTTCTGGGAATTGAAGTCCAAGAACAGCTGGAGTGCTAAGGTTCACCATCATGGTTCTAGGTCTAAAATAGTCCAGCGGCACCAAAACCATGGTCTAAAGGACCCAATGTTCCTGAAAGAGTAATGGGCTGTAGGTCATGAGTCAATATTTATCAATAATAAGTACCTTAAAAAATGCAGTGGCTGAGTGTTAAGATGCTGACCTTGATGAGTAGAAGGTTGGCAAGTCAACAGTTTGAGACCTGAGTGCTGCACAATGGAGTGAGCTCCCATCTCTGTTCCAGCTTCTGCCAACCTAGCAGTTTGAAAGCAAGAAATTGCAAGTAGATAAACAAGCACCGCTTCAGTGGGAAAGGTAACAGCATTCTGTGCACTCTGGTGTCTAGTCATGCTTGCCACATGTCCACAGAAACATATGCAAAGACAGAAAGCACTGGCTCTTTAGGTATAAACGGAGAAGAGCACGCAACCCTAAAGTCGGATATGACTGGCTTTCGAGCGAGGCCTTTACCTAGGCAAAATATCAACAAGGACTCATTGTCCCAACATTAAAACATCAGATACTGGAAAAGGTATTAAGTGGATACTGAGGGATTGGAAACATGTAAAACAAAGCAACAATTAATCTGAGAAGCGAATACGAGAGACGCCAAGCGCTCTTCCTTCTAAGAAGTCCTTAAAATTGCCCTGCAACCTTAGATGTACTCCTCAACTTTGGCACTGATTTACATACTTAATTTCTGACAGGTTGACAATTTGGCGGCCTTCTCTCCTCATAAGTGCGCAGTGAGAATTCAATTGTTATTCTGCGTGTCAGTTACAGCGGTAAAGCCCCTAACTGTATTTTATATAATGTGCTATCTGCAGAAAGGCAGATAAGAATTTGATTTAACATCCAATTAAAAGCCGTCATTGAAAAATTACTTCAAATAAACCTTTTATTTTCTTTAATCAGTCTTCAATTCAAGCCTTCCTCGGATCTAGTGAACCAAGCATCAAGACTCATGAATTTTGATTAAAAAATGCGAGCCTCTTTCTAAGTTAAGCAGATTTTTTTTTGTTGCACAGTTTGATAGAAATTTAATAAATCTATGAATCCTCACCAGTGTCATTTATCATCTTTTTTCCCCACAAGGCTGACCCATTATGCTTAGGCAGTAAATTATGAAGGAGCCAGTAAACCAAAACTTTTCAGTCTAATACTGAAGAAGAGATATAATCACTTGCATTGAACCATATAATTATAGGAGAATATGAAACTCTGAAACATTAGGTCTCCCTTTTGAATATATAATGGACAGCCTTTGAGAGCCTGCAAAGATTCTGAGCTGATCTAATATATTTCAGTTTAGCATCACATTGAACAATTTGCTGTTAATGAAAATGACAGCAAAGCATTATAAACAAGCAGGAGCCTTTGTTGAAATTATTAACGGTACTTCCCTTGAGTGAGGATAAACAAATCACAAAGCCAAATAATCACCTATCAGACTTTAGCGTTGGCAAATGTTTGTCTTAAAACAAACCGAGTGGAATCCAACTTTTATATCTTCCCTTTATTTTACAGAGGAATATACAGTCGCTCACGGGACTGTGGTGGCTCAGGTGGTTAAGACACTGAACTTGATGACTGCAAGGTCAGCAGTTCGAGATCCGAGTGTTGCACAATGGACTGAGCTCCTGCCTCTCTCCCCAGCTCCTGCCAACCTAGCAGTTTGAGAGCAAGAATCTGCAAGTAGATAAATAGGTACTGCTTTGGTGAGATGGTAAACAACATTCTGTGCACTCCAGTGTCTAGCCATGTCTGCCAAATGACAACAGAAACGTATCCAGAATCAGACAGCACTGACTGTTAGGCTATAAATGGTGCCGTGGGCCAGATCCAGGCCACAGGCCATAGGTTGAGAACCCTACATAAGAACAGCCTTGCTGGAAGAGGCCACAGGAGCCCATCCAGTCCAGCATTCTGTCTCACACAGTGGCTGACCATTTGCTTCAGGGTATTCCCAAGCAGATGCCTTCACCTGCTTAGGATTCCCTGGAAATGGCATTGAGAGATATCCGCCTATCTCTCCAACCCGGAGGAGAGCATACACTAGAGCATCCACTTGGTATGCAGATAATTCCAAGCTCAGTCCCTGCCAGGTTGTTTCCAGGTTAGAGTAGGGAAACATAAAGACTGCCTTGCCCTTGGCGATCAGTGTTGAGAGTAGCAGACTGGAAGGGCCAACTCATTATAGGGTTATGTTCTGGATGAAAGCTCTAGGTATGCTTCTAACTAAACATGTGCCCAACAGCAAGAGATTCAGAGCAACCAATCTGACATCATGTGGACTGCTAAATGAGCTGTGATATCCAAGTAGTGGGTTGACCTATCAGTGGTCTACTGTATATTCTCCCAGCTACATTATAGAATATTTCTAAGTATACCAAGACATTTCTTCATTGCACAAAGTATAACCAAGGACCTAAGAACTGTTATGGTAACATCTAAGTATATAGGCAGTTCCTAGTAAAAGTTCAGCTATTTTGTAAAGTTAGGATTTTGTAAAGTTATGATATCCAAATGGAACAAATAAAAAAATTTCAAATATCTAGGACGTCCTTTTGGTATTGGGATGCTGATGACACAGTGTTGTTGGCCACAAACCTTGCAGATCTTCAGTTGATGCTGGATTGAGTTAGAGCTTCAAGTGCAGAATATACGGTAGTTTGGATCTCAATGTCAAGAAGACAAAATATCTGGCTATAAGCCGGACAGAGGCAAACTAATGGCAGGAATACAAGAAACCGAAAGAGTGGATAAAATTGTCTATTTGAGGAGCATGTTAAATAAAAATTGGGATCCCGAGGTAAAGATTAAAATACGAATAGAAAAAACAAGATCCACTTTAATAAAAATGTGACACTTGTTATGCAGTAGAAATCTAACTCTAGCTACAAAGATCCGGATAGTGAGATGTGATGTATTTCCAGTAGAGTAGAAACTTGGATATTGACTAAACCATCTGAAAAGACAATCAAAGCTTTTGAAATTGGATCTACAGACGGCTGCTAAGGATATCATGGGTTAATCATGTGACTAATGTGGAAGTATTGTGCAGGATGGATAAAGAACAAGAACTCTTTAAGACCATTAAGCAAAGAAAGCTCCAATACCTTGACCATATCAGGAGGAACAACATAAAGTATACAATACTCCAACTCACTCTGCAAGGAAATACCCCTGGGAAGAGAGCATACCTGACAAGTATCCCGGATTGGCCGGGATTTCCCGTATTTCTCCGCTCATTTCTCCCCTTTCCCGCCGCCGTCCTGTATTTGAATGGTGGGGAAAGGGATTACTGCGTACGCGCGCCCATTGCAAATGGGCTCTGTGTGTGCGCAGAGGGGTTCTGCACATACAAAGATGAGTTGTTGTGGTGCATGCACACCCGTGCTGGAGCAGTTCCCATATTTCCAGGAGTTATGCTTCATGGGTATGGAAGAGAGGCCCTGGACATAGATGGACTTCATGGCTGAAGAACCTGTGAGACCGGTGTGGAAGGTCCTCAGAAGAATTGTTCTGAGGAGTTAAGAACAGAAAGACTATCACCATGATGATAGCCAATATTCGAAGCAGATATGGCACCTGAAGAAGAAGAAGGGATTCCCTATGCTAGTATAGCCCCAGTTTCTCCAAAGTGCATTCGGAATTCAAAGCCTGTAAATGACAACTCACAAAAGATATTTTGGCTGGGAGACTCTGGGACTTGGATTCCAAAGGTGTGGTCCAAATTAGCTTTTTCTTAACTATATTCCTCACTGGTAACCCATTGAGGTCAAAAAGTCAACCCTTGTCTTTTTGCTTTATTGATGTGCAGAGAATAACTGTGCAGAATATGTATTTGTTCTCCCTTTCCAGCTTATCAGCTGAACAAGGAGTGGGAAAGAAAGAGCAATTCTCCACTGTTTGGTTTTGTTAATGGAAGAGCTGCTTTAAGACACACAGACTGTAGACGTTAAATATTTGCATTATCTTTAGTTTGACCCATGAAGAAAAAAAGATCTTCTGATATCCAATAGGACCATGATGGTGAACCTTGGCACTCCAGATGTTCTTGGACTTCAATTCCCAGAAGCCCCTGTAAATCCACACAAATGGATTTACTGCAATTCATCTGACTCACACCACCCTCGTTGCTCCTCGAAGCCAAATTAAAATGTACGGGCGTGTTTTACTTCCGCTTCCAGGAGCGAGGACAGCGGCATGGGCCGGATGAATCGCAGTAAACCCATTCATGTGGATTCACGGGGGCTTCTGGGAATTGAAGTCCAAGAACATCTGGAGTGCCAAGGTTCGCCATCACAGCAATAGGATGTGAATGGCATGTGAGTTCTATGTTAGTCGCCAGGGGTGTACCACAACCTAACTGAGCACTAAGTACATGAATTGCCTATTTTGACAAGTACAAATGCTGCTTTTTTGCCTTGATTTTGATGTTCTCTGCTAGAATCACCCTACTGACCTTATTTCTCAGCAACCTTGTGATCTGAGTTTTGTGCTGAATACCTCAGCGGGGTGCAGAATCCACAGACATAAGACTGCAAAAAAAAAAAAGTGTAGTTTTTCGTCTGAGGAGCAGCTGGCCCATTTGTATCTGCAACCTCCCTGCTGAAGAGTGTATGTGCATGTGCGTGTGTGTGCGTGTGCGTGTGTGTGTGATTCAAAACAAAACATCATCTGTTTAACAAACACCATTTTTCTTGGAACACACCTCATGCTCTTTATAATATTACAAACGTACACAACTTTTTGTGTCTGTTGTAACCAGGAGGTTCACTGACATGTGACAGCAAGTTAAAAGAAAGAAGCAAGAGAAGGGGGTAGGGGGATATGTTTGAAGAAGAGAGATGGCTTTCCTCCATGGCCCAAGAAGGTAAAAAGACAGATGTTGCAGATCGTTAGGGCAGCTCAAGGACAGAAGGAACACTTTCTACTCAAAAAACAACCAGGAAAGATGATAAAGGAAGGTTGGCTGGAGTGTAAAAGGGAATGGAGTAGAGAGACGTGAGGTCACCACTATGGAATGAAGTCAAATGGGTAAGATATGGAGCTTTTGCTTAAAAAGGAGAAAGGAACAAAGAACAGCAAAGGTGCTACTGTGTCAAACTAGTACATGTGTGCATAGTTCTCAGGCATTGTACACTGCTCTTTTTGTCTGGTTGACATATAGGCTGAAATCCTGTTGCTTAGCATAGTAAGTTGCAACTAGACCAAGCCTGTTGAATCAGTAAGTGTTTGTGAGTCAACTCCTCCACCAGTTCCCTTGATTCAGTGGGCTTACTTTAACTGGGACTTACTATGTAAAGTTAGAGGGCTGCAGTGGCTTAGTGGTTAAGACCCTGAGCTTGATGACCAGAAAGTTGGGAGGTCAGCAGTTTGAGACCCAAGTGCTGTGGAAAGAATTAATTTGTGTGTATTTCCTCCCTTGCTCCCCCATCCCCGAGTAACGAGACTGACACAATGCTTGGGTTTAAACATTAGGGCTACTTTATTAACAAAATAACGATAACCTGGAACAGCACCCTCAAATTGCAGATGGGCCAAAATGTAGTGTGTGACAAAGGCTGAGTAAAGAATGGTACATCTACCCTTTCTTCCTCCAAAGGTGACACTCCAGACAAGTAGGAGTCTTCTCATAGACCCACTACCAATCATCGCTTCAGGCAATTAAACGGTTCCACTCTCAGTCCTTCTGCCCTTCGCAGACAGCACCCTACCTAGACCACTGATGCATTCCCTAACCACAAGCCAAACCTTAAGGTTTGCAGTTGTGGCTGTTGAATACCCGGTTGCCCATGCCCAACAGCGATAGGGTATTCACCTATATCTTTTCCCACACTACCCGCTAGTGACCACATTAGGTGACCACCACCCCCAAAGTCACGAGTGGTCCAACCCCTCCCTATGAATCAGTGTGGGGTGGGCAAAAATACCACCCACCCCAAGAACCAATCAGGGGTGAGGGCAAAAATTCCCATCTGGCCCTGAGGTGACCACCTAATCTCACACTGACCACAGGGTGGGTTGGTGGGGCACCTCTCAACCTGCTGCAGAAGAAGAAGAAGGGTAAGGAAGGGAGGAGATGGCCTTAAGAAGAGTAAAGGCTCCTCCCTTCCCCATCGGTGCAAAATGTGCACCCAATAGGGACTTGTCAGGAGGGGGCAAAACTCTGCATCTGGGCATTCACCTTCATGCATTGTCCCTTCTTGTGGATCAAAATACAATAAGCATGTGGCAATAAAGCCTGCATAGTAATTGGACAGTGTTCTCACTATAACATCTATACATATAAAGCAAAGGTCTGTCCGTACATATGCGGAATACGTTTCCACACCCCTGGAGCAAATCCTGTGATACTTGGCACACACGTAACTTTAGCAACCGCAGTCAGCACTGCCAGGGTCCTGAGGCCAAGGGTGGGGCTTGTGCCCCACAAATTGGACAAAATGGGACAACAACAAGCCCCAGCACCCCCTGCAGCACACTCCAGCCAAGCTGAGAGGCTGGGGCATGCACAAAATAGGCGGGGCAATGGCCGTGCAGCAGACAAACAAACAACCAGGGTGCCGGCTGTGCGTCCGAGAGACCAATGGCTGCCGCGCACACCAAACCCGGTCTCCCTCACTGCCGGCCTCAGCGCTGTTGCCTTAGACCTCTGAGGCCAGGGAGAGAGTGGGAAGGAGATGCCAGAGAGGAGGCAGAGGAGCTGTCACCATCGCTATTGACCTGGCGGCAGGGAGGTGGAGAGGTTGCCACGCCGTGCTCCCTGGACTCCTCTTTTGCTGCTGAGACTCGCTCACCCCTGCTGGCCATTGTCCCCTGTGGCCTTGTGGTGCAGTATCGGGCAGAGGGAAAGTCCATCTTAGTGGGGCCAGGAAGAGAGTCTTCTCCGTGTCTGCCCCTGCCCTGTGGAACCTTTTACCACCAGAATTGTGCCTCCAGTCAGATCTTCTCCAGAAAAATGTTGAAGACCTGGCTATGTCAGCGGGTTTGGGGCATGTGTGACTCTTCTGCACAAGTCCGCTGGCTTATTTAGTCTCCCTGAGGGATCCTGTTTTTCACTGTTATTTCCTTGTCTGTTGTTGTTTTTTTGCCATTTTATGCTGGGTGGGTGAGGGTGAGTGTTGTTGTTTTTTTAGCTACAATTGATTAGTTTTTATTTGTTTTAATGTTGTTTTTAGTGGGCTGGGTTGGTATTTTTTAACGGTTATTGTTTTATCTGTGGTTATATTGTATTTTATATATGTTGTTAGCTGCCCTGAGTGATGTTTCTCATCAGGAGGGCGGGATAAAAATTCATAAATAAATAAATAAATAAGGCGACCTCAGGAACACCCTCTGGCTGCCCAGGGTGCAGCCTGTGAGAGTAATGGGCCCGGCCCATGCTACAATGGGTACATCTCCCGCCTGCCATGTGGGTGTGTGGTGGGAGGGAGGGGGAGGCAATAAGGGGTGGTAGACGGTGGGTAGGTCTGGTTGTGGTGGGTGGGGAGGCATATGAGGTTAGGCTGTGGTATGTGTGTGTGTGATGTGTGTGTGTGTGTGTGTGTGTGTGTGTGTGTGTGTGTGTGTGTGTGTGTGTGTGTGTGTGTGTGTGTGTGAGAGAGAGAGAGAGAGAGAGAGAGAGAGAGAGAGAGAGAGCACCTGTGTGTGCAAGAGACAGCATGTGAGAGACTGGACTCAGGGTAGGCCACTGGTGTGTGTGTGTGTGTGTGTGTGTGTGTGTGTGTGTGTGTGTGTGTGTGTGTGTGTGTGTGAGAGAGAGAGAGAGAGAGAGAGAGAGAGAGAGACAGGGAGAGGAGGGGAGAGAGTGCCTGTGTGTGTGGTGCAGAGTGGGTGCAAGGGTGGAAGCATGGCACGTCCCTGGTGTATGAGAGAGAGGGGGGTGTCTGTATGTATGAGATACAGTGAGTGCAACAGTGGCTTCCCACCACAAACAAAACACCCCCCGAGCAAAGCCGGGCAATGAGCTAGTCTAACATATTTTAGCTTTTAACTTTTTAAAAGAGGGGTTTTTATGTGTGCGTCTTAAATTTTATATCTTCCAGTGGATATTATTTGTTTTCTATAGGTTTTTAGTATGACAGTTTCTCCCCTTGTGATTTTGTATGATGTATTTCCTCCAAATAATATATGTGATGCATAAAACAAATAAACAAAAAACAAACCAGCCAGCCAGCCAGCAAGCAAGCAAGCAAGCAAGACACCGGAGTTCACAGAATGCTGTTTAACTTTCCACTGCAGTGGTACTTATTTATCTACTTGCAATTTCTTGCTTTCAAACTGCTGGGTTGGCAGGAGCTGGGACAGATATGGGAGCTCACTCTATCATGCAGCACTTGGGTCTCAAACTGCTGACCTGCCAACCTTCCAGTCATCAAGCTCAGCATCTTAACCACCAAGCCATTACACCCCAATTAAGTAAGTAAGTAAGTAAGTAAGTAAGTAAGTAAAACAAAAAAATGAATGAAATACAGTGATACCTCATACAATGTCCAAACTTGGTTCCACAAGTTTGGACTTTATACGGATTTGGACTTTGTATGAGGCATGAAAAATCCTAGCCATGATGCCTCATACAATGTCCAAATCCTTGCTGTGATGCCTCATACAACGTCTAAATCCTTGCTGCGATGCCTCGTACAACGTTGTTTCCATAGAGATACATTGTACTGTAACAGCACAGACTTCAGGGCAAAGTCAAGGAAACAGACAGGAAACTGACAGAACTTTAAGAAATCATTGTCTAAAGGCTAAAAACATTACAAAACCTTGTCAAACAACCCTGATTGTCCAAGAACCTGAAGAATGCTGCAAAAATCCCCGGAATGCTTCTAAAAATTCTGATGAAAAAATTCAAAAAATCCAAAATCACACTCAAAACCACTCCTAAACACTCTTCGCCTCGTGCAAAACCCACAAGAGCAATGCACGCATGTGTCCTGCCCTTTATACTGCCCAGGCACAATGCAACCTGGGAAAACCCCAATGCCTCATACAACGTCACACGACTTTGTATGAGGCAACTTTTTTCAAGTTATTAGGTGATGTATGAATCCGATGTTGTATAAGAACATAAGAACATAAGAACAGCCTTGCTGGAACAGGCCACAGGAGCCCATCCAGTCCAGCATTCTGTCTCAAACAGTGGCTCACCATTGGCTTCAGGGCATTATTCCCATGCAGATGCCTTCACCTGCTTAGGATTCCCTGGAAATGGCATTGAGAGATATCCTGCCTATCTCTCCAACCCGGAGGTTGTCTTTAAGTATCCATAATTATAGCCATGGATACCCTTGTCCTCCATGAACTTGTCTAATCCTTTCTTAAAGCTGTCAAGACTGACAGCTGTCACCACTTCTTCTGGCAGGGAGTTCCATAGACCAGTAATCCTTTGGGTGAAAAAATACTTTCTCTTATTTGTTTGAGAACTAGTACCCAAAAGTTTCATCGAGTGCCCCCTAGTTCTTGTGTTATGCGATAGGGAAAACAGTTTTTCCTTATCTACTTTGTCCACACCGTGCATGATTTTATAAACTTCAATCAGGTCACCTCTTAGACGTCGTCGTTCAAGAGTGAAGAGGCCCAAATGTTGCAGCCTCAAATGGTAAGGAAGGTGTTCCAGTATGAAGCGGACTTTTTATGAGGTATTACTGTAACGAATAAATAAATGCATGAATGAATGCTGGCTATAGATAATTGGACTTGCAGTTGAAAAATGTAATGCTTCCAACCTTCTGTTTCATGCTGTTGCAAATTCCTTTTGTTCTCTGCAAAGATATGCACCTCCGTAAGGTTGCTTGGCTGGTAGGTAGAGAAGGCTGGGCACAGAGAAATATGTCCTCTGTGAACTTGCATTTTTATTTGCAGGACTTCTCCTGATCTATACACCAAGTCACGGCGGAAGAAATAACCACTTTCCATGTTGAGTTCACTTCCCCCAGGACATCATAGCTTCTTAACCTCCCGCGTAGCATTTCCCAGCCTATTTGCCATCAACTACTGTGCCCAAACTGTCTCAGAGAGGAAACCTAATGGCATACCCCACAAAACCTATTCTTCTCTCATTTAGTATATCCACAAGGACGGCGGTGGCTGAGTGGTTAAGAAGCCTGCCTTGTTAGCTGGAAGGTCAGCAAGTTGGCAGTTCGAGACCCGAGTACTGCATGACGGAATGAGCGCCCGTCTCTGTCCCAGATCCTGCCAACCTAGCAGTTTGAAAGCAAGAAATTGCAAGTAGATAAATAGGGACCACTTCAGTGGGGAAAGAGCTTGGAGACACGAAAGGAACCTTATTTGGGCATCCCATGAGTGGAGTTCCTCCAGCAAAAATCATTTCAACTCAAAAAGCACCTTTGTATGCTTCTGACACAATTTTATTATAAAAAGGTATATCCACACTTTCCTCATGGGGAAAATTCAGTTCAGCCAGACCTCATTCGTCAGTGAAGTAAGGCAGTAGTCTTGAGGCAGGATTAACTATGTCCAAATGGACAACGGAAACCAATTCTGAAATTTAGCTCTACGTTTGTATGTTTTGAACATGCTCTCCTTCAGGACAAACCCTGAAGAGAGAGATCTGCAGCATGTTTCCTGACAAAATACCCCTATAATGTAGCTCTCTCTGTGCAGAACAATTTGTAAATGTCTCATTAAAATGTACTTTTTGTTCTTTTTATTCCTTTTCACCTCAAACCAAGCTCATCTGCTTCCTGGCTATTTTCGTTTTTTTCCAGGGAGAAAATGTCACATTCAGCTGTCAGACAATATAAATAACCTTTAAAATTCTCTCTCCCTCACTCCGTGCCCAGCCGTCATCCTGATTTATCTTGCAGGGAGGGGGGAAAAAGAAAAGAAAATGTGTATCTAGATAATAGGTACTATCTTTCTTTTTTAAAAAAATATCACTTAGATAATTGGTATTGTTAGATACTAGAAAAATAAGCTTGTAGTTAAACAGCTGAAGGTTCACAATATTTATCTGCTAGTGATGTACACTGACTTTAGATCCGTGATGTGCAATGTGGGCTACAAGCCACATAGGTGGGCAATTTGATTTTTAAGAGGGGCAATTTGAGAATGAGTTATTATTTATTTATTTACTATTATTTATTTATTTATTTATTTACTATATATATTTATATATAAAACACACACACACACACACACACACACCACCTTCCTCACCAATTGCTGACCCAAAGCGGTTTACAGCACAGACTAAAAACATCAACTAAAACATCAGCTAAAACCCTATTAACAGTCAATGGCCTTTTAGGTTTCCTCCATGTGAGTAAGAGTTCACTTTTTGAATAAGAATTACGCTGCATAACAATTTTGCTACTGGGAATAACACATGTGCTTTACATGATATCAAGTGTGCTGATTCCAAATCTGAAGTCAGAATTTGCCTACTACATACAGATTTTTAAGGCATGCTATAGCTGTTCAAGGGACTGCGGTGGCTCAAGTGGTTAAGACACTGAACTTGAAGACTGGAAGGTCGGAGTACTGCATGGCGGAGTGAGACCCCGTCTCTGTCCCAGCTCCTGCCAAACTAGCAGTTCGAAAGCAAGGAATTGCAAGTAGACAAATAGGTACCACTTTAGTGGGAAGGTAAACAGTATTCCGTGCACTCGGGTGTCTAGGCATGCCTGCCACATGTCTACAGAAACATCCTCAAAATGTAGACAGTGCTGGCTCTTTGGCAATAACAGAGATGAGCACTGAACCCTAGAATCGGATATGACTTGCTATCGAGCACAGGTGACCTTTACCTATTGGTAATTAGGTAAAGTATTTTTACATGGGAACATTATAACAGTTGCAGCTACCACTATGCCTGCTGCTGCCTCAGCTGAATCATGTCCCCTAGTGGCATGCATGTTCCAGCAGCAGCTGGGCATATCTGGGAAAGTCAGTGAGCTAATGTCAGAAATAGATCTATAAGGTGAGATGGACCAAGGGGTTGTCTCTAGTGCAAAACCATTTTATTGGATGGTACAGCTACAGAAATGTCTGCAGAAGCAGACAGCGCTGGCTCTTCGGCTTTGAAATAGACATGAGCACTGAACCCTAGAGATGGATACGACTGGCTTTCGAGCAAGGGAAACCTTTACCTTACCAGTTGGTTAGATTTCATGATGAAGCAACCTCTGGTTGGCCAAATTCTTCACATATCCTTTGGTCCTAAGAAGGAGGATTATCTTCCCCTCCAGGGAGATCAAGAAGTGTAATCTATTCCTCCTCCAGGGAAGAGAGTCCAGCTCACAAGGGGAATTGTTTGAGTGCAAAAGGAAATTATTGGTGCCAGAGAGATAAGAGTGTTTGAGTTTCCTGGAGCTTCTCCTTCAGTTTTTGTTCCCAGTGGTGATAAAAGGAACCTCCCTGTGAGCCTGGCTGACATCTCTTGATAATACCACTAAGTACATCTATGCACCCATGCTGGATCTGCGCCCCCTGCCCCCCGTTTAAAACTGAAACACAATTTCTATGTCAATGTTTATCTCATCTCAGTCAGAAGGAAAAGCAGGAGGAAGAAGAAGGCATTTAGCCATGTGCTAGTTTGGCCATTGAGGTTTGAGCCATGTACATCTTTGCTCGAAACGCCCTTTTTCTCTTCCTCATTTTGATACATCTAAAAGCAAACCCAACAGAAGCAAAGCACCATGGAATACAGGCACAGCTACAGGTGCCATAAGAGGATGTACCTTATGGATTTCGAGGGGGGGAGGGCACCTCAATAACTCACACTATTTGCAATACAAGTAGTACCTCATACAATGATTTTAATCAATTCCACTGGGCTCGTTGTTGTACGAAACAGTTGCTATATGATGCATGTATAGTGATTTTCCCTATGGGATGCATCGTACAACTTTATTTTGCTAAGTTTTTCCCATTGAAAAATTGTTGTACAATTTTTTTCCATAGGAAAAATTGTTATGCAGGACGCCATTTTTCTTCAAAACCTAATTGTTATGCGAGGCGATTGTTGTATGATGTTCCACTGTAGCTCATTAAAGGCATAAGTCTCCCTTGCTCGAAAGCCAGTCGTATCCAACTTTGGGGGTGGTGCTGATTTTGAGCCCAGTGCTCTCTTTGCCTGCAGATGATTCCATGGTTAAGTGGCAGTATAGCTTGATGCTAGAGTGCAAGGAAAGCTGTTACCTTTCCTGCTGAAACGATACCTATTTATCTACTTGCAATTTCTTGCTTTTCGACTGCTAAGTGGGCAGGAGCTGGGACAGATAACAGGAGCTCGCTCTGTCACGCAGTACTTGGGTCAAGCTCAGCGTCTTAACCACTAAGCCACAGCAACCCCCAAATAACTCATTAGGTAAAGGTAAAAGGTCACCCTTGCTCAAAAGCCAGCCATAGCTGACTCTAGGGCTCAGTGCTCATCTCTGTTTACAGCCAAACAGCCAGCGAGTGCAGTCTGCATTTGCAGATGTTTCCGTGGACATGTGGCAGGCATGCCTAGACACCGGAGTGCATGGAATGCTGTTTACCTTTCCAAAAAAATGGTACCAATTGATCTACTTGCAATTTCTTGTTTTTGAACTGCTAGTTTGACAGGAGTTGGGATAGAGACAGGCGCTCACTCCATCATGAAGTACTCATGTAGCAAACTCCGACCTTCCAGTCTTCATGTTCAGCATCTTAACCACATGAGCCACGGCAGTCCAATAACTCATTAGACAGGGCCAACATTTCCTCTAACAATGCCATTGTGAATGACGCAAACGTGAATTAACCAGAATAGACCATCTCCCCCAGTCAATCCGCAAAGTGTGAGCAAAAGCCCTGTCACACTAAATTGTATTTAAATAACTTAGCATTGAAACTTCAAGTTTTGGGTGTTTTTTTAGATTTTGTTTTATTAAAATCCAGCTTGATATCTGCACATGCTGGAGGTCAGAGGAAGAGAGGGAGAAGAGCAGAAAAGAAATATTACTGTTACCTGCTGCCCCTGAACGGCTTACAACACTAACAACATTTTTCTGGACTGGAGTCATGAAAACACGTACTAACAGGACTGTAACATTTTTAAATAGCTGGCATAAGATCCGGGGGTGGGGGTGAATATATAAATAAATAAAAAATAATGACTTTTCAATAAAACTTGCTGCCTTTTTTTTTTAAAAAAAAAGAAATTACCCTTGCAAAGATCTCTAGTGACTTTTAAGGACCTGCCAAGTGAAACTGAAAAATGAAAACAGAGTTTCTTGCACACTGGCAGAGAGCCGAGGCGAACGAAACATGAACTTGCTGGCTGGTGCCCAATATTATACATGCTGGCCCGAGGCAAAGTGATTAAGCTAATCCACAGGTTTAACATTACATAAACCAGGCCTGCTACAAGATCCCTCCTCACTACCAAAAGAGTCCCACTGTGCTTGGGGAAACAGAGCTGCAGATTCCCACCTGTTCCCCCCACATACCCACCACCTTTCTCCTTTCCTAGTGGTCAGGAAATTAAAAATAATCTAGAACACAACCCAGGGAGTTACTTTCAAGAAACACAACATGCGCCAGTGAAGGTTGCCCAATTTGTGTACTTCGGCCAAAAAGGCTTTTCCATCCTTGTTAAGTACCATTGAGATGGACATCTCATCTGAAGATGCTGGGAGATATCGGCCAAAGTGAAACGATTTCCTTCAAGGAAGTGCCTGGTAGCGCCATGCACCATAACTCATGCTGAATCCTCCAAATGAGCCTTCTAGCTTATTGTCTAAAGAGGGACTGGTCACCAGCAGAATCAGTATTAAAGTAAAAGAGAGGCCCAGCAAACACAAGAGAATCAAGACAACAGGTGTGAACCGTCCAGATGAACACTCCAAGAGCAATCCAGAATCAAGCCAATCTAGTCATAACAAAAAAACCAAAGGAAGTCCAAGAAACATAGAGAGGCAGTCAAGAAGTCAACAGCAAGGGTCAAGATACATGGCAGACAAAATCTGGAGCAAAAAGAGACATTGCCTCCAACAAACTCACAGTTCCAGAAGTTAGGTTATGTAGCTGAACTGCCAAAGTCTCACCCAAAACTCTTCCACTTTTGGCCAAAGAAGCTCAGAGTGCAATCTGACTGAGAAATAACTCTCACATTTTGGACCATTTGGGACACAATCCAGCGCAAGCTGTTTTCTGGTGATCACACAATGCTCCGGAGAATGTGAAATTGCTTGACTCTGATCTATGGCCAAAGTAGAGCTTTTAGCTCTTACTCTAGGGTAGGGATTCTCAACCTGCGGCCCATGGGCTGGATGCAACCCTTGGCACCATTTCATGTGACCCCCCCCCCCCCACACACACACACTGCCTCTACAACACCAGGAAGTGTCATGTGGTGTAGGAAAGGCAAAATGGCCATTCGGCCCCCGAAGCTGTCTGAGGGAGCATGACCCGGCCCTCGGCTTTAAAAGGTTGAGAGCTCCTGCTCTAGGACAGTGATGGTGAACCTTTTAGAGACCGAGTATCCAAACAGAGGGGTGGGGTGAAGTCTGTGCTGGGGGAAGAGAGGAAGCACTCCCACTGAGCTGCTGGGCAGAGGTGTGGGGCAAACTCTCTGCTGGGCCGATGGTGTGCATGCCCACAGAGAGGCCTGGGAGTGCCACGTCTGGCACACGTGCCATAGGTTCACCACCACTGCTCTATGGCAGTGATGGCAAACCTTGGCACTCCAGCTGTTCTTGAACTTCAATTCCCAGAATTGAAGTCCAAGTCCAATTCTGGGAATTGCAGTCCAAGAACACCTGGAGTGCCACGGTTTGCCATCATGGGTCTAGGGCTACTACCTTTTGTGGTGCCAGGCTAGAGTTCATTAGCAACAGAAGGATTATTTTAAGGGACATTGCTTCCAGCAAAGCCATCTTTTCCAATGTGATCAGACACAATCCTTTCTGGCCATCAGCTGCAAGATTTAGCCCTATGGTGGAAATTATTTCCTTTAAGGAAGCATCTGGTAGTGTCTCCCGTATCTCAGGTTAGAGGTGTCTCACCCAATCTTCAATGCAAGACTCTTCTAGTGAGTCCATGACAACATCTATAGAGGACACGGGGAGGGATGGACACCATCTTTGTGGGGGGAGATGGACACCATCTTTGGTATCTGAAGCCACAGAATGTGATAGTCTGGACTTATGTAACTGGAAAATATTTCTAGTCATTGTTTGTCATCAAGGAAAAATGGAGATGGAGGGGGTGTGTGTGCACCACCAGTTTAAGACATAACTTTGGATCCCCCCCCCCCCCCAACTACTATTTATGTGAACCTGCCTGCAGGAATTCTAGAAGGATGCACACTCTGGACACAACTTTTCTGCATTTTGGTTTGTCACTTGCTTACCATGCCAATGGCAAGAAATGATGAGTGAACTTTGCATTTCTGTTTGCTTCTTCAGTCAGAACCTACCAACATTTTGAAAATCTTGAACACAGGGGAAAGCAATAATAATGAATTTGTCCATTCTTGCTCAGAAGATGTGAACATTTCATCTCACTGTTTTTTACATATTAAGCTCTAACAAAATTAGCAAAATTCCAGCTCATTTGATTTCCACAGCCAAACAAGTTTGGGCTTGGTTGAGTTCTGGAGGAGAGCAATAGGAAACACAAGATATATTCTGGTAGAGCGAGGAAAAGATAAAGGTAAAGGTTGCCCTTGCTCGACAGTCAGTCGTAGCCAACTCTAGGGTTCAGTGCTCATCTCTGTTTATAGCCAAAGAGCCAGCTTGGAAAAATTTGGCTTCAAACCAGTGGTGGGATTTAGCAGGTTCCCACCAGTTCGTCAGAACCAGTAGCAGAAATTCTGGCTGGTCCCACCCATCCAAGTTTTGAATAAAGTAGTCCTAATTCAGGTGCAATGCAGGGCTTTCCCCCTGGTCATGCCCACCATACCATGCCCACAGAGTAGGTAGTAAATTTTTTGAATCCCACCACTGCTTTAAACCTTGGAGACCCCTGGTCCCTGGTAAGAGCTGATCAGTGATGCACTGCAGCAGGTTCTGTCAGGTTCTGCAGAACTGGTAGCACAAATTCCCCCAGGCCATGCCCACTTGGTTGGCCACACCAACCTCCATAGCCCATAATGCAGGATGTTTAGCCACGCCCACAGATTTGGCCCCACCCACATAGTAGGTAGTAAAAAAAATTGCAATGCATCACTAGAGCTGATGGTATAGACCAGGGTTCCTCCAACTTGGCTCTCCATGTATTATTGGACTTCCATTACCAGAAGCCCAAGTCCACACATTTGCTGATCAGGCTTTCTGGGAATTGAGGACCAAAAACATCTCGTGAGCCAAGTTTGAGGAACTCTGGCATAGACTAATGTGGTGATGCAGTATAAGACAGGTTACTGTTTTCAAAATACTAATAAAGTGAAGAACTGGAATTTCAGAGGGGTAGCTTAAGATGATTACAGGTTTTATTAAAGGATTTCATCCTATGCATTTTCATTGCACCCTGCCTGACTTGATACACCTCTGCCATGGCATTTTAAAAAAAATACTTGGACTACAAATCCCATTGTCCCACATTTAGGGCGTTCTACCTGACATTACAGACACCTCAATATGAGAACTTTCTTTCTGAACAGCAAGCTAGGTGAAGCTAGGCCTTGAAAGCCTTCCAGCTTAATCCTTTCTCCCCAGTCAAGATACATTTAGGTACTTGTAAAGTGCGTGTAAGTCAAGTAGAAGTCGTAGAATGGGGAATTAAGGGATATTTAGTCCAGGAAATTTGAAAATCTCACCCATGGTTTTGACCACCATGAATACAACTTAGAAACTAAGTTGGCTCATACCTGGTTAGTACTTGAGTGTGAGGCCACCAGGAAATACCAAAGATCCCCAGGTAAGTCTAGGAAAGACTCCAGGCTGAAACCTGAGAAATCACTGCCAGACAAAATTGAAACAGCACTGGGGTAAACTAAGTTCTGAGTCACAAAATCAGTTCTTGAGTCCTTCAAGTAAAATTGCCCAATTTCCCCCATCTCTTTTCTGTAATGCATACCTGTCAAGCGCAGCTCTGGAGATTATGGGACCTGCACAGAATGTTTCTGTGCAGATCCGTTCTACGCATGCGTAAAAGCCTTCTATGAATGTGTAGAAAGGTTCTGCACAGGTTGTCTCTACGCATGCATAGAAGGCTTCTACGCATCCCCTTCTGCACAGAAGCCTACGCATGTGTAGAAGGGTTCTATGCATGCGTAAAAGGGTTCTATGTATGCATAGAAGGGTTCTATGGGTTCTATGCATGCATAGAAAGTACCTGCACAGAAGGGATGCACAGTAACTCCTCCACCCCGCTGCCAAATTATGGGATAGTGGCAGCTCCGGGCGGGAAAGGAAGAAAATCAGCGGGAAAATACGGGAAATCCCGGCCAATCCGGGATACTTGACAGGTATGGTCTCATGTCTTCCTTTTCTCTCTCTTCAATTTGCAATTGACTTACAATCACCGGGGGGGGGGGACCAGAATTAAGGGCAAAAAAAAATTAGGTGGATCTGGAAAGCCCAGGAGGAGATGAAACAGACAATTGCCATGTAAACATGGGGAAGTGGTTGTGGGGGTGACTATGGAGAACTATTAAACAGGAATGCTTAAATTGAGGCACATGGGTGAATTTATCCAAGCAAATCAATTCAAGTTAATCTTTCAGTGTCAGCTGCCTTGGTTTTTGGGCTGGTGATGAATGTTTGGTCCAGGAAGATGAAATGCTGGGATGGCAGGCAGAGCACTGACAGCTACAGATGCTACCAATTACTGCCAGCCGAGTCTGTCCTGCTGAGAAACCGAGATGTCTGATTTGTGTCCACCGAGAAATGAAAGAGTAGCATGCCAGCAAGGTTGGTTACCTGCCCTGTGTGGCTTCGCAGGGAAGGAATGGAAGGGGGGGGGGCAGGAT
The DNA here is from genome assembly GCA_035047345.1 of Bradypodion ventrale. NCBI lineage: Eukaryota > Metazoa > Chordata > Lepidosauria > Squamata > Chamaeleonidae > Bradypodion > Bradypodion ventrale. The sequence continues at coordinate 6,672,220 of JAWDJE010000011.1, read as the reverse complement.
ACAAAGTAGGAAGCAAAAAAAGGAAAAGAAGGGGAAAAAATAGATTGATGGAGAGTAAAACCCCGGGTTACGATGGAGGTCCGTTCCAACAGCTTCCGTTGTAACCCCAAAAAATTGTAAACCAAAATACCCGATGCATTGAAAAATAAAAAAATAGCCCTGAACTGATCGTTGTAAACAAAAAAAAAAAATACATTAAAATTTTGTAAACCAGGACGGGATTTCCATAGGATTTGCTGTTGTTGTTCAACCGCAGTCGATTCTGACCCTTTACGACCCCATGGACCACTGTCCTCCACCATCCTCCTCAACCGTTGTAAACCGTAGGAAACTTAAACCAAGGCGGTTGTAACCCGGGGTTTTACTGTATTTTAAGAATCACATTTCTTTGCACATTGCATGTTCATTGCATCACAAAGCTAATGAATGAGCATCGGTAGGGGAAATTGGCTTTTATTTCTCCTGTTTTATTGGCAGAGGAAAATTATTTAGTGTAAACAATCAATTGGTTGATAAGAGGCTCATGAGCTAAAGAAGAAGGGTGCCTCAGCCCAAAATTTTGCAGATGGGAAAAATCCTTCACCTCAGACATGAACTGCCCCAATTATGTACATTGTGCTCTGTGATGGATGAGTGGAAAAGTGTGATTTGGTACCACAGAACAGATTGTGGCGCCCAATTTTTTTTTAAAAAAAACCCTCAAACCAGATATGTTTGTTAATTTTTTTAAAAAAGTACTTTAGAAAGATTAAATCCCTTCTGAAGTAAAGGTCAAGGTCACTTGCTCGAAACCAGTCGTATCTGATTCTAGGGTTCAGTGCTCATCTTTTCTAATAGCCAAAGAGACAGCACTCTCTGTGTCTGCAGATGTTCCTGTTGACATGTGGCAGGCATGCCTAGACACCGGATTGCACAGAACACTGTTTATCTTCCCACCAAAGTGGTACCTGTTTATCTACTTGCAATGTCTTGCTTTCAAACAACTAGGTTGGCAGGAGCTAGGATAGAGACAGGAGCTCAATCCATCACACAGCACTCGGATCTCAAACTCGTCAAGTTCAGTATCTTAACCACTAAGCCACCACAGTCCCTCAAAGAATAGTACCATTCTCAAATTACCATTCACACAGAGACACCAAGCAAAGGGAAATTCTCAAAGCTTGCTCCTTTTTTCATTGGTTAACTACTCCTCGCCCAAACATTTTCATGCTAGTTTTTTGACAAACATGAATGGAAGTTTTTGAAGTGGAAGCATCATAAAGTAAACAAAACAAAAGAAAAATATTGTGGCACCTTAAAGATTAACTGCTGTATTTTAATGTAAGCTTTCATCAACCAAGTCCACTTTGTCAGACATAAGAGTGAGATTTCATGGCATCCATTTATATACATCAGGTACAGAGATACACAATGGTTGGTTAGCATAACAGATAAGTATACAAATCAATGTGGCTTTTTACAAATGGGAATAGCAGAAGATCCCTGCTTGTTATTCAGATCTGTTCTGAGGTTTGGCCCTGTTGGGTTGTAAATGGTTAGTAGATGGATGCAAGACAAACATTGTGGCATTGCACATTTGCTAATTAGTTTACCCTTCAGACCCAGCATCTATTGACAATGCTGTGAGTGACTCAGGCAAAGCACCAAGTTCTTCCTTTGGTCTGTGTCTGTGAATGAGAAATATACTGACGTAGGTTCTGTAAAGGTGGTGTGGGAAATTGCAACATATAACAACCAGTTAGTTGTGGTGTATAAAATTTGATCATGTCCAGTGGCTTAGTGGTTAAGACGCTGAAGTTGATGAGTGGAAGGTTGGCAGCTCAACCATTCGATACCTGAGGGCTGCACAATGGAATGAGCTCCCGTCTCTGTCTGAGCTCCTGCCAACCTAGCAGCTCGAAAGCAAGAAATTGCATGTAGATAAATAGGTACCATTTCAGTGGCATGGTAACAGGGTTCTGTGCACTCCGGTGTTAAGGCATGTCTGCCACATGTCCACGGAAACCTCTGCAGATGCAGACAGTGCTGTCTCTTTGGCTATAAATGAAGAGGAGCACGGAACCCTAGAGTTGGATATGACTGGCTATCAAGGAAAGGCGACCTTTACTTTTACCAGGAACCTTTGTCAAATTTTATACACCACAACTAAACCCCCTACCCAAACATTTCCCATATCTCTGTGAAAGTGATAGCCATCTGATCACAATAGATCAAGATCCATGGATAAATTCCGGAGATAATTGAGATAATCCCCCACACTTTTTTCCTTTTATTATTATTATTATTATTATTATTATTATTATTATTATTATTATTATTATTATTATTATTATTATTATTATTATTATTATTATTATTATTATTATTATTATTATTATTATTTCTATACTGCTTTTCTCGTCCCAATGGGAGACTCAAAGTGGTTTACAACATTTAAGTAACAAAAGGCAAAAACACAATGTAAATATAAATAAATTACAATGATAATAGAGCTTTCTTTAAGAATAATCAGTCTGGTTCTTCTTTATATGGTGGTTTAAAAAAACAACAACAACCACCCGAACATGTCTTAATATTTTACCCGCCACCCTCCCATCCCCAACTTCCGCCATTGCACTTTATCAGAGGTTTACATATTTCTTAAAAGCAGATAGAAGTCATCTGCAGAGTGCCGTTAAATGCATCAGAGATAGGGAATGCTCTTGCAGGAGGTTTCATTAAGTCTAACATGATTTACGGGGCACAAGACACATTGCTTGAAGATTTTTATGTCACTGCAGTAAGTACTCGAGGGATATTTCGGCCCACTTGAAATTGTTTTAGCTATGCTATTACCAGGGTCAAAACGGATAGCAGCATATATCAATTAGATTGGAGCAATTTTGAAAACTTGCTTCTGGACACTTCAAAATTCACATCCTAAGGTCCCCCCTCCCTCCTATTCACCATAGTCCTGAAAAGGGATCTTAAAATGGAAACTCCAAAGGCGCTCAAGCTGCCTATCTACACAATGCCTTTTCCAAAGTAAAGCCAACAGACTTACTGGGACTACAATCAGATTTGGAGGTTCAACTTCGTATGTGTTTCAGGAAATTGTCTCTGTGGAAGGAAATGGATCTGAATGCTCTGATGATGTATTGGTAAAGATGTGGGAATGCCATAGAATACACGTCCCCTGTGTACTCGCCATGACACAAACTGTTTGTGTTGTTCCATGCTTTGCAACCTTGGATGCTTATTTAGGGTGCCTGCTAAATGCTGCTTTCTCCCATTTCTCAATGGTTTATCACAGGTTTTGGAACATGATGCTCCAAAAAGCCAGGTTGGTTCCATCCTTCTTGTCAAGCAAAGACCATTTTTCAGGCAGGCTTTTAAGCAATTAGTTGGGGTCTAAGCTGTGGTGGCGAACCTATGGCATGCATGCCAGAAGGGGCACTCAGACCCCTCTCTGTGGGCATGCATGCTGCCACCCCAGCATAGTTTGCCCCACTCCTCTGGTCAGCAGTCCAATGGAAATGCTTTTCCCTCCCCCAGCACAGAGTTGACCCTGTTCCTCTGCCCAGCAGCCCAATAGGAGCGCTTCCTCCATCCCCCAGCACAGAGTTCACCTCGCCCTTCTGTGGTGCAGATGGTAACTTGTTGACTTTGGGGAGTTGTTCTCTAAAAGGTTCACCATCACTGGTCTAGGGGGTCTATTTGTGACAGTTTTAATATTTTTTTAAAAAATTAGAATTTTTATAAAACTTGATTAATGTTTAATTGTTTCTAATATAGTTCTGTATGGCATTATAAAGGGGGTTGTAGTGACTTAGCGGTTAAGGTGCTGAGCTCAATGAATGGAAGGTCGGCAGCTGAGCAGCTTGAGACCAGAGTGCTATGCAACAGAGTGAGCTCACCTTGTCCGTCCCAGCTCCTGCCAATCTAGCAGTTCAAAAGCAAGACATTGCAAGTCGATAAATAGGTACCTCTTCGGCGTGAATGGTAACAGTGTTCCATGCGCTCCAACATGTGGCTCTTTGGTTGTAAATGGATATAAGCACCACCCCCTAGAGTCGGACACAACTGGCTTTTAAGCAAGGGAGACCTATAGTATTTTAAACATATTGTTGTAACAGGTTTGACTGTAGTGAGCTGACTTGGGTCCCCAGTGAGGAGGAAAGTGGTGTGTACAAAATATAAAATAATAAATACTCCCAGACATGGCTCCCAACCATACATGTAAAGTTTTGGATTTGGAAATAAGGGAAATTTCCCGGCAAATACGGGATACTTGACAGCTATGCTTATCCTGTGCTGCCCTCCAATGGCGGCAATAGGGCTTTGCAGTCTAATTAATAAGGGCTGACGGCAGGAAAGAGGGTAAAATAAGGGGTTTTCTGGCAAATAAGGGATACTTGACAGCTATGCTCCCAACTAGAACTACTCATTAAGAGCTTAGATCTGTGAAGCAGTTCAGGAGAACTTTATGAGAGTGAGAAAAGTCTGGGAGTGAAGATTTACAAAGTCTTTATGCAATTCTTCAATGAAAACAAGCTGAACAATGGGTGATAAATCATTCTTCCATATCCCTGATGTTCTCACATGAGTGTTGCATAGGTGTGAGTCTAGAGGTACATTCTTGCCATTTCAGAGATGCTATAATTAAGCAAGCACCAATACAGGCAGTTCTGCTTGTAAGTAAATACATAACAGAGCTGTTTTTGTCTGTTGCTTTCTTTCCTCAACACCCTGGCTGCACCAACCCTCAACCACAAGTGGGAGGTATGAATGGACTCTATGTGTAAGCACAATTACTTCCGTTGTCCTTAAGACTTTCCAGGAGGGAAAGACAAAAAAAATGTATTTCATTTAAGCAAAAACCGCCTGCGGTTTCACAGCAGTCCTTCTTGAAGCCTGAGGATCAGAATATATCTACAAGAAAATTCATTATTTGAAACATTTATCCCATGAATAAATTAAAGACTCTGGAATATGGTGTAATAAAACTTCTGATGTGTGTGACTGGAAGGATTTTTTTATGGGTAAAATAATGGGAAATTTAGTAATGTTAAATATGATTCTCTTTAACCCAAAATAAGCCCCACATACCACCGTTATGAATTGTAGGGGCGTTTTGCACATAATGGAAAGGCAATCTGCACAATAGAACTGGAACATATTAAATGAGAATGCTAAAAACAGAGCACTGTTTGGTGGCTTGGTAGAATTTTGCTATGATTGAATATTCCTATGATGGCTTACTGACACAAAATCCACCACTCAGTCTGTCCATCTAACTCCTGTCCATGCCCATTTATCCTGAAATTAGAGGGGTGTTCAGAGGACCCACAGAAAGGCTTAAGGTCATTGACTGGCAGGGAGTGGTATCCTTGTGTAAAATTCTGCTTCCTCCACCTTATCAAAAGGGGAAAAAATGTTTAATAACCACTATTTATCCTGCTTGATCATAGCCTAAATGGCCAAGGACTAGAATTAGTATAAGATTTCCATTAATGAAGTCCAGTTCCAAATATCAGAATGGCTTTCATAAGTTTTATTAGAAAGAAAGAAAAGAAGGAAGAAGTTTAAAAGTAAATAAAATACTGTACAGTGAACCCTCGCTTAATGATGCATTCAGATTGCGTCATTTTCGCTTAACGGCACGTCATTATGCACCACATGTTTCCCCGCATAACGATGTTTTAGCATCATTATCTGGATAATGATGCTACACATAACCATCATTATCTGGATAACGATGCTAAAAATGTTGTTAAGCGGGAAACTCCATAGAAACCCACATAACAATGTTTGCTGCATAACGACGCTACTTGGGGAACCAAGAAATGTCGTTATGCGAGGGTCTACTGTATAGGTAAAAGGTTGCAAAACTTCTACAAAACACACAGATGGAAAATACACAACAAACACATATGGAACATAAAAACATCTATCTCCTGCTTTCGGATTGCGTCATTTTCGCTTAACGACACGTCATTATGCACCATGTGTTTCCCCACATAACGAAACCCACTTTTCTACAACAATTGACCACCCCTTTGGCTATAGCTTTCCACTCTAGATGGCTTTAGGCGCCTAATGTCTCCTTAAAATCTTTCTCTTCTGAGAATATAAAGCTTGAAGGAATCCTCAAATGTCTCTTCCGATACACTTGCTGTTGTTATTAGGAATACTTTTTTTTTCTTTAACCAGACAGACATCCCTGCCAGATGGCTTCTGGTTGAGACTTTCCTCGTTAATTGGTCTTTCACATTTTCTCTGAGCAGTTAAAGAATGCTTTTGTTGCTCGATCAATTAAAAAGCAAAAGGTCTCCCTTGCTTGAAAGCCAGTCTTGTCCAACTCTAGTGGTGGCGCTTATCTCCGTTTATAGCCAAAGAGCCAGCACTTTGTATATGTGCAGATGTGGTCATGTAGTCATGTCGATTAGAGACCTAATCACATGGAACAATGTTACCTTTCCTGCCAAAGCGGCACCTATTTATCTACTAGGAATATTGTGCTTTGGAACTGCTAGGTTGGCAGGAGGACTGATCTGATCAACCAGTTAAACGTTTAATTTATGGACATCTACTGGAAGAAGCACCCATAAACATTATGCCCTCCTGGCAGCCCACTTTTAGTCCCTGTTGAAATGGGACCTTGACGCACCTAGGGTTGCCATACGTCCCGGAAAACCGGGATTGTCCCGGATTCAAGGTCAGAAAAATTGTCCCGGCTAGTTCAATAAAAATCATGTTAAATACACTGGTTGTGTATTATAACACACCATTAAAATAAATTCGAACTCTCGCCATCAAACGAGTGACTTCCTGCCACATAGGAGTTGGAGCATACCTGGAAACAAATCTTAACATTCTCACCTCACACCACCGCTTGATAAGTGTGACCAGTGTGTTTCCTGGAACTGAGGATGTTAAGATTTGACCACGACGCGACTTGTCAGAAGTACAACAGATCACCTTACAATAAGAATTAACTGTTATAAACAAATTCATTTATGTATTGATATATTTAATGTGAAAGTGTTGTATAGCTGTCATTATATTATGTTTGGTTTTAAAAAGGCTATTTTGTAGATAACCCGCTCATTTTTGTCAAGTATACTTCTGTCCCGGATTTGTGGGAGAGAATTATGGCAATTCTAGACGCACTCCATGCAATACAAGGAACCTGCATGATGAGAACAGAGAGTTGGCCTGTTTTCCACCTGCCGGTGGGGATATTTTTCTCGCAAGACAGTCTAGACTTTGCAGAAGACAAAACCATGGAGTATTGTGAATGAAATGCCTGAAAACTGGGAGACTTTTTGGGAGAAATTGTAGGGAAAGGGTGAGGGACAAAGAGCAGGTTCCAGTGAGACAAAGAGAGAAAGACTCAAATGAAATGTGTAAGGCTTAATAAATTTAAAGAGCCTGGAAAAGGTTACAAATTGAATTATTATGCATAGAGACTTATACACACCGTTCCAAGAGTACTTTCACAAGTCTGCATCCCAGGAGAGCTGTAGATAGTACTTAAAGCAATGCTTCACACTCTACCTTTCATGCCTGGAACTTCCCCATACTGTATTTTTACCATCCTCTCCTCATACTAGGGCTTTCATTTCCCCTCAGACCAATATTTCTGTCACCTTCTCCCACCAAACTTTCCTCCCGTAGCATTTTAGTTCCCTTCCAAAGCAACTAGGTAAAGGTCGTCCGTGCTCAAAAGCCAGTCATATCTGACTCTAGGGTTCAGTGCTCATCTCATTTTATAGCCAAACAGCCAGCGCTGTCTACGTTTGCAGGCATTTCCGTAGACACGTGGCAGGCATGACTAGAAACTGGAGTTTACAGAATGCTGTTTACCTTTCAACCAGAGTGGTACCTATTTATCTACTTGCAATTTCTTGTTTCCGAACGTTTGGCAGAAGCTGGGACCGAGACGGAAGCTCACTCCATCATACAGCACCCGGGTCTCGAACTGCTGACCTTCCAGTTATCAAGTTTGGCATCTTAACCACTAAGCCACAGCAGTCCCTCTGAAGTAACTACCACTTGGCAAAAAAAAAGTGCAACTAAAGTTGCACAGAAATTTTGTACGGACACCTTACACGAACCCTGAACTAGAAACACCCCCTCCAGAAAGAAGTGGGGAAAATAACACAGCAGGAAACATCCCTCACTTCATGGCAGCTTGCTCTCGGCGTGCAACAGCAGGGTGCAAACACATGCGGAAACACTGGAGTTAATTTGATCTGTGTCTAATCCTCGTCATACGCTCATTGGAAAATACAGTAATTTGTGTAATGGGTAATTAAAAGTACTAGAGAAGTTAGGAAATATGTGCCGTTTCAGTTTATTGTAATTAGCCATTCAGTAGTGTGGGTGTTTAGAAACATTTACTGCATTTTTCTCTTCCCGCAACCCCAGAAATGTCTCCTTGCTTTGTGTAAAGATTGAAAGGCTGTTGCTTGCACATGTGAGGTTGGCCCAGGCACCTTTAGCCAACTCCATTGACACACAAGAGGAAAAAGAAGTAAGATAACAGTAAAGGTAGCCCTTGCTCGAAAGCCAGTCGTATCTGATACTAGGGTTCAGTACTCATCTCCATTAATAATAATAATAATAATAATAATAATAATAATAATAATAATAATAATAATAATAATAATAATAATAATAATAATAATAATAATAATAATAAGAAGAAGAAGAAGAAGAAGAAGAAGAAGAAGAAGAAGAAGAAGAAGAAGAAGAAGAAGAAGAATTTTGTGTCAGAAATTATTCTGGGTTGAAATGATTTTTGCTGGAGGAACTCCATTCAGGGGATGCCCGAATGAGGCTCCATTCATGTCCAAAATATCTTTTTCCAGTGAAGTGGTCCCTATTTATCTACTTGCAATTTTTTGCTTTCAAACTGCTAAGTTGACAGGAGCTGGGACAGATGACCAGTGCTCAAACTGTCATGCAGTACCCAGGTCTCGAACTGCTGAGTTGCTGGCCTTCCAGCTAACAAGGCGAGCTTCTTAACCACTGAGCTACTACAGCCCCTCTGTTTATAGCCAAAGAGCTGTGTCTGCAGATGTTTCTGTGGACATGTGGCAGGCATGACTAAACACCAGATTGCACAGAACACTGTTTACCTTCCCACCAAAGTGATACCTATATGTCTTACTTTCAAACTTCTAGGTTGGCAAGAGCTGGGACAGAGATGGAAGCTCACTCTGTCATGCAGCACTTGGGTCTTGAATTGCTGATCTACTGACCTTTCAAGTTCAGTGTCTTAACCACTAAGCCTCCGCAGTCCTAAAATATGGGTAAAAGATTGCAAAAATTCTACAAAATACACAGATGGAAAATATGTAACAAGCACATATGGAACATAAGAACATGTATCTCCTATCATGCTAGGTTGGCAGGAGCTGCGGCAGAGACGAAGGCTCACTCCACTTTGCAGCACTCGAGTCTCGAACTTCTGACCTGCTGACCTAAGAAGTACAGTACATCCCTTTCAAACACCCGTGTTTGGGTTTCAGATGACACTGACTCACAGGAGTGCAGAGACAGCATGGATGTTTGTGAAACTGACCAGTTTAATCATGAGAACAAATTGTCCAATAGGCTGATCAATAACATAGATTGTTCATTCCCTATGGTGGTGAAATTGTCCTGTTCTTGGACCATCCTGGACCACAATGATCTAGGAACATTTCCTTCTTGCTATTGTAAGGATACAGAAATAGGTTGCATTCATCTATCATAAATTGTGTAAATGTCTATTTGAATAGGGCTAGTGCAGCATAGTGTGATAGTGTGGTGAAGGATGATGGATCATGTCATTGTGTGCCATATGCTGTATGATTGTGTGAAACTGTTAATAAAGAGAGCTGCTAGGAGAAGGAGATGAAGAATATGGAGAGAAGGTGAGAGAAGTCTCCAACGTACCCAGCTAGCCCCCCACAAATCTCGTCTCTTCATTCTGCTGGTCAGAATCCCATATAGTAGGTCACTACAGATGATATGGGTCATCTAAGTTAACCCTGCCGATGGTGGAATACCGAGAAATGCCAGGACAGGTTTGATGATACAGATTGGCACAACTGCCTACATGGACAGCCATCTGTCATTTCTCTGCACTGAGCAGGATGTTGGACCTGCTGGCCTAAAATGCCCTTTCCAGCTCAGTTATTCTATGATTCTATGTTTTGACTGTTCATAGGACCATAGATAGAGAGACTGTCACAGTGAATATTTGCAATTCAGAATGGGACACTATGCCACTGTGTTCTTGGGAACAGAGGGATGCATAAAGTTGTTGGGATCTAAGATCACTGCAGATGGTGCCTGCAACCATGAAATAAAAAGAGGCTTACTCCTTGGGAAGCAAGCTATGAGAAACCTAGGCAGCATAATAAAAAGTAGAGACATCACCCTGCCGACAAAAAATCTGCATAGACAAAGAGGTGGTCTTCCCAGTTGTAATGTATGGCTGTGAGAGCTGGACCATAAAGATGTCTGAGTGCAGAAGAATAGACGCCTTCGAACTGTGGAGCTAGAGAATACCTTTGAGAGTCCCCTGGACTGCAAGGAGATCAAATCAGTCAACCCTAAAGGAAATCAACCCTGAGCTGGAATTGGCCTTTTAGGCCAGCGGGTCCAACATCCTGTCTTATACTCAATTTAATTAGATCCATTTAGCCCAGAAATGTTGAATTGGATTGGCAGCACCTTTCCAGGATTTGTGACGGGATTCCTTTCTAGATCCTGAAACTTGTACATGAAGAACACATGCCCTATCACTGAGCTACAGCCCTGCATGCAAATATGGATGTAATAGTCCTCAGTTTGAAATGACATTGATTACCATAGTAATGATGAGTCAGTCCTCTGAGCACTCATCTCCATGGAATTTGGGGAGGTAAATTTGATAGTCTTTGGTGGTGGAAGAAGGTTGACTCCTCCTCCTTCTTCATCAAAGCATATTTCATTTTAGCGTCATGTCAACTATATGTGATCCAAAAGGCCAATTTGGAGTGCAGGCCATGCTTTTTGCCCTCCTTCCCTGGAACTGCTTTAGGGGAGATACATCACTGTGAACTCCCAGTGCAGTTATAAGGAATTCATAAATCTCCTGAAGATTTCCAGGTCTGAGCTGATTTCCCCCTTGTAACCTTCAAATCAGCTTTTCATGTGATAAATGTTGATATCTGAGACGATAGCTGCTAATGGGTGGATAATTTTGTATTCACCCATCAATAGCCGTCCCACTGCCATTTAGGTTGCATGTCCTATTGATTCTTCTGCTTCTTGTTCTGCCATATCCGAATCCAAATATTGGTGATCCTCATGGTGATCAACCATTAAGACTGTCCAGAGAATATAATGCAGTGGTCTTTCATCTGCCTTCTGCTCGCAATGTGACACCCATACCACTAATCCAGTTCTGCAAGTCACTTTCTGGTCCTGAGCCATTTTGGCACACATAGTCCTCATTGGCCCCAGGCTAGTATTGATGAAGCTCCTGTCCCCTATCAAGATGGATTCAAGAGGGATTTAATTCACTTGGGGACCATCACTCTTCCTTGTGGACTTCGGTACCCAAGGCCAATAGTCTTCAGGGTTGTCAGGTTAGTTAGTCTCTGTCTGACGCTTGGCATTGATTCACTGACAGTATGGTCAACTATCAATTAGAGACAGAATATTGGGCACCTCCCTGAAAATAATTTATTAAAGATCATAGGTAGCTTGCTGTGGTGGAAGGAGGCATCCCTGCTGAAACTCTGGAAAGACAACACGATGGGTTGCTACATGCTTCCACTGCAGATGACAAATTTTATGTTGAGTCTTTTGTACTGTTTCACTTTTTTTTAAAGGAGAGAGGACATTAAACTAATGTATCTATACAGTTGTAGTTGTTATGGCCTGAAGACAATGCAAAATGAATGACTAATTTCGCTTTTGCACTTGCCTCTGAATTTGTAACATGTTGTGTTATGAACACACAACCTTAATGGACTCGCAGATTGGTGCAGAGAAGGTGTTACTGCACAAAAACACTTCCTCCTCTGTGCTAATAACAGTGTTGTGTGTTCCAAGCCGAGGATGCCTGAGGAGGAAAGAGTGGGGAAGTGAGATGGTATTACAAATATAAAGTGTTTGCTGGCAGGTTTGTGTATGTGGACAAGGCATAATTGAAAATGCTTTGTGTATATTATTAATTAAAACCTCACACCCCTTGCTGTTTGTGTGAAATGTGGTTTAGAGAAGCACTTCAAGGCTGTAGGTATTCAAGTTGTCATGTTTTACAAAGACGCTGAATCTGCACCACTTGGATCAGATTCATTGTCAATGTAATACAGAGCTACATTTGTTAATGGAACAGTCTGGGACATGTCCACTGTCCAGTCTGATGTAACTTCTATTGAGTCTGAAGAGGCCTCCTTCTAGGTGACTGGCCACAGAATTAGGCTGTTGGTCATTGGTCGTCCATGATCAAAATCTTTCTATAGTAGAGATTTGCAAATTCAGGCAATGAAAACATATACACTATTGGTGGGGGGTGGGGAGGTTGCTTCTTCTTCTTCTTGTTCTTCTTCTTGTGCTTGTTCTTCTTGGCCAGACTTTTGATCTGAATTCTGTATCTCTCCACATTCACCCCATCAGATGAGCTGACATAGTATCTTTGAGAGCTGTGGTTTCTCAAAGTGTTTGGAAAAGCCACAATTCTGGATAAGAGAACCCCAGCCAACCAACATTGCCAATGGGAGATTCTAGCATTTGTAGCCTTCCTCTGTGTTATATCAGAATACCTACAAATAATCCTCATTAATAGGTCACTTCATATGGTGGAATGCCACAGTGATGGCTAACCTTGGAACTCCAGCTGTTCTGGAACTTTAATTCCCTGAAGCCCTGACCAGCAGGAGTGCTGACTTGGGCTTCTGGGAATTGAAGTTCCAGAACAGCTGGAGTGCCAGGGTTAGCCACCAGGGCATGGCCTTCTTTATCCCAGCCATGCAAGAAAAGATATACAGTAAAACTTCAAGTTATGAATAGTTTTACTTAAGAAAAACCCATGCTACGAAAGGAAATCTCGGGAAAATATTGCTTCGAGATATGATTTTCCCCCAAGATACATTTTTTTTTGTCTTTTGATGCTTCCCATGGTGGTGGGATGGTGTTTGGAGCATTCCTGCTCTGTTCTTGGATTTTTTTGGCAAGGTTTGGCACCTCCAGAAACTTTCCCTGCAATCAGGAAGTGCTGAAACTTCACCCCTCTCTGAAACAGCTGTTTTGTGGGTACTTTTCCAGCAATTACAAGAGGTGGCCATTAGATGGCACTGTTGAAAATGTGACGAATATGCATTAAAAAACAAAATACACTTCCAGGTCTCAGAAAAAAACCCCAATAAACATCTTTTATCTGTTCAAATCTCTTTATAAAGTGGCCAAAATGCAGCAAAATAATCCAAAGTGTACTTTATGAAGAGTTTTCTCTTTTTTCTGATCTCTGGAATGGATTTTTTGCTTTTCAATGCATTCCTATGGAAAACCATGTTTCGAGATACAAATTTTTCAAGATGTGAAAAACCTCAAGGAATGAATTAATTTTGTATCTCAATGGTTTTACTGTCCCTCAATCAATTTAAAGTTAGAGGGAATGAAAAGTTTTACTGGGCCTGGAAAGTATCTTGTGTGATTGTTACTTGAGGAATTTTTAGTTTTACAGTTCTATGCAACTCTGAATGGCCCAGAATTAGTCCCATTTTGTCCACATATTATTGCTCTCCTTCTGTAGTAATGAGATAGTATAGCTTCCATGTGCAGGGAGGGAAAACAGCATGAAAGCTCCATTTGCCCAATGGCTGAGAAAGGGAGGGGGGAGTGTTCGGAAAGGAGGATATAAACAGTAGCCATTATGTTGGCCCAGTTCCCTTGAAAACATTCATACAGTCTCTTTCAGCCTCCCCTTGATGCAAACATTTAGTAAAATGAAAGCAAAGCAGGATAGGAACACCATTCAATCATTTTGCTGTCTGGAAAAAGCACTGTATTTTCCGACAACTTCATAGCAGTGGGAGCTTTGTGAGGCATCTCAGCATTTATAATGTCCAGGTTAATTGGGAATGTTATGCTGGAGGCGAAAGAAAATAACAGAGTGGAGTCCTCTTAATCCTCCAGGAGAATCTGACACCTTTCACCCTGCAATAAACCACTCTGACTTGCAAAGTTTCCCAAGACAGCCCCTTCCAGATGTTTGTCCCCAGAACAAGTAAGGTTCTCTCCTTCGCATTCTGGCCAAAGCACAACCTACCTACCTCGTGCCCAAGGTGGGAGGGAACAATGGATTGGCACAGTGGTGGGATTCAGCAGGTTCGCCCAGTGGTGGGCTCCAAAAATGTTTACTACCACACTGTGGGCAGGGTATGGGGGTGTGTGGCTAGGGGAAAAGCCCTGCATTGCACCCAAATTAGGACTACTTTATTTCAAAACTTGGATGGGTGCGGCTAACCTGTTCTGGTGAACTGGTGCGAACCTGCTGATGCCCACCACTGGAAACACCCCAGTGAACCAGAACCAGTAGCAGACATTCTGGCCAGTTCTGCCCATCCAAGTTTTGAAATAATGCAGGGGTTTTCCCCCTGGCGACGCCAACCGTGCCACTCCCACAGAGTAGGTAGTAAAAAAAAATTGAATCCCACCACTGGATCAGCATCATACCTCTTCTTTGGGTGCCGTATCTGATTCCAAATATTGGTGATCATCATGGCAATCAGCCATGAAGATTGTCCTGGGGACAATACAATGCAGTGGCCTTCCATTTGCCTTCTGGATTACAGCATGACACCTGTACCACTGATCCAGTTCCGTGAGTCACTTTCTGGTCCTGAGCCCTTTTAGCAGACAGAGTCCTCATCGGCCCCAGGCCAGGATGGATGAAGCTGCTGTCCTCCATCAAGATGGATCCAAGTGGGATTTAACCCAGTTGGAGACTATCACCCTTCCCTGTGTACTTCACTGCCCAAGGCCATTAATCCTCAGAGTTGTCAGGCATTGAGTCGCTGGCAGTAGGGCCTACTGTATTACACATCCTTATCATACACACCCTCCAAAATGCTCATCCACTAAACAATGGTAAACATCTGTCCACCATTTTTAAGGAAAAGCGCTTTTCAGCTGTAGCGAGAAAGGTAAAGATCTCCCTTGATCAAAAGCTAATCGTTTCTGACTCTAGGAGCTGGTGCTCATCTCTGTTTACATTTAAAGAGCCAGCACTAACTGTGTCTGCAGATGTTTCCATGGTCATGTGGCAGGCAAGACTAGGCACACAGAGTGCTGGTATCTTTCTCACTGAGGCAGTACCTATTTATCTACTTGCAATTTCTTGCTTTTAAACTGCTAGTTTGGCAGGAACTGGGACAGATGACGGAAACTCATCTGTCACACAGCACTCAGGTCTTGAACTGCTGACCTCCCAGCCTTCTGCTCATCAAGCTCAGCATCTTAACCACTAAGCCACTGTGGCCCCAACTGTAGTGATAGCTTGATTTAAAAAAACACCACCACCACATGTACAACAGCTGTAAAGATGGGTCATCCGTTTTGTTAACATGCCATAACAGTTTCTGCTTGAATTACTGTACTTTGATGTGCTAGTTGGAGGCCAAAGGGTCAGGGTGTCTTCAGTTTAATTCCCCACCTCCCAGCCCCTACCTTCTCTCTGCGTACACTTCCTAAGTGAATCAAATGCTGTGTATAAATATTAGCTATTCTGATGCTTGCGTTTTATCCGAACTTTAATGGGCAAAGAGCTTCAGTGAGTTTCCCAAGTGAGCATAGAGAGGCCTGTTTAGCGATTGCATCTTTGGCAAACAGCTTTGGCACAGCTCTTCAAACAAAGCTGAAATTACGACCTTATGCTATTATTTCTCAACGACTCCGGACTTTCGGATGTAAACTCCTGTTGCCCTTTTCCAGCGCAGAGTTGACATCCTGCCACTTTTGTTTAAAATGCCCTATGAAAATTCATCACCAGTCTTACTGGAGAAGGCTGCTATCCTGGTTTATAGTCAATGAATAATAAATAACACACATGTTGATTTACTCTCTGCTGCCTCTGGATTTTGAACGCCATTGCAACTTTGGAAAGCTAACAACAGGGAAGGGCATGGCAGGAGGGACCCCCAGAAGCCTGTAGGACTCCCCCAGCACACATGTTTCAGCACTGGTGTCACACTAGGAGCCCTAAAGACCTCAACAGCTGTTGTGCAATGAGCGGAGATGCATGGTCAGTTAACAATTGCTCTTTCAGCTGTGGTCACACACAAAAGAGGCAGCAGCACCAGTCAGAAATGTTGTTTTAACACTCACCAGTAGGCACATTTTTAGACCTTAGTACTCTCAAAATGTTGGTGCCCTGGGGTAAAACATTGTTATGCTCATCCTAGTTATGGCCCTTCTACTTCTTCAAGTGCTGTATCCAACTCCGAATATTGGCTATCATCATGGCAATAAGCCATGAGCAATGAAATGCAGTGGTCTTCTCTATGCCTTCTGCATCATAGTGTGACTCCCGCACCACTGATCCAGTTCCACTAGTCACTTTTTGGTCCTGAGTCCTTTGGGCACACAAAGTACTCATCAGCTCCAGGCTGGTATTGATGAAGCTGATGCCCTCCATCAAGATGGATTCACGTGGGATTTAATCCACTTGGGGACCATCACCCTTCCCTGTGGACTTTTTCACCCAAGGCAGTTAGTCCTCAGGGATGTCAAGTTAGTTGACTGTTGCCCAACAACTGGTGTTACATTTCTTCTTCTTCTTTGTCGTCAACTGAGGATAACAAGTCATATTTCTGATGAGCCAGGCGCCAGCCCATGAAAACATATGTCACAATAAATCTAGCTACTTTTAAAATCCAACACAGTTCTTTGTGGGTTTTGTGGAAACTGATGAAAATGGCTCCTCTACAGGCTGTCCAAAAATATAAAAGAATTTAGAGTTACTTGTGGATGGCTAGGAGGTTGTAGGCCAAGTGTATTTGATGTACACATGTGTATTGCAACTTATTAGCATCCCCAGTCAGTCAGTCAGTATTTATGGGTACCAAACTACTGAAGATGGTTAATGATTGCTTATGCGCTTGTTATTGCATTATAATTTCAACCACCAGCTTAACAAGGTGGTCTCTTGTGAAGCTCTTCCAAGAGAATGTCTCTCATTTATTACCTTGGAAAATGCCTGTCTATATCCTGCTATTTTTGGCTTTACCTAAACTTTGGAAGTCTCTCCTCTAAATAATACTGGCTGCCAAGAGCAGTAGGACACCCTGGATTGAACTGGACAATACTCTTGGCTCACTTTAAAAAGAGGTATTCCTTCAAGTGAGGAAAGATGTCTTGTTCACTATAGTATTTTGTCTTTCTTACAGTATCTGCCCATTTTGCATTTAATGTGCTTTTGTGTACAACTGGTGAGTGGATGGCCAAGACAAGTTTAATTTGCAGTTCTGATTGTTGAAGAAGTAAAGGTAAAGGTTGCCCTTGCTCTAGGGCATGACTAGATGCCGGAGCACATGGAATGTAGTTACCTTCCCACTGAAGTGGTACCTATTTATCTATTTTCAATTTCTTGCTTTCAAACTGTTAGGTTGGCAGGAGTTGGGACAGAGACGGGAACTTGCTCCATCATGCAGCTCTCAGGTCTCGACCTGCTGACCTTCCAGTTGTCATGTTCAGCATCTTGTCTTAACCACTAAGCCACCTCAGTCCCTTGATTGTTGAAGTGTATGACCCTTAAGGAAAATCCTACTGTGAGAGGGAAAACAGGTCAATCATAGGGAATGCATGTTCCTTTAAATATATGGTTTAGTCCTCGATGAACCCTACTGGCCAGAATCCTGTTGTCAATTTACATGTGAGCTGGGAATTTCCATAGAGTGCCTGCTGTGGTATCAGATGTGCTCTTGATTACATAACTAGTGCATATCTAGGTATGTAACTGCTGCTTCATTAGTTAGCAACAATTAACTTTTATAAGTGAGGCAATTTAACTTAACCATGTCCAAATCATAAACAGGATGCTAGACAATGTTTTCATATAACTGTCAACTATTGTCCATTTGTGGGACATTAGACATTCAGCCACATTCACAACAGTTTTGGTGGTCTGGTATGCCCACAATCCTGCCAACCTAGCAGTTCGAAAGCAAGAAATTGCAAGTAGATAAATAGGAACCACTTCAGTGGGAAGGTAACAGCGTTCCGTCCGCTCCGGTGTCTAGTCATGCCTGCCACATGACCACGGAAACGTCTGCAGAAGCAGACAGCGCTGGCTCTTCGGCTTAGAAACAGAGATGAGCACTGCACCCTAGAGTCGGATACGACTGGCTTTCGAGCAAGGGAAAACTTTACCTTTATGCCCACAATGTCATTGGGGTTTTCAACATTCCAGGGAAGGTACCTGCTTTAGTGTGTTGCAACAACAAGAGCAACAAGGGCAGGAGTCTTGCACCATGTCAAAGACTAATAATCAGCACAAGCTTTGGTTGACTGCAGACTTTTTGGGCTACAATCCACAAAAGTTTATGCCTTGCCAAACTCATTAGCATTTAAAGAGCTACCAAACCTCTTTGAGATTGTGTAACTAACATCTAGTAATCTGGAGTGCATTACAGACTCATGTGCATCCTGTTCCATCCAGCTACCTCCTCTGCAAGCACAAAATGTCCTATGCATAATTATTATTTTTTTGAGCAAACAATGGCCCACTGATGTGGTTACAACTAGGGTTAGTGCGAAGTCGCAGACTGTAACAGGGATTAGAAGTAAATCTCAAACTAACGTTCAGATGGATTGATACTCATCATGGTCAGCTACGACATTGGTTGTAGATGCACACCATGCTCAGTGTTTTAGCATAGAAGTGTGGAATTTCCAGCAAGAAAGGAAAAGGTGGTGATGGAAGGAGACCAAGAACCCAAGAATGGACGGTTACATCTTCACTGTGTTGTTACTAACCACAGAATCGTGCTTTCCAGCATATTGGAAAGGGATACTAGTCTACATGCCAAATCCCACAGAAGCATCATAAATCCAACTGGTTTCCAGATCCCACTGGGGAGTATTATCAAAAGCTTTGCCCTATTTACACACACAATAAATGGCAAGTGGATTATTGCTAAGAAAGCAGAAACTCCCGGGTGCCATCTTGCACTGTCAGATCACTGTAGGGCCTCCTGCCTTTGGTCTTTTTAATAAGAAGACAAAATCAAAATCAATTCCCTTATTTGTCTGGACAGATGCTTGGGATTATTTAGTGCCCTATCTCGACTGCAGCCATTTGACATCTGAGAAACACTCATTGGGAAAATCGAGGTTACATCTATATATCTATATACAATATTTTCTATAATAACCTTTAATGTTCAGCCCATTAACCAGTGCTAAATTAAATTGGAATTGTAATGGCATTACAGGGGGACATGTATTAAGTGGGAACATATGACAACCATGTGGGTGTCATATTAATCCATTATCATAAGTACTTTTCCAGTAAAAGCAAATCAATTCATAGTGACCCCCAACACTTAAAAGAAACTGAAACCCATGAATACAAATTGCAAAGCAGTGGAAGGCAGTATTTTATTCATCACACCGCCTTTTTCTGGTTCAGAAAGAAGCAGCTCTTATAAAAGAAGATGATACAAAAGACAGAGTGCTGAAAAGCAGTCGCCCAAGATGCCCTTATGCAAATTGAGAGGACCAAATTGTCAAATTTCATGGATCAGTCACGGCAAAAATGGGAGATTTCACAGTGAGACATAGAATTAATAACCAGAAGCAGCCACACAGAGAGACATACAGAATCGCATTTGTAAACAATGACATTTCAAGTGGGGTAGGCGGTTTTCCTGGTCTAGCAAGGGAAAACCACTTGTGTTGCCCATGGCATTATTTCTTAACAAATGCAGGTGTGCAATGGGATAAATATCATTCAAGGATCTAAGTCCTCACTTGTCTTATCCTCTCATGCATGAGAAAAGGAAAACTGTATACTGTACCTCTCTTCAACCATGAGAGGGTGAGATATTTTCTATTGGTCTCGACAAGAATTTTTGCATCTGTAAAGATGACTTTTTGTGGTACATGCAATGCAAATAAGACAGCAGTGCAAACTGTGCCAAACTATGCTATCTGCTGTTTTGTTTCATGGACTTTTATTAGAAGCATTGGATGGGTTGACTGCATCTTTTTGAAGTTGTGCTTTTATACTCTGTCTCTCTCTCACACACATTCACTCACTGTATGCACGTAGTTTGCTTTGTCCAATCTAGAGCTTAGCAAAATTTCTTTTATAGACTATAATTCCCAGGTACCTCTTGCTGTCTTGGCAACAACATGAATGGATGTTTGGTGGTGAGGTTATATCATGTACTTGTGAATTATACTTTATAATGAGGAAGCCTCTGGGTGGAAGGGCTATAGCAAGGGTCCTCAACGTTTTTCAGCTGTGGGCCAGACCATGCCCCCTCAGACAGCTGAGTGGGCCGGACTGGTGCCATAAGATGTGTCCACGGCTGTTGTAAATTTACAGATGTAGTAAACACATTCATGATGGCCACGGACTCATTTATGACTGTTGTCATAAACGTGTTTACACAGCCATAAATGAGTCTACCTCTGGTTCTGCTGCTACCGCGGGCTATGGGGGTGGCTGGAGCGAGGATGGGGACTAGATTATTTGGCACTGTGGGCTGGATCTGGCCTGTGGGCCTTAGGTTGTGAACCCCTGGGCTAGAGTGTCGGGTGGAGACTTGGAAGATTCTCATCCAAACTGAGCCACAGAACCTGCTGGACAACCTGCACCGGTCTCTCCCCTACCTATGTCTTGGGTCTGAGTCATAAGGCTGTTGTGAGGATAAGGTAGTGAGTAGGAGAACTGTGCAGGCTGCCTTGAACCCACTGGAGGGAAGGTAGGATCCAAGTGGAGCTAATAAATTAAACAACTTAAATATGCTAATCAAACAGTTCTCCAGTGGTTTTTGGAGAGAATCGGAAAGGAATAAAGGCTGATTGGGGGGGGGGGGAGATGATGTAGCACCTTTATTGCTTAGAGTATTAATAGCTTGTGAATATTACTTTTTGGACTACAGTCGTCTATTTTGATTTCCAAGCTCTGGTTGATTTGCCATTCTGTAGCTGATATACACATGAGTGCACTTAAGACAGCATGGTTCAGTGGTTGGAGTACTGGGTGAGGACTTGTGATACCTGAGTTAAAATCCTCCTTGGTCAGGAAATTCACTGGCAGACCCAGAGGAAGGTGGAACGATAACATCAAAGAAATATTAAAAGAACACCAAATAACACCAGTGGAGGCCGCTAGAAGTGCCAGAACAAGAACCTTGTATTTCGCTTGACACTCGAAGGGGTAAAAGTGGAAGGAAAGAAGAAGACCTTGCATTGGTCATTCTCTCAGGCTGATCTAGCCGACATGGTTGTTGTGAAGATAAAGGAGGCACGTGGCATTCTCAAATGGATGAGCAAAGAACCACAAATTGTAAAGCACATGACATTTAGAAAGCTAGTATACTTTGGTTGGCAAGAGCTGGGACAAAGACGAGGGCTTGCTCCATCGTGCAGTACCTGGGAATCGAACTCCGACCTTCCAGTCATCGAATTCAGTGTCTTAACCTCTTGAGCCACCATGGCCCCTAGCAGTTCAAAAACAAGAAATTGCAAGTAGATAAATAAGGACCACTTCAGTGGGAAGGTAAACAGCGTGCCGTGCACTCTGGTGCTGAGGCATGCCTGCCACATGTCCATGGAAATGTCTGCAGATGCAGACAGCGCTGGCTCTTTGGCTACAAACAGAGACGAGCACTGAACCCTAGAGTCTGATACAACTGGCTTTCGAGAAAGGGTGACCTATACTTTGGTTATGCCATAAGGCATGGAGAATTTAAATTGTCACAGCTGCTTCCTATGGAAGAAAAATACAGGAAAGGGAAAAATCTCCTTAGCTGAAGGGTCTGGGAGAGCAGTATGGATACAATATAAGGAGGACAAAATAAGCCCGGCTGTGTCTCAACCACACCTACTAGTTCCATCTACCTTCTTCCGATATTGTTTCCAAAAAGAACGTATTTTATAAAACTTGGCCCCTTCTCACAGATCTTGGAAGCTACACAGGGAAAACCTAATAAAGACCATTCTTGGCAGTTATCAGTGCAGGCTATACTGTGTCTATGGGAAGGGAGGTGACGGCAACAAGACCATTTAATTCAAGCTTTCAAACCTTGACAGGGTTCAAGATAGTAGGGTCAACAGCTTATGTCCCAACCCCATTGTTCACAATGAGTCAGAACTGACTCAAAGTTGGCCTTTGGCTCAGCTGGAATTTGTCCAGTAAATGTCTGTGCTTTCTTTTCTTTTCTTTGAGGGTAGTGTTTCTCAACTTTCGGCAGTTGAGTGCAAAGGTCAATCAGGACATAATTATTTCATCTCTCAGCCTAGCATTCAGGTGTCTGTAGTGATGGATCTAAGGGGCTGCGGTGGCTCAGTGGTTAAGAAGCTCGCCTTGTTAGCTGGAAGGTTGGAAAGTTGGCAGTTTGAGACCTGGGTACTGCATGACGGAATGAGCAGCTGTCCCAGCTCCTGCCAACCTAGCAGTTTGAAAGCAAAAAATTGCAAGTAGATAAATAGGTTTCCATGGGGAAAGACCTTGGGGACATGAAAGGAGACTCGTTCGGGCGTCCCTTGAGCGGAGTTCCTCTAGCAAAAATCCTTTCAACACAGAATAATTTCTGACACAAAATTATTATAGTGATAGATCTCAGCTTGTAAACCAAGCCTCAATAATGTTCTGCAATGATACAACTCATAGACAGTGTTACAGACGATACCCAAATCGGACAGCCCTCCTTTCATGAATATATTTATTAAATGGCCAGTTAGTGGATCAGGTAATTATTTAAAAGGGATGGTTTCTGAATCAGGAGAAGATAGGGAAAGGAGGCAGGGGTTGATGCTTGTCAGGAGAGCTCTAAAGACTTTGCATTTTTTTAAACAAAACAAAACAAAACAGAAAAGCAGCTGAAGAGAGAATAAATCAAGGAATATGCAGGTTTGTACAATGCTGATTCAGTATGTGGTAAGCACCATGTAATATGAAGGTGATAAGGTCTAAATACCATGCCTACAGTGTGTAAAAGGTTTTGGAGCCCATCACTGACTGGCCCATATCATTCTCTCCAAGCATTTTTGCAGTGATTGGGTCCACTTTTTTCTTCTAGTATCCACACCTCTCGGATGCCAGGGTTGCTATAACGCTCTTTCCCATGCACATTTTTGCAGGTTCCATTTGCTCTTGTTCTTCATGTCTCTGATAGGTACAATTTAGGTTTCCCCTCCCGTCCAGGATTGTGCCACTAAAAACCAATGATTGCTTTTGACCACGGAGGGTTTGTTTAGCTATTGACAATTCATTTATAAACTTTATCACTGCAAAGGAGGAGAAATCATTCTTAAAGCCAACTCATTCCACAGCCTTGGTAGTAGGCGACTCCAATTCCAGAGTGCTTTGAATCCACTCCAGGTTTTAGTCTGCTTTTTATAAGAGCTATCCAGGGTGCTGAAATCTCCAGATTCAGAACTTTGGATAGTTCCTATGAACTAAAGACAAATACCCAGAGTGAATTAACAGCACAACCACCCCACAAAATGGCATCAGATGTTGCCACTGGCTCGTGGCCATCGCCACATGTAACAATCAATAACGAATTATGGGAAACCATACTTTCAGAGCACATGCTTCTGCAGACAGCAAGCTACCATCCCTGTAAAAAGGATGTTTTGATATCTAAACTAACATACTATTTTTCCTACATGTAGAATTTATTTCAGACAGAGAAGCACATACGATGTGTAATTCAGGACTGTCTTGACATTTGATCTTGCAGCACTAAGAGGTGCTCTTAAGAGCAAGAAGGAACTGTGTGCAGTACAACACTCTGAATGCTTACAAAAGACATTCTTGCTTATCTGTAAGCCCAGAATGGCAGGTGTAAACTGACCACCCCATTAGATGCCACTGATTTTGCTACCACGTGGCCAGTGTCAGTCATTCATTGTATCACAAATAGGCAGTGCTGTCTTCTGCATAAACTGTTCCCTAATAACGGTGCCTGCAGCTGCAGCCTCATCTGCGCAGAAAGGGGCAATCCCAGCAAGCCCTGGGTGCTACTTATGTTTCCATGACTGGAAGAACTTCTGCTGTTCATAGATATGAATGAGATCCAGCAGAGGATAGAGATAGAATAAAAGGGGAGAGGAAGACGGCATTTGTAGATTTCCTCCTCTCTTCCTGAAGCCTTCATTGTTTTAACCGGTGTCCATGTGTTCCAGAAAGGATCTCCATGGCCAATGAAAAAAAATGGGGATTAATGGAAGATGATCTGCTCTGACTTCCATGATCCACCACCAAAAAGAGCAACACCGTAGAAGTAGTTAAAAGTGGACATCAATTTGCTTAAAATGGAGAACTGGGAATGAAGTTTTGCACTGTAAACATCCTTTTCCTTGAGAAAAGGGGATTGAGAGGGGATATGATAATAGCACTCTTCAAATAACTGAAAGATAATCGTAAAGAGGAAGGGAAGGGTCTGTTCTCCATCATCCCACAGTGCAGGATGTGTAATAACAGGCTGAAACTGTTATATCTGGGGGGGGGGGACTTCTTAATGGTTGGAGTCAACTGCCTTTAGAAGTGGTGAGCGCTCCAACACTGGAAGGATTGGACAACCATCTTTCCGATCTGCTTTGATTCTGACTCCTACACTGAGGAAGGACTAAAAGGCCCCTT
This sequence comes from Bradypodion ventrale, assembly GCA_035047345.1. Classification (NCBI taxonomy): domain Eukaryota; kingdom Metazoa; phylum Chordata; class Lepidosauria; order Squamata; family Chamaeleonidae; genus Bradypodion; species Bradypodion ventrale. The sequence continues at coordinate 6,647,373 of JAWDJE010000011.1, read as the reverse complement.
CCAACTCAATGATTCTATGATTCTATGAATTATAACACCTCTCACCTGAGGTGGAAAGGCTGTCAAATGCAGTGCTTCTTGAGTCTGCCATTCATGTGCTACTAACTACAAATGGGCAATCTCAAAGTACCTGATCTCTGTCTTGGTGGCTCTTGATCTTGGTCTGGAGAGCATCAAAAAGACGTTCAAGTGGAGAACTTATCTCTATAAAAGAGGATTCAGAACTATCCGCTTTCCATGGTCAATGGTATGCCATTAGTAGGATTCTGCTCACTCCTGACAGGAACAATTTCACAAATCTAGGTTTAGTGGAAATCTGCAATATTCAGAATCTTCAGTACAGTATTTATTTTTTCTGTAGCAGCTGAGGGTTGAGTCTTCGTAAGACAATTCTGGAGTAGAAATTGGTGTTGAAATGAAGGAACACCTCTAAGAGGAATGTTATGAGAAATAGCCAATTAATTGAGTCACTCATGGGTTTCAGAAACTAAAGTTCTTTCATCTTTTTTTTTGGGGGGGGGCTTTTCTTTTTTTAATTAAATTTTTATGCTATGGTAAACAGATGGAATGCATCTGAATGATTGTTATTTATTTGTTGCTGTCAGTTGAATTTATGCCTCTCATTTTACCATGAGCCACAAGACTTCATAAAAGTGTATCTTATTTCACTGATCTTTAATAACCTGAAAACCTGTAACACAAACCTGAAATGAAGCACCTCATATACTCCAAATTAAAAATAAATCAGTGACCTCAAAGAGGTTTTGCCTTCAAACGTGCTTTCATTTTAGCAGTTGGCTTTATATACATATAAACAAGGCGATACACCAGTAAATATTTCCAGCACTGGAGAGCATATAATGCAAAAGAACTTGTTGAACAGCTATTTATTCTGAGCACACAATTTAACATTTGTTTATGCACACCGTATAATTGCAAACCCTGTCCATTTTTCTGCTTGTGCTAAATATTCTGTGTATAAATACTTTTTCATAGTAGATAAATAGGGTTTTGATTTAGGCCTTATCACCTTCATATTACATATTCATTGATTTCTAAACTGCTTTAAACAGCTCAGTAGATGCGAAACATTATGAATTCTGTTTTGGCACCTTGGTATTAAATTTGCATATCAGGTCATGCACCGCTTGACATACAGGCGAAATTGCACCTCGGCTATTTTATTATGGCTCACAAAAGAGATTCAGAAACTGCACATGAGGCATCAAAAATAAATTAAAATGGGATAAAAGACCCAACGGTGGGTCGCGTTTCATTCTCGAGGGGTGCCTGAAACAGTTCACTTGTGCCTGTCCATAAGTAAGTTAAAACTAAAGCATAGTTTAATCACTATTTTTCATTATTGCTTTTCATCCTGGATTTTAATTGCTCAAGGCAAAAGAATGGTGGTGGTGGTTGTGATGACGACGACGACGATATTGACGGTAACTATGTTCTTGCTTGGGTTCTAAAGATTTAAGCTCATTAACTGCAAAATAATGCAAATAGCAAAGTAGTGTGTGACAGTAAGATTTATTATTTATTTTTAGTGGCAGTTCTACAGCACTTCTCATTTATACACAGCTTGAAACAGTTTAATATTGTAACATTTAATATGTGACACATTGAGACGTTCATCTAGATAGCTGGTGTATCTTATTATTTTATGGCGGGGTCTGCAAGATACCCACCCATGTGTAGACTTTAGAGAGTCACTGTTTGGGAAATTTGGGTTATAATGTTCACTGGGCTTTGTAAGGCTACCTATGGCACACCAACATCTGGAAGATCTCAGGTAGCCTTGGCCTTCCTCAATGTTCTCCACCAGAGATTTCTCACAGTCCTTTTAGAAGATGTCAAAGATGGAACACAAGAACTTCTGGCATACCTGTCAAGCACGGCTCTGGACAATACGGAACCTGCACAGAACGGTTCTGCGCAGGTCCATTGTATGCATGCGTAAAAGCCATTTACGCATGCATACAATGGACACGCGCAGAACGGTTCTGCGCAAGTCCATTCTATGGATGCATAGAAGGCTTTTATGCATGTGTACAACGGACCTGCACAAAACCGTTCTGCGCTGGTTGGTTCTACGTATGCGGAGAAGGGTTCTATGCATCCCCTTCTGCACTGAACCCTTCTACGCATGCGTAGAAAAGTTCTATGCATGCGTAGAAAGGATCTGCGCAGAAGGGGTGCACAGTAACTCCTTTTCCCCCGCTGCCAAGATCCGGGATAGCAGCAGCTCTGGGCAGGAAAGGACGAAAATCGGCGCAGAAATGCGGGAAATCCCGGCCAATCCAGGATACTTGACAGGTATGACTTCTGCATACCCCAGAGGTGTTCTATCATTGAGCCATGGTAGAACCATTTATAACAATAAAAGCAAGTGTTATGGAATGGTTCTATAGCAATAGCAATTACACTTATATACCATCTCTTAGTGTACTTTTCTGGGCAGTTCACAAAACAATTAACATTTTGCCCCCAACGTTCTGGGTAGTCATTTTAACGATCTCAGGAGGATGGAAGGTCTGAGTCAACCTTGATCCCAGTCAGGACTGAACTCACAATGTGAGCAGAGTTTTGGCTGGAGTACAGAAGTTTAACTAATACACCATTTATGAACCAATCTAATTCTATAGCCTCTATCTAAACAACAACAGGAATGGGTAGGCAATGTTCATGGTATTGTATGCTTTGATGCATGGAGGCTAATACACTTAAGGCTTTTTACTGTGTTTCCTACTCCTAGCAGAACATGCAATATTTGGAGGAAATCCATACACAGAACAATATAAAAAGGTTATTTAATATTTTGTGAGTACATACTAAAACCCTGACTTATAAATGCCTCGAGTTACATAAAATTCGACTTACATAATGATTTTATGCTAAACCCATGACCTGATTTACACAATTTCCTATGGGTTTGCTTCAAGTTACATAAAGATTCTTTTCCCTATGGGTTTGTTTCGAGTTACAAAAAATTGATTTAAGCAAAAGCATACAGAATGGACTTTTGTCGCAAGTAGAGGTTTTACTGTACTTAGTAACCTTTACCACCACTATCTCTGATAGTAGGAAATGTAGTAATTTTACTACTAATATCTCATACAACAATCGCCCCGTATAGCAACAAAATCGCAAAACAATTGTTTCGTACAACAACGAGCCCCATGGAACGGATTAAAATCATTGTATGAGGTAGCACTGTAACTAACAAATTCCAATCAATACTGAAATATTGTTATACCTGGGATACCTTGGAATCGTTATTTCAGGTGAGTCCGCACAGTGGTAGACATCTCTGTGATGAGATTCTGCACATGCTTATATAGTAATACCTCTTACAAAGTCCGCTTCGTACAACATCAAATTCATACAACATTGCCTAATTTCTTGAAAAAAGTTGCCTCATACAAAGTCGTAGTGACTTTGTATGAGGCATTGGGGTTTTTCGCAAGTTGCATTGTGCCTGGGCAGTATAAAAGGCAGGACACATGCGTGCATTGCTCTTGTGGGTTTTGTATGAGGTGAAGAGTGTTTAGGAGTGGTTTTGAGCATGATTTTGGATTTTTTGGTTTTTTTCCCATCAGAGTTTTTAGAAGCATTCCTGGGATTTTTGCAGCATTCTTCAGGTTCTTGGACAATCAGGGTTGTTTTATATGTTTTTGTACTGTATTTAGCCTTTAGACAATGATTTCTTAAAGTTCTGTCAGTTTCCTGTCTGTTTCCTTGGCTTTGCCCTTGTACTGTGCTGTTACAGTGCAATGTATCTCTATGGAAACGATGTTGTACGAGGCATCGCGGAAAGGATTTGGACATTGTATGAGGTATCGCGGCTAAGATTTTGCATGCCTCATACAAAGTCCAAATCCGCATAAAGTCCAAACTTGCTGAACCAAGTTTGGACGTTGCATGAGGTATCACTGTACTTTGTTATACTTTGTTGGATTCTGAGGCCAGCTATCTGCCATATGATAGCAATTAATTATCTGTGAAGTTTTTATGTTAATGCTATTTGGTATGTTTAAATTTTATTTTTGGCAGTAGATTTCTGGCCACATTAAAGATAGCCCAATTTTGTTTATTTCGTTCTTTTCAGTGAGCTTTCCTGATATTGTTCAGTTCTTAGAACGCAGCTCATCAAACAATTTAAACAAATAAGCAATTGCAGTTGTTCTGCACATACAATAAGACGTTGCTGCATTGCATTGATCAATATCAAATAATTCATTGCTTGGAAAGTTAAGAAGCCACCATGTCGAACTCACAGCAAATGGACCATGGCAACATTGGAAACTAACTGAAAACCAATTTTCCAGAAAAAAACAATATCAGAACAAGCAACAACAAAGGGACAATTCCTACTGGAAGAAAAACAATCCCCATATGTCAGAGATGCTTAAAGTATGACTTTGTCACAGGATGCCATATTACTCCTTAATATTCCTAGCATTTTGTAGAAATGCTTAATTTATGTTTATGTATTCTTATTCAAAATGTTAGTTAACAGCCTGTAGGGACCAGGTAATAGGATCTTTCCCCTTTCTTTTTTATGTTTATTAGCGACATTAACGACTGTTTCTGCAACTCTGCTACAAAGACTCATGCTAATGAATGCCAATTAATTCCAAAATGATTTTAAACAAAGGGTGATGAGAATAACCAATCAACCATGGCAATGTAAAGAGCAAGCAATACACTCTGACCTATTTTCTCTTTCCTTTCTCTGTTGCTTCTCCATTGACAGTTAGCAACACAGCCACCTATGGCTCTAGGCACACACATTTAGCACATACATGCCCATGCATACCTGCACATGTGCGCATATGCACACACATTGTCACCTCCTCCCCCTGAAAATAATATTCTGAAAAATTCTTTGAGAATTCTCCTTTTGAGAACAGTGGACGCAAGGTGAGGAATATTTGGTAACACTTATCCTTCTCCAGTTGTGCGATCAGGAAAAAGAAGAGAGAATTCCAGGGGCAAAAGTGGGGTGCTTCAAACCAACCTCTTTCATTGTCTTTCTGTCTTGCCCCATTGCTTGTTAGGCCCAGCCAACAGGAGCTACCCTTTCATTCACTATTCTCCTAACTAAAATGTCTCCAAAATTGCTTATAATTTGAGGAGGACTTTGGTGGTTTAGTGGTTAAGACGCTTGAGCTTGATGCCCGGAAGGTCAGCAGTAAGCAGTTTGAGACCAGAGTGCTGCATGATTTACTGAGCTCATCTGTCCCAGCTTCTGCCAACCTAGCTGTTTGAAAGCAATAAATTGCAAGTAAATAAATAGGTACCACTTTGGCGGGAAAAGTGACACTGGTCTGTGCACTTTGGCATCTAGTCATGCCTGCCACATGACCATGGAAATATCTGCAGACACAGGCAAAGCTGGCTCTTTGGATATAGATGGAGAAGTGCATCAAACCCTAGAGTGGAATAGAACTGGCTTTCGAGCCATGTCTACACATGCCTGTCTCACCAATCTCAGTGTTTGTGTGGATATTTGAGTTATTTATTTATTTTTCTGATTTATATTGCTGCCCAACTCTGAAGACTCTGGGAGGCTCACAGAAAATAAAACCAACCACATTTTAAAAACCAATAAAAACCTCATTAAAACTGACACCAAAATTTACTCCGACCCCTACAGATTAAAAGAGATTAAAAGAGGGAGAGAGTGTTCTTACTAAATCAGCCAGGAGGCAAGGGTCACCACATCGCTGGTGTCCCACACCTGCTTTGCCAGCCAGGGTTTTAGCCTTTTTCTGAAGGACAGCAACTCTGTCTGGAGATGCAGCTCAATTGGCAGGAGGATCCAAAGGGCTGGAGAAGACACCAAGAAGGCTCTACTTCTGGTGCTAGAGAGACGAGCCTCCCTAGCAGATGGCACAATGAGAGAGCCTCTCTGGTCTGCTCTGGTGGGATGGACAGATGTTCTCAGGGTGACGCGGTCACTTAAGTATCCTGGCCCAACAGGATTGCTCATCACGCAACAGGATCCTGGCCCAACAGGATTGCTCATCACGTAACAGGATCCTAGCCCAACAGGATTGCTCATCACAAATATCATGGGAGGAGAACGACAAAAGAAGACAACCAATGCCACATGAGAAAGAGGCACCCAACTAGCTGGGTTGATCAGAGCTAGAACACCTTCCATTTTTAAAGCTACAACACCAATAGCCCCAGCCCACATAACTCATGCTTGCAGGGGGGTTGTGGGTCTCATAGACACATCGTCTCCCAACTAATTCAAGCTCAGGCTGGGTCTCAGCTTCAGCTCTCCTACATCAGAATGTAAGACCGCAGTATCCTCTCTCATGCTGCAACTGCTGAGATCAACATAAGCCAAGACAGGAATACACTGAGTACATGAAACATCCTGTATAAATGATTAATTAAAACAGCATTCCAGGCTCTCTCTATTTTTTTAAAAATAAAAAAAAAATGCTTTAGGTAGGGCCAACGGTCTCTAAAAGCTAACCATACGAAAAAGAGCAAAGAAGGACAATATGTCAGCCTCCGGTGGAAATCATCACATGACATTCTGGTGATGTTCAGTGCTGTACAATGAGACCATGGCTTGTTTTAAAATGCTACCATTAGTTCCTCCATTTATGACTCCCTCCCCATAGCTGCTCAAAGATTTTCTAAGGGCTGGAGAGGCATTGTACACCTGGGTGGAATGAGAAGGAGGAGGTGGCAAGTTTCCTTTTGAACAATGCAACTGCTAACCAATGCAAAAACCTAATAATTAAATTACATTTAGCTGCCGGCTATTATTATTCTTCACTGGTCTCCCACCGAGGCAGCCACGGGTGATACAATTCCAGCAGCAATCTAGCAGAACACTTTTCATTGCCCGTGATTGTTGTGCCGAGTAAATTGGCTGGCATCATCTTTGACTCTAATTTGGGTTTTTAGAACAGTTAATTTGAACTAAAGCACCTATGGAAATGTCATTATCGGGAGGGGTCTGTGTTGGAATCCTCTTTTTAGTGGTGCTGCTTAAAATTGACTGAGCAATGATAGCTCTGTAGATGTTTCCAGAGTGTTCAAATGTGCCATTTATCAGTGATTTATCTGACAGTGTCAAAGGAGAAAAGTCTTCACATAACAGCGTTCTGACAAATGAATGCCATTGAGAAGATAGGAAGTTATTGCTATTATTAATTATAAAGGTGGCCACTCCTGTTATGCTGCAAATCTAAGGTAAATACATCTGGATGCAGCAAAAAATTATTTGATCCAATTAATAAAGTCATTAACCACAGATTATTAACGTGGGCGGTGTAACTGCAGCTTCCCCTTAGGAAAGGTTGTACAGTACAGACAATGCTGTTGTGAATATGAAGCCTGGGGGAAATGGTGGCTGCTTAACTAGGCACCTTAAAGTCATCCAATTGAATTTGCCAGGATAAGGTGTTTCACAGCTGAAGCGCAGCAGAACAAGGGGAAAACAATGCATGAGCCAACCTGGAGAAGGTTCATGAGCAACATTTGTTCATGAGTAGGTTCATTGAAGAAGATGGTGTCATGATCCTGGGTTGCTAAGCAGTGCCTATGCTGCATTTCTTTCTGTGTTTGCATTAATCTTCAAGTGGCTATGATGCTGACTGGGAGGCGGAAGGTCAGCAGTTCGATTCCCGAGTACTGCAGAACAGAATGAGCTCCCATCTTTGTCCCAGCTCCTGCCTGTTTGAAAGCAAGAAATTGCAAGTAGATAAATAGAGACCACTTCAGTGGGAAGGTAACAGCATTCCATGCACTCCAGTGTCTAGTCATGCCTGCGACATGACCACAGAAACATCTGCAGAAGCAGACAGCGCTGGCTCTTCAGCTTTGAAACAGAGATGAGCACTGAACCCTAGAATCGGATACAACTAGCTTTCAAGCAAGGGAAACCTTTACCTTTACTAAAATGTTTCGTTAAGTTGATAGTTAATCACTTAGTTATTTTCATGTGTTTAAAAGGTTGAGAAACCACCTTGTTGCTTGTTTAAAGCGCAGCTCTCTGAGTGCATTCCTCAGACATTCCAGAGGGATGATCTCACTGAGAGAGAGCCAGGGGGATGTTCAAACTTTTACTGACCAAGAGTAAACTCTTGACAGGGCTCAGTGACTTCTAGTGACCACATTCCTTAAGATTAGGTAACTACCAGGTGTATTCTACCAGAAATGATGGGGAGGAAGGGAACCTCTTAAACCTTTCTCAACCTTTCCCCTTTCTGGCCCTTGACCTGTTACATCACAGAGGTAGAGGGGGAAAGGGCAACTCCCACACACCTTTGGGAGACACCTGCAGGGACACAGGACTTTTCCATGATGTCAACATGATGTCCATGATGTCAAACCTGTGAGAACCTGGGACTTTCCCATTACCTAATACATTCCTAGGGTGGGGGAAAGCACTCATTTTTCCTTTATAAACCGAAGGTTTTTGCAGTTAAAATCAGTTCTGCGGAGCTGCTTAATTGCTGTTTCATCTGAAACAAATCCTGAAAAGGACATTGGCAGGATGTAGCCCAGCCGGGACTAGGATTCCACCAGAAGGAGATTCCCTGCCTGGATGCTGATGGACTATTGGAAATGCCTTGCCTAGACTTTGCCATTTTATGGGCATTTCCATACTTTGAAATATTTCATGAACTTTTGGATATTTCATGGACATTTCTGATACTTTGCCATTTCATAGACTGTTGGGGGGATCTTATTCTCCACTGGTTTATGGACATTTCTGATGGACTTTAGGGGGAATTTATTCTCTACAGGAATATGGACTGATTTTCCTTTACAGGTCTAATGCTTTGCCTTATGGATTATAATTTTGAAAAATAAAGTTCTGTTTTGGGACTTTAACATCTTGGCTTCTATTTGGGCATAACACTGGCACTTTGCTCTCTGCTTCAGTCATACTGCTACTACTTTCTACCACGCTACTATTGAAAAAAACCACACTCCCTGTGACTTGGTGAGTTAATGATTCCTGGGTCCTTGGCAGACGAGGCAGAGGCTGGAAAAAGGGAGATGTGGAAGATTACATCACATACAGCACTCTGTCACAACCAGTGTCTATTAGGACCCCACAGAAGTCGTTACAGATGGCCTTCCAGATCACCAGCTCCCAAAGTGTTTGAGACAAGGGTGGGCAACTTGGATAGAACCAGCCATCAGATCTGGTCCCAGAAACACAATGAGAGTTAATGAAAGTAGTGTAATACAGTGTTACATGATCTGAGTATTTGGTTTCTGTAAGGTGCTCATTTTATTCACCATTGGTGCTTCTGATTTTGTGCCCAACAGATGAACAAAATGGTGGGATCTTCTTCAAGGACCACCCATATCCACCTAGCAATGTTTAAAATATACCACCCTTGATTTTATGTTTTTTATACTTCACCAACATCAGTGATGGTGAACCTTGGCACTCCAGGTGGTCTTGAACTTCAAGTCTCAGAAGCCCTGATCAGCAGGAGTGCTGACTTGGGCTTCTGGGAATTGAAATTCAAGCAGGCCCATGCTGGCCCGGTGGGATACCAGGATGTGTCACCATGAACCCCTACTTATAACTTAAGGGGCCATGCCACCTTGGCAGTTTCCACTTTTGCTTCAGCTCCTCTCACCAGACTCTCCTCCACCCTGTGGGAGAAAGTCTGAAGTGCTTCAGCAGTGTGCAGATAATAATAATAAGGTTTGGATTGAAAAAACAACAACACAAAATTATTATTATTATCTCCGCACCACTGCCGAAGTGCTTTGGACTTTCTCCTGCAGGGCGGAGGGGAACCCAGCAAGAGGAGCTGAAACGGGAGTGGAAACTGCCGAGGTGGTGTGGCCCTTTAAGTTATAAGTAGGGCCACATGGTGACATGTCATGGTATCCTGCCGGGCCAGCACAGGCCTGAGTCCAAGAACACCTGGAGTGCAAGGTTCACCATCACTGACCTATATCTTGCTCTTATGGACATTACATTTTACATTACTTACATTTTAGTGCGTTTTCCCTAACTTGATCATTTCTACATCTCCACATTTTAACATTGCATTCAATCTAATTCACCAATCTGACCCGGACCATAAAGTGCTTGCATGCATTATTTTTGTTGGCAAGAATTTCAGACATTTGCTTTGGGAAGTGTGAGTGCATTTTGTATGTACTTACTCTCTCTCCAAAATGGTTTATAACAGGGGTGGCCAACCTTAGTGCTCCAGCTGTTCTTGGACTTCAATTCCCAGAAGCCCTGATTAGCAGGTGTGCTGACTTGGGCTTCTGGTAACTGAAGTCCAAAAACAGCTGGAGCATCATGGTTGTCCACCCCATCTCTAAGCTTCGCAAATCTTCAGTTTTTACAGATGAGATGGGTTTCTCTTCATCAACTCACTGCCACTTTTGACTTCAATGATTCTTTTTTCTTTGCCTCCACCTCCATTCAACCAAATTTTTCAAGTTACTTGGTTTAGTTTCTCTTCAGATAAAGGTTATGGAACTGGGTGGCTCAGCGGTTAAGAAGCCCGCCTTGTTAGTTGAAAGTTCGGCAAGTTGGCAGTTCAAGATCTGAGTACTGCATGACAGACTGAGCACCTGTCTCTGTCCCAGGTCCTGCCAACCTAGCAGTTCGAAAGCAAGAAATTGCAAGTAGATAAATAGGGACCACTTCGGTGGGAAAAGATCTTGGGGACATGAAAGGAGCTTCATTCGGGTGTCCTCTGAGCAGAGTTCCTCCAGCAAAAATCCTTTCAACTCAGAAAGCACCTTTGTGTGCTTCTGACACAATTAAAAAATAGTTGTGAAAGCAGGGGGAGGGGGCTTGCAATGGAGCATGAAAGGTTAAAATAAAATAAAAAATTAAATCTGTTATCATGACCTCCATTGTATCTCTCTCTACTCCACAACTACTTTAAAGTTTTTGTTTTGCTTTGTCCAGAGAGTGCTAGAATTCCAACTTATGGCATGATTAATTAACCCTAGCCAACATGTTTTGCATTCCACCTATTTGGTAGGGGAAGAGTTCCCACTGAGTGAGGAGGGGGAATTTGACCTTATTTAATCCTAAAAACAACCCTGGGAAACTGATGAAGCGGGACCAAGCTCAGCCAAAAAAAACCTTGCATTGAGTGGGAACTCAGAAGTTGGCCTCATTGCTCGAAAATCTCAAAGTCCAATACATTACAGCACATGAATTTCATCAGTTAATGACACAAGAGTAAGTAGAAGTGGAAAGTGGTACACAACAAAAGACAGTAATCAAGGCCCAGTCAAAGTCCTGCCCATCAAATGCTGTTGGGCTGCCACACCCCTCAGCATAGGTTATGGTGAGGAATCTTGAATTTGCAGTCTAACAGGACCTGGGCCAGTTCAATTCTTAGTCCCAGCTATGATGGATCCACTGACTCACTTTGTTTTTGTTAAGTCAATATTTATGTGATTCCTAGACCCTGAATAGGCTGAGGGTTGGAGTCCCTAAATGCAAGACCAACATGCTCAAGTGGGGACTGTTGGTGGACAACAACACGAACTGTGAATGTGGAAATATACAGAATCCAACTCATTTACTGGTCTACTGGTTACTGCCAGAAACATGCACCGATGAGGACTTAAGTTTGACAAAGCCAAGAAAGTGGCTTCATTTTGGCAGTCATGGGTTTGATCGGGACACAAAAGTAGAAGATGTGATTCCTATCAATTTGATGGGTCTATTTTAGTTAGGACTAATTACTGGACTTATCTGTAGGTCTGCAAGTTGACGTCTCCAGAGGAGACAATGCTTTAACATGGCAGTTCCATGCTTCTTCGGCAATGGCTGGCATTTCCTCAAGTCCACCTCTCCTTAACACTGTTTGAAAGACAGCAAGTTGCAAAGACACGGTAACAGAGAGTCCATTTTGCCACTGTAATGGATCTGCCACAGTTCCCCAACAACCCCCTACATACACGGTTGTCTTAAATCGAAACCAAACACACACAAATTAAGAGAAGGCCCATTGTTCATTTATGACCTCCATGACAGTCAGTGTGGCAGATGGGCCTGCAGCGTTTGGCAATTAAAGAGAGTTATTTACAGAAGTTATGTTTATTATGTATGAAGAGGGAAATGGTTCTATATTCAAGTCCTCAGTTCATTCTCCTCAGAGCTGGTGTCCTGAATAGTTGCGATACTGTGCAATGGGACTATCGCAAACGCTTGGTCATATTCTCACAGAAAACATGTCACGACATTCATCGAATTATGATACTTATGTATTTTCCTCTTCAAACATCCAAAGCTCTGACTCATTGAATAATAAAAATGCAGCATAGCCATGTTGATAAAGAGTGGAAGTGAAAGATGAGAAGGAGAGGTAAGCAGAGAATAAATAAAAATTGTGTGCTGTCAAGTCAATTCTAGGTTATGGCGACCCTTTCCAGGGTTACTCAGAGTACTCAGACGTGAATGAATGAATGAATGAATTCCACTTTGCTTCATAAGTTGGTACACTAAGATGCATTTCAGAGAAACAAACAGCAGACAAAGGCAGACACTCATTTAGAAAGAAAGCCTGAAATGTTGAAATTTTTAGATATAGAAAGTTGACCTGGGATGTAAACAGAGGATTTTAACATTTTCTACCTGCTGGATAAGTTATTTGTGGACATTTTGACACTGTTCCCCCTTAAGAATTCATTGGAGTGTTTCTATGCACAAAAGACAAGACTTCTTATGCAAAAATATAAAGGTTTTGCACGTTTTTTGCCCTCCTCCCAGCTTAAAAATAATAATTAATTAATAATTAAAATTATTTAAAAAAATAATGGCAACGCTGCTGGTAACAGAGTGATGGTCTTTTCTTGCCCACAGAGACACGAAAATCCTTGACCATTTTCCTTGAACAAAAAGCCCCCCCCTCCCCCCATGAGCTTTTGCTACGTTCTCAAATCAGACAAAGCAAAGCAATCACACTTATATACCGCCTCATAGTGCTTAGTGCACTCTCTGGGAAGTTCACAAGTTAATTAGCATTTTGCCCCAAACATGTTGGGTACTCATTTTACCAACCTTGGAAGGATGGAAGGCTGAGTCAACCTTGAGCCCTGGTATGGATTGAACTGACAATCTTTTGGTTGCAGGACAGCAGTTTAACCATTGTGCCAACATGGCTCCTTTAGATCTCCTTTAGATCCAAAACACTGTCTCGGGATGTAAATCTTCAGTTGTATTGTTCCTTATCCATCTCAAACAGATCTTGCAAACTCAAGCCTATGGTTCCTTTAGGGTGTTAATCCATCTCATGGTAGGTATACATTAGTCCAGCATTTTGGACATCAGTTCCTGGAAGCCTAAGTCAATTCCCCAAAGCACTGATCAGCCAATGTACTGACTTAGGCTTCTGGGACGTCCACCAGTGTTCCGCGGAAAATAGTTTGGGAATTGCTGTGATAAAATCAGTGTGAAAAATGCACAGAAAAAAATGGACAGCAAAACCAACAGAACACCCATCTTTGAGCCTAATATAAGCAAAGTATGGGGTGACAATGAAGGTAAGGTAAAGGTAAGGTAAAGGTTGCCCTTGCTCGAAAGCCAGTCGTATAAAACTCCAGGGTTCAGTGGTTGGCAGGAGCTGGGACAGAGATGGGTGCTCACTCCTTCTTGCAGTACTCAGGTCTCGAACTGCTGAACTGCTGACCTTCCAGTCATCAAGTTCAGCGTCTTAACCACTAAGCCACAAACAAAATTGAGTCAAAGAGTTTTCATGTCCCTTTTTAAAAAATCAGTATCTATTCATTACAGTCTGTTGGGGTACACAGAAAGAGCCTCTTCTAAGATTGTGGTAATTTTGAACCATGACCGGGCATACCCCAGGCAACAGCAATTTTGTGCTGGCTAATCTTTCTCGCACTAGGTTGGGCGAGAGGAACTACAGGATGAATTCTTCAAAAGGTGGCTTCATTTTGGCAGTTTCATGTCTGGCCTAGACGTGGCAAGAAGAAGAAATTACAACCTGTTGATGGCAGGGCAGGACATTGCATACAACATACGGTTTAATTTAGAAAGAAACTCTTCCGAGAAAGCCGTGGCCTGCTCATAAAATACAGTTGGGAAAAAAAAGTCACATCTCAGCGGCCAGCGGGAGTCAGCTGCAGAAAATATTGCACACAGTCTTCATATTTCAAAGATATTCCCCCCCCCCTTTCTTTCTCTCCCAGAAAACCCATTTGAAAGGGGCCCCCATGCACAGGGGATTGAAGCTAGACATCTGCCTTTCCCATGTGGACTCAAACATCCTCAATTAAGAAACCCCCGTGCAGCCGCTACTTTAAATGAGAAACAAACAGTTGCGGAAACTTCACCAATGTCATTAAGAGTGCACCATGCTGGCTTTATTAACAAAACACTCATTTGCATATTAAGGAAAATAACAGCCTCAGTGTTTACCTCTCAAAACACAAGGCGGTGCAAAATGGAAGGCAACGGGGCAGGCGGGTGGGGGTCACTAACAGAAGAAATGGTTGCTTGCTTAAATGATGGTTTTAAGCCAGTAGTTCCCAATGTGGGGTCCAGGCCCCACTAGTAGACTTTAAATCCCAGAAGCCAAAGTCAGTACATTGGCTGATCAGTGGAATTGACTAAGGCTTCTGGGAATCGAGGTCGAAAAACCAAAGGTTGGGAAACACTACTTTAAGCGTTAACCATTGCAAAACTATGAACTATAACCTAAGGGTCTAAAGCAAAAGCAAATCAATCACACTTATATAGCACCCCATAGTGCACTCTCTGGGTGGTTCACAAGTTAATTAGCATGTTGCCCTCAAAATGCTAGGTACTGACCTCGGAAGGATGGAAGGCTCAGTCAACCTTGAGCCTTGGTCACGACCGATCTCACAACTTTTTGGTTGCAGTACAGCTGTTTAACCACTGTCTGGCACAGAGGACCACATAGAGTTCTTCCAGGAATTGAAGAAGGAAAAGCAGCTGGCAGCACTGGAACTAAAATATATTTGGGATTGCATTGTTTATGAGCCTCCACAGGAGTGCCTAAAGAGCTGTAGGCCCCACTGTAACTGTAGAGAGGGAAACTATTTTGGTACAGTAGACCCTCGCATAACGACGTTGCTTGGTTCCCCAAGTAGCGTCGCTATGCAGAAAATGTTATTTGAATAACGACAAAATGTCATTATTTGAATAATGACGGTAAAAATACTGTCGTTATTTGGATAATGACGTTATTTGTCATTATTTGAATAGTCACGTGGGGAGCGTCGGAGCATCGTTAATAAAAAATGATGGTATTCGAATGCGTCGTTAGGTGGCGGTCCACTATATCTGTGTTTCAGCATTGGGTGGTGGCAAGGAAAGAGCAAAAGTGTGGGTGATAGCTCAAGCAGATACAATTTTCCACTCTTGATATAAACTGGGAAATAGCAGACTCAGATTTGCCCATCCCTGCTTGGAACTGGGTAGGTGGGGTTCCACAACAAAATTTCAAACCCTTTGTGATATCACCACAAAATTATAGCACTAGCAATTTGTTGTGTCCAAACGTTATATTGCTTTAATTCTTAAGACACCATTAAGTATTTGCAGCAAACACGCACCCTTTCTGCAAGGCGCCAAACTCGTATTGCGGTCAACGTAATCTGACTGGTTCTAACACAGGTTTCCCGCGTTATCAAAAGCCCGGGCAAATGTATCACTGTAACTGTGTGTATATAAGGAGCTACCTTGTCCCCTTATTCCCCAGTCCAAATAGTCTGACATGAGCTGATAATAAATCACTGTTGTTTAACCCCGAACTTGCTGTTGTGTTGCTGATACTCTCGAACTCAACACACTTACACTTATATACTGTCCCATAACACTTTGTGCACTCTCTGGGCGGTTCACAAGTTAATTAGGATTTTGCCTCAAACATGCTGGGTTCTCATTTTACTGATCTTGGAAGGATGGAAGGCTGAGTCAACCTTTTTTCCCTGTCAGGTTCGAACTCACAACATTTTGGCTACAGTACAACAGTTTAACCACTGTGTCACCTGGGCTCTTAATGGCTGTTTTGGATGACCATGTGTGTATTTGATGTTATAGATAAGTGTTCTGGAAACCGGAACTTGTAAAGGATGGCTTGAAACTTGTTGTTTAGCTGAATAAGTCACAACTAGAGTAGATCCATTTGAATCAATTAAATCAATTGAATCAATCTCAATGCTAGAGATCATTAGGGAGGGTATAGAAAATAAGTCAGCACATGTCATTTTGCCTCTCTATAAATCTATGGTGAGGCCCCATCTGGAATACTATGTACAGTTCTGGTCGCCATACCTCCAGAAGGATATTATGGAGCTGGAAAAAGTGCAGAGGAGGGCAACCAGAAGGATTAGGGGACTGGAACACCTTCCTTACCATCTGAGGCTGCAACGGTTGGGCCTTTTGACTCTTCAACAACGTCGTCTAAGAGGTGATCTGATTGAAGTTTATAAAATCATGCACGGTGTGGACAAAGTAGATAAGGAAAAACTGTGTTCCTTATCGCATAACACTAGAACTAGGGGGCACTCCATGAAACTTTTGGGTACTAGTTCTCAAACAAATAAGAGAAAGTACTTTTTCACCCAGAGGATCACTGGTCTATGGAACTCCCTGCCAGAAGAAGTGGTGACAGCTGTCAGTCTTGACAGCTTTAAGAAAGGATTAGACAAGTTCATGGAGGACAAGGGTATCCATGGCTATAATTATGGATACCTAAGGGCAACCTCCGGGTTGGAGACATAGGCAGGACATCTCTCAATAAATGCCATGTCCAGGGAATCCTAAGCAGGTGAAGGCATCTGCTTGGGAATAATACCCTGAAGCACATGGTGAGCCACTGTGTGAGACTGAATGATGGACTGGATGGGCTCCTGTGGCCTGTTCCAACAAGGCTGTTCTTATGTTCTTATATTCTTAACTTACAAAAGGGTTGACTCACCAAATCCCCATTGATTCAACAGGCCTGCTGTGGCTGTGACTTATCACATCACGTAATGGGTTTCCAGCAACTGAGCTACAAATAATGTGGTTACTGATAACAAATTCATGAATATATTTATTTGGCTATTTATTACAACGAGTCTGGAGTACAGTTACAGCTCGGGATGGGTTCCAAGTTACTTTCCTAGTCTAAAGAGCAATAATTTTGCATTGGTTTTTAAAAATCATTTTAATGGCATTTTTAGGGGCGGTTTTAACAAGAGCTTGTCAAATCTTCTGGCACTCTTCCATGCCACAATTTCAAACCTTCCGGCCTCAGTCACAAGCTACCCTCACAGTCTGTTGAACCCTAAAGTTTGTGTTTTATTTGTTTCTTTCCTTTTTAAAAATAGCCCAAATTAATAAAAAAACATGATGCCGGATCAAAAAGGAAAATTATCCCTTCCCTGTATCAGCTGCTTAGGAGAGAGAGAGAGAAATCGCCTGCCTGCAAAATTTCATTTAGTTTCCTATTTAAAACAGCAAGCAGAAAGAAGCGAAGTCTTTTTTTTTCCTGCAGTGATTGCCCTGGACTTCCTATTAATTTCAACAAATGACTGTAAAGGTTGTTTATTTTCCTCTTTAAAATGTTCTGGAGTGAGTTGTTTAAAGGTTGTTCTTTAGCTAAAAAAACCCCGGTGTTTCCGTTGCAGGAATGGAAAGCTAGATTGAGATCCAGACAGCTGTGCAGTCAGGTTGATGGCCCCAAATGGCCTACGGCTTGTGTTTCTTGGATGTCAGCGAGCTGGTTTTGAAATGGAGATACATGTGCTCAAGATGTCAGTAAGATCTCAGAAAAGTAACGGTAAAGGTCTCCCTTGCTTGAAAGCCAGCCATGTCTGACTCGAGGGGACGATGCTAATCTCCGTTTACAGCCAAAGAGCCAGCACTGTCTGCATCTGCAAATGTTCCCGTGGTGATGTGGCAGCCATGGAATGCTGTTTACCTTTCCCGCCATCGCAGTAGCTATTTATCTACTTGCAATTTCTTGCTTTCGAACTGCTTGGTTGGCAGGAGCTGGGGCAGACGGTGGTAGCTCATCCCATCACACAGCACACGGTTGACCTGAGCAAAAGGGCCCAATGCCCCTTTAGGACCACAGTGACATCCTTAGAGTTATTATTCAGTGAGGAGTCCGCACAACCAAGTCCATCTGCATGTAGTTTTTTTAGCCATTTGGATATCATGTCACCCGCTGGTTAGGCACCCTTCTACTTTTAACCTTGCCCAAGGGATCAAACGGAGGATGCTTTGGTGAGTCTTAGTCCTGGCCTAACATCATTGACAAGTGGTGGGCAATACTGCCTAGTTAGACCTCTCAAGCCCCCACAGCTCAAAAAGGTTCTCACCTAGCAGGGGCACAATGACAACAAATTTTTCTTAATATAGAGCAGGGGTGCTCAAACTACAGCCCACAGCACCTAATAATCCAGTCCATGTTGCCCTTGCCACTCATGGAAGTGGAAAAACCATGCCCACGCACGTGCCAAATGCTGCCATAAAGCACCCGCGGCTGTCATAAACACATTTACAACAGCTGCGGGTGCATTTATGACAACATTTTTGCGCATGCGCGGGTGCATTTTACTTCTGCTTCCATTGGGAAGAACCACATGACTGGCCTGCTCGACCACGTAACCGGCCAGCAGCCCAAAAAGCTGGGGCAGCCGTGATATAGAGGACACCTCTTAACCCAATGAGAAACTCTTAGCTTCACATTGCTGTGACTGGAATTGTAAGATCCTCTGTATCCAAGAAACTCTTTGCAGTGAATGCTGGTTAATTTTTTTAAAAAAAATACCCTGAATGTTACAACCTCGTGGCCTGTAGTTTACTCTGTCTCGTTGTCATCTCAACAATTCACAACAGAGCACAAAGCAGCAGTATGAGTGAACACTTGATGTGTGTGAAATTTCTTTCTTCACTGTTTAGTCAGGCTCCAGCCCCATAGCTATAAAAAAGTTATAGCCAGATATAAATGAAAAGGTTATAGCCCTATTGCAAAATGAATGAAGTCATACCATGTTAAGTTACAGTCATAACAGAATTTAGTTATACCTTAGTTATAGCAGAAAGGAATTGATTACAAAGCTACAAGTTATTATTATTATTATTTTAGTAGCAGTTTCCAACTCTTGGATGTTGGAACATGCTTTAAGATCATGGTCACTCATGCGCGGCTTATGGTCACTCATGCACTGGCCACCTCCAGACAAGATTATTGTAATGGCGCTCTACATGGGGCTGCCCTTGATTACCTTTCGGCGGCTGCAAATGGTTCAAAATGCAGCAGCCCACATGGTGATGGGGTGTGGGCATTATGCCCATGCCTCACCCTTGTTGTGGAAGTTTCATTGGCTGCCAGTGTGCCTTCAGGTGCAATTCAAGGTGCTGGTTATTACCTTTAAAGCCATACATGGTAGTGGACCAGGTCACTTAAGAGACCATGTCACCCCAAGGATATCTGCCCGTCCCACCAGAGTGGACCGGAGGGGCTCCCTAATGGTACCAATGGCTAGAGAGGCTCACCTCTCTAGCATTTGAAGGTGGGCCTTTTCGGTATGCGCTCCGGCCCTGTGGAACCTCCTGCCGACCGAACTATGCTTCCAGTCAGAGTTATTAGCCTTTAGAAAACTCCTCAAAACTTGGCAAGCCCAGGGGGTGTGAAGTGCTGTCTGCTGTCTGTGGAGCAGCTCCCCCCCCCCCCCGGTTCATATGAATGGCCATCTGGGTTTTAGCTTTTAACTGTTGTGAATGTGGAGGGGTATTTTAATAGTTTTTAATGCTTCTATGATTTTAATTGTTATTGTGGGGATGCTTTTCTATTTTAGTATTCTTATTGGTTAGACTGTAAGCCGCCCGGAGTTGCCTCGGCAAGGGGGGCGGCAATAAAAAATGAACAAAATAAATAAATAAAATTAATTATTATTTTTTGCAAAGAAATCTGAGGGGAAACACTCTCTGGGAACCATCAGAAGGAGCACTAACCACTGAGAAACAAAGATGGCAATGAAACGTGGGCAATGCTGGAAGAAGAAGCTAGCCACCATGCATGTGTAGGCTGATTTGACCTTCCTTTTCATGCTGAAAACACTCAGGTTTTTAACCCACAGCTATCCTCATAGAAAGTTTAACTTTGCCCCAGTGACAACTTCAGAAACCAAGGCTTCACAGCACAGGGAGATATGAAAGCAATAAAAACCAAACATACAGACACACACCAGAACCCTTCCCCTAATATTACTAAAACTCATAGAATCATTGAGTTGGAAGGGGCCTTTTAGGCCATCGGGACCAACCCCCTACTTCATGCAGGAATCTGAATCAAAGCAGATATGACAGAGGCAGTGGTGGGATCCAATTTTTCTCAACGCTAAACATACCCCAGTTCCTTCAGTCGTTTCTCCTAGAGCTTGGTTTCCAGTCCTCTGACCATCCTTGTTGCCCTTCTCTGTACCTGCTCTAATTTGTTTGCATCTTTCTTACAGCGTGGTGCCCAGAATTGGACACAGTACTCTAGATGTGCTCTTAGTGCTGAATAGAGATGGACTAGTACCTTATGGATTTTGGAGATTATACTTCTGTAAATGTAATAGTTAGCCAACTAAATATCTTTAATTCATGTTCTGGACAGCTGTCAGAGTATGCATTTGAACACTTTATTTCCTTCCTTCCTTCCTTGGTAAAGGTAAAGAACGCCCTTGCTCGAAAGCCAGGTGTATCTGACTCTTGGATTCAATGGTCATCTCTTACAGCCAAAGAGCCAGCGCTATCTGCATGTGCAGACGTTTCTGTGGACATGTGGGAAACATGCCCGAAGCATCCACGGAACGCTGTTTACCTTCCCACCAAAGTGGTCCCTATTTGCCTACTAGCAATTTCTTGCTTTCAAATTGCTAGGTTGGCAGGAGCTGAGACAGAGGCAGGAGCTCACCCCATCATGCAGTACCTAGGAATTGAACTCTGACCTTCCAAGTCAGTGAGTTGTTCAGCATCTTAACCACTTGAGCCACCACAGTTCCATTCCTTCCTTCCTACCAACCACACATTTCTGCATCATCATAAAAGTCTTTTCCCTATATGTGATTGCATTTTCGAAACAACTATTTTAGCAAAAAAAAGAAGAAGGTAGAAATTATTCTAAGTTGTTTGCTCAGGCAGATCTGTACCCCCGCCCCCAGGCAGGTATCTTTCCTCCTACAGGTGGACTGCACAGCTTGTCAGGAGGAAGGAAGTGTGGCAACTTTATGGCACTAGATGAGAAGAGCTGTTAGGTGCGAAAACAGGGTAAGATCCAGTCAACACATCGTAGCAGATTAAGATGGCAGATGGTAAGGGTGGATTTTGGAGGCTGAGCATCTTTGCAGTGTGGGTGAGGGTATATATGTTTTGAATGTTCGACTCACATGTTGAAGAGAAAACAAAACTTCCCCCACCATATAGAGTAAATTGGTAGATCAATGGCCTCAATCCAATTGATTTTACAGTTGCCAGGTGTCAAAGTGCTGCTTGAAGGCTCTAAGAATCATTGTGCTTCTGTAGGCTTCCAAAAAAGGGAGGCTAATGTCACGGCGAGTGATGCTCCAGAATAAGAGTGTATGGTTTTTATTTTTATGGTGGTGTTAATGTTTGGGCACTCATTTAGTCTACATTCCCAACCAGTGCTATGGCTCACTTCGTCTTCTTCAAGTGCCATATCCAATTCCAAATATTGGCTATCATCATAGTGATCAGCCATGAAGATTGTCCTGGGAACAATATAATACAGTGGTCTTCCATTTGCTTCTGCATCGCAGCATGATACCTGATTCCACTAATTCATTTTCACAAGTCGTTTCTGGTCCTGATCCCTTTTGGCACACAAAGTCCTCACCAGCTTCAGGCCAGGATTGATGAAGCTGCCCTCCATCAAGATGGACTCAAGTTGGATTCAATCCACTTGTGAACCATCAACCTTTCCTGTGGACTTCACCACCCAAGGCCACTAGTCCTCACGGTTGTCAGGTGCGTTAACTGCCACCTGACGATCTGTGTTGAGTTGCTGACAGTATGGTCTTCCTAGGGTTACTCTATATTGGGGAGCCAGATGTTCTTGGACTTCAATTACCAGAAATCATGATCAGCATATGTGCTGACCTAGGCTTCTGGTAACTGAAGTCCAAGAACACCTGGAGAGCCAAGTTAGAGAAACCCTGGACCATAGCTATGGCTCACTGAGTCAATGCAATGGAATTTCTGTGCAGTTAGTGTGCATATTTGTTTAGGAGGTAGTACAGGAGATCCATTCTATCATTCAATCGCCCTCCCTCCCCTCCTCTCTCACTTACACACACTATGTGGAATTCTTGCACATGGGTCTTCCCCCAGGGGTCTCACTCATGGGTCTTGATCCTGAAACCTCAGGTAATAGGAAGCTGATGATCTGGCATTCCCTAACTAGAAATTCCAATTAGAATAAATCCCACTGAATCTGAAAGATTGATGTAAACATTTACTCATCATTCAGCAATAGATTCAGTGGGACTTCTCCAGTTGGGAATGCCAAAAGGCTCACATATTTGTAGAACATATCCAACAGTTTGCCTATGTACCATTGACTTGAAAAGCTCCAACAAGAGGGACTCCATCATTCCTCCTGGTATTTAGTTCTGCTGCTAAACTTCTTCATCAATGTCCCTTCCTGTAAATTAAACCTTTTGGCTACAATCCTGATGGTATTCACGTAAGGTTTTGGATGGACTGGCAAGGTTAATTGTGAATAACTGACAAGGTGCCCAGGAGCACTTCAGTTGCCTAATTAGGCACATGACAAAATATTCAATGAATGTGCCCTAGCATCTCATCAGTTAGCCACAGCAAGTTAAGCAAACCTTACACTCCTGACTTGTCCCATTGGCTTGAATTCCTCACTGCAGTGGTACTCCAACTTATCTCTCCAGGTACCTTTGAACTACAAGCCCCAGCAAGTATAGCATACCCGTCAAGCGCGGCTCTGGAAAATATGGGAAATTACTGCACATGTGCAGTCACGCATGCTCAGCAACCCGTTTGTGCATGTACAGAACCCATTTGTACATGCGCAGACCCCTTTGTGCATGTGCAGAACACCTTTGCATTGGGCACGCATGCACAGTAACCCCTTTCCCCACCGTTCAAAATACAGGATGGCGGCGGGAAAGGAGAGGAACAAGCGCTAAAATATGGGAAATCCCGGCCAATCCAGGATACTTGACAGGTATGAGTATAGTCCATGATAAGGGCTTCTGCACATTGTAATACAAAAACATCTGGAGTCCCAATCATTGCCCTAATACAGGGGTTGCCAAACTTGGTGCTCCAGCTGTTCTTGGACTTTAATTCCCAGAAGCCCAAGTCAGCACACCTGCTGATCAGAGCTTCTGGGAATTGAAATCCAAGAACAGCTGGAGCGCCAGGTTGGCCACCTCTGCCCTAATATCTCACATGAGACCTGGGAGGAATCCGTTCAGTTTGATGCCACTTTAAGCATTATTGTAAATCTGAGAAATGGGTTTGATCCACGGAAGGCGGAAGCTCATGTCTTCTTGAAAAATGGTGAGCCACTGTGTGTGACAGAATGCTGGACTGGATGGGCTGTGGCCAGTTCCAGCAAGACTGTTCTTATGTTCTTATGTTCTTTATTTTTGTCTTTTTGCTTTGCTTTTTGTCAGATATATTTAGGCATCCTGACTGCATTTTGTGGAATCTTGAGAAAGTTAGTCTGAAGAGATATTTAGGATTCTCTGCTAGGCAGCTCTATGTCTTCCCCTGATCTACAGCCCCCAAATCTTAACAATTTCATCATATATAATCATAGAATAACTGAGTTGGAAGGGGCCTCTTCGGCCAGAGGTTCCCAACTTTTTCACACTGTGGGCCTGACCCCCCCCCCCGGACAGCTGAGAGGGCCAGTCATATGGTACCTCCCACCGTAAACGCTGTCAAAAAATGCATCCATGGCTGGCGTGAGCGTGTTTACGACAGGCATGGATGCATTTACACCAGTGTTTACGATAGGCACGAGCATGTTTACACATGCATGGGCATGTTTTATGGCTGTCATAAATGTGTCCGCTTCCACTTCCGCTTCTGGTAGCAGCGAGAGCGGCAGTGGGCCACATGAAACAGTGCAGACGGCTGAGTCTGGCCCATGGGCCATAGGTTGGCTACCCCTGTCTTAGGCCATTGAGTACAACCCCTTGCTCAATGCAGGAATCTGAATCAAAGCAGATATAACAAACAGCTGTCTGTGCAGGTAGTTGTGTCAATCTAGCATTTCTGGGGTTTGTCCAGTTATCTTTTGAATGCTTCCAGTGTTTGAACACTCACCACCTCCCGAGGCAGCTGGTTCTACTGCTGTACTGCTCTAACTGTCAAGATGTTTTTCCTAATATTTAGCCTATATCTGGTTTCCTATAGTTTCAGCCTGTTATTACGCATCCTGCACTCTGGGATGGTGGAGAACAGGTCCTTCCCTTCCTCTTTATGATTATCTTTCAGTTATTTGAAGAGGGCTATTATCATATCCCCTCTCAATCTCCTTTTCTCAAGGAAAAGGGTGTTTGCAGTGTAAAACATTATTCCTAGTTTCCCACTTCAGGCAAATTGCTGCCAACTTTTAAACACTTCTACGGAGTTGCTCTTTTTAGTGGTGGATCATGGAAGTCAGAGCAGATCATCTCCCATTGATCCCCATTAATGGTCTCAGGGTTCCGTAAGATGGAGCAGTGAGAGTAAAAACTGGTATCAAAGTGATACAACCATAAAGGTGTCGATCAGGGGTTCCCAACCTTTTCATGCCATGGACCAGACCACGCACCCCGGACAGCTGAGGGGGCCAGTTATGTGGTTCCTCCCGCTGTAAACGCTGCCGTAAAATGCATCCGCGGTGTCATAAATGCATTTACAACAGCCACAGGTACACTTACGGCAGGTAAAAGTTTCCCTTGCTCGTAAGCCAGTCGTATCTGACTCTAGGGTACAGTGCTCATCTCTGTTTCAAAGCCAAATAGCTAGCGTTGTCTGTTTCTGCAGATGTTTCCGTGGTCATGTGCCAGGCATGACTAGACACGGGAGTGAATGGAACACTGTTACCTTCCCACCAAACTGGTCCCTATTTATCTACTTGCAATGTCTTGCTTTCGATCTGCTAGGTTGGCAGGAGCTGGGACAAAGACAGGAGCTCATTCCTTCCTGCAGTACTCGGGAATCAAACTGCTGACGTTCTGCCTCCAAGTCAGCATCTTAGCCACTTCAGCCACTGCAGATAGGTATGGGTGCGTAAATGTGTCTGCTTCCAGTAGCAGTGAGAGCGGTGGTGGGCCACATAAAATGGTACCACAGGCCAGGGCCGGCCCATGAGCCACCCTTCATGTAGATAAATCCCTCGATCCTGGAACTTTTGGGAATGTTGTCTATTACTCAGAGAGGACCATGGGGCATATGTTAGGTCCTGGATGGCAGGAAGGTAGTGCTAGTTGGAGGCCTAAGCCCCTGAAGCGGGACTCCGTCAAGGAGCATTACTAAAGGAGGTATGTCTACTGCAGCCAGAGGTCTCTTGATGAGCACCATCATCTGGCCTTCATTAAGAAGCATTGCAAAAGCAGTACTTCTCACAGTATTTACAAATACGAACCACATGGCGCAGCCTTGTAATGTTGCATGAAGAACGAGGCTCTGGGTTTGGTTTTGGCCTCGTTATTTTATTTTATTTGAAATATGAACCAGGCGAAGGGATTTCAGCCTAATGCTTGTTCCAGTCCATTTTTCTCCATCCCCTGAAGTTTTTAAAAGCATGGGGGGGGGGGGGGCGCTCACATATGGAATGAAAGATTCACCCGCAAGCAGAGTACATAATGTAACATTATTTGGCAAACTGATGTTAAAATGA
This sequence comes from Bradypodion ventrale, assembly GCA_035047345.1. Taxonomy (NCBI): domain Eukaryota; kingdom Metazoa; phylum Chordata; class Lepidosauria; order Squamata; family Chamaeleonidae; genus Bradypodion; species Bradypodion ventrale. The sequence continues at coordinate 6,621,475 of JAWDJE010000011.1, read as the reverse complement.
GGAACTAGTTAGCTTAGGCCTGCGATGGCGAACCTTGGCACTCCAGATGTTCTTGAACTTCAATTCCCAGAAGCCCCTGTGAATTCACACGAATGGGTTTACTGCGATTCATCCAATCCACATCGCCCTCGTCACTCGCGGAAGTAAAATGTGCCTGTACGGAGGAAGGGTTAACCTGGAAGAGCCTTAACCATACGGGGATGTTTTACTTCCGCTTCCGGAAGCGATGAGGGCGGTGTGGGCTGAATGAATCACAGTAAACCCATTCGTGTGGATTCTCAGGGTGTTTGGGCTTCTGGGAATTGAAGTCCAAGAACATCTGGAGTGCCAAGGTTCGCCATCACGGGCTTAGGCCATTTCTTTTGTTTCCTGTTTGTCCCTCCATTCAATTAAAACAAATATTTTTAAAAAAACACACCTCAAACCGACTGTGCCTGTAAAATTTTATAAGTCGTATACAAAGCGCCTTGCATTTACAGCTTGGGTTGAATCAATATGGTTATCTACCTGTCAATTTTTCATGCTCTTTAATCCAGAAAGACTGCAGGTCTCTTCCTTCCATCCTTTATATAGCTTGCTGAGGAAGTACTAAGCTAATCAATATATCCTGTGATAAGGGGATGATTTGAAACACATATAACAAAAGCTTATCATTTCACTGTACACTGAACCTGTCAAAATGTTTTCTTAGAAAGGATGTCATGGGAAGCTTCCCATCTTTCATTGCTTAAGTGGGTGGTGACAGTAGCATTATGGGACCTTTAGTATTGCACATTGGGGTGGATGCCTCTCTGTTCTGAAGCATAATAATCTTCATGGGCTTCCACAACAATTCCTAGGTAGCAAATGGCAAGCAAAGTGGGCTTCATGAGGCAGGCTTGAAATCTTCCAAAGGCAAGTACAGTAAAACCCCGACTTTCAAATGCCTCGAGTTACATAAAATTCGACTTACATAATGATTTCGTGCTAAAACCATGTCCCGATTTAGATGATTTCCTATGGGTTTGCTTCGAGTTACATAAAGATTCTTTTTTTCATATGGGTTTGCTTCAAATTACATAAAAATGTCATTGTTCCTATGGGTTTGCTTCGAGTTACATAAAAAAATTGATTTAAGCAAAAGCCTATGGAACAGACTTTTTTTGTCAGTAGGGGTTTTACTGTATTGTTACACCAGTAAGACTGGTGCTGACACATTTTTTTCCTGAGGTATAGGTAAAGCTGCTTCTCAGTAGAATTAATTGAACAAACTCTTAGGAATCTAGTGGAGACAGCAATGGTTTTTCCTTGTTCTGCCTCTCTGAAATACCTTATATCTTACGCTGACTGGGAAGTGGAAGGTCAGCAGTTCGATTCCTGAGTACTGCAGGACGGAAATGAGCTCCCGTCTTCATCCCAGCTCCTGCCAACCTAGCAGTTCGAAAGCAAGAAATTACAAGTAGATAAATAGGGACCACTTCGGTGGGAAGGTAACAGCGTTCCGTGTGCTCCGGTGTCTAGTCATGCCTGCCACATGACCACGGAAACGTCTGCAGAAGCAGACAGCGCTGGCTCTTCGGCTTAGAAACAGAGATGAGCACTGCACCCTAGAGTCGGATACGACTGGCTTTCGAGCAAGGGAAACCTTTACCTAAGGAAAAACTATTAAGGAGAAGACCGCGTCCCTCCAGCTGATGCTGCTCCTGGGGCCAACCCCTCCCTTGGCCCGGGAGGGAAGAGAAGCCAATGGGGCTGGGGCCAGCGAGAAGATCACCATCCTACGTCCCTCCAGCTGATGCTGCTCCCGGGGCCAACCCATCCCCCGGTCTGGCATTGGCCACGGGGGAGTGACGAACACCTGGGCTCCCAGCAGCAAGTACTCCAAAAGCTGGCGGCCGGTGGTGCCCAATCAAGCCCTCTCGCCTGGTCCGGCATTGCCGCTGGGGAGTGAAGAAGACCTGGACCTGGGCTCTGTCATGTTCGTTGAGCCTGGCTCTAGTTAAGGGTGTTATTTGTATTCTTTATATTGTTGATTATGTACTGCTATTTTGTATTTTGTGTACCTATATTATTGCTGTGCCATTGTTGTTTTGATATTGTTGGTCTCCCGCTTCGAGTCGCCTTCGGGCTGAGGGAAGGGGGGTACAAATAAACCGATGATGATGATGATGATGATGATGATGATCATGATCATGATCATGACGGAGAAGGCTCTAGGACCATGAAGGTGAACCTTGGTGCTCCAGGTGTTCTTGAACTTTGATTCCCAGAAGCCCAAGTCAGCACTCCTGCTGATCAGAGCTTCTGGGAATTGAAGTTCCAAAACAGCTGGAGTGCCAAGGTTCACCATCCCTGCTCTAGGACATATTTTAAGGCAATTTCCCCTACTGGCTGCTTCTAATTTTTGGGGCCAAATATTTATACCATCCCAGGCCACTGGCCATTCTAGATGGACCTAACCTGAGTTTTAGTCCAAATATCTGGAAGTGCAAGGTTGGAGGAGCCTAATCTATGTCCTATGTTCAGAGCAGGCCCACTAAGCACCATGAATGTCCATCTGAACCTAGATTTTGCTAATTTTGAAGACAGGTATCACCATTTCCATTGCCAGTTTTCATTGAAGCTTGAATATTTTGCATCAGTAATACAACAACACCCCCAATGGCCAGCTGAGTCTAACAGATTCTCTGAACCAATTTGGAAGATTAGCGTTGGATAGGTTAGAGATATTTAATGGGGGAAACATGACCATCATTATGTGTTTGGGGATCAGCTGAGAAGCTTCCAAGAAGTCCTCAAAAACCCTTGGAGAACCATTTGAAAGCAAGTATTGGAGGGATATTCACGTGAAACATGGGTCTGTAGAGGTATCCTCTCAAAAATAAAAAAGCTCTATTAAATAGTTTTGATCTTTGTGGTTGAAAATAATTGTCTGAAACCTAATTGGGCCTTTAAACAGCTCTTGTCGGAATATTTTCCAGATTCTTTTTTGGACTGCCAAACTACCCTGGACTAGTTCCCATAGACCTGATATGTCTGTTCTTTAATCAGCATGCTTCTTAATTTGCACTCAGCAGCCAAGTGGAATGTGCATGAGACACCCTGCTGAGGCAGTGGCTGTGAACTAATTTGTAAGCATCTGATCCCTAAAAGGCTTAAATGCACCAAAGCACATCAAGACTGTGGATTTAAGCACAGCAACCAGTAGATCTGCCACCAGAGTGGTCTCTAAATCGCTTGTGTGCTCAAGGATATACATTGGATTTAGTGGTATAACTCTTGTAACGGAGTCCATTCAGCTAGAAGAGCTGGCGTATCTGCCACAATTCAAAGTGCTGGGTTTGTACTTCAGAGACTTGAATAACTTGAGTGCAAGTTGCTTGAAAGAGCTGCTGGACTCATTTGAGACCATCTTTAAGCCCTTGGGTGTGTGAGTTCTAGCCCAGACCATGTCAGTGGCTCAGTGGTTAAGAAGCTCACCTTGTTAGCTGGAAGGCCGGCACATTGATAGTTCAAGACCTGAGCACTGCATGGCTGAATGAACACCCGTCTCTGTCCCAACTCCTGCCAACCTAGCAGTTCAAAAGCAATAAATTGCAAGTTGATAAATAGGTACTACTTTGGTGGGGAAAGATCTTAGGGATATGAAAGGTGCCTCATTTGACTCTATTTCCCACCCCCGCCGGCTTGTCTAGCCATATGGGAGTTATTTGGCCTGTCAGTCCTTTCTAGTTCAGTTCTTTTTAGTTTTTTAGTCATTTTAATATGGGTGGAGGTCGGGTGAGGGCAGTTTTATAGGGTTTATGGGGTTTGAAAAGTAATTTTTGGACAGGGGTTCTTAACTGTATTTGTTTTATTTTTTATTTTTAAACTGTGTTTTATTTGATGTTGCAACTGCTATTTTTATATGTTGTTATGCCGCTTTGGGTCTCCCTCGGGAGAGGAAAGCAGGATATAAATGACATAGATAAATAAATAAATTTGGGTGTCCTGTGATAGGCAAAACTCCTTTCAAACCAGAAAGCATTTTTGTGTGCTTCTAACATTCATTCATTCATTCATTCATTCATTCTCTCTCTCTCTGAGAACCAGTTCTTTCAGGACAAACAAATTGTCCATTGGATTAAGCCCCAGAACTGTTTTAGTGGTTTATTTGATTTTCTTCATTCTGTGACCAATTTTAACACACATTTTAATTTCCAAATGTTCTTTCTACCATCAAAGAGGTAGAATAGAGGGATTTTGTAACTTTCACACAGAATCTGCCCAAAACCCACAGATTACCAGTGCGGCCAGCTATTTGATTTTTTTTCCTTACATTCACATTGCTGTTCTGGGACTTTGCCCAATGGCAATAGAAGCATTGAGGAGGGGATGATGAGGAAAGAAATTTCATATGACTTATTAATTTTGTGGTGTTGTTGCATGTGATTTTAACAGACTGTGCTGGGATGCAGGGATGAATAGCAAAGAAGAAGAGGAAGAAGAAGAAAGAATAATTATTACAACAAAACCCCTTCAAGCTTGCTGCTATCCTCAGTCCAATTCTCTGCACATCTGTTGTTCAAAGTAAAAACAAGAATGTGAAGTCAACCCAAGCATTTAACATAATATGTAATTTGCTCCTAATGTTTGATTTATCAGAACAGGACGGCAGGAGAAGAAAAAGGACATTTATTCCACCAAAGGGGTACACAGAAAGAGCCTCCGCGAAGATTGTGGTGTTTTTGAACCACAACTGGTAACGGCAACCTTGTGATGCCAGCTAATGTTTCTCACACTAGGTCAGGCAAAGGGAACTGCAGAATCAACTCACCAAAAGTGCCTTCATTTTGGCAGTTTCACATCTGACCTAGACACGGAAGAAGAATTCCACCAAAAAAAAAAATCCTCCCTTCATGACCACTAGAATTATCTATTCTGCAGAGCAGGGATGTTAACTGACCATGTTTCTCAAATTGTAATGCAACCCAGCTATCCCTCTCTAAGGTTTTCAAGTTGAGGAGCAAATGCTAAGCTATTGTTAACACCACGCTTCCAGGAGTCTTCGTCTAGCAGAGGGATTCCCAAACATTTCAAGCTGGGGGCCGGGTCACACTCTCTCAGTCAGCTTCGAGGGCCGGATGGCCATTTTGCCCTGCCAACACAAGGGGGTGGCCATTTTGTCCCAACAGCTTCAAAGTTTCTCAATTGCCCTTGGAGGGCTGGGGGACACATGAAACTGGCACTGTGGGCCAGATATGGCCCATGGGCCTTAGATTGGGAACCCAGGTCTAGCACTAATGAGTTCACAGACCAGTGTTAATATATTTTCCTTCTTTTGGTTCACACCACTTTGGATCCAAGCCTTGAGATGGAAACCAACCCACCTTTTGAATGTGTTTTAAAGGCCTCCTGTCATCCTCTGACGGAAGTCGCTGCGTTCAAATTTGTTAATGGATTCAGTTTTGTTTTTAATCGACAGAGAGAGCTAACACATTTATTTGCTTTCGCAGCCTCATTATTTGCTTTGCATGCAATTATTTCCTTGCCAAACAATGCCGGTGACAAATTATAACAGACTACTCCAGCAGATTTTTAAACCAAGGTAAAAATAAACAGAAACATCTGTAAGACAATCTTGTACAAAGCTACGTTTATTAACAAATACATTTTTCTAATAAAACACCATCTGCAAGTAACTCTCAATTTCTACTTGATATAAATAGACCTTTTTTTTTTTTACGGTTTTCAGATGCTGTTTCCAGAAAATTATCCTGAGCTCTCCTGCGCAACACATCAGTCTTTGTGGCCTTCTGTAATGTTAGCAAATAATGGCGAGGGATTCCTTCCTCTTGAAAGCTCTCCCACAAATTATTGGCTCAGGGCAAAAAGTCATCCTATCCGCCGCCCCTGCCCCCAGCTTCAATCATTGTTTATAATATATATAAATTAACAGATCTGAAATATGTATTTTTGGGGAAATCAAAAGGATGACTCATTTCTACAGTCTGCTTGGAGGTACATGCTAGGCACGCATGTTTCTACACCAGAGCAACCTAGCTTCTGGATGAAAATCCTATTATGCAGCAGCACCACCACCAACAATTATAATAGAGAAACTTTTGGGAAATGAGAGCACCAATTGAGGACAAACAACTGGAGAAAATCACAAAACATTGTGATATGCAAATTGAAGTTGAGCATTTATGGAAAAAGAAATCAGTTGTTGTTCCCATACTAATTGGAGCCCTTGGAGCAAGCCCTAGATGGCTTAGATATTTGGAAATATTTGATTTATTGGACTTGAATTTCCTGACTTTACAAAAGAACAACTTCACTAGAAACTGCCTATATACTTAGACCAGTCTTTCCCAACCTTTGTTTTTTGGACTTCAATTCCCCAAAGCACTGAACAACCAGTTTACTGACTTAGGCTTCTGAGAATTGAAGTCCAAAAACAAAGGTTGGGAAAGACTGGTCTAAGTATATAGGCAGTTTCTAGTAAAGTTGTTCTTTTGTAAAGCCAGGATATTCCAGTCCAATAAATCAAAAAATTTCCTGTGGGGCCTGGGAACCACTAACTTAGACGCTACCTTAACAGTTCTTAGGTCCATGATTAGGTCTTTAACTGTTAATTTTATACCAGTCTTTGTGAATAAAATAGATTTTTTATATAAAAATAAATAAATTTTCACAAGCTGTCAACTTGATTCCCAATTGGGGTGACCCTTCAGGGTTTTCTAGGTATGGAGGATTTAGGAGACATTTACTGTTCTCTACTGAGGTTGTTCTGCGACAGGGCATCCTGTCCAATGCTACACTGGCTGGTTCTTCCTCTGAGGAAACACCTAAACTTTGGCTCTTCAGCTACCTATCTGATACCCTGAGTGATCCACCTAGCTTGCAGTATGAATGGATTACATATATTTTGCACAAGATATTTTGTTTTTGACCAAATGGGAAATAAGGGCTAAGTACCCAATCTAGTAAACATTGGCAATTACAGAGTGGCCACATCCTGCCTTCTGAAAGTTTGTTCAGCCCTTGCGTATTTTAAAAACCTGCACCCACATCCATAAGGATGAGAAGTTTATCGAAATGGAAAAAGAGAAGAGAGATTTTGTTCAAAACACTTAAGTTTTGACACCAGTTCATCAAATACAGGTGTCCCAATACTTTCTTTGCCATACAAGCCTCTTAAGTAATTCAACATCTCCTGTATTCGAAAATTGTCACGTCCGGCTCTTATAAGCAATAGTCAAGGCAACGATGAACAGAACAACAACTAGAGTTTATTCAACAATCTTTTAGGGTTATGCTTACAATGCGTTCTGGACACAGAGATGGCTATACAATCCTATGAAATCAGTCCCTCCGGAGTCTGCCGTAGAAGAGGCAAGGGCTGAGCTACACTAGAAGCGGTAGTGTGTAGAGGAGACCCAGGCTTAGCATATTGCTGGTTACCTGGGCGGAATGGGTAGTATTGATCTGGTCCAGCCCCACCCTTGTTTACTCATGGGGCTTATATAGTGTCTCCCCGGTGGTGGCTCCTTGATACATAGAAGTAACCTGCCGGACAACCATAACTAACCAATAACAACAGGGTATATATGTAATTAACCAATGAGGAACAGGATCCAAAACTGTAACCAGTTTAGCATAATGAGCACGCCCTAGATGGGGGGTTTTCACGCCAACATTGGCTCCTAGTTTAGATGGTGGGAAACCACCATTTTCTTCTTGCAAGATGCTGCCCGCGCAACTTGCAATCATGTCTTAATACACAACAAAAATACAGTCCTCAAACGACATCCTTTCAATTGCTGATCACAGACTTGATTATATTGATCATAGATATGTCAAGATACCCTTGAAAGATCAGGCCAAAAGCACAGCAGTTGGATAGGCATTCAAATACATTTAAGGCTATATAGAAGAGGTTGTAAGAAATTATTACCAAGCAAACTGAGCAGGACTAACTCCTGGTGAGCATCTTTTAGCCATTATGTTTAAATACTAAGGAAGGCTCAAGACACTTCCAACTTTAGCGTAGAGCAAGTTTGCATAGCTACAGATGTTAACAAAGCTTGCCAATTATGTAGCTATATAAACTCAGTCTTCCACTTTTCCTACAGTCCACGAAAAAATATCCTCTACAAAATGTCAGCCACTTAGTGGTAGGTCAGAACATATATCTTCCATATTGTATATCATATAAGGAAACATACACATCCCTGTGAAACCTTGATCTAAGGATTGGTTTGCATGCCTCAGTTCTTCACTGATAAGCATGGCAGTCTCCAACAAAAGATGGCCTGTTAGTCATCAGGTCTTCATTTACCTTGAAACAGCAACCCACCTTCCAATGTGTTACAGGCTAAAAAGATGGTCCTTCACTGAATTAAAGTAGAGTTGAAAAAAATGTAGCCTTCTAGACATAGGTTAGGGGCCATTCAACAATTACGTGATCCTCGAGGAGGGGAGGGGGTCTGCCATTTGAATTGCAGAAAAATACATGGGGGCGGTGTGTGTGTGTCAGGTCAAAGATTACATAATCCATTTGGAGCTGTTGTGGTTTCAAAACATGGCACTTTTTTAGGTTTAAAAATTATATCTGGGAATTTTGATCCGATTTGAGATTATTGATTGCTCACCAATATGTTCTACATTAGGCACCAATAGTGAAAAGCTCTAAAAATTAGAGTTTTGATACAAACACTCTGGATTACAAAATTTAAAGGGGAGGGTTCGAAGTGAAAATTACGGTTGGATTACATTGGGAGGAGCAGGTCATTCTCCCCCCAAAAAAATGGATCACATAAATGTTGAATGGCCCCTTACAGATCCCATCGTCCTTCTTTACTGCCTATGATGGCTAGTGCTGATAAGAAACAGAGTCTACCAACAACTCCAGGGCTCTAGCTTCTCACACCTGGGTGGCAGAAATACTAAAAAAATACCAAGAATACACAACAAGTTAAATGTTTTTAAACAATGGCAGTAGCCAAGCCACTTTTTTTTTTTGTAAATAAAGTGATTTGCCCATTTGGAGAGAATGGATTGGGATTCCATACCATACAAGGCATATGTGAAAAGAGGAGAAGGACAAAGATCATGAGTAAGTCCCAGAGGAATTTGGAGCAATAACATCAAAGACATATTACAAGAACACCAAATAACACTTGAGGAGGTCACTAGAAGTGCCAGAAGAAGAACCTTACATCTCCTTCGACTCCCAAAAAGGGTAAAAGAAAAAGAAAAGAAGAAGGAGAAAGAGAAGCCAATTCCCAAAACAAAACAAAACAAAATCATAGTCTTTGCACACCCAGGATTTTTTATTATGCTGAATTCTGCTAGCAACATAGGGGAACTTAATTTGGGTTATCTGTGGAAAATACAACCATAAATTAGAATAACAACCTGATGCTATAACTGAAATCTAGGAGCAAGTCACAACTAGAGTAAACCTATTAAATCAATGGAACTTACTTAGGTGTTGATTCATCAAATTCCTGTGGATTCAACGAGCTAACTGTGATTGACTACTAGATTTCAGCCTGTAAAAACTAACATAGGAAGAACAACATAATGAAACATTACAGAGAATTTTAGGACAAGAGTAAGACTTACTTCATTAGCTTGAGGAATGGTAAGCTTTGGTAATTTATTCTTCGAGATGGGTCCGGCATTCTTTCCTTCTAGCAGAGTCCCAAAGGATTGGTTTCCATACACACCTTCAATTTCTATTGGAGGTTTCAGTTCAGGAGAATCATTTGGGATTTGGTCCTGGCCATCCATTGGGCGAACGTAAGCTGTTGGCTTTTGTTGGGTCATGCTGCTTTTACAGTGAAGTCCTGGAGGAAAGTTCTGGGTTGAAAGACTGTTGTTTGCTGACAATAAAGATGTGGAAGGGAGTGGGGATCCAGGCGCATGACTCAGAAACTCAAGGTCAATAGGAGATTTGGAATGGCTGGTTTCTTTATAAGAGTGTTCCGCCATTGTTGCTTTTGAATGGTTATGCCTCCTTGAGTGTGAAGACGATGGTGTTGTGTTCGCTTCTTCACTTCCTCCAGTTTTATGCTGTTCACTCGGGCAAGCGAAGAGGTCATCATACCTGCCTTGTGGTGGCTCATGGGAAGAGTTGTGTTTTGTCCTACTTTGCTGGCTACCAGATTGACCTGGCTGACCAGCATTAGAACCATGGCCACCACGGGACCAGTCTGTCCTGGATTTTCTGCTGTTCTGGTGACCATGCAGCAAACTTGAGTTGGATGAGATGGACGTAGGGGGAGGCATTGAAGTTGAGGAGTGCCCACTCATCTGGTGGGGAGGGACCATCCGGTTTCTTTGCTCTGGGAAAAAGTTCTGCTCATTTTTTTCTACTGGAGTTTGTGGCACAGAATTCTTTGGAATGCCTACTAGGTGACTCTGGTTGGAATGATTAGTCAGCAAGTCCTTCATTTCATCATAATTCCCCAGCGTGTTCTGGACACGGTTAGCAAGAGCGTCACCTTTGTTAGTCTACAAAATACAACAAGAGACAATGATAAGAAAGGACATATCAGTAGCATGGCTATCTAAAAATGATTTGGATATATACTTATTTTTTAAAATGTAAATTATTCATCTCCCTCTCATTCCATAACAACATCTCAGGATGAGGTATAAGACAAATATAAAACAGATTAAAGACCAGAATTCCATTGAAAGTTGGTGGGACTTCCATGGCTAATTGCAGCTAATTGAAGAGGCACGGAAGCCTGGCTTGGTTGTATGTCTGGTCACACACCTCACACCAAGATATACCACAGAACCTTGTCAAATAACTGAAATTAGCTTTGCTAAGTTAAGCATAGTTTACAAATCTGCTGAAAGGATTCCAGCCAAAGAGTTAAAAACTTATAAAGCTGTTCCCTGAAATAATTTGAAACAGGTATGACAATTTAGCAATTTATAACCAGCTGGAACCATTGAAACTAACACTCTAACCTGTTCAAGCCAAGATCTTTTAACTTCAAAAGGTCTGGTGAACAGCTGTGTTTTGATCTGGCACCAAAATGGAATCAATGTTGGCAGAAATAGAGCCTCCAAAGGGAAACCACTCCACAGTTGAGATGCTATAGCCAAGCCAGGTGGTCTCCAGTGTGTCAATGGAGCACCACCCTCCAGTAGACCATAATGATCAAGCAGGTATGAATCAAAACATCCTGGGTATGGAATATTATTAATTTTCTTAACTCATAACATCCAGATGCTTAGGAGAACCAACTTGACTTGAATTTCTTCCTGATCTTTGAATTTAAGTTTCTGGTATCACAAACTTCTATGACAGTTTTATACCTTTTCATCATATGTTCATGGGATACAGAGAAAGAGCTTCCTTGAAGATTGTGGTACAGTATTTTGACCTACAGTCGGGCATAACCTGGGCAACGGCAGCCTTGTTGTGTTGGCTAATCTTTCTCACACTAGGTTGGGCAAAAGGAACTGTGAAGTGAATTCACCAAGAGGTGGCTTCATTTTGGCAGTTTCACATCTGACCTAGTCATAGAAGAAGAAGCATATGTGCATCATACTAGGTCCTCAAGCATGGCAGCCATTGGTGACATTAAGTCCAGACATTAATTGCTTTAACTCTCCCTTACTGATGAAAGTGACATTGGCCAGTAGCCTGGTTTCTGCTCCAACTAAACATCAGGGGACCCAAACTCTGCCAACATAGAGAGGCCAGATAGGCAAAGTTACTAGCCAAGTCACCAGAGTTGTGTTCTAGACAAGTCTTTCCAAATCTATGAAGTGTCCTTCTGGATCATACTAAAAGATACAGCCTGTTCTGCATCTGATTTCCCTGAATGGTCAGCCAGGTACATATGTTGTTATGTGCTGTTAAGTCTGAACAGACCTACAATGAACCCAATAGGGTTTTCAAGGTAAGTGAGGTATTTAAGGAGGGCTTTTGGCAGTTCTATTCACTAGTGAGTTTCCATGACAGATGCGGAAAATCAAACCCAGGTATTCAAAGTCCTACTCCATTGTTCTATCCACTACATTATACTGACTACTCCAGGTACTAATTGAAATCCGGGAAAGCTGACCATGATGGCACTAGTCTTTCTTTGATCTTACTCCCCACCTAATTAGTCAACTGCTCATCTGTTAAAAGTATATTCATTCCCATCTATGATGCCAAACATGGGCACCTACAACAAAACATAAACAAATGTAGGTAACCACAGAAATGATGATGATGATGATGATGAAGTAGTAGTAGTAGTAGTATGCCACTACTCTGAGAAAACATGTGCCTGCGGAACACCAGAAATAGAAAATATTGCACATGTTCTGTTTACATGCAACAATAAGAGCCCAGTATTTACAGACATTACTAGACAGAACGAAATACCGGGACCCTAATAAAAGATTAACTTCCTTCCTTCAGTGCACAAATAAGTATGTACATATTAGAACTGTCAAGTTTATAGTTGGGGCCATTCAGGAGAGAAAATGTTTTATCGATCAGATAGGGGTTGCATGCAAAGGTGATGAATTTTATTGAGTAAATTTTATATCTCATTTTATTGTGATTGTATCATTCTACTTTTAATCTGTTTTTATTCTGTTTTATTGTAATCCTATTTTATCTAATGTATTTTATCACATTTTAACCTGATATGGCCAGATGACTATTCAGTTAATAAAGAATAGTGGAGTACTGAATACTGGTTGGCAGTGGCTCAATTCGAGGTCAAGAAAAATATGGCAGGACAGTGTAATACAAGTAGAATAAGCAAAATCCATCCGAAAAAACAGAGTTTATTGTAAAGTAAATTCCTTATAGTCAGGAATTTACTTTACAATACACTCTGTTTTTTTCGGACGGATTTTGCTTATTCTACTCAATACGAGGTCAGGCAGAATTATTTTTCCACCCTGTTTTATGATTCCAAGGGGATTGCGGTGGCTTAGTGGTTAAGACGCTCAACTTGATGACTGGAAGGTTGGCAGGTCAGCAGTTCGAGACCTGAGTGTTTCATGATGGAGTGAGTGCCCGTCTCTGTCCCAGCTCCTGCCAACCTAGCAGTTCGAATGCAAGAAATTGCAAGTAGATAAATAGGGACCACTTTGGGTTCCATGCACTTTGGGGTTTAGTCATGTCTGCCACAAGTCCACAGAAACATCTGCAAACGCAGACAGCTATGGCTCTTTGGCTGTAAGCAGAGATGAGCACTGAACCCTTGAGTCGGATACGACTGGCTTTCTAGCAAGGGTGACCTTTACCTTCACGATTCCAAGGCAGAATCTCTCCACTATACAACCATTTCCCTTCTTTGTTGTTGGTCTTAGGGGGAGGGACATGGTGGTGGGTAATCAACTTAGTCATATTTCTAGTGCAACTTTCCTAACGGAGCAAAAGATTATGGGAAAGGGGGAGAAATAAAATAAGACACATGTCATTCCCACACACACACCCCAAAAATTGGTTTCCTTTAAGGGGCTGTAATCAAGGAGCTGCTCCCTCAAGTAAATATTTAGAAAGTTAATCAATCATGTATGGCTAAGAATCACCTGTACACAAGGAATATAATTATTTTTTGTAATATTTTTTTAAAAGGCTAAGTCAGTCTTGTGTGTGTGTGTGAGTGTGAGTGTGTGAGTGTGTGAGTGTGAGAGAGAAGCATTCCATTTAAGCCAAGAATAAGCTCTTTGTGTCCGACCTGCCTCCTTCAACCCGAGCTCCACAATGAACCACCACTTGGGCTGCAGCCAAAGTTAGCCTCGCCTTGGCCCCCCAAATTTAAAACAAGGAGATTCCATTGTGCTTAAGGGACCAGGAGGAATTATGAGGCAAATGCCAAAAACACTCACTCGCTTGTTTCCCCCCACTCCCTCACACCCTGCCGTTTTTTGTTTTTGCTGAGACAGCACTTGGAGAGAAAGGGCGGAGGGGTCGGTAATTCTCATTATATTTTGCAGATTTTCTCTCCATCACAGTTGCAAAAAAGACACAATGTGTGTGGCTCCATGGCCTGGTCACAGGACTGATGCCATGGATAATTTTTCTTCTATTGAGTGAGATTCACCCATGCTGCTATGGCCAGTAATTAGTATATTATTCATTATTTATGCTTTGTACAGCATTGTTTTCCTCCCAAAGAACCAGTGGTGGGCATCAGCAGGTTCGCCCCAGTTCACCCAAACCGGTAGCAGAAATTCTGGCTTGCCCTGCCCATCCAAGTTTTTAAATAAAGTAGTCCCAATCCGGGTGTAACACAGGGCTTTCCCCCTGGCCACGGCCACCATATCACGTCCACAGAGAAGGTAGTAAAAATTTTTGAAGCCCACCACTGCAAAGAACACAGGAGAAGATATGTTCCTCATCATTTATGATCCCAACAACAACAAGCTGGTAACTCTTTGAACTGGGGACTGCAGTGGTTTAGTGATTAAGAAACTGAACTTGATGACCAGGAGGTCACATGTTCAAGACCTGAGTGCTGCACGACAGAGTGTGCTCCTATCATCTTTCCCAGCTCCTGTCAACCTAGCAGTTCGAAAGCAAGAAATTACAAGTAGATGAACAGGTACCACTTTGGTGGGAAGGTAAAGAGCATTCTGTGTGCTCTGGTGTCTAGTCATGTTTGTCACATGACTATGGAAATGTCTGCAGATGTAGACAGCGCTGGCTCTTTGGCTGTTCATGGAGAAGTGCACTACACCCTAGAGTCGGATACGCCTGGCTTCCGAGCAAGAGCAACTTTTACCTTTACTTAACAGTGAGTCACAAATGAAAGATGAAATATATATCTCAAAACTCTTCAAAAATTACATCTCCCAGTTCTTCTGAAACAAAGCAGAGGCTGATCCAAAGGGCTGTTAATGTTTTTGTTGTTCAGTTGCACAGTTGAGTCCAACCCCATGGACCATCCTGCGCCAGGCTCTTCTATCTTCCACCGTCCTTCTCAGCCCACTCAAATCTTCGCCCATCGTATCTACAATGCTATCTATCCACCTCATCTTCTGGCATCCCTTCTCCGTTTTCCTTCTATCTTTCCCAGCATCAATGCCTTCTCTAGTGAGTCCTCTCTTCTCATTTGGTGGCCAAAGTAATTGAGCTTCATCTTAAGTATTTGTCCTTCCAATGTGCAGTCAGGATTGGTTTCCTTCAGGATTGACTGATTTGATCTCCTTGCAGTCCAGGGGACTCTCAAGAGTTTCCTCCAGCACCACAGTTCAAAGGCATCTATTCTTCTGCGCTCAGCCTTCCTTATGGTCCAGCTCTCACAACCGTACATTACTACTGAGAATACCATTGCTTTGACTATGCAAACTTTTGTTGGCAGGGTGATGTCTCTACTCTTTATTATGCTACCTAGGTTTTTCATTGCTTGTCTCCCAAGAAGGAAGCGTCTCTTTACTTCATGGCTGTAATCACCATCTGTAGTGATCTTAGATGCCATGAAAGTAAAGTCTGTTACAAATTCCATTTCCTCCCCTTCTATTTGCCTGGGGCCAGTTGTTAATGTTACTTCCCCACTAATTCCAATTTCCAGCACTGTTTCCTCTTTTTTTAGTTTAGTTACTTTTTAATTTAAGTACAAGAATCTTTCTTGTACTTAATGCCTCTACTATTGGATATGAAGGTCCAGTTTACAAGAGACAGGCTAACATATGTTTAGGTGACTTCACTCATTTGTTTCTTTGTTCTTTTTCAGGAGATGAGGTTTCTACCAGCAAGATTAGTTCTTGTTTCAGACAAGAAATTGCTGGGGGAAAGATATCTTCTTTAAAAAAAAACTCTACATAATTCTTTCCACAACAAGCTGGCTACATTCCACACCATCTGGGACCCCATTTCAAGCCAATTGGCTGGAAAGACCACATAAATGTCCCACTCACCATTTAATGCACAAGGATACAGGTGATTCCAATCAATTTGCTTAGAGTTATATAATTGCTGTCTTAAAAAAAATACTTCTCTCTCTCCAGTGCATGCATTGTATAGCAATTGTTTCATACAACAATGAGCCCCGTGGAATGGATTAAAATCATTGTATGAGGTACCACTGTACCATCACAACTAGTTGAGATAGCAAAGTATAGTAGAACTGCATGCAGCCATGAACCCATGATCAGAACTGTTGTGAAGAAACCTGGTAGTAAGTGGTCAAGCATTGTGTCATATTTGAATCAAGCATTTTGTCATATAAACATTTGAATCTGACAATGTGTTTACATTATATAGCAGTTTCATTCCACTTCAACTGTCATAGATCCATCCTATGGAATCATGGGATTTGTAATTCTTTGGGACAATGCACTACAAGCTCTCCAGCAGAGATTTCTAAGAACTTCATTAAGCTACATATACCAACAGGCATGAAAATGTTATAGTGACATTGCGTGTAGACTAGTGTACCCCAAACTTTGATTTTTGGACTTCAATTCCCAGAAGCCAAAGTCAATTCCCCAAAGCATTGATCAGCCAATGTACTGAATGAGGCTTCTGGGAACTGAAGTCCACTGGTGTTCCACAAAACATAGTTTGAGAAATGCTGGCGTAGACAATGTCAACAATGTCCCATTTCTGGTGTGAAAATAACATGAAAGCAAACCTTTATGTTTTGTGGAGCATATTTTTAAGACCTTGTAGCTTCCATATTCAATATTATCTGTTCAGAACATGAAACCGAGCCTTGGGGGTGGCATGTTTTATGGGTTGCCAAAGAAAGAGAAACATATGTGTGTTGGAAGGGGTCTATAAAGTCATCAAGCTCAAACCCCTGCTCAATGCAGTAATCCAAACCAAAGTATATCAGACAAATGGTTTTCTATTATTATTATTATTTTTAATGCCTCCAGTCTTGGAGTGCTCACCACCTCCTGAGATAATTGGTTCCATTGTCATATGGATCTAACACTTAGGACATTTTTCCTGGCATTAAAATGAAATATGGCTTCCTGTAACTTGAGCCCATGTTCTATACTCTGAGATGATAGAGAATAGATCCTGACCCTCTCTGTATGATAATCTTTCAAGTATTTGGAAACTGCTAACCTATCTCCCCTCAGTTCTTTTCTCAAGGCTAAATATGCTCATTTCTCTCAGTCTTTCCTTGTTGCTCTCGTCAAAGCTTGTCAGCATCATTCTCAAAGTATGGTCTCCTCAACCAGACTCAATACTCAAGGTGAGGCCTAGCTAATGCAGAATAGATGGGAACAATTAATTCATGCGATTTGGAGATTATACTTTTATTTATGCAACCTAAAATAGCACTGGGCATTTTTTCAGCCACACCATAATGTTGGTTTGGCACATATTTAACTTGTGATCTACAACGTCTCCAAGATCCTTGTCATATACAGTACATTATTACTGAACCAACATCCACCATTTTGTAACTGTATGTTTGTCCCCCCCCCATCACCATGTAGAAAGTAACCATGTTAAGTTTCATTATTTTGTTTTCAGTCCAGTGGTCAAGCCTATCAAAATCATCTTGAATTTTATTTCTAACTTACAGGGTATTAGTTATTCCATGCCATTTTGTGTCACCTACATTTGGTAAGGATTCCCTGCGCCCACTCATCCAAGTAATTAATAAAAATGTTGAAGAACACTAAGCCCAGGGATGTGTGTGGTTTTTGTCTTTTCATTGTTGAGCTAGTGTCTCTATGTTTCTACCAGAAAGAAAGACAAGGAAGGTAAAGGATAAAGGTCACCCTTCCTTAAAAGCCAGTTGAATCCGATTCTAGGGTTCAGTGTTCATCTCTGTTTCATAGCCGAAGAGCCAGCACTGTCTGCTACTAGAGACGTTTCTGTGGTCATGTGGCTGGCATGACCACAGCGCACGGAACACTGTTTACCTTCCAACTGAAGTGGTCCCTATTTATCTACTTGCAATTTCTTGCTTTCGAACTGCTAGGTTGGCAGGAGCTGGGACAAAGACGGGAGCTCATTCCATCCTGCAGTACTCAGGAAGCGAACTTCTGGCCTGCCACCTTCCAGTCAGCATCTTAGCTACTTGAGCCGCTGCAGTCCCTGCTGTTAACCGACTCTAAATTTTAAAAAGACAACTAGTAGAGCAAAATCTCAGGATCTAATAGGTAAACTCTTAGACTAAACTTAGTCTAAACTACCCACTAGTGGAACTAATTGGTGAATGGTAATTCAGCAATTTTGTAAATGCCCCCAGTGTAATAGTTCCTTTTTAGTTGGATCTACCAATTGAATTTAAGCCTCTGTTTTTGGTGGTGACGTTCAAAAACATCATGGTGAGGGTGGTAGAGTTTGTGCTGTTCAATAGACACCATTTAGAATATGTTGTGCATTTAGCGAATGCATCTGTCTCTTGCCCAACTCTTTGACTTGCTGGGGTTTGGAACTGATCTTTTTAAACAGAAAATGAAGAAGCATTTAACCAAAAATATCAGTCCTACACATGTTGATTCAGAGCTTTGGACTGCTACGTCAACTCCCAGAATCCTCAGTCATCACATACTCCAAAGAGTTTGAACTAGAATTATAGAATTGTGGAACTGGACAAGACCCCAAAGGTTCCGCTTCCCAAAGGAGAAAATCCACAGTGAAAACGTCCCTGAAAAATTGCCATTTTTCCCCAACTGTGGCTTGGAATCCTCCAGTGAAAGAAGGTCCACCACCTTCCAAGGATGTCCTTTCCATTGAAAAGGAAGGCAGTCCTTTCCATTTGGGGTGGTAGTCCAAACTTTTGTAAGCTCCGGACTGACTATTTGAGTAAGGCTTTGAATGCTGAATGGCATTGTCTCTCCAGCAGCCACTACACATTCAAGAAAGGAATATTAAATCTGATTAGAAACCTCAGTTCTGGGAATTGCTAGTGAACTGATTCACCACCGGTTCTATTACCATTAAACATTCATTTGGAACAGAGGGAACATCAAGTGCTCAATGAATGTATCACAGAAGAATACCACAATAGCCTACAAGGCTCCCAGTTGTCACAGATAATTAAAGTAATCAATGCACTTATGTGGAAACTTACTTTCTAGCATGTGAAACCAAGAATACATCCTTGATTTGACATTTGATTAACACTTAGGCAGTAGGAAATGGGAAATTGTGGGAGGGTTTCCAATTAGCTATATGCCAAATACATAGCTTCATGTTGTTTATTTACCTTGTAGGGTTCTCCAAAGAGATTAAATCCGGATGCAAACAGATCTTCATCCTGTTGGACTTCTTGATTTCTCCGTTCCCATTCTTTTCTCTTAAGTGCATTGCGGTCTTGTTCATAGTGACTGAAATTTTTAAAAAGAGAGACAACCTGTTACTCTTCTATCGGCTAAATGACCACTTTTACTATTTTTAAAGTGAACAGCTCTCTGTGGTATGGGCAAAACAGCATTAAGGGTGCTCCCAAATGGAAAGGTTTCCCAACTAGAGATGGATAAATTTGTCTGTATTGCTTTCTGTAACATTCACAATTTTCCCTCCAAGCATTAAGTTTGTTTCATTTAGTTTCTGCAACAATTTGAAATGCCTCTTTTAAATTTTTTTTAAAAAACTTTGTATGAATACTTTGAATTTTTTCCCAGAATTTCTACCTTTAAGATATATACTTCTATGCAAGCGCTTTCCCTTAATCATGGCTTTTTAATGCAGACAGTTTTAATGTGGTTAGTTTTAATAGGTGGGTGGGTATGTTGGGGTTTTAATTGTTTTTAATATGTATGTTTTAATCTTGTTGTGAGCCGCCCTGAGTCGGGTTTGCCTGATTGGGCGGCATAGAAATTTGAACCATAAATAAATAAATTTTGTATGCCATTTCCTCAAATGTACCCATTTCTGCACACAAAAATAATGTTTGATTTTGTGCCTGCTCTTTCCCCTGCTGTGCACACATTTTCACACCTTTTAACTCAGAAAACTGCACTGCAAAAATTTAGAAAAAGCGAGAAGAAGAAAAAAAATGCATTCCAGTCTGCATATTTGTTCAGGAAATGTAAGTTAAGTTGGTTCCTATTAAAATGAGAAGCCAATTATTTCAGCCAGTTAGTTCACATTTTAATACGGTGTGGGTCACCCTTTCCAAATGCTACATTCTCAGAAAACAGCGTCTGATTTAGAAGTTTCAGAGGAAACCTTTCCAGAAAGAAATAATGTTACCATGATTTTGGTACATGATGTGTGCCTCTATAGCAGGAGTTCTCAACCTTTTAAAGCCGGGGGCCGGGTCATGTTCCCTCAGACAGCTTCAGGGGCTCGATGGCCATTTTACTCTTCTTCCACCACATGGGACTTCGGGGTGTGGTGGAGGAAGTGTGAGGGCCACATGACATGGTGCCGCAGGTTGCTGGTTGAGAACCCCTACTCTATAGAATAGCATATCTCATTGTGTACGTGAAAACAAATATAGGATTCCAAGGGATCCTATATCAAACAGAAGAGACAACTTTCCATCCTGATTTATCTGAACATTTTCTGGGTCACCATTTCCTGGAGTAGGGGTCTCAGTTCTTCACAGCTCTGCCCTCCTGCTTTCCCCTATATTTATCAGATCAAACACTAATCCTCTGTCTTTGGCAACCAGATTTTGAACTTGAGCAAGCAGATCACATTACAGGAAGTGAAGGGAGAATCAGTCCATCCTGAAATTCATTTTGAGTATTAGGGTTCCATCTAAGGAAGGAAAACTAGTTCCTCTTAATATACATGAGATTAATCTTCCAAGTTGTGGCTGTAATCATGGACTGAGTAGAACAGATTGATCCAGATAAACCAGGGGAGCTTCTTATGTTGCATGACATTATTGGTTTATTTCAACCAGGCTATCGTCTCTGGCTGTGGTTCAAATAGTTCTTCATGAGAGCGGAAGCTTGATGGCTCCGGTTTTGTGGGGACAGTTTTTAGTCCAAACTTTACAGAAGTTTCCCAATGTCTTTATCTTTTTCTCCATAATAGTTCAGCACTTTGGATAGCTCCTTTAGGGGAAAAAATTAGAGTGGATTTCTCTGAAACTGAAACTCAATTTTGGGTGGGATTCCATCCCCAACCTTTTAACCGAGTTCTTCTAACTAGGAGTTAGAGAGCGTCGTGAATTTCATAGCTGGGATGGATTTATTTCATTATTTACTGTGTTCATTTAAAGTTTGAAATGCCTAGGTTTTTATTCTGCTTTCGTTTCGCTAGTTTGTTTAACTTTGCTTAACCTAAACGGGTCCATTTTGGAAGGCTACAGTATGCAGAAGCTGACTTCTGCCCAATTAAAACTGGCAGATCAGGCCGACCTCCGTTCACAGACAGTGTCTGGGAAAGTGTCTGTTCTCAGAATAATTACCTGAGAGGAGTACGATTCTCAGACGAGCCACTTGTTGGTAGACATGAAACGTATGTCTTTCAGATGGGAACTCAGATTAGATGTTCTGGTCCCACACTGGACATCAAAAGAGTTGTCTGTCACTCAAGATAACTCCACACGCATTCTCAGGGGTGCTGGATTTGCACATGGTTGTTGTTCAATTGCATAGTCAATTCTGACCCTTTGTGACCCTATGGACCATTGCCCGCCAGGCACCTCTGTCCTCCACCACCTTCATTAACCCACCCATTGCATCTATGGGAGGCATATTAAAAGGGAGGGGGGACACATTCATTTTAAGAGGAGTTTTGTTTAATTTTTTTCCCCAAGAATCAATTTTATAACTGTTTTGTGTATTTAATTAAATTCCACCATCCTGGTCCAGACTTGACATAAATCATTACCAAAACATAATTATATAGTAAATAAGCAATATAGCATTTACTGTTTTCAAGTAGGTTAAAAAAAGGATTAATAAAAATCAAGCTCTATAATTACTCAAATCAATGTGAATAATTATAGTCTGGCCTTCTAGGTAGCACAGAGATGTAATAAATGGGATACCATCTCTGTGGTTGTAAATCAGCTTTAAAAAAAAAAAAACACCCAATACTGTCGACAAATCCCAGCACTTCTTTGTTTAGGGAGAGGAGACACATTGGAAAAAACTTGACTTTGGTGATTCATTTCTGCACATCAAAGCTTCCTGCATCACTGGAGGAGCACAATGTATCTCAAATGGTTTTTAAATTGAAGACCTAAAGGTTTGCACCTGATAGCTCCAGGACCCAAACCATCAAAAAATGTGTCTTCAATTGCAGTGTAACATCTCATTTAAAAAATATGCCATACTTCCCCTGGAGGTCTTTTCAAATGGCTGTCTTGCCTGATTATGAATCCATAAGCTGCCTTCTTTATCTCATTACCTGCTACATGGTTTTCATTTAATTCCGTTTTTTGAGCAGGGGTGTCTATGTATCTTTTCAACCCATTCCCTGGATCACACTCACTTTTCCAACTTAATTCTCCTGCCTCCTACATCTGAATATGTTATGCTTCTCCTTATGAAGACCTTGATCCTCACAACCAGGTAACCAGCCACCTTCCTCCTGAGTTTACAATGTTTTTATGGCTGATCTTCCCCTCTAAGCATTTACAAGAGTTATGGATCTTTTCTTTCATAGTTACATTTTTTATAAAGTAATGTGCCTTCCTGCTTCTCAAAAATAACAAAAATAGCAGAACCTAAAGAAGTGGTGACAGCTGTCAGTCTTGACAGCTTTAAGAAAGGATTAGACAAGTTCATGAGGACAAGGGCATCAATGGCTATAATTATAATGGATACCTAAGGACAACCTCCGGGTTGGTGAGATAGGCAGGATATCTCTCAATGTCATTTCCAGGGAATCCTAAGGAGGTGAAGGCATCTGCTTGGGAATGCCCTGAAGCAAATGGTGAGCCACAGTGTGAGACAGAATGCTGGACTGGATGGGCTCCTGTGGCCTGTTCCAGCAAGGCTGTTCTTATTATGTTCTTATGTTCTTGTGGCAACATAGTCAATGGCTGAGATGGGGAATCATAGACCCAAACTCACAGCTTTTCTGTTTCAACACGAGCGGTCACTTATAAAGTACTAAATACATATCTCAGAGGTCTTAGGTAGAAAAAGACAACTTGGGAGAAAAGAGCTTGAGTGGTGTTGAGCAAGTCAATAGTTCAAACTTAGAAAATTGCTTTTCAGAAGTAATAAACACAGTCATTCAAAGGTCACTCAAAATAATTTTCTGCCTTCATAGTTACATTTTTGTAAAATAATGTGCCTTCCTGCTTCTCAAAAATAGCAGGACCTAAATCTGATTGATGGCTTGTTTAGAGGAGACCTATTCAATTGATTGCTGAATGGTGTCAACATGAGTCAATGGGGCCACATTATTTGGGCCCACCAACAAGATTAACAACTCACTGTTTTTAGGTAGTGCTTTTTTAAAAAGAAAGGCTATCTGGATATACAGGCTTTGTGGTTTTTGTCAAAAACAAGCTTGCCTCTTATCCACCTTGTGGCTGACTGAACAACGGAGCACAAGACAGCTTTATGAGTCACTAGCTAATTACCCGGCCTTGCCCAGGTTGTTTTTGTCCTTTAAAGCAAGGATGGCACGGCTTGACTGCTGTTTTACTTTTCCGCCCGGCGGCGTCCCCGGCCCGTAAACATTAAGTTCTGTCAAGCTGCGGCCTCCTTTGGTTAGAGAAAGGAGGCCGTGGCTTGACAGAACTGTACATTTACAGGCAGGAGACCCCGCTGCTGAAGAAAGCTGTGGTTGCTAATCACGGCCACAGCTTTCTTTAGCAGTGGTGTCTCCTGGCGGAAAATCCAAGCCACTGACTTGGCTGTGCTGTGTGTGCGCAGTACTGCTGTTTTGTTGCTGCTTCTCCGGCCGGTGGGGGTGTCCCCTTTGCATCCCACTTTTGGGGGCATAACCCCCAAATCAGTTTTGAGACCCCCACAGGGCTGATCTCGCAAGCCCAAGGTATGTATGTGCAAACTTTCAGAGAGATTGGTCCAGGGGTTTGGGTTCCTTTAGAGCACATACAAACCCACACCTCTGTTTTATAGATATAGATAGCATGAGACAGCACCATTGGATGTTTCTTTTCCACTGGTTATTTATTGAAAAGTATGTACACATTCTGGGGACTGTGGTGGCTCAAGTGGTTAAGATGCTGAACTTGATGACTGAAAGGTTGGCAGGTCAGCAGTTCGAGACCCAGGTACTGCATGACAGGAATGAGCTCCCATCTCTGTCCAAGCTCCAGTCAACCTAGCAGTTTGAAAGCAAGAAATTGCAAGTAGATAAATACGTGCCACTTTGGTGGGAAAGTAAACTGCATTCTGTGCACTCTGGTATCATGCCTGCCACATGTCCATGGAAATGTCTGCAGATGCAGACAGTGCTGGTTCTTTGGCTGTAAACAGAAATAAACACTGAACCCTAGAGTCAGATACTACTGGCTTTCAAACAAGGGCAACCTTTACCTTTACTGTACACAGTCACTCTTGCCTCCTTGTAGAATTTTCTGTCATTGCTTTCACTGGCATGAATTTGTTCCTGGAAGACCCCACCCCATCAGTAATCACATGGTGAACCAGTTGAGATGCCATCAATTGACATCCCAATATAAAATAATCAGTTTGGCTGACTTGATGATGTCAATAATGGCAAAAACAAGACAGTTATTAGTGACAGCAAGACAAATGGAAACGACATTGAGTACTGAAAAGAAAACTTGGATCGAAGATGATTTTTATGCAGTGCAGGAAATAGTCGGGAAGGCTAGTTAAAAACTTCAGTTCTGCTTGGTTTGGACAAGTTGGGATGATAAGAGTTTATGTAACAGCATTTACACAATCTTGGACAGTATTTTAAATTAAACTCTGCTTTGTTTACATATTCCAGGGCTGAATCAGAGTCTGTAGATGGTAACAAGAATACCAGCCAATCTCTAGAAAATCCCAATGGTCCTGCCTGATGACTTGACCTTACAGCAGTGGTTCCCAATGTGGGACCTAGGCCCCACAAAGGGACTTCAATTCCCAGAAGCCTACGTTAGTACATTGGCTGATCAGTGCTTTGGGGAATTGACTTAGGTTTCTGGGAATTGAAGTTCCAAAACCAAAGGTTGGAAATACTGTCTTACAGAAATGGGTAAAGTGCCAGCTTGAGAATTCTCTGAGACAAACTGTGACTTGAGAGTGGTTCAAATATTTCTGGTGCTCTAAGGCTGAGCTCTAGGTCTTCTCCTTTCATCTCCTGATCAAACATTGGACTGCCAAAATAAAGTCACTTTCTTTGCTTTGTCATTGCCCAAACCCAAGTCCGCATTGGGGCATCTCTCTGTCAGCAATCAGCAGACCAGTAAATGAGCTGGACTCTGCGTTTCTCCACATTTTGTGTTGTTGTCCACCAGCAGCCCCCTCTTGAGCATGTTGGTCTTGCATTTAGGGACTCCAATCCTCAGCCTATTTAGGGTCCTCCAAGTGACATAGGGGAGATTGAGATCTTCAGCTATATCCTCCTTTAATGATGTTCCTTGCCCAGTGAGCTCTTTCCTCCATCCTCTAACTTGGTTTCGCTCTTGCCTGCCCACAAGAATGTTTTTTCTTGCCATAAAGCTCTTCCTGGATCTGAGCTCTCGGTGTTCCAAGGGAGGAGACATCCTCTCTTGAAAAAAAAAGCTCTTGATGGTCTTCTCAAAATATGCCCATTCAAATGTACTGTTTCTCACTTTGCACAGATCTTTCATCACTCAGACTGTAGCACCTCAAAATCCAGTGTGTATTCCTACTCAAATACAAAACAGCGTGTTTGACTTCCTCCAGACCGAGACTCTCTTCCTTCATTTTCCACCATTGCACACCTCCAATGGTGACTTCCTCCATCCTCTCATCTACAGGAGGAAGTAACAACACTACTGTCGAAGGGTGCAACCAAAGTGGTGCCACTGACGAAATGGAGTGACGGTTTCTACTCGAGGTACTCTGTGGTCCAGAAGAAGGACGGAAGCCTTCATCCGATCTTAGATCTATGACACCTCAACAAGCATATCCACACAAAATTCTGGATGGTAACACTCCAAACCATCCTTCCCCTCATCAACAAAGGGACTGGTTTATGGTCATAGATCGCAAGGATGCGTATTTTCACATCAACATCTGCAAGGAGCACAGAAAGTTCCTCCACTTCCAGATAGGGAACCAAGTCTACCAGTACCGATGTCTTCCCTTCGGCCTGTCTACAGTGCCCCAGGTCTTCACCAAATGCATGTCACCGATGGCAGCTTTTCTCTGTCAGAAGGGCAGAAGGGTCTTCCCTTATATCGATGACTGGCTGATCGCCTCGCCCATGAGGTCGAAAGCCATTCGGGACACTGCTTACATGGTACGACTTATTGAGAGTCTCGGTCTATGGATCAACTTCGACAAGTCAAAGCTAGATCCATCTCAATGTGTCGAGTACATTGGAGCGATCCTCGACTTTCTCAGTGTCAGAGCCTACATCCCTCCAAAGCGCCTACAGGACATCACCATGGTGATCAAACCTTTTCGGCGCAGGACGTATGTGCGGGTGAAGAAGGTGCAGAGACTGCAAGGACTTAGGGCATCAACCATGGCTGTGGTTCCCCATTCCAGACTAAAGATGTGGTCACTATAATCTTGGCTTCTCCATGATTTCGATCTGCTGACAGAGAGCCAGTCCAAATGGCTGTTTCCACCTCCAGAACTGGTGTATCAGCTAGCATGGTGGGCATCACATCTGAATGTGGTGACGGGGAAATATTTCTACTCCCCTCAACCAAATGTGCAAGTCCTGACCGACACAAGCAAGTCCTGACCGACGTACCCTATTACTCTTGTGTTTTCAAAAGGAGATTTTGAACTGGAGTTAAATGCTCTTTTGCCCATATATGAATTCAGAGGTGGTAAAAACCAGCAAGAAAATTATTCCATGTGCCCATCTAAATGCTCTGTCCTAGGGACAGGAGGGGGAACACTTTTTCTAAAGCAAGCCCTAATTTCCTAAATTATGATGTCTGAAAATCCAGTTGCTTAGTTAAGCAAAGGCCCACTGGATCAAAGGGCATCTGATGAGTTAACTCCTTCATAAGCTCTGTTGATTCAAATGGGTCTACTCTAGTTGAAATTTATTGTGCTAAGCAACAGAATTCCACTCATTAGGTAATTGTATTCACTGGAATATTTAAAAATGGAGGGGAGAAAGGGGGGTGAACCTGTGAATTGTATGTGATTCCTAAGGCAGTTTAATTTATTTAATTTAAGTATTTATATCCTGTCCTATATTATGGGCTCTCGGGGGAAAGTACAACAAATGCGAGAAGAAACGATTTAGCACTTTAAAATACATAAAATTATTTAAAGGAATTTAGAACAGCTTAAAACATATGAAGCAATTTAGAGAATTTATAACCATGACAACCATACACATTACTAAAAGCTTATCAATCTGCTCAGGTCGGGATTTTCAAAGCCCAAAGGCCATGTTTTTCAGCCTGGTATCAGAATGGCATCAGTGTCAGCAGCAGTCAACCCTCTGCTTACAGGTACAATGCTATAGGTAAAATACCCCACCACCACCCACGGCACACACACAATGTTCCATGGCCTGATATCCCTGAAAATCCAACATTAAAAAATGGGAAGAAGATTATTTTGTGCTTCTGGAAGCCTTCAGGAATGACAACTTTACTCTAAAGTAGGGTGCAAGGCTTCCCATTTTTAACTTAAAAAAATACACCAAACACCATAATTAGAAGTAGGCAAACTGTAAGTGGATTGAAATACTGACTTGTTATTTTTATTATTAAACTTTAATATTTATATTTGTATATTACTATGTTGGAAACCATCCTGAGTAGTATATAAAGTTACAAAATTAGACGGACGGATGGACGGACAGACGGACAGACGGATGGACGGACGGATGGTTGGATGGATGGAGCCTCATTGAAGAGCAGAACGCATTGGACATCCCCTGGACAATGGTGTCGATTACAATAGTGGAGTAACTCTTCCAATTCAGAAATTGCATTGTAAACATCTTAAATGGATAGATATCTACTCAAGGAATACAGATCTTACCCTTTATAACCACACTCTGAAACACAAGCAATCCTTTTTTTACTATAACATCCACGGGTTGGAAAACTTAGTAACCAACCTGAAATGTTTAGGGGTCAGGATGCAGCATTCTTTTATTCTCACAAATAAACTTTAATTCATATCCTCTAGGAATCTTGCAGTTTGATATATGATTGGGGAGAGAGCTAACTTTCCATATCTCTGCAAGTTTTCTCATAAGCTAGCTGGGTTGTTGTAGATTCCAGGACCAACTCTTAGGTTAATTCAGAGATCTTCCTTCTTTCCTTCCGGCTGCCCAAGAAGCACAATGTAAGTTATTGTCTGTTCTAATACCCTCCCCCCTTTAAAAGATTTTAATCTTGTTTTAATTATTTACAGTATTTTAACTTACTTAAGTTTAATCATTTATTAAATTGTACATATATTGTATTTCAATGTGATCTTTTTAATTTTGTGAGCCACCTTGAGTTCCCCATGGGAAGAAAGGTGGATCATAACATAAATGAATGAATGAACAAACAAATGCATGAATGGATGAGTGGATGTAGCTATTTCTGCCCATTGCTGAAATTTCCTGACAGCTCAGATATTTAAGGGTTAAGTACTCAAAGATCTTAGCCTGAATAGATAAAACTAACTTTGCTTGCAATCTACCTACAATCTGTTGTGGCTTAGTGGTCAAGACTCTGAGCTTGATCACTGGAAGGTCGTCAGGTCAGCAGTTTGAAACCCAAGTGCTGCACAATGAAGCGTGCTCCCGTGTCTGTCCCAGCTCCTGCCAACCTAGCAGTTCAAAAGCAAGATATTGCAAGTAGATAAATGGGTACCACTTTGGTAAACAGCGTTCCATGCACATGTCCACAGAAACGTCTGCACACGCAGACAGAGATGGCTCATCTATACCTATAAGAAAGGGATATGGCCATGCGTGTGCGGAATGCGTTTCCACACCTGTCCAGCCTATCCCGTAATGCACCGTTCACACTTACATTACTTCCCTGACATCATTGCCGCAAAGGTCCGAAGAAGGAGAGTGGGTCCTGCGCCCCACAAATGGCAACAATAAAAACTCTAGGTCCCAGCGTCCTCCGCAGCATGCCACAGCCAATCAGGCAGGACGACCCAAGCACGGAGGAGGCGGGACAGCCAGCACGCGAAAGCTAAAGCCAACGGCTGCTTTGCGTGCACACAGACGAGGCGAGGCGCCACCGTAGGTGCTGCCTATGCCCTGCAGCCAGCGATCCACCAGGGAGAGTACCTTCCCTGATGGATACATGCCTCTCGCCCTACCATTTCCCCTCCGCTGTTTTGAGGACAGCCCTTGAAACAGCAGAGGGGGAAATGCATAGGCGCCAGGCAGGAATCCGTCAGGGGAGATGCCTGCCTCTCACCCTGCCAATGCTAGGTGGCTATAAGAGGAGATGATCACCGAACCTTAAAGTTCGATACAACTGGCTTTTGAGCAAAGGCGACCTTTACCTTTACTTAAAGTCAGGTAAACCCTGGGATCAAAACAGGAGCTTTATGATTATCAACAAACAATCCCCACCAATGGTGTCATCATTCTTATGCAGGTATAATGTACTTATCATGATCCTGGCCATTATGATGTGTTTTTGCAGTACTTTACCTACTTATTTAAAAGAAAGGGATCTAATCCTAATGATAAAAACAATGCAACAATGAATTGCAAATGTAGTTTTAAAGGAAGAATTAAAACTCCTCCATCTTTGGAAACTGACACTCCTTCTGCTTCCAATTTTGTTATGAATAACATCAGCGCTTAACAGACAGTTGGATCTAATTAATCACAGTTTGGCACATTCATTAAGAAAATGGTAAGCAAAACACATATTTCTTCTATACACACATGGATTATAGTTTGTTTTTCCAGAATGAATGAAGGCTTCGTTTAAGTAAACATCTATCTGTAGGCTTCAAAATCAATTGATTCGTCAATGAAATATAGATGGTTCTATCTCCAATGTTAAACAGTTAAATACCAAAGGCCTCACAATGAAACTTTTTTAAAAATTACACTAAAGTGCTAAATCTGTTCAACAGTTGCATAATACAACACCACGGGTGACAGTACGTTTGACAAAAAACAGAGAATTTCGCATTTAAAACCCATGTGCAAAACCACTCCTCACATCTGTTTGCAGATGTTTTGATTGCAGAGTTAATGCCAAGATGTTCATTTGTATTTTTCTATCTCTTGTTCCTTTTGTCTCCATAGCTCTGTATTTAGTTGGGCATATACTGCGGATAGATTGAAGAATGTAAGCAGGACTTAACAAGCTTCAAGCAATCTGCTCGAATAGTCATTTCCTACACATTTCAATTAATTTACAAAATCACGGGGGCCACATAACTGCCACAAAGATTGGAAACCTGAGTATCTCTGGGCATACATACCCTGAACTGGTTTTTCTTGCTAGGATGCATGGGATCTGTAATTCCTCATGCATCCCAAATTAGTGATTTGGTCTTGCAGGCATGAGGGTGGGATCCCAATTGCTCTTGTAGAAAGACATTTCCGACCAGGCCAAGAGACTACGAGGTTTTAGGATTAAAGACAGCAAGGCTCTGACTATTGCAGTACAATGTTCTCACTGAAATTTTCTTCCAGCATCTATGAAAGGCAGGAAATGAAATGGTAGGGAGAACATGAACCCACCTCTGTACATATTTTTGTGTATCTCTTGTTCTAGAACAGGGGCTTCTTATCCTATGGCCCATGGGCCAGATCCAGACTGAGGCATCAAACTATCTGGCCCCCAACATTGCTTCGTATGTGGACGTGTTTACGACAGACATAAATGCGCCCACGACTGTCATAAACACAATTACGACAGACATAAATGCATTTTATGGTGTTTACGGAGGGGGAGACCACCAGTCCGACCCCCTCAACTGTCTGAGGGAGCATGACCTGTCCCCCGATGTAAAAAGGTTGAGAACCCAACCACTGTTCTAGAAGGTCTGCATTTTTTTTTAAAAAAAATTACTTTTAATCTTTAGCTTTAAGGAAACTACAAAACAAAACCAACAACCTTTAGTTATCTCCAGACCTGATACAAGTTCATCTCTATTCCCCTCTCAGTACACCATCTTGAGACACTCAAAAGACCAACATTTTCTTTCTGGCAAACATTTTTCATTGATTAGAGCCATGTTTCCCAACGTGGGGCACACACCCCACAGGGGGGAAATTTGATTTTTAAGTGGGGCTGTTTGAGAATGAGTTATTAACAGTTGATGCCTTTTAGGCTTCCTGCACATGAATAGGAATTCACTTTCTGAATAATAAGAATTATATGTCACTGGGGGTGTGTGTCAGGATTTTAGAGATCCTTAGGTGGGGCATATCCAAAAAAGCTTGGGAACCATGGATTAGAGCACCTTGCATTTGATTAAAGGTAAAGGGTCTCCCTGGAATCCTTAATTTAGTCCTGTTACCTTTCTCACCAAAGTGGTACCTATTTATCTACTTGCAATTACTTGCTTTTGAATTAATAGGTTGGCAGGAGCTAGGACAGTCAATGGTTTATGAGCCACTCCTAATTGCAACTCTGTCTAATGTTTGTGCCTTGAGATTATTTTACCCTTTTTAAAAAAATCACAGGGCAGAAAAGAATAATGGAAGGTAGGAAAACATGCAGAAGTGAAGAATACTCACTAAATCCTTTGTTCGCATCTATTTCAACTATCATCACACGATGAGACCCCTTGATGAGAAATGTCCAACCTCTATCAGATCCAACGCCTTCAAAATTAGAGTCAGACAACTGTGTGTCCCTCATTCAAACTTTCTGTGCTAGTTTGCACCAGATTAGCAGACACTAGCTACCATGGTGTCTTAGTGGTTAAGGTACTTTTTCACCCAGAGGATCACTGGTCTATGGAACTCCCTGCCAGAAGAAGTGGTGACAGCTGTCAGTTTTGACAGCTTTAAGAAAGGATTAGACAAGTTCATGGAGGACAAGGGGATCAATGGCTAGAATTATAATGGATACCTAAGTGCAACCTCTGGGTTGGAGAGCTAGGCAGGATATCTCTCAATGCCATTTCCAGGGAATCCTAAGCAGGGGAAGGCATCTCCTTGGGAATAATACCCTGAAGCACATGGTGAGCCACTGGGTGAGACAGAATGCTGGACTGGATGGGCTGTGGCCTGTTCCAGCAAGGCTGTTCTTATGTATGTTCTTATGTGCTGAGCTGGAGACTGAAAGGTCGGGTTTCGATACCTGAGAGCTTCACTTGGGACATGAAAGGAGCCTCATTCAGGTGTCCCCTAAAAATCCTTCCAACCAGAGTAATCTCTGACATGAAGTTATTATTAGCGTACACTCAACAAGCATTAAAGGTCTACAGTGTTTTCCAACCTTTGGTTTTCAGACTTCAATTCCCAGAAGCCTAAATCAATTCCTCAAAGCACTGCTCAGCCAATGTACTGACTTAGGTTTCTGGGAATTGAAGTGCCCTGTGGGTAGGGTTGCCATACGTCCCGGAAAACCGGGATCGTCCCAGTTTCAAGGTTGGGAAAATTGTCCCGGCCAGTTCAATAAAAATCATGCTAAAGTCCCTGATTTTAAAAACTTACTGGTTGTGTATTATAACACACCATTAAAATGAATTCATACTCTCGCCATCAAATGAGTGATTTCCTGCCACATTGGAGTTGGAGTATACCTGGAGACAAATGTGTCTTCTCAGAAGTACAACAGATCATCTTACGGTAAGAACTAACTGTTGCAAATAAATTTATTTATGTATTGATATATTTAATGTGAAAGTGTTTTATAGCTGTCATTATATTATTATTATTATTTTTAAAAAGGCTATTTTGTAGATAACTCGCCCATTTTTGTCAAATATACTTCTGTGCCGGTTTTGTAGGAGAGAATTATGGCAACTCTACCTGTGGGACCATACCTGTCAACCTTCCCGGATTGGCCGGGATTTCCTGTTTTTTGGCACCGATTTGCGCCATTTCCCACCCGGAGCTGCCAAAACCCCGGAATTTGGCAGCGGGGGGAAAGAGGTACTGCGCATCCCTTCTGCGCAAGTCACCTTCTATGCATGCATAGAAGGCTTTTACGCTTGCATAGAACCCTTCTACGCATGCATAGAAGGCTACGCATGCGTAGAAAGGTTCTACGCAAGCATAAAAGGGTTCTACGCAAGCGTAAATGCCTTCTACACCTGCGTAGAAGCGAGCTGCGCAGAACGGTTCTGTGCAAGTCACTTTTATGCATGCGTAGAAGGCTTTTACGCATGCATAAAAAGTGACCTGCGCAGAACCGTTCTGCGCAGGTCCCGGATTGTCCGGAGCCGCGGTTGACAGGTATGTGTGGGACATGTGCCCACCTGGGGGAAGACTTCTTCTTCTGTGTCTAGGCCAGATGTGAAACCGCCAAAATGAGGGAGCAGCATTGATTTTAAAAAGCCAGGAGACAGAACAAAACAAAAACTTTCAGTTGGTGGCACAAAAAAATGAATTTGCTGAATTGCAGGGCAGAGGGGGGAAATGTTTGCAATTCCTCTCTCACCTGTGAGAATGAGACAAGCAAGGATTTACATTCTTAGAGGAAAACCATGGTTATTACCATCAAGGACAGCAGAAGCGACAACATTGTATTTTGTTCACCCCCTTTTTTTTTTAAAGGGAAATTCAGCATTGAAGCTGAAATTCCATCCTCCTTCATCCCCCCCAACACGGCATTTGGATTCTCCTTAGAGTCGCAGCGGGGTACCTATCTAACACAGCCTCTTAATCCACAGCCTTTATCCCAGATGTAATTTATCTGGTGCCAAGGCTCCCTAATGAATTTCACACATGTGTGCTTAAATTTGTTACAGCTTACCAGTTCAGTATGATAAGCAATAACTAGAATACTGGATTTCAAGGTTCTCCCACCAGATATACGAAGGGATGTACTTATGTTAGAATATTTATCAGTTTGAGAGTGGAGAAGAGAAGGGAGGCTGCTGCAGTTTTATGACATCTGTTCCATTTCAGATTTGGCTAAATAGAGAAAAGGTGGGAAACAGATTTTTTTTTGTTATTGTTAGATTAACTGGACAATGGAATGATCAGTATAGCTTCTATCCGTGATGGCGAACCTTGGCACTCCAGATGTTCTTGGACTTCAATTCCCAGAAGCCCAAGCACCCTGTGAATCCACACGAATGGGTTTACTGCGATTCATCCAGCCCGCGCTGCCCTCGTCGCTCCCGGAAGCAGAAGTAAAACGCGCCCATACAGAGGAAGGGTTAACCCAGAAGAGTCTTAACCATACGGGCACATTTTACTTCCGCTTCCAGGAGCGATGAGGGCAGCGCAGGGTGGATGAATCGCAATAAAGTTATTTGTGTGGATTCACAGGGTGCTTGGGCTTCTGGGCATTGAAGTCCAAGAACATCTGGCGTGCCAAGGTTCACCATCACAGGCTTATATCCTGAATTCAGGATTTCTTCTGCAAATTCTGTTCTTTTTGTTATTAAAATACATTTTGACAAAATGTGTGTTGTTGTTTTTTTTAATGCTAACCAAATATGTCCTGGATGAACAAATAATTACCAAAATGTTCTTTTGGGGTATCATTTATACATTGCAAGAGATGAAATGGCCCTAAAGGTAAAGGTCACCCTTGCTCAAAAGCCAGCTGTATCTAAATGTAACTATAAACTGAGATCCAACTCATCTCCGTTTATAGCTAAAGAGCCAGCGCTCTCTGCGTCTGCAGCCATTTATGTGGTGATGTGGCAGGCATGCCCAGACACTAGTGTGCATGGAATGCTATTTACGTTCCTACCGAAGTGGTCCCTATTTATCTACTTGCAATTTTTTGCTTTCAAATTGCTAGGTTGGCAGGAGCTGGGGCAGAGATGGGAGCTCACTCTGTTGTTCAGCACTTGGGGTATCAAACTGCTGACCTGATGCCTTCCAGTCAGCATCTTAACCACTTCAGCTACTTCAGGACCGTACGGGCTTCTTTAAACATCTCTGAGTGAGACTCTGCAAAGTCTTTTAGTGGGGGTGGTGAAATTGATAAATCAAAAGAACAGAGGTCTAGTCCTCCATCAACATTTATCCTCTGATATATGTGGAAATAGGTGTGTGACTACACTAACAAAAACAATGCAAGAAGTTCTCTGGAAATGGTCAGAATTATATTATTTTTTCATTGTCTAAAGCATACATATCAAGACAAATCAGCCTGGGGTATTTTCCCCTACCACTGGGGCTTCTATGTTTTTTTTAAAAAAAAAAATGCATTCTCATTGGTTCAGTTGGTGTGATTACTTAACAGGGGTTCCCAAGCTTTTGAAGCCATGGACCTGACCACATCCTCCGAAAAGCTGAGCAGGCCTGACTAATGCCCCCTGGAAGCAGAAGTGGGTGTGTTTACGACAGACGTAAATGAGTCCACTTGCGTTTACGACAGCCACGGGCATGTTCACTCATGTGCGGGCACATTTTACAACTGATGTAAACACATCTGCTTCCACTTCTGGGTGCGGGGGTGATGTGACAGATGAAATGGTGTCATGAGCTGGGTCTGGCCCACAGGCCGTAGATTGGGAAACCCTGACTTAAGCCATATGGACATGTGGCAGACATGACTAAACACTGGAGTGCACGGAATGCTGTTTACACTCCCACCGAAGTCGTACCTATTTATCTCCTTGCAATTTCTTACTTTCAAACTGCTAGGCTGGCAGGAGCAGGGACAGAGACGGGATCTCACTCCGTCATGCAGCACTCAGGTCTCAAACTGCTGACCTGCCAACCTTCCAGTCGTCAGGTTCAGCATCTTAACCACTAAGGCACCGCAGTCCCTTGTTTGTCATAACTGCACTGGAAATATTTCTAGCAATGCCTTTACTCACAAAAATGGCTCAGATTACCATCAGCCATTATCCCGTTTAATAGATAGGTTTTAATGGAGACTCTACCGCTTTTTTCTCACTCTCATGCAATAATGTTCAACAGTCATATGTTCAGTGGAACCATTGTGATTACGAAGCGATTGGTCTGTGATTTACACAACAATTACCCACCATCCTTGAGATGTTTCTGGTTCCCAGGGTTGACAAAAATGCTAACCACATAAAACACTTCATTTTGTACTTGTTTTAGATGACTTAGGCCGATAACTAATCATGCTGAGAACCACAAGGCTATGAGACAGGAAACAATCAAATTCCTATCATCAGTCATGTGTATACTCTTACGTTTCCACGAAAATAGACCTCTGTTTGTTAAACATACTAGATCAGATCACATGCTTTACACATGAAAATAAAGGCGATAAAATGTGCTGCCTTTGGGCTCAGACAGAAGCTTCAGTATCTCAGAACAGAAGCCCTTTAATACCTCTCCAGCTTCCGCTAAAAGCTGAGCCACCTTCTACCTATTTATTAACTATGTTTATAGACTACCTTTCAACCATAATTGCTCCCAAGGTGGTTTATAACAAAGCAGATTAAAACAATTCACAATTAAAATTCCTGTCCAAACAAAAGGTCTAAATGAGACCCAGGGAAAAAAAGCAAACCAATGAAAACAGAGGTCTCAGCATAAGTCATAATTAGCAACCGTGCTTTTCTATTCTTCTTAAAATCTAATTACATCTTCAAATTGTTCACAATGCTTTTATTGTTCTTTGTTTTTAGCCACGTTTGTGGGGTACACAGAAAGAGCCTCCTCGAATATTGTGGTATTTCTTTTTTAACCACAACCGGACGTACCCTAGTAACGGCTAAACCTTGTGTTGCCAGCTAATCTTTCTCACACTAGGTCAGGTGAAAGGAACTGGAGAATGAAATCACCAAAAGGTGCCTTCAATTTGGCAGCTTCTCGTCTGGCCTAGACATGGAAGAAGAAGAAGAAGTCACCTTTGTGGTACTATTTGAGTAAAGAAAAAGATGGGAGGCATGAATTCGTCTATTAAATGAGATAATCAATAGTTTCCTTAATCTAATTGCTGGGAAATCCAGCTTCTCAAGAGAAAGGCTGCGCTTGCCAAACCTCCAAAGAGCAACCACAGTAGACTATGGTTCAAAGATATGCATGTTTTCTGCTGTTCGAAAAGCTCAGTGAGACCGAGCACCTGCTGTAGAGCGAGAGGTCAGGGATTTGATTCTTCATTGTGCTTTGGATAAGAAGAGGCAACTGCATAGCCATGGACGAAATGCACCATTCCACAGCACCATCAGAAGAAGAGAAGAGTAAACCGCTTCTGAATACTGCATACCAAGAAAACCCTGGAAATGGCTGCCATAAGTTGAAATTGACATGGGGGCATGTAATTATTATGAATTATTTGCTTTTAGGTCTTTTCCCACCCAGTGATCAATTGCCTTTATTCTGGCATATCAGAAAGCAAAACACAACCACCACCACCCAAAAAAACCCAGAAAAAACACACAACCAAAACCAAAAATGCTGTACCACTTTAAAGACTAACTGCTATATTTTTAATGTGAGCTTCTGTGGATCAAGTACACTTAATCAGACATAGGAATGAAACTGCAAGGCATGAGCTTATATACACCAAATACAGAGACATAGAGTGATTAAATCAGAATGACAGATAAGCATGTAAAATAAATCTATACAGCTTCCTACAGCTGGCAGTGGCAGATGATCTCTGGCTGTTATTCAGATTAGCTCTAAATGTCCCCTTTTCAATATTAAATAGTGGGGAAATACAAAACAAATACCTGGCATTGAACATATGCTAATAAGTTTAACCTCTGTGTTTGTGTGTGAATACATCCCTCCAGTGGTGGGCATAAAAAAAAATTCTACCACACTGTGGGCATGGCCATGTGACTGGGTGGGCGTGGCCTGTTGGCCATATAACTGCTCTTCACTATAGAGCTATGAAAATAGAAGCCTCTTCTATTTTCATCACTCTTTAGCGAACCTCTGAAGCCATTTCCCCCTTCTCCAAGGCTTTTCCAGGGCTCCATTTCACCCCGAAGCACATCCCCAGCCACACGCAGCACAGAGTTCACTCTGGATTGGCTGGGGATGTGCTTTGGGGTGAAACGGAGCCCAGGAAAAGCCTTTGATGAAGGGGAAAATGGAGGCAGCCCCTTCCGAAGGCTCTTCTAGGAGGAGGAGGAGGGGAGATGGGCGGGGCCAGCTATTTTTACTACCGGTACGCACGTACTGGTGCGAACCTGCTGATGCCCACCACTGCGTCCCCCGTTCTGTGCAACATGCTGTGAGACATGTCTTTATTCTGTGTCTGTCCACAAACAGAGCTGCAATGATTTCATGTGACCCCACCCCATCCCCTGCACCAGACCCGGAAGTGCCACTTGGTGGAGGAAAAGCAAAATGGCCATCTGGCCCCTGAAGCTGTCTGAGGGAGTATGATCTGGCCCCCAGCTTAAAAAGGTTGACAATTCCTGCTTTAAGGGAATGGCCAGAAGGTGGAACTTGTTGGAGAAGATAAAAACCAGAGGGATGGGGCAGGACGCTGTCTTGGTCTGGACTTCCACATTGTGTAAGTCTCTGAGAGTGCTGTGAACTCTGCAATCATGTAATCTTTTTCTAGAGGGTGTGGCTTCAAAGCTTAGTCAGGTTTCATTGTTTTTAATGTGCTTTCTGAACTAAAGATGTTTCAATTTTGCCAAGAATTATTTTGCTTCCTGAAATTTAACTTTTGCTGAAATATACTTTTAAGAGAACTGATAATGACTGGAGTTGTTTAATTTCCTATGCGCTACCTTACTTACAGCCTGGATTCCAGTCAGGACATGTGAGAAGGCAAGCTAAAATCTTGGATTGCTTAGCTGGAGGGCATCAATTCAGGTGTGGTCCCACTTCCGTGTAGCCCAAGGTTTTACTCGTGAGTAATGGGTCCATTACATCCACAAGTATCAAATGAGGAAGGCATATTAATGGCAGAACCTTTCTACTTCTCTGAACAGGTTACTTTATCGACTTCAGAAGATGCTCTCATGGCACCCTGCCAAAGCTTTGTTAACATACATCCCTTTGAAGGCAATAATGTAGGCAAAGTTAACAGTTTAATAGGATTACTCCTCATTCCATTCATCAATTATAGATTGAAGGAGAAATGTACTTATTGCCTTTGTAAGGCTGCAGATGGATTCTCATCGATTCTTAGGCCCCAATAATCTAGACCAACAGCAGTGGAAGTTCCAATATAAATTAATTCATTGCTTTGTACAAGTAGCTTCTGAGCTACATTAATTACATTCCAATAAATTATTTCTGTCTCTGTAGAAGCTTCCCTTAATTGCTTCCACTTAGTCAAGCAACATCTGCTACCAATATATATATATAAAATTGTATCTCACTTTTAATATCACCTACTTAATAGCTCAAGTGGTTAAGACACTGACTGGGAGGCAGAAGGTCAGCAGTTCAAAACCCAAGTATTGCATGACGGAATGAGTGCCCATCTTTGTTCCAGCTCCTGCCAACCTAGCAGTTTGAAAGCAAGAAATTGCAAGTAAATAAATAGGGACCACTTTGGTGGGAAGGTAAACAGCATTCCGTGCATTTCGGTGTCTAGGCATGCCTGCCGCATGTCCAATGAAATGTCTGCAAAAGCAGATAGCGCTGGCTGTTTGGCTATAAACAGAGATGAGCACTGAACCCTAGAGTTGGATGCGACTGCCTTTCAAGCAAGAGTGACCTTTACCTTTACCTATACCTATATCTTTCCCTTACTTAATAGTGGACAGCACAAATTATTATGCCAAACTGGCAAAAAGAAAATCACCAACAAAACTCTTGAGCGTAAGCACTTTTAGTGCAGTCAGTTATTTTTCTCAACTACAACTCTCAGAAACCATAAACTGGTATTCTAGAATTCTGGACTTTCTAGAGCAAAACTGCAGGTTTAACAGGTTCTGGAATCAGGGACAAAAGTTGTGGTTAGTAGCACAGGTGGATGAATTAGATGGATTAATTTTCAATTCATGTAGCTACTCATTTCCCCACTCTCAGATTCGGTCCATAATATAAAAACTGAAGTTTTGTTGCTTAGTGCAGTAATTTACAACTAGAGTAGCCCCATTGAATCAATGAAAATTCCTGAAGGAGACGGCTCATGAAATCCCCCACAATTTAATGGGCTAGTTGCAATCTATTACACTATTCAACAAAAATTTCTGCCGATGTACGAATTTCCCCCAAACTAAACTTTCATTCATCTCAATGAAATATAACTTTAACTGCAAACTTGAAGACATTTTTGTTTGCATTTCTCCTAACACAATCATTTTCTTCTGCAATTATGCCTAACATACACTTTCCTTGCAACCAGTTTTTCTAATACAGTATGATGTAGTTTTGCTCCTCCTGTGTTTACCTTTTCGCATGAATTTTTAGACTCAAGAACTCCAACATGAAATTAAAAAAAAAAGGGTACATTTAGAAAGATAACCAAAGTTTGGTTTATACAATGGCTTGAACATGACATTTAGACAACTCAGTACTCAAATATGAACTGAATGTATTCTTTCTTCCTTTCATTTCAATCCAAAGCAAAGAAAAAATGTGGGCAGGAATAATTGAATGCAGATTATGCAGTGAGGCACTCTGGTCCTAGTAAGAAAAAGATTTTGGTATCATAGCTCCCGTCTGCCACCCCTTGGTCCAGCCTATTGAAGGAGCAGCTAGGAAGGACTCGCCAGAAACACCAGGAAGAAACAGTTAACACTAGCTTAGTACCCGGCTTTTCCTGGGGTCTTATTTATCTGCTGTGCACTGCAGTGGGGACCCAGCCCGGTGTATGGTCCTTGCTTGCCTCTCCACCTCTGCCACCCTCCTTTTTCCTCTGGCCCTGCTGTGGCTTGTAGCTAGCTTTCCCCCTCTCACCCTGCACTGTCCCCCTGTAATGGCTGGCGACGGCCGCAACACTGACGCCTCATGTTTGCACCTGGCACCTGGACCACCCCTGCCTCTCCACCCTTGCCAACCTCCTCTACCTTTTGGCCATGCCGTGGCTTGCCCCGTCCGCATTCTCCAATGTGTTGACAGCAGCAGGCCCCGCTCGTCTCTCCCAGAGTTGCTGGTGGCAGAGGTTATCCCGGTAACGCGGGCTCTGGTGAGGAGTTTTTGTGGGGCCAGGGATTTTCTGGCCTGGCTTCTCCCCCCCCCCCCCAATTTCCCCGTACTCACCTCCTGGGCTGGCCAGCGGCGGCGGCAACACCACCGCCCCGTGTTCAGTGCCCAGTATCCTGGCCTTCACTACCTCTCCACCCCTGGAGGCCTCTTGTACCCTTTTGTGCTTTTCATGGCTTGCCCTGGCCGCTCAGCGCCAGTCTGTGATGCAGCGTTCATGTGGGCGCTCATGTGCAGTGCAGCCCTGTTTTTTCTGTTGCATGCAAGGCACCATGGGACATGTAGTTTCCACACCTTTTCTCTTTTGGGGGGTGCACACCCCAAACCTGGCTGCCGGAACCCCATTGTGACCATCTTGCACTTGCCAGGAACATGTGTGCGAAGTTTCATTATGGACAGTGCAGGAGTGTGGATTTGTATTAAGGACCAAGAGGACACCTCTGGTTTATATAGATAGATAAATTAAGTTAACATTTAAAAACTTCATTAATTTATTCTTTTCCTTTAAAACTGCCTGTCAAGAATTCACCAACCAATAAGATTTCTCATTCCAGAGTAAGATCGAACAAGTGCTCTTATTTTGTTTAAAATTGTTTTGGTTTGCAAAAAATGTCTCTGCCCTATATCAGATCAAGTAAATGTCTGGCTAGGGTATGCTGCTATGGTAACAGAGTAGACCAGGATACCCAAACTATGGGCTGAATGCCAGATCTGGCCCATGGCACCTAATAATCTGGCCTGCACTGACCTCACCGCTCCTGGAAGTGGAAGTTAAATGTCCCCGTGTGTATGCAAAATGCTGCCATAAATGCACCCACAGCTGTCGTAAATGTGCCTTTATGACAGCATTTTGTGCATGCATGGGCACATTTTACTTCTGCTTCTGGTGGGATAAACTATGTGACTAGCCTACTCAACTACGTGGCCAGCCCATGGAGCAAAAGGTTTGGCCACCCCTGGAGTAGACCCTACTGCCAGCAGCTCAACGCTGAGTATCAGGCAGCAGTTAACTAACCTGACAACCCTGAGGACTAGTGGCCTTAGGTGCTGAAGTCCACAGGGAAGGGTGATGGTCCCCAAGTGGATTAAATCCCTCTTGAATCCATCCTGAAAGGAGGGTATCAGCTTCATCAATCCTGGCCTGGGGCTGAGGAAAACTTTGCGTACCAAAAGGGCTCAGGACCAGAAAGTGACTCACAGAACTGGATCAGTGGTACAGTGGTCACGCAGCGATGTGGAAGGCAGATGAAAGGCCACTGCATATTATTCTCAGGACAGTCTTCATGGCTGATTGCCATGAGGATCGGCAATATTCGGATTCGGATATAGCAGAACAACAAGAAGAATATCAGCACTACAGAGTTTCAGACACTTGTTTCTCCCATTGCTTTCAGAGCCGATTTAGCCACCTGGGGCTTCGTTGCCCTGTTAGTTAATCTTGGGAAGGAAAACCTGGGTCGAAATTTGCAGTGGGCACATCAATTCCACACTAACCCTGGCTTGTGTGTTTGTTTGTTTTCTTCAGGCACAGAAGGGGTGTTGTTGGAGATGTCCCCAGGGGGCAGCATGATAAAGATGTGCAGAACAAGATACCATTGGTCTGACTTGTGTCCCTCTAACAGCAGATGTTTGTGTCCTCTAAATTTTTCGCAGCCTGAGTCAAAAACCTTCTTACCTCTTAGTTACAGTTCTGCCTACATGCAAAGAGCATGATTTCCCACGGAGTCATGAGCCTGCCACTATATGAACATGTTCTTGCTTTCTGATGTCTGAATTTACTATGTCAGTGCATCTCTGCCTTAATGCAGCTCTTTAAAAATTAGGTACAGGTCGCTGTTGTGTCCGGCCCTTATATAGTCCAGGCAACGTTGAACAGAGCAACAATGGGAGTTTATTGAACAGTCTTTCAGGTTACACTTACAAAGCGCTCCGGACATCAGATGGCTACACAAGTCCCATGTAATCAGTCCCTCATGTTTCCTACCATAGAGGCAGTGACTAAGCTACACCTTGGCGTGATAGCGTATAGAGGAGACCCAGTCTTAGCCCAACGTTGGCTAACCTGTGCGGTAATGGGAAGTATAGATCTGGCCCGGCCTCACCCTTGTTTACCCGTGGGGTTTATATACTGTATCCCCGGCGGTGACTACTTGTTACAATGTAGTAACCCGCCGGTCAATCATA
Organism: Bradypodion ventrale; assembly: GCA_035047345.1. Taxonomy (NCBI): domain Eukaryota; kingdom Metazoa; phylum Chordata; class Lepidosauria; order Squamata; family Chamaeleonidae; genus Bradypodion; species Bradypodion ventrale. Next base: position 6,578,214 of record JAWDJE010000011.1, on the reverse strand, counting down.
ACCAACCAATCATAACAGGATATAAAAGTATTAACCAATCAGGAACAGGATCCAAAGTTATAACCAATCACAGAACTCTAATTAGCATAGAGCGCACCCAGAGAGGGAGATTTTGCGCCAACTTTAGTTCCTAATTTGGATGGTGGGAAACCGCCATTTTATCTTTGCAACTTGCAATTCTGCCTTAATAAAAACAGTCACCCTTGCTGGAAAGCCAGCCGTATCTGACTCTAGGGTTTGGTGCTCATCTCTGTTTATAGCCAAAGAGCCAGCGCTGTCTGCGTTTGCAGATGTTTCTGTGCACAGGTGGCAGGCAGAACTAGACACTGGAGTGCATGGAATGCTGTTTACCTTGCCACCGAAGTGGTTCCTATATATCTACTTGCAAATTCTTGCTTTCAAACTGCTAGGTTGGCAGGAGCTGAGACAGAAATAGGAGCTCACTCCATCATGCAGCACTCGGGTCTCGAACTGCTGACTTTCCAGCCATCACATCCAGTGTCTTAACCACTGCGCAGTCCCTCTTTTAAAATTACACTTCCATATATTTGGACATGTAATTATAATCCAAATCAGTCTTAGAGATTCCTTTAGGTCCTGTGGATAAATGAAATAATACTACAATGTAATTACTGTATATATGTTTAAAATCAGGTTTTCCTCTGAACTTGGAAAAAATGATATCATTGTGGATTTTCTTGATCACTGAACTCTTTTTTCTTCTGTTTTCTCTTCTTACATTGAACCCTTGATATAATATGTCTCTTTTATTTCCTCAAAAACACATGGGGCTGGAAGACACTGAGGCTCTAGTTAAAATAATCTGTAAGGTACCATCTGGAAATTAATTCTGCAGGAAGGTTTTATCATGTTAATCTGATGGATAGAACTTGACAGAGTTGAGACAATTAATAAATATTTTGCTCCCCTTCCCCACAAGTTTCAATTCATTTTGGCAAATTAAACATTTTTTTCCACTTGAAAGTGCTGAAGTGCTAACATCTAAAGCCTAAGGATGTGTTTATTATCATGAACTGCTTTGAAGGGGATCATTTTTCAAAAGAATAAAAACAAAAGTGTTAACTGCTTCCATTTATAACACTTACTATAATAGTTGTATACTTTATCTTAAACTTGTGTGAAAAGTGTAGGGGGAAGGTTTGGTTTTCTTGGCTCCAGTTCTCTACAGCAAATAGGTAGGAAGCAATTTATTTAGCTATTCCTTCTGCTATTGGTTTTGCACAGTGGTGTAACGGGTCTAGAGTGCAAGTGGAGAATAAAACGGTATCACACCAAGGACCAAAACGTGCATTCTGAAAAATGTACAGGTATCTATCTGGCTCTTCCATCATTTCTTCATCAACAATCTGGTTTGTTTTTCTTCTTCATGACTCAGGAATTACACCAATTAAATAATAGTTTACATTCTAGGCATAATCTAGGGCAAGAGTTCTCAACCTTACCATGCCATGGGTTGGACTACTCCCCCTCAGACCATGCTGTGGGCCGGAAGCAATAGCAGCAGGCGCATTTGCACATTCATTTGCACATTCATTTGCATCCACATCTGCTTCCAGGGTCATTGCCATGGGCCAGATGGAACAGTTTCTGGGGCTGGGTCCAGCCCACAGGTCATAGGTTGTGAACCCCTGATCTAGGGACACACAGAAAGCTTCTCTTCTTAATATCATTTAATGATTACACCTTTTTTGCCACTTGAGGGAGCACTCCTTGAAAAACTGATTTCTCTGAATTTGTATTTTGGCCCCAAGGCCACCAAAATACCCAAAAGATCAATTATAAACTCCAACAGTAAGGAATAGGTGCCATAGTGTCATAAGATGACTAAACTTTGGGAGCAGCAAAGCTATATGTGAAACAAAAGAAGGGCTGGCAGGAAAATCTGATTTTTAGAATCTCTGCCATTCATCCCTAAAAAACTAATGGAAAATGCCATCCGCCAAAGTTGATCTCCTCCAAATGGAACGACACATTTGGAAAGTAGGATGCAGCTCACTTGCATGACATTTCCAGGTGACCTGTGAATATATGCTATTGGCAAAAAAAATGAGAGGTAGCCAACTCTGACACCAACCAATGAAACGACAGCTAATAGTTTTCACCTCTTTTTTGTCTTAGTAAGAGCAACAAATGAAGGGATTCCCAACCCCTGAACACAAAACTAGAGCAGTCTTTCCCGACCTTTGGTTTTTGGACTTCAATTCCCCTAAGAAGCCCGAGTCAATTCTCTAAAGCACTGAACAGCCAATGTACTGACTTAGGATTCTGGGAATTGAAGACCCCTGTGGGCCCTGGGCCCCACATTGGGAACCACTGGCCTAGAGCTATAGGAAGATGTTCTCCCCTCTCTGTGCTTACTAGCTGCTGTGAGACTACAGAAGCATACAGTAGACCCTCTCATAACGATGTTACTTGGTTCCCCAAGTAGCGTTGCTAAGCTATTTTTGTTGTTATTCGGGTTTCTATGGAGTTTCCCGCATAACGACATTTTTAGCATCGTTGTCCGGTTATTTTAGCATTGTTGTCCGGACAATGACACTAAAAACATTGTTATGCGGGGGAACATGTGGTGCAAAACGATGCATTGTTAAGCGAAAATGATGCTAACCGAATGCGTTGTTATGTGAGGGTTGACTGTATAGTCATTTTTTTTAACGATTCCTTTGGGAAAAGGCACAAGGGCCAATTAATTGGAAAGTGTATTTTGCAGGCTGCGTAAGTCCCATTGAGCTCAGAGGAAGCTTAAGTCTAGGCAGAAATACAAGGGACTGGGCTTTTCATCTTCTCTGCCACATCTTGGAGACTATTTCATCACTAGTGGCTGCTTAACCACTTGTTTTCTTCTTCACTTCTGTTAGTCCAGGGTTCCTCAAACTTGACTCTCCAGGTGTTCTTGGACTTCAGTTCCATCCATCAGGGCTCCTGGGAATTGAGGTCCAAGAACATCTGGAGAGCCAAGTTTGAAGAACCCTGTGCTAGTCCGAAGAGCCTGGTTATAATAACCTAGCTTTGATGGTAAGGAGACATCCTGGAAGACTGTCTGCCATTTACTGACGCTGAGGAAGCAGGCCATTCATCAGCTTTGAAAAGCCAAATGGGACCTTGGGTGGCTCCTTGTTTCACCTGATCAATAGTGAAGATCTTAATAGCAACCCCTGGCCATCCACACTGAAGGTCCTAATATAGTTAGTTATGTGCTGCCAAGTCAGAACCAACTTATGGTAACCGTAACAGGGCTTTCAAGGTATGTGAGGTATTTAAGGAATGGTTTTAAGAAGGAGGGGGAATCCTTTCTTTCTTTTTTTAAAAAAAAGCTGGAGACTGCGGTGGCTCAAGTGGCTAATACCCTGAACTTGAAGACTGGAACTTTGGAGTTCAATACTCAAGTACTGCTAGATGGAGTGAGAGCCTGTCGTCTGTCCCAGCTCCTGCCAACCTAGCAGTTTGAAAGCAAGAAATTGCAAGTAGATAAATAGATACCACTTCAGTGGGAAGGAAAACAGTATTCCATGCACTCCAGTGTCTAGGCATGTCTGCCACATGTTCATGGAAATGTATGCAGATGCAGACAACGCTGGCTCTTTTGCTATAAATAGAGATGAGCACTAAACCCTAGAGTCGGATACAACTGGCTTTCGAGCAAGAGTGACCTTTAACTTTACCTTTAAAAAAGGAGTTTCCAGGTAGTCATTAAAACCTCTTTTATTCAGAGAACCATATCTGAACACTTTTCCCCAGTAGGAATTTTGGACTTACACTATGTTAGATGGGATACATACATACATACATGCATACATACAAGTATGTACATACATACATACATACAACAGCGTCATTTTCGATTAACGATGCTACGGATGCCCCCCACGTGATCTCTCGCACAACAATGAAAAACGTTGTTATTCAAATAACGATGGTGTTTTTTTACCGTTGTTGTGTGAATAATGATGATTTTTTTGATGTTCTGTGGGAGATGTCCCATAGGAAACCGCAAAATGATGTTTTCCGCATAATGACGCTACTTGGGGAACCAAGCAATGTCGTTATGTGAGGGTCTACTGTACATACATACATACATACATACATACATACACACACACACACACACACACACACACACACACACATCAATTTACCAGTTCTAGCTAGGTTAGGTGGGATACAAATATAGTAATAAATAAATACCATATTTTCCGACGCATAAGATGACTGGGCGTATAAGACGACCCCCAACTTTTCCAGTTAAAATATAGAGTTTGGAATATACTTGCCGTATAAGACTACCTCTCTTCCAATGCACACCAAATAAAAATTAACCCACACTCAACCCGAAGACGCGCAGCCCTCCGAGTCGAATGGGCAGGTTCTGGTGGAGAGCCAATCCACGCTCACGTTCTCCTCCTCGAGGTACAGGAAGATGTGTGCAGCTTGCTTCCCCTTGCTTCATACTCCTCCCACAGAGCAGGGACTCGGCCGCGGCACCCCCCACCATATGCGCCGGACATATGAAGCAAGGGGAAACAAGCTGCAGTTAAGTACCTGTCCTATAAGACGACCCCCGACTTTGGCACAGATTTTTCGGGGTTAAAAAGTAGTCTTATACGCCAGAAAATACAGTACATTTACCCGTTCTAACACACAGGGAGTTGCCCTGTCCAAACTTTAGTGTCGTAGACCTAGTCCATCACTCTATCCACTACACCACACTGGGTAGTTGACAGTGCTGTAGCATTGCAAAATCCTAGCAAATCTCTTTGACTGTTTACAAAAGATCGTACATCAGCCGCGGGATGGGAGGCACCTGTTCCTGGTGCCCTTCCCCTTGCCCCGTCTGGGCAGGGAGTATAAAAGGACACTGGAGCAGGCACTGATGCTGACGCCACTGCAGAGGGACCTTTCGAGCCTCTTCCGGGGCTTCGCTGAAGACAGTGAGCCTGGACTCGGTCAAGGTTGCAGCACCCTGAGCACCGATCTCTGCATTTGCTAATTTTCAGTCGTGGCGCCGCTGGAAGAGTATTTGCGGGATGATCATAGCATATGGCATTTTGTATTATTGCATATTGTTTTATTGTATCTCTATATGCTATTGAATCTTACTGAAATTGTATTTTACTGTACTTTTTCTGTATTTATTGAGTATTGTGCTTTATATGCTGATGGAACTATTGTGTATGGTGTATTGATTATTGTATTGGATTTATCTTTTTTGTATTATTGCACTGTCATTTGTACCTGTGTTGATATGTTGGAAGCCGCCCTGAGTTGGCCTGTGCTGGGTAGGGTGGGTTATAAATTAAAAATTGAATTGAATAATAATTAAAATGGAAAAATGCTTCTAAATTTCCCTGTTCCATACCCTGTGTGATCTTGGTCCTTATAAGGCTGTTTGTAGCGTAAATGCTAGTCATCTGGGCATTTGAGAATTGAGAAAAGAAGTACTTTTGTAGTGAAGAAAAGTTGTGAAAGGAACAATCATAATTCTCCAGTCCCCCCCCCCCCCCAAAAAAAAAAAAGATCTGAAATTAGCTTTCCACACAATAACTGTTATCTCATCCAAGGCAAGAGAGGAAAGGCACAGTTTGGGAGCCACACGCGGCTGTTAAAGCAATTTGCATGTCATTATCTTCCACTCTTGCAGAATCACGTTTTGCATCTACCATTTCCCTCTTCTAACGAGTCCAATGTTTTAATTCATGATTTCTGCTCATGTCAAATCATGAGGTCAATTCTGGGTGAACATCTCCAGTGGCAGAACATATGCTGAATGCATTATGATGAAACCAAGAGGAGGAAGAGGAACGGTGTCGAATTAACCTATAAAAGAGGAAGGGAGGATATTGGTAAGAGCCCAGAGGATGATTCCAGGGGGTCCTTTTCTCCCTTCCACTCTTCCCGAGAACAGATTAACAGGGGAGTATGAAAGTCACTGGAAGTCTGCACAGACTGGAAAAGAATCAATGTCTTTCAAGGATGCTTCTGAATATCAAAAAGCATGCTTAAGTGCAAATTAGATGATTTACTAATACAGCAATTTGCCACATTGGTTACAGCAAGGTTTCCCAACCTTTTCAAGCCCAGGGGAGGGGTCACTCTCTCTCAGTCAGCTTCGAGGACTGGATGGCCATTTTACCCTGCCTGCATGATGGGGGTGGCCATTTTGTCCCAACAGCTTCAAAGGGGTGGCCATTTTGTTTCTCGAATCTCCTTGGAAGGGGTGGGAGGGGGCACGTAAAATGGCACTGCAGGCCAGATCCAGCTCACAAGCCTTCGGATGGGAAACGCTGGGTTACAGTGTTCAGGCTGCACTGGCCGAAATCTCCAGGAATTGCTGTGCTTTTTAACACCCCCAAACAAGGGCAAGTGATTCTGGCTACGGAAATGTGTCCCTAAAACAACTGCTAGACATATTTTGTTGCATTTCCCTGGACAAACCTCATGCAAAGAACATTGTGTGTAATGACGAGTGCATGGTTAAGATGCTGAACTTGACGACTGGAGGGTCGGCAGGTCAGCAGCTCGAGACCCGAGTGCTGCAGGATGGAGTCAGTTTCTGTCTGTGTCCCAGCTCCTGCCAACCTAGCAGTTCAAAAGCAACAAATTGCAAGTAGATAAATAGGTACCACTTTGATGGGAAGGTAAACAGCATTCCGTGCACTCCGGTGTCTAGTCATGCCTCGCTTTCGAACAAGGTGACCTTTACATTTACCCTAATAGCAATTATATATATATATATATATATATATATATATATATATATATATATATATATATATATATATATATATATATATATATATATATATATATATTCCACCCCATAGCAATCAGTGCATTCTCTGGGCAGGTTGTGAGATAAGTAGCATTTTGCCCCCAACATGCTGGGTACTCATTTCACTGACCTCAGCAGGATGGAAGGCTGAGTCAACCTTGATCCCTGCCAGGATCCAACTCACAACATCAGCAGTTTTGGCTGCAGTTTAACCACTGAGGCACCAAGGTTATGTAGGATTTTATGTATAGCAGAGCAGCTGGGGCTTAACCCTAGAACAGCAACATTTTGAGGGTGCCAAAATCTAGAGGTGGATGTGCTGATCCATATAACTAAAATCAAGGTCCGGTGCTGTATGTTGCTTATACAAATCCACACCCCTGCACCGATCGCACTGAAACTTGGCACATATGCACTTTGGGCCGAAGAGACTGTCACTGCAGGGGTGTCAAGCCCCATAGGTAGGGGTACACCACCTAAATCAATCCGCAAATGGGACACCCTCACCAACAAGAGAAAAAGCAAGGGGGGAAAGCCAACCAGGGGGGAATTGTGATGCTCAACCAAATCCCAGCTGACCAGATCTGGTGCTCCGTGACATCACAGGGCTCCCTCATACAAACTGACACCCCTGCACCGATTGAACTGGAAACTGCGAGCACACCTACCTTCAACGTCTGGGGTGGCTGGCATGGGTAACCGGCAGCCCAGCTTGGGGTCCTTGCCCCCAAAAAGGGGCTGCAACCCCCTCCCCAGTCTGCAGAAACAACCAGAGGAGGTGACTGAGCATGCATGAGAATATACGCATGCCCCTAACCCTGCCTGGCATTCCAGGCTGTGGCGCATATGCGAAATTCCACGCATGCGCCAAAGTCTGCCCGGCATTCCAGGTGGCACATGGCCTGGCCACCAGTACGGACGGCAGCAATTATGGTCATTATGGCCGCCCCAGCGACTACTGTTGGTGGATGGCCACCGTGGCATGGCTCCTCTGCACTCCTGATAAATGCTACGGGGGGGGGGAGGAAGAGCCCACAGCCGGGGGCAGGCGGAGGATGGGAACGGGTTGCCACCTTCCTTAGGCCTTCACCCCCCATGGATCCTCTGCTCATCCACCCAAATGGAGCCTTTCTTCCGCCTGACACAACCCACGGGAGGATGGAGGAGCCGGGCTGTGATGGCTACCCACTGACTGTAGCTGCTGGGGAGGCCGGCAGTGGTGGTCAGAGTCAGGCTGAGATGGTGCCTCGGAGCAGGGCTGAGAGAGTGTCCGCGATGACAGCAGACAAAAAGGTAAGGCAGCTGGGGTGGGGGGTGGGTCCGGGTATCTCCTTGGCCCAGGTAGGGTACCCCCGGGCAACGCCGGGTCCTCTGCTAGTCAGAACTATTTGTTTTCCTTCCTGGAAAATATAAACTTTAGTTTTGTGAGGAGGTAGAGCACATTCTCCCTCTCTTCTTTGTCATAGAGTTGTATACCCATGCTGTGGGGCAGACTGAGCAGGAGACTGCTATTTGCTCAGATCCTAGTTACTTCTTTGGTTAAGTGGGTAGTAAAATATACATAATGTTGGCCCTTTGTGATCAAATTGCTTTCTAGATCTTGTTGATTTGTGCCCTACCTTGAATCTGCCATTTGCAGACTTTGATAGTGGAGGAGAGCAATCCTTGAATGCTTCAGTCATTTGAGAACTTGGAAACATTTGCATTAAAGCTAAGTCAATACTGCAAGCATTGATTCAGAAATTAATGTGTTAGCATTCACTAAATAACAGTTGGATAATGTCTTAGTAACACCATTATTTCAAATGCTTAAAATCAATTAAAATTGACTGAAACCCGTCCCAAATTGCCAACCATTCCCCTATTATCCCCGCCCATAATTAATTTAAATTATAGGAAACGTTAATGTTACTCAACCCATTGACAACAGCACCTAGGTGAGAAATTCATTTAAATTCATTTTTATAAGACTGTTTTGTTGTTTGACTGTAATTTAACTCACCTTTGAGGTGATAAAATAATTTTTAAAATAAAGATTAAATACTGGGTCAACTCATTTTGTGCTTTCCAAGCTATCTCAGAAATCATAAAATGGGGTATTTGCTTAGCTAAACAATTAACTCCATCAAAATATTGAATTAATTTGTTTTTTTAAAAATGTCTTAAATCGGGTATCATGTTCAAAGTCTTGACGTTGTGTAGAAAGTGCTAATAATAAGTGCCATGTGGACAATTAGAAATACAGAAGATCAAAATGCCGGGGAGGGGGGGGGGAGGCAATTTCAAAAGAGCAAAGGTTTCCAAACTTTCGAACCCGAAGCTTTCTCACTATAAAATAAAGCAGATTTTTCCATCCCAGATTTATGATGCTGTTCTGTCATGTTAATGAAAGGTAGAAACTGAAATATATGGAAGCTAACACCATATTGTTTCCATGAGTGTTGACCGTGGACCATGTTCTCTGAGGTTTTCCTTTGTTCTTGAGATTTATTTGATACAGGTCAAAGATCCCCCTACCTGCCCATATCTGTCACAGACGGCGAGGTGCGCTACAACTTACAACTCAGTCTGGAAGCAAGATGAGGTGAAGCATGCAAAAATGAATAGCCAGGCTCCAGTCTCATTCCCACATTCTTCAAAACCCGTACAGCTCAACGCTGGTAGGCTCAAAAAATATTCAGAGCTAATGGCGGTGGTTGGCATCTCTATCCGGGCTTCAGACATGCCAGGTTAGAGCTCTCTCTTCTTTTGTACAGCCTCTCCCAACGGGCACATGAAACATGTCAACGGAGCTCATTATCACTGATAGCCTGGTGAGTGCACGTAGAAACCCCGCCGACAGCCAGCAGGACTCGCTGAAAGCAGGCAGGAGGGGGAGAAAAATGCCATTCCCATCAAGAAGAGCTTCATAGAGAAAAGACGGAACGTGGCCAGCCACCTGAGTTGATGGGTTATCATCTTAATTTGTGTGAACTGGGAAGTTCACTTTATTCAGGAGAACAAATGCAGAATGATGATTTCTGCCCCTTAACCATTCTGTCCCTGAAGTAACAAGTATATGTAACAATCTATTAGTGAACAGAGGAGACAATCTTCATTAGCGGATATGGAAGGGAGGGTGAGGGAATGACAGCGTGAAGAAAATCCTGCTTTTCAGTGAGCCGTTGGTGAAGAAAAAGAGGAAGCAGCAAATAGGGCCACTGCTCATTTGCATTGTACACCCTCCCTACCGAAATCTCAAAATATCTCTAGTTTCTCTACCAATTAAAAAACGAAACTCAAATAGTCTACTTGTATGCCACATCTTAAGGTGAAATAATAATTGGTGTATTCTCCTGAGATATTTTACTGTTTGAGTCTGGCCAGGTTATCCTGCTATGGTAATGAAGTAGACCGTACTGCCAGCGACTCAATGCCAATCGTCAGGCAGAGGTCAACCAACCTGACAACCCTGAGGACTAATGGCCTTGGGTGGCAAAGGACACGGGGGAGAGTGATGGTCCCCATGGGGATTAAATTCCACATGAATCCATCTTGATGGAGGGCAGCAGCTTTGTCAATACGGGCCTGTTGCTGAGGAGGACTTTGTGGGCCAAAAGGGGTCAGGACCAGAAAGTGGCTCACGGAACTGGATCAGTGGTACAGGTGTCATGCTGCAACACTGAAGGCATTCTGAGGATGAACTTTGTGGCTGATTGCCATGATGATCAACAATATTTGGAATCAGATATGGAAGAAGAAGACGGTGGTGGCGGCGGCTTACTCTATATTGTGTATCACTTTCCCATAGCTCTTGAATATCCCTTCAGAACTGGTGATGGGAGACTATCCTCCAACTACACTTATGGGAAGCAGCCTAGTTTGCATGCTGTAGGCAGGCTATTTGTGGTATAGTTCTGCCCTACAACCCCTCACTAACATTCTCTGGAGACTCTCATTATTGTTTGAATAAGGTGGCTGTTGTTGTTGTTCAGTCGCACAGTCGATTCCGACCCTTTGCGACCCTATGGACCATCGTTCTCCAGGCGCCTCTGTCCTCCACCATCCCCCTCAGTCCTCCCAGTTCTGTGCCCATTGTGTCTACAATGCCATCTATCCATCTCATCCTTGGCCTCCCCCTTCTTCTTTTGCCCTCCACCTTTCCCAACATCACGGCCTTCTCAAGTGAATCCTCCCTTCTCATTTGATGCCCAAAGTACTTTAGCCTCATCTTTACTATTTGACCTTCCAATGAGCAGTCAGTGTTGATTTCTTCTAAGATTGACCTATTTGTTCTCCTCGCTGTCCAAGGTACCCTCAAAACTCTCCTCCAACACCACATTTCAAAGGCATCTATTCTTCTGCGTTCAGCTTTCCTACCTCCATCCAAATAATGGGAAGTGGGGCTATGCAACAGACCAGTGTTTCTCAACCTTTGGCTTTTGGACTTCAATTCCCAGAAGCCTAAGTCAGTCCATTGGCTGATCAGTGCTTTGGGAAATTGATGTAGGCTTCTGGGAATTGAAGTCCAAAAACCAAAGGTTGAGAAACACTGCAATAGACAATCTCTCCTGAAATATAACCCGACAACATTGACAAACATTTAGAACCTACTAAAGTCTACCTTGCTTGAAAGCCAATTGTGTTTGACTCTAGGGGGGCAGCGTTCATCTCCATGCTGTCTGTGTTTGCAGACCATTCTGTGGTTATTTGGAAGATATGACTAGATATCAAAGTGCATGGAACACTGTAACCTTTCCCACCTAACCACTACCTATTCATTTACTTACTTAATTTCTTGCTTTCAAACTACTAGGTTGGCAGGAGTTGGGGCAGATGATGGGAGCGCACTCCTTCAGGAAGCATTCGGGTCTCGAACTCCTGATCTGCAAACCTTGCAGTCGTCAAGCTCTGCATCTTAACCACTAAGCCACCATGGCCCTTTTGTACCTAGGTACTTTTACTACCTAGTACCACAGGGTAAAACGCTAGTACCTTACAATTACTAGAAATTGCTAGAGTAAAGCCACTGAATTAATGGTGTTTAGGTAGGTGGTGAGTTAACCATTCAGCTCTTTATTCAATAAGGATCTACTCTAGTTTGAATAGCAGTTGGATTTACGTCTTAATGTTATCAGATAAATACAGAGGTATAGCTGGGGAAAATATCCCTGATTACAAAGCTTGCCTTGTACCATGTTCAGCTTCTGTTGAAAATAGGTATTATGCAGAGCACGGTTTTATCACCTCAGAATGTCACTTAATACCTTCTAATACAAAACAAGGCTTTAAAGTCCCATATCATAATTCAGTGGAACATCCCTTATCTCTCTTGATAGTGCATCTTGAGTAGCAACGGCATGTTATTATGTTTTAGGGATTGACATTTGGCACAAGCATGCTGATTTTCTCTTCAAGGCATAGACAATTGCCATTTTATACCAAGGAACACTTAAGGCAACAATGGCTTCTATCAGTCTGAGATACTGCAGAAATTGTCAATGTGAATTTCATTTTTGTCTGCCCGTTATCTTACAACATCAACAACACACAAGGCTTTTCTTAAAAATAATGTGTGAAATAAAATTGAGGGGAGGGGAGGAGACAGAGAGTTTCATTCTTGTTCTTTAGATTGTCAAAAAGGCTGAGGTACTTAGTCAAAACAAGGATGCTTAATGGAATGAGAAGGAACATGAACAAAGAGCTCTACATTCATGTGGGTGAAATATTGCAAAGTTATGACTGCAGCTATGTTTCTAAAACACCGCGACATGAGTTGCATCTGCCGACAACAGACACATGGGGCTAGTGATTTGGAAATGGATACTTCATATGTTTGTATATGAGTAAGTATGCGTGGCTCTTATGACAGTAGAGTAGGAAATCTGCTTCCGCTTTTAATTTGAACTTTAAATAGCTATCTGAAATGCTTCATTTAGTTTGGAATAGGGCTTTGCTCCCTATATCATTCAGACTGGGGTCTTGAGAGGGTTCACTGCTCCCTGGACACTGGGGCTACCAACCTCCACTCATCTACACTCAACAGTTTATGGCAGTCTGATACCACTTTAACTGTATCAGGTTTTTCTTCTTGTTGTGCTTTATCCGATTCTGAATAGTGGTGACCAGCATGGCAATTAGCCATAAAGACTGTCCTGCAAGTATAATCTCATGGCCGTTCATCACTGTTTTAGGGTGTTCTGTTGAGGTCCTCCTCTACATCTCTTCTGCATTGGAGGTCCATTACATACTCACAGAGGACAATGTTTGTGATGCAGTAACACCCTGGCTTTGGATTTCCCTTCTTCAAGGGAATTAATTTCTCAAATGTAGTTTGAGGCAAGCTTCTATTACTGGTACCCAGTTTTCAAACCTTTTTAGAACCTGGTTAAAAAGCATCTTTTAATCCAGGCATTCTAATTTGCAGAACCATTAAGTCTGCCTTTGTTTCTCAAGCAGCAATTGAACATTTTATTGCTATCTTCTGTTATGACTACTGTATTAGGATTGTTTTGAAATGACTATCATTTCTATTGTACAAAAACCATGATTTTGTAATATATATATATATATATTTTCCAAATACAATGTTTGTGCCACAAACATTTTTTTTCCTGAGAACAACAAACCACATCTAGGTGCGGAACCATTATTTCATTTAGAGGCTCTGAGGTATCCTTGTATTTAAGGTCCTATAATTTTGTCTTTAGTCACCACTGGAATGTAGGTCTTAAGTAACTCTCTGAAATTACATTTTCCCCATGGTTTGAATGATGCCACCATCACTAGGCCTATAGCAGTGATGGCGAAACTTTTAGAGACCGAGTGCCCAAACTGCAACCCAAAACGCACTTATTTATCTCAAAGAGTCAACACAGCAACAGGGGAGGGAGGAAACGCTCCCATTGGGTTGTTGGGCAGAGGGGCAGGGCAAACCCTGTGATGGGGTGATTGCATGGGTATCCACAGAGAGGGCTCTGAGTGTCACCTCTGGCACGTGTGCCATAGATTCGCAACCACTGGCCTATAGCATTCCATTCATTTTCCACACCTATTTTTTCCATCTGAGTCTTTAACCAGTTTTGCTCCTGCCAAAGTCTGATCAAATAGAGCATCAAAACGATTCTTTTTCTGCACATCAATATTAAGGTGGTCATCAGGGTATCCTGTTGAGTGTCACTGCCAAAGGAATCAATGGTGGATTACTAAATTTGTGAGAACTTCCATGAAGCTTATAAAGATAAAGGTTGTCCTTGCTCAAAAGCCAATCATATCTGACTCTAGGGTACAGTGCTCATCTCTGTTTATAGTCAAAGAGCCAGTGCTTTCTGTGTCTGCAGATGTTTCCGTGGAAATGTGACAGGCATGACTAGACACGGAATCCTGTTTACCTTCCCACCAAAGTGGTACAGTACCTATATCTATTTGCAATTTCTTGCTATCAAACTGCTAGGTTGGCAGGAGATGGGGCAAAGACAGAAGCTCACTCCATCATGCAGCACTCAGGTCTCGAACTGCTGACCTGCCGTCATCAAGTTCAACATCTTAACCACTAAGCCACCACAGTCCACAAAGCTTATAAAACAAACTCACCATTTCTATACAGCAAGATTTCTAACGTTTGGAAGAAGTCTGGGAAGCAAATATAGCATGTTCAGTATTCAAGAAACATTCTGACATGTTTTCGGCAGTTGATATTTTTAACTCCCTCCATACATAAAATGTTCAAATACACAAAAGGATGTTTTAATTGGCCCATTTTATGTACCAAGGCATAATAGTCTTAAATGGGTTGAAGAGAATACCACATTTATCTCTCCAGTGAGGGAAAGGCATGATGATTCACAAACTGAGAAGCCAAGAGGATTGATTCACGAATGGAATATTTATTGCTCCTTTTCTATATATTATGTATGCTGTTCCTGCTATAGCCCCCTAAAGGCACAAGGTAAGTTATCTCTCCCCTTTACATACATTTCTTTTGGTTTCTTTTAACTCCCCCCTAATTTCTCCAAGATTTCTGAATCACAGACCTTCCAGATGTTTGCTTAGCAAATGTTGGAATATCTCCACTGTACAAAAAACAACAACAACAAAATAACACATCACATTAAACAGTTTCCCTTCTGCTCAAGGAGGTAGCCCCAATGCTTCCACTCACAAATAAAAAGTCCAGAAAGAACAGGTCTGGCAAGGTTATCTTGGTCAGGTAACAAAGTAGACCCTGCTGCCAGCTACTCAACACCGATCATCAGGCGGTGGTTAACAACCCTGACAACCCTGAGGACTAACGGTCTTGGGCGGCAAAGTCCACAGGGAAGGGTGATGGTCTCCAAGTGGATTAAATCCAGCTAGATGGAGGGCTTTGGGCTGAGGAGGACTTTGTGTGCCAAAAGGGCTCAGAACCACTAAGTGACTCACAGAACTGGATCAGTGGTATGGGTGTCATGCTACGATGCAGAAGGCAAATGGAAGGCCAATGCATTATATTGTTCCCATGACAATCTTCATCGTTGATTGTCACGATGATAGCCAATGTTCGGAATCAGATATGGCACTTGAAGAAGAAGAAGAGGAGGCTCAGGAGGAAGAATATAGTATTGGTGTGATCTAAACACTGTCCAGGCATTCCTGTTAAATATACAAGGTGAGTTAGGCGGATCAGTTGAGTTCCGCCTATGTTCATCTCTCTGCCATAAATAAGCCACTGAAAAATGTGACTTAATGGCATGCATAAATGTACTAAATATCTTGTACCATATCTCCCAAACCCAAATGTACATAGTTTAAAATGTGTTTTTGAACTTCCTTCTTTTTGACCCAAGATCTGTGCTAGAAGGGCTGAGAAGCATTCAAGATTACCATTGAAACAGGCAAGCATGGGCTGGGCTGCTGGGACAGGGGGGTTCATCCCAGTGCACAAATAATAATTTTATTATTATTTTATCCACCTGGCGTGCTGCACTTTAGATTAAGCCATTGCTCCAAGCTCCCTCCTTCAGCTTGGAGCAATGGTTTATTCTAAAGTGCCGCGTGCCAGGCGGGGCAAGCAAGGGCCGGTGACCAAGTGGTTCCCGGGGCAGCCTTCTCCCCAATCTCTTGGTCACCACCCCTCGCCCTGTCCAGCGCCCTCCCATGGTGCCCAAGCACACCACTGGAAACAGGAAATGAATAGAGGGAATTTTGTTCAGAGAATGCTAGAGTTGACAAAGAATGGCTTTTCAAAATGTGTCTACTTCCAAGGAGAGGATATCTTAACCTATAAGGAAGGGATGTGGCTGTACATGTGTGGAATGCGTTTCCACACCCCTAGAGCCTATCCCATAATGCTCCGTACACACCCACCTAACAGAAGCTTTTCAAAATTGGTCTATTTCCAAGGAGAGGATATAGAATCATAAAATCACTGAGTTGGAAGGGTCCTTTTAGGCCATCAAGTCCAACCCCTTGCTCAATGCAGGAACCCAAATCAAAGAAGATATGACAGATAGTTGTCCATCTCTCATATGAAATTGTGGTGGAGATTCTGTTTCTGTACCTCTATAAAACAACATGCAGGTCTGAATTTTTTTCATTCGTACAGTATAAGTCAGCATTCACTCTAGCAAGGCAGTAGTTTTTGAGTGGATAGATCTATACCAGTGATCCCCAACCTTTGGTTTTTGGACTTCAATTCCCAAAAGCCTAAATAAATTCCCCAAAGCACTGATCAGCCAATGGACTGACTCAGGCTTCTGGGAATTGAAGTCTCCCTTTGGGGCCTGGGCCCCACATTGGGAACCACTGCTCTGTACAAAGCACCAGTGACTATTTTCCCTTTATCAGGCTCGTAGCTTCAGGTTCAGAGAGAACATTAAAAGGGTTCTGTCCCAGGCAAAATAAAAAGTTTGGTTCCCTGTGTTAATGACAATTTGATGGAGAACAAAAGATGGAGATTGAGAGAGGCAGGGAGGGAGGGGGAGGGAGATAGATAGACAGATAGATCTATACCTATAAGAAAGGGGTGTGGCCGTGCTTGTGCGGGAATGCGTATCCACACTTGTGCAGCCTATCCCGTTATGCACTGTGCACACCTACCTTACGTCACTGACATCAGCGCCGTGAGGGTCCGGAGAACGAGAGTGGGTCCTGCGCCCCAAAAAAGCCAGAAAAAACAAACACTACAAGTCCCAGCATCCTCCGCTGCAAGCCACAGCCAATTAGGCAGGACGGCCAGAGCATGGAGGAGGAGGGACAGCCAGCGCACGAACGCTCAAGCCAACGGCTGCTTCATGCGTGCGCGCACTACAGCTGAGGACCCTCCCTGCCATACCCAGGTGGACTGGTCCCGGTCTGCAGAGACGGTCTGGCCCTTTTCCCCCTCCTCAAATCCCAGCCCTTGGCGCTGCCTCTGCCCTGCCGCCCCTTCCAACCTCAGCCATGCCGCCTGAGAATGCGGCTGGGTGAGGTGGCGGCGTAGGTGCTGCCTCTGCCCTGCTGCCCCTGCTGCCCTCAGCCACACCGCCTGAGAATGTGGCCAGGCGAGGTGGCGCCAAAGGTGCTGCCTCTTCCTTGCCGCCCCTCCTGCCTTCAGCTACACCACCTGAGGACGCTACCAGGTGAGATGGCACTGTAGGCACTGCCTCTGCCCTGCCGCACCTCCCGCCCTCAGCCATGCCAGAGATGACTGATACCTACCTCTGCCCTACCGCACCTCCCGCCCTCAGCCATGCCAGAGATGACTGATACCTACCTCTGCCCTGCCGCACCTCCCGCCCTCAGCCGTGCCTGAGCAGAAGGATACCTGCCTCTTGCTCTTGCCATTCCCCCTCCGCTGTTTCAAGGACAGCCCTTGAAACAGCAGAGGGGAAAATGCAAAGGCGCCAGGCAAGGATCTGCCATGGAAGGCACCTCCCCTGACAGATACCTGCCTCTCGTCCTGCCATTCCCCCACACTGCTTCGAGGCACCCCTCAAAACAGTGGAGGGGGAAATGCAAAGGCAGCATAGGGGAATGGCCCTCCCCTCAGCCAGGGGTAGGAACATAGGGGAACAGGCCAGTGCCATGGGTTGAGCCCCCCACAAAAAAACCCATCGAAGACAGGCACCAATGCCAGTAGATAGATAAAGCGAGCATGTGAGAGTGAGAGAGAGAGGTGGGGAACAGAAGAGAAAAGCCCGACAGGTAATATTTTCTCTCTTTTCAACAGACAGGCAAAGCTTCATGAAGGGAACAGGCTTCTGTTATTCCCAAAGCAATCCTTTGTTACTGACAATTTCGTGTCAGCAGTAGGGTCTATGGGTCTGCTTTGCCCATGGCAAGTCTGGTAAGAGCCTCGAGCATCTGTAATTTAAAATTCAGTTATGCTCCATCAGGTAGCCTTATGCCAGGATAGCATATATTTCTGTTTTTCTCACTTTAGCAAGGTATGAACCTTGTGTGTGTGTGTGTGTGTGTGTGTGTGTGTGTGTGTGTGTGTGTGTGTGTGTGTGTGTGTGTGTGTGTGTGTGTGTGTGTGTGCACAGACATAGCCTTCTTCCATTCCCTACATCCCTAAAGTGAGGAATAAAAAGTAGACTGTTCTGATAATGAATAGAGTGGAAAGAGTGGGTTACTATGACAAACCCTTTGCTTCTATGTCTACCACCCGGAGTGGGGAAATTTTGTTCTTCAGAGGGGCATTGGATCAATCAACCGATCAATCTCCTTGTCTGCAGATGTGAAGAACCAGAATAATTTGATCAGAAGTCTGACAATACTACTGGGGACACGCATGTATCCTTCTAGTCCAGGGGATCTCAACCAATGACCCATGTGCCAGATCTGGTCTGTGGTGCCAAATAACCTGGCCCCTGCTCTTGCTCCAGCCACCACTGCCACCACTGCCAGAATTTGCTATGAACTCATTTACAGCCATCGTAAATTAGAAAGGCTGAGCGAAGAAAAATAGATGCCTTTGAGATGTGGTGCTGGAGTTTTGAGAGTCCCCTGGACAGCGAGGAGAACATAACATAACATAACATAACATAACATAACATAACATAACATAACATAACATAACATAACATAACATAACATAACATAACATAACATAACATAACATAACATAACATAACATAACATAACATAACATAACATAAGAACAGCCTTGCTGGAAGAGGCCACAGGAGCCCATTCAGTCCAGAATTCTGTCTCACACAGTGGCTCACCATTTCCTTCAGGGTATTCCCAAGGAGATGCCTTCACCTGCTTAGGATTCCCTGGAAATGGCATTGAGAGATATCCTGCCTATCTCTCCAACCCCGAGGTTGTCCTTAAGTATCCATAATTATAGCCATTGATACCCTTGTCCTCCATGAACTTGTCTAATCCTTTCTTAAAGCTGTCAAGACTGACAGCTGTCACCACTTCTTCTGGCAGGGAGTTCCATAGACCAGGGATCCTCTGGGTGAAAAAGTACTTTCTCTTATTTGTTTGAGAACTAGTACCCAAAAGTTTCATCGAGTGCCCCCTAGTTCTAGTGTTATGCAATAGGGAAAACAGTTTTTCCTTATCTACTTTGTCCACACCGTGCATGATTTTATAAACTTCAATCCGGTCACCTCTTAGACGCCATCATTCAAGAGTGAAAAGGCCCAACCGTTGCAGCCTCAGATGGTAAGGAAGGTGTTCCAGTCCCCTAATCATTCTGGTTGCCCTCCTCTGCACTTTCTCCAACTCCATAATATCCTTCTGGAGCTATGGCGACCAGAACTGTACACAGTATTCCAGATGGGGCCTCACCATAGATTTATAAAGAGGCAAAATGACACTTGCTGACTTATTTTCTATACCCTTCCTAATGATCCATAGCATTGAGTTTGCTTTTTTCACTGCTGAGGCACACTGGGTTGACACCTTCATTGAGCTGTCCACCAGGACACCAAGATCCCTTTCCTGGTTTGTCGCAGAGATTTCAGAACCCATCAGTTTATAAATGTAATTGGGGTTTTTTGCCCCAACATGCATCACTCTGCACTTACTAATGTCGAAACTCATTTGCCACTGTTTTGCCCACTCCCCCAGTGTCAAGAGACCCCTCTGGAGCTCCTCACAATCTCTCACAGTTTTCACTACCCTGTATAATTCAGTGTCGTCAGCAAATTTGGCTACCTTGCTTTTTACTCCTACCTCTAGATCATTTATGAAGAGGTTGAAAAGCAGGGGTCCCAGTACTGAACCTTGGGGGACCCCACTCTTTACTTCCCTCCACTTGGAGAAGTGTCCATTTAGTGCTACCCTCTGTTTCCTGTCCCTTAGCCAGTTGCTGATCCAGGACAAGACCTGTCCCTTTATTCCATGACTGGCAAGTTTATTCAAGAGCCTTTGGTGCGAGACCTTGTCAAAAGCCTTCTGAAAGTCCAGATAAACAATGTCAACTGGATCCCCCTTATCCACATGCTTGTTGACACTCTCAAAAGATTCCAACAGATTAGTGAGGCATGATTTGCCCTTGCAAAAGCCATGTTGGCTCTCCTTTAGCAGCGCCTTCTCTTCTATGTGCCTATTAATTCTATCTTTTAGGATGGTTTCCATCACTTTACCTGGGACACATGTCAAACTGACCACTTGGTAATTTCCTGGATCACCCCTGGATCCTTTTTTGAAAATTGGTGTTACATTCGCCACCTTCCAGTCATCAGGCACAAAGCCTGATTTAAGGGAAAGATTATATATTTTGGCTAGGAGATCAGCGATTTCATCTTTAAGTTCCCTGAGAACTCGTGGATGGATGCCATCTGGTCCTGGTGATTTGTTAGCATTTAGTTTAACAAGACATGCAAGGACCTCCTCCCTGGTTATTTCTATCTGGCTTAATTCTTCGGTTTCCCTCCCTAAGAAGATAGGCTCTGTTTTGGGCATGTGGCCTCTGTCTTCTTCAGTGAATACTGAAGCAAAGAATTCATTGAGTCTCTCTGCAATCTCTGTTTCCTCTTTAATAACCCCTTGCCTTCCATTGTCATCTAATGGTCCAATGGCCTTCCTAGTTGTTTCTGCCTGCTATCCTCATTCGGACAAGCCTTTCACCTTCTAAATGAGCTTTTCTTGCTCTTGATCACTTCCCGAACAGCTCCAGTAAGCCACATCGGAGTCCTCTTGGACCTGGCAGTGCCCTTTTTCCTTTTGGGTATGCATTCCAATTGGGCCTCTGTTATTGTTTTTGTAAACAGCCTCCATGCCTCTTGGAGTGTTTGGACTCTCTCAATTTTCCCTTTCAGCTTCTTTTTTACTAGTTTTCTCATCTTTGGGAAATTTCCTTTTTGAAAATTTAAGGTCTCTGTCTTAGATTTTATCAGTGACTTGCGGTCTATGGTCAAGTTAAACATAATTGAGTTGTGGTCACTGTTCCCTATTGGATCAGTCACATTAACATCTTGCACCAGATCCTGAGTATTACTCAGGATCAAGTCAAGGATTCTTGTACCTCTAGTTGGGTCTTCAACCATCTGTCCCAGGGAACAATCATTTAGCTTATCTAGAAACTTTATCTCTTTATCATGTGCTGGACAACAGTTCACCCAGTCTATGTGAGGGTAATTGAAGTCCCCCATTATAACCAGGCTTCCCTTCTTGGATGCCTCCTTTACAACATTCTCCAACTGCCAGTCTCCCTCAAGAGTTTGGGTCGGAGGCCGATAGTATATGCCTACTGTTAGACCATCCTTGTGGCCTGGTACTCTTACCCACCGAGCTTCTAATGGTGACTCCAAATCACCTAGATATTCCAATTCATACGATTTTATCACTTCTTTGACATACAAGGCCACACCACCTCCCGTTTGCCCCTTCCTATCTTTCCTGTACAGTTTGTAGCCTGGGATAACTGTATCCCATTGGTTATCATCCGTCCACCAGGTTTCAGTGATACCAATAATATCAATATTCTTATCTATTGCTAAGTATTCCAGCTCCCCTATTTTGTTCTGGAGGCTTCTGGCATTTGTATACAAGCATTTATATATGCTTTTCTGACTGTTGTGTTCTAATAGTGTAACCTCATTCATGTGATAACAATGTATCTTAACAATGTAACCTTTCCTACAAGTAACAATATAGTCGTCAGCTGTATCACCTTAAACCCTGTATTAGGACGCGAGCTAATAACCACCAGTGGGCAGCAGCGAGCGTCCAAGCTCTCTTGGTCCATACTCATCAATAGCCACAGCGCGGAGTTTCCCGCCACTACCTACACCTGGACAAGAAGGGCGTGACCAGCAATGATGTCACGCAGACAATAGCCAACCGGCTATCGTGGAGCCACATTCGAATGTTTATCACTGTATATATAGAGCTTTGCATCCGCCATTACCCCATGTTCCCTCTGTCCACCATGCAATAAACCTGAGTTAAACCAGCCCATGGCTGTTTCCTGTGTCTTGGTTCTCATACACTAAATTGGCGACGAAGGTGGGATGATGGATCCCCAAGGAGCCAGGGCACAGAGCGGTTTCAACATTACCAAACCGCAAGACTGGGAACTCTTTGAGATGGACTTCCAGGCGGCACTGGTGGAACTCAAAGTCAAAGACGACGAGGAAAGGAAGAGGGCCATCCTCACCAGAATGCTTGGGATAGAAACCAAGCGAACGCTGGTGAGCATCATTGCACCAAAGAAGATGAGTGACTTCAAAACCGAGGACATTATGAAACTGCTGCGTGACCGGTTCCGACCCTCGAGGGCAATGTTTCCCGCTCGGAGCGCGTTTTGGAGGCGAGTCCAAGCGCCGGATGAGTCGGTTGAGACCTTCGTAACAGCCATGAGAATAGCCGCCGCCCCCTGCAGATGGGACAACCTAGAGATGGCCCTAAGGGACGGCATTCTTTGTGGCCTGAGGGACAAGGAAGTACAGCGCAGCCTGATGAACAAGGAGCCGCCACCCACGCTGGCAGAGGTTGTGGAGGCCGCGGAATCCGCGGAATCCACGAATGCTGGGGTAGACGAAATGCACCAGTGGCGTGAGTGGCGTCCTAGGGCCGGCAAAGCGGAAAATTCGGTGCACAGCAAGTCCGGACAGTCGGTGCACGCAACCCGACGAACCTCGAAGTCATCTACGGAAGGCAGCGACGGCGAGGAGGTCCAGAAGGTCCGAAAAGGAGGGCGCCGCTGCGATGGTTGCGGAGCGGCCCATGAGCGCGCGAAGTGCCCATTCAGAAAAGCCGAGTGTTACAACTGCGGTCGTCGGGGGCACATAGCCAAGGCGTGCAGAAATAGGAAAGAGGGCCGGAGGCACTCACAAGACCGTTCGGCCAGACCGGACCGTCCACCGAGGTCCAAAGATGGCGCCCGGACCACGAGGAAGCAGGACGGCGTGGGCCGCATATCGGACGACAGCGAGGATGACGCCCCCGTGTTCAGTGTGTCCGCGGGACAACCCCATTACTTCGTCGAGGTACTAGTACAAGGGGCCCCTATTAGGATGGAAATTGACTCGGGGTCCTCCTATTCTATAATTCCCCAGAGAGAGTTCTTGAAAATCGACCCCCACGTGCGGCCCAAACTTAAAACGTTGAGGTCCACGCTACGAGACGTGCAGGGGAACAGCATTCCGGTGTTGGGGGTCGGGAAATTTCGGGTCCGTTTTAAGAAACATTCTGCGGAACTCCCTCTAGTTGTTCTCAAAGGGGGAAATTGTAGCCTCCTCGGGACTCAGTGGTTTCAGCCTTTGGGTTTGTTCATAGGGGGGGTGCATGCTGTGGGTGCGGATCCAATAAAAGCGGTGTGCGACGCGCACTCCGCCGTTTTTAAAAAAGGACTGGGAAAGTTCAAGGGACCCCCTGTAGCTTTCGACCTAGACCCGGAGGTCCGCCCGATAAGACTCAAACCACGTAGGGTGCCGTTCGCACTAAAGGACAAAATAGAGGCGGAGCTGGACAAACTGGTGGACCAGGGGATTCTTGTTCCTGTTGATTCCGCGGAGTGGGAAACTCCAATTGTTACAGCACTAAAAGCTAATGGGGAGGTGCGCATTTGCGCTGATTATAAGTGTACAATTAACAAGGCAATCCGCCCTAATGCATACCCGGTGCCGGTGGTCAGCCACCTTCTGGCCAGGCTGAATGGGGGAAAATGTTTCGCTAAGCTCGATTTAGCACAAGCCTACCAGCAACTCCCTGTAACTCCCGCCACGGCAGCGGCACAAACTATAGTTACACATAAAGGGGCGTTCCAGGTGTCGCGTTTACAGTTCGGCGTGAACTCGGCACCCGGCCTTTTTCAGTCGATTGTGGAACGCCTCCTGAAGGGGCTGGAGGGGGTGTTGTGTTATTTTGATGACGTATTGATAACAGGGGGGAGTGAGGCCGAACTGGCAAAGAGATTGGATAAAGTACTGACTGTGTTCGAGAAAGCGGGGCTGCGACTGAGGAAAGACAAATGCGTATTTTTCGAAACAGAGGTTGAGTTTTTAGGGTTCCGTGTCACACCCGAGGGAATTAAGCCGTCCAAGTCCAAAGTAGCCGCCATCAAGCAGGCTCCTCGCCCCACATCCAAAACCGAACTACAGTCATTCCTGGGGCTCCTAAATTTTTACCATACCTTCCTTCCACGGAAGGCGTCTGTGGCCGAACCGCTCCATCGGTTGCTTAAAAAGGAGGAAACATGGCTGTGGGGTGACGAGCAAGAGAGGGCTTTTAAAGAGTTAAAGCAACTCCTAACATCCGAGGCAATCCTAACTCATTTCGACCCCAAACGGCCAGTGGTCTTAGTTTGTGATGCGTCCCCGGTGGGGGTGGGGGCGGTGCTTTGCCACGCGTTGGACGACGGAAGGGAGGCCCCGTTAGCGTTCTATTCAAGGTCCCTGTCGAAAGCAGAACGGAATTACGCACAGACCGACAGGGAGGCATTGGCGATAGTAGCGGGAACCAAAAAATTTCACGATTTTCTGTATGGTCGCCCGTTTACGATCGTGACCGATCACAAGCCGCTGTTAGGAATTTTCACTGCAAATAAGCCCACGCCACAGATCCTGTCCCCGAGAATGCTGAGGTGGGCCATCTTCCTCAATGCATACCAACATGAGTTGGAATACCGGCCCGGAAAGGAGATCAGCCATGCAGACGCACTCTCACGGTCTCCTCTGCCCTTGTCGGGTGACCAAAAGGCAGGGGTAGAGAGAGACCACCAGGTATTGTTGATAGAGGTCCTAGAGTCACCCCCAATAGTACCAGCCGACATTGCCAGGGCGACAGGCAGGGACAGAACGCTAGAGAAAGTAAGCTCATGGGTACAGAAGGGGTGGCCGGCGTCCTCCCCAAGTACGGAATTCGACCCATTTTTTCGGAAGAAAATAGAGTTGTCCATAGAGAGGGGGTGCCTTTTGTGGGGCCAACGGGTGGTAGTCCCTACATCCCTGCGACCGAGGGTACTCAAACTGTTGCACGTCAGCCACCCGGGGATCGTCCGTTCCAAGGCGCTGGCCCAGAGTTACTTCTGGTGGCCCCAGCTGGACACGGACATAGAGCACATGGTCGGCACTTGTGAGGCATGCCAGGGCTCCCGACCAGAGGCGGCTCGACTCCCGCATAGGGAATGGGACGCGGCAAGGGGGCCGTGGTCCAGAGTGCACATAGATTTTGCTGGCCCGTTCCGAGGAACCCTTTTTCTCCTGGTAGTGGATGCGTACTCCAAGTGGCTGGAGGTGATGCCGGTAAAGAGCACGTCCTCCACCACTACAATTAACCATCTAAGGAGAGTCTTTTCCACGTTCGGTTTACCCGACACTCTGGTCAGCGATAACGCTAGTTGTTTCACGTCCGCTGAGTTCAGGGCATTCATGGAGGCAAACGCCATTCGGCACGTCACATCCGCGCCGTTTCACCCGGCCACGAATGGCCAAGTGGAGCGGTTGGTGCGGACAACAAAGGATGCGCTGAGGCGCATGGGCTCGGGGGACCTGAATCACCAAGTATGTCAGTTTTTATTAGCGTATAGGGTGACCCCCTTAGCATCCGGATATTCGCCGGCAGAGCTGCTGATGCGGAGAAAGCTGACCACGATTCTGACCAGGTTAGACCCAACGAGGGTCGAGGACAAAGGGAAGAACGTAGGGGTAGCGGTGTCGAAAGGTTTCGCCGCCGGTGATCCTGTGCATTGCAGGAACTACGCCAGCACAGGGCCAGCCTGGGTACCGGGGAGAGTTGTAGAACAGACGGGACCAGTGTCATATCGGGTGGAAATGAGCACCGGTCTACTCTGGAGGCGGCATGCAGATCAGCTCAGGAGCCGGGTTCCCAGGAAGCAATCCACGGACGGCATGGAAAATGCCTCAGTGTTAGGGTTCTCCTCCACCCGCTTAGCCCAAGGAGGAGACAACGAAGGGCAACAGTCCCAAACAAGGGGGGGAAGCAGCGGTTCCGACTCAGATCCTTTTGACACGCCAGCTCTATCCGATTCCGGGGAAGAGGGTGAGGAGTTTGCGACTGCTGCCCCCGAATTTGATTTTGCGTTGCCGAGCCGGGGGGGTTTTTTGGAGTGTTCCCCCACCCATCCAAGCGAGAAGAGGGGTTTTTCGTTAGCCCCCAGTGCCCCCGGTTCTTCCCAAATAAAGCACACACCTCCCAAAAAAGCCGCAGAACCGCGGCAAGTCACTAACAAGTCTCCCTCTCCAATTACAGGACAGGAAGCCAGGGGACAAGGAGAAGGTAGCAAAACCGGGGCAGGGCAGCCCGCACCGAGACCCCAGCGTGTTCGAAATAAGCCATCTTGGCTGAGAGACTTCGTCTCATCCTAGGGGGGAGGAGTGTTGTGTCCTAATAGTGTAACCTCATTCATGTGATAACAATGTATCTTAACAATGTAACCTTTCCTACAAGTAACAATATAGTCGTCAGCTGTATCACCTTAAACCCTGTATTAGGACGCGAGCTAATAACCACCAGTGGGCAGCAGCGAGCGTCCAAGCTCTCTTGGTCCATACTCATCAATAGCCACAGCGCGGAGTTTCCCGCCACTACCTACACCTGGACAAGAAGGGCGTGACCAGCAATGATGTCACGCAGACAATAGCCAACCGGCTATCGTGGAGCCACATTCGAATGTTTATCACTGTATATATAGAGCTTTGCATCCGCCATTACCCCATGTTCCCTCTGTCCACCATGCAATAAACCTGAGTTAAACCAGCCCATGGCTGTTTCCTGTGTCTTGGTTCTCATACACTAAACTGACACAGTCTTTTGTGTCCAGTTGCATTGTTAGACTGCCTCTTGCATCCTTCTGCTAGAATGCTAGTGACTAGCTCCTCGCTCTGCTCAGTAATTTTTGCATCCTCCTCACTACTCAAGTACACACTTTCCCGAACCGGATGCTGCCCAGCTCCTGTCGGCTTTCCCCCAGTTATCAGTTTAAAAGCTGCTCTGCAGCCTTTTTGATGTTGAGTGCCAGCAATCTGGTCCCATCATGGTTCAAATGCAACCCATCCCTCCTGAACAGATTTGGCTTGTCCCAAAATGTTCTCCAGTTCCTGACAAATCTGAAGCCCTCCTCTCGACACCACCGCCTCATCCACGCATTGAGGCTTCTGAGCTCTGCCTGCCTGGTAGGTCCCGCGCGAGGGACAGGCAGCACTTCTGAAAATGCTACCTTGGAAGTCCGGGACCTCAGTTTTCTTCCTAACAACCTGAATTTGGCTTCCAGGACAGACCGCTTGGCCTTCCCAACATCATTGGTACCAACGTGTACCATGACCACTGGCTCGTTCCCAGTTCTCTCTAACAATCTATCTAGATTTCTCGTGATGTCTGCAACTTTTGCACCTGGAAAAAGTCACCATACGGCAGGCAAGTCACCATACGGTTATCATGTGCATCACAAATCCATTTCTCTGTATTTCTAATTAGAACAAATAGGTCAATAGTAGAAGAAATTAGCCCTGACTGCTCCTTAGAAGGACAAATAACAAAGATGAAGCTAAAGTATTTTGGACATCAAATGAGAAGAGAGGATTCACTTGAGAAGGCCTTGATGCTGGGGAAGGTGGAGGGCAAAAGAAGAAGGGGACGGCCAAAGATGAAATGGCTAGATGGTATTGTAGACACAATGGGCACAGGGCTGTGTGGACTGAGGAGGATGGTGGAGGACAGGGGTGCCTGGAGAGCAATGGTCCCTGTGGTTGCTAAGAGTCGGAGTTGACCCTGCGACTGAACAACAAAATGTGTTTACGACAGCTGCGGACTCATTTATGGCTGTTGTAAATGTGTTTACAATAGCCGTAAATGAGTCCATGGCCGATTCTGGCAGCGGTGATGGCAGCTGGCCCACCAGTCCGACCCGTCAACTTCTTGAGGGAGCGTGACCTGGCCCCCGATGTGAAAAGGTTGAGAACTGTTCTAATCTATTAATTCTCTACATTATAAGATAAAAATAAACACACACACACAAACAAAAATTAATTCATTGATCGGTTCATTCTAAGCATCCCTCTCTGTCTCAATGGCATTCACGGGGATTGTCACTATATAGAAACTAAGATCCTGTGAAAACTCATCAATAGTGCTGATATATTATATATATGTTGTCATTGTTACTAAAATCCAAGATGAGCCATCGTACAAGTATGTGCCATGGGATGAGGTTTTAATTCTCTTTTTGGCACCTCGCCGGCAGGCGTCTTTACTAAGTAAATATTTAGTATGGAGAGGAACCGCTTGACAACAATTTACTAGAGTTTCCAAGTACTGCAGATTACATTTTACCTTAAACCGTTTGACAAAATCAAGTTGACACTTCTGACTGTTAAGCTTCTCTGGAGATGCCGGCACTGAGCTCTCACTAATGCCACAGTTCAATTTCAGCCTTCACTTACACAGGTGCAAGTTCCATCAAAGTTAAGGGAGAAGCATGGCTGGAACCGTTCATAATTTGGCAGAGTGTGCAATTTATTTAATACCGAGCCCCGAATTGCCTCTTCCATCTGTCCCTAATCACACAGAATGACACAGACATTTTCTTGAAATCTTTCCTAAATATGTTTTGATCCAATTTCTCCATGAAAGATGGAAATCCAATAGTCTCATTGGGTTAGATTGTTAAAAAGAAAATCCTAAGATCTGGCTTGACCATTGCTTGGAAATAATGCATTAGATTTAATATGCAAATGTTAAAATCTTCACTTCAGTATTAACAGCATGGTAAGATATCTCATACATCCAAAACTTGCAAACATTGTTTAGAGCAGTGATGGCCAACCTTGGCACTTCAGGTGTTCTTGGACTTCAATTCCCAGAGGCCCATATTAACACACCTGCTGATCAGGGCTTCTGAGAATTGAAGTTCAAGAGCATCTGGAGTGCCAAAGGTTGGCGATCACTGGTTTAGAGCTTCAATGTTACTTTGAAAATGTTGCTCACAACAGATCCCTTCTGTTTAATGCAAAAGCATTAACTCATTGGTTGAAATCCTGTTGGCTGAACTACAGCTTCAGAAAACTGATGATATCATCAGCAATGGGTAGCCTTTGGAAATTAAACACTTCCTACTTCTGTGTCATGGTTCCCACAACTCCCTTCCATTGTGTGTAAGCTATGGAAGCCAGATACTTAGATCTTTGTTTAACATTTGTGCCCATTATATAATATGAGTCAATGTTTTAATAATATTTTTACTGTGTTGTGTATGTTTGAATAATAAAGATAATAACTGTGTCCCATCATGTCAATCATGACATATGACAGCCTTTTCCAGAAAATTGTTTTGATGGAGATTTAATTTTGGCCAACGACAAACCCAAGAATGTGGCTTCATTTAGGCCAAGGATTCTCAACCTGCAGCCTGTGGGCCAGATGCAGCCCATGGCAACATGTCTTGTGGCCCCTACTGCCTCCACCACACCAGGAAGTACCACATGGTGAAGGTAGGGCAAAATGTCCATCCGGCCCCCAAATCTGTCTGAGAGAGTGTGACCCGGCTGCCGGCTTGAAACGGTTGAGAAATCCTGATTTAGGCAGTTCAAAGTTTGATCTGGACACAAAAGAAGAAGAACCACAGTAACCAAATACAGTAATACCTCATACAAAGTCCGCTTCATACAACATCGGCTTCATACAACATCGCCTAATTCCTTGAAAAAGTTGCCTCATACAAAGTCGCTGCGTCTTTGTATGAGTCATTGGGGTTTTCCCCAGGTTGCATTGTGCCTGGGCAGTATAAAAGGCAGGACACATGCGTGCATTGCTCTTGTGGGTTTTGCATGAGGCGAAGAGTGTTTAGGAGTGGTTTTGAGCACGATTTTGGATTTTTGTTGTCAGAATTTTTCGAAGCATTCCTGGGATTTTTGCAGCATTCTTCAGGTTCTTGGACAATCAGGGTTGTTTGACATGTTTTTGTAATGTTTTTAGCCTTTAGACAATGATTTCTTAAAGTTCTGTCAGTTTCCTGTCTGTTTGCTTGACTTTGCCCTGAAGTCTGTGTTGTTACAGTACAATGTATCTCTATGGAAACGACGTTGTACGAGGCATCGCGGCAAGGATTTGGACGTTGTATGAGGCATCATGGCTAGGATTTTGCATGCCTCATACAAAGTCCAAATCCGTATAAAGTCCAAACTTGTGGAACCAAGTTTGGACGTTGTATGAGGTATCACTGTACTGGGATGTATATTTTGGTTGCAAGTCTTTGGTGGCAATATCTCACCAGGCAACCTCCATGCCACCTTATGAGAAAGGTGAATTGTTGGAAAACTTTTCCTTCCTCTGTTGAGGAGGCTACAAGTTTAATAAAGAAGCAGCTGCCACGGGGTGAATGATTAATCAATACCAGTAAAGCTGACATCCTAAGAACATGCTGAATGAAAGTGTTTCTCTCCCCCCCCCTTCTGAATTTACAAATAAATTGCTCAACTCTTTGACTAAAGCCTGTCAACTTAAGGGAGAGCAGGAACAATCCACACACACACCCTCAGTCCGATTTAAATGGCATTTACAATGAATGAGATTTTTATCCTGGCTGCTGGTCTTTATTGCTAATAATAACATCAGATTAGAGGATTTAGGCCAAACAAGAAGCAGCAGTGCCTTTTTTTTTTTTTTTTACCTCTGAGCCCTTCTTAAAATGGCTGTTCCCATCTGTCTAGCCAGGCGCTCCTCTGCTTCCATGCTCCCAATAATTAGGTCTTAAATGGAGCATCAGCCGATACCATGTGAAGCAGCTTGACAAGGAGTCATTGTTATCAAGTCAGTGAACAATTTTCATCAAGGCTGACAGCTTCTTCTCCAAGATCAAACTACCTGACCACTTTCTGTCTTCCTCTTCTTTTTTATCGTTGGTGTCCTTTTTTAAAATAATAATAATAATCAAGCCACCAATGTTGCTAATGCTGAGCTATTTTACCCCACAAGTCTATTGTTCAGTTGAGGTTTGAACTTTAAAAAACATAAGTCATGGGTCAACATTTATCTGCAGTTCACTCCTTCATCATGTAAGGCAGGGGTTTGCAACCTTTTAAAGTCAGGAAGCTGGATTGGTGGTCTCCCTGCCGTAAATGCTGCCGTAAACGTGT
Source organism: Bradypodion ventrale (assembly GCA_035047345.1). NCBI lineage: Eukaryota > Metazoa > Chordata > Lepidosauria > Squamata > Chamaeleonidae > Bradypodion > Bradypodion ventrale. Next base: position 6,546,933 of record JAWDJE010000011.1, on the reverse strand, counting down.
CCACGGCTGTCATAAATGCATGTACGGCAGCTGTAAACACTTCCTCAGCTGCTATAAACATGCCTGTGGCTGCTTCCGGCGGGAGTGGTGGTTGGAGCGAGGGAAGGGGCCTGATGATTTGGCATCATGGGCCAGATTTGGCCCACGGGCCATAGGTTGCTGACCCCTGATGTAAGGTAAAGTAAAATCTGGGGATCCATTAATATGTAACTGGACCATAAGTACACTTGGATGCTAGACAGCTGAAAGCTGTATTTTGGCATCAGACCCATGAACTGAAAAGCAAATGTAGAGATTTGAAGCATGAAGATGCAAAGTACTTTTTTCACCCTTGATGAAAACAACCAATAAACATGAGGTTTTGTATTTTTTTTAAAAAAAAATATTTTGGCTCTACTAGATTTCTGTCCGACAATGAAATTTCACAGTAGACTTGGGTAAAGTAGTCAAAGGGAGTGATCAGTTGACAAACTGTACCTTGTGGACTGCAGAAAGCAACCTCACACACTATAGATTTAACCTTCTGAACATTGATATAATAGGAATTACTCCCTGGTAATAGTCTATGAATACTATATTTATATATTATTACAGTGGAACAGTGCATAACGAACACTTTGTATAACAAAACATTCATATAATGAAGGGGAGTTGCAAATAACCGCTGCATCCCATATAATGATTTTTTTTCATTATACGAAGCAATGCATTTCTATGGGGGAAATCGTACAATGGAAATCCCTATGGGATGCATCATACAATGAAAATTTTTCATTGTACATTTTTTCCCATAGAGATTTTCGTTGTATGATGCATCCCATAGGGATTTTTGTTATACGAGACATGCATCGTATAACGAAAAAAATTGCATAACAAAAGACATTGTGGAACAAACTTTTTTTTAGTTATGTAGGCTTCTACTGTACTTGCCAGCACCTCAAAAAGAATGAAAAAGGTTTAGCTTAAAATAGTTCCTTTGCATCTTCTAGGAAAGGCACAGGCAAATTTGCCATTTTCTTAGACAAGCAGAACTAACAGGCAATGATGAGCTTGAGGACCGGAAGGTTGGCAGGCCAGTAGTTCAAGACCTGAGTACTGTGCAATGGAGTGAGCCCTCATTGTCTGTCCCAGTTCCTGTCAACCTAACAGTTCAAAAGGCAAGAAATTGCAAATAGAGAAATAGGTATCACTTTGGCTGGAAAAGTAACAATGTTCCATGCACTACAGTGTCTAGTCATGCCTGCCACATGACTACGGAAACGTCTACAGTTACAGACAGCACTGGCTCATTTGCTGTAAATCTGTGTTTCTGCATAGGGCCCAAGCCCCACAGGGGTACTTCAATTCCCAGAAGACTAAGTCAGTACAGGACATTTGGCTGATCAGTGCTTTGGGGAATTGACTTAGGCCTATGGGAATTGAAGTCCAAAAACAAAAGGTTGGGAAACACTGCTGTAAACAGGGATGAGCACCATCCCCTAGAGACAGATACAACTGGCTTTTGAGTAAGTCAGATACAACTGGCTTTATACTTCTTTATTTTTAAAAAAAATTGGCCACAAGAGAGCACAACATTTTTTTAAAATGCACAACATTCTTAAAAAGTGGGACATAGGAGTAGATACAGCCCTCCATAGCTCAGAGATGGGTAGGGTAGATATGGTCCTGGACATCTAGCAACTGCCCACTACTGTTCTAGTCAGTTTGACACAGACCCTTGCATTTTCCAAAGTTCATTTTCCTCAGACATTTTGGACTTAGTCAACATCATTGCTCTGACTAGAGAATTGTTCTTGTTCTCTCTGTGGAATGGTCACAGGTCCCTAGAAATGAAGGTCCAACCACACCAATAACACACACTTTGGTATTATTTTTTAAAAACATTCAATATTTTATTATAAATTAAAAAGGAAAATACATAACACATACAAACAACAATGAAATAACAAAATTACTAACAAGCATACAATTAAGACCTTTTGTGTCTTCAAAAACACTGGAGACTTTTAACATAATGTTTTAAATATTCATCCTGCTTATGCAATAAACATATCTACTTATATTCTCATCCAAATTATTAAACCTTAAATCAACAAAGAATTTATATTAGTTACTACGGTATTTACTAACTGTAATAAGGTTTCAGTTGTCCATTATTCATACTAGTGATACATAAAATTGAACCCTGGTGGTATTTCAGTTTTCAAAGAGGTTGGTATAGCTTATTTTATTAACTTTACTTGCAAAATACTAATTGATCAATTACTGGCACATAGCCATCTCCTTTGTCCAATGCATACTCTATAAAAGACTTCCATATTTTTTAAAAATTGTTCTCCTTTATTATTCCCTTCTTCAGATTCATTTCCCAAGTTAATTTGTCATTTAGGGCCATCATCCACATTTCTTTATACCAATCTTCAATTTTTGGAACAATTTCACCCTTCCAATTACGTGCTATACACTGTCTGGCAGTGGTCATCTTGATTGATATAAGATCTTTTTTTTATAACTATTCACATCTAATTCATCTACATCAGTTAAAAGTGCGATACGTGCTCCCAATTTAATCCTTGTGTCAATTATATTCTTCATTTCGTTTTCACTTTGGTGTTATTAATTTCTTCTCCAGCTATTGCCTGCCAGTTTGGCCAGGTTATCCTGCTATGGTATTAGCTGCCAGCGATTCAATGCTGAGTGTCAGGCAGTGGTTAACTAACCTGACAACCCCGAGGACTAATGATCTTGGGTGCCAAAGTCCACAGGGAAGGGTTGAAAGATTAAATCCCACTTGAATCCATCTTGATGAAGGGCAGCAGCTTCATCCATCCTAGCCTGGGGGCAACGAGGACTTTGCACGTCAAAAGGGCTCAGGACCAGAAAGTGACTTGCGGAGCTGGATCAGTGGTACAGGGGTCATGCTGCAATGTGGAAGGCAGATGAAAGGCCACTGCATTATATCCTCAGGACAGTCTTCATGGCTGATCGCCATGAAGATCACCTATATTCAGATTCAGATATGGCAGAAGAAGAAGAAGTTAATGCCTCTCTAGTGCTTCCCTTTGGAGACAGAGAGGGGCACCATGTGGAAAAAAAAACCAATGCATTAAGACGACATCAGCAGCTTATTATAATTAAGACTCCGGCTGTTTTAATTAATGGCTCATCTTTAAATGCAAAAAGAAAGGATGACAGTATAAACGCCAAATCCTCTTAAGCAGCAGTTCTGTAGTGCATTTTGGAACTTATCTGAGTTTCAATGCTTTCCTTCTGCTTTTGGTTTTAGAGGCCTTTTGCCTTCTCAGCTCTCTTGCTAAATGGTAATTTAGCTAATAATTGACACGTCCTTCTCTGTGGCACACACCCACACTGGAGATTTAAAGCAGTTTGAAGTGTTGTGGCTTATTGCAAACAACCTTGGGGTTGATGCTCTATGAATCCACAGTGAATTATTTGCATGGGTTTCCTAGTCCAGAATTCATTACAAAGATGATTATCGTAGGGATGTGGGAAGCTGAGTTATTCCAGGTCAGACTATGACAAACAGATATGGGGCATTTTTAAGAATACTGTACCAGGTTGATGGTAGCAGGATATTTCATGTACCACAGTCTACGTTGTCAGGTACATAGAATGTAATCCTGGAACCTGAAGAGCATAAATCTACCGACAAAACTGAATGGTCGCAAACTGCTAAGAAACTATATTTCTCCTTGCTAAAAAAAGATATGTAGCCTCCTAGTTGAAAAACAACAGGTGATCAATGTGAGTTTTTCCACCTCTGCAAACTGGCAGGCCCTTTTTGTTAGCAACGCCACTCACCTATGCTGTTTGTGCACTCCCTTGCATTTTGTGCAAAAAAAAAAAAACCTCCACAACCCCTTGAATTTCACAGAGAATCAGCTTCTGAACAAAATCCAAGATTTTCTGTTTAAAATACTAAGCTCTTTGTCTAACATGCAATTTTTTTGTATGTGCGGAAAAAAATGAAAAATGCACAAAAAGTCTCATAATCTTACCTAGCAGGTAGAAAACTGGGAATGTTTTGATCCAGATCTGTATGAATGAAATTTGTGCCTATTTACATCCCCATCTAAAAACAATAATATGTTTAACACTCCCCATTAACAAAATTGCAGAGTTTGGCAATAACTATGGTAGCTAGCACATGTGGAGTGATAAGCATTTGTTAGCCCAGGGTTCCTCAAACTTGGCTCTCCAGATGTTCTTGGACTTCAGTTTCCAGAAGGCCAAGTCAGTACACCTGCTGATAAGGGTCTTTGCAATCTAGAGAAAACTAAGTGTCCATCTATCCATTGTTTGTTATTCTGACTAGCTGTGGTTTTCCAGGATCTCTGGTACAGGCTGTTATCATCACAGCATCACATTTTGTTTTGGTTTACACTGGAAATGTCAGAGACAAAGTGATAAGAAGTAAGAACATAAACAGAATGTGCCAGATGAGCATTCCCTCTTAGCCAACCAGACACACATGGAAAAGTCACATACAGCACCTGACTCAAACAACTGCCTCTGTCTCACTTTCCTCAGCTGATCAAGAGAGCTTTTGACACTAGAGATGTTATATAGCCACTCTCACTAGTAGCAATTAATGGCCCCATTTCCCACAATTATATCCACTCTGTTGTTAACATGATCCATGTTGGCAACCACCACAACACTGGCCAGAATCCTATCAGGTGATGTTTGTGTATCTTGCCGCAGCTAATTGTAGCTAACTGGCAAGGTAGCAGAGTTCTTCAAGAAAGGATGGATCAGTTAAATCAGTGGTTCCCGACATGGGTCCCATGCCCCACAGTGGGACATCAATCTCCAGAAGCCTAAATCAGTACATTGGCTGATCAGTGCTTTGGGGAAATGACTTTGGCTTCTGGGAATTGAAGTCCAAGAAACAAAGGTTGGGAAACACTGAGTGAGATGTAATGCGCAGGGTGCACAAAGCTTAGGTGAACACTAGTTGGATTCTGGCCAACGTCTGGCAGTGAAGTCCATGCACAGTTCTGTGAAGAAGTCCTTTTGCCATACATTCAGCTACCACCTCCTTCCATGCCTCTGTTACTGCTCACAAACTGGAAGATAGCAGCTAAACAGACAGAGAAATCACTGAGGAAGAAGACAAGTGAAAAGTCAGGAGGTCTTCTCTTCAGATGTGAGCATTTGGGGTTCCTGAGCTCAAGATGGCACTGCTTCTGCTGAGCTAGATCAGCAGGGAGTCAAACTCACAGGTTAGAAAGGAAACCTTATTTTGCGTTGCATCTTCCAGAATCCACTATGGGTTTCCAGGACTTGTCACTGACAAAATAGCTCTCCCTATCACTCATCAAGCCTGGTACAGGGGAGATTTTTATGTGAATTAAGTGCTCCCTTGCTCGAACGCCAGTCATGTCCAACACTAGGGGGCACACAGACAGTGTTGCCAAAGAGGCAACACTGTCATTGGACATTTCTGTGGTCAAATGGCAAGCATTCATTCATTCATATTTATATTGCCGCCCACATGACTAGATCAAATGCTGTTACCCTTCCTGCCCAAGCAGTTAATCTATTAATCTACCAGCAATTTCTTGCTTTTGGACTGCTAAGTTGTCAGACGTTGGGACATATGACGGGAGCAGGGAGCTCACTCTGTTGTGGAGCACTCAGGTTTTCAAATGCTGAGCTGACAACCTTCTGGTCACCAAGTTCAGCATCTTAAGCACTACCCTGGCCCTGATACATGTGAATACTAAACTTATTTGGAGCTCATTTATGAGAAGATCTTTTAGGTCAGTGAGGGCAAACCTTGGTACTCCAGGTGTACTTTGAACTTCAGTTCCCAGAAGCTTTGATCAGCAGGTGGAAAAACCTACCTACCAGTCCACATATAGAAGCTACTCAAAAGACTGTGCTGATCTCTTCTCAGTCCAAGCAGGGAAGACCAGCAATTAGCTTGGCTAGCATTTTTGGCACTAGTTACTTCACAAACAACAAAAACAAAACACCCTGTGTGTGTGTGTGTGTGTGTGTGTGTGTGTGTGTGTGTGTGTGTGTGTGATGAAAACATCCTTAAGAGAAGATGCCACCTGGACAAGTCTTCAGAATATAGCGCAGGCTTGGCAGCAGCTGTGCACCAAAGATAAGAGCGGTGCTTCTTGTGAAAGAACCATACTGGTACGTCATGCAAATCTCTTAACTACCGGAATAGTTTTGTTTTTAGCAAGCTCTTGGCCAAGCTTAACCACATTAAAAAAGAGTACACACCACAGTTGCTTAATCAGCAGCAAAAACTTTCTTTATATATTAGGAAATGTGGCTGGCTCTAACCCAGCAGAGGCAAGAAATAGGGATCAGTATCTGCCTTTCTAAAGCAAAGAAAAGCAATAGCAGTTACACTTACTACATAGTGTACTCTCTGGGTGGTTCACAAGTTAATTAGCATTCCCCCCACACCCAAACATGCTGGGTACTAATTTTACTGACCTCCAAAGGATGAAAGGATGAATCAACCTTGAGTCCTGGTCAGGCCTGAACTAACAAATTTTAGGTTGCTGGACAGCAGTGGCTCAAGTGGCTAAGACGCTGATTGGAAGGCGGGAGGTCAGCAGTTAGATTCCCGAGTACTGCAGGACAGAATGAGCTCCCGTCTTTGTCCTAGCTCCTGCCAACCTAGCAGTCTGAAAGCCAGAAATTGCAAGTAGATCAATAGGGACCACTTTGGTGGGAAGGTAATAGCATTCCGTGTACTCTGGTGTCTAGTCATGCCTGCCACATGACCACGGAAACATCTGCAGAAGCAGACAGCCCTGGCTCTTCAGCTTTGAAACAGAGATGAGCACTGAACCCTAGAATTGGATACGACTGGCTTTCGAGCAAGGGAAACCTTTACCTTTACAGCAGTTTAACCACTGCACCACCAGAGCTCTAGCAGCTTAGACTCATTACTTAGGTTTCTATGATTGAAGAAAAGTTATGCACAGTAAACTCTTGGATAATGCTAAAACTTGGTTCCACAAGTCTTAGTGTTATCCGATTTTTAACGTTGTCCAATGCATGCATCGGATAACGTTAAAATCTTATGGGATGAATCGCATACTTTTAAAATTCCATAGAGATACATTGTAACTGGCACAGGCTTTAGAGAACATCATCCGATGCATCCCATAAGATTTTAACGTTATGCGATGCAATTTTTTTCCAGATTGCTTAACGTTATGTGGTTTTAGCGTTATCTGATGCAAACGTTATCCGAAGTATTAATGTATAGTACTTCTCTCTCAACCTGACAGTGTTTCGTATAAGCAAGAAACAAAGAGTTTATGTAGACTAAACCTGGACCATAATCATTGTTGGATTTTAAAAAATACTTGTCTACTATTGGGCAATATCCTTCCTTCCTTCCTTCCTTCCTTCCTTCCTTCCTGCCAGCCAGCCATCCTTTATTAACTGATTAGTCATCTGACCATATCACGTTAAAATGTAGTAAAATATATTAGATACAATTTAATTACATGGAACAGAATAAAAATAGGTTAAGAATGGAATGATACAATATCAATGAAATGAGATATAAAATTTACTCAATAAAATTATCAATAAAATTCATCACCTTTGCATGCAACCCCTATCTGGTCAATAAAACATCTCTTTTGAGCAGCTGTTGGGCAATAAAAGACACGGCCAAATTCAGGACTTTGAGTAAAGAATGACAGTTAGTACAGAGTGTATTGGAGGTTGGAGTAAAGACTGAATTGGATGGGTTTTCTTCTTTAAAACCCACCCTTTAAGACTGCAAGCTGCTTCTAACACATTGTGGAACAGGCCTCATCCCAACAGAATACAACAGAAACGGTTAGCTGTTCCGCATGACATGGTTGCCATCACAAGCTTACTTACTCAGTAGTAACCTTCAATCGGACTTATCTCTGAGTAAAGTGAGCTCTGAACAACATGATAAATTCTTTTTTTTTTAATTAATTTTTATTAAGTTTTTAATAAACATACAAAAAAGAAAAGAAAACATTAACAATACGTTAACAATACAATACACTAACAAATCCATAGTATCTTACTAACAAACATTACTGTATGTTAGCACATAACAATATCTATACTCATTAATTACTATTTAACTACCAAATATTAAGAGCCATTGTTTCAAAGTCCAAAATGATAGAAAAAAATTTTTTTTTCTGTACTACCACAAATCTTTTTCACAAATAATAATCAACCTGTGAATATGTACAATGCCCGGAGAGTTTATTTTCTACTCAACTCCAAAAACTTCTTTGAAATGGTACTGGTCCTGAACTATCATTTGCCATGATAGAGTGATCCACGAACGGTTTCCATATATTCCAAAATCTATTCTCTTTTAAATTATCTCTTTTGACTTTAATCTCCCATGTCAATTTATCGTTCAATGCTAAACTCCACATTTCTTTATACCATTCTCCAATCTGTATATCTACATCGTTTTTCCAATTTCTAGCTATACATTGTCTACCCGTTGTCAGTGCGATTTCCAATAATTCTTTTTGAGATATTAAATCTGAATTGGTTTCAGAAGTTAAAGGTGGACAATTGGAATAAAAAATATAAAAGAGAAATAGGGATAGATAGAATACATACGGAATTTGAGGAATTGGTAAGGAAGATTAGAAAAGGGGAAAGCAGTATTAAAGGTCTTGTAAGCAAGCTTTATAATATACTGAATAGAGGTGCAGATCCACAGGAGGACTTGAAACGGAAGTGGGAACAAAATTTGAATATAAAGATCGGGGAGATTGAATGGAAAAATAAATGGAAAAAGAGGATTATGAGAACAATGTCTGTAAGAATTAAAGAACATAATTTTAAAATGTTGTGGCAATGGTACCTGACACCATTAAGACTTTACCAGATGGATAATAAAAGAGATAAGTTATGTTGGAGATGTAAAGAAATTGATGGAACATACGAACATATGTGGTGGAGTTGTAAAAAAATAAGGGATTTTTGGGGAAGAATAGAAAATGAGTTTGGTGAAATATTGGGTAAAAGTGTTAAGTTGGTGTCGGGTACTATTCTTTTAACGAATGTGGAAGGCTTGGGTTTAAACAAGGAGGAAAAACAACATGATAAATTCTATATTTCATATGCTAAGGGAAAAACTTAGGACATGGGTGGCCAACATATAACCTGTGGCACCATTTCATGTGGCTCGCCGCTACTGGAAGCAGAAGTGGACCCATTTATGACAGCCATAAAACATGCCCACAGATGCATAAACGCACCCGTACCTGCCGTAAATGCTGCTGTAAATGCACCAGCGGCTGTCATAAATGCATTTACGACAGCCACGGACATGTTTTATGGCAGCGTTTACAGCAGGAGGGACCATGTTAATGGCCCGCTCAGATGTCCAGGGGGCGTGGTCTGGCCCGCAGTGACACAATGTTGGGAACCCCTGCCTTAAAGGGAAGGGAGGTGGGGGGGGGGGACAGAAGGAAGCAACAGCTTCAACAGTGAATAGTTAACTGAAAGTGTTCACTGTATGACATTAAACAATCTGAACAATGACTTTCAAACTTGTTAGTATTTTTCTCTCTCAATAAATGACAAGCTCCAAATTAATTGCAACTAATTATTTCCAAGGCTTATGTGTGACTGGTAACTGGAAAGGAGTCGTTCGCAATTTTGGTGCCTAATTTATGGATTTCCCTCTCCAGAGAAACTCAATTAAGGGGGCAGCTACTTCTCAGTGCCTGGTAAAGAAATGTTGGGTTAAACCCCCCTTAACACACACACACCCTCCGTTAAACCATTAAGTTGTGATTTTTTTCCCCAGTGCAGGCTTTGTTTTACCTTCCTGTATAATGCTTTTTAATTAGGTGATTATCTCGTTATATTATGATTGTTGTAGTCCCTAAGAATATTTATATAGAAGGGCAGTAAAAACATTTAGAACCCATTTCTAACTCATTTTTTCATTCTCCTCTGAAGAAAGATTATTTTACGATAGCCATGTAACCTCTTCCTCTCCGCCTTATTGTGCTTACTCTACTGCTTAATGCGCTACCTGGTGAAACAATAGTTATCCTTCCTTCAACTTATTGTAATTATAGACTTGAATTTCTATAAAAATTTTAAAAATGGGAAAATATAAATGTGAAGGGAATTATTATTTTTTTAAAGAAGACTCGATAGATCTATTTGGTTTGATTAATCACAAAAAATGTAATCTGTCATTAAAGGATTAAAGCAAACCCATTTTACTCCTGCCGAGCATGTTCGGCAGTTTCAAAATTATTTTATGATCCTGATCAATGTAATTAATGGGAACGACTGTTAATTAGCTACAGTAGCAGGTGGGCCGTGAAAATACTACATAATAACATGCAATGTAGGGTGTGTGTGTTTTAATAGGGGGATGGGTATTGTGGCTCTCTTCTGGGCTGTGTACTTTTCCATAGAAAAAACACTTTTTTTATGCGCTGTGTGGAGAATGAAGAAGGGAAAGAAAGCATTGCCCATGATTTTATTTTCCTTTTAAAGACAAATCGCTTTACCAGCTCTCAAACTCCAAACCTTTGATCAAGGAACAAGATCTGTTATTCCTAAGTAATGGAAGCTACACAAACAACATCTTGTTAATTTAGCCAATCTCAGCTGGCCCTTTCTAGTTTTCCCCTGGCCTCTCAGGAGAACAGCTTTTGAAGAGAAAACACCCCTCGGGATGCAACTTGAGAGAGAGAGAGAGGCACACTAAAAGTGTTAACTGCTTTCTGGTGTTGTGTACCTAATTAGCAACACTGAGAATTTAAGAGTGACTGTCAGTGTCAAAGGGTTGAAGCGCTACCCTAAGGGACCGAAGTGAGATCTTATGGGTTTTTTTCCTTGTATTCCTGCACCACCACCACCACCCCAAACACAAAGAAATGCTTAACGGCCTTTATGGTAGAAACCTATGCGACGATAGCTTGTGCTTAAGAAGCTATGCTTTCTGTCTTTATATTGCAAGATGCCCCGATCCATAGAAGACAACTGGAAACGTGCCCAGTGCTTCAGGCAGGTCCTATGTTGTATCAACATCAATGGAGCCATGAGAGATCATGTAGACCAGTTTTCCCTTGTGTTCTCCATCGTGACCAACCTCTGGAGAGTCCAAATGCAGAATACGAAGTCAACAGCATAGGATCCTGGAACCCAATGCTAGCTGGGACAGCCGTGTCCCCTAAAGACCAAGATATTATTTAAAATTTAAACAGAATTGCAATATATATCTGCTGAGTAGGAAAGGTTGTCACCGGGTGACCACGGTATTCACTGGTGAGTCTCCTGGGCATCTTCAAGGACTCATATCTCCTTCATTAAGATTCAAGGGGCTGTGGTGTCTCAGTGGTTAACAAGCTTGCCTTGTTAGCTGGAAGGCTGGCAAGTCCGCAGTTCAAGACCTGGGTACTGCATGATGGATTGAGCACTCGTCTCTGTCCCAGCTCTTCGGGACATGAAAGGAGCTTCATTTTGGTGTCCCCCGAGCAGAGTTTTCCCCACAAAAATACTTTCAACCCAGAATAATTTCTGACATGAAATTATTATTACTTGCCTTCTTCTGTCTCTCCTGGATTTGTCTTTTTTATTTATTTATTTGATGACTGGTAACTGGCCATCTTAGAATAGATGGTGGGAGCATTAATGGGTAGGGAAAAACCCAATGAATCCCAATGAGAAGGAGATTTAAGAAGAGACGCTGAAACGCAGGCTAGAGGACCTCGCCGCGTCTCTCCCGTGGCCAACACCATCGGCCCGGGATGGGAGACAGCTGCAGCCGCCATCACCACCCTCCTGGCCCTGCCTGGCTGGAGAGTTGATGTTGAGCCCTGGGCTCTGTTGATGACATTGAGACCTGGGTTCCATCAAGGATGCTGACCCCGGGCTCCTTCGAGGTTTTGAGCCCCGGGCTCTGTTGGGGACATTGTTTCTTATTGATATTGATATTTTAGTGTCAGGCTGTGTTTTATTGAATATGTTGTCTTGTTGATGTGTATTGATGTGTCTGTGAGCCACCCAGAGTCTCACTTCGCAAGTGGGGAGGCATATAAGTTGAATAAATAAATAAATAAATAAATAAATTTTGACTCAATATTAAGAAGAATTTTCTGATGGTAAGAGCTGTTCAGCTTTGGAATGGGCTATATCAGAAATTCATGGACCCTTCTCCAGTAGGACATAAAAGATAAAAGTAGAAGATTTTAGACAGAGATGGGATGTCTGTCTATCTTCAACACCATATTTGTGTCCAGGAATTGAATTTTGAAAAAAAGACCACAACAATTATTAAGACAAGTGTGGGGAAATGATGTAGGAATTGTTATTAAAGAAAACATGTGGAATAGCAAATGGACCCAAAGAATTACGAAGTCTTTGTCCATTAAAGAAAAGGAGCATAATAGTAAGATCCTTTGGAGGTGGTATCTGACACCAGTTAGAACCCACCAAATAAATAAGAATCAGTCTGAACAATGCTGGAGATGCAAGACAGAAAAGAGCATGTAAAAGGGGGTGCCGCTACGCAAAAATTTTTTTGGGAATTAATAGAAAAGGAATTGGAAAATATTATGAATACCATAACTAAATTAAATCCAAAAATTGTGTTATTGGAAGAGATAGAAGAACTTAAAATGGACAAATATAATAAAGAATTATTACTTACCTTGTTATCAGTTGCTAGACAGTTGATAGCCAAAGAGTGGGGGAAAAGAATTTGCGATAAGTAAAACTAGGTGGTATAGAGAAGTTTGGCAAATAGCATTAAATGAAAAGCTAACAATTGAAGTTAATGTAGAAAAAGGTATAACGAGAAAAAGAGGATTTTGGGAAATTTGGAATCCATATGTTATACATGCCTTGACAAACAAGGATAGTCAAGCCAGACCACGAAACATGTAAATTTTGTGAAAGTTGGAGTTTTTCTTAATTTTGAAAGATGAATTTTACAAATTCCAATGTACAGCACGGGTAATCTTTCAAGTTAATCATTAATGTATTGACAGAAAATAATAAGCAAATAATGAGAACCTACACACACACACACACACACACACACACACACACACACACACACACACAAAATCATTTATAAGTTTATAACCAGATAGATATTTGGAGAAAGAGAACGTATTTACAGGATAAGAATTATTTGCTATATTGATGTTTAAGGATTAAAATGTCTTTAATTGTAAAAAAAAAAGACCACCATATTTGTGGACTTTCTGCCTCAGCAGGGGGTTGGACTACATACGCCTTTCGGTCCAGTTCTGTCACTCTCATTCTGTTATTTTGTGAGTTTCCCTGATTTAACTCAAACTGCATATTAGTTATTTTCTAAGTAAGTCAGAGCAAAACCAAACTAGAAGGTGCAGGAAGGAGCTCACTGAACAAAGAATAAAATTAAAGGAGGGTACGGCAGAGGAACCTGACCTCCCCTACGTTACTTGGAGGATCCTGAATAGGCTGAGGGTCGGAGTCCCTAAGATCAACATGCTCAAATGGCGGCTGCTGGTGGACAACAACATGCTGTGTGAATGTGGAGAGATACAAAATCCCATTCATTTGCTAGTCTGCTGATTACTGCCAGAAACATGCACAGATGAGGTCTTAAGTTTGGCGAACGACAAAGCCATGACGGTGGCTTCACTTTGGTAGTCCAGGTTTGATCAGCACATGAAAGAAGAATTAATTATCTTCTGGGGCGAGACATGGCCAATTTGGATAGAACCTATCAGCCATATATTATGAACTGCCAACCATGTCTAACACTCTTGGATTTTGCAGTTCCTGGCTAGCAGCACAGGTAAAAATATATGAGTGCCTCCCATTGAGGCCAGTGAAACTGTCCTTTCTTTGGTGACTCATAGCTTACAGGCTTCCCCACAGTGTGTACGACTGTCTCACAACCATCAGAGATGCTACATCAATCCCTTTCTTCTTTTTTGCATGGTTTTGTTAGTGTTCTGAAAGCTGTTGCTACAGGGGTGCTAAAATATCTATGGGCAGCGGGGTGGGGGGGGAGCCAATCTCTTTTGCGCATTTTTGTCACCTGTTTGCAGCAAACGTGCCACTAATTTGCTACTGCTTTGGCGAGGAAGATGGAGAGGGAAACTTCTCCCTGTTGCCAAGGCAACTGGGTCAACATTCCCTCAGACTGAAATGCCCATCCAAATGTACAATCCATCGGAAGTCATGCAATGCAAAGAGTCACGACTCTGATAAGGATGGCAATAGGACGTGTGTTTGAGTCCCTCTCACATCTTCGGGAAATGTAAACCTAATGGTGTGCTTCTTCCACACCAAAAAAACCCCTCACCTTCCTGCTAACAGCTCTGAACGCTGCACACATCTGTTTCAACATAGCATTAACAGCTGCATGTGTATGATGTGTTGTTAAAGAACTGCTTAATGCAGGTAGCCAGAAGCAAAATCCCAGCTTTTTCTACTTGACGCAGGGCAGGTTTATTCAAATTCCATTGACCCACCATGCTGCAAGTGCTATGTGTGTGAAAGAAACCTCTTGGCATCAGGTTAAACAACAAACCCAACAGCCCCCCCCCCCCAAGTTCCTGGCGCACCTGAAGAGAATGTGGCAAAATCGTTCTTGTTTGTTGTTGGTAAAGAGCCCCCCGTTGAGCATGAGCTAGCGATCAATTTTGAGACATGGCAGGTCAACCTTGAGGTTCTGAACTACATTGTTTGCAGAAGATTTCTAGCTATTAGAGCAAGCAGGGCGGTGAAAGAGAGCTCCTTCGATTTCGAAGCCAGCCAAGGTATCATCAATCTTGGAGGCAGGGAGGGAAGAAGGACTTCTGTCTAATCTAACCAAACCAAACGTTTCTAGAAGGATTCAACTCTCCTAATGCACTATGAGCAACTGTTGAAACACATCCACAAAAGCTTACTCATTGCAAGAGATACTTTTAGTTTGTATGTGCAAATATACCTACATGGCAAGGGTGGTGAAATCTTTTGTTGGGCCAGGGAACAAATCAGAATCTGTCAAGGAGTTTGAATACTCCTTCCAAGAGTGTTTGGGATGAGGAGCAGACGATAGCATAATGCATTCCACAAGGTTGCTCGTTAAGCGAGTTTGCTCTTTAAGCGAAACACCATTGTAACTGACCAATTGTGACTTTGGGGAGGGGGGATTGTGAACCCTGATTTAGTTGTTAAGCGAGTTTTTGGTTGGTTTTAGTTGTTAAGCAAGGCGACCATTGAGAGAAAATTCTGCTGTTTAAGAAAGTTCGTTTCTAAGTTAGGTGCTCTTTATGCGAGTTTTTACTGTACTAAAATAGTTATATAGTAAAACCCCGATTTACGAATCCCTCGAGGTATGAAAAACCCGACTTACAAAAGGGGTTAGTGTTAAGATTTTCACAGATCAAAATTGAGCGGCCGCCATTTTGGTCTCTAAAAATCAAATTTTTAGTGCTTAAAAGGGTGCGCCACCATTTTGAGCACTAAAAATCCACCCTGCACCACCCTGCCGAAAATCTAAAAAAAATTACTTACCTTGGCGGCGGTGGAGGCAATAGAGGAAGTGGCAGCGATCACGGCTTTGGAGAAAGTCCCCCAACTTTTTTGGTCACAACAAAGGCTCTGAGCTAGCAAAAAGTTTCAGACCACAAGGCTACGAGCCCAGAACCAAGAGCGGGATGGCTTTGTAGCTAAACCACTCTTCCTCTTGGGCTCTAATTCACCCCGCAGCTCATTCCCAGGCCTCCGGTCTGGCTAGGAATGAGTTGCGGGGTGAATTGAAGAGGAAGAGTGGATTAGCTTCGAAGCCATCCCGCTCTTCCTCTTGGGCTACAATTCATCCTGCAGCTCCCTCTATGGGGATGCCTCAAGTTACGAAAAAAATCGACTTACAAAAGAGGCCATGGAACCGATTTTTTTTACTGTAGTACCATAATATAATTAAACAACACCCCTGGTGAATTTGAAGTCCACATAAGGAACAGATTTACATTACTAAACTCTATCGACCATGAAAAAGAAAAAAAAAACTGTACATGAAAACCAAAGAATTCAACAAGACAATTCCTGTAGTCAAAACAAAATAAAAACCTGGATGGATGATGGAAGAAACTCTTAAGATTGTAAAGGATGGACAA
The DNA here is from genome assembly GCA_035047345.1 of Bradypodion ventrale. Lineage (NCBI taxonomy): Eukaryota > Metazoa > Chordata > Lepidosauria > Squamata > Chamaeleonidae > Bradypodion > Bradypodion ventrale. Next base: position 6,530,788 of record JAWDJE010000011.1, on the reverse strand, counting down.
GCAATAGTGAAGGTTGTCAGAAACAGGACCAGAACGATGAGTGTAGTTTTTCAACAACTGTCACATAGGAGTGCAAGGAAATAGAGGAGAACAAGATCTAATTGATGTGAATTGCATCTGGCCCTGTCAATTTGGCTGTGCCAAGCTGCATGCTCTTAATCCTAAACTCCGTTATAAGGAAGCATGCAAGAATTTATCAATCTACCTCTACCTCTCTTATCTATTTATCCCTGACCTATCTATATGTAGCTATTTATATCTAAAGATATATATGTTTAGGACTAAACATATAACTGCTTGTTATGCCAGTCATATTTCTTTAGCTGGCAATGTTGTTACCCGATAAAGCTGTTTGTTGCAGGTAATGCTACTTGTAGCATCTTAATCCCAAACTATGGATTTGAGAACATCTTTGTCAAAATCGCCGAGGAAACCTCTCCCCCCCCCCCCCCCGCCAACAACAACTGTTGCACAATTAAATCAGTTGTTTATGCAATGTGCAACGATTCAAAGATCCATTAGGCTGATTGAAGTGCTTTTCAAATGAGGATCTTAATGCACAGTTAAGCCAATTGTGGATCATTTGCATGCAATATGCGACCATGATTAGGGTCTGCCGTGCAAAAACATCGCAATGTCTGCTTTTGCAGATAAGCATCCAGAACATGCAACGTGGCTTTAGGAAGACAGAAATCATAGAAATAAAAGGAGAGATTTCCACTTCTCTCCCCAACCCTCATTCACCTCAAGTGGAGAAGAGGAAGAAATTCTAATAGAAGACAAAAAGGCTTTCAAAATAATCTTCTCCCCGCTCTTCTTCAACGCACGCTAAGATGGCCTGGGTCCAGATCCCGTGAAGCCGGTCTTTGCAACCTCACCTGCTGACTCTGGCATTAAATATGCTTTGCACACAAGGACAGATTTGAGCCAACATTCTGTGGGTCTCTTTGGATGAAAGGAAATTTGGTGTCAGCCGTCTCCTGAGCACATTTTAATAATCAGGCTGATCATGGCTGCATGGCAGCTGCTCTGTTGATGGTGTTAGACAGCAAATAAAGAAAGATGCCAGCAGTTGCCCTCAGATCTGACATAACGAGGGAAACATCAGTCATTTGGCTAAAAGGCTCATAAAGGTTCCATCAGCTGCGATGCAGAAGACTCTATCTGGTGCACAGCTAATGAGGAAATGTGCCAGCATTGGCAGTCTCTTTCGACAGGAACAAGTGATGAGGGAGCAGCATTTCTGACAGCACAGGGTGGGTAGGGGGGGGGGAAGGATTGTAAAGGTAAAAAGGGGGTGGGGATTCCTACCCCCTAGAGTCACTGGCTTAGTGATTAAGATGTCGAGCTTCACAACCAGAAGATCAGCAGGACAGCAGTTTGAGACCCGAGTGCTGCGTGATATAGCAGTGAGAGCCCACAAATTGTGGGAAAGGTGAAAATAAAGAAAAAGGGTATAACAAATTGCAAATATGCACAGCACAGGGTGATTCGAAGGCATCTCACAGTAGAGATGTAAAAAAGCAAGAGGTATTATTATTATTATTATTATTATTATTATTATTATTATTATTATTATTATTATTATTATTATTATTATTATTATTATTATCATCATCATCATCATCATCATCATCATCATCATCAGTAGTAGTAGTAGTAGTAGTAGTAGTAGTAGTAGTATGCTGCCCACTCGACAATGCGACTCGGGCGGCTCACAGAAACAACAGAGCATCTTAAACACATATACATCTTAAGTAAAGGTAAAGGTAAAGGTTTCCCTTGCTCGAAAGCCAGTCGTATCCGGCTCTAGGGTGCAGTGCTCATCTCTGTTTCTAAGCCGAAGAGCCAGCGCTGTCTGCTTCTGCAGACATTTCCGTGGTCATGTGGCAGGCATGACTAGACACCGGAGCGCACGGAACGCTGTTACCTTCCCACCGAAGTGGTCCCTATTTATCTACTTGCAATTTCTTGCTTTCAAACTGCTAGGTTGGCAGGAGCTGGGATGAAGACGGGAGCTCATTTCCGTCCTGCAGTACTCGGGAATCGAACTGCTGACCTTCCGCTTCCCAGTCAGCGTCTTAGCGACTTGAGTCTTACAACATGATAAAATACCATAGAATGACAGTAAATAAATCACTGTATCATGAAAACATAAATCACAGCATCATAACACATTGCAAAAAAGGAAAAGATTCAATTTTAATGAATTGTATTTTTTTGTGAATCTGCACTTCTAAAAACCCTGTTGATCTGACACTGTCAAGTCGCACTCTGCCACAACACTGGCTTGCATTACAAAACAAGAAAGAATCTTGCGCTCCCCGAAGGCTAGCATGTTTAAGATGACAAGAGAAAAGTGAGCAACTTCCTGCCAGATCTGCTTCCATTTGGATTCCTGTACTGAGCAGCGGGTTGGACTTCATGGCCTCACTGGAGGCCCCTTCTAATTCCATTATTCTATGATTCTGCAAATTTTCACAGACTGCAACCGATGTCATTGTAGGTAGGCAAATTATAGCAAGTAAACCGTATCGGGCTTCAAGGTTCGACAAGACATTTTCTCATTTCATATTTCACTGTCTGCAAATACAGTGGAGAACTCCAGGAAGCTCTGTTCTCTCTGTCTATTCTCATACATGTGTGCATATGTGTTTGAGAACTACTTTAGAATAATGTTAGCTGCCCTTTGCATTGTTGAAAGGATTGCATACAGATAATGTAAATGAATAAAGAGAGCGAGGCTTCTAAGGAATACTTCTTCTTCTGCTGCTGCTGCTATATCTGAATCTTAGCTATCATCATGGCGATCAGCCACGAAGACTGTCCTGAGAAATATATGCAGTGGCTTTTCATCTGCCTTCCGCATGACAGCATGACCCCCATACCACTGATCCAGTTCTGCCAGTCCTTTTCTGGTCCTGAGTCCTTTTGGCACACAAAGTCCTCATCATCAGCCCCAGGCCAGTATGGATGAAGCTGCTGCCATCCATCAAGATGGATTCAAGTGGGATTTAATCCACTTGAAGACTTCCACCCTTCCCTGTGGACTTCACCACCCAAGCCCACCCAAGTCCTCAGGGTGGTCAGGTTAGTTAACCGCCACCAGACACTCGGCGTTGAGTCGCTGGCAGTATGGTCTACTCTATTACCATTGCAGATAACATGGCCAGACTGGCTAACTAATACTATCTTATCCCATTACTTGAATGTGTGGATAGAATTGTTTGACAATTGAGCTTTTCCAAGAAGCACTGCTATAACTTAAGATTTACTAAACTGGGATATCAACTCTACTTTCTATTTGTTATCTCCTGGGTGTGCTGTTGCCCCAATCAGTTTACTTTCTTCCATTTCTGTAGTGTTTTAAAAAAAATTGGTAGTTAGGAGAACACACTCAGTTAAGCTGGCATTTTGGAGTTTGTCACCTGCAAGAAGAAGTTGAGGGAATTACCTTGAAAAATAATTGCATGCCCTGGAGCTTTTATTTTATTTCACTTTTTGTGTGTGCAAAGCACTAAATGCTAAACAACTCTAGTGCTTATGTTAAGCCACATGTTAACAGCTGCATGCACTACAGCTCCACTCACAGCACATTCATTCAGCAGCACTACCTGTATGAGAATGTATTTAGCATCATATTTCAAAGCTCTGCAACGTGCCAACGTGCAAATTAAACTCTTCATTCCAGATGTCAGGAGCGAGGTGATTTCCTGCCATCTTGAGTATCATTTTCCTGAAGCTGTAAAAGTTACACAGCCAGCCTTATCTTATCTCTCTCCTCTCCAAACAGGCACACACATCATTCCCAGAAATGCACAGGCTCCAGACCACACATCTTCCACACAAGCCTTGGGATTTTATGATTCATATTCTGCAAGCTTATATATGCTGTAGCTGTTTGCTGGCAGGGGAAGGTATATAAATGGAAAGTTTGTTCGGTGTGGAAGTAAATTTAAAACTGGGAAAATAAACCTCACTAGAATATTAACTTAACACCAGCAAACGTATGTAAGAAAGGATTGGAAATTACTGTATATAATAACAACTATAACCTTACACAGACTAACCAATGAGTAGTAGTAGTAGTACCACCACTAGCAACTCTCACGCTGGCTTAGTGGTTAAGATGCTGAGCCGGAGACTGGAAGGTTGGGTTTCGATACCTGAGGGCTGCTCTTGGGGACATGAAAGGAGCCTCATTCGGGTGTCCCCTGAGTGGAACCAGCAAAAATCCTTTCAACCCAGAGTAATCTCTGACATTATTATTATTATTATTATTATTATTATTATTATTATTATTATTATTATTATTATTACCACCACCACCACCATCACCGAGGAGGAGGAGGATGGAGGGGAAGAAGAAGAAGAAGAAGAAGAAGAAGAAAGCTTATTACTTCCGAGAAGACATCATATTCATGAGGAAAAGGATTGGAAACCCACCATTCAAATTCTATCTCTCACTACATGGCGCTAGACAAGCTACTACCTCTTGGTCCTGGATGACCATTGAAAGCAACCATATTGAGTTTCATACAGCATTGCTGGAAGGATGGCACGCCTAATATATTCCAGCTGTAGCAACCTGAACACCCAAAGATACATGAAAAGACCCAAAGGTCTGCCTAAATCATGCTTAAAGAAGATGGGGCTGTCCCGAATTTAGTCTCCATCTCCCATCAGGCCTGATAACATAGCCAAGAAGCAAAAGTTATGGGAGTTCCAATCCAACAATATCAGGAATATCACAAGTACTATGCTAAGGACCAAGAGAAAGGAAGGGAAGGTCTTCAAAACCACCTCCTACACATAAGCTTGAAAAATCTCTATTGCCTATTCCACCATTACCTTTTTCCCCCTAAGCTATCACCTCATCCATTTCAATACCAAAACAATCAAGATGGCAGAATATTTGACCGAAGGGACATTTCTGGAAGGTGGAAATTTTGAAAAACCAATCCCCAATGAGACAAAGTGGTCTTCTCCGTCACAGTTATTGAATCAGGATCTAAAGAGGTTTGCCACCTTCCTTCCGGCCGTATCTTTAGAGGCAGAGTAAGCTATATCTCAGTCTGCTTTAATCTCCCTTTACTCCAGCCCTGTTTCGATGATCTCAGATAGATGATGAAAAGCAACAGTGAACACCTTAGTGCTCAAAACAAGATTTCCTCCTGTTAAGCAGGAAAACATGTCTTTGTGTTTCCTAGTTCTTCAGTCACTTAATGTCTAAACTTCAGAGAAGGAATTGTCTGACTCCATATTTAACTGTCAGCAATCTAGACAGTAGCTCTTTTTGAGCTGGTGACTTGAGATATTTGGTGAAGTGGCAGGGAAGAAGATAAACTGTCATACCTCTTTGTTTCCATTTTTATCACCCTGCTTCCCATGGGACAAGAACTTGGATCTTGTGGGTTCAAAGGTGCAATTCAGGTATTAAAGTCCCAAAGTGCATAAGGCACAAACTGCAGTTGAATTGGGTGGTGGTGGGGAATTAAGTCCTCCGCTCCTCTCCATATCCCATCACACTCTAACATCAGTCAGATCTTCCCTTAGAATCATAGAATAACTGAGTTGGAAGGGGCCTCTAAGGTCATCAAGTCCAACCCCCTGCTCAATGTAGGAATCTGAATCAAAGCAGATCTGACCGATGGTTACCCAATTCTCTCTTGAACGTTGCCAGTGTTGGAGCACTCATCATCTCTCGAAGCAGATGGTTTCATTATTGTACTGCTCTAAACATTAAGATGTTTTTCCTAATATTCAGCCTATATCTTGCTTCCTGTAGTTTTAGCCAATTATTATGCATCCTGGGATTGAAGGTCTGTTGAAGTACAGTAATACCTCATACAAAGTCCGCTTCGTACAATATCCAATTCATACAACATCGCCTAATTCCTTGAAAAAGTTGCCTCATACAAAGTCGCTGCAACTTTGTATGAGACATTGGGGTTTGCATTGTGCCTGGGCAGTATAAAAGGCAGGACACATGCGTGCATTGCTCTTGTGGGTTTTGCACGAGGCAAAGAGTGTTTAAGAGTGGTTTTGAGCATAAATTTGAATTTTTTCTTCAGAATTTTTAGAAGCATTCCTGGGATTTTTGCAGAATTCTTCAGGTACTTGGACCATTCTTTGGCACAGTGGATGATGGGACATGTTGGAATCCATTTTGTCCTTGTTTCCATCCAGTAATTGTTTACAGTAGCTTGTACAAAATAGATGATTGGCTGCATGGCTGCAGATTAACACTGTGCTGCATGATGGGACATGTTAACTTTTAAACCTGCACTTCATAAAGTTTTCAAAAGTTAAAAACTTGTTGTATGGTTTGACCCCTAAAATCAGGGTTGTTTGACATGTTTTTGTAATGTTTTTAGCCTTTAGACAATGTTTTCTTAAAGTTCTGTCAGTTTCCTGTCTGTTTCCTTGACTTTGCCCTGAAGTCTGTGCTGTTACAGTACAATGTATCTCTATGGAAACAACGTTGTACGAGGCATCGCGGCAAGGATTTGGACGTTGTATGAGGCATCGCAGCTAGGATTTTGCATGCCTCATACAAAGTCCAAATCCGTATAAAGTCCAAACTTGTGGAACCAAGTTTGGACGTTGTATGAGGTATCACTGTACTTGCATGTGTGTTTGGCTGACCATGAGCCCACTATTCCCACAATCTGGATCCCTGTTTTATCAGAGCTCTCGGTTACAGAAACCATGAAAGTATATGTGGCGATACACCCCTTCGTCAAAACATCACACTGGAGCTCCATTGTTCCATAGGATACGAAGGGTGTGTGAAGATCTGATTGGCATCTAGGTGCAGGCAGGAGTTACATATGTCACTTATATGTTTTCTGGTTTTAATGGATAGGTTTTGGTTTCCCTTGCTCGAAAGCCAGTCGTATCCGACTCTAGGGTGCAGTGCTCATCTCTGTTTCTAAGCCGAAGAGCCAGCGTTGTCTGCTTCTGCAGACGTTTCCGTGGTCATGTGGCAGGCATGACTAGACACCGGAGCGCACGGAACGCTGTTTACCTTCCCACCGAAGTGGTCCCTATTTATCTACTTGCAATTCCTTGCTTTCGAACTGCTAGGTTGGCAGGAGCTGGGACGAAGACGGGAGCTCATTTCCGTCCTGCAGTACTCGGGAATCGAACTGCTGACCTTCCGCTTCCCAGTCAGCGTCTTAGCAACTTGAGCCACTGCAGTCCCTTTAATGGATAAATAATTAATGGATAAATAAGGTTGAAATTGTGTATATCTGGGCGGAGTCTGGCCAGGTTATCCTGTTATGGCAATAGAGTAGACATACTGCTAGCGACTCAACTCCAAGTGTCAGGTGATGGTTACAGTAACTAACCTGACAACCCAAAGGTCTAATGGCCTTGAGTGCCAAAGTCTACAGGGAAGGGTGATGGTCCCCAAGTGGATTATTAAATCCCACTTGAACCCATCTTGATGGAGGGCAGAAGCTTCATCCATCCTGGCCTGGGGCTGATGAGGACTTTGTGTGCCAAAAGGGCTCAGGACCAGAAAGTGACTCACGGAACTGGATCAGTGGTACGGGTTACATGCTGCAATGTGGTAAGCAGATGAAAGGCCACTGCATTATATCCTCAGCACAGTCTTCATGGCTGATCGCCGTGAGGATCGCCAATATCCAGATTCCGATACGGCAGAAGGAGAAGAAGGGAAAGCTGCCCAGTTCAAAACATATTTACGAACAGATAGGCCAGTTCTGATTAAATCTGTCAGTGGAGACATTCCCTCCTTACCACCGCTGAGATTTCCTGACATTTCTTTATTATTCTCTGGCCTGTTCATGTAGGCAGGGGTGGGAAGGTTGCACCTTCAATATAATCTTGCTGTGTTGTAAAATTCAATAACAGTTGCTTGATTAGCTGTGTGAACTAGATTGAATGAAATGTTATTTTGTTTACACAGAACAAAATGGGGCTCTGTTATTGAAAAATACCTATTTGTAAAAAAAAAAACTGCCAACCTATTTGTACTTCAAGTAATCACGAATTTTGCACAAATTAAGCTTATGCATTGTGTAAGCAGAAATCTTTTGAGAAAGTAGATAAATGCTAGAAGATGAATGCTAACAGTTTACTGTTGTGAGCAATAGCAATAACAATTACACTTATATACCACCCCATAGTGCTTAGTGCACTCTCTAGGTGGATCATAAATTAATTAGGATTTTGCCCCCAACATGCTGGGTACTCATTTGACCAACCTCAGAAGGATGGAATACTTGAGTCCCCAGCAGGATCGAACTCACAATGTTCTGGCTGCAGTGCAGCAGTTTAACCACTGTGCCACCAGGGCTCTTTTGTGATGCTGTGATGCTGAGATGGCAAAGTGCAACAAAAACCTATGAGATATTTTCACACTGGAGTGTATAGCGACTTCAGTATTATGGGCGGTGGGAATTTGCTACAGTGTGAATCTTATAGGAGCCATCCCCAGGTGCTGAACGCCTTTGGTAGGTTTAGTACTTTGTACAGAACCTTTAAAGTTCGGACTAAAATCTGTAATGGATTCATTGCCCCCATGAAACTGGATTAGGTATAGTTGCTCATTTCTACATGCTTATCAATGAGGGTGACTGTGACAGTGACAATGGAGAACATTGCTGTGCTCATCCTCACTGTCCCTGTGATATATTCTATAGGGGAAAAGAAAGGGTATATAGGGCTTTTATGACAGCTGCATGGGAGTTACTATGCAGCAGAGCAAAACAACATTCTACAAGGAAAGTCTGAAAATGGGAGCACTACAAACAAAGAATTGTAACTTTGAAACTTAACCATGGATGAACACCAAAACTGGCATAGATGTCGCAGACAGTGTCCTCTTGTCTGTGCTAAATTTGGGGGTTTAATCAAAAGGTTTTCAAGATATGATTTTTTTAAAAGTAAAACCATTTCCTACCTCCATGCAAAAACAAATGACCTTTTATGTCCTCTGAATTAAATTAGCTTGTATACATTGAAAATACAAGTTTTGCCTGTTTTGAAGGAGGATAGTTGGTCCCACGTACAGAACTTTGTAGAAAAGATTTTAGAAGGAATTCTGGCCACAGGGGCTGAATTTTTCTGAAATAAAGACTTCTCAAAAGGTTAAAACAGTAACTGTTACAAACTGTGTGGGAAATGCTTACCAGCATGAAGGTTCTAAAGTACAGATACATTGTAACAGGTTCGTTGAGCTCTAGGGCAGGGATTCTCAACCTGCAGGTCAAGGGCCGAATGCAGCCCACAGCACCATTTCACGTGCTCCCCACCGCCTCCACCATACCAGAGAGTACCATGTGGCGGAGGAAGGGCAAAATGGCTGTCCGGCCCCAAAAGCTGTCTGAGGAAGTGTGACCCGGCTCCAAGCTTAAAAAGGGTGAGAACTCCTGCTCTTGGGGAATCTGAACTTTTGATCCTGCCAGTCAGAATCTAATCAAAAGACTTCTGCCGCCGTAGCATTCTCAGGTCCCTCCCCTGGCCTGGCTGGTCAGGGGAGTTGGGAGCACAGCTGAGCCTTGTTCCTGCGGCGGGGCCGTGAAAAGCCACCGCCGCTGGAGCCACTGGAGCCCTCAGACTGTTCAGAGGCAGGATTGGCTCCCGGCAACCACCATGAGCCCCCCTAAGTCCCCCCCCCACTTCCCACAAGCCCCCCTCCCCACCCACGATGAGCCCCTACCTCCCCCACTGGTTACCATTTTACTGGCTTACTGGAAGAGCTGCATGGCGTGGGTGAAGGAGGGGTCCAGGCTGTCCTTCTCACCCGTGTCCTCCGGGAAAGTTGCGCTCAGTCAGAGCGGACCCCAGGAAAGATGCCCATGGCCACCACTTTTGCCATCACCACCTCAATCCTTGTCCCCTCTGCTTGGGTTGGCATATCCCTAATGCTGCTCCATAGCAGGGCAGATATTGTAAGGCTTACAACATCCATCCTACTATGGAGCACCATTAGGGACATGCCAAGCCAAGCGGAGGCGATAAGGACTGAGAATGCAGCAGTGGTGGCGGTGGCTGGAGTGAGGGTGTGGGCTGGATTATCTGATGCCATGGGCTGGATCTGGCCCATGGCTATAGTTCAGGGACCCCTGCTTTACCTCAAATCTTTATAGCTATGTTTCAAGTCCATTAAAGATTCTTCATCCAGCCCATAGAAATAATTAGTGTATGCAAGCCACAAGAATGCAACCAGAAGCCGTTAAAGCCCCCCCCACACACACACACACACACACACACAAAACCAAGCTAGGAAAGCAACTCACCTTCATTAACAATGAATGTTAACTTTGATTTGATCTTTGAGTGCAAAATGGCAAATTATATATATCAAACAGAAATGACTAATAGGAGCCATTTCAAAAGACAACTGCAGTACAAATACGGTATGCTGCCTTGAATGAAATCAGAGATGGTAGGATGTTAACATTTATTCTCTTTCATGCTATCAGTTCCTTCAGAAATTATGTTTATTGACTTTTTTTATCCCTCTCTGTCCCTAGATAAATCACCATGAAGCTTTCTGCATTTTCTTGGTGTCTCTCTACAAACAGCACTAAACTATAATCCACTAATCTCTGCCCTTTGCTTGGTAGTTACATCCCATGATTTTTTTCTTAGTAGTCTTATGAAAATATTGTGTGCTGTAGGAATTAGTGAGGCATTCTTTAAAACATTCTTTAAAATTACCAAAAGAACCAATTTAGGATTGTTGACCAGATAGAACAATCTGGCCAGTAAAACAATGTTCCCGCAATAATAAAAATGATAAATCAAAATTCTGCAAGACTCCAGTCACAACTTGACAGGTCCTTAGATGCCCCCATCTATTACAACTTTCTGCCTTTTTTCACACTTTGTTCCAATCAGTTAGAGCAGGAGTGCCCAAACTATGGCCTGTGGGCCAGATCTGGCACCCAATGCCAATTCTTCTGGCCCGCAATGCCCTTGTCACTCCCAGGAGTGGAAGCAAAATGCTCCTGTATGGGCACATTTTACTTCTGCTTCTGGGAGCAACGAGGGTATCATGGGCCAGATGAATTGGCATGAGGGCCAGATCCAGCCCACAGGCCACAGTGACCAGCCCCCTGAACCACATGACCAGCCCATGGCCTAGAAAGTCTGGGCACCCCTGAGTTTATTTATTTATTAGACTTATATAACCGCCTTTTTCGCCTAAGCGACCCAGGGTGGCTCACAACGTCCGTTAAATCCTATACCCAATGCGAATACAACTGAATACTATACTATAAGGGACTGCAGTGGCTCAAGTAGGTAAGACGCTGACTGGGAAGCGGAAGGTCAGCAGTTCAATTCCTGAGTACTGCAGGACGGAATGAGCTCCCATCTTTGTCCCAGCTCCTGCCAACCTAGCAGTTCGAAAGCAAGAAATTGCAAGTAGATAAATAGGGACCACTTCGGTGGGAAGGTAACAGCGTTCCGTGCGCTCCGGTGTCTAGTCATGCCTGCCACATGACCACGGAAACGTCTGCAGAAGCAGATAGCGCTGGGCTCTTCGGCTTGGAAACAGAGATGAGCACTGCACCCTAGAGTCGGATACGACTGGCTTTCGAGCAAGGGAAACCTTTACCTTTACTATAGAACTATCTAAAAACATTGGCCCAGATGTATCCCTTTCCGTTTTCATTAGGGTTTCAAAAAAGATAATGAGGATTCACTTTATTAATTTTATGACCCAGGGCAAATAATCTCAGTGAGTTTTGGGGGCACATCTTTTTCCTACAGTGAAAGCCACAGCAGGCCCAGAAAGGGCCTGAAGCAGATATTAAAATATATATTTTAAAAGCTTGGCTCTTCCCTTTTTACTCCTTATGAGGGTTGGTTTTGGGGTGAATCTGTCAAGACCCCCAAAGTGAAACTAACCATGTTCCAGGACCAGAAGTAGGTCTTTTTGCAAGAGATGGCAAATACAGTGGTACCTCAGGTTACAAATTTAATGTGTTCTCCGGGACATTTCGTATTGCGAAAAATTTGTAACCCGAGGTGCCACTGTATTTTACATTGCAGTCAGTGGCCTCTAGTGTCCAGCTTTGGTAATGCACCAGTTTCCTAGGGAAACTTGCTTCGTATTCCGGGGGGGGGGGGGGGGCGGAATCATAACTCGTGGATTGTACTGTGTGAGATGCTACTGTGTTACTGTATTATTGAAATGTTACTTTGTTGCTGAGATGTTATTATGTTGCTGTATTTTATTATATTTTTGTATCTTATTTTTTTGTAAACCGCTTTGGGTCACCCTAGGGTGAGAAAGGCGGTATATAAATAAAATTTCATTTCAATTCAATTCAATAATTTTCAATGGTTTTTCATTCAGAACCTGAAAATTTTGTTAACCAAGGCATTCATAACCTGAGGTACCACTGTATATAGCAGTGGTGGCAAACGTATGGCACGCATGCCAGAGTGGGCACTCAGAGCTCTCTCTGTTGGCACGTGTGCCATCGTCCCAGCACAGAGTTCTCCCCACCCTTCTGCCCAGCAGCCCAATGAGAGCACTTCCTCCCTCTCCTACTATCGTGTTGGTACTTTGTGATAAATAAGTGGGATTTTGGTTGCAATTTGGGCACTCGGTGTCTAAAAGGTTCGCCAACACTGGTATATAGGCTGAAATTAAGTAGCAAGCCACAAGTAAGTCCACCGAATCAATGGAACTTTTTAGGGGTGGGTTCTTATTGCTGGTTTTTATCTGTTTTATTTGTTTTTATCTGTTTTTACCCACTGTTGTGAACCGCCCGGAGTCGGCTTTGGCTGAGTGGGCGGTATAAAAATTTAACAATAAATAAATAAATAAATAAAACTTATGGAGGAATTGGCTTGCTAACTGGCTCATCCAACGATCCAACAGGCCTACTCTAGTTGTGACCTTCTAGTGAGAATGGAGAAGCTTGTGAAAACTCTGGGAAGCCTCAGAAAGGCTAATGGGGGCTACCAGTTGTCCACCCTGGTGTGATATTGTCACATGAAATAACCAACCAGCTTTGGCATTATGATAACGTCACTGAGGATAAATGTAGCCAATTCAGAGTGAGGGGTAAGCTTCATTTGTCACTTTGGTGGCTCAAGGGACTGTGGTGGCTCAAGTGGTTAAGACGCTGAACGTGATGACTGGAAGGTTGGCAGGTCAGCGGTTAGAGACCCGAATGCTGCACAATGGAATGAGCTCCTGTCTCTGGCTCAGTTCCTGTCAATCTAGCAGCTTGAAAGCAAGAAATTGCAAGTAGATAAATAGTTACCACTTTGGTGGGAACATAAACAGTGTTCCCTGCACTCCGGTGTCTAGTCATGCCTGCCACATGTCCATGAAAACATCTGCTGACGCAGACAGCACTGGCTCTTTGGCTATAAACAGAGACGAGCACTGAACCCTAGAGTCAGATATGACTGGCTTTCAAGGAAGGGTGACCTTTACTTTGTCTCTAACCGAGGAAAGAATGTGTGTTTTGATAAAGGAAAGGTGGTGGTGGGGAGGGATTTAATGTGGCTACGAAGTAAGAGAGATACTGTACAGTTTTACAGACCAGGTTTCCTCATGCAACATTTTTTGTTCCAGAACTTCTAAACTAATTACATAGCAAAAAAGGCAAGAAAGCTGATATTCTTCCTGTCAGAGCAGGAACATTTTGAGAATATACGGTATTATTAGGTTCACACCTATTAACAATATACATTGAAATAGATTCTATTTTATATTTTTTTAAAAATGTGATGAGCATAGAGGGAAGAAATGTGTGGCTACAGGGAATGAGAATAAGGAGGGGGAGAAAGCAAGAGCGGAGTTCATTGAGCCAAGTAGCTCTTTTTATGTTAATAAATTGCTACTTTACTCTCTGATTAATTTCCCCGTTCAAACAGCCAGGAAATCAAAAGGAGAGATTTTTAGAGCACTCGATGAACTCCGTGGAGATAGTGGAGACTTGGACAAATAGTAGCATAAAATGGTTTATGAAACCAGAGGGTTTATGGTCTATAAATAACTTCCATGTACTTTTTATTCTTTACACGTACGGTATTAAAGAGGACTGGATGATAGCTTTTCGCCGCAGCCCAGGCGTGTTCCTCCATGCACACGCACACAAGGTAATGACAGTATTGATCTAGGAGAGAGATGTTTTTCAGGCAGATGGAGATTTTAAACACGCCACTTTAAAAAAAAAGAAAAAAGCCCAAAATGACCAAGTTCTCAGCCTACACCTGCTGAGCATCTTAACCCAAATGTTTGTGTCCGTCTATCTCCAGGTAACGAGATCTATAGCAGACATTCTCAATCTGTGGCCCATGGGCTGGATGTGGCCCACAGCACCATTTCATGTGGCCTCCCACTGCCTCCACCACACCAGGAAGTGCCATGTGGTGGAGGAAGGGCAAAATGGCCATCCGGCCCGCAAAGCTGTCTGAGAGTGCACGACGCGGCCCCCAGCTTAAAAAGGTTGAGAACTCCAGATCTATGGTGTCTTTTGTGATGCATGGTTGCTTCAGCAATGAAACTTTCCCCAAATCCAGGCATGACTCCCCTTTTCTTTGGCCTGAGGGATGGGTTACAGGTGTGCAAGACAAAATGAGTGTTAAAATACGTCCTCTCTCTCTCTCAGGACTTAAACCCTTCCCATTGGGGTGAGTTTTGAGATTTCCAGTGGGCCGAAATCTAGAGCCGTGGCACTGCTTGGGTTTCCATGACTACTGCTCCGAGAAACCAGATTAATTATTCAAGAGGCTCGTGGCAATCTCCCGACGTTCCTTGTGGAACGCCAGGAGAAGCACCTTCCCTTTATAGCGGAAAAAAACCCAACAGCTATTCAAAAAGACTTCAAGCCCAGGCTAGAAATACCACCCATATTTCCTCACAGCATCACAACTTCTTCCAGAGCAGGCTCACAAATATTATTTAAACACCCTGGGACCTGAGCAAAGCACAACCTTTCCTTTCTTATCTCTCCTTGCACCCTTGCTGCCCTTGACACCCTCTTCCTCGTCTTTAGCTCACCGAGTCTGCTACATCTGTCTTAGTTATATCTGCTGTGTGTTATGCAGCTGAAACACAGTTGGCTTTTTCGTATGTGGCAGGCACCCACATTTTTGCAAAGGATGTTGTCGCAAAATTGCGGCAACATTTATGAATCTACCACCATCGCGCCTCAAAACACAAAAGCTTTCTTGACATAGAAGATCTCACCAAGCTCAAGCTCAGTTGTTGCTCTTTGGATCATACCTGTCAACCACGGCTCCAGACAATCCGGGACCTGTGCAGAACAGTTTTGTGCAGGTCGCTTTTTATGCATGCGTAACAGCCTTCTACGCATGCATAAAAGCAACTTGCGCAGAAACGTTCTGCGCAGCTTGCTTCTACGCTTGCGTAGAAGGCTTTTACGCATGCGTAGAAGGCTTCTACGATCCCCTTCTGCACAGAAGTCTTCTACGCATGCGTAAAAGCCTTCTACGCATGCGTAGAAGCGAACTGCGCAGAAGGGATGCACAGTAACGCCTTCCCCCCCTGCCAAATTCCGGGGTTTCGGCAGCTCCGGGCGGGAAATGGTGAAAATCGGCACTGAAAAAACGGGAAATCCCGGCCAATCCGGGAAGGTTGACAGGTATGCTTTGAATTTTTTTTATAACTGTAACTACTACTACTACTACTACTACTACTACTACTACTACTACTACTACTACCACCAGTGGTGGGCTTCCAAAAATTTTTTACTACCACATTGTGGGCATGGTATGGTGGCCGTGGCCAGGGGGAAAGCCCTGCATTGCACGCGAATTAGGACTACTTTATTTCAAAACTTGGATGGATGGGGCCAGATAGAATTTCGGCTACTAGTTCTGGCGAACTGGTGCAAACCTGCTGATGAGCACTACTGATGACGCTGATGGCGCTTATTCTGACACCGCCAACCATGATGACGATGACGACTACTACTACTACTACCACCACCACCAATAACTGTGGTTGGATTTTTCTCTTTTTTTGGTTAAGCTGATTGATGTGGCAAACTCAGATTACAGTTGGGTGGAAGAAAAAAAGATTGAAAAGATCATGAGGAATCAGGATTTGAGCAACTGTGATACCAGTAGGAACACTGGGAGCAATCCCAAAAGGGTTGAAAATACTGTACATCTGAGTGTGGTTGGCATTGATCAGATCATGATAGAGGAGCTGCAGAGAGTAGCACTTCTCGGTGCCAGCTACATTACCAGGTGATACTTCACTGACTCTTAGGTCCAGGGTTAGGACCCAAGCCGTGAGTTTCCAAAACTATAGTCCAGTGTTTCCCAACCTTTGGTTTTTGGACTTCAATTCCCAGAAGCCTAAGTCAATTCCCCAAAGCACTGATCAGCCAATGTAATGACTTAAGCTTCTATGTTGGGAACCATTGCTATAGTAAGACGATTTAGTAGACCATTTACACCTTTGATGATACTGATGATATAATAATGATATAATGGCATGAATTTAAAAGAATACGGAAGCAAGATCACATCATCATCATCATCATACTAATTTCAGCAGCTGGACACCCAAGACCAACCACCACCACCCATTTTCATTTTAAGAATATTTTCCCTTCTTCAGTAAAAGGAAGTTTTCCAGTTTCTGCAAAGTCTTTTTAAAGGGGAAAAAATACTTTAAGATTGGCAAGGCATGGAGGAGGAAATATTCATTGAACTGAATATTTGATTCATCATGAAATCATCTTAGCACAAAGAACCTGGTTTGTACGTATGCTTTAAAAATCAAACACAAAATGGAACAACTCGTGATAACGATCACCATTTTTATTTCTTCTGAAAGCCTCAAATGCCTTAAAAATAGTTTGGACTTCCAACTATTGAAGGATTGCTTTCTCTCACATCATTGGACATAAATATCCAGAGTAGAGAAAAAGTGTTTTGTCTGGCCAAGGGCCATAGCAGTCCACTAGCCAGTACAGACATGTGGATTCTGGAAGCTGTTAATGTCTTTCCTATGGCTGTACAACTCACTTCCTGCTGTTCAGAATTGTTTCTCCAGCCTATTCTTAATGCTCTATTGTTGATAAATTGCTGCCGATCTGCATTTTCAACACTGATGACATTGTTGCTTTTTATATTCTACAAGGAGTTGTAATACTTATCCAACTTGAGATATTTTTTTTATGGAAAAGAAGAAAACAAATGTTTAAAAGGAAGATGGATTTTCTTTCAGCTGTCTTGTATTCTTGTCTTCAGCTGGGATATATAGCAATGCAATTCACAAAACATAGCAAAACATAGCAACAATGCATCCTAGAACATTAGAGTCGGCGCAAAATATGCAGATTTACACTTGATAGTAGGTGGTTCCACCTTTAACGTCAGGGTTGCACGGAGGAGGTGCAACTGTGGAAGTATGCGGAGACATACAGCAGAATCTCCAGGGTTCCCGCTTTGCACAAATAACACCCATAAATCTATCCCTTAGAATGGCGGGCATTTTGCTAATATAAGATAAACAGCACATGCCATGTCAACAGTGCTTTCAAACAGTGCACATTCAGCCTTTAGGCTGTCAATGTTTGTCATTTCATGACATTTCTCTATGCTGTTTCTTCTCTCTGCTCCCCACCTCCCACCCTGTCACCCAAACCCCTCTGTCATGATGGGTACAAGCTACAGAAACAATAGAAGGAAACAGATGGGGGAAGGGGGTGATTCATTGCCTATTGAATTAAATTAATGGGCTTCGACTCACTGCCTGCCTAACAAATTTCCCCACTTAACGAAATCACAGTACAGACTTTCCTTACGCCTGGTCAAATGCAGAATATGAAGCAATGTGGAAACCAATATTTCGTAGTGATGTTTGCTCCTTTTCCGATTCTAACTTGGAGCAGGAGATTGTCAAAGGTTTTGAAAGGTTGAGGTTCCACGAGTCCTCTTCTTGATGGGGATCAGCTATTACCCTGCTGTTTTATTTATGTAGTCTTTATTTATTTTATATCTAAGATAAGGAGAGAAGTAGCAGTGGAAGCCAAGAGAACTATACAAGAGAATGACCCTCAAGATCCTCTGAATAGATATGTGCCTCAAGTCTGATGACTCAGATCCAGGAAGAGCTTAATGGCAAGAAGAAACATTCTTGAAGGTACACAAGAGCAAAACCAAATTAGAAGATGGAGGAAGGAGATGACTGGACAAGGAACAACATTAAAGGAGGATACGGTTGAGGAACTCAACCTCCCCTACGTCACTTGGAGGACCCTGAATAAGCTGAGGGTCGGAGTCCCTAAATGTAAGACCAACATGCTCAAGTGGGGGTTGCTGTCAGACAACAACACATTGGTGTGAATGTGGAGAGATACAGAATCTGGCTCATTTGCCAGTCTGCCGATTACTACCAAAAACATGTACTGATGAGGACTTAAGTTTGGCCAATGACAAAGCCAAGAATGTGGCTTCATTTTGGCAGTCCAAAGTTCGATCAGGGTGAAGAAGAAGAAGAATGTATGCAGTAAGACAGAAGCTAAACAGAATGTTCTAGCACATTGTGATAAACAGATCCAACCTTGCTATGCATGCACAGATCCGAGGAACTGAGAAGCTGAGGACAAAGATTATAACCCAGGTGCTGAGCAATGACTCAACGTTCTCAGGCAGCGTCCAAGCTGGGGGTGATGGTGGCAGGCAAAGCCCTATGTTTTGATGCTTGCTGTGATCCCACCTAGGTCACTTTTAGGGCCCAATCAGGTTTAGCATGGATGTTGGTTGCGGGCACTCTGAACCAGAGCTTGGAAAAGTAACTTTTCCTCCCAAAACACAGTGAGTCTTGTGAATGTCTCAAGGTGAGGAAAGCTTCTATTGCAATCAAATCAGGGAGATGCAAAATAAATAAATAAAGGCAACTTCTGTTGACACTGTTGAATGTAGTAAAATACTTTCCCATCAGCTCGAGTTCTCAAAGGTGTTGGGTGTTTATGCCAATACTGTCCTTACTCACTTGACCTGAACAACAAACTGACAGCCACACACTGAGAATGCGTTATTTTCCCCATCACCACTGTAGCTCCACATCCATTAAAGCCTGACCTGTTGCCTTTTTTCACATACCAGTGTTGTAGTTTTTGTTGTTGTTGTTGTTGCTGATGATGATGATGATGATGATGATGATGATGTTAATATTTGGCAATATTCTAGCTGCCTGTATGCAGTACTCGAGGCCAAACATAAACCCCAATTTCCTTGACAGAAAAACATGGGCCAAACGCATTTATCTCTGCACAGTTTTCATTACTGTATGATATTGCAATAAAGCCTTAAAAATGTGATTAAAGATTATACTGCACGAGGAGAACAAGGTGATGGAGGAAGTTAAAATGCAGTTTCCCTGATCTCAATTATATGCTAAGCAAATAAAATAAGCATGCTATTTGCTAATTAAAGTACTCTGTACTGTAGGCTGCTACTACCATAAGTTATAATAATAAGTGCGTGCTGTCAAGTCAATTCTGACTTATGGTGACTCTTTCCAGGGTTTTCTAAGCAGAGAATACACAGAAGTGGTTTATCATTCCCTGCTTCTGAGAGCGCCCTCGGGCTGTGCAGCTTGCCCAGGGCCACAAAGGCTGGCTCCTCTCCCTGGAGGCACAGTGTGGAATTGAACTCCCAACCTCTAGCTCCACAGCCAGATTCACTGAGGTATTCAGCTAGCTCCATAAATTATACCAATGTTTAATTTTTTGACTGCTTAACAGCAGTTTATGACTCTACCTTTGCCAATTAAAGAGGAAGAAAGAAGAATAGCATTTTGTATGGATATATTGCTCTCTTCTCTCTTTATTTTCCTATAATTAATTGCACCTGATCCGTGTGTGTGTATAAGAGGTAGGTAAAGATAAAGGTCACCCTTGCTTGAAAGCCAGTTGTATCCAACTCTAGGGTCCAGTGCTCATCTCTGTTTATAGCCAAAGAGCCAGCACTGTCTGCATCTGCAGACGTTTCAGTGGACATGTGGCAGGCATGACTAAGCACCGGAGTGCTTACCACCCCACCACAGTGGTCCCTCTTTATCTGCTTGCAATTTCTTGCTTTCGAACTGCTAAGTTGGCAGGAGCTGGGACAGAGATGGGAGTTCATTCTGTCATGGAATTCAATGATCATGACTATTCCTTTGAATTACTCTTTAATATGTTTAGTTACACAGTAGTTTTAGTGTGGTTTCTGTCGGCTGAGAAAGCCTGATGCTCAGAGAAAGCCATGGAAAGTGACAGACATTCCAATCACATATCCCAGACACAGCGTCATTAAGCTAGGTCATTAGCAGACAGACACCTGCTTGATTCCCGAAGCATGCACATTTGCATAACAAGGGAGGGGAACTCAAATAAACTCAGAGCCCACAACATGTCATTAAACGCATTCCAAAGGTGGGAGGGATTCTCACCCATTTCCTACAAAGGAACTCTTTCACCTGTCACACTTCAACTTTGACAGACACTTTACACTTTCCCATTATCAGAAAGGGGAAAGGTAAAAAGTCACACAAAGCATTCTGGTACCCACCCAGGAGCAGCACACCTGTGTGGGAAACATGACATCAATGTGGCATCATTGTTTATGGGAAAAACATCTGTGACGGGACATCATACCCCCATAACTCTCATTCCAAAGGGGAAGGGAGTAAGCAAGGGGGGAACCTTCTCCAGAACAGTGGAGCTCTGTCACCCAGAATATATTTTTTACAGCATATGCATTTTTATTTACGTGTTTTGAAGGCAAGGGATGAGATCTTCTTGCATACATCATACTCACAAAAAGATGACTACATCAACTCCA
Source organism: Bradypodion ventrale (assembly GCA_035047345.1). Classification (NCBI taxonomy): domain Eukaryota; kingdom Metazoa; phylum Chordata; class Lepidosauria; order Squamata; family Chamaeleonidae; genus Bradypodion; species Bradypodion ventrale. Next base: position 6,509,971 of record JAWDJE010000011.1, on the reverse strand, counting down.
TGAAGGGATATTTAGCAATTAAACATTTCCTTTACTGCCCTGTGGCTTCTCTGGCTCTCTAGTAATAAGTGTTGCATCATGCTAAAGCTCTGGGATGTACAAGACAGAAGAAGGAAGTCTTTAATTATCAAGAATCAGCACCATGGGACAACCTAGTTGGCAAGGAGATATTTTCAAAAGACTAAAGACTTCCTTCTTCTGTCTTGTGGAGCTTCTATGTGATAAAATGCATTACTCACAAGTCAAACAAGCCATGAGAGAAAGAGAGACGTCACTTACTGAAAAGGTAACATCAAGACCCTTCCAGAGATAGAACTTTGCTACAGTATTTTGGACAGGTAGCAGCCCTTTTTTAAGGTTGCTGGCTTTTTAGAGAACCTTCTCTGGTACATATTACGCCACCTCATAATGGAACTGTTTCCCTTGTCTCAAACAAATAAGAGAAAGTACTTTTTCACCCAGAGGATCACTGGTCTATGGAACTCCCTGCCAGAAGAAGTGGTGATAGCTGTCAGTCTTGACAGCTTTAAGAAAGGATTAGACAAGTTCATGGAGGACAAGGGTATCAATGGCTATAATTATAATGGATACCTAAGGACAACCTCCGGGTTGGAGAGATAGGCAGGATATCTCTCAATGCCGTTTCCAGGGAATCCTAAGCAGGTGAAGGCATCTGCTTGGGAATACCCTGAAGGAAATGGTGAGCCACTGTGTGAGTGTGAATGCTGGACTGGATGGGCTCCTGTGGCCTGTTCCACCAAGGCTGTTCTTATGTTCTTATGTTCTCTGCCGACGGGCAGTTGTTCGTCAAATTCTCTGCTATGACAAAGTCTTTCTTCCAGTTCTTACACCAGATTGTCCAATAACTAACAAGCATGCCTTTGTGGGGGATGCATGAGGAATCCAACCTTTGTGAACTTCAGTCAAGGCTGACCTGATCCCCATCTTCTAAGCTAATTGTGAAATGCATTGGTCCTAAAGGGTTAAGATTCTTCACAGGCTATCACCTTCTTTTTTTTAAAGCAATTTTTATTAGAATTTTTATTAGAATTTTTCAACAAATACAAATACACAATAATACATAATAAAAAATACTAATAATAAAAACTACACTAAAATACTAAATAAACAAAAGAAAACAGTCAATAAACAAAAAAAGATACAACCCTTAACTCAAAGCCTTCTTTTTAGTATTACTTGATTACTAGTACTACTGAGTCATACAAATTTTTATTCAATTCATTACCAATTCGGATAGGAAACAATAACAAAAATAATAATATACACACCCCGTGTTTATTTACATTGCCCAGGAGAGCTCAGAGTGACTCATTCTTTTATCTCCAAAAACTACTGTTTTTGGGTCTGTTTCTTTCAACACCCATAAGTGAGTGATCCACAAAAGGTTTCCATATTTTCCAAAATCTGTTCTCTCTCAAGCTACCCTTACTTTCTTTTATATCCCATGTTAGTTTATCATTCAATGCTAAATTCCACATTTCTTTATACCACTCCTCCGTCTGTATGCGTATGTCATTTTTCCAATTTCTAGCAATATATTGTCTACCCGTCCAGCGGGACTGTCACCTTCTAACAGAGAGTGGTCACCTGTAAAAGATGGTACAGTACCTGATTATTCTACCTTTGCCTAGTATGAAGCACATGACTAGTAATAGTGCCCTAAAATATTTAGTGCCCTAAAATAGTGTCCTAAAATAGTGCCCTAAAATATTTCTCTGGAAATGTCAAGGAATTAAAGGGTCATATCCCATAGAACCATTCCCAGCTTTTGAGATCTTCAGAAGTCTTCCTTCTCATGTCTAGTATGAGCATGAAAGAGAGTGTTTTCAGTGGCTCCTCCTCCTCCAAATGGTCTTCCATTTACTTTGCACTTTGCATGGATACACCCATACAACTGATCCAATTCCACACAAAAGGCTCCATCTGGTATACTTCAGCCTAGCTTCTTGGGATTGTGGGAAACTCCTCGGTTTCTCAACTGAAGATCTGGAATTCTTGAGGGACAAATACAGGAGGAGGAAGTCTTTCAGATATCATGGCTCTAAGTTGGCTAGGACCTTGTACCTCAAAACAGCTACCTTGAATTTGGGAGGAAAGATGATGTCTGTCACTCCTCCCCTCCTAAAAGATGCAACACAGATCACATACAATTGGTCTGGCTTTGGCATGTATCCAATTCCGAACATTGGCTATCATCATAGCAATCAACCATGAAGATTGTCCTGGGAACAATATAATGCAGTAGTCTTCCCTTTGCCTTCCACATCGCGGTATGACACTTGTACCACTGATCCAGTTCCGCAAGTCACACTCTGGTTCTGAGCCCTTTTGGCACACAAAGTCCTCCTCAGCCCCAGGCCAGAGTGGATGGAGCTGCTGCCCTCCATCAAGATGGATTCAAGTGAGATTTAATCCACTTGGGGACCACCACCCTTCCCTGTGGACTTTTTCACCCAAAGCCATTAGTCCTCAGGGTTGCTTGGTTAGTTAACTGCCACCTGACGCTCTGTGTTGAGTCATTGGCAGTATGGTCTTCTCTATTACCATAGCAGGATAACCTGGCCATTCCTAGGCAATGGAATCCCTGCCTCACTCCCTGTTGTATTTTTACAGGCAGAGAAGAACATTTCTTTCCAAGCAGGCTTTGAGTAGTGAGATGTGAGTTGTAGTAGGAGGTATACTATGCTTTACTGTCTTGCAGTAGATTTTTATAGTTTCATGCTATTTTTATTGAGTGGTTTTTTTTTTCATTCTTGGCATATGTTTAATCACATTTTAATACTGAAATCAATTATGATTTAACTTCTATATGGTTCATAACCATTTTGATCCCTCTATGGGGAGAAAGAAGAGACAGAGACCAATCAATCAAATAAATAAATAACTTATCTTACAAATCCCAGATTTTCACACATCTAGTAGTAAGTGGTTCCTAAACATGTTTGCAAAAATATCTGGAGAGCCAATGTTTCCCCACCTATCATCCAGTAAAGTTATTGGATTGTTTGGGTTATAAACCACTTGGAAGTGCATCAACGTTAGCAGACACTAAGCCATGTTTCCTTTGCTGTTTTGCGGGTTCACGGCTATGCGGGAATAAGCTTCACCTCCTAAGGCAGGGGTGCCCAAACCAGTGTGCCTCAGCAGTGAAAAAAGCAAACTCAATGCTAGGGATCATTAGGAAGGGTATAGAAAATAAGTCAGCAAGTGCCATTTTGCCTCTTTATAAATCTATGGTGAGGCCCCATCTGGAATACTGTGTACAGTTCTGGTCGCCATACCTCCAGAAGGATATTATGGAGCTGGAAAAAGTGCAGAGGAGGGCAACCAGAATGATTAGGGGACTGGAACACCTTCCTTACCATCTGAGGCTGCAACGGTTGGGCCTCTTCACTCTTGAACGACGACGTCTAAGAGGTGACCTGATTGAAGTTTATAAAATCATGCACGGTGTGGACAAAGTAGATAAGGAAAAACTGTTTTCCCTATCGCATAACACTAGAACTAGGGGACACTCCATGAAACTTTTGGGTACTAGTTCTCAAACAAATAAGAGAAAGTACTTTTTCACCCAGAGGATTATTGGTCTATGGAACTCCCTGCCAGAAGAAGTGGTGACAGCTGTCAGTCTTGACAGCTTTAAGAAAGGATTAGACAAGTTCTTGGAGGACAAGGGTATCAATGGCTATAATTATGGATACCTAAGGACAATTATGGATACCTAAGGACAACCTCCAGGTTGGAGAGATAGGCAGGATATCTCTCAATATCATTTCCAGGGAATCCTAAGCAGGTGAAGGCATCTGCTTGGGAATACCCTGAAGGAAATGGTGAGCCACTGTGTGAGACAGAATGCTGGACTGGATGGGCTGTGGCCTGTTCCAGCAAGGCTGTTCTTATGTTCTTATGTTCTTATATGGTATAGTTGGCCGGTCATGTGGTCCAGCGGGCCAGTCACGTGGTTCCTCCCACCAGAAGCAGAAGTAAAACATGCCTTGCAATCTGTTTTGCAACAGGATGAGATAGATTTTAAGCTGCCATTTTCTCTGCTTAAACCAGGAGTGCCCAAATTACGGCCCATGGGCTGGATCCAGCCCCCTATGGCAATTCATCTGGCCCACACCACCCTTGTTGCTCCTGGAAGTGGAAGTAAAACATGCCTGTACCCCTGTCCTAGGGCCATGATGGTGAACCTTGGCACTCCAGGTGTTCTTGGACTTCAATTCCCAGAAGCCCAAGTCTCTGTGAATCCCCACGAATGGGTTTACTCACACAGTAAACCCATCCATGTGGATTCAAAAAGATTTGGGCTTCTGGGAATTGAAGTCCAAGAATACCTGGAGTGCCAAGGTTCACCATCATGGTCCAAGGGAAACTGCAGAACCCACAGTCCAAGACCCTGCTGGGTTTGTGCTATGTGATGCAGAAATTGCAGAAGTGGGTAATTGATGGGCTTGCAAGTGCCCGCATGGCACAACTGTTTGGGCACTTTGGTGCATACTACTAGACCACTCATAACCAAAGGAGGCAATTCCATTCATGGAAAGAGCATCCCTTACCATCATATGCAGCATCTTGAACTTTTAACTAGCCAGTGGGAGAGGATTCCACTTGATAAATGAATCTGCTTGAAATCTGCAACAATATATTCCCAAACAATTAAGATTCTTCTGATATCTTAAAGACTAATGGGTTTTATTTGGCACAAACTCTTTATGGACTGTAGGCCACTTCATTTGGTGCTTCTGATGGGCTTCATCCAGTGAACGTTTATGCCCAATAAAACTTGTTAAGCCTGTAAGCCACCATGACAAAAGTCTTTATTCTTTTTCTGCTACAATTACACCCCTGAAAATTCCCAAAGAACGATCCCTCTAGAATATCAGCCACTAATAACCAAGCCAAGAATTCTTAGAACAAAATATTCTTGTTCACCTATAGGAACCATCAGCAATTAACGAAGCTTACCGCTCGATCCACAAACTACATTAATGAGCTTAGCTCCACTGAAGCCAGTGGGACCGTGCCAGCTTGTGCTAAGGCAATCCAAAAATCAATTGGACTAAGCAGGTTTAAGAGGAGATACATTGGCTTGAATGGTTTACAGATGCATAGAGGCCGTAAATCATACAACTGCAGAGCTGGAAGCAACTTCAAAGGGCTCTTTCAACTATTTGTAATTACACAGGAGTCATTGGGCCACTCCGCCTTCATGTAGAAGTTCCAAATGCACACATAGAAAAGGAGAGGGAGAAGTTATTTTAATTGCATTTTGTTAAAAGGGTGGGAGTAGGGGTAGGGAACTACAAAATTCATACCACCTGGAAACAGTTCTTGTTTTGCTATACTGTATCTACAATACATGTAAGTTAGTACAAGGAACAATATCATCAGAAAACTCACAAACTATATATAGGGAACTCAACCATCCACACTGCATACATCAGCTTTGGCGCCGAGTGTTTCTGTACCAAAACATCTGTCTGTCTGTCTGTCTATCTATCTATCTACCACCAAGTTAGTGTCCACATTTTTACAATGCAGCATCTTTTAAAGGACATTACTGTATTGGGGAGATCCAATTTCATCATGTAGTTTTTTCCCCCATAGAGATAAAAGGGGTTTCATAGTTTTCTGGTGGGAAGAGAGAAGTCTCTACTGCTGACAGATTCCCCAGTTCAAGACCCAGAAAGTGCTTTCAACAGATGGAACATCCAGAGAGACACATTTATACAAAGTAAGAAGGTACCTGCTTTCAACACAATCCTATGACATTATCCCATTATTAAGAGAGCCTGTAGAGTTTCTGCTGCTCTTTAAGGTTTGTTCATTGCAATGTTCTGTTCACTGTGAGTTGTAGTGCTTACAATCTTGTAGGTTACTAAATCTGTTACCTTTTACATTTTTCTTGTTGCTTCCTATATGTGATGAGGCTTTTACATCATGCTGACTGTTCCCTTCTCTTTGAAGAACCGTGGAGCAATATTACAGCAAATGTCACCCTGTCATTAGAATATCACCTGGAGGGTTATGGGCGATGAAGGAGAAGCCAGCAGTAGGTTAGCATCTCCAATATATAAATATATATATATAAATATATACATAAATATGACTATTAAATTAAATTAAAATTAAATATGGGACATGGAAGACGCTGAATAGGTGAAGAACTGTGGTGATGGAATGCAAAGCAAACCTAAAGAAATGGGACCACATTGACAATGGGGAACAATGTGAATGTGGCAAGAGACAAGACTTTTGAACATCTGCTAATCTGCGGCAACTTGCCTTAACAGTGTGATAGTAAGGATGTCTTTGAAGCAAAGGTCAGGGCTATTCAAACTACTGAATATTGGAAAGGTAGAGTGTGAATATGTAAGCATCTTGTTCTTCTTTCTTCTTTTGTGTCCAGAGCAAACTTTGGACTGGCAAAATGAATTCATTGGCTAAACTTGAGTCCTCAGTGGTGCATGTCTCTGGCAGTAATTGGCAGACCAGTAAATGAACCCGATTCTGTATCTCTCCAATTCACACAGTGTGTTGTCGTCCGCCAGCAGCCCCCACTTGAGCATGTTGGTCTTGCATTTAGGGACTCCAACCCTCAGCCTATTCAGGGTCCTCCAAGTTATATTGGGGAGATTGAGTCCCTTAGCCATATCGTCCTTTAATGTTATTCCTTGTCCAGTGAGATCCTTCCTTCATCTTCTAATTTGATTTTACTCATGTGTACCCTCATGAATGTTTGTTCTTGCCATAAATCTTTTCTTGGATATGAGCCGGTGGACTTGAGGCATTTTTCCATTCAAAGTATGTCGAGGGTCATTCTCTTGCTTAGTTCTCTCGGCATCTGCTGCTACTTCTCTTGTTATTTTGGGTGGAGCTATACCAATAAGAGGATATATTGTATTTTCTCAACTGGTTAACTTTGAGACATTCTGACACTATGCATTTTGTTTCATTCACAGTGATGTCAACTTGTTTGATATGTGTGGATGCACTTAAACCGGAAGCAGCAAACTCAGGGTCTGGATGGTTGAGCTCCCCATGTATGGTTTTTCAACTTTCTGATAATATTGTTCCTTGTACCAACTGCTGATTTATGTATGCATACATGTTTAGAAACCCTGTTGGTTGAGAACATTGTCATGGCATGGGTGTTTTAGTGGTCTAACTAGGCAGGGTTGCGCATCACTTGTCAATGATGTTAGACCAGGACTAAAACTCACTAAAGTGTCTTCCATCTGCTCCCTTGGGCTGGGTGAAAGTGGAGGTCACATGTCATTGTCCGCCTAGCCAGCAGGTGACATGATATCAAAATGGCTAAAAAAACTGCATGCAGATGGACTTGATTTCTTAGGTCCTTTGATGTGTGTGGAATGTCGCCATGGAGATGTCTACCAATGTGCAGCCTCCTCTCTGAATAACGACTCCAAGGAATCCAAGTGTTTTTTAAAATTGTGTTGGTTTTTAAACTTTAGTGGTTCGGCTTCGGATAAATCAATAAAACCCTGTCATTGAGGGGATATATTTATACAAGCAGAATGAAAGACACCATCTAATATTGAAAACCACAAATGGGCATGCTACCAGCTCATCCATTTTGACGCCAACAGAACGGGGCTTCCGTTGCTTCCATTCAGCATAAATGTCGTACCCACAGAATTTCTTTCTAGGTATTCCACAGGAATAATTGAGCTTATTCTGCTACCAACATTGGCAAGCAGTAAATGCTGACTTTATGTTGGGCCAGGCCTATAATTATAGAAGCCTAAGTCTGCTTTCCAACTCCAGGGCTATCTATTTTTGCTAACACCATGGCACAGTCCATAATTTCAAAAGCTGACATAATGCTAAGTCACAATTTGTTTCATGAACATCAGAAAAACTGATGCCAAATCAAGTCAAGGCGCTCTCTATCCCAGCGTCTGGTTTCTAAAAGCAATTCAACAACAAAAAAAAAAGCAGCCAAGTCAAAAACAAAAGAAAGAAAGAAAGAAAAAGAAAACCCTTCAATTGTTTTCAAACAAGGTTTATCAATTCATATTCAGTGTGCATACAAAGGTGGTAGATATCCAGCTTAACCACACTATGAGGCCTGGTCCTTATCCTGGATGGAACTATTCCTACCCCTAGGGACCAGGTCCACAATCTGGGGGCATTATGGACCCATTGCTCTCACTTGAAAAACAAATAGCAGCGGTGTCTAAAGCTGCTTTCTCGCTGCTTCGGCAGATTGGGCATTTACGCTTCTACTTGGACAGATGGTCTCTCATAACCCTGGCCCATTCATTGGTAACCTCACAGATTGACTACTGTAATGCTCTCCTACGTGGGGCTGCCCTTATGTCAAATATGGAGATAGCTGAGAGTTCAGAATACAGCAGCAAGGCAGATGACAGGCATAAAGAAATTCAATCTTACGTCCCCAGCCTTGGCAGGCCTGCACTGGTTACCTGTTGCTTACCGTGTCAGATGCAAGGTGTTAATGTTATCATATAAAGCCCTATACAGTTTAGGACCTTGCTATCTGTCCGAGCATTTCTCTCTCAGAACAATGCCCCAGAGATATGATAATTACTTTTGTATCAGGTTATAAAAAAGATCAAGTAATGGACTATTTAAGGAAGCATGGTGACTCTGCATTAAAGATAGGAGAAGTAAAAGTACAAGTATATCATGATTTAAGTAACGAGACTATTCAATGGAGAAGACAAATGAAACCAATAACTGAAATTTTGTTTAATTGTAATATAAGATATCAATGGGGTTTCCCTATCTTTTTAAAGATATTCCATGATGGGAAGGTGGTTAGAGCAGAGGACCCAAAGAGAGCAATGAGACAACATGAATTACTAAAAATTATAGAGATGGGAGACTCAAACTGGGGAAAACTGGGGGGGAAATCTCTATGGAGAAGGTTCAGAAGGATCAAAGGGGAAAGAGGAGTATCATGCAAAGGAGAGATGCCATTCAAGGGAGAAACAAAGGGAGAAACCTTTGGGTTATGGAACTGGAGGGGAAATAAGAGAAGAGAAGGATGCAGAATTGTCTGGTGCAAAGATAAAGCCAAAAGCCAAAAAGTAAAAATAATATATTTAATATAAATAGGCACAGACAAGAAAGTGTTAACAATTTAGGAATATGAATAGAATAGGGACCAAAAGAATTAAAATAGAGGGAAAATAAGAGAAGGAGATGGGGAATAATGAAAGAAGGAATTTAGAATATAAGGGATAGGCTCTCCCTCCTCCTCCTCCCCCCCATTCACTAAATGGGAGCGGCTAGGCAATATTTAACCTGGCGGGGTGGTGGTGGTGAGATTTTTGAGTGTGGCATGTTGGTGGGTGGAGGATTATATGTTACATGTTGCATGTTATCTGTTATTGAAAAATAAAAAAAAATATTTTAAAAAGAACAACTCCCCACATTAACCAATCATCACAGTCAGAGCAGCTCCAGGTGCTGACCCCAAGGATGGCTTGAAAGTCTTTAACTAGAAATAGAGCCTTCTCAGTGGCGGCACCAGCACTGTGGAACACTCTACTGGTGGAGCTGCGCCAGGCCTCATCACTGACAATCTTTAAAAAGCAATTAAAAACTCTTTTCTTCAAGGAGGCTTTTCAGGGTGTTGTTCCTTTACCAATAAATTGTCAGTCAGGTTAAGTTCCTATGCCCTCAGAGACCAATTATTTTACTTTATTTTAGTTCAGTTTGTGATGTATTTGTCAGTTGTTTGTTTGATCTACTGTGTGTTGTTATTTATTATCTGTCTGCTTACCACCAAGAGTGGGAAACCACCCAAATGGGTGGTATAGAAATATAATCAATCAATCAATCAATATCAGGAACCATTAAATTGATGCCACTCAACTGGTATTACAATATACCACCCCCACACCTTAGAACTCAAACAGCTCTAAAAAGGGTGTAGCAAAAATGTGAGGCAAACTGGCACGATCAAATATTTAGACTTAAATCTGACAGAACTCACCATAGAAACTTGGTCAGCAACTAGTCAGAGAAGACTTTGACATTGATATAACTTGGTGCCAGGAGTGGAAACTTCTAATCCAGACCTGTTCAATTTAGTGCCTGATCCAGTACAATGCTCTTATGGCTTTGATCTTCCAAGGAAAAATTGGACATGGCTTAACCAGATTCAAACTAACCATAGCAGGTACCAATACGGGAAATGTAAATGCTGGCCCGGCAGGATACCGGGACATGTCACTGTACACCCCTATTTATAACTTATAACTTAAAGGGCCACACCACCTCGGTATTTTCTGCTTCCACTTCAGCTCCTCTCACCGGGCTCCCCTCTGCCCCGTGGGAGAAAGTACAAAGTGCTTCAGCAGTGGCGCAGAGATAATAATAAGGCTTATATTGGGGGGGAAACTACACAAAATTATTATTATTATCTCCGCGCCACTGCCAAAGTGCTTCAGACTTTCTCCCACAGGGAGGAGGGGAGCCAACGTGGGAGCAGAAACTGTTAAGGTGGTGTGGCTCTTTAAGTTATCTATATCTATAAATCCAAGCATTAACCGTTGGAACATGACAAAGGATCCTGCACACTGCCACATTATCCTGTACCGAGCATCCTGCACTTGCCCGAACTGGGTATGGAAGTCAACAAATATTTTAGAAATGCGCCAGTGGGGCAAGAGCCCCACTAACGCGAACAAAGAAAAAGAACTTCATTACCCAACATCCTGTGTGTCACGCCACGCCAGAGCCAATCAGGCCGAGAGGCGCGAGGAAAAAGAACGTTGGGAAACGCATTGTGGCCAATTGAAATCGAGCTGCAGGAAAAAAACTGCCGCACGAAAGCAAACCACAAACACAAAACTACAAGTCCCAGCGTCCTGCATGCCCTGAGCATGCAGAACGCTGAGAAAGCCGGCACACGAAAAATAAACTTACAAAAAGCAATGGGAGTGCAAGTCCCCAGCAGGCAGACTCAGCGCTTCACAGCCACGCAAAACCAAAAGCCACAAAACGCCACCGCGAGAAACCCGCCGTCCTTCTTTCCTGGAGCAACGGGGAGAAGAGGGACTCCCTCTCCTCCATGCTACCCCGCCAAAGACACGGTGAGACCACCACCAGCCTCAAGTAAAGTTGAGCCGGGGTGAAAAAAAAAACCCAAAACAGGCAGCAGTTCATCAGGGGAAGCACCCTCCCTGGCTGATGCCTTTGTATTTCCGAATACAAAAACAACAGCAAGCAATCCGCAAGGAAGAGCACCACCCCTTGTGGATTGCTGCCTGCCGATCTCCAGTTAGGTAAGCCGGGAGAAAAAGGAGACAGAGAAGAGAGAACCATCTGCCTCCTCCTTCTCCCCCGCCCTACCTAACAAAAAATATAACCACAAAATACACAAACAAAAACATCCACAATAGCACAAAATCACAAAGAAAACACCTAACTACAACACAAAAAAACACAAAGTACACAAACAAACAACAACTAATTACAAAAAAACCACAAAATAAAAGAAATTAAACACAACCAGAAATAATCAAACCAATTAAACCAACCTAAAACTAAACCAAATCAAAAAAGAACAAACAGAAACAACTCCCATCCCACCACCACAAAAGCAAAACAAAGAAAAACCCCAGAAGAAAGAAAACCAGACAACTTACCAGCACATCCTCCCTCCACCACAACCAGAACAGAAATGAAGAAACAAAGAGACTACTTACCGGAAGAAGCCGCACCCAGAGGCCAGGAGAGAAAAAACACATGAAATGAAAGCAAAACCCCTAGCAGCCCCACCTGCAGGGCAGAATAGTAAAAACAACTCAAAAAGACTCAACACCCCCACCTAGAGGCCACAAGAGTAAAAACAAGTTAAAACATAACAATAAATCACAATTTTACACAAATCACAAACATATGTCAAAAAAATAAAATAAAATAAATCCTGTGCTGAGTTTTAACTCTAATAAAAACCCAAAACATCTAAACACAGTTTAAAAACATTGAATGTAAAAAACATGTACTTTCACATTTTTAAATTTTTTACCTATGGTACAACTATTAAAAAAAACCCAAAAAATAAAACATTATTTGGTTAAATAAAACAATTTGAAAAAATTGTATCATCCTTTGTTCTTTTTTTAATCCACAAAAAACCTCCAAAAATAAATGTTAATATATTTATTCTTTTTTAAAAAAAAGAATTTGTGTAACTAAAAATAACATATATGTTAAAACAAATATTCAAAAATACATTATTACTTTATAGTATCAAAAGAATACAATCTATTTAACAAATGACAACATAAAAAATGTACATAAATAAATTTTTAAAAAAAACAATTACAGACTAACCTTTTTTTTACATACATTACCAAAAAAACACCTTACAACACAATTTAAAACAGCCCAGCAATGCCAGGCAAACTCTGCTAGTAAGTTATAAGGAGGGGTGCACAGCAAACTGTCCCAGTATTCTGCTGGCCAGCACAGGCCTGAACAGGGCTGATCAATGATTCTAATTGCGACTGTCATGCAAAATTTACATCACATTATGATGGAATGCCTCCTTAGAAGGTTTCCTGGCTCCCTGCAAGAACTACATCATTTGGAGGGCACTGATGTTCAATGACTAAATGACTTAGACATCCAACCTTAGGCTTAGTTCATTTAGCAACTGCTTATATGTAATCTAATTTATTAATTACCTAAAATTCATACTGTGTGTTTTAAAATGTTGTAGAATTTATTCTTCTAATGTTTTACATTTTATATGTAGTTTAATTAATGATGATGTATTCTTCTATGCCAGGGGTTCCCAACTTATGGCCCATGGCACAGCCCTAGCTCACAACACCATTTTATTTGGCCATTCACCGCCTCTGCTGCACCTAAAAGTGGAAGCAGGTACGTTTACAGCAGCTGTAAAACGTGCCTGAGCATGCGAAAATGCACTTGTGGCTGTCAGAAATGTGGATGTGGATACATTTATGACAGCCGTAAAAGTGTCCGCTTCTGCTTCCAGGGTGTGTGGTCAAGCCTGCTCAGCTGTCCGGGGATGTGGTCAGGCCTGTGGCATAAAATGGTTGGCCACCCCTGTGCTATGCTCTATCTATGCTCTATCTAGCTATCTATCTAATTCACTCACTCACTCACCCAACCAACCAACCAACCAACCAACCAAACAACAAACAAATAAACAAACAAATATTTGGCATAAATCTAAAACAAAGCTTTAATTATGCTTTGTTGTGATATCTAAAACAATGCAGTGGCTTCGTCTGGATCTAAGGATACAGTATAGTTCAGATCTTGTAAGGAAGTCCCTGACTTAGCAACTCTAAGCTCTTTCTGTTTCACTCGTCCAACTTCAAAAGAAACAGTAGAAGTTTTTGCTTCGACTTTTGACTAACCACAGTAGAGTATTATTCAGGAAGTGGAAACTGTGGTTAGTCTTAATAACAGGTTTTTAATTTAAAAAAAACAACACCAAAAGTAGCTTAACTTGCCATTTTTAAGTCGGTTCACTTCCAGAAAAGCTCACTTAAAAGGATCAATAACCCAGAACTTCAATGTAATGCTAAACTGTAGTTAACTGAAAATGGAAGCAAAGATTTCTCATACTGCGTTGGCTGAGGCTTTAGTGGTTGAGACACTGAACTTGATGACTGTAAGGTCAGTAGGTCAGCAGTTCGAGACCTGAGTGCTGCGTGATGGAATGAGCTCCCATCTCTGTCCCAGCTCCTGCCAACCTAGCAGTTCGAAAGCACTTCGGTGGGAAGGTAAACAGCGTTCCATGCACTCCAGCATTTAGTCATGCCTGCCACATGATCATGGAAACGTCTGTAGAGACAGACAGTGCTGTCTCTTTGGTTATATAAACAGAGATGAGCACTGAACCCTAGAGTCAGATACACCTGGCTTTCAAGCAATGGTGACTTTTACCTTTACCTAAAGTATTAACCTAAGACTTACACACATAATGCTAAACACTGCAAAACAGAGTATTATTCCACTTCTTCCACAGTACATATAGCAGCAACCCTCTGGCTGCAGAAGGCACTTGAGGGACTTCTGTATGGTTGATCATACCTTTCTCCACCAGACAATTAATTCACCTCTCACTTTCCTCCTCTCTTAAGCAAAGCCAGTGATGTGAACACCTTGCCTTCTGGCCCGCTGCTGAGCTAGCCTTCCTAAACTGTGCATTTGAAAGAAACCCTCTTTCCTTCTCATCACTGCCCTGTTTCTATAGAAACAAGAAAAAATCTTTGCTCTTCTCTTAAATCTTTCTCTTTCTCTCCCCCCACCCCATTAATCCATTTTGGGATTCCCCCCCCTCCCCGTGCCAAACCAAACAATTTATTTATGCCCGGAGATACTCTATTAGCATCATGGAAGCAATTAAAAGAAGAGACCAGATAAAGAAAGGAATGTGGACTTCCGTTCCGAGGTTCCACATTAGCTTTCATGCTAATGTGTTTGTGGACAACCAATTTCCGCCTCTGCACTCCAAAAATATTTCTGATGATTCGGACATTTGAAAATTAAACACTGCATGTGATAATCGTAAACTGTACGAGTTAAAATAGGGTCAAAAGGGATATTTCCTTAACCACCAGTTGGCTCTTCAAGGATGCAACATCATGCCAGATATGGCACCGCCAGAAAAGTTGGAGGTGGTTGAAACACAAAGGAATTTTCTAATGCATGTTATTTTATTTTGAAAAAGAGCTTAAAAGTCAAACAAGGAGTTGGTCCTCACCAGGTAATACACCTGAGAAACAATTTCTTTGGTCCAAAAGCCAGTCTGGCCAGGTAATCCTGCTATGGTAATAGAGTAGACCATACTACCAGCGACTCAATGCCAAGTGTCAGGGAGCAGTTAAGTAACCCGACAACCCTAAGGACTAACAGCCTTGGGTGGTGAAGTCCACAGGGAAGGGTGATGGTTCCCAAAAGGATTAAATCCCATTTGAATCCATCTTGATGAAGGGCAGCTTCATCAATCCTGGTCTGGGGCTGAAGAGGACTTTGTGTGCCAAAAGGGCTCAGGACTAGAAAGTGACTTGCAGAACTAGATCAGTGGTACGGGTGTCACACTGCAATGTGGAAGGCTACTGCATTATATTGTTCCCAGGACAATCTTCATGGTTGATTGCCATGATGATAGCCAATGTTCAGAACTGGATACGGCACAAGAAGAAGAGTGAAAAGCCAGACCACTTGCATATGATCTATTTTGCATCTTTTAGGTTGGGAGGAGTGGCAGACATCATCTTTCCTCCCAAATTCAAGGTAGTTGTTTTGTACAACTTGGGGCCATGATATCTGAAAGACTTCTTCCTCCTGTATTTGTCCCCCCAAAATTCCAGATCTTCAGTTTATATACTGAGGAGTTCCCTACAATCCCAAGAAGCTAGGCTGAAGTATACAAGACAGAGCCTTTTGTGTGGTAGCACCTTGACTGCAAAAATCCTTTCTGCAATATATCACGCAGGTTCCACCCCTTCTGAGCTTCTTACAGGCAGTCAAGACTACCTTGGTAAGTAATATTTTATTATGACTGAAGACTAGTACTATAAAACTGTATTATTCCATGTGGACTTCGGGCCATAAAAGAGTCCTTCTAGCAGTGCTCATCAAAAGTGTTTTTAAGGATTGTTTTAAAATCCTCCATTGTCTTGATGCATTGTTGAAGTCTTCTAAGCCTAAGATCTGAATTTTATTTTCCTATGTCGTGGTCACATACTAGATAGGCAGTATACAAATCGAACCAATGATGAACCAACCAACCGAGTGACCGAGCGACCGACTGACCAACCAACCAACCGACCGACCGACCAACCAACCAACCAACCAACCAACCAACCAACCAACCATCCATCCACAGTTCTGTGCTCCCCAGCCTGATGAAGACCAACACGGGTTCAAAAGTTTGTTTTCGGTTATAATTATTTTTAGTGATCAATTAAAGCTATCATCCACCCTTGCTTCTGGATTGTGAACAAGGATCACACTTCCCATACCAAAAAAGCAACCATATTTTTAAAGGGAGTCCTAACAAACTGCTGAGAAAAGCCACTTAACTGTGCTTGAATCTTCTTGTTATTTCTGCATCACTTCCATAAAACCACATCCAATCCTGACATCTAAGTCGCATACTTTTGTAATTGCAAGATTATGTAGCAGAACCCGAATTCCCCATTGCTGGCCATTGATTTCTCTGTAAAACAGTAACTGTAAAAATGACGAAGCAGGCTCTGCTCTAGTTAGCTCAATGAAGGAAGTTTATTATTTAAGCATTAATGGCCCGCTTAGAGGTCCATACTAGTCAGGTAATGACCAGCTGGAGAAGTTAAGAGCCTGAAGCAAAACACCATCATAAAATCTTGCAGCCCAGGCTTCTGATTTTATTAAAATAGTTGAGCATAAAGGGTAATGAGATATATTTCCAAAAGAGTTCTTGCTTCAGCCTTTGTGCTTTATGTCTACCAGAATGTCTATGGCCCCTTTCCAGCCACACAAATCACCCCTTGTTTATACTAACACCTATCACTACAGAAGGACAGAAAATGCCACTCTGGAAAAATAACCCAGTTCTACTCCAAAATTTCCCAAGAACTGAGCTTGGCTCAGGCTTTGGAAAAATTATTTTTTCTTGATCATAAGTCCCAGAATCTTACAGCTAGCACAGTGGTGAAAAGTGCTAACAGTTCTGGCCTGGAAATTGAATGTTTCTGAATTCTGGACTTGTTTCAGAAGAAGAGTTGTACATCTGTCGTGACATTCAAATTTTGCTCCCAGTGCCAACAGCAAGCAAAGGGTAGGAGAATGGCTTGCTATGGATGACAGTTTCTTGTGGTTATGTGCCGCCAAGATGTCTCTGACCTACGGAAATCTTGTGAATGAGAGATCTCCAAAATATCCTGTCCTCCACAGCCCAGCTCAGTTCTTCTAAAATTGAGCCTGTGGTTCCTTCAGAGAATCAATCCATCTTGCATTTAGTTTCCCTCTTCCCTGCTGCCTTCCATCTTCTCCAGCATTACGTTTTTCCCCAGGGAATCATGCCTTCTCACGATGTGCCCAAAGTAGAACAAAGCAAAGCAATCACACTTACAGTGCTTAGTGCACTCTCTGAGTGGTTCACAATTAGCATGTTGTCCCCAATGTGCTGGGTACTCAGTTTACCAACCTTGGAAGGATGAGTCAACAGTCGTGTTTTTCTCCAGACACTGTTCAGGCTTGTTTTGATCTAGGACCCACTTGTTTGTCTTTCTGACCAGGGGCTACGCTAAAAGGGCAGTGGACAGGGGGAAAGGAGTGGAGCCTATGGAGTTGGGTGTGGAGTGACCAAGGCTATGGCGGGGGACGGAGCTGGTGCATCGCCATGCACCAACTAGCCATGGTGGGGGTTCGGCTGGTTGGAACATGGCAATACCCACCCCATGGGAACAGTGTTCTGCTGCCTCAAATGTTCTGGCTTGGGCGGAAATCGACTTGCTCCATTGTGTAGCCACCCGGTGTCATACTTCTGTCTGCCTCTGGCAGGCACCAGCCCCTGTGGCGCACCGGGACTTGTCCCGGTGTCCAAAATAGCCACCATGGGCCTATTTCTGGCAAATCAGAATATCAGCAGAGCTCTCTCCTCCAGCACCACAATTCAAACAAGTCATTTCCCCTGTCAGCTTTCTTTACTGACCTGTTTTCATACTTGTACATAGGGATCACAAATACAAGAGTGTGGTTGATCTTGGTCTTGGTGTTCAGTGACATATCGTTATGCTTGATGATCTTTACTAATTCCTTCATTCCTGCCTTTCTATGCCTCAATCATCTTCTGGTTTCCCAGCTACTCCTCAAAACGTGTTGTGGGAGTAGTGAACCTGCTTTTTAGGGTTCTGCTCCTCTACGCATGCTTGCCTAGATGGAGTCACCATCAAGAAGGCCCTGCTTCTCATGTATAAGCCTCCTTCGGTGTAAAGTCTCCCTTGCACAAAATTCAGTTGTGTTTGACTCTAGGGTTCAGTGTTCAGTTGTGTTTGACTCTAGGGTTCAGTGTTCATCTCTGTTTACAGCCAAAGAGCCAATGTTGTCTGTGTCTGCAGATGTTTCCATGCTCATGTGGCAGGCATGACTAGATGCCAGAACACAAGGAACGCTGTTACCCACCAAAGTGGCACCTATTTATCTACTTGTAATTTCTTGTTGGCAAGAGCTAAGACAGAAAATGGGCACTCACTCCGTCATGCAGCACATGGGTCTCAAACTACTGACCTACTGACCAAACTCAGCATCAAACTCAGCATCTTAACCACAAAACCACTGTGGCCACCTTTGGGATAGGGCCCCATAAAAGCAGGGCCTGGGAGGATCAAATGGGATGGGATCAGGAGAGTAAAGATCCACAGTGGAGTAAAGGTACCTGAAAGGCAGGCAGTTTTCTTTCTTGGAGATTTTTAAACAGAGATTGTGCAGCTATTGTCCAGCTCCACAATACCAGATGGGTAGTATATAAATGGAAATAAATAAATAAATTTTATGATTCTATTCCATATGATTCAATTAAATTTGACAGGACTTACTCTCAGGTAAGTGGGTACAAGATTGCAATCTAATCAAGCTATATTGCTGCCAAAACATAAAATCCTATGCATGCCAACCTAAAAATAAGCTACATTTGAGTTCAATGGTATTAACTGCCAAAAAGCATAAGGAATACTGCCTCAAACTGATTAATAAAACATGGATATGTTGTCATGCCAGGGATTTCCCCCCCCCCCCCCATCCCAAACTAGAAACATTGGTAGGCTTTTCTGCAGGGCTGATTACTATAATAAAAAGTTTCCACGCAATAGTCTTAGGAATTGAAGCTTGAATATTCCTGATAATGCTTCCTTCCAACAGCTTTTGACTAGAAACCACATGTGTGAAAAGGAAATTAAAACAGACGCTGGGTAGCAGTAAGTCACATCCAAGGTAAGACTGCAGTATATTGCACTATAAAAGAGCAGAGAAGCTTTGGAACAGAAAGCTGGACAGTCTCTCGCTGCTGCTGTGGCCCTTGTAACATCTCCTCCACATTACAACCCCATAACAACATTGATTTGGGTCCTGATTTATAGCATCATTTGTCCTTGGTAAGAGACACTCACCAAAGTGCCTGAGGGGAGAGGAAATGTAAAATAATGCCAAGTTGTGGAAACTTTTATAAAGAGTGAGAGAGGAAAAAGTAACCGGCAGAGTAAAGATAGATTTCTCTAATTTGTATTTCTTTGATTGTCACAGAATGGCTAAATAGAAATGAATAGATGAATTAGTATTTAGGTTGGGTGTTTCTTGCGCAGTAATAAACAGTAAGCATGTTTTTGTGGCCTGCAGTATCTTTACCGGTAGATAGATGGCGATCTTACCAAATTATCACATAGTTTTGCAGTGGATACCTCTGCTGTTTCCAGATGAACATGTGAACACCATGAAGCTGATATTATAAAACCTGACTGCATTCAAACCACATATAAACACAGGCTGCCAACTTTGTGCTGAGTATATTAGAGCAACCCCACCAGGCAATGAGTTGTTAATGTAAATTATGCCTCTATAACCAACTAATAAGAAGAGTTTTCTAGTTTCCTGCATCTAGGGTCACTTGACATCATTAAGCTGCTTGTGGTTCCGGTTTGTTATTCAGTGTTATTCTGTCTGTTGTTCCAGTTATTATTCCCTCCTATTTTTGTCTAAGATTTTTTTAAAAAATATTTTAAATAACTCTTTTTATCAAGCAAAGCAACTGTTTACTAATCTTTATAAAAGCAACTGTAAGTAAAGAACTATTTTCTTGTATTTCTAAACAAGTGTGGAGAGTTTAATTGCTGGGCTAGAGTCGAGAGTGTAGTACTATAAATAAAACTATTTATAAAGCTGCCCTGCCTGCTGTTGTGTATAAAAAAATTAACTCTTTGGTGTCTGAAGGTAAAGGAAGCACAATATTTTATAAGGTCATTGGTATGATTTCATAACTGAGTTAGGCAAGATGGCTTTTTGAGATTTAAATCCAGCAACCATGCTCGTTGTGGGATTCTAGAAAATAATGATTTTTAAAGTATCTATTCTAGATACTGGCAGGGAGAAACCATTGTTTTTCGAGACTGCTCTCTACATCCTTTTGATTCATCAATGCAATCCAGAGCTCGGAAAAGTTTTTAAAAACTGCAGTCTCCCAAATTCCCATTCAGCGTAGCTATTTAGCATATTTCGGAAGGCAGCTTGAGAACATAATACCAGCACCCTTACAATTAATCTAATCAAAGCCTAATGCATTATACCCTTATCTGTTCAATTTGTATGCAGAATATATCCTATGGGAAGCCAGACTGGATTCAGATGAAAAATATCCCAAAGAGCCGTTCCTCAAATAGTATGACACAATAGAAGTTATCAGTCCATTGTGTAGTTCTCAAAACAAGTAATTTTTTTATTTCTTCATAAACTTAAATGTAACTTTCTTCAGTCAAATCAATGTCTTTTGCCTTTAATATTACTTTCTTCAGTCAAAATAAATGTCTTTATCTTTAGTGTGTCTTGTGCTTATTAATCTTGTAGTTCGTAAATTTAAGTTACTATACATCGAGCAAATAACCCACAAAGAAAATTTGATACTTTTCTTTTCATTAACTTCATCAGGAGTTTTGCATGATTTAAGGCTGAACTATTAATGATCTGCAGATAACAAAGAAATAAACACAGCTTAATAAAGGTTTCTTAGCTCTAAAAACGGTAACACCACACAGTTACACTCTCTATTTGACATGCAATACATAATTGCCTTACCAGTCCAGCAAGATGAATATTCTTAAGTTATTTGTACACACGTTTTTCCTTAAGGAGGCAAAAATTATATAATAATAATAATAATAATAATAATAATAATAATAATAATAATAATAATAATAATAATAATAATAAGAAGAAGAAGAAGAAGAAGAAGAAGAAGAAGAAGAAGAAGAAGAAGAAGAAGAAGAAGAAGAAGAAGAATTTAAGCTATGCAGATGTCACCATCTTACTGGCAGAAAGCCATGGTGGTTTGAAATGAGTTTTAGTCAAACTGAAATAAGAAAGTGTCAAAGCAAGGCTGTAGTTGAACATCAAGACCACCCAAAAAACAAGAACCCATAACTACAAAAGAACTACACAACTTGAATGTTGACAATGAAGAAATTTAGATAGTTAACTACAGTACTTTGTATGCCTTGGGATAATCATCCACCCAAATGGAGACAGCAGAGAAGGGATTAGAAAAGATCATCAAATGTAGGGATGTGTCGCTGGAGACTAAGACCAAGACCAGCCACATGCCTGCGTTCCTGATCACTATGTGTGTATGAAAGCTGGACAGGAAAGAAACCTGACAGGGGGGAAATCATTCATTTTAAATATGGTGCTAGAGCAGGAGTTCTCAACCTTTTTAAGCTGGGGGCTGAGTCATGCTCCCTCAGACAGCTTTAGGGGCTAGGTGGCCATTTTGCCCTTCCTCCACCACATGGCACTTCTTGGTGTGGTGGAGGCGGTGGGAGAGGCACATGAAATGGTGCCGCAGGCTGCATTCAGCCTGCATGCCACAGGTTGAGAATCCCTGTGCTAGAGGAAAGCGCTGAGACATAACATCAAGGAATCATAGAATAACTGAGTTGGAAGGGGTTTCTTTGGCCATCGAGTCAAACCTCCTGTTCAATGCAGGAATCTGAATCAGAGCAAACCTCTTGAAGATGCCCTGGACTGTCAGAAAAAATGAACAAATGGGTCTGAGACCAAATCAAGCCTAAGCTATCTCTGGAGACAAAAATGATGAAACTGTCTTACTTTGGGTACTTCAGAAGAAGGCAAGGGTCTCTGGTGAGGGCAACAGGAAAAGGGGAAGGCCAAATGCGAGATTGACTTATTTCCATAAGAGAAGCCACAGGCTATAACTTGCCAGAGTTGAGCAGAACTGTTGAGGGCAGGACATTTTGGAGTCCTGTCATTCAGAGGGTCATCATAAATCGGAAACAACTTGATGGCACAGGGTCACCAAAAACAGTACACTATGATGATCGTTACTTTTTTAAAGGAGAGTGCACCAATAAAGTAGTTTTCTTACAGAAAAGAAGATTTGTGCTAAAATACAGTCTATTACTGTTTGTGTACACACAGAAACTCTGCTTCCTTAAGGAGAGGAATAAATCTGGAGGCACTATCTTCATCAAATCCAAATGTTTTCCATCAAACAAATCTAGAATCTTTTAGAGCAATAGTAGCATCTAATGCCTTAGGACCAAGATGCACAACTGTGAGCTAAAATAGCACTCCAATGGAGATCACACTCTGCCACCCTGATCTTAGCCATTTACAAGGGCATCTCTCTCATGTCCCACCTACACACCTATACATTATAAGGCCAATAAACCATGGCAGTGATATCTAAATTATACCCTGAAAATGCCTGGTTAGAAACAGGCCAGCTAAAGATTTCACCTCATGTGGCTTACTTATTTCTCCAAGAACAGGAGGCTGTGATTCCATCCCAAAGATCTAGGATGTACAATTGTAAATTAAAGCATTACTGAGATTTATGCAATGACCTTCATCTAATTGTTGTTCTGCCATATCTGAATCCGATCAGCCATGAAAACTGTCCTGAGAATATAATGCAGTGGCCTTTCATCTGCCTTTCTCATCGCCGCGTGACACCCGTACCACTGATTCAGTTCTGCGAGACACTTTCTGGTCCTGAGCCCTTTTGGCACACAAAGTCCTCCTCGGCGCTAGGTCAGTATTGATGAAGCTGCTGCCCTCCATCAAGATGGATTCAAGTGGGATTTGATCCGCTTGGGGACCATCACTCTTCCCTGTGGACTTCAGCACCCAAATCCACTAGTCCTCAGGGTGGTCAGGTTAGTTAACCACCGCTTGACACTTGACTTTGAGTCACTGGCAATAGGGTCTACTCTATTATCATAGCAGGTTAACCTGGCCTGACACATGACCTGCAAAAGAAAAATCTAAACAGATTTGGGGGGTGAAAGGGAGGTGGAAATGCTTTTTAAAAAAAGAAAAAATCACCATTAATTTATTATTTCGCTGAGATGAAAGACAGAGTACGGAGCACGCAGGTCTCAGGTGGTAAACCTACAGACAAAACCCTATCTTTGGAAAACCCAGTAGTGTTACGATAAAATTATTATTCCTCACAAAGATAACAAGGCATTTAATAATTTCTTCTTAGATACAAAATGTCACTAAACTCCTGATGCAGACATGCTTTTATTTCTTTGTAGATTTCAAAATCAATTAAATAAAGATTTAAAAATGATTTGGAAATCTGTCACTTGCGCATTTCCTGTACAACTTTACCAATGAAGAGGCTGTCAGTTAAAATCTGAAATCCCTGATCTATCTATCTAGCCATTCATCCCTTTATCCCTTCATCCATCATTTCATCCCTTCATCCATCCAATTCCCTAAGAGAAACCTAAGAGAACCTTTTTGGGCTGTGGGCAAGTCACGTGGTAGAGTGGTTCAGCCACCCAGAAGCAGAAGTAAAACACACATGCACGGGTTCCAAACGCACTCACGCATGCACAGAATGCTGCTCTAAACGACCCACAGCTGTTGTAAATGTGTTTGTGACAGCCGCGGGTCATATATGGCAGTGTTCTGCTTATGCGTGGGTGTGTTTGGCACCCGTGCATGTGTATTTTACTTCCGCTTTTGGGAGCAGCACAGGCCGGATTATTTGGTGTCAGGGGCGAGATCCTGCCCACAGGCCAGTTTTAGGCACACCTTCCAAAAGCTGTGCAGTTTTGGAGAGCCAGATGAGGTAGAAAAATAAATGTATTTTTAACTTGTTTTCCCTTGAAAATGAGGAATCTCGTTGGGTTTAGACATTCCTTGTTGTGTCCTCTCATCATGTTGAGACAACTCAAATACATTTAAAAAATTACTGAGTATTCCTTTTATCCCAATGGAGTGCCCTTCTTTTTAACCTTCATGCCTTTATCTTTACTCTCCAGTCTTTAATCTGCCAAAACCAAAAACTTTAAGGTGTTGTTTAGTTTTTCCACAACTCCGGCTGCTCTTTTAAATGTGTTTCTTGTGTAGCGTTATGTTTGTTTTCCTACCATCTTCACCTATTTTCCTTTAGACACTGCTTCATAGAACCATTGAATCATGGAGTTGGAAGGGGCCTTTGAGGCCATCGAGTTCGAGCCCTGCTTATTGCAGGAATCCGAATCCAAGGAGATATAAAAGATGGTAGTCCAATTCTCTTTTGAATGCTTCCAGTGTTGAAGTGCTCACCACCTCTCGTGGCAGTTGGTTCCACTCTCATAAGGCAGGTTAGACATCTGAATAAAATAAAACTTTACTGAAGCCCAAGGAGAAAGGTCAATATCATGCTCAACATTGCTCAGGTAGCCTTCCTCATCACTCCATCTGCTCTCTAAACAAACATTCACATGGCATATGGAACCTGTGCTAGACGGTCAAACACTGCCAGTGATTGCAGAACAAGCAGCATCAGTCTAAGTTTAATCACCAATTCCATCTAGATCAGTGTTTCCCAACCTTTGGTTTTTGGACTTCAATTCCCAGAAGCCTAAGTCAATTCCCCAAAGCACTGATCAGTCAATGGACTGACTTAGGCTTCTGGGAATTGAAGTCTATTGGTGGGCCCCACGTTGGGAACCACGATGCTAGAGTGAACCTCTTGAATCAACAGGATTGACACAAATGTTGATTTCCACTCAGCAATTGGTATAATAGACCTGCGCTAATAGAACATATCAGGATTCATTATTTACCAACAACTGAGAAGCCAACACATTGGCTTAAAGACAGACAGCTTTTGTTAAGATTTACACACTCAATTTGAAATCTAAGGTTATTCCATATGTTACCATTAAGGATTGCTAATGGTACTTGATAATATTGATGGCATTGTTTATGTAAAGCAGGAGTCCTCAACCTTTTAAAGCCAGGGGCCAGGTCACGATCCCTCAATCAGCTTCAGGGGCCAGACTGCCATTTTGCCATTCCTCCACCACATGGCTCTTCCTGGTGTGGTGGACATGGGGGTGGGCTACATGAAATGGTGCTGTGGGCAACATCTGGCCCACAGGCCACAAGTTGAGAATCCCTGTGTTAAAGCAATATAATTAGTACAGTTATGACTCCTGTACTTCCTTTGTTACCCTCATTGCATCGCAATAATCTTAATTTACTTCCGAGGAAAAGAAAAGGTGGATGTTTTCTTCTGGTTTTTATTTTTGGGCAGGTGTTGCTTTTCTATTTCTCCCCAAATCAACCCAAAGACAGGAAGCTGAGAGGGAAAAGGTTGCCGGCATTCCCCTTCCCCCTTCATCATCATCTTTTTTTTCAGCAGCAGTGATACAGGCAACTCTGAGATACCTGACCTATGGGACAAACCCGGCACAGAAGGCAATATATCAAACTGACAGTATCACCATGAAAGGAACATGAGAGATCGAGGGATGGAAGAGCAGCAGAAAGTGCGAGTTTCCCAGTCAACCATGATGTTTGTCTGGAGCTGTTGATTGATTACCCACCCAGAATCGAAAGATAAGCCCTCAAGGTTGAATTCCAAGACTGGGATTGGGTTGCAAATTCAGGCTGGGGGATGGAGATGTGAGGGACAGAGCAAACTCCAGTTCAGACCTTACTGGTCAGATATTTTGCAGAAGATTCATGTGTTGATAGGTACTTGGAGCTCCAGATGTTTTCACTACATAGAGACAGATGGCAAGTCTGGCCAGGTTATCCTGCTGTGATAATAGAGTAGACCATACTGCCAGTGACTCAACACCAAGTGTCAGGTGGCGGTTAACTAACCTGACAACCCTGAGGACTAGTGGCCTTGACGAAGTCCACAGGGAAGGGTGATGGTCCCCAAGTGGATTAAATCCCACTTGAATCCATCTTGATGGAGGGCAGCAGCTTCATCCATCCTGGCCTGGGGCAGAGGAGGACTTTGTGTGCCAAAAGGGCTCAGAACCAGAAAGTGACTCGCAGAAGTAGATCAGTCATATGGGTGTCATGTTGCAACGCAGGAGGCAAATGGAAGATCACTGCATTATATTTGCAGATCATGGCTGGTTGCCATGAGGATCACCACTATTCGAAATCAGATACAGCACAAGGAAAATAGGAGGAGGAGAAAGAGACAGATGCCAAGTTTTTGGCAACTGATCAGCTAACCCATCATAGTGGGTCAGCTAACTGCCTATTGTCAATTACGGCTGTGAACAATTGACTGTATTCTTCAGCCTTGTTGGTTTTGGCTGTCTTGAATGTGTGAGACACTTTGAAATGGACTTTTTTGAGGATATTGACCTCTCTTATCTCTAGGAGATTGAGAGATGAGGACTTTTGTTCCCCTCATCAGACTCAGGCACATGTTCATAGCTGAGCAACCATAAACAGAAATTAAATGCATGCTTACCATCCAAAGACCAATCACAAAAACTAACCAAAATTGTTTGCAAACTACCAAAGGTGCGGAAAGCTTCTGCTGTGAAAAACAAATGTTTTCTAAAGGTAAGGCTATTAGTAGCAATTTAAGGACTGCGGTGGCTCAGTGGTTAAGAAGCTTGCCTTGTTATCTGGAAGGTTGGCAAGTTGGCAGTTCAAGACTCGAGTACTGCATGATGGAATGAGCGCCTGTCTCTGTCCCAGCTCCTGCTAACCTAGCAGTTCAAAAGCAAGAAATTGCAAGTAGATAAATAGTGACCATTTCGGTGGGGACAAGAAAGGAGACTCATTTGGGCATCCCCTGAGTGGAGTTCCTCCAGCAAAAATCCTTTCAACCCAGAAAGCACCTTTGTGTGCTTCTGACAAGATTAAAAATAAAAGTTGCAATGTATAGTTTGGCCCCTAAAGGTGCTTGCTAACCGCTCCCCACTCTTGCTTTAAGAGTCAGCAGTTTTAGAGCTAGCTTTGCTCTTTTGGTTTCTATCCTATCTTCTGATCTTACTAATGTTGGCCAAATACTTTTGTTGTTTGCCACTGGGCAAATGTCAACCTTCCAGCTACAGCAGAGAACAATTTAAAGTAGCCTCTACATGACAAGTGCATTTGGTCTAGCTCTAAATCAAGCATCAAAGGGTGTGTGTAGTGGTGGATATTAACATTAATGCATTACATTGGTATTCACTTTTGCTGGGGAAGAATGTAAATTTGAACAACAGATTTCACAACGCCAGGACTGAATAGTAATTCAATTTATCCATGAAACCAATTTCTGTCCTTGGCGTTTTATGTTTTGTGGTATGAAACAGAATATTATTTGCTGTAATGTAGTTTGTTTAACCTTAACCTGACGCCATCCAACAGCGGAGGCAGATACGTTCAAAATGTTAATAATATGACATGCCACACTGATTAAAATTTCAATTGTGTTTCCCCACATCTCCTTTGGAAAGTTAATGAATTAATGAATCTTTAAAGGACATTCGGGGAGGCCTTCAAAAGAGGATGCCTTTTTGAGTAAGGAAAGAATGTGGCAGATTACAACTTAATGGCTTCGGAATAATGGTAATTTCTCTATTTTTCTCCACTCGCCTCTGCTCAGCTAATAGCTTCATTAGCCATACTCCCCATCAAATAATGTAAAACTATGTCACATCCATCTTTGTCACATCACAATAAAACCAGTTAAATACAATTCAGCTACCTGCCTACTGCCTAGCGAAGTTAGAAGGCAGAATTAGCAGAGCAATCAATATAAATTTGAGTATATGCTTTGTCCTCCGCCTTTAAATAAAATAAAAATACTAATGAATATTGAGTGCATACGTAAAAAGCTATCAAACCCCTCCTGATGCTTCTAGGCTGACTAAGTAACAGAAGATAATGAAGGGTCGCAAGGACAGAAGACCTTCTCCGCCGATGAAGCTTGTTAGAAGAGAGGACTTTGAAGGATACCATGACTAAGATGCAAGGTTTTGTCAGAAAGGTTGCCGTCCATTTTTTGGCCATTGCATAACATCTGTACGGGGTTGTGGTTGCACAGACATTTGGGGCCATAGTTCAGCAACATGAGATCCCGAAGTCCACATATCCTTCAAAGTGAGAAGCTGAACATCCAGGAAGCTTTTTTTATAAAAGATGGTTGAGGCTTAGTGGTTAAGACACTGAACTTGATGACTGGAAGGTCAGCAGGTCAGCAGATCAAGACCCAAGTGCTACATGATGGAGTGAGCTCCCATCATCTGTCCCAGCTCCTGCCAACATAGCTGTTGGAAAACAAGAAATTTAGCACTGGCTCTAAGGCTGCAAATATAGATGAGCAATGAACCCTAGAGTCAGATACAACTGACTTCCGAGTAAGGGTGACTGGTTGGGCGGGCAGATGGAACTGATATACCATCCCATACGTACAGGGACTAGCTGGGCAGTTTACAAGTTAAAACGTAAAAATCCCACAGACCCCGCCATAACAATATGTTCAAGAATATGATAAATTGGCCACAATTAACCACAACAAGTTATGCAAACGGTATGTGAACACCATCAGAATTTCAGCCAGAACTGTGGCTAATATTTTTTTTCCTGGCTGAAGTATGTCTCAATAAATAAGTGACTGCAACAAAAATATCACATAATGGAGAGTCAAGGAAAGCCATAATGTGTTTGTGTGTGTATTCAGGTGGATGTCTGAAACTTAACCAAGACTTGAAACTATCTGAAGCTTGCTCTACCAAATCTTTCTTGTCTTTCTTAACACTAGTAGTAACTAGACTTTGCTGTCATCACAATCATGTAACGTTCCCAGATAGCTTCCTCAACACAAGTTCCACCAGCATCCTCTCCTTTAAACGAAACAAAAAAAAAATCCCACCTAGACATTGAAGCAGTAAAAGACAGAGATGTGCATGGAGAATTGAGTCCCCGTTGTTTTATTCCAAGCTACACAAATCTTAATGCAAGGTGAATGTTTACCGAGTATTCCATAATAAGAAGTCAGCCTCTATCTAGCCACAGTACAGTAACTTGTAGAGTTTGTAACATGGAGGGATGAGGCAGAGAAGGAAATAGATAGAGAGAATTGCCTAAAGGTAAAGTCTTCATTCCAATGGTCCCATTGATGCTGCCACTTTGGTAGCCTTTTAAGTGAAAGCCTGCCTCAACACAGAATACTGTTTACCTTCCCACCGAAGTGGTACCTAATTAGCTACTTGCAATTTCTTGTTTTCTAACTGCTAGGTTGGCAGGAGCTGGGAGAGAGTAATTGGGAATCGAACTCTGACCTTCCAGTCATTGGGTTCAGCGTCTAACCACTTTGAGCCACCGCAGTTCCTTGGAAGCTACGTTACCACCATGTTTAACCTGAACTCTACTGTGCATGGAGAGCCCTGAGGTGTCATCTCTACTGTCTTGGATCAAGACTCAAGAAGTCCTGCTTCTGGTCCTCACCAACTCATGAAAGTCATTGACACTTTCTATCAATGTGGCCCACCTCACAAGGTTGTTGTGTGGGGAAAGCAAGGAGCAAGAAAAAAGTTCAGCAGAGAATAGGAGTACTCAGAAAGCCTCCTCAAAGAATGTGGTATTTTTGAACCACAATCAGGCAATAGCAACCTTTTGCTGCCAGCTAAACTTTCTCACACGAAGTCAGGCAAGAGGAACTGCAGAATGAACTCACCAAAGGACAAAAAGCAGCATCAGCAACTAAGTTACCTGCTGATCGGCTGGGAAAGAATGACAAAGCTGTGAGATGAAGATGAAAATGGGATGTAACGCAACACCCTTACAGCCTGTGACCAAGTCATGCGCACCTTCAAGTCATAAAGGTGATCGTTGGGAGGGAAGACAAAGGAAAGAAATAGCTGGCTGGGATGTGGTGCAAGAAGTACTCTGGGAACTGTAGTCCAAAGAAGTATTTTCAAAGCTCAAGAAGGGGTGGGGCTGCAATCTTTTGAGCCACATACTCCCAGAAATGTGTCATTTTCTTAGAAAACATTGGCCCTAACTTTATATGAGTCAAGGTAACGGGTAGGGACTTATCTAGTTGTGGGGGGTGGGGGGAGGGTCACTCAGAGTAGAAGCAAGTCTTCCAAAAAGTTTGGAAACTTTTTAAAAAAATAATTCACTCCTGTTGCTCATCACAGTGTCTTGGAAAGGTGCCTGCTGTCATCACACATTGTGAAGCTGTGCAGATTTGTGGTTCGAGTTGATGACTCTGAGAATTCCTCAGGCAGCGTTCCAAAAGGCAATCCTCTCTAGACCTGCCGGTCTATCTGCCTGGGACGTTCCCAAAGCTATTACCCAAACAATCAAATTTGTTCAAGTCTACCATTACAATGTTGCAAAATTAACACATCACGTTGTTTGTTACCTGCTATAATGTTGCAAAAATTAACATTGTACATTGTTTGTTGCATGATTCATTACTTTTTGTTACTTTCTTTTGCCCTCTAAAAATAAACAAACCTGCAATTAATAAGAGAAGAACATGAATCTTTAAACTTTCTAGTCAAACTTCATTATACTTCCATCAACCTCAACTCTTTCATCACAACTCAAGCTTGGATCCTGACTATACTACACTAAAGTCTGTAAGATCAACATTTTGCTTTGCATAGAATCACAAATCTTGTGGGCCAATATATGGAGGACTGTGATTTTGTGGGGAAGTGAATCCACTCTGGATTTTAGTCCAAACATTGTAGGAGTTCTCCAGGAACTGTCCAACATTCCAAACTCTATCTCCAAAATGGGACTATCACCTTGGACAGCTCACTTTCAAGTACATTAAAACCTTTCCTACTGCAGTGGCTCAAGTGGTTAAGATGATGACTGGAAGGTGGCAGGTCAGCAGTTTGATACCTGGGTACTGCACAATGGAATCAGCTCTGGTCCCTTTCCCAGCTCCTGCTAACCTAGCAGTTCAAAAGCAAGACATTGCAAGCAGTGATGCACTGCAAAACATTTTACTACCTACTCTGTGGGCTGGCCAAATCTGTGGGTGGGGCCAAACATTCTGCATTATGGGCTATGGAGGTGCCAACCAAGTGGGCATGGCCTGGGGGAATTTCCGCTGCCAGTTCTGCAGAACCTGACAGAACCTGATACAGTGCATCACTGATTGCAAGTAGATAAAATAGGGACCACTTCAGTGGGAAGGTAAACAGCATTCCATGCTCTCCGGTGTCTAGTCATGCCTGCCACATGTTCATGGAAACGTCTGCAGACGCATACAGCGCTGGCTCTTTGGCTATAAACAGAGATGAACACTGAACCCTAGAATCAGATACAACTGGCTTTCGAGCAAGGGCAACCTTTACCTTTACCTTAAGGGCTGCTGTGGCTTAGTGGTTGAGACACTGAACTTGATGACTGGGAGGTCAGCAGTTTGAGACACGAGTGTTGCATGATGGAGTGAGCTCCCGCCATCTGTCCCAGCTCCTGTCAACCTACCAGTTCGAAAGCAAGAAATTTCAAGTAGATAAATAGGCACCGCTTCGGCTTTGAAAGGTAACAGTGTCCCGTGCGCTCTGGCATCTATGGAAAAGTTTTCAGACACAGACAGCATTGATTCTTTGGCTGTAAACGGAGATGAATATCGAACCCTAGAGTAGGATATGGCTGGCTTTTGAGGAAGGGAGAGCTTTAAGATCCCACTGAAAACAAAAGGAAGCAACTCAACAGCCTCTGATACATAGGGTCTCTGTTTTGGCCTCTGAGTCCATATGTGTTGGCTGGCTATGCAGTGATTTGCTATATTTTTTTGTCCTCTCCAAGAACCGTATATCTTCCTTCTTCCACCTTCACAACAACCTTCTGAAGTTGATCAGGCTGGGGAAAAGTGACTGAACCTAATTCACTGATTGTTCATCCCAATCAAGTGGCTCTGATCATAATTTCACGTCAGAAATTATTCTGGGTTGCAACGACTTTTGCTGGAGAAACACTGCTCAGGGGATGCCCAAATAAGGCTCCTTTTATGTCCCCAAGAGCTGGCATAGAGATGGGTGTTCAATCCATCATGCAGAACCCGGGTCTCAAACTGCCGAATTGCTGGCCTTCCAGCTAACAAGGCAAGCTTCTTAACCACTGAGCCACCACAACCCCTAGTGCAGGAGTTCTCAACCTTTTTAAGCCGGGGGCAGCTTGGGGGCTGGATAGCCATTTTCCCCTTCCACCACCACATGGCATTTCCTGGTGTGGTGGAGGTGGTGGTGGGCCACATGAAATGGTGCCATGGGCCGCGTCCAGCCCATGGGCCACAGGTTGACAATCCCTGCCCTAGTGGCTCTGATGCAACATAGTTGTTTGCAACCTGGTTCCCTTGAGGTACTTTGGACTTCAGCTCCCACAAGCCGGAGTTCATCAACATCTGGAGGGCCACAGTTTGCCATCCCAAGCTGCAAAACACTACATATTTTGAAGTATTGATGGAAGGATGTGCTGCCACTTTTGAGTCCGAAAGCAAGAGATTGCAAGTAGATAAATAGGGACCACTTCGGTGGGAAGGTAAACAGTGTTCTGTGCACTCCGGTGTCTAGTCATGCCTGCCACATGACCACGGAAACGTCTGCAGAAGCAGACAGCGCTGGGCTCTTCGGTTTGGAAACAGAGATGAGCACTGCACCCTAGAGTCGGATACGGCTGGCTTTCGAGCAAGGGAAACCTTTACCGTTACCTAGATTCACATACAGTAGAATCCCTTCAGAATTGTCTCTCCTTGGTATTTGAGAGCAACTTCAGACTTACATTCTGCTTCCTCCTGTTAAAGTTTTGAGTTTAATTAAAATCTTCTTTAATTAAAATGCAAATATTTCAGGGCTGCAACAATAAATTGTTTACACAAGACTGAGAAACAGCTCTCAAAGGTTTTGGAGCCAGCCTTCCCATTGCTGGCTGTGCATTTAAACATCGCTCTTCAGTGGAAATACAGTGCGCCTCTTTTCTCTCCAGATTGGCTTAATCTGTTCTAAACAAATGAAATCTACGCCAGTCTGTATCAACGATTGAAGCGCAGAATGTGAACCAATCCCCAATGAACACTGCTTCTAAACAAACAATTAGAATGCTTCAAGATACTTTGTTCGTTTAAAGTGTTACCACATTAGCCTATTGTTTCTCTTAAAAATTGACATTAATAAAGTGGGGCCCCAAATCAAAAAAAATCTGTTACGCACATCAACATTTTTTTAAAAATTTGTCATGCCACCTTTGCATGCAAGATGTTCTAAATAATGTTGCTATATTCCATTGTTTTGGTTTTTTAAAAAAATATTTTTTAAAAAAAATTAAATTTTACTCCTTAATTCATTGTCATATATGTTGATAGCATTGCCAGTTAGGCCTTGAGACTCATGTTTGGCATTTCATACTCAAAAATCTCAGGAGGTAGGGGTTGGACTTTAATCCTGATACACTGCAGATCTTCTAGGGAGCTACCTGTACCTGTAGATCCAGATTTATTCTTGATCCACCTTCCATTTAGAAAAGCATGGATTTGGGGTTTGTGTGTCACTACTTCACTGCCTTTAAAGTATTCACCATATTTCCACATTATCTGTCATATCCACAACATTACTGAAGAATCTGTTCCTTATTACCTGGTTCCAAGTCTAGGCCCTGAAGTCCTAGGGGTTGAATTCTTCTGAACTGGCAACCCTACATATTGGGCATGTGTCTGAAGAACTGTGCCGTCTTCTACATTAGCCTTCTAGGACCATTATCAGAAGCTCCAGGTATCCTTGTCCTTACCTGAAGAGATGGATACCCAGAGGTAGCCCCATGGCAGAATTCAAGGTTTTGCTCAACAGAACAAGAAAGATAAAACCTTTAAAGTGTTCATTTCCCAAAATAATCACCATATGGTGTCTTCTCAACAATCTCTGTTTCTTGTACTAGGTTACCTCTATAGCCTGCTGAGAATCACCTCTTTAATTTCATTGATTCATTGGTTGGTTGGTTGGTTGATTGGTTGGTTGGTTGATTGATTGATTGATTGATTGATTGATTGATTGATTGATTGATTGATTGATTGATTGATTGATTGATGGATGGATGGAGGAGGGATGGATGGATGGATGGATGGATGGATGGATTGATTGATTGATTGATTGATTGATTGCACTTTTATGCCACCCATCTGTGAATTTTTTATTCCTACTCTGAGTGGTTTACCTAGAACTGTGATGGTGAACCTTGGCACACCAGGTGTTCTTGGACTTCAATTACCAGAAGCCCAAGTCAGCACTCAAGCTGATCAGGGATTCTGGGAGTTGAAGTTCAAGAACACCTGGAGTGCCAAGGCTCGCCATCACTGACCTAGGATAATAATAAAACACTAAAGTAAGTATAAATTCAACATTGGTGATGTCATGTCAATTACTTAAAATATCTTACAATGTACATATATAAACATCTGGCCTGAAAAGGCCAAGCTGTCTGTAACTAATTAAAATAAAGTTAAAATAAACATTAGATGATACAAACTGTCCGGCTGCTGGCAGACGATCTTTAAATGTCTCCCTGCAGAGGACATGTTACACTAGTAATAACTCTCTGCAGAGATTCCTTTATTTAATATGGCTTGGAAACATCAGGCGGTCCAAAATTCAGTCCCCTCCAGCACTTGAAGATTCATATAACAATTACTTGCAGTTCATATAACAATTACTGTCCCACTTCCCATGTCTGCTATTATGTTTCTAGGTCCTTAGCTAGCCATGGACCTTGACTGGTTTAGATACTGTACAGGCTAAATTATGTAACCGGTTCTCTGTGGAAGCAAAGGATATATGACTACCCAAACTAAAGGTTTTCTGGCAGTAGCTCTTGCTTACAGCTCTCTGATCCAACATGGGTTTGCCAAACAGCCTAATTTCCAATTTAGTAGCAAACTCTTGAGATTAGTAGGCTGTCCTCCTTCTACAGGTGAGTTAGAATCCCCACTAGGACCATTGCAGATGACATATCTTCTGGTGCAAACCGATCTAGATCGAATTAAGCCTGAAAGTTACAATATTTTGTTGTTCAGTGGCACCCCATGGACCACCTCATGCCAGGCTCCTCTGTCTTATGCCATCCTCTACAGCCCACTCAGATTTATGCTCACTGCATCAACGATGCCATCTAACCTTTTCATCCTTACCAGAAGCTATAATGAAGTCTGGTACTTTGGGAATTTAATGAGAAGTCTCACTGGAAAATGCGTCAGTGTTACTGATAGTTGAAAGCAGAATGAAAGACTCAATATGAGATGGATTGGCTCTATCAAGAAAGGTAAGGCCTGTATTTTGCTGGACCTGAGCAAACCTGTTAAGGATATGCCCTGATCACCAGACATTGGGAAAGGCTTGATGGCACATAACATACATAAACAGATAGCTCTGATTATACCATTGTAATAGTTGTTCTTATTTTTATATTGCATTCTTGATAGTCTGGTCAACTGAGGAATTGAGGAACATTCTTATCATTGTATGTCTTTTTGTATGATGCCCTGTGAAGATTTACCCTAACATATGAGTTCTAAATGTTTTACCCAGTCTGGCTAGGTTATCCTGCTATGATAATAGAGTAAACCATACTGCCAGGGACTCAACATCGATCGTCAGGTGGCAGTTAACTAACCTGACAACCTTGAGGACTAAAGGCTTTGGGTGGTGATGTCCACAGGGAAGGATGATGGTCTCCAACTGAATTAAATCCTACATGGAGCCATCTTGATAGAGGGCAGCAGCTTCATCCATACTGGTCTGGGGTTGATGAAGACTTTGCGTGACAAGAGGGCTCAGGACCCGAAAGAGGCGCTGGAACAATGTTAAGGGTGTCACACTGTGATGCAGAAGACAAATGGTAGGCCACTGCATTACTGTACATGGTTTCTAAGAGAATCTTCATGATCAATTGCCATGATGTTCGCCAAAAATCTGAATCGGATATGGCACAAGAAGAAGAATAAATGTTTTACATAAATAAAATTTTGTTGTTGTTCAGTTGCACAGTCGAGTCCGACCCTTTGCGACCCTATGCCTGCCAGGCGCCTCTGTCCTCCAGTATCCTCCTCAACCTGCCCAACTCTGTACCCATTGTGTCCACAATACCATCTAGCCATCTCATCTTTGGCCACCCCTTCTTCTTTTGCCCTCCACCTTTCCCAGCATCAAGTCGTTCTCAAGTGAATCCTCCCTTCTCATTTGATGTCCAAAGTACTTCATCTTCATTATTTGACCTTCCAAGGAGCAGTCAGGGTTGATTTCTTCTACGATTGACTTATTTGTTCTCCTCGCTGTCCAGGGGACTCTCAAAACTCTCCTTCAACACCACATCTCAAAGGCATCTATTCTTATGCGCTCAGCTTTCCTAATGGTCCAGCTCTCACAACCATACATTACCACTGGGAATACCATTGCTTTGACTATACAAATTTTTGTTTTCAAGGTGATGTCTCGACCTTTCACTGTGTTCCCCAGGTTTCTCATAGCTTGTCTCCCCAGAATCAGTTGTCTTTTTATTTCATGGCTGCAGTAGAGGACCTTATATTCAATGGGGGAAATTAAAAAAGTAGGCCTTTTCTACACAGATTTCACTCATGAAACCATCCTGGGAACAGTATCAAAAGTTACAGAAATGAAGATTTCACTATATATACAATACATGCACTTGTATGTACACAATCCCAGGACACCCGGAGAAGAAGGTACATCATTTCTGTGTATTCTCTACCCAGAAAAAACAGGGAAAGGTTCACCATAAATCTGAATCAATGTGATGTCAGAGAATTATTATTATTTATACACAAGGCATAGAGATTTTGTTAATCCACTCAGCAATTCATCTGATGCAAACTTATACCACAGACTTGTTTAAGAAGCATATAAAATATTGCATTATCTGAATATCTGCCTCAATAAGCTGTAATAATCTTTTTTAGGCTTGTTTATTAAAAAAAAGTTTGCAGTCCTCCAAGATTGCTGAGAACCATCTTTCTGAGCACCCGAGAAACCTCAAAACACAATTACAAGAAAGTAAACAGCACTAATTGTACACTAAATGCCTTTTTAAAGAGCCAAACCATGCGTTTATAAGCTTTAACTCCCACTTGTGTGACTCTAGAACTGTGATGGCAAACCTTGGCACTCCAGATGTTCTTGGACTTCAATTCCCAGAAGCCCAAGCCCCCATGAATCCGCATGAATGGGTTTACTGTGATTCATCCAGCCCACGCCGCCCTTGTTGCTCCTGGAAGTGGAAGTAAAACATGCCCGTGCGGCATCGCGGGCCGGATGAATCGCAGTAAACCCATTCGTGCGGATTCATGGGGGCTTGAGCTTCTGGGAGTTGAAGTCTAAGAACATCTGGAGTGCCAAGGTTCGCCATCACAGCTCTAGAACAAACAGTACATTAGCAAACACAGAACTGTGGGGTGGGGGGAGCAAAGAGAAAATGCCTGCAGCTCGTTTCCCTGAAAACATCTATATTTGTGTGCATGCATGCGCAAGTGTGTGCAATTTGTAAGCTTAATAAGTGACTACATTTGAACAAAAGAAATGTCTAGCAATTATATAAAGCCATAGGAGCATATAATGCTCTCCTTTGTAATAAAATAATAATAATAACATCTTCCAAATCATATTCACCATTATAGGGTGGAATAAGTCTTGAAACATATGCATCAGGGGTTCTCAACATTTTCAAGCCATAGGCTAGACCACGCCTCCTCAGACAGCTGAGCAAGGCTGGACTGGTGTTTCCCCCCGCCATAAGCGTTGCCATAAAATGCATCCGTGGTTGTCGCAAATGCATTTACGACAGCCGCGGGTGCATTTACAGCTGTCATAAATGTGTCCGCTTCAGGTGGCGGCAACGCAGGCCACATGAAATGGTGCTGTGGGCCGGGCCTGGTCCGCAGGCCATTAGTTGAGAAGCCTTTATGTACATTTTCACAAATGAATGTTCATTTTTCCTAAATGTCCAGTGATATTGCTCCTGTAGTTTTAGAAGCTAAATAAATTAATAGAAATATACAGATAAAGCACGTGGTCTACTGAGTTTCTGCTGAGTACCAAGGGCCACGAATATAATACAGTGTGACTGCACCACTTGTGCCAGTCTAAGCCCTATGGATTATTTGCTTCAGCCCACCATATGGGGAAATCCTAGAAAGGGGCAGTAATTCAGGATTTGAATTAGAGGGAGTAGGAGAGCCAGAAACATCGGAGATGGGTAGTAGAATTTCAATATGTTTATGCAGGAGAGGCACTAAGGCCGCAGTGGCTTAGTGGTTAAGATGCTGAGCTTGCTGACAGGTAGGTTGGCAGTTCAGCAGTTCGAGACCCAAGTGTTGCTCAACAAAGTGAGCTCCTGTCATCTGTCCCAGATCATGACAAACTAGCAATTTGAAAGCAAGAAATTGCAAGTGGATAAATAGATACTGCTTTTGTGGGAAAAGTAACAGTGTTCCATGTCTAGTCATGCCTGCCACATGACCACAGAAGTGTCTGCAAATGCAGACAGCGCTGGCTGTTTGGCTGCAAATGGAAATGAGCACCGTCTCCTAGAGTCAGATGTGACTAGCTTTTGAGCAAGGGTGGGGAGGGGGACACTAGAAAGATGAATCCACATCCATTTAATTGTTTATGTATGAAATGTACTATTAAATTGTGCTCGAGTTGTTATTGTATTATTGTGTAAATTTGTATCTTATTTTTGTACCTATTCATATCCTGTATATTATATTTCGTGTTTTGTAAACCGCTTTGAGTTCCCTTAGGGGAAGTAAAGCGGTATAGAAATATAAGTATAATAATAATAATAAAAATGAATCCACACAGTGATATTATGCATTTTCATTTCATTTTATGATTTTAGATTTTAAAAAATCAATTTACGTGGAATTGATTCTCTATGTTGTGAATGTTTTACTTTGGTTGATAAATACAATTAATCTTGAACATTGCTATCATTTAGTTTCACAAGGGACATTTGAATTCATCGTTAATTCTTCAAACGACTCCCGCCCTAGTGCTGAAGTCTCTGAATTTGCAAGCATACGTTTTAAGTGACACAGAACGAAAGAAATCGGGCTCCTTCTGCAACCGAAGAACATGTGGAATCGCTTTTCAGATTATGCCTATCTTCACTTCAAGCTCTTTGCACCTGTGGTTTGCATGTGCAAAAGAACCCGAGGTTTGACATCTGTCTCAAACCACTCTAGCTTCCTCTTTCCCCTGGGACAGGTGGCCGAGGCCACGAACGCTGCAAAAGGCTATTTTTGTCCTGTCTTTCATTACTGCGGGCCTTGAACAGGCATCGGTATGAGTATCTCTATACACATCCTGAAGATCAAAGCAACCCATGCAGAACCCCGACGGTTCCTCCACAAACGGCGAGATCAACAAGCGAGATTCTGAACTCCTTATCTTTCTTTTTTTTGGGGAAAGAAAGACAAGGACAAGTTAAATTCTGCACAGACAAACCAAGATCAGAACACCAGTCTGTTTGCCTTTCAGACCTAGAATGAGATGTAACATCAATACAAACACATTTATCCCACCACCACCTGGGCATAGCTGTCAAGTATCCCTTATTGGCTGTGAAAACCCCTTATTCTACCCTCTTTCCCGCCGTCATCCCTTATTAATTAGACTGCAATGCCCTATTGCCGCCATTGGAGGGCAGCACAGGATAAGCATAACTGTCAAGTATCCCTTATTGGCCGGGAAATTTCCCTTATTTCCAAATCCAAAACTTGACAGGTATGCACCTGGGGGCCTTCCAAAGTGTTCATAAAACAATTATTATTGACAGCCAAAAATTGGAAAGCATATACAAATTTTAGACTTCAAGATAGGTACGAAAAAAATGGGATATGGCAGGTTTTGATTCATTCTTCTTCTTCTGCCGCATCCGAATATAAACGATCATCATGGCAATCAGCCATGATGACTGTCCTGAGATTGTAATGCAGCATGTCTTCTGCACCGCAGCATGATCCTGGTACCACTGATCCAGTTCTGCATGTCACTTTCTGATCATGAGCCCTTTTGGCACGCAAAGTCCTCATTGGCCCCAGGCCAGGATTGATGAAGAGGCTTCCCTCCATCAGGTGGGATTTAATCCACTTTGGGACTCTCACCCTTCCCTGTGGACTTCAGCACACAAGGCCATTATCCCTTAGGGTTTTCAGGTTAGTTAACCGCCGCCTGACACTCAGCGTTGAGTCACTGGCCGTAGGGTCTACTCTATTACCATAGCAAGATAATCTGGCCAGACTAATATGGCTATAAATGATAAATTGACATGTGAGTTAAAAAAAAGGTTTGATAAATGTAAATGACTTTAAAGATATTTGGGGTGGGTTCATGGACTTCAGTTGCTCAAGTGGCTAAGACGCTGACTGGGAAGCGGAAGGTCAGCAGTTCGATTCCTGAGTACTGCAGGAAGGAAATGAGCTCCCGTCTTCATCCCAGCTCCTGCCAACCTAGCAGTTCGAAAGCAAGAAATTGCAAGTAGATAAATACGGACCACTTCGGTGGGACGGTAACAGCGTTCCGTGCACGCTGGTGTCTAGTCATGCCTGCCAAATGACCACGGAAATGTCTGCGGAAGCAGACAGCGCTGGCTCTTCGGCTTAGAAACAGAGATGAGCACTGCACCCTAGAGTCGGATACGACTGGCTTTCGAGCAATGGAAACCTTTACCTTTTAGCTCATGGATTATGTTTTGGTTAAGAGAAAAGGCATGAATCTGGGTCAAGAAAAATATAGTTTCTGGAAATAGGAGGCGAGTTGAACTATGTGGATTTTATGGAAAATTTGGGAGGCCCACAGGCAACGGGTGCATGAATGTATTTGTATCGTAGTTGAAATTGTATTAGTATTATATATTGTATTTTTTATTGTTTTAATAATAAAATAAAAATTGAAAATAAAAATAAAACACCCTGCTTACTCCTCTGTAATATGGAGAGGCTATCTTCAGTCTGTCTTGTAGAGTTGTTGCCAATAGTCACAGTGCAAAGCTATGCATGACTGATCAAGAACTCATCCTGCTATGTTCAATGGAGCTTGCTCAGGAGTTTGTATGTGTATAGTTCTAAAGCTTTCTCCACCTTTGTATTTGAACCTGAAATGCAAGGATTGAACTGGAGGCTACTTGAGTGCAGAGAACAAAGATGAGTGTGCTTGTGTTAAATTGCATGCACCCCTGCTATTTATCACAGCTCTCTGCTCCCCACCTCTTCCTCTGTGACCTTCCTTGCATTGAAACGTTAAAGTAGAAATCCAATGGGTCAGAGACCTCCTCTCTTTCCATTTGCAAAGGCACACTGGTCAAGGTCAAGGTTGTCTTTGCTCGAAAGCCAGTCATATCCAACTCTAGAGTTTGGTGCTCACCTCTGTTTATATAGCCAAAGAGGTTTACATCCCTTTCTTTAAAAAAAAAAAGTAGGGCCAGTAAAAACACATCATAATGCTCAGGATCATGATAAGTAAATACCTGCATAAGAATGATGACACCATTGGTGGGGAGCGTTTGTTGATATTAAAGAGCTCCTGTTTTGATTCCAGGGGTTTCTCTCTGGTTCTCCAAGGCTTTATTTGATATTTCAAAAACCCAGGCTTGCTTCTGATGCGCATGACAACATCAGCTGCAATCCATAAACATTTGTGCTGTATAAAATTCGTTAGCCTTTTATTGTGCATGGGGATAAT
Source organism: Bradypodion ventrale (assembly GCA_035047345.1). NCBI lineage: Eukaryota > Metazoa > Chordata > Lepidosauria > Squamata > Chamaeleonidae > Bradypodion > Bradypodion ventrale. The sequence goes on along the minus strand of JAWDJE010000011.1, from coordinate 6,468,239 downwards.
TTTTCTTTTTCAATCCAATGGTGTAATTTTTAGATTGGAAAGTAGAGAAGTAAGTTACAATGACAGATCCTCACCCCCACCCCCAAGACAGCTGTGTTGATATGTACAGGATCTGACTGATAAGCACAGGAAAGGTTGTGCTGAATTAGACCAAAATCACACCATGTACTGCAGTGTCCAATTGGATACACCCAGAAGCAATTGAAGAGGGCACCATACCTGATTTTTGAAGCTAAACAAGGTTAGACATTGGATGGGAGACCATCAAGGGAATACTGAGTGCTTCATTAGAGTACAGACATAGCTCAGTAGTAGGTCCTAAGTGTTACAGAAGGAAAACCCCACATTCAATCCCCAGGATCTTCAAGCAGAGCTGGGAGAGAAATCTGCCTTGAAACACGAGAACTGCCAATAATGGTCTAGATCAGGAGTTCCCAACCTAAGGCCTATGGGCCGAATCCAGCCCATGGCACCATTTCATGTGGCTCCTCACCCCTCCAAGGGCATTCGAGAAACAAAATGGCCACCCCTTTGAAGCTGTTGGGACAAAATGGCCACCCCCATCATGCAGGCAGGGCAAAATGGCCATCTGGCCCTCAAAGCTGACTGAGAGAGCATGACCCCAGCTTGAAAAGGTTGGGAACCCCTGGGCTAGATTGACCAAAGGTCTAAGTAGCTTCTATGTAGTCAAGGTGGGACTCCTCACTTGGCTCTTACAATGGAGGCCACTGTCTCCTTGAACCTTCAAAAACAGTTACTCCTTACCATCAAACCTTTAATTTGACAGTTTCATCAGTGCACAGAATACTGTTTACCTTTCCACCAAACTGTTGCCTATTTATCATCTACTTGCAATTTCTTGCTTTTGAACTGCTAGATTCAAATCAAATCTTTATTACGGTCCAAGACTACCATAGAACAGCAAAGGGAACCGAAGTTAAAATGAGGGTACTAAAATATATCAAGAGTATACTCCATTGTCTAGTATTCAGGTCTTGAACTGCTGACCTGCTGACCTTCCAGTCATCAAGTTCAGCATCTTAACCACTAATCCACCATAGTCCCTCTAAAAGCACACTGACAGTGCTACAAATAAATACAGCAGAGTAAGATTAAAGTTTCTTTGAAGATGTCCTCAGTTGGAGTACAAAAGCACTGACAAGGTATAAAAACAGGGTCTGCATGGATGAAACTCAGGAGATAGACTCCTTTGAACCACGTTAAAGTGGAGTCCCCTGAGAATTGAACTTACAATGTCAGCAGTTTTGGTTGCAGTACAGCAGTCTAACCACTGCACCACCAGGGCTCACTTGGTCATGCAGCACTCGGGTCTCGAACTGCAGACCTGCCAACCTTCCAGTCATCAAATTCAGTGTCTTAACCACTAAGCCACCACTCTCATTAACACAAGAGTAAATAGTCAGTTGGGGATATCTTCAGAAATACCCGGGGATGGGATGGAGGGAACATATTGTAAATGAATGAAGGACTTTGCATTACTGTCTTTCCTAATGAGACTGAAAGTGGCAGATGTAAGAGATTTTATTCAGCCAACAACCTCTTTTTTATGATACGAATAAACTACTCAAACAGATTTAATCCTTCGCTAAATCAGATTATGAGAGGCAGACAAAATCACAACTTTATTCAATATGCCATTTTATCCAGTGTGACTAATGCATTATTTGTACAAACTTAAAGTGGAGCTTTGGGGAGAAAAAAGGCGAAGAAGAAGAAGAAGAGAAATCCTCTAACGAAATAAATCAAACACTCTTTGTTATATAATCTTAGCAGACAGATCCCATTAGGATTCCGCTGTATGTAGCTGTTGGTTAAAATCATTGACCAGTATCCTTATAAATTAATCAGCTGGGCTAATGCTGGGATTGCTGTCAACATTCACTCCTAATCTACATTTGTAATTCACTCTGACTTCCAAAAACCTTCCCCTGAAATACATTTATCAAACTCTCCTATGCTACTGAAAATTCACACAAAAACCAGAAACCCTAGCACATCCTTGGCATGGTCATTCCCTTCTATCTATCGTGAACCTCAGAATTGCTGACATAAACTATAAATTCAACATGAAGCTGCTTTTTTTGCCAAAACAGTTTGGGAAGTCCTTCGTTTGATGAAAGGCATTAATATACTTTGGAGAGCTATTTTGCTCCAAACAGACCCGGTGCGCAATCTGGGGTCCTCCTGGACTCGCGACTCCTGCTCGATGAGCAGGTGGTAGTCATGGCCAGGAGGGCTTTTGCACAACTTCGTGTCATACGCCAGATCAGAACTCCTTGCTCATGGTCACGCATGCTCTGGTGACCTCCAGACCATACCTGTCAACCTTCCCGGTTGCATAGAAGGCGATCTGTGCAGAACCGTTTTGCGCAGGTCCCGTATTTTCCGGAGCCGCGGTTGAAAGGGATGCTCCAGACTGGACTATTGTAATGCACTCTCTACATAGGGCTGCCCTTGATGACCATTCGGAGGCTGCAACTGATCCAGAATGCAGCTGCACGGGTGGTGATGGGGTGCGGGCGTTATGCCCGTGCCACTCCACTGCTTCAGGAACTGCACTGGTTACCAGTGTGCCTCTAGGTGCAATTCAAGGTGCTGGTTTTGACCTTTAAAGCCTTACATGGTAGTGGGCCAGGATACGTAAGAGACCGCATCACCCTGAGAACATCTGCTCATCCCACCAGAGCAGACTGGAGAGGCTCTCTTGTTGTGCCATCCGCTAGAGAGGTTCGCCTCTGTAGCACCCAAAGGAGGGCCTTATCTGTGTCTACTCCGACCCTATGGAACCTCCTGCCAATTGAGTTATGACTCCAGACAGAGTCGCTGCCCTTCAGGAAAGAACTAAAAACCCGGCTGGCAAAGCAGGTGTGGCGCACCGGGGATGTGGTGAGCCCCGCTTGCTGGCTGATATAGCAATATCGCTCCCTCGTTCTTTTAGCTGTTTGGGGTAATTTTTTGTAACATCTTTAGTCTCAAGAAGCTGCCAAGGGGGTACTATCTATCTTTTAAGTATGCCCCACACATAGACCTAGGCCAGAAGTTGAAGTGACATTTCTGATGTAAAACAAAAGTGAAGGAAAGTATTTTAGGGCCTAGAACAGAGCATGGGTAGGGTGTGGGTGTGTGAACTGTGGTTAAATTAAATTCACCAGAAACTTCTTTTCCCATTTTAAAGAGGGGAGGGGGAGGCTCATAGAGTGAGAACTTATGACTTCTAAATGTCTGTGGCATACACCATATCTCCAGACCTCATTTTAGTGGTAAGATTGGGGTTTGGTCTAGGATTAAAGTCAGTATTGGGGGGTGGGTGGATTAGGGATAAGGTTGGAACTGCTTCAATTAAATCGCCTGTCTAGTACAATTTAGTCTCTACAGTGCATAGTTTATTGTGGAGATCAATTAACATGAGATAATCTCAATGTTATTCACAGTTGACAAAAGCCTTAGTTACAAACTCAGATGTTCACTTGACCACAGTCCAACCCTAAACCTGGCATTTATACTTGTCAAATGTATATATTAGAGCAGGGCTTCTCAACCTTTTCTAGCCATGGGCCGGACCGCTCTCCCTCAGACAGCAGAGTGGGCCGGACTGGTGATTCCCACCACCTCAACAGCTGCTGCAAAACGCATCCGCAGCTGTTGGAAATGCATTTACGACAGCTGTAAATGCAGGCGCGGCTGTTTCTGCTGCATCCGGCAGTGGCAGCGACAGCAGCAGGAGCGAGGGCAGTGGGCCACATGCAATGGCATTGTGAGCCAGATCCAGCCCGAGGGCCATAGGTTGCAAACTCCTGTGGTTGACTCAGGAGAATGTTTCCGTTGCAGACAGCACTGTCATGTCTTTCAACTGACAGTCATTGTTTTATCATAAGAAGTTGTCTAAAGTGAGCTTCAAATCCATGCTGACAAGACATTTGTTTTCCGCCTCTGTTTCGCCCCCTCTCTTTAATGCCATCCTTTTATCTCTTGCTATCTACATTAGTCAGTAGATAATTAGGGTCAGAAAGTTCATGGCCAAGAGACACTAGAACAATTTAAAAGACTCTTTTGATTACTAAGCAGCATTAGCCAGCCGTCTTTGAAAAGTAGATGCTTTCAAGTCACTTGGGGGGGAAAATAGGAAATTCTCATCTGCACACTAAAAACGATAGCAATTTTCAAGAGAAACTTTGCTTATATTGACTGAAGCTAACAGTCACAGACCACCGACTGCTGCTTGAGGAAAAGGGGGTTCGCTGTCGTGTCTGATGGGATATCCAGAAACAAGATATGTTAGAACTGGTAAAAATTCCTTCAAGAAGAGTGGAATAAGGTAAAGGTAAAGGTTTCTCTTGCTTGAAAGCCAGTCGTATCCGACTCTAGGGTGCAGTGCTCATCTCCGTTTCAAAGCCGAAGAGCCAGCGCTGTCTGCTGCTGCAGACCTTTCCGTGGTCACGTGGCAGGACTAGACACCAGAGCGCACGGAACGCTGTTACCTTCCCACCAAAGTGGTCCCTATTTATCTACTTGCAATTTCTTGCTTTTGAACTGCTAGGTTGGCAGGAGCCTGGGACAAAGACGGGAGCTCATTCCGTCCTGCAGTACTCGGGAATCGAACTGCTGACCCTCCGCCTCCCAGTCCGCGTGTTAGCCACTTGAGCCACTGCAGTCCTTGCAATGGAATAAAGAAATATGGAATATAGCATTGAATGACAAGCTGACATGTGAACTAAAAATAAAAAAGGGGACGATAAAGAATAATGATCTTTCACTGATCTGGGGAGACTGTCTTCAAAAAGTCTAAAGGTTTCAAACCTGGTCAAGAAAGTATTGGTTTTTGAAAATAGGGATAGGTACATTAACTCAAAATTGAGAACTGAGATTTATGGAACAGAATAAAAAAATCCCAAGGGTGGAGGGTGCACGTTAATTGTCAAATGTACTTGTTGTTTATTTGTTTTTATAACATAAACAAAGATGAATAATGCACACTTTGTATTAAGCTAATATTGATGTATTTTGCTATGCTTTTTTCTTTTTGTATATGTGTACTGTTTTTGTTTTTTCTTTTTCTTTATACGTTTGAAAAGTAAAGAATTTGTAAAATAAGCAGTACAGTATGTGGTTGGGTGGAGCAAAACAGGCATACCAAAGGAAAGTCATGGAATCCATGTTCTAGAATGGTTCAAAGGTAGTTTCAGACATGCAAAGACTTCAGAGGGACCACACAGAGCCATGTAGGTCAGTGGTGGCCAACCCTGGCACTCCAGGTCTTCTTGAGTCGGCTGGTGCCAAGTAGGGCATGACAGAAATCAAATAAATAAATAAATAAACTTTGATTCTCAGAAACCCTGATCAGCAGGAGTCCTGATTTGGTCTTCTGGGAATTGAAGTCCAAGAACACCTGGAGTGCCAAGGTTGGCCACCACTGATGTTTTAATTGTGGTTACCACAAAACTGTCAGAAAAACTGTCAGTTCTTAATTTGTAATTACAACATTTAGGGGTGATATTTTTGTAACCCCAGCCCAAGATTCTCCAAGCAAACTTCTGGAGCTGGGAAAGGAGAAGGCAACAGAGAGGTTTTTTAAAGTGGCTAACTATAACAGACTTTTGGCTCTGGACTGAGGTTAGGACTGAGTGAACGGACATTTATATGCTGGTTTATTTATCCATTCATCCTGCCTTTCTCCCTTTCGGGACCCAAGGTGCTTATAGTATAAGTTTAAGAAACAGATTTGGCTAAAACAACACCACAGGCTGCAACACCGAAGCAGAATTAAACAAGCTGTCAGATTAAAACAAAACCATGCTTAATACATTTTAGAAAGCCGTTTAAGAGAAACAGCAAGAATGCCAACAACAGCACTTGCCACGAAAAGGTCTTGATCAGTGGCCAAATGTCTTCATCTGCCAGCCTGTCCTTGGAGGCCATTGAGTGGTTCTAATGCTCAACGGGGCCTGGTGGATCCGGTGTCAGGGGGGCCACGGGAATCTGTTCCAGGTTTCAGCCTAGACTTTCAAAGGAGCTGTCCAAAGTGCTGAACCTTCAATAGGCCCTTTGGAAGTTCACTGAGGCTATAGCTCTCAGCTGCCCCTACTCAGGACTCATGTTTACTGTGGCATAAATATTAGACTGGGACCATATCAGAGTATGTTGTTCGTTGTAATGTTTTACTGCCATCATTGTTTTCATCATAGAGGTTGCAGATTTCACTATTGCCATATGGCATCATGGCATATGAGACGCCCTAAATTGTTTAAACAAATGCAGTAGACCCTCGCATAACGACGTTACAGTTAACCCTCACATAACAACATGTTCGGAGAGCATCATTTTCGCTTAACAATGCATCGTTATGCACCACGTGTTCCCCTTGACATTTTCACAGCACTTGCTTTTCCTTCTTTGGCGTAGTGGTTAAACTGTGGAATGCAGCCAGAAACTGCGGACATTGGGAGCTCGACCCTGAAGGGACTCAAGGTTTTTCAGACTGCCATCCTCCCAAGGTCAGTAAAATGAGGACCCAGCATGTTAGGGGCCATAATGCTAATTACCATGTGCACTGCCCAGAGAGTGCATTAAGCCCTATGGGGCAGTAAGGTAAAGGTTGCTCTTGCTCGAAAGCCAGCTGTATCCGACTCTAGGGTTGGGTGCTCATTGCCCATTTAGGCCATGGTTCCCAACATGGGGCACACGCCCCACAGCGGGGAAATTTGATTTTTAAGGGGGGGGGGCAATTTGATAATGAGTTAACAACAATGAATGGCCTTTTACACTTTCTCCACATTATTAGGAGTTCACTTTTTGAATTATATGTCACCAGGCGGTGGGGGTGGGGTATCAGGATTTTACAGAAGCTTAGGTGGGTTATGGTCACAAAGTGGTTGTGAACCACTGGCTTAAAGCCCAAGAGCCAGCATTGTCTGCACCTGCCAATGTTTCCATGGACATTTGGCAGGCAGAATTCTGTTTACCTTTCCCACCGAAGCGGTACCTATTTATCTACTTGCAATTTCTTGCTAGGTTGGCAGGAGCTGGGACCGCATGAGGCAGTATGTAAGTTTAACTGCTATTGTTATTTTTCTCTCTTTTACATTCTCAAAGTACTCATTAGAAGAATCATGTATGTTACATTGGCTTTGTCTTTTCAACTCCTCAGCCGCTCACAAGGATGAGTATCTACATAGCAGCCGGTCCTACTCTTTCTTTATGCAATTCTTTACAGTCCCGTGTACAAGGAGGAAGAATTTAGTACTTTATGGTGTAGCCAATTGCACAGTTTAGCCCCTGCCTTCCCAATCTCCCCCACCTCCAAAACTGTACATTTTGCCTTCTACTTGGCTGCTTATTTTGACATAACTTAATCCCTCATCCACATACCAGAAGCTGGGTATATCATGTCTTTACATTGCAAAGCAGAGGAGGGGTGGGGGAATCCAGAAGGGAACTGAAAATGTTTCTAAATAATTTCTTTAGGGGAATCCATAATACAAATCCCAAACATAAACACACTTAAACTTTCTAAGAGACAACAGAAGGGCGAAAGCAGTGGTTTATTTTTATTTTGTTGCTGCTAGCACTTATTGCATTAAGATTTCAATTATCTTCCAAACTCCCACCTCAAAACGTGGAGCTCTCTCTACTCCGTGAATGTATAAAGAAAAATACATTCCTATTGGGGAAAGGAGAAGGTTTTTTAAAATAATAATAATAATAATAAGCTACTTGGAATCTTGGGTCATGGTAGCTTAGTGGTTAAGATGCTGCGCTTGATGCCAGGAAGGATGGCAGGTTAGCAGTTCAAGACCCGAGTGCTGCACAATGGCGTGAGCTTACATCGTCTGTCCCAGCTAACAGTTCAAAAGCAAGAAATTGCAAGTGGATAAATTGCAAGTAACATCGTTCCGTGCACACCTATGTCTAGTCATGCCTGCCACGTGTCCATGGAAACATCTGCAGACACAGACAATGCTGGTCCTTTGGATATAATCAGAGATGAGCACTGAACGCTAGAGTCAGATACAACTGGCTTTCAAGCAAGGGCAACCTTTACCTTGACGTAGAAAACCCTAGAAAAGGTCACCATCAGTCAGAACTGGCTTGATGGCAAACAATTATTATTATTAAGGCCAAAAGAACAAAGATAAAGAGGCTGTGTTGCCCGTCATCTCAGTCTGCTAATGGGTCCACTTTAGATTTTAGCATCTCAGTTTCCGCTCTAGGCTTTTGTCCAGCTTTTTCGGGCTAAGATCTCCCAAGAAATCTGAAGCCAATGGTTCATTTTCAAAAATGCTCAGTGAAAGAATATTACATTTTTTCCCATCCTTGATGAAAAACAGAGTCTTTACACATCATGGTGTCTTTCTGAAAAGGTAGCTGGTTGATGGGTGGGGGGAATATTCTGACCTAGGAGGAAAAATACTGGCTCCTTTTTATTTTGTCATCAACAGTATAAGGAGGGAAAGGTTTTAAAAAGGGGGAAGACTATAAAAAAATATACTAAGTGCAAAAATGTGTCTTGCAACATTGCTGCGTCAAACATCTCTGCGTCAGATGTACATTTGTGCAAATTGGATTGCAAAAATGCTCAAAAACTTGTCTGAATTTTGTCCAGCAGGGCAAGACATTTGAATTTCTTTTTCTTTGTTTCCACCTGTGAAAACAAGACAAGATTTGCTTCTCTACTCATCGGTTTCTGTTCTCAGTAGGGAACTTGGATGCAGTGCAAAAGACCGCCAGACCTAGTTCAAATCTTTCCTCAACCATGAAGCTCGGTAGAAATGCTTAGGTCTGTGAATTTCTCAGCCTTCCTTACTGTACTTGACAGGGGTCCTGGTGGTGATAAAATGGTAAACAGACCTCCATTTTTACCCTGAACTCCACTCATCATGACTATGTTGAATCAGGACTCAAGCAATTATGGTTCTAGTCCTCACCGACCCATGAAAGTCATTGATACTGTCTATCAACATGGCCCACCTCACCAGTTTGTTATGTGGAAAAAGCAAGGAGCAAAACAAGTTTGTGGAGTTCCTTTTCAGCAGAGAATAGGAGTACACAGAAAGAGCCTCCTCGAAGGTTGGGGTATTTTTGAACCACTGCCCGATGTACCTTGTTGTGTTGGCTAATCTTTCTCACGCTAATTCAGGCAGCTTGAAGTCTGCGCTAGACACGAACGAAGAAGCAGAAGCAGAGCATAGGCAGGGCATAACCTTAGTGCCTAAATAAATGAAATATCCAATAAATGTATGTATATTTAGAGAGATCTGTGAGCGGTTACTCCACCCCTGCCATTAGTTATTCATCCAACAGATTTCACTGTTTGACCTGATTTTCCCCCTCTTAAATCAGAGATTCAGCTACTTAACAAGAGATAATGCAAACTTCTCATAAATATGCACAGTTAAATATAAATGGATCACCAGATGCCCCTACCAAGAAGTGTGTACATCTTATAGTACATCTGTAGGGCATTTGCAGTGTTTGCACATCGTGGGTACACCCTAATATGCAGCATGTTACAAACACCTCCACCATCACTTCTTTCCTTTCTTCTTTCCTATTCTTGTCATCCAGTCTCCAACCATAACTATATTTCTGCATCTAAGCAGTTTGGAAGTGGGAGAAACTATTCTGCTCATGCCAACAAAATAAGGTATAGTACAGTATACACTTCTGGAATCGTGAGGAGGGATCTTAATGAAGATGATGAAGTCCTGTGAACTCTCACGGTCTGCTTATTTCCAAAGAGTAGAAACCAACTCAATGACAATCTCATAATTAGAATCAGGGCTTCCTTGATGTTCCTTGATTTTCCTTCCCACTTGCCTACCCAAGGACGTAAAGTTATAAATGAACTTGCTTTTGCTCCATGACCAGTCACTGGGAAATAAGCTTAGTGGTTAAGATGCTGAACTTGATGAGTTGGAAGGTTGGCAGGTCAGCAGTTTGAGACCCAAGTGCTGTACGACAGTGTGAGCTTCCATCTCTGTCCCAGCTTCTGCCTACCTAGCAGTTCAAAAGCAAAGAATTGCAAGTATATAAATAAGTACCACTTCGGTGGGAAGGTAAACAGCATTTTGTGCACTCTAGACATGCCTCTACATGGAAAAGTCTGCAGACACAGACAACGCTGGCTCTTTGGCTATAAATGCATATGACCCTAGAGCAGTGATGGGCAGTCTTGACCCTCCAGCTGTTCTTGAACTTCAATTCCCAGAAACCCTGACCAGCTGGTGTGTTGACTTGGGCTTCTGGGAATTGAAGTCCAAGAACAGCTGGAGGGCCAAGACTGCCCATCTCTACCCTAGAGTCAGATACCACTGGCTTTTGACAAGAGCGACCTTTACCTTCACTATATTTATAATAGCTCTGAAGTAAGTTTGGAAGGACAACTTTTTATCACCTTCTAACTGAGAAGCTGGTTCCTAGTCTCTTTTCCCCCTAAAGTAACCAGTGTGTTGTAGTCATGGCTAAAATATCAGTTTGGGCCTCTGTGAATCTTGGATGATCTTTCATTTCCCCAGATATTTTAGATTTTCAGTGCCAGAAGTACTACAAAGCCCAGAAGTGTTATATAGATTACCCTGAGTTTCTGGAGTGTAAAACCAATACAATGAATAAATAGATACAGCGGTGGGATTTTTTTTACTACCTACTCTGTGGGCATAGTATGGTAGGCATGGCCAGGGGGAAAGCCCTGCATTGCATAGGAACTAGGACTACTTTATTTCAAAACTTGGATAGGCAGGACCAGCCAGAATTTCTGCTACCGGTTCAGGCAAACTGGGGCGAACCTGCTGAATCCCACCACTGAATAGATATTATGTTGGATTTCATTCAATAACATTGCACAACAATGGTTTTGCTACTGGGAATAACACGTGATTTACATGATATTAAGTGTGCTGATTCCAAATCTGAACTCAGATTTTGCCTGTCACGTACAGATTTTAAGGTGTGCTATAGCTGTTCAAATGGTTGGTCATTGGATAATGTATTTTTACATGGGAACATTATAACAGTTGAAGCTACCACTGAGCCTGCTGCTGCCTCAGCTGAATCACATCCCCTGGTGGCATGCATGTTCTAGCAGCAGCTGGGCAAGTCTGTGCAAGTCAGTGAGCTGACGTCAGAAATAGGTATATAAGGCGAGATGGACCAAGGGCTTGTCTCTAGTGTGAAACCATCTTATTGGATAGTACAGCTAGGCCATAGTGAGTCTGTTTTTAACTAAAGATGAATAGGCACAGTTGTCTTAATAAACCGGAAAATTTTAGCTACATTTGTGGGAAATATATCCCATATGATCAATTCAAGATCCTAACCAAGAGGGTGAGATTTGCTAACTTATGATCCTTATGTCCCAAGCAGAATTGGACTTCAGATTCGAAACCATTTATTTTGACAACTATTTATATTATTGCAGCTCTTAATTATACAAATGTTATGCATTAACATCAAGGCGCATCACTTTTTGCAGAGTAAAACAACGATGGAAGAAACAAAGCTAAACCTTTAGTTTTCTGTCCCAAGCAGACTGCAATATACATTATCCAAAAGAAAATATTTACAATACATATCACACTTTACAAGATCTTCCACTCTCTTTGATAACTCGGCATATATCTGCTAAAATGCATAGCCGAAGTTGAGCTATTTATTTATTTTTGATCCCAGAGACACCTTCTTCCAGGTTACATCCAACTCTTAATACTCTAAGGTAAAAGGAAGAGATTGGCACAAATTCATGAAGGCATGGCAGCAACCTTGCTATTTGACAGGTTCATGGGTGTCTAAATGAAAATGCAGAAACTAACACTTGACAACACAACTCAGACCTGTAGGCATTAGTCAAATAAAACTTCAGCCTTTTGCACTGGTTTACTTGGGAGTCAATCCTACCAATGGCCACAAAATAAGCAATAGATTACGATCGATCGGCTGGCAGGTTTAAAAGCAAAGTGAAACAGGGTGACTGTTTTGCGCACATTTTTACAATCCTATCATGCGTCTGGAATCCAGCTAGTTAATTCACAAGAGAAACAGAGAGGTGTGTGCCATATGCAGCTGCATTATATACAACCTGGAAAAGCAGGGGTTTGTTTTTTTAAAAAAATAAAGTTTAAAGGGTTATGTGAGATTATAGGAGCATGTGGTTTGGTCAAGACAGCCCAAGCTGGGTGTCACTTTGATTTGTAAGCAGAGAGGCAAATTCTTCTCACCAAATGAAGTTGTGATCTTGCGGTTATAAACACAACCTCAAACAGATCCCTGTGTGTACATAGACCCATACCCATCAAATCTGAGTGTTTGCTTATTACAGTACACAAACCAAGGAATTTATGGAGATTTCCCCCATGCTGAGGAACACAGAGGGCTGGAAGGAATAAAAAATTCCCAAAGACCCCAGATGGACCAAGAGCCTTTTTTAAAAACAAGAAGACCTGGAGAAAGCCAGCTAATCTTGGAACAATAAAGTAGTAGAGGAGGAGGAGGACCGAAAAATATAAGAAAAGCGGGGGGAGATACAATATGTCAACAATTTCCCTTTTCCTGGAATACATTGTGTCAATATTCAACATGCTATATCTATCTATCTATCTATCTATCTATCTATCTATATATATATATATATATTCCCAGCCAGCCATAGACTTATAATCACAATTACAGACTTATAAACACAATATATATTTTTTTCTTTATGACACCTCTATGCTCAGTTGCAACAGCTTCTGTTAAATTAATGATGTTACTCACACCATAAATTAGGCAAATTGTATGCAAATACTGTTTAAGTAGCAATACAGCAGTTATCAGCTGCCTGCAAAAATAAATTAGTTTGGCAGGGTAAAGATACTGTGGAGCAGCATATTTAATTGAGCACTAATTTTATTGTGATTATTACTTTTAAGTAACAACAGCGTGGCTATTAAGCGACATAATGCGATGGTTTACACGGGGCTGATAAAGCACTCCACATGATCCACGGCGGCTGTTTGCAGATTAATATTGATATAGAGTAATTTACGGTCCCCGGGACTGACTCTCAACGGCTGTGTAATTTTAAAAAATAATAATAAAGTAAAATATGACAGTCATTTGGAATTTTCCAAGGCAACGACGGTGCGTTAGACCATACAACGGCGATTCACTTAATCCACAATCTTTATTATTTCATTTGTCATTTAACGTCCTAACATATCAAACAAGGGTCCCTTTAGGAAACTTAACAGTATTTCACCTACATCTTCACGGCTGGCAAAATACGACCAATTTATTTCCACACTGCAATTTATTTCCTTTATATGTTCTTCGACCTTGTTAGCAAACTGTAGACTAACAGACGCAATCTGGTTAGCACTTAATATTACTAATCCCCTTCCCCATCCCCCATCCCCAAGTTCTTACCACAAAACACATATTTTAAAAAACTCACTTATTAGCATGGCAAAGTGAAATACCGGACTGGTTCAGACACAGGGAACCAAGACCCCAAATATTTATGGGCAACAGTTCATTGCTTGTTTCTTGAGTTAAATACCAAATCAAATCACAACTTCTGTGCTATTCCTGCTGGACAAACATCAAGGGCTCCCCCCCCCCACCCCAGCCCCATTTAAACAAAAACCTAAATGCAAAACTGAACATTTGGAAGGAATGATGAGAGATATTCTCATATTTTTGTGGGGTGAAAAGCACAATTTTCTTCCCAAACCCATCATGCCTTTTCCCCGTGTGCAAGTCCAGAACCTTCCGAAATGAAAGCAAATCATGAAATACAGTGAATAACAAGGACATCCCCAAACCTGCTTAGGATGACAGGTAAAAGGGATTTTTTAAAAAATAAAAGCAAAAAAATACAACTCCCACACTTAAGGCTAAGGAAGGTGGAAAAGCGGAGACTGTGACAGTTTTTGAATTAAAGTGAGTTTTGGCTCCCCGATTTCAGAAAGCCAAAATGTAAAGGGCTGGATGCATCCAGGATGGGGGAAAAAAGAGGATGTTTTGGCTAATTCCTGCCTCTACATCCAAAGTTGTTGTTGTTGTTGTTGTTGTTTTTGGGGGGGTTGAGGGGGGGAAGGAAAGGGAAGCTATTACTGTTTCGGCTGTCAAGGTGCCCAAAGGTGATCAGCCTGGAACTTCAACTGTGGGTTCGAGATAGTGGTGGACCACAAAGCCCTAGTGTGAGTATGGGGTGGGGGGTGGGTGGCCGAAGGTTAGGGGAAACCCCACTCCTCTTCTCAAACCTTGTGTGTGGGAGGGAGAGGGGAGAGTTGTCAGGGGATGGGACCAGCAAGGAAGCCAGACAGACGGCTACGATGAGTCGAAGGACCGGCTTCCCAACTTAGATGGAGCATCCTCTGACTTAGGGGCGCCTCCCTGTGTGGCGCACGATCCCGGGGGTGGTTGTGTGTGTGTGTGTGTGTTCCGATCCTGCCGTCCAGCTCGCGCAAGGAGCACCTCTTTGCCAAGGGCAGGCAACCCTCTTTTTTTTGGGGGGGGGGGGCAGCCGGAGGAGAGGCAACAAAAGGCTGTTTTTGTGATGGGGGGGGGGAATAAAATAAATTGAAATTAAATAAAGGAAATTGATGGAGAGAGGGGCGTTGTGGGGTGCAAGGGGGGGCGAGGTAGGGATTGGTGGGGGGGGAGGGAGGGAGGATCGCGCTTCTTACCAGGGCTGGTCCAGATCCCAGTCTCGGAAGAAGTCGAATAGATCCATCGCGCTGGAGGCACCGGCGGAGGCGGCCGAGCGCTCAGCTCCGGGTAGGGCGGGTGGCCCCTGGGCGAGCCGCTTGCCTCCGTCCTGCCTTCTTCCTCCCTCCTCCTCTTCCTCCTCCTCCCCGGGTCCGCCTCACCCCCCCCCCCCGCCCGGCTTAGGAGGAGGCGTCTCCCCCCCGGCGGCTGGCGGAGACACGCATCGGGGAGGAGCGGCGGGGCCGGTGGTGGTGGGCCAAGGCACCGGGAGGGAGGGAGGGAGGCGAGAGGCAGCCTCCGCCGCCGCCGCCTCTGCAGTCCCGACTCCGCGCTCGCCTCCCCCGGCTGCCTTAGCCTCAGCCGCGCCGGCAGCAGGGGAGGAGCGAGCCCGTGCCCGCCCGTTAGGAGCCGCCGGAACCTCTTGGCTGCCGCTGCTTGGCCCCCGGGCGCCGCGGAGCGTTCACACGTGCGCGCAGCAGGCAGGCAAAGAGCGCCACACAGCAGCAGCCGGAGAGACACCGACACGTCTCGACCGCCCCGGAGGTGGGGCTTCTTCGCGGGGTGGGGGTGGGGTGGGGGGGAGAGACGCTGGGGGCTTGCTGAGCGGCAGGTGGGCAGGTCAGCAGTTCCAGACCCGACACACACACACACACACACACCCCGTAGCCTGGACTGTCCCGGCTCCTGCCCAACCTCGCAGTTTGCAAGGAGATCAATAGGGACCGCTTGGGCGGGGAAGGTAACAGCGCTCCGTGCGCGCAGGGCCGGTGTGTGTGTGTGTCTAGTCATGCTCCTGCCAACCTAGCAGTTCGAAAGCAAGAAATTGCAAGTAGATAAATAGGGACCACTTCGGTGGGAAGGTAACAGCGTTCCGTGCACTCTGGTGCCTAGTCATGCCTGCCACATGACCACGAAAACGTCTGCAGAAGCCGACAGCGCTGGCTCTTTGGCTTTGAAACAGAGATGAGCACTGAACCCTAGAGTCGGATACGACTGGCTGTCGAGCAAGGGAAACCTTTACCTTTACGAGACGCAGGCAGCGCTGGCTCCTTGGCTGAAAACGGAGATGAGCACTGCCCCCCTAGAGTCGGGTACGGCTGGCTTTTCGAGCAAGGGAGACCTTGACTGCCCCCCACAGCGCTTGGTGCACTCACGAATGAAATTAACTAGCATTTTGGCCCCCAACATGCTGGGTACTCATTTCACCGCTCTCCGAAGGATGGGAGGCTGAGTCAACCTGGACGTCCGTCAGGATCGAACGCACAACGTTTTGGCTGCAGTACAGCAGTTTAACCGCTGGTGACAAGGGCTCTCCTCCTCGCCCGGGCGAGGCAAGGCGAAGGAGGAGCCGAGAGCGCCTCTTTCTGGTGGCCAAGTCCACACGCAGCTCCCAGTTCGCCCGGGAGACTGGTGGGGGCCGTGATTCGGGGGGGGGGGGGTGTTCGCGGCGTTCCCACGTTCCCCAGACGCGTGTCTCCGAGTTTTCAAGATCTCGGATCTCTTCCGTTCGAGGAGATTCAAGAGAAAAACCTTCTAGAGCGCCCCCTTTCAGGCAACCTTGTGGCTAGCTCCCCTGGGTTCACACGTGCGCCAGACACCCGTGTCCGTTGCATATCAGTGCGCGCCCACACGTACCAGCCTTCTCGCTAAAACCAATATATTCTGTGAGTGACAAATGAAAAAAGGAAGCGAAGGACACTTGGACTAGAAACTAACCTAACCAGCTTCTGGGCCATTGCGTATCAGGTTCACACGTGCACTGTGTGCCCCAGGTGTGCCTTTCTACTAAGCAAAGAGAATGGCACTCAGTGCCCCTACGAGGCCTCCAGGGAGCTGTTAGGGCACAAATCCGAAACAAATTTAGCTAAGGTGAGAACAGAGGTTGGGGGGTTGAGTTTAGGATTGAGGTGGCCTGGGTTCAAACCTTCCTCCCTGGATCAAAACCTCAGATTAGTCCTCCTCCTCTTTCAGCCTGACCTACCTCCTAGGACCGTTGTGAGGGCTGAATGGAGAAGAAGTGAGGCAGGGCTGCCCCCCTGAGCTCGGTGGAAGAAAGACAGTAGAAAAACTGGAAATACATAGCAAATAAATCAAGAGTAGGTTGCCATTCGTAGCTGTCATGGCCTTTCTTTGGAGTAGGTATGGGTGGCTAATTTGAATTGTTTAGAGATGGCTGCGGAGCCAGAGGTTAGGAGTTCAATACTGCAATGTGCCTTTTGGACCTAGGTAGCCTTGGGCAAACTGCACAGGCCCAGGGCTCCCCCTAGTGGAAGGGAATGGCAAACCATTTTTTCTGTATTCCCTACCTAGTAAAGGTAAAGGTCACCCTTGCTCGAAAGCCAGTCGCATCCGACTCTAGGGTTCAGGGCTCATCTCTGTTTCAAAGCCGAAGAGCTGTCTGTTTTTGCAGACCTTTCCGTCGTCATGTGGCATGCATGACTAGACACCGGAGCACACGGATCACTGTTTGCCTTGCCACCAAAGTGGTCCCTATTTATCTAATTGCAATTTCTTGCTTTCCAACTGCTAGGAATACACAAACCCGGAAAGGTTTGTCTTAAGTCAGAATTGACTTGATGGAACCGAATTATAATAATAATAATAAAATCTATCATTAGATTCTCAGCTAAACGCTGGTATTAAATGAACAGTTCAAGACCTAACCCAGAACTTAAGAACTGTTACGGTAATAAAAATAATAATTTCATGTCAGAAACTCCACTCAAGGAATACCCAAATGAGGTTTCTTTCATGTCCCCAAGAGCTGGGACAGAGATGGGTGCTCAATCCATCATGCAGTACCCGGGTCTCAAACTGCCAAGTTTCCAGTCTTCTAGCTAACAAAGCGAGCTGATGATGATGATGATAGTTTTCTGTCAAGACAATTCTGACTTATGGTGACCCTTCCCAGGGTTTTCTAGATGGACAGTCCTCAGAAGAGGTTTTTCATTCCCTTCTTCTGGAAGGTGCCCTGGGAGTGTGCAGCTTGCCCAAGGCTACCTAGGTTGGCTCTTCTACATAGGTTGGCTCGAATTCCCAACATTTGGCTCCTCATTAGAAATCTGATGGTTAGTAGAGGTATAAAGAAAAAAAATCAAATGTCTCATTTACAGTCGAAGGATGCTATCCCAATGGTTTTCAGGTAAAGAACCCATCTATGTTCAAGACGAAGACCACAAACACTTCTTCCCCTAGTGTGGTCAACGCAAGATTCTCTAGCCGCCTTTCAACCTCTTTGTGAATTTAACCCTGCTCAGAGAACAATAACAAAGGACAGGATCTCTGTTCTGGGGGGTGTGGGGGTCACCTGAAACAAAATATTCTATGCTTCTGCCTTACTAATCTATGTATGAGGTGGTAATCATAGTTTAAACTGTTTTGTGCAATCACAAACCTGTACAAAAGTCAGTTTTGCAATGGGGCAAATCCTTTCCAAGTGCAAACAAATGCCCTCTTGATGTTTCCTGGAGAAAAATGAACCTGGCTATATCACAACCTGGCTGTTACATTCCCAAGGTTAGAATGTTTCTGCCATTGTGGCAGAAATATTGGGTCTTCATTGATTCAGCAAAATGCATGAAACTGAGGCTGGCCTACTTTGGGCACATCTGGACAAGGCAGTTACTCTGGGAAAGGTTGAATGCAGCAGGAAAATAGGAAGGTTAAACATGAGGTGGCTTGGCTCTTATCAGCAGGTGTGATGAATTGGGCTTCTGGGCATTGAAGTCCAAGAACACCTTGCGTGCCAAGGTTGGCCACCACTGCCCTAAGGGAAGATGCAGGCTTGGGTTTGCAAGTGTTGAGCAGGGTTGTTGAAGACTTCCTCATAAGATTGCTATAAGCTGGTGATGACTTCAAGGCACGTAACAACTGCACTGGAAGCCAAGTCTTTGATGAAAAGTTAAAGCACCCTTGCAGATAAAACCTTGTCTTGCCATTTGCATCAGGGTGAGAATTTCATCTGAGATGAGTCTCCAATGAGGTGAGAATGAGATCCACTTCTTCTTTCATGTCCCGATCAAACCCTGGACTGCCAAAACGAAGCCACCTTCTTGGCTTTGTCATTGGCCAAACTCAAGTCCTCATTGTTGCATGTTTCTGGCACAAATCGGCGGATCAGTAAATGAGACGGATTCCGTCTCTCTCCACATTCACACAGCGTGTTGTTGTCCACCAACAGCCCTCCACTTGAGTATGTTGGTCGTGTATTTAGGCACTCCAGCCCTCAGCCTATTCAGGGTCCTCCAAGTGACATAGAAGAGGTCGAGTTCTTCAATTATATCCTCCAAATGTTGTTAGGGAACAACATTAGAGAAGGAGAAGCTTTTGGGAGGATTGGATGATCTTCTGGACTAGAACATTCAGCTAGGAGTTCATAGTAGTTAGATACCAAGGTTTCTCCTGCTCGAAAGCCAGTCATATCCGACTCTAGGGTTCAGTGCTCATAGATTTGCTATCATTATTTCCCACAAAACCAGGACAGAAGTATACTTGACAAAAAATGGGTGGGTTATCTACAAAATAGCCTTTTGTAAAACAAACATAGTATAATGACAACTATAAAACACTTTCACATTAAATATATCAATATATAAATGATTTTATTTACAACAGTTAATTCTTACTGTAAGATAATCTGTTGTACTTCTGAGAAGTTGCGTCGCGGTCAATCCTTAACGTCCTCAGTTCCAGGAAACACACTGGTCATGCTTATCGGGTGGTGGTGTGAGGCAAGGATGTTAAGATTTGTCTCCTGGTATACTCTAACTCCAATGTGTCACGAAATCGCTCGTTTGATGGTGAGAATTCAAATTTATTGTAATGGTGTGTTATGATACACAATCAGTAAGTTTTAAAAATCCGGGACTTTAACATGATTTTCATTGAACTGGCTAGGACAATTTTTCTGACCATGAATCCGGGACAATCCTGGTTTTCCGGGACGTATGGCAACCCTAACTGCTCATCTCCATTTCAAAGCCAAAGAGCCAGCATTGTCTGCTTCTGCAGATGTTTCCATCACTATGTGGCAGACATGACTAGACACCGGAGCGCACTGAATGCTGTTTCCTTTCCCACCGAAGTGGTTCCTATTTATCTACTTGCAATTTCTTGCTTTCGAACTGCTAGGTTGGCAGGAGCTGGGACAAAGATGGGCGCTCATTCCATCCTGCAGTACTTGGGAATCGAACTGCTGATCTCCCGCCTTCCAGTCAGCATCTTAGCCACTTGAGCCAAAAAGAGGATATATATTATCAACTGGTGTAGGTTTGGGGCATCCTGTCACTATGTGCATTGTTTCATTAACATGTTTAATGGTGTGTCACAGAGAGTGGGGTGGGGTGGACACAACAGGGATCCCAAAATAAAGGGTTTGGGATGGGGGGGGCACAATAGAGATCCCCAAATATAGCCGTTTGTTTTCCTCTTTAAGGTCTGAATGAGCAAGAAGGCAAAGAATTGTTTATCAGAAGGAATTTTCTCAGGAAGCCTAGGTGGATTCCCAGAATCCCAAACATCTGGAGGACAATGTAGGTTTCCTCTTCCCAAATGTACTTTTTTTATAAAAAATTTTAACATTTTTATTTCTTGCAAATAAACAACATAAACAAACATAAAACACATAGAACAAATTGTAAGACAGAGCCGACTATGGCAAGGGATTCATACATTAAACTTTTTCAAACTTATTTGATTGCAATATGCTTCTGTATTTATTTGTCTTCATTTTTTTTAAAAAATTAACACACAAAGAATGAAAACAAAACAAAAAAGCTCCACCCCAATCCATAGCCTAATTATAGCAAAGGTACGGATTTTGGAATTTATCAGTGTCATTGGTGTTAACAAGCTCTGTTTTATGTTATTAATCAATGTTTTGTTGTTAATCATCTGCTCCTGCTACTTCTTTGCTCTGAGTCACTTTTCTGCTGGAAAGGCAAGGTATAAATTAGTCTGTATTTTAATTAATTACATGGCATTACATTATAGTGTTTTCTATGAACCGCATAAGTAGTAAAACAGGTTCTACAAAAGCATTGTTAGCAATAAGCTTGAGGACCAGCATACAATGAAAAAAGTCAACCGCTCAGTTGTGGAGCTGGGGTTTTGTCAAGAATGTCCTTGATTTTATGGTGGCATTTGAAAGTAAGTCTACGGGACTCTAGGCCCAGGAGACTGTGGTGGCTTAGTGGTTAAGATGCTGAACTTGATGACTGGAAGGTTGGGAATTCAGCAGTTCGATTCCCGAGGACTGCAGGATGGAATGAGCTCCCGCCTTTGTCCCAGCTCCTGCCAACCTAGCAGTTCGAAAGCAAGAAATTGCAAGTAGATAAATAGGTACCATTTTGATGGGAAGTTAAACAGCCTTCCGTGCACTCCGATGTCTAGTCATGCCTGCCATATATCCATGGAAATGTCTGCAAATGCAGACAGTGTTGGCTCTTTGGCTATAAACAGAGAGGAGCACTGAACCCTAGAGTTGGATACGACTGGCTTTCAGGCAAGGGTGACCTTTACCATTACTCTCCTGTCTAGAAATATTAGTGAGAAGATGATTCTCAACATAGACGAGTAAATGCCATAGATTTCAATTCCCTGAGTCCATGATAGATGGTCCACCTAGCTTTGGATTCCAGAAGATGAGATCCAAAACATCTGGAAGACCTAAGACAGAGAAGTAGCATAGTAGAGAATATGAGAATAGCTGGACCACAGCCTGGAAGATGGGTGGTTGGAGACTAAAACTCCTATGATCCACAGACAATATGGCTAGTGGTATTGCTGGTTGGGGGATTCCAAGTTTAGAGATGGGCCAGTGATCTTTAGATTTTTGTTTGCCAAGTGTCTACCACTGACATATTTTTGGCCAATTTTACAGTATTTTAGGGAGTTTGTGGGACACACACACACACACACACACACACACACACACACACACACACACACACACACACACACACCTATAAAAGGGTCACCTGTTCTTTCATTTTCTATATAAAATAACGTCTACAGTCTGTATTTCTGGGTAATCAAATGACTGGCTCCCCCTCCCTCTGACTTCATATCTAATTTATTTTTTTCACTCACCACTGTGTAAACATCAGTAAAACAAGAAAATAAATCTTCTTATGTAATGTGTAGCACATGATTTAATCCATGGTTTAGTAATGTAAATGTTGAGATAAGCCTGATGTTAAACACAAGTTGACTCAATACTCTGTACCAAGAAAGAGCACAGTGTTCAGGCAAATGTAAAATTAAACTGTGGTTGAGGAAAGAAATGTGCACAACCACATTTTTGATACCGCAAAGGTACCATCATGTCAGTTCTCCATGGGTGGGAGTGCCATTTGCAAACCAAGTGCCATTTCAAATTGCAGAGGTTATATTTGTGTGTGTGTGTGTGTGTGTGTGTGTGTGTGTGTGTGTGTGTGTGTGTGTATGTATATATATATATATATATATATATATATATATATATATATATATATATATATATATATATATATATATATATATATATATATATATATATATATATATATATAATTTCCACTCACCCCACCCTTTATTTCCTCACAAAATGGACAGTTCTCAGAATTAGCTTTTCATTATTCTGGTTTCTTTTAGTTCTCTTTCTCTCCCCCCACTTCCACTCCCCTCTTTAACTAAGAACAAAGAGAGGAAAAGTTCTCCATAAAAGAAATTTCCCCCTTGACTACTATTAATTCGAGGCCATGATTGGCCTAGTGCAGTGATGGTGAACCTTGGCACTCCAACTGTTCTTGGACTTCAATTCCCAGAATTCCAAGTCCCTGTGAATCCACACAAATGGGTTTACTGCACACATGCAGGTACTTGGGCTTCTGGGAATCTAAGTCCAAGAACAGCTGGAGTGCCAAGGTTCGCCATCACTGGCCAAGAGATGGTAACTGGAAGGTGGGCAGATCAGCAGTTTGAGACCCGAATGGATATGTTTTTTTAAAAAAATAATTATATATTTTAACTACATTCTAAGCATTTAAATTTTAAGAATTTTACCTCTTGTTTACTGTGCTGGTTGTAGACTGTAATAAAGTAATTGAATACTGAGTCTAGCAATTGATTTCACTTTTCCTCTATTGATAACCTGACATCAAGTCTCCAGGCTTTCAAGCATGATTCCCTTTTCATCCAACTTGGAAGTACCATGGATTGAATCTTGGAAGAATGTGAAGATTGTGTCCCACCACTGGATGAGAGTGACTCTTCCATTATCTAAGGAGGAACCACATACAATGTGGTTGGACTTGTTCAATGATAAGGACTTGTTCTTCTTCTCCCAAATGGCTCCTCACCACCACAAAGACAGGGGAGCTTAAGAAGTTGCTTTACCTGCAAGATCAAGGATCTGCCATATGTTAAAGATCAAGATGTGTCATGTAGCAGAGAATCTGGCCACCAAAGTCAAGGTGTCATCAGTGTTGCTTCAACAAAGATGAGCCCTCAAATTAAGTAGCTTTCTAGAAGTCTTGGTGGTCCCATGATATCATCACATGTCATCTTGACCCTAAACCATTACAAATACTGATGAGAACAGGAGAGGGCCAGTTGATTCAGCTGCACTTTGAAACCATTAGGGATCTCGGTCTGAAAGTGGCATTGTGGCTCCAAGTTTAGCAGTTGCTTGGAGAACTTGAGATGTAGACTATATAACTCACTGACAGACAATTCCCACTCAATACCAATACCAAATACTTAAGGTTTATTCCTTAAGTATTTCCAGTCTGAAACCCTAATCAGGGGAGGCCAACCTTGGTGCCCCAGGTGATCTTGGACTTCAATTAACAGAAGCCCAAGTAAGCACATCTTTTGATCAGCACTTTGGGGAATTGAAGTCCAAGAACACCTGGGGCACCAAGGTTGGCCACCCCTGCCTTAGACACTGTCTTTTGTTGTAGATGACAATAGACTAAATAGCCCTATGGTCTGAGACATGATAAAGAAGCTGCTGTCCCCTTTAGTTTTAGAGATGTTTGTAGCTCCAGATGGATATAGACTCAGACTAAGAGTAGGCTGTGCCATCATCAGAATACATGCTAAAATGAAACCAGTTGCTAATCTTTTTTGATTAGATTATTCTTGCTCTGGTTGTTTATGATATTGCATTTTAATTGTAATTCTTTACTGATATTTTTATATTGTTGATATATTATGTTATGTTATTATTGTACAGATTTTCTGTATTGATCTACCTTGTATTACTGTATTATCATGTTGTTTATTGTATTGTTTGGATTTTGATATGTTGTTGCCGCCTTGAGTCAGCTTTGGCCGAGAATGGCGGGGTATAAATTAAAATTGTATTGTATTATATGGGTCCATAATGTGTGATGGATTCCTTTCAGCATAATTTAACTCTGTCGACACCATTGAGATGACCTGTGAGAGAGTAGACCAGTGTTTCCCAACCTTTGTTTTTTGGACTTCCGGTTCCAGGAGCCTAAATCAATTCCCCAAAGCACTGATCAGCCAATGTAATGACTTAAGTTTCTGGGAATTAAAGTCCCCTCTGTGGGTTTCACATTGAGAATCACTACAGTAGAAGCTAGTGACTTTCATTCCAGAGATGCTGCAAATCCACTCATGGTTTTAATCTGATCATTAAGTCTTTTAGTCCATACCTTCAAAATGGCAGTCTCTAACCCGGGGTTCCCAACCTTTTAAAGCCGGGGGGCTGGGTCACTAGCGCAGCTGTTTTGGGGCCAGCGCCACTAGTGCAACTGTTTCACTCCCAGCCCTCCCGGTCTGGGAGGAGATAAGAACTGCTGGCCCTGACCCACCAGCTGCCCCACGCTGAACTCCTCCCCTCAGCCTGGCTAGTTGGGGGAGTGGGAGCACCTGTGCTCAGCCCCATGAGCTCCAGGCTCCAAAAGGACATTGAGCCCGGGCTCCATAAGGCTGTTGAGCCCTGGGCTCTGTACGGACATTGAGCCTGGGCTCCTCAAGTGTGTTGAGACCCAGGCTTGGCAAGTGCGTTGTGCCCCAGGCTCCGTAATGATTGTGGGGACGTGAGTGGCAGAGGATGGTTCATTACTTGTTGCTCGATATTTTTGTTGTTTTAGTGTTGATGATATATTATTGTGTGATGTATAGTGTACAGTGATATATTATTGTGCTGATATATAGTATATAGCTGAAGTATAATGTTGACATATTGTGATTGTACCGATTGTATTGCATTGCGATGTTTATTTTTGTATTGCTGTATTTCTATTGTATTATAGTATTGATTTGTTGTGAGCCGCCCTGAGTCGGCGTAAGCTGAGTAGGCCGGGATATAAATAAAAATCTATCTATCTATCTATCTCTCAGTCAGCTTCGAGGGCCGGATAGCCTTTTTGCCCTGCCTGCACGATGGGGTGGCCATTTTGTCTCAACAGCATCATTGGGGTGACCATTTTGTTTCTTGAATACCCTTAGAGGGGTGGGTGGCCACATGAAATGGCACCATGTGCCAGATCTGGCCCATGGGCCTTAGGCTGGAAACCCCTGCTCTAACCCCTTCTGTTATAAGCCTTTGAAAACCTTGCTACAAAAACACATGGGTTCACATGCATACACACAACCTTTCTAGTGCTCCCTTGTCATTTAATCAATGGATATTTTGGCATGTAATATTTCATAGAAGGAGAAGCAGGATCCTGAAATATAGGATCTATAGCTGGAATGAGCATTATCTATCCTCCTTCCTGGCAATTGGTTTCAGTGACCCCTGCTTTGCTTTTCTGGGATGTCTGCCAGAGACCTCTGAAAGGACCGATACTGCCAATGCCCTAGTCTAGAGAAATTGTTGTACTCATTAACTGGAGGCCTGTTTAAAAAACCAAGTGTGGGAAATACACAAGGGACTTCCCTCTCTGGCCCCAAACAAGAAAAGGCAAAGAATCTGGGATAGCAGTGGATAAAGGAGGTGGACTTGAGAAGCCTTAATGTTTCATCTCCCCTATACACCAATTTGATGTGAGATCAGCAGAAGTGTGCAGTATCTGTGAGTGTTGTCTTCAAGCCTAGAATCAGCCATGGAAAGGTGGAGACACTGGACCAGCATGACTTTTATGCTGGCTTCGGAGAGCAGAAGAACCAGGAAGAAGGTTGGCCAAGATCTCCCAGAGCTTTGAAGAATTGTGGACAGTGCACTTCAAGAAGGATGTCAACAAACTGGGACAAGTTCAGAAGAGGAGGACAACAAAGATGACCAAGGGACTAGAAACCGAGCCATATGAGGAAAGGCTGAAAGGACATATTTAGTCTTGAGAAAAGGGCTCAAACTGCAGGAAACCAGATATAGGCTGAGTATCAGGAAAGCCTCACAATGGAACCAATTACTTTGGGAGGTAGCGAGCACTCCAATGCTGGCAGTTTTCAAGAGGAAATTGAGCATGCATCTCCCAGATCTGCTTTGATTTGGATTCCTGCACTGAGCAGAGGGTTGGACTTGGTGGCTTCATAGGCTTCTGCAACTCAATTATTCTATGATTTTTTCAGCCCATGTTTGCAAGGATCCCCCAGGCAGAGCGGCCGATGAGTTATGGAAGTGGTCAAGAAACTTAGAAAAACATATTTTTCCGTGCACTGAAACTGACCAGACTGATTTCTCTAGAGTAAAATGAACTATGCAATCAAGCTATTCAGAAAAAGTCAGCATGTCATTAGACGTGAAGCTGCCTTGAGAGATTAAGGACGTTTGTTTATCCTAGCATGAACATTTTCAGCTCTAAGGGTTGTGAAACAGCTTGGATTTCTTTTGTGCTCATTGGTGGGAGGTAAACAAGGGTTTAATTTGCAATCCTCATTTATCAGACTTGGGGTTCTGAAGGAATTGCATCCCCGGAGAGAAAATGTCTCATCATCATCTATCCCAGATGGGTGGTATAGAAATTAAACAAACAAACAAACGAATGAATGAAAGAAAGATATTATAGTTCTCTCTGCTGTTTGTTCTTTTCTTCTCTTTGTCAGTTGGTACCAATTATTGATTGCTGTTGATCAGTTCAGGAAAGACTAGTTTGCATTTAGTAAAGAAATCAGCATGCACATATCTGTACTTTCAAGTAACTGTAAGTAAAGCAACTTTTCAACATTCATTCCCAAACAAATGCCTCAGAGTGAATTATTGAGACTGTTAGTGCCAGTTAATGAGAAAGGATAGATTCTGGGAGACGTGTAAACATTCTCCTCTGTGGATCTTTGTACGTCTACTGTGCAACTCAAGGGAGTTCACCAATAATTCAAAAATCTGCATCAATTGTAAGCATTTTGCTTCCGAAACAGATCAGTGCTTTTCTTTTTCTATACTCGGAGCTGAGATGGGCACTAGAAACAGAAGTGTAAATTTTGAAGGGGAAATCCACTTGCAAGAGAATAAAAAAGACATGGACATCACTCCCCCAATTCATCACAAAATAAAACATATCCCCCAGTGCCCTGCAGTTTTACATGAATGATAGCTTAATGTGCAAATATTGATGTGAAACAAGCCACATGCCTTTTAACTACCAATATCTTGGCGGTACATCATGGAAAATACCACCTCCTCAGAGCATTTCATAAATGTTACATTGTGATATGGTGTACATCATTCAGATGATGAAATGTCTAGTTTCTATACACCAGCTGGAAGCATTTTTTTCCTTTTAATGCCAGTGCTTTAGCTTGATGCAACTCAATGCTGAGTGTTGGGCAGTGGTAAATAACCTGACTCCCTAAAGAGGCCAATGGCTACAAGTGGATGAGCCCCTTTAGGTAGGGTGCTGGCCCCCCTCAGTGGAGGAAATGCCACTGGAAACCATCATATTGGGCCCAAGGGCAAAATGAACAGAGGAAAAACTACTTCTGATTCCCAACGGTCATGGAGGCGGAAGAGGCCATGCCTGATGGACTGGCTGTGAAGACGCACCTTGTCAATATCCTCAAGGCAGAGGCAGCCCATTGCAGTCCTGGGGTTAAATCCTGCATGTTTCATTCCATATGAGCCACACGAAATGGCTCTGTGATCATAGTGTGTGGGTCACTTCATGGCAAGCTGGGATCCACCTTAAACAAATTCACTCCAATGGCATTTTTCCTGCTTCAGGGGAAAATGCATTCTCGGATAGGAGTTTCAGCTGACAATGATGATGATGACAATACACCAGCTGGAAGCATTTTACATCCAACTCATTCGCTATATTCCCCCATCTTTTAAACTTAGAAATTGAGGGTTTTGAGGGGGGGGGAAGGGAAACTGGAGGAGTGATGGTAGACTATACATTAATACCCCTATTTACGAAAAAAAAAGTCCATAGGCTTTTGCTTAAATCAGTTTTTATGTAACTCGAAGCAAACCCATAGGAAAAATGAAATTTTTATGTAAATTTAAGCACGCCCATAGGAAAAAGAATCTTTATGTAACTCAAAGCAAACCCATAGGAAAAATGAAATTTTTACATAACTCGAAGCAAACCCATAGGAAATCGTGTAAATCGGGACATGGTTTTAGCACAAAATCATTATGTAAGTTGAATTTTATGTAACTCGAGGCATACGTAAGTCGGGGTTTTACTGTATTTTGGAAAAGATGGCATAGCAATGGAAGTAGAATATGTATACTGCATTATTTTTGTCCAGTCTGGCCAGGTTAACCTGCTATTGAGTCACTGGCAGTATGATCTAGTAGACCATACTGCCAGCGACTCAGTGGCAATCATCAGGCAGTGGTTAACCTTGTCAACTAGCAGCCTTGGGTGGCAAAGTCCACAGGGAAGATTGATGGTCCCCAGTTGGATTAAATCTCACTTGCATCCATCTTGATGGAGGGCAGAAGCTTCATCAATACTGGCCTGGGGCCTAGGTGGACTTTGTGTGCCAAATCGGCTCTGGACCAGAAAATGACTCAAGGAATTGGATCAGTGGTACAGGTGTCACAATGTGATGCAGAAGGCAACTGGAAGGCCACAGCATTATATTGCTCCCAGGACAATCTTTATGGCTGATCACTATGAGGATAGCCAGTACTCGGAACTGGATATGGCACTTATGGCACAATTATTATTTTGGTGTCCTTGAACTCACAAAAATACAAACAAAAAGAATTCTGGGGAGAAAACAAAAACCTTCTCTCGCTTCATCACAAATACAGCTTACCTTCTAAATTTATAAGCGTTTAATAGAATGGTTATGTTCTCATTCTGCATTTTTACAGTGGCATCAAAATATTATACCGAGGGAAGTGCAATTAAACTCAGCCAGTTCGCTTAGCATAATTTTCCCTTGCATTAATTCTCAGCAAACCAAGTTATGGCTGTAATATTCCTTTTGGTACTGATTTTCATAAAGTGAACAATGACTCAGAATAATAATAAAGAACGGTTTTTTTTTTTAAAAAAAAGAACTATGGGAGTGCAGAGCTCTTTTTAAAAATCCACATTAAGTTGCTAGAGGTTTTAATTTCAATAGGGAAGTGGAAAGCAAAATGGCATTCGTCCCTTTAAATTATAGTTTGCATGTTCCCATGCCCCTTCACTTAATCTCTCTAAACAGGTAATTTACTAGCTTTCGGGAAAGCACCCATGTGCAAGAAAATGTTACTGTACTCCAGGGATGAATTCAAGATTGATTGAAGTCAAACTCTATGCGCAGCACTAAACTCGGTTTTACGTGCCTCTAAATCTACAATGATTGCCAGACAAGTGGAAGAGGAAAACTCGTTCTGCATTATTTTCGGTGTAACTCTTTTCCTGCGCTGGAATGAAATGGTGGAATCCTGTCAGGACACATCAAATTGCCCTGAGTGAGAGACATGACACATTTCTGCATTCGTCCATGGATGGATCAGTGGTTTAGATATTTGCCTATAGAGCCAAGGGTTGGGAATTTGACTCCCCCATTGTGTCCTCCTTGACAGGGGATGGACTAGATGATCCGTAGGGCCCCTTTTAGCTCTTCAGTTCTAAAACTGATGATGATGATGATTCAATGGGGAATATAAAAACTAGATCTACAAAGTGAAGCAGATAGCTGGTTCAGTTAGAATGCTTCACCTTGAAATGTTAACTTTCTACATAAGGAAAGTTTGTATACATGCTAGACCTACTCAAGGTGGGAAACAGGCAAAGATGTTTCTAGACCAGAGATAGGGAAAGTAAAAATGATCCTTTTTTCAGACCTTCATCCAGCTACCATGCTGGCAGTGCTATTTGGAGAACTGTTCAAAGTAAGCAATGTTTCTCGTCCCAGAGTCCTGTCATGGACACCATGGCCTTTGTCAACACCTCCTTGATGGATTCCAACGCATGCTGAATTCTGATTTCATATATGACAGCTTCTTAAATTCCTGGTGTGGTGGGATCTTGCATGGTTTGATCCCATGTTGGATCTATCATTATGCACTGTTAGGTCACTGGCGATGTGTGGTGGCTCTAATTAGGGTTTTTGGAGAATCAAGATGCTCAAAAAAGTGGTTTACCATTGCTAACATCCTCCCAGTGAACATCATAATCAAACAGGGATTTTGACCTGAATCTTTAGCAGAAAACCATCTACTCCAAGGTCAGAAAGACAAATATCCACCTTTAGATCTGTGCAGCTTAATGCTTTTGGATTGCAATAATTATTTTCAACTGTTCTAGGAGTTGTAGAATGAAAACACAAATCAGCAGCACACCGTTCATCATTGTACAAACAACATCAAGTCGATATTTTTGGGGAAATCTGGTCATCTTATTTCATGTATATTCCGAGCCCATTGTTACATGTCTGTATCTTCTCCTTGTTTTCCTTTCTTTACCTTCTCTTTCCCCTGCCTTCTCTCGGTTATTCCAAACTTGCAATTATACAGTGTGAGAAGGAAATCTCTGAATGTGGTTACTGTGGCTTGCCCGGGTATAGTTTGTGAGTTAAAATACCATGGCAAACTAAAGTTAGCCCAGCTTTACAGTGAGAGGGAAGAAATCAGGAGGGAGTTGTAAGTGGGAGAGGAGAAAGGAACGTATGAACATGAAACTCTAGTGTCAACAAGATAAGATGCCAGATTCACTAGTGGCGTATGAGAAAAGATATTCCCTCTAGGGTTGCATTCCTTCAAACTTCTTATTCCTGAGCAAATAGTTTGCAAATAAAGCCTGCAGTACTTTCCCAGTTAATAATAATTTCATGTCAGAAATTATTCTGGGTTGAAAGGAATTTTGCTGGAGAAACTCCACTCAGGGGATGCCCGAATAAGGCACCTGTAATGTCCCCAATATCTTTTTCCTCCCAAGTGGTCCCTATTTATCTACTTGCAATTGCTTTCTTTCAAACTGCTAGGGTGGCAGGAACTGGGACAGAGACAGGCACGCAATCCATCATGCAGTACCCGACTTGTCAGACTTCCAGCTAACAAGGTGAGCTTCTTAACCACTGAGCCCCCACATCCTTTCTCTCCCAGTTGAGCACACACAAGGCAAAAACCAAGGTGATTTTATTTCTTTATCCTTTAATGTAGAGTCTTCACATGTTATGGACTTCTCCATCTCTGCCTTATGAATGAACCCGTCCTGGCCAGCTAAGGAAAAGCAGTTTGGGAAATGAACATGCACAAAGATGTGGAGACATATGAGAAGACGAGGAATGGAGGGAAACCATGAAGAATTAGCAAAACTACATCTAAGGAAATATTATTAGCTTACTGACTGAAAATTATTCCAGAGTAAAAGGCAAAGCAAACTGATTTCTTTCATAACCAGGAGGATTGATAGATTAGAGAGTGAAGTCACGGCTTCTCTCTTCCCCATTTCTCTCTCTCTGTTAACTCCTGTAAAGAAGTCCAAGCCCTTCTTTTAGCCACCAGTGAAGATTGTAAAAGGCAAAAGTGCATGGTCTGTCTCCATAGTTAGCTGCTTTTTGGTCGCAGCTTCAACAGGAGTGAATTTCGTTTTAAACCCTATTTGTTTGATGGGATTCCTCTGTGCTGAAGTATAGCAGTTTCATGTTCAAATCCAACCCATTTTAAATCTTTCTCTTTCTTTTGTACAGATTGATTTAAGGCCAGTTTCATTATTTCCTTTTTGAAGGGGAGCATTAGCTTTAATTTAATATTGTGAGTGTTTTGTCTCTCTGTGTGTGCGTTTGCGTGTGGTCTTTAAATTAAAACGGAATAGTGAGTGTAAGCCCAACTCTAAGGAAATAATAGCAGTAAATCAAGAAATCCCTCCCCCATGCTGCTCCGATAAGGAGTGCCCTATGTGAGACATCCAAAGTTCAGCACCGTAGAGAGTTAATTAAGACTTAAGTTAATTGGCAAAGATCTTATCATTGGAGAGGAGAATACAACTGATGGTCTTGTTTGTGCTTAAACAGAATAAGCGAGGTCATTACCAACCTTCTTAGTACATTATTGACTGATTTATAATTTCTTAATTAATTCTGACTGACTTTCAAAGTATCTCGCTGCATGGCTATAAATTCTCTGACTTTTTAACTCACAGGAGGTCAAGAGGAATATTGGAAGCGGTTTACATTGGAAGGCTATATTTATAGTTCTCACCAACTGTTTCATAGTCTTCTATGGTATTCAGTAACCATGAAAGGGACCTTGGTGTCCTGGTGGACAACTCAATGAAGGTGTCTACCCAGTGTGCCTCAGCAGTGAAAAAAGCAAACTCAATGCTAGGGATCATTAGGAAGGTTATAGAAAATAAGTCAGCAAGTGTCATTTTGCCTCTTTATAAATCTATGGTGAGGCCCCATCTGGAATACTGTGTACAGTTCTGGTCTCCATACCTCCAGAAGGATATTATGGAGCTGGAAAAAGTGCAGAGGAGGGCAACCAGAATGATTAGGGGACTGGAACACCTTCCTTACCATCTGAGGCTGCAACGGTTGGGCCTCTTCACTCTTGAACGACGACGTCTAAGAGGTGACCTGATTGAAGTTTATAAAATCATGCACGGTGTGGACAAAGTAGATAAGGAAAAACTGTTTTCCCTATCACATAATACTAGAACTAGGGGACACTCCATGAAACTTTTGGGTACTAGTTCTCAAACAAATAAGAGAAAGTACTTTTTCACCCAGAGGATTACTGGTCTATGGAACTCCCTGCCAGAAGAAGTGGTGACAGCTGTCAGTCTTGACAGCTTTAAGAAAGGATTAGACAAGTTCATGGAGGAGAAGAGTATCAATGGCTATAATTATGGCTACCTAAGGACAACCTCCGGGTTGGAGAGATAGGCAGGATATCTCTCAATGCCATTTCCAGGGAATCCTAAGCAGGTGAAGGCATCTCCTTGGGAATACCCTGAAGGAAATGGTGAGCCACTGTGTGAGACAGAATGCTGGACTGGATGGGCTGTGGCCTGTTCCAGCAAGGCTGTTCTTATGTTCTTATGTTCTTATGACATGACCAATCATCTTCTGCAGGCAGAAGGATACTCAGTTTTTGACTTCAATAGAGATAGCATGGTGCTGGGATTACTGTTTGTTGAAGAAAGTGAAATGGGGCCCTTGCCGAGCCAGATGTAATGCATGAAGCCAATGTGATTTTGGGTTGTGAATAGGGTTGCCATAATTCTTTCCCACCAAACCAGGACAGCCATGTGACATCATTGCATTCTTCAAGCTGTGCATGCGTCGGATGGAGCTGTCAAGGAGACCATGGCTCTAAGACCCCATGGAATCCCCATCCAGGGCGGGCAGCCTCTGTCTTTTTTTCCCTTTTCCAGTGGCTCCACAAGCTGGAGCTCTTCGGGCTGGTGTTCCAGCATGCCTCTCACCTGCGCCGTTGCTCGAGGTAAACCAAGAGATTTTTGCAAAGTTAATTCACTGCCTCCCTGGCTTTCTTTCCATTATCCCACTTGCAAGCATCTTCCCTCCCCGGTGGACTTCTCAGGGTGCTCTTTTGCCTTCACCGCTTGCAAGCAGGATAATTGAAAGAAAGGCAGGGAGACAGTGAATTAACTCTTTGCAAAAATCCCTTGGTAGGGGGTGATCTTGCTTCCTTTGTTCAAATTTAAAAATCCGGGACTTTTACATATTTTTCCTTGAACCAGTCGGGACAATTTTCCTGAGCTTGAATCCAGGAAAATCCTGGAAAAACAGGACATATGGCAACCCTAGTTGTGAAGGACCCTAATTTCAGGTTCTTCAACAAACAGTAATAATTTCAACTGTCTAGTGGCTTATGTCATGATTCTGGAAGATAACACTGCATCACAAAAAAATAAATATTGTCTGCTAATTGGTCTAATCCATGTGTCCTATAATAAATCAAGTGTGCTGAATCCAATTCTGAAGTCCAATTCTGCCCAGGACATCAGGATCTTAAGTTAGCAAATCTCACCCTCTTGGTTGGGTTATTGCATTGATCATATGGGGTATATTTGCCACAAATGTAGCAAAAATTGTCAGGTTTGTTAACACAGCTGTGCCTATTCATCTTTAGCTCAAAACAGACTCACTATGACCTAGGTGTACTATTCAATAAGATAGTTTTGCACTAGAGATAGGCTCTTGATCCATCTCGCCTCTTTTCTTTTCTTTTCTTTTTTCAAACAGGTCACACAGGCTCAGTTTAAGGAAGGGGAAAGTCACAGGGGTGTTTGAGCAACTCAGGGAACAAGCCTTCCACAATATACTGACACAGCTGAAGCTCATTCATGAGAGGCAGCTGGATGAAGCCATTCAAAAAGGGATAAAAGAGGAGGCAAAGGTGAGACAGGAGGGTTATTGACACCAGTTGGTGGACAAGAGGTGTGGGAAGACAATGGTGGTGCCAGGAGAATGTTGTGAAGAAGAGCTACCAGACATTCTCTCTTCTCCAGTCCACCTGTCTGAACAGAAGCTGAAAGCTTTAACCCTTTCCTCTGAGAGAGCACCTGTCCCACTCCAAGCACAGCTCAAGAGAGAAGAGAGAAACAATCTGGCAGGGAAGAGGCTGGACCTGGAGAAGCTGTTTATACAATAGCCGACACTGTGAGGAGCAAGTCCCAGATGGAAACCTGCCTCCTAAGACATGGACTTGGGGGGATTCAAGTGGAGCTAACTGGGTCCCTGAAGAGTGGAAAGGCACCCTAAGGGCTCGCGAGTTTAACTTGGCCCTCTGAGACTTTAGGAAAAGGGCTTGTGGTAGCCTGTGAGGAAGTCTTAATAAAACCTGTTGCGAGCAAGCAAAGTGACCCTAAGCTCGTGGTGCCCGTTTTGGGGGGTTCTGATCCTGCCAAACCCCAGGGGTGAGGTAAACTGATGGGGTGCCAAGTATATAGATCCATGGATTTAAACCAAGCATGCCTCAGTGAGACATAGAATGTGTATATAATACACCAGGAGTGCCCAACCTTGACGGTCTAGGTGTTCTTGGACTTCAATTCTCAGAAGCCCAAGTCTGTACACCTGCTGATAAAAGCTTCTGGGAATTGAAGTCCAACAACAGCTGGAGCACTAGGTTTGGCCACCCTTGTACTTCAAGGTTGTCCTTGTTTGTAACCATTTTAATTCACATGCAATTCAGAGCATGGCAGACTATTCTAAGTACTTCACTAAACTATAAATCTCTGAATTCTGAAGGATAGAGTAGGGCCATAGGTAGGGTGAAGCAACTGGGCCAACATAATTCAGAGGGTTTTACAAGCTAGGGGTTCTTGAAAAATAAAGGGCAGCATCTTATATACCTATTCACCTTTTCTTTTTTCAAAACATGGACTTATTTTCCACATGAAATGGTGGCGTGGGTCGAGTCTGACCCATGGGCCATAGGTTGCGAACCCTGCACTAAATGCTTAGAGAAAGAATAAAATATTGTTTGCTCACAATTAGGTCAAAGAAACATACATATGCTCAGAAATCTTGGTGATATTGTTTTAGAAAGAAGTAAAGTTAAAGTAACGTCTTTAGGTTTTTTAAGTCTTTTAGGCCTGCCATGTGGCCTGTAAAATGGAGGAGCTCAAATAGACACCTTTCTTCAAGAGAGAGGGAGAAGAGCAGAACATGCAAAGCCTTAATACATGCTAATAGGTCATATGACCCCTAGAGGCAGGAAGATAGGAAATGTTCCAATTGGTTACTTAGGGACAAACAATATAAAACAACTTCCTTTAGTTTAGGCTAGTATTTCTGTCTCTATGGTTATTGTGCTAACACCCACTGCATGCTAGGGTTGCACTACAATATTCAACAGTCCCAATCATTAAAGAGTATAACCAAGTAGAGAAGACATGGCCATAATTAACGAGACTAACGGTGTGATAACAGAGTGTAATAATATGGTCAATTTTTAAAAATCAGATTTTCTAAAACAATTATATACACTTCAGCATCTAGTGGAGGACTGGCTGTCGCTAATCTGAAATGATACTTTCAAGCCT
This sequence comes from Bradypodion ventrale, assembly GCA_035047345.1. NCBI lineage: Eukaryota > Metazoa > Chordata > Lepidosauria > Squamata > Chamaeleonidae > Bradypodion > Bradypodion ventrale. Next base: position 6,432,174 of record JAWDJE010000011.1, on the reverse strand, counting down.
TTCAATTAAAGTAATTAGTTCAGATAATGAGATATGATAATTCAACACCATGGGTTGATATGGAAAGTGGAGATCAAAATCAGATACAGTATTCTCTTTCACCATTTCAGAAGTTTGACATTTACTAAATTACATCACTTGTGGCACAATGGTTAAACTGCTGTACTGCAGCCCAAATCTGCTGTCGTGAGTCCAATCATCAAAGTTGATTCAGCCTTCCATCGTACTAAGGTCAGTAAAATGAATGTCCAGCCGATTGGGGGGCAAAAATGCTAATTACACTGTGAACTACCAAGAGAGTACACTAAGCACTATGGAGCAATATATAAGTATAATTGCTATTCTTCAATTCTTTACTTCCTTTGAGTGTCATGGGGGATGCAAGGTTCTTGCTCTGTCCCTCACATCAGCCCCCATGGGCATTATTTGGTATGTTTTTGTGTCAGAGATTACTCTAGGTTGAAAGGATTTTTGTAGGCGACACCCAGTTCTTGGATATCGAACCCTGTCTCCAAGCTCGGTGCCTTACCCACTAGGCCACCGGGGGAGTCAGTGTCCTTGTAATATTTCTCTGAGGCTACATCTCCACTGTCCTCTGGGTGTGCTGACCCTTCCGGGCAGGCGCACACGGTGGCACTACACAGAGAGTCTTGTTCAGGGATAGTCCAGATACCAAAGACCTAGAGGCAAGCCAAAGTCTGTTTACCAGTAGTCCGAGTCAGTAGTCTAATCCAAAGGGTGTCCAGGGGCATCATCAGGGTTGGCAGAATAGCCAGGGTCACAGCAGGCAGGTCAGGGTATAGGCAGGCAGTCTGGAGTCAAGCAGGATGTCAGTCTTCACACAAGAGTTGTACCGACACTGGGAGGCTACACGAAGCTTGCTTATAAGCCTCCCAGCTAATCAATATCAGCTAGGAGCCTTCTTTGGTGCTTTGCTTTAGCCTGCCTGCATCTCAGGTGTAGCTGTTTCCTGGACCTCTCCCTGACTGAGCGCTGATCACTGTCAGAACCAGACTCCTGATCTGACAGGTCAGCTGCTGGGGGGAAAGTCTTGGGCCAGGCGCAGGCTGAGGTCCCTGGCTCAGGGCATCCTCAGGCTCAGGTGCAGGCAGAACCAGACTGGGCATAAGGAGTGCCTCCTGATCCAGCCCATATTCGGAGTTGGAGGATGGCAGGATCACAACACTGGGTCTGCTTTGTGGCCTTCGTCCTTCTCCTCTTTCCACATATGCCTTGTATGGCATGGAATTACAAGACATTCTCTTCAATTGGTCAAACCACTTTATTTGTTGTCTCTGTGTATGGTCAGATGAAGTGGACTTGATCCAGGAAAGGAAACATTAAAATACAGCAGTTAGTCTTTAATGTGCCACAATGTTTTTTAGTCTTTTTGTTTTGTTTACTCTCTGGTATGCTTGCACAGACTAACACAGCTACCATTTTAAAAATAAAAATGAGATGGTTTTCCTCTTGCTTTCATGCCCATAAGAGATAACAGTTAGCTATCAGTACACGAAGTCAGAGAAGAGCAAGAACAACATTAAAATGTATGCAATTTCATATATTTTTTAAAAAGGACTATAAAAATAGCAAAGATCTGACCAAAATAATGAGGAATAATGTTACAGATTGGAAAACATTTAAAGCCACCCAAATCACCTGGAGCAGAGTTGTCATTTGATTAGGGTTGCCATATGTCCCTGAAAACCGGGATTGTCCCGGATTCAAGGTCAGAAAAATTGTCCCGGCCGGTTCAATAAAAATTATGTTAAAGTCCAGGATTTTAAAACATAGTCTAGGAAAGGCAGAGCCCTTCTCTCCACCCCCCTTACCTTAGTGGGGTCAGTCTATATGGAAGGCTGTGTGAGAGACAGTAAGTGTGAGTCGCTGCCTCCTTGTCCTCCTACAACCCTTGCTGTTCCCTCCCTTGCACGTCTGGCTCTGCAGAATGAGGCTGGCGAGGCAAACACAGAGCTCCATATTTGGCCTCCTTCCACCATGTCCCAATTTAATTTGAATTTGAATTTATTTTTTTATATACCACTTTCCTCATTTTGCAATGACCCAAAGTGGTTCACAGCATTCAAAAATATACAGAAATACGATAACACAAAGAAATCAATAATAAAAAGTTGCAAGGCAATAATTACAAAGTTACAAAACATAATTGGATGGGACCTTGGCGGTGGCTTCCCTCTGCCATCAGCCCCTCCAATGGCCTCCCATTTTTGTCAAGTATACTTCTGTCCCGGTTTTGTGAGAGAGAGTTATGGCAACCCTACATTTGATAGTCAGCAAAGCGGAAGGAAATGATATTCTATGGAGGGGGTGTGTGTGTGTGTGTTTCATAACATTCATTCAAGCAAAGAGAGGTTCTGAACTTTGTAACAACTTTGAGTACATAACGTATTGAAAGAATGCAAAGTAGGATTTCTAAAAAGGATTTGACAGCAAGTCAGCTCACCCATAGGCCATTCAAGAATTTAAATATAATATACTTTTATTAGCTCTTTCTCAGCACCCAAACGAGACCTATCCTATTATGTTCTGTGGCTTCTGGTTTTGAGTGTTTAAAATAAAATTCAAATGAGATTGAGAGCTCGTAATTAGGTTTTAATTCATGCTATTGTGAAGTATTTTTTTATCTCTATTTAGTTTTACATTTACAACATCATAAGCTGTCTGTTGCACCAAAGGAAGAGGGGGAGGGGATGCTAATTCAGTGTTTATAGAGTGGAAATTAGGATAATGAGTTTGATTCAGAAACCAAGGGTTGGTTCCTACATTTATCTGTTAAGTTGCCATAGGAGGGGAGATAGTTAGCTTTCTGGTGTGGGTTGGATGTGCTGAAGTCAAAAGGTTACGGTAGTAGCCTTCTTGATGCTGCATTTAAGTGGAGACACAATGCCAGGGATGACCCAAGATATTTTGCTGCCTGAGTAAGATATTGTTCTCCCGGTTATCTGCAGAAACCAAGTCAATTGGTAGTTTGCTCTTAGGGTCAAATGATCCTTTAAGGAAAATATGCATTCCCTACATTTATAATTACCCCCTTATACAGTTCTTGTGAGGTTCTGTGGCTGGCTAATCAGATTTTTAAAGGTCTTATCTCCTACGACTGATTATGAAACAAAAGCAACCTGATTTGTAGCATGCAAGTTGAGGAAAGCTTGTGTCAGCACAAACAGATGCTTTTAAGGAGATTTTGCCTGGACCTCCTTGTACAGAGTCATAGCCTTGTTCTATCTAGCTTAATGTCTCTTATAACTGAAATATTGTCATAAAGAGGAGAAGGATTTGTTCTCGGTAATCCCAGAGTGCAGGACACATAGTAACTGGCTCAAGCTAAAAGGTAAAGGTAAAGGTAAAGGTTTCCCTTGCTCGAAAGCCAGTCGTATCCGACTCTAGGGTGCAGTGCTCATCTCTGTTTCTAAGCCGAAGAGCCAGCGCTGTCTGCTCCTGCAGACGTTTCCGTGGTCATGTGGCAGGCATGACTAGACACCGGAGCTGTTACCTTCCCACCGAAGTGGTCCCTATTTATCTACTTGCAATTTCTTGCTTTCGAACTGCTAGGTTGGCAGGAGCTGGGATGAAGACGGGAGCTCATTTCCGTCCTGCAGTACTCAAGCTAAAGAAAACTGAATATCAAGGGGGGAAACCTCTTAACTGTTAGAGCAGTATGACAGTGGAACCATCTGCCTCAAGAGGTGGTGAACACTCCAACACTGGAAGCATTCAAAAGAGAATTGGCCAACCCTCTGTCAGATCTGCTTTGAGTCAGGATTCCTGCCTTGAGCAGGGGGTTGGACTCAATGGTCTAAAAGTCCCCTTCCAACTCAGTTTTTCTATGATTCTATGCTAACTGGCTCAACTCTATGGGGCTTCAAGCAGGTTATGAACCCTACCTGCAGGTACGCTGAAAGATAGAGTCCTTACGGTGTATCCTCGTGTAAGCCTGCCTGCACATGAAAGTATTTGGGAGAGGTATTTCCTTCTGTCCCGTCAACCTCACTAGTATGTCTATTTAGGAGACAAGACAGGGCCTTCTCAGTAGCTACTCCCAGGTTATGAATTCTTTTTTAAGGAACAGTAGACTCACCCAGCAGTCAAGGTCAATTTTAAGAGAGGGCTTTGGCTACTCATAAATTGAGGAAGGCCCCTTTAATTGTAGACCCAGTTCTTTAGCTTGCTGTTATCCTCAAAAAATTTTTTTTAAAAAAACTGGTATATTTTTCCATCAGGCACTGTTTTATTAGATTTTATAGATTGGATTATTTAGACTCAGCAAGTTTTTATGTTCCTTTGAAGAAGGGAGCAGATATTTATTTCATCCTTAATCATGCAGCCAATACACCTCAGCCTCCATAGATTACATTTGTTTTAAAATTAAAGCTGGAAATTAAATATCCTAGTTAGTCTGTCTATATTCAAGCTCTCACTCTTCTTTTTAAAACAGCCTCATTAATTTTCCGATGCTGTTAAGAGGAGGTATGTCGAGAGGAGCTGTAAATTTCTCCTTATTCGCTCCTGTCTAATTTTTATTTATATATATTGTTCCCTTAAAGTTATGCACAAATGGAACCGTGCAATTACATCTGATTTAATGTCCTCAGATAATCCTGGGTGATTACATGAAAGGTCTTGGTTTATCTTAAGAAGGGGTATTTTGGATTTATTACAAAAGCAAGGTTGGTAGAAAAAGACCTTTAGGGAACCAATTAAACTTTCCTGGTCAGCGTCTGTGTAGCCATGTTATACTGCTTTGAAACTTAGCACAGAAAATAAATCAATTTCTTACTTCAAAAAAGGAGAGAGGGGAAAGTTCTTCAGCTGGTATGACCAAATTGGAATTAAAGGGGGGCAGTTGAAATGGGGGGACATTCTCAAACAAGGATTAAATTTATTGCTATGGTGAATTTTGTCAAGATATGGCTCGGTTTTTCTTAAAGCATTGTGGATTTCTATTTATCTGTTCTTTGGGATCCCAGAACTCAAGTGAATGATGCTATTTTTTTTCTGCTGAGAATTGTCTCTTCATAGAATCATTGAGTTGGAAGGGCCCTTTTATTTAGTCAATTGAGTTCAAACCTCTACTCAATGCTAGAATTTGAGTCAAAGTAGATATGACAGATGGTTGGCCAATTCTCTCTTGAAGGCTTCCAGTGTTGGAGCCTCACCATCCCTTGAGGCAGTTGGTTCTGCTGTCGTACTGCTCTAAGCATTAAGAAGTTTTACCTGATCTTCAACCTAAATCTGTCTTTCTTTATTACGTGTCCTGCACTCTGGGATGATGGAGAACAGATTCTTTGCTGGTCCCACTATCCCTTAGAAGGAGAAGAAGGAGAAGAATAGTTTTTTTAGTGTTTTAATTTAATTAATCAAAAAGGGAAAAAAATGTTCAACCACCTAGGGAGCGGAATCAGTCTGGCATTGGTGAAATATATTTTGTGCATCATATATTTTGTGCATCTTTGATGTGGGGAAGCACAGTGTAGAAAATCAGGCAACCAGCTCACACAATACAAGCAAGGGGAACCAATGCTGCATCAAACAGAAAGAAGAAGAGCAGAAGTTGCTACATCTGCCAAGAAGTTGTCCATTTCAGCAAGCGGATCCTGCCGAGCCATTAATTGTTCTCTCACGGCTTCGGATCAGGGCACACATATCAAAATGGACATTGTAGAGTTTATTTCAGCTTATAAATCTAGAAACAGATACAAATCCAGAATGTGCAATTCATAGCAAAGGCAAAAATCAAGTCAATACAGGTTCTTTCCAACTGCTTACTGAGCGCATAGTGGACGGTGCGTTATATCACTTTATGTTGCCAGGTTAGAGCAGATTATGGCTAAATATCCACACCTTAGCATTTCACAGCTGTTCCCATGTCTTGGCAGGCTCTGAGGGCTGCCTTCCAACCTAGCTCAGCAAAAAAACATTAAAAAATGCTACTCCCAATGCCTTACAGCAGACCTTTTTTATCTATTTAGATTTATTACCATACTTAAGAAGTTATTTTCTTCCCCACCTGCTCTGCTCTAGCTGTGTCCTGAGTGCTCTGCCTTCCATATGTTATCTTTCTGGCTTTTCCCCACAAGACCAACAGACATCACCTGGTGCTGTGGATTATTGTTAAGCATCTTTTCTCCAGACTCCATTTCAGGAACCAAGTTGGCTTCTCTGGTGCTTCCTGGTTATGTGAGTGTGGTGTAGTGGTTGTGGTGTTTCACTAAGATTTAGCACAGTGATGGCGAACCTTTTGGAGACCAAGTGCCCAAATGGCAACCTAAAACCCACTTAAACCTGTATATTGCAAAGTGCCAACATAGCAAAAGAGGAGGAAGGAAACACTCCCATTGGGTTGCTGGGCAGAGGGGCTTGGTGAACTCTGCGCTGGGGGGAGAGTGGAAGTCCTCCCATTTGGCTGCTGGCAGGGCCATAGGCAGGAATCTAGAAGGGGGGGGGAAGCAAAAAAAAATCCGGAGGGGCAATAATGTTACACACACATATACAGTAGAACCCCGTATAGTGATTTTAATCCATTCCACAGAGCTGATCGCTATGCAGTTTTTTGTCGTTGTACGATCTTCCCTATGGGAAAATCCATACAACAATTTTCCCTATAGGAAAAACCATACAATGATGTTTGTCACTAAGTGGTTTTTCCCATTGGAAAATCATTGTATGGATTTTTCCATAGGAATGATCGATATGTGGAACGGCTTTCCCCCCTCCTAGCCTCATCACTATGCGATTTCATTGCTGTATGGGGCGATCACTATATGGAGTTCTACTGTATAACATTGGCATCCTGGGGTGGGTTTGGGCATGGACTGTTAGCTCAGGAGGGTTTTTACCCCCAAGCTATGGCCCTGGCTGCTGAGCAGATGGGTAGGGTGAACTGGGCTGCTGGTCAGAGGGGTGGGGCAAACTCTGTGCTGGGGTGACTGCATGGGTCCCACAGAGCGGGCTCCGAGTGCCACCTCTGGCATGTGTACCATAGATTCACCACCACTGATTTAGAATAAGCAAGAGAATAACTCTCGCCATCCTCTGAAGAAGAAGTAAGAATATGCATGATGCCTCTGTCAGCCATCATGATCTTAGGTAAGTCCCTTCCATTTTATGGACTGGAACAATTGAATTGACTTCTTTGTTCTGGGGAAGTGGACTTGATCCATGAAAGCTCCCATTAATTAAAAAGCAGCCAGTCTTTAAAGTGCCACAACATTTTTTTCTTCTTTGTTTTGTTTATTGTCTGATATTGTTAAGGTTATTATTTGTGTGGGTTAGCAGAGTGCGTGTAAGCCTTATGCAAATGGACTAGTGTGTCAATGGACATACAAGGAAGAGGGCAGCATTGTGCAACAGAAAAACAGCTTTACGCTCTTGTGCTTGTATATTTACAGTGCTCAAACGTAAATACAGATAGAGCCTCTGCAAAAGGTATATACACGGAATGAATAGTCTCTTTGCCTCAGCAGTAAAGGACGTTGAAAACTTTCCAGGTCCTTCAAGAGGTTAACTAGAAACAGTTCTGATAGAAGCTTATAGATTGCTCATGTTTCTTCGGTTGATAGTCCAACAGCAAAACAACTTCCTTCACAGCAGTTCAGAAGGATAGAAGCCAAGAACCTTTCAGGCTTCAATTACACTGGCAAAGCAGTTTAGCATTCAAGCACAAACAAACACTCCAGCCAGAGAGAACAAACAGACTGTACTTACTCAGAATGCTTCCTCTGCATGACATCCAGTGCAGTCCAGTGCAGGCTCAGTCCTGTGCAATGTTAGAAGAGCTTCACCTGAGCTCCTCATCAGTGTTTCAGCATGAGTTCCAGATCTAGTCCTACTCCAAACAAGTGCTTTGCAGGCACTTCTTTATAGAATATTACATGATTGCTACATACATCAGTGAGATCAGCTGTGCTAGTCAAGCACAAGCCCTTAAAGCTATAGACACATACAATCACATACATACATCCTATACCCATGATGGTGAACCTTGGCACTCCAGATGTTCTTGGACTTCAATTCCCAGAAGCCCAAGCACCCCGTGAATCCACACAAATGGGTTTACTGCAATTCATCTGGCCCACGCTGCCCTCATCACTCCTGGAAGCGGAAGTAAAACACACCCGAATGGAGGAACGGTTAACCCAGAAGAGCCTTAATCATACAGACACATTTTACTTCTGCTTCCGGGAGCGATGAGGGCGGTGTGGGCTGGATGAATTGCAGTAAACCCATTCGTGTGGATTCACAGGGTGCTTGGGCTTCTGGGAATTGAAATCCAAGAACATCTGGAGTGGCAAGGTTCGCCATCACTGTCCTATACAATACCTAGTGGTAATACTTTATCCCTGACAGATATGCCTGCACAACGAACATGGCTACCACTTCAAAAACTGAACTTCAGATATGTCCAATAATATTTGTTTGGAATTTGACAGTGCATTTCAAGCTGTCTCAGCGAAAGGTTTCTGGATTTTCTGCTTTGGAAAATTACAGTTTTATTTCACAGCACTATATCAGTGAATGTGTTTAAAATGCTAAAAGAGGACCACAGTCTGTGTGTTTCACTTGCAGCAACTTTACACTCACTTTTCACAGACTTCCAGCTTGGTAGAGGAGTTGGTGAGGATTTGAAGAATGATCCATCTTAAGGTAGGATTAGGTAACGAGTAGCCTTCCCCTGGACTGCAATGCAAATCCTCAGCTATGATTGGTTGAGGTAGATGGGAACCAAAGTCTAGCAACATCTGGAAGGCAAAAAGTTGGGATCTATACATGGACCCTCCTATCACCAACCCTAAGTATTTAAAATTTGGTGATCATGAACAACATTAGTCAATTAAACCAATCTCTAGTTTCTTCACCTTCCATTCATTTCATCTCAAATGTTAATCTGACATCAAGGTTCTGCTTTAAAGCATATTAGAAGAGTGAACACTAAAAATGGCTTTGCATGCCTCAAGATGGATGCCCGCCTTGTCATTTGATAGCAGTTGTGCCTTATTTAATTTCACTTAAACCCAATAATTGATTTTATCAATGGCCAATTTAGTGCAGGCAAACCATGCTTAACCAACAGGTTAATTCGAGCCTCTGCATTACCCGCCAACATCTAGATATGGCTTACAGTTGGGTTCATTGACCTCTGCCTAGCACATCTGCCTTACAATAATTATGAAAATGATTAACTGATTTTACACACTGAATTCTAATTCCAAAAGGGCCCTTCTACTGACATTTTAATTCATTAGATTTCCTCCTCAGATTGAATTTTATTCACACAAGCTTGGCTTTTAATTCATTGCGGTTTTAACACTGCTGTTTGCATCAATTCATTGCTAAGTCATACTCTCATTCATCAATGACCTAATTATCCGCCACAGTACATGCTGAATAACTAGGATGAGCATTGATTGTTCTTCTAAATGTCTGGATACTATGTTACCTGTTGACAACAGTGGGATATTCTTCTTTCTCCTGTGGGTACCTGAAAGATACCCCCCCACACACACACACACATAAATGTGTCAAGTAAATGGGTTAGGCTACAGATGTTGTCATGCCTTGCTAAAGGAATCTTCATTAGAACATCAATCAGCACCTTTCTGGACAAGATAGAAAACAGGTACAAGTTAGGCTAAGGAAGGTATAACCTGTTCACCTCAAAGGAACCTGTTCAGGGAAGCAGCTCGAACTGCTGATCTGCCAAATTTCCAGTCATCAAGTTCAGCATCTTAACTGCTAAGCCACCGTGGTCCTCTTTAGCTATTGTTTAAAGAGGTGTATTCTGGTTGTGACTAGCAATGGAATTTAGCCCTCAAAGTCATTGAACTACAATGCCCTTCACATCTTACCTGTGGCCATGCTGCTCAGGATAGGTCTGGCAAGTTTCCAGGTACAGTAATACCTCATACAAAGTCTGCTCCATACAACATTGGTTTTGTGTATGGGACCAAAGACACCAGGACAGCCGAAGAGCTGGCTTAACACAACTTTATTACATGCTGGTCAGAGGGAACATGTGGTAATGGCGGACGAACAGCTCAATATATACAGTGGCTATACATTTGAATGTGGCTCCTTGACAGTCTATTGGCTACTGTCCGCGTGACGTCATTTCAGGTCACGCCCTTCTTGTCCAGGTGAAGGTGATGGCGGGAATCTTCCCGCGCTGTTGCTCTTAGGTGAGTCTTGGACCAATGAGCTTGGACGCTCGCTATTGCCATCTAGTGGTCACTAGCTCGCGTCCTATTAGGGTTACAGAGATGCAGCTGAGGTTACAATGTTACACATGGAAAAGGTTACATTGGATACACATGGATAGGTACATTGTATAAAGGCACTTGCTTTAGAACACAACAATTGGATTCACACAACATCGCCTAATTCCTTGAAAAATGTTGCCTCATACAAAGACTTTGTATGAGGCATTGGGGTTTTCCCCCGGTTGCATTGTGCCTGGGCAGTATAAAAGACAGAACACATGCGTACATTGCTCTTGTGGGTTTTGCACGAGTCGAAGAGTGGTTAGGAGTGGTTTTGAGTGCGATTTTGGATTTTTTGGATTTTTTCATCAGAATTTTTGGAAGCATTCCAGGGATTTTTGCAGCATTCTTCAGATTCTTGAACTATTCTTTGGCACAGTGGAAATGTAGGTAAATGAGGTTTTTTGTTTCAGATTGGCTTAGGGTGGGGAGGTGGATTGGGGAGGGCAATTTTTTGGCGGGGTGGGCAATTGTTTGGTGTTTGCTGCTGTTTGGATGATTAACACTGTGCTGCATGATGGGACATGTTGGCATTCATTTTGTCCTTGCGTTCATCCAGTAATTATTTACAGTAGCTTGTACAAAATGGATGATTAGCCACATGGCTGCAGATTAACACTGTGCTGCATGATGGGACATGTTAAAACTGCACTTCATAAAGTTTTCAAAAGTTAAAAACTTGTTGTATGGTTTGTCCCCTAAAATCAGGGTTGTTTGACATGTTTTTGTAATGTTTTTAGCCTTTAGACAATGATTTCTTAAAGTTCTGTCAGTTTCCTGTGTTTCCTTGACTTTGCCCTGAAGTCTGTGCTGTTACAGTACGATGTATCTCTATGGAAATGACGTTGTACGAGGCATTGCGGCAAGGATTTGGATGTTGTATGAGGCATTGCGGCTAGGATTTTGCATGCCTCATACAAAGTCCAAATCCGTATCAAGTCCAGACTTGTGGAAACAAGTTTGGACGTTGTATGAGGTATCACTGTATCACCTAAAATCTCAGGGAATTGCTGCAGCGTCTCTAGGTAACCAACTAAGGAGACAAATCTTAGGGGGAAATGTACTAGATAATGAGAAGGGACGCTCAGCGGCGTGGATCCACTGCCACGTGCTTTGCCGGCCCCGCCCCATTAGACACCACGGGACTGGAAGGCCGGGCCTTCTTTTAAGAGGAGAGGCCGGACCGCCCTTCCTCCTTTCACTTCGGCTGGGCCAGCCAACGTTTGCCCACCTCCTCCTCCCTCGGTGTCAGTGTGAGTTTTTTGGTCGCTTTGGGGCTGGATGGGAATTTTTGCTTGAACCTAGATTGGCCATTCGGCTCTTGTTGTTTTCGCCCATCCCACGCTGTCGCTGATGGTTGAGTTCTGGGGTAATTTTTGGTTCCCTGTCTTTGGTCACTTGGTGGCTAGCACTGGTAAGGGGGCACTGGGTGACCCCTACGAGTCTGGCAGGTGCAACTTGGTTGGCCACAGGATGGGTAAGATAGAGGGAAACTCGGGTGGCCAATCAGGTGTGCTTTAGGAACAAGGGAAGGCTTTGCTAGAAACAGCTTGCCAAACCTTCAAGTCCGCCGGACTCACGTCAGAAGCAGAGGTTAAGTCATTTGCGCTTCTGTTGGGGGTCGAGATAATTGGTTATCACCATTCGTCCTTACCAGTGCTATAGCGGCCCGCTTGCATTATTGAATTGTGATTAATAAAAGTGGCCCAGTTTAAACCCAGCACAGTGTCCGTCTCTTTATTGCGGGGTGGGCCCGGCAATGACTGATCAGTGCTTTGGGTAATTTTAGTGTTCTTGAAGGGACGAGCAGCAGCCAGTATAACGGGCCAAACACGTCACTTTATTTGGTAGTTATGAACACACTTCCAACTGCACCACACCAATTTATATACAGGTAAGAGTAGTTACATTTATGCGGGAATTAACTGGATTGGCTAATCGCAATCAGAAGAGAATGAGGTGCTCCTGAACTAGATGCAATACGCACTTCTCGGAACATAATGGCACGAACCCCCAATCTCGCGTTACTTTTAACTAAGGAAGAAGATAAAATGGCGAATACTTTTCATTTAATACACAACAGTAATTGACTTAGGCTTCTGGAAATTGAAGTTCAAAAAGCCAAGATGGGGAAACACTGCACTAGAAAAACTCTGCTCTTGCTAGGAATGGCTCTTGTGAACTGATGAGAAAGGCCTGAAGGAATTCAGACCAGAAGAAAAGGGAATTTATGAATGATGAAATAGCTATTCACAGCTTGTAGGATTCTCCCCCCCCCCCCCAGCAATGAGAATAAGGAGGATTTAGGGTAGAATAAAGCATTTGTGAAGGCCTCCATAATTTTATTTTATTTTTAGTGCTGCCTTTTAGATCAGAGGAAAATTCTGTCTTTATTCCCAAAGCAAAATTTGTTATCTCTCCATGCATGCAAGGCAGACCAATGATTTAATTGTTCTAACCCTGATCATGACTCATCCGGAATGGTGACCCATTGTTTAACATTCTCCATTGCCTTGGGGTGGGGATGGGAGAAATTATTTTGCTCAAAGCCTTAGATGAGAACATTACTGTCTTCCAAACTTGGAGATAATTTTTTCACAAGGCATGCAAGGTGAAGGTTTTGGCCTCCCTTCATAACCTACTGTCTGATACCAAGGGCTGAAGTCTAGTTCAGGGTTCCTCAAACTTGGCCCTCCAGGTGTTCTTGGTCTTCAATTCCCAGAAGCCCAAGTCAGAACACCTGCTGGTCAGGGCTTCTGGGAATTGAAGTTCAAGAACACCTGGAGCACCAAGGTTGGCCACCCTGCTAGATAGTTCAGTGGTTTAGATACCTGGCTGTGGAGCTAGAGGTTGGGAGTTTGATTCCCAACTGTGCTTCATATTCCCTTATGGCTAGGAAAAAGATGGTCAGGTTATCCTGTTATGGTAATAGAATACACCATGGGTGGCCAATCTTGGGCTACCAGGTGTTCTTGGACTACAACTCCCAGAAGCCCAAGTCAGCACACCTGCTGGTCAGGGCTTCTGGGAATTGAAGTCCAAGAACCTCTGGAGAGTCAAGTTTGAGGAACCTTTAACTTGTTGATGGGGCAAATCCTGCTGCTCCATTGAAGCCTCCACTACATGCTGTGACATGGAGGTATCAAATAGAACTTCAGGCTCATGGGGTGGATATGCAGTGAATGGTACCACCCTGTGAATGATGCTGCTACAACCCATAACCTGCATATGCATGGAGACGCAGTCATTAAAAGAGCAGAAGTACTGGCCAGCATGCCTAGCTAGGTAAAGGTAAAGGTCATCCTTGCTTGAAAGCCAGTTGTATCTGACTCTAGGGTTCAGTGCTCATCTGTGTTTACAGCCAAAGAGCCAGCGTTGTCTGTGTCTGCAGATGTTTCCGTGGACATGTGGCAGGCATGCCTCAACACCAGAGCGCACAGAACGCAGTTTACTTTCCCACTGAAGTGGCACCTATTTATCTACTGACAATTTCTTGCTTCCGAACTGCTAGGTTGGTAGGAGCTGGACAGAGACGGCAGCTCACTCTGTCATGCAGTACTTGGGTCTCAAACTGCTGACCTGCTGACAATCCAGTCATCAAGTTCAGCATCTTAAGCAATTGAGCTACTGCAGTCCTTGTGGCTTTTGACACAGATGAGGCTTGCTCACTGGCAAGGAGAGTTTGGAAGTGTACTTCTTTGAATTACAATATCCAGGATCCTCACTGCATCCATTGCTTGTTTAAGACACATGAGGAATTCTTACACTGCCTCCATAGGGTTTGGATGGAAGGAAAGATAAAACTGGGCACAATTAGCGTAACAAGGACACAATGCATCTCAAATATCTTTATGGGAAAATAAGTCTTCCCCATGCATATTTACTACCTATTATGGTTGTTGCATGATCCTCTGTTTTACACTAATCGCTTACTAATTTGTTATGTGTTGTCCAGTTCTTTCCATGTTACGGTGATCTTAGTAGATATTTTTCAGGTAAGTGAAAAATGTTCAAGAAGTGGTTTATCAGTGCCACACAGACAACCCTCCAGTGTTTCTATGGCTGAATAGGGAACTGAACCCAGCTTTCTTGAGTCTTTGGTCTGATATGTGAACACCTGGGCCACATTGGCTCCCAAAGGTTTGCTTACCAATAGCCCAGCTTTGTTTTCTCTCCCAGGTTGCTGATGCTACTACTCGACTGCAGGTAATGACTAGAGATGTTCTCCTGAATGGGCAGTTTATTTTGCAGGGCTCGACCTAATATTTCAGTTCCTTCGGTTGTGTTTGCAGGAAACGAAAGCCAATATAGTTTGCATTTGGCTAAAAAGGTAAATGCACAGAACATTAAGCTGCAGTTTTTGCTGAAATGGAAGTAATGTGGAGACATACAGAGATCTATATATTTGTCTAGCAATCTGAGCCAGGACAAACAGCATTGGTGTCTACTAGAGAACAGGAGCAATGCAAGAATCAAACCAATACAACAGTGCTTATTGTTACTGCAAAGATTTTTTTTAATATGTGTAAGCTAGTCATGCCTGCCACATGACCACAGAAATGTCAGCAGAAGCAGACAGCGCTGGCTCTTTGGCTATGAAACAGAGATGAGCACTGAACCCCACAGTCAGATATGACTGGCTTTCAAGCAAGGGTGGCCTTTACCTAAGCCACTCAGAGTGGGAGAATATCCCAGATGGGTGGGATATAAATGCAAATAATATAAATAAATAAATAAATAAATAAAAATACTTCTCATGCTAAGGTCTAGGTTCAAGTCCTTCTAGAAGAATTGGGTATGATGAGACAAATCTACACTTGGGATTGTGAATGGCCATACCTAATCAAAGCAGAATTTGATACTCATACATTTCTGAACTACATCTTCTAGAAATCTCAGTGGCCATGCTTGTCTTTTGACAATAATTAAAAAAAAAGATTCCTGGTCAAAGACATATAATGTACTGGGGTGAATGGTTAAGTCAGGGGTTCCCAACCTAAAGTCTGTTGGCCACATCTGGACCACAGTGTCAATTAATGTGTCTCCCATGCCTCCAAGGACATTCGAGAAACAAAATGGAAACCCCTTTGAAGCTGTTGGGACAAAATGGCCACCCGCATCATGCAGGCAGGGCAAAATGGCCATCTGGCCCTCAAAGCTGACTGAGAGAGCATGACCCGGTGGCCCATGGCTTAAAAAGGTTGGGAACCCCTGGGTTAAGTGGACACTAAAGCCAGTAACTTTATCTGTGGACTTTTTGCTGCTCTTATGATAAATACATAATGTTATTTCTTGTCTCGTGAATGGTTCATGAGGTCAGCCAAACCATATTTGGAAGGTTCTCTCATTCCACTGACAGCAAATCCAAGTACTTTCAAAACATAGCCTCAGCAATACTCTGTTGCATGCCTGTTTTATTTGGCCTTTTAGCCGCTGCTTAACCATGCTTAACTCCTGCCAACCTAGCAGTTCAAAAGCAAGAAATTGCAAGTAGATAAATAGGGACCACTTTGGTGGGAATGGTAAACGGTGTTCCGTGCACTCAGGTGTTGAGGCATGCATGCCACATGTCCACGGAAATGTCTGCAAATGCAGACAGTGCTGGCTCTTTGGCTGTAAACAGAGATGAGCACTGAACCCTAGAGTTGGATACGACTGGCTTTCGAGAAAGGACGACCTTTACCTTTACCTAACCATGCTTTAAAAAATTGATTGCACCATCTTAGTCCTAGGAAAAGAGTGGGATTTTTTAAATAGATTTGGTGATCTTGTGCAGAAACCTTGTTCTTCCCCTTTAACTTAATCAAACCATTGTGGAATCTGACCTTCCACATGATATGAAAAAACTGCTCCAAGCAAATTGCATTAAGCAATTCAACACTAGACATGACCACATCACCTGTGGGGGTGGGAAGGGGTCCCCTTTGAAAGATTTACAATCAAAGAACAACCTTCATCTTTCTGGTTTTCATAATCCATAAACATTATTCTAGCATTAACTAGAATAATGGTGTCTGGCCAGGTTATCCTGCTATGGTAATAGAATAGACCCTACTGCCAGCGCATCAATGCTGATCATCAGGCTGCGATTAACTAACCTGACAATCCTGAGGACTAACAGACTTGGGTGGCGAAGTCCATGGAGAAGGGTGATGGTCCCCAAGTGGATTGAATCCCACTTGAATCCCTTTGATGGAGGGCAGCAGCTTCATCCATCCTGGCCTGGGGCTGAGGAGGACTTTGCGTGCCAAAAGGGCTCAGGACCAGAAAGTGACTCATGGAACTGGACCAGTGGTATGGGTATCCTTGCTGCAATGCAGAAGGCAAATGGAAGGCCTCTGCATTATATTTTTTCTCGGACAATCTTTATGGCTGATCACCATGATGATAGCCATTATTCGGAATTGGATACGGCACAAGAAAAAGCAGAAGCAGTAGCTACTATAATGCCTGAAAAGGGAAAGCAAGAGTGAAGGAGACTTTCTTTCCTGTCATCAGAAAGCAAAGTCCTTTGCTATGCCCCTATCTTAATTATCATAATGAGTAAACATCCCACCAGACACAACACTATTCCATGGTATATAAAATATAATTAAAGGAAGACAGAAGAAGGACACGCTAACATAATGATCCCAACAGCCGGCATGTGAGTTGCACCCAGTAATAGCAAAACAGACTTTACGACCAGTTATTCAAATTACACCTTTAGCTAAAGAGGAGAGTTGTGTGGGAAGGAGAAATTCATACTCTAAGTATCGGCTTGACAGCTTTTTCAGAGGTCATAAGGTGTATTGCATGGTGATTTTCCCACTTACCTTTATTTATATTAAACATATGCAAATGTTACACGGTCCATTGCCACACTAATGACATCGTTCAATTGACTTTGTAGCGTTTGAGAACATCAAACATTCCCGGAGCCTATTGACACTACAAGCCGCTATTAGTTTTATATCGCTTTGATGGACTTGTTTGTTTATTGCCTGTCCTCTATAACCCAAGCTCTCCACGAGCTAGCAGTATAAAATATAGGCAGTGAAACAATGAATAAAAAGAGTGCATAATATAACACTAAGATAAAACCAGCAGGGGAAGGGTAAAAACATTGCAGCAAATGAAATCGAAGGGAAACCAGTGGCAAAGTAGCACACTGTTGAGATCCAAAAGCCCTCCAACAGTTCTTAAAATGCCTGTGAGAATAAATGCGTATTCCCCTGGTGCCAAAAATTAACATGAAGATAAATAAAACCATCATGTAGGGTTCTTAAGAACTAAAGATTCTTCATTTGAGATCCCTAAACAACCTTTCTTCTTCTTCTTCTTCTTCTTCTTCTTCTTCTTCTTCTTATTATTATTATTATTATTATTATTATTATTATTATTATTATTATTATTATTATTATTATTATTATTATGCCTCAAAAATGCCCTTTAAGTGTAACTTGTGAAAGTAACAAGTAACCAATACTTATCTCATGTAAAATGTAACAGTGTAACTACTTTCTGTAAAAAAATTTGCTGTAATTTTGTCATTGTTCATTACTCATTATGCCCCAAAAGTAAACTATTTTCTTCTTATTCTGCCGTATCCAAATCTGAATATTGGTGATCCTCATGGCAATCATCCATGATGACTATCCTGAGAATATAATGCAGTGGCCCTTCATCTGTCTTTCACATCGCAGTGTGACACCCGTACCACTGATCCAGTCCCGTGAGTCACTTTCTGGTCCTGAGCCCTTTTGGCACACAAAGTCCTCCTCAGCCCCAGGCCAGGATGGATGAAGCTGCTGCCACCCATCAAGATGGATTCAAGTGGGATTTAATCCACGTGGGGACCATCACACTTTCCTGTGGACTTCACCACCCAAGTTTGTTAGTCCTCAGGGTTGTCAGGTTAGTTAATCACCACGTGGCACTCGATGATGAGTTTTTGGCAGTAGGGTCTACTCTATTACCATAGCAGGATAACCTGGCCAAACCCCAACAGAAACTATATTATTTGAAATTTCCTACTTTGAAACACTGTTATTAATTCGGGTTATCCCTTTTGGGTAATTATTTCTTCCTGTTCTGCATCACAGTAGCCTCATGTAGCCAAGAATCTTTGATTTTAACTGTGGAGACTTGGGGTTTGATGCTACTTCAGTCTCACAGAATATTAGGATTTGCAAGTACAGTGACAGACCCAGAATTATCCACTGCAATTCAGAAAAGTGAGCAAAAATACACTAGCAAGAGAACTGATAGATGACCAGATATGCATTGTTTTTCTTGATGTTTATAGATTTTCTTCAAGTCGTATCCATTCCAAGTATTGGCATAATTCTTCCTGTTCCTAACTCCTTGGAACAGTTCTTCTGAGGACATTTTATAGGTAGAATGGCAATATAAATTGTCACAAAAATCTTTTGGTGGAGAGATGGCATTCAGATTGATCTTAAAACATAGCCTGGCTGTCATACAATAGGGTTTCATCCAGAAATTCTGCCAAACAAGTGATACCTATGGATTCAACACAATGGGTATTTCATTGATGTCTGCTTGCAATTTCAAACACTCAGAGTTTCTTAAGCAAATCTGGCCACTGTATTTCAAATGTTTTGTATTCTCTACCTGCATGCCAGATCAAAGCAGTGTGTATTTCCAAAGAAGGGCTGCTGATTGGTGGAAAGAACTAATTAATGCAGTTTTCTTAAGAGTTTGCATTTCAGACACCACAAGCCCTGATTTTATGGTTTTTTTTACTGATAGCACTAAACTCTCTTTCATCCCAACAATCTGCTGCCAGATATTGCAGAGTAGATGCGGGAACTCCAGAAGTTCCCCTAATTGCCTGTAAAACACAATTGCTATCTTCTTCATACTTTTGTCAGAAGGAGGCTTGAATTGACATTTTCAGCAACTGCTCAACAACTGATTTCATGCCTCATTCCCAGTTTTCATTTGGGTTGTTTCCCCAGGCTGGGGAATGAAATGCTAGCTTAGAAGTAAATATAAATAAATAAATACATTCCATTGGATACATTGGAAGAATCCAATCTATTATCTTTAATTTTTTTATATATGTAAACTAAAATTTAAAAACTTTACACAAGGTTAGGTTGCTAAGGTTAACCACATGTCTATTGATGGTCAAGAATGTCTTGTCTTCAGAAAGACCTTTCTTTGAAAGAAAATATAGTACATTGCAAATAGATATCATTATGAAAAGTTAAAATGTGGGAGCTGGGAAGAACATAATCCTAATTTTCTAATAAACTACTATTTGGAGTGCATAGCTGTGTTGTGGATTTAAACTATATTTCCTGGTTCAGGGTTCAACTAGACAGCTCATGAACTTAGTGGCTTAGTTGTTAAGATGCTGAAATTCACAACCAGAAGATCGGCAGGTCGAGACCTGAGTGTTGCATGATGGAGTGAGCTTCCATCTTGGTCCCAGCTCCTGTCAACCTAGCAATTCGAAAGCAAGAAATTGCAAGTAGATAAAAAGGTACCACTTCAGTGGGAAGGTAAACAGCATTCTGTGCACTCTGGTGTCTAGTCATGCCTGCCACATGTCCGTGGAAATGTCTGCATATGCAGATAGCACTGGCTCTTTGGCTCATGAGCACTGAACCCTAGAGTTGGATATGACTAGCTGTTGAGCGAGGGTGATCAACTGATCAGATCCAAACTAAAAGCATGTTTCATCCTCTATGCTTTGTTTAAGCTACTTAATGATCTTGAGCTGGAAAGTTTCCTTCCCAACCAATTGGAAAGAAAGGAAAACAAAAGTTTTCATTTTTAAGAAATTGTTGCTAACTGATACAGTGCATCACTGATGCTTTCAAAACATAGTTGGTGTGTTAGAAATAATTAAAAAGAAATGGACAACTTTATCTCCCTTCTCCTCTGTAGGGGAAGGAGAAAGGAGCTTTCCATTTCTAAGGATCATTAAGAAGATCATTTTTAAAAAGGGGGGAGCTTCAGCTATCTGAAAGCTATGCTTTGATTCGATAGCAGTGATCATGCACTCTGGCTTCAAACCAATATGAGGCAAGCTTACCCTCAACAAAAGGGACTCAAAAAGATCCATGTAGGCATCACTTAGGAGCTGGGAGGTTCATTATACGATGTAGGTTGTATGGTTGCCCAATAATGGAGCTAACCAGCTTGTCTCAACCTGGCCCAAACCACAAGACAAACATCCATGTAGAAGCCCTCTCAGTCTTCCAGTTCAGTTCGGTTTGGATCTCTTTTCAGATCCAGTTTGGGGTGATTAGTGTCCCCATCTGACTCAATTTTCTCCCCAATTCCAAACTGACATATAAATTGGTAATATCAATGCATCTGGAAATTCAAGTCACCAATTCAGGTGGAGCAAAAGGGGAGAGAGATTTGGGGCAAAAATAGCATCATATTTTAGCGTGAAGCCCTTGCCACCCATTTCTCTCTGTTTAAAAAGTCATTCAACTTTGAAAAAGGGTGGGAGGGAATGCATACCAGACCAGTGATACTACTAAATCAGCATACTCCTATAAAAGCAGTGAGGACATCTGGGAAACTCTGAGAGGGCTGGATTGAATGTTTAGCGAGGCTCAATTTGCGCTATGAGCTTGAGATTTTCCACCATTGCTCTAAAGCAGCATTTTCCAAACTATGTTCCACAGAACACTGGTGGACTTCAATTCTGAGAAGCCTCAGTTAGTACATTGGCTGATCAATGTTTTGGGGAATTGACTTAGGCTTCTGACAATCGAAGTTTGGGAAACTGCTCTAAAACATCTGCTGCAGGCTCTTTTGTCTCCTGCTCTTTAAAATAGCGGTGTCTTGCTTACACATACCAACAATTCTACTGACCTCAACGAAATGGAGGCAAATGGTTCTGATCTCCCTCATGCAACTCAAGTGATTGGGAAGTTGCTATTAAGACAGCCAGTGCGGCACGTTTTTAAAATAACGAATCATACAACTGTATTGCTGGCCCAGGTACGTGTGCCATATTTTATTTTCAACATCCACCCATGCCCCTCAAAGGTAATTACACTGCTCACAAAATGATGCTTTGGCTGTGCTTCTAGCAGGCAGAGGCAGGAAGAAAGGTTGCCAATTCAGGCCATGGGGCTCCCGCTTGTCTTCTGCCAATGCACCACAACAAAGTCACATCACGCAGCAAGCTGGGATGAAGGACAAATCATGAATCTAAACAGCAATTTCTGTTCTCCAGCCAAGGAAGCAAATGGGTGGTTCCCCCCTCCCCCAAATAGCTGTTGGTTTTTCCATCAAAACTTCTGACTCATTTCTGAACAGTAGATGCCTGAAAAGAGAGGTCAGGATCAGGCCCTTTGGACACTCCAGCTTGCATCTAGTCATGCCATTCTTCTGACTGAAGGCTACAAATTCTTTACTCCATGAGCCCACATGCTGCTCTCAGAGGAATCTCAAAGAATTGGCAACTCAAGATGTGATGTAGATATTAATGTAGGAATTCTGAAGTTGCCCAACCTTGTCCTAACCTCTGTATTTAGACCAAATGGTTATCTATGGTCCTTCAGAATATGAAAAGGGCTTATACCTAGCAATACATCTGAAGGTGGAGCAAAGAGGAATGGGACCATAAACCCGTTCAACTGTTCACTTGAACATGTAGAAGGACTGAATGAAAATAGAGAAATGAAGCTTCTTTATTTGTTAGATTGTTAACACCTACTGCTTTCCATGAGAGATTGCAGATTTGACCCTCAGTTTTTCCTGCTAATTAAATTACTGGGAAATAGTACAGATTGGGGAAGTTGTCAATTTCATTTTACTGCAGGTATGAACATTTAGAATTCCATGTTCTCTCCATCACGGGTACCATGAAGTGTGCAGAATTTGCTACATTCTTTAAAAAAGCAATGAAACAATATTCTTCTCATCCAACATTTATAGGTTAAACCCAACCTATGGCCCGTGGGCCTGTCCCAGCCTGCGGCACCATTTTATGTGGCCCGTGGCCGCCCTTGCCGCTCCCAGAAGTGGAAGCAGACACATTTACATCAGCCATAAAACACGCCCACGCATGCTCAAATGCACCCGCGGCTATCGTAAACATGGTAGTGGGTTATTTATGGCTGCTGTAAAGGCACCCACTTCTGGGGTGTGTGGTCAGGCCCATTCAGCTGTCCAGGGGCATGGTCAGGCCAGTGGCGTACAAAGGTTGGGAACCCATGGGTTAAACTGGAGGATACAGAGAACCACATTATATATTACTGTTAAATGTTAAAGATAGGGAGCATTTCAGAAAAAAGGAGAGAGAGATAACAGCCCCACTCATGACTAAAATACTCAGGAATTTAAACTTAAACTTTAAATCAAAGTTCTGGTCCAGGATGAATGTATCTGCTTTTATTTCTCTCAAATTTCAGTTTTTTCTTCTTTAAAAGTTTGAATTCTGCACAACTGAATATGCAGGAATTACAAATGTTGGTCAATTTTTCTAAAAACTGAACCAAAACAAAACTCTCACACTAGCTGTCAGAAAGGTGGCAATTGCTGTTTTCTTATGCACATTTAGAAATTAATTTAGTGGATGTTTCTTCCCATTAAACATTCAAAGGAATAGTCTACACACCTGCAGTCCACAAATAACTTGTTCTGGAGGAGTCTCAGAGTACTTCTTGCAGATGTGGAAAGTTACTTTGGAGGATGCTAATGGGTGGCTATGCTGGGTGGGACATTTTGAGGGTTGTAGTTCAAAAAAGTAACTTTCTTTCAATCTTTAGTTAATCACTACATGTACTTGTGGGGGTCTGGCTGGACATCCCACTAAGGTAATAGAGTAGACCGTACAGCCAGTAACTCAATGCCGAGTGTTGGGTGGCGGTAAATAACCTGACTCCCTAAAGGGGCCAATGGCTATGGGTGGATGAGCCCCTTTGGGTGGGGTGATGGTCCCCCTCGGTGGAGGAAATGCCACTGGAAACCATCATAATGGGCCCAATGGTAAAATGAGTGGAGGAGGAACCATCTCACTATTCTGATTCCCAACAGTCATGGAGACGGGAGAGGCCATGCTAGACATTATGCACCTTGCACCTTGATAATATCCTCAAGGCTGCAGCAGTCCATTGTCTTCCCGATGTTAAATCCTGCATGTCTCATATCATATGTGCCCAAAGAAATGCCTCCAATATCATTGTATGTGGGTCACTCCATGGCAAGCTGCGATCCACCTTAAACAAAAATGATTTTCAGGGGAAAGTGTATACTTGGACATGAGTAGCTGCCAACGACGACAACATATACGTGTAATTCATCTAGGCGTAGGTGAAAGTTTCTGGAATTTTGGAGCTTGGTGTTTTTAAAAAGTGGTGAAGGAATCAAGCAGGAAAAGCATAGAGAGGGCAGACACAGCTGTATAAATAAAAATAGACCTCCCCCCCTCCCCTAAAAGGAAACCAGACTGTGTGAATTTTCAAGCTCTAATGGTAATTTCAAACTAAACAATAATCATATATAAAAACATACTTCAGATTGTTACCAAATTAAACAAAATGGGACAACTTGATAGCTCATTTCCTATGGACCACACTAGAAGAAAAAATCCCAGTATGTGGAAAGATTCTGTTTTATTCTTTGACTCTTCCCTGGTTTTTATATTAACCACCTTCTGGAGTTTTAATCAAGAGAATATTTGCAGATTTATCACCTCCAAGTTGCCACAAACGTTTCGGGTCGCAGGCTAGTCATGTGGTTGAGTAGGCCAGTCATGTGGTTGAGTGGGCCAGTCACATGGTTGCTCCTGCCGTAAAATGCATCCGCGGCTGTCGTAAATGCATTTACGGCAGCTGTGGGTGTATTTACGGCAGCATTTGCGTATGCATTGGGCACAACCACTTCTGGTAGCGGCGTGGGCATTGCAGGTCAGACCCAGCCCATGGGCCATAGTTTGGCCACCCCTGAATCAACATTTCAATCTACAATGTAGTGGGGATCTGTCACTATTGAGATAATTGAGGCCCTTCTACTCTCATAAACTGATTTTAGAGAAATTCTTTATCTAATCATGACTTAAAATGAGCAGGTAGCACAGCTTGAGCATTGCATGCTGAAAGTCCAAGGTTGAGCTCCTGACATGTTTATTGAAATATTTCTCCTGTATTAGGTGCTGGTATGATCTGAGACCCTACTTTAAAATGGGTCAAAATATTAACTCAGGAAAAGGTAGCATTGGATTCAAATCCACCAAAATATAATCTTAGAACTGTTGGGTTTGAAGGGACTGTATGGAACAAGTCCAGCCCCTGTCAAGAAAGCACAGTTGGGAATCAAACTCCCAACCTCTAGCTCCACAGCCAGGTACCTAAACCAATGAACTATCTATCAGGGTGGCCAACCTTGGTGCTCCAGGTGTTCTTGAACTTCAGTTCCCAGAATCCCTGATCAGCATGTGTGCTGACTTGGGTTTCTGGCAAATGAAGTCCAAAAACACCTGGATTGCCAAGGTTGGCCACCCCTGTTCTAGCAGTTCACTGAGCTACCCAACAATTTCTGTTGGGACCCTTTGTACAGATAATAACTATTGGGTAACAATAGGGCAACCATGTTGTTCCATGTGACAAAAACACTAAAGAGTGTTAGGGCATGTGAAAAGCCAACACATGTTGTTAGCCATAGGCTACAACTTGCATCTCCAGATGCATTATGTACTCTCCAGAGACAATGGAAGGAGTACAGTACACATTTGATTTTCAGGATGTTGACTGTGTGATCATGCAGCAATAAAAAGTAGAATGTGTGGGGGAAACTGTTCCTTGTTGCAGTTAGGGAAAAGAAGCAGGAAAAAGAGAAGGCAACTACTGTATGTATCACAGAAACAAACACAACTTAAATTCCTGACCTTTTTTTGAAATCAAACTATAATGTGGTAGGTGCCACAATTGGTTGCACAAACAGCATCAAATCCTCCTATAAATGGTGGTCTTGGAGTGGGTCGGTGCACCTTTGAGAATGATATTGACCTCTTTCTGTACAATGTGTCCTATTGAAAAGTGCAATACTCTTGCCTTCTTGTATGAATTAGTAAAAGGATTAGTCTTGGATGGGTTGTTTGTGCCTTTGGGATCAATCAGCCTGTCACGTTCTTTCTACTGGATGTGCTTGTGTCCATGCATAGGCTTAGCTTCACCGGCAGGGAAAGGCACCAATATTGAGCTGAGATGGTTTGTGCAAAATAAGGAAATGTGTCTCTGCTTTGTGTTGGGGACAAGGTCTGCTGCGGGAGTAATTGACTCTTTGACTTGCTGTTCCACACCAAGTTTGATGAATGGCAAGGGAGTCTCCTCCCTTCCCCCAAATATATATATATATATATATATATATATATATATATATATATATATATATATATATATATATATATATATATATATATATATATATATATATATATATATATATATATATATATATGTGTGTGTGTGTGTGTGTGTGTGTGTGTGTGTGTGTGTGTGTGTGTGTATATAATATTCTATATAATGTTCTATTTCGGTCCTGAGGTGTGTAACTGGTTTTCTCCCATTATGTCTCTTTTGTACTTGATATATTCTAGTCAATGGCAATGTAATTTCTCCAAGAAGCCTCAGTAAGAGGCCCTCATCCCCTCAACAGAATTAAAAAGTGGTCATGAGCTGTTCAAAATATCTCAGTCATTCCTTATCTCTATTCATCCAAAAGAAAGGAAGAAAGGAAGTCATTAGGTTTATAAGCCCTATCCAAAATTGTGGGATCCAATGTGCTTGCTCAACAAAAAAAAACTTTGATTTACAGTCTCACACAATTTTTATTTAATAAATAAATTATAAATAAATAAATAAATAAAATAAAATTATTTATATACCCACCTTTTCAATAAAGCTACCTTCTGTTGCTGCCAGATAGGTAGGTAGTTAGGTAGGTAGGTAGATAGATAGAACATGGAAAGGAGCCTTATCTTGAGACCATCTAACCTAGTAGTTACGACTAGAGAGAGAGGAAGAGAGAGAGGTCGATTGATGGATTCAATTTCTGTCTAAAGGTCAACCCTATACATCCTTGACTTAGCCTTTACACTCAGCAATACTTGGAGTCACCACCAACAGGATCATGGAGCATCAGTCTCTGTCCCCACCAAACCCATACTCCATACTGCTGCCCTGTTGTTTCCCTGTTGATCTGTAATAGATCGTCTAATACAGGGGTTCCAAACTGGAGGCCAGTGGGCCAGATACGGCCCCTACACCATTTCATGTGGCCTCCAAGGGCATTCAAAAAACAAAATGGCCACCTCCTTTGAAGCTTTTGGGACAAAATGGCCACCCCCATTATTCAGGCAGGGCAAAATGTTCATCCTGCCCTTGAAGCTGACTGAGAGAGTGTGACCTGGCCTCCGGCTTCAAACAGATGGGAACCCCTGGTTTAATAGAACCAGAGAACATTGCAAATGCACAATTGGGTTGAAGCAGAACATAGGCAATATCAAAAGCAATGACTGTCCAGTTTGATGATGTGCCTACTGGTTCAACAAGTGGTACCTGACTCATCTCCTCCCACATGCCTAGTATTCCTCATCTGCATGTAGCTCCCCATGGCTTGATGCCATATTCCGCCTGATAGTTTCTCTTTTCAAGCACTGCTTTCAAGCAAACCTCCCTTCTTTGCTATTTCCTAATTTGACTGAGCTCAACTGTTGTCAAGCATCAATCTTCTTAATTTTCTTGCCACTACAGAAGAAATTGAAGCAATAAACCACAACCTGCTTCTAGTAGTGCTAACATTATTATGCATGATACTAGATGGCAAGAGGACCGCGTTCCCATTAAACTTCAACCAAAGATATGAGCGCATAATCTTGCATGCAACTGCCTCTCACGCTTGGTGGTGTATATGCCTGCATGTGTCTTGGAAGGGGGGTGGGTGGATGCACTGATGACTCACTCAGAAAGATGACCTTAAATTCACTCCACACAATGCTGAGTTTGCATAGGAGGGAAAGATGGTATTATCACAAATTCTGGGTTTTAAATGGTTTCACCTTAGATTTCCTGTTGGAGCTGGAGAATGCCTAAGGATTTCCTTTATTACATGCAATTAAAGACAGAGTCTCAGAACTATTCATTTCACAAATGACTCCATCTATACAAGCAGGGCTGAATGGCAGAATGTTTATTATTCCATTGATTTAGCATTGCATCTCATACACTGTGGTTACTTTTGCCATTTATTGATGCATAAATGTGCAGGGAAAACTAAATGCATCCTTCCCCCCCCTCCCCAAAAAATACAATTAAACAAACAAAAAATCACACACCAATGAGCAGCAAGCTGGACATGGTCTTGAAAAAGCTAAATTTAGTTTTCAAATGTCTCTCTGTATGTAAGTATGCTGTCAAGTCACATTCTGACCTGTAGTGACCCTTTCCGTGGATTTCTAGATAGAGAAAACACAGATGTGATTGACCATTCCTTCCTCCTGGGGTTAATATAGGAATATGAAGCTTCCCCAAGGTAAGTGTTGAGTCCCAGTTCCTTGAGTCACTTTCTGGTCCTGAGCTGTTTTGGCACACAAAGTCCTCCTTGGCCCCAGGCCAATATTGAAGAAGCTGCTGCCCTCCATCAAGATGGGTTCAAGTGGGATTTAATCCTCTTTGGGACCATCGCCCTTCCTGTGGACCTCAGCAACCAAGGCCCTTAGTCCTCAGGGTTGTCAGGTTAGTTAACCCCCACCTGACGATTGGTGTTGAGTCATTGGCAGTATGATGTACACTGTTACCAAAGAAGGATAACCTAGCCACTATTTGTTTCTACTTAAAGTCAATGTGGTATAATGGCTATCCATCAGATATGACACAGAAAGTCTGGGTTTGAATGTTCACCATTATGGCTCATAGGATTTACGTGAAGGAACATGAAGGGCAAAGAAATCATCCCAAACTTCATCTTTCAAGATGGTTTGGGGGGAATGGAAAAAGGAGTCAGCCCTTATGTAGGTTGACCAATTGAATAAGTATGATAATAATAATTTCATGTCAGAAATTATTCTGGCTTGAAAGGATTTTTACTGGAGAAACTCCGCTCAGGGGATGCCCAAATGAGGCTCCTTTCATTTCCCCCAGATCTTTCCCCACCGAAGTGGTCGCTATTGATCTACTTGCAATTTCTTGCTTTCGTACTGCTAGGTTGGCAGGAGCTGGGACAGAGATGGGCACGTAAACCATCATGCAGTACCCAGGTCTCGAACTCGAAGATATACCAGCCTTCCAGCTAACAAGGCAAGCTTCTTAACCACTGAATCACCACAGCCTCAGTACGTATGGTAACAACCTCAAAATTCAGAGGTAACCTTCTGCTTGAGTTTAACTCTTTTTCTTCCAGGTTTGGTGTTAAATGAATTTTGGCTTGCTGAAACAGCTTCTAAAATTCCAATATATACCAGCTGAGTTAAATCCAAGGTTAATATATCCTCAGACACTCAATTATATCTCGGTTGCATTTAGCTTTATCCTGGATTTATTTTGTATGTGTTTTGACATATGTTTTTTACATTATATAGAAAAATAACCAGTCTTGTATCCATACTTGTGTTCCCTTGGTACTGCCAACTCCTAGTGTCCCTCTACTCATGGAGGGAGAATAGGTTATGCCAGGAGTTCTCAACCTTTTAAAGCCGGGTGTCAGGCCACGTTCCCTCAGACACCTTTGGGGGTCAGGGGGCCATTTTGCCCTTCTTCCACCACATGGCACTTCCTGGTGTGGTGGAGGTGGTGAGGGGCACATGAAAAGGTTCTGTGGGCTGCATCCAGACCACAGGCTGAAGGTTGAGAATCCCTGGGTTATGCAATTACATATACATTAATTTTTAAGATCAAAACTATGAAACACATGGGAAGGAGGGGGAATGGATATATGACCCCCAGGAAACAATATACAAAGCCTATTGGATGCCAAATGAACAGACACCGTTTTGTTCTGGAACTGGCCCAACAACAATGACCGAATGAGGGACACATTTTGAAAAACGAAAGGCATATGAAGCAAAATAAATTTGCAAAATAGCAATGGGATTTCCTCTACCGCAGCTGCGAGCTATTAACAGCTCCAGTAAATCATTCAAGAGTTGCTTTTAAAAGTGCAAACTGACAGTCCAATGGGAATAATTTTGGGAATTTTTGCAATTCATCATCTTTGTATGGAAATCAGCAAGAGGTTCCGTGGCCAAATTGAAAGTCGTTTCGAAAGCCCACGACTGGTTTTCTCCCCACGCCACTCCAACCCACCCCCAACCCTTGCAATGATGAAGAAATACACAGCCTTAAAACTGCTTTGCAATGGTAGATAGACAGATAGATAGATATAGATAGATAGATAGATTTATATTGATTAACATGGAAAGTTGTCATCTTGACATAATGTAACCTAGTAGTTACAACTCTGACTGGCACCAGCAATTCTCTAAGTTCCATTCTTTCCTAGCCCTACCTGAAAATCCATAATATTCCATGGCGATCTCCTATTCAAGTGAGCTTGCAGTTCTTTACATCGGTGGCTTTCAGTCTTTCATATAATATAAAATATGATCAGAGTGCTGACATACAAGATCAGGCTATCGGCTTATCTAGATCCAGTGGTGGGAATCAATAGGTTCACACCAGTTCGCCAGAACCGGTAGCAGAAATTCTGGCTGGCTGCACCCATCCAAGTTTTGAAATAAAGTACAGTAAAACCCCGACTTACAAATGCCCCGAGTTGCATTAAATTTGACTTATATAATGATTTTGTGCTAAAACCACGTCCCGATTTACATAAATTTATGTAACAATTTCCTATGGGTTTGCTTCGAGTTACATAAAAATTTTATTTTTCCTATGGGTTTTCTTTGATTTACGTAAAAAATTAATTTTTCCTATGGGTTTGCTTCGATTTAAGCAAAAGCCTACAGAACGAACTTTTTGCCAAGCCTACCACACCACACCCACAGTGTGGTAGTAATTTTTTTGGGAGCCCACCACTGTCAAGATCTGTATTGTCAGGTGCGTCTCATACCATCTCTCTAGGTTTGAATCACAGATCTTTCCTACCCATACCTGGAGACACTAGGAATCGAACCTGGAACACAGTCACTCTGCCCAAGAACTTGAGTCCCACCACAATAAAAACCAAAAGCCTACTTCTACGTTTACAGGCATTCTGTTAGTCCAGTTTTATCACAGGGTTTGAAGGCAGCTTGAAGAAATCGAGTCACCTCATCTCAAGGGACTGTGGTGTCTCAGTGGTTAAGAAGCTCGCCTTGTTACCTGGAAGGTCAGCAATTTGGCAGTTCAAGACCCCGAGTACTGCATGATAGAATGAGCTCCTGTCGTCTGTCCCAGCTCCTGCCAACCTAGCAGTTCGAAAGCAAGACATTGCAAGTAGATAAATAGGGACCACTTGGGTGAGGAAAGATCTTGGGGACATGAAAGGAGCCTCATTCTTTGCCAGTAAAAATTCCCAACCACAGTGTCTGGCAACTGCTGTCTGAAACCTTGGAGAAAGCCATACTGAGCTACTTGACTCAATGGTTTAATTCAGACTCAATGGTCTAATTTCAGCACAAGCCTCCCATCTCCTTCCCTGAGACTGTGAAAGAAGGTAAATAGCTTCATGACAGCCCTGACAGTTTTCCTCTTGAGTAGTAACAATAGGATTGCCTGGTTGTAATCCAGAGAGGTGAATTTACATTGAAAGTGCAGCTGCAAATCTGTAATTGGTGTAATATTGGTAGGCTAATTAAGTAAAGCTTTAGCACATTAATTTGAGTGGGGCAACTTTAATTGGCAGGGGCAACATTTAATCACTAGCACTATGAATTAAGGGCTCACTTGTTTATTTTTGAGACTGTTTTGCTTCAGAAGTATCCTTGTAACAGGAGATTAGTGTTTGTAATAAAGATAATTTTTCCTTCCAAAAAAACAAGGGGCAATAGACTAAATTAAATCCTAAATCATTTCCAAAAGATTTCTTTATTGGGATTCTGTTAATAGGAATGTTTATTCAAATTGATCTCTCTATGAAATAACAATAAATTAGCAGTAAGCTTGGAAGCAGGGTGGGGAACAGTATCTGTGTGAATATCCTGGAGACATCAGTTATTCAACCTGGAGTTAGGAGAGCGAGTGTTAAGAAGAACAAATGCAATGGGAGGTTGAAGCCATAAATGAGCCATGGTAGGATTATAACAATTTTGTGTCAGAAATTATTCTGCTTTGAAAAGATTTTTGCTGGAGAAACTCTGTTCAGGGCACGCCCGAATGAGGCTCCTTTCATGTTCCCAAGATCCTTTCCCACCAAAGTGGTCCCTATTTATCGACTTGCAATTTCTTGT
The DNA here is from genome assembly GCA_035047345.1 of Bradypodion ventrale. Classification (NCBI taxonomy): domain Eukaryota; kingdom Metazoa; phylum Chordata; class Lepidosauria; order Squamata; family Chamaeleonidae; genus Bradypodion; species Bradypodion ventrale. Next base: position 6,400,536 of record JAWDJE010000011.1, on the reverse strand, counting down.
TTTTGATCTGCTAGGTTGACAGGAGCTGGAACAGAGACGAGCGCTCAATCCGTTAATGATGACACTAAATTATAAAGGGTAGTGAAAACTATGAGAGATTATGAGGAGCTCCAGAGGGATCTCTTGACACTGGGGGAGTGGGCAAAACAGTGGCAAATGAGCTTCAACATTAGTAAGTGCAGAGTGATGCATGTTGGGGCAAAGAACCCCAATTACATTTATAAACTGATGGGGTCTGAACTCTCTGCGACAAACCAGGAAAGGGACCTTGGTGTCCCGGTGGACAGCTCAATGAAGATGTCAACCCAGTGTGCCTCAGCAGTGAAAAAAGCAAACTCAATGCTAGGGATCATTACGAAGGGTATAGAAAATAAGTCAGCAAGTGTCATTTTGCCTCTTTATAAATCTATGGTGAGGCCCCACCTGGAATACTGTGTACAGTTCTGGTCGCCATACCTCCAGAAGGATATTATGGAGCTGTAAAAAGTGCAGAGGATGGCAACAAGAATGATGAGGGGACTGGAACACCTTCCTTACCATCTGAGGCTGCAACAGTTGGGCCTCTTCACTCTTGAACGATGGCGTCTAAGAGGTGACCTGATTTAAGTTTATAAAATCATGCATGGTGTGGACAAAGTAGATAAGGAAAAACTGTTTTCCCTATCGCACAACACTAGAACTAGGGGGAACGTCATGAAACATTTGGGTACTAGTTCTCAAACAAATAAGAGAAAGTACTTTTTCACCCAGAGGATTACTGGTCTATGGAACTCCCTGCCAGAAGAAGTGGTGACAGCTGTCAGTCTTGACAGCTTTAAGAAAGGATCAGACAAGTTCATGGAGGACAAGGGTATCAATGGCTATAATTATAATGGATACCTAAGGACAACCTCCGGGTTGGAGAGATAGGCAGGGATATCTCTCAATGCCATTTCCAGGCAGGAATCCTAAACAGGTGAAGGCATCTGCTTGGGAATAATACCCTGAAGCAAATGGTGAGCCACTGTGTGAGACAGAATGCTGGACTGGATGGGCTCCTGTGGCCTCTTCCAGCAAGGCTGTTCTTATGTCATGCAGTACCTGGGTCTTTCAGCCTACAAGACGAGCTTCTTAACCACTGAGCCACCACAGTCCCACAGATGATGTATGGGTGGCTTTTACAGGTTGCTATAGTCTTTTTTCTTAAAAGTCAATGGTATGATTAGTTTGCATCATGGAACATAACCTTTAACAAAACAAATACAACAAGGTGTTGAAGCTGTCCATCAATACGCATGATCGGGTGATGCTATGGGACCTGGAGCATCATCTTACCATTGGTTGCATATAAATGGTTTAAGAGATTACTAGGTTCATTTTCCTTAGAAGTCACTCCTCATGCTCTAAACCAGTGTTTCTCAACCTTTGGTTTCTGGACTTCAATTCCCAGAAGCCGAAGTCAATTCCCCAAAGCACAGATCAGCCAATATACTGACTTAGGCTTCTGGGAATTGAAGTCCCCCTCTAGGGCATGGGCCTCACATTGTGTACCACTGCTCTAAACCCATTATAATAAAACTGTGGTAGTCAGCATAAGTCTGGTCAGACATCCCACTACGGTAATGGAGTAGAGCGTACAGCCAGCAACTCAATGCTAAGTGTTGGATTGTGGTAAATAACCTGACTCCCAGAAGGGGCTAACGGCTATGGGCAGATGAGCCCCTTTTGGTGGGGTGATGGCTCCCTCTGTGAAGGAAATGCCACTGGAAACCATCATATTAGGCTCAATGGCAAAATGAGCAGAGGAGGTACCAGTTTCTGAATTCCAACAGTCATGGAGGCAGAAGAGGTTATGCCAGATGGACTGGCTATGAAGGCACACCTTGTTAGGTGAGGAAAGCGGTATAAAAATATACTAAATAAATAAATAAATAAATATCCTCAAGGCTGCAGCATTCCATTGCAGCCCCAGTGTTAAATCCAGCATGTCTCATTTCATACCACAGGAGATGACTCCATGATTTATTTATTTAATCGCATTTCTATCACCACCACCTCGCCAAGGCGACTCTGGGCGACTCACTTAACAGAAAACATTTAAAAACATTAAATAGACCTTTAAGTTAATTTTTTAAAAAAACTCTTAAAAATTTATTATAATGTGCCCTCCAATATCACATAACAAAGCCACCAGGAACTGGTAGCCCGGGCAATACCTAGACAAGCCAACCCAAGGTGGTTGTCCCCCCACACCCGCTGCGCAAGCCAGGTCTTAAGGCTCTTGTGGAAGGGGAGAAGCTCTGCCTGGAGGTGAAGTTCAGTTGGCAGGAGGTTCCACAGGGCCAGAGCAGACACAGAGAAGGTCCTCTTTCTTGTGTTAGAGAGGCGAGCCTCTCTAGTGGATGGAACTATAAGAGAGCCTCTCTGGTCTGCTCTAGTGGGGTAGGCAGATGTCCTTCGTGTGATGCGGTCTCTTAAGTACCCTGGTCCACTACCATGATCACAGTATTTGGATCACTTTATGGCAAGCTGGGAACCACCTCAAACAAATTCATGCCAATTGTATTCTTCCTGTTTACTGTGAAACTAACTTCATGGAAAAATGTATACTAGGGTACATGTAGTAGATGACAACGATGGTAGGCAGCTCTATGGTGAGACATAAAAATATTCTTTATGGGAATGGCTGGAAGACTATATAGGCCAGTGATAGAACCATGTGTTTTACAATCAGAAGGTCCCGGGTTCAATTCCCAGTGTCTCCAGGTACGGGTAGGAAAGATCCTTCCTGACTGAAACCCAGAGAAATTTTGTGAGACATAGCTGACAATACAGATCTAGATAAGCCGATAGCCCAACCTAGTATGTCAGCACCCTGCATTCCTATGAATATGGGCTTCATGACTAGCTGTCTATGTTGAGTTGTAAAAACAAAATCTATTCTCATTTTTTATCACTACTGCAAATTTTTATTGATTATCTTTGTGTTTTACTGTTGCCATTGCAATAACATTTATAGTAGCATTACAACTTGTAACTGTTAGTGAAATTACTATTCTTGCTCATTTGCCTTCACTACCAAACATTCCCGCTGCAGTTTTCAGGTCTTTAAAATGTACCATTAATGATAAAACTGGAACAACAGATTGCCTGTAAACGTATCTCTCAAAAAAGTGAGCGAGCTTTTGGTTTCTATTGTGGTGGGATTAAGTTCTTGGGCTGCACATTATATGATATGAATGCTGAAAGCCACCAGGGTAAAGCACTCCAAGCCCACTATCTAACTACTAGGCTTTATGTAGTCACCATCTGCCTTCATATAGATGATGCATATATGCTCATGTACCTGTGATGGCCAACCTTGGCACTCCAGGTGTGCTTGGGCTTCAATTTTAGAAGTCCAAGTCTCTGTGAATCCAGAGTACTGTGTACTCTGCATGTACACAGTAAACCCATTCATGTGGATTCACAGAGATGTGAACTTCTTGGAGTTGAAGTCCAAGAACACCTGGAGTGCCAAGGTTGGCCATCACTGTTATATACCATGCAGTCAAGTGGGTCTGGCCAAGTTATCCTACTAAGGCAAGAGATTAGGTTCTAAGCAATGGTCAATTACATTTGTCCCCCTTCCCCAAACACAATAATGAAGCATTCTGTGTGCTAACAACATAACTCTTAAAAAGAAGAAAAACAAAATTCTGCATTTTTATAAAACTTGATAAAAAAATAGTATTTCAAACTGTACAGTTACCATAAGTACACAGTTGAGAGTAGACCATACTGCCAGTGACTCAACACCATACCTGTCAAGTATCCCAGATTGGCCAAGGAAGGCGGTATATAAATATAATAAATTAATAAATAGATAGATAAACACGTACCACTTCAGTGGAAAGGTAAACAGTGTTCTGTGCACTCTGCTGTTGAGGCATGCCTGCCATATGTCCACAGAAATGTGTTTATGTTTATTTGATTTATATCCCGCCCTACTCAGCACAGGCTGACTCAGGGCAGCTCACAACACGTCAAATAAAGATACAATGTAGCAAAAAACAAAAATACAATATAACAAGAGCAAAACACGAAGTACAATTAAAAAGTAAAAATGACAACTCAGTAATACAGCACACAACTCACTCTGGTCCCCCAAAAGTGGGAAGTGGTGGTCCTGCTGCCTCTACGGCCTTTAAGTCCTGGCCGGAGGCATGGGTGAGGCCCTGGGACACCAGCAAAGATTGACTGTCCCGGCGTCCATCGCTGCTGGACCTCTCCGCCCCGCAGAGGAGGCTGGAGGCAGCGACACAGACAGATGCAGATAGCGTTGGGTCTATTGCTATAATCAGAGATGAGCACTGAACCCTAGAGTCAGATATGACTGGCTTTCAACCAAGGGCAACCTTTACCTTTTCTAAGACTCGGGAGACCAGCTTTCAAAACTCGGCTCAGTCATGGAAACTCCATGTGGAATGGGCAGAAACATTACTTTAAAATCTGGTTTATCTTGAAAACCCTCATAGGGTTTGTGTAAGTTGGTTCTGGCTTGACGGCACAGAACTATCTAAAAGAGGGAGTCCTAAAGTTGGATAATAATTTGATCTAATACCTGGTTTGCTACAGCACTGGATATGATCTGTGAAGGTTACATGTTGGGTTAAAGCAGATGGGATTGCTCTTTTTTGTTTGTTTTTGGAATTGTAAAGTCTTTCAGTTTCATTTCATCACCTGTCCTTGCTTAGATGCCAACCTGCAAATACGAACAAGCATTTATTACTGCCTTGTGTTCTAGGAAATAAGCGAAAGGAAACTATTCAACACTATCACTTTAGTGATTTACAACAGAGACTGATCTTAGCCCAGAATTATGAATAGGATAGTGTGGGAAGACTAGGAGACTTTCGTTTAAAAGAACATGTTCCTATATTAGCTCTTATCCATTTTTAAAGGAGCTACTGTTACAATACAACATGAAATAATCCTTTATGGAAAGCTAAATCCCAAATCACCCTTTAAAATAGCCACATTAGACAACTGCAGGTTCTCGGAGTGTGTAGCGTATTAAAGGAATCTGGTTAGCCATGTCTCAGAAAACACTGTTTTGAGCTTCTAAGTATTTGGAGAAGACCTTAAATGATTTTATAATTATATTGTAGGTACATACTGCTGAGTACAAGGAATTCTTTGGCATGAAAAAGTCAGCAAGCAGCAACTCATTAAGCAGGTTCTAGACTTAGTCTAACTTTGAACATTTTTAAAGGAAGGAGAAAAGGAGAAAAAGCAAAAGAAGGGTCATCCTAAACTCCCCTGCCTGGGGGCTTAATCTCAAAGCATTTGAAGATAATGAATAAATGAATGTAAAGCAGATTATTAACAGCACTGAAGAGATCACATAGATTGTTGTCAAAAGAATGTAGAGGATAGCGTCTTGTTTTCATGGCTAATAAAACATTCTCTGCTACGGGTATTTTCAGACTTCCATTAAGTCAGTGGTTACTTAAATTCTATTGACTCAACCTGCCTATTCTAATTGGGACTAACAATGGCATTAATCTCTGCAACTTTATTTGTAACACTCAAAATTTAAAGACACAGAGCCTTGGGAATAGAGGAGCATAAGGCATCCCCTTACATAGAATTCAGGTGGCCAAATACTGTCAGTTCTGAGTATCCGTGACTATCAGGGAGATCAGACAGGAATCTGTCCCAGCTCTGCCCAGCAATCTGGAGGTTTCCCATCCAAAAGTTAGCGTCTTCTTTTTCTTTCATGTCCAGACCGGATTTTAAACTGCCAAAATGAAACCACATTCTTGGCTTTGTCACTGTGTCACTGGAAAACTCTATTAAAAGTGACCAATGTTTAGGTTACTTTAAATATAAATACAATAGCCAAAGAGGTTCTGAAGGCAAAATAGATTATATCAACAAAATCAATAACATAATGTAACATGTTGTATGCATATGAGTTCATGGGTTGCGTAGGATCCAAGGACAGTTATTAAACAGTTCAACCAGACTTTTATACTTTTTACAAGCTACACACACATGTTCTTCAGCCCAGATGGGTCCCATGGGTGGAAGGCGTTCCATGTTCTTATCTTGGCATCACACATTCCAAACGACATATTCAGTGACATACAAACACTCTATCCTATCTTGATGTAACATTTAGGCTTCACTTATAACTTAGTACAATTAAAGGATTTATGCAAGCTTCACCATGATCCTTAATTTTCATACTTATTTTGTTAAGAGAAGAAGTCGACAAATTAAAAATAGCTATTTTATTTCTGGGCTTACAATTGGTCAAAATGAAATCCTAATTGGTGCATGTTTCCAGTAGTAATCAGCAAACCAGCAACTGAGCTGGATTCCGTATCTCTCCACATTCACACAGCATGTGAGCAGTTGGGTCTTATATTTAAGGACTCTGACCCTCAGCCTATCCAGGGTCCTGCAAGTGACATAGAGGAGGTCATGTTCCTCAGCCATATCATCCTTTAATGTTATTCCTTGTTCGGTAAACTCCTTCCTCCTTCATCTAATTTGATTTTGCTCAAGGATTAGCTTGGACTAACCAAGCTTAGTTTTTAAATCATATGAGGGTAGTATGTTCAGGGTGATATAGTGATCCTAATAACTATACAGTACTTGAGAAAGTGAGTTTAACTGGAGGAGCAAGGACTGAACTTTTCTTTCTTACATTCTGTCATCTTGCCTAAACTCATGCAGGAGGTAATTAAAATTAATTAAATAAATCAATGTAACAGGCAGTCTAAGTGTAAAACACAATGGCCAAGATCCTGTTGAGTAAATTATGTTCATATAAGGCTGATCTTGTGACTGGAGCAGGGTGCTTGCTGGTAATTAAAGAGTCCCTGCTTTGGTCCTTGGAGTAACACGACTTGTCCACAACTCACCCATGACCAGTCTTGTGGGCATGTCAGATGACCCCCAAGATCAAAGTAAGAACTCTTTAATTTGCAGCAGTATTCATTTTGGATTATGTTCCTATCGGTGGCAGATTACTAGCAATTAAAAATTTCTGCTTCAGTTCTATGGAATGACTTTGATTTTGGATGAACGGCCGATGAATTCAGCAAACTCTGGGATAAATGCAGGAACTGTTTAATAACTGGCAGACTTCCCCTGCTAATGATGTCATTACCCTTACGCAGGATTAATTTCCTCAACAAGATTTTGTGTCTTTAGATGAGTACCAAAGGTGTTGGTTGTAATGCTGCTGCCGCCACCGACGACGATTATGATGGCCCATGTTCTGTGCTGTCTATTCTGGTGGTTCTGAAGTCAGTGGGACAGTCAATCTGCTTTCAGTTTAAGTAGAAACTTTAAAGGTGACGTCCAAGGTGCTCCTTAATGTTCCTTCTAAAACTGAAAGCAGTTGTTGTTGAGGAATTTTGGTTTATATTCCTTTATATAGTTATCAACAGATGCGGGGAATAGGGTTAAACTTGAATAACTCCTGTAACATTTTGATTAAAACTCAGAGCAATGTATCAGCCCACCAACGTGAGGTCCATTTTACTCCACCAAAGCTGTCTGCTATCTAGATCTGTATTGTCAGCTGTGTCTAAAATATGTAGCTAAACACACCTAATTTCAAAGAGATGCCTCCATCCAAATTGCTCACCAACTTTGGAGAAGGTTGTGACCAGTTTCTAACTTGCCATTTCTGCAACAAGATAAAGAAAATAGGATAAACATAGCTGTCGATGGCATAAACAGATGCTATTCAAAATAATGAAGCACATGGGCCTAATTTGGTTCTGTTCTCCATCAGGAGAGCCGTCTGTGAAGCGTCTCACTAAATCTTTGCTGCACTGGCACCTATGTCCTGCTAAAATTGGCATTGCACCTTGCAAGCAGGCATGCAGCCACCTAACAGATGGCATTAGAGTACATATACCAATGAAGCAAGATTCTTGCATGCCAAGGGAAGCCAGGTCCTAAAACAAACAAAAAGGAGGAAAAGGGAAGAATTAAGATCTATAGATTAAAATGATCTACATTTACCTGTAGTTGCAAAAGCATGAGAACTCACAAGTGATACTGAAATCATATTGCATGGTCACTGTACTGATTGTTTGGGTGCAAGAGTATAAAAATTAAAGAAAACACAACTTGCCCATATGGTTGGAGTAAACCGCACAAAGAAAGACACAGTTCTTTATAATATAAAGCCTAGTGGTTGAAAAGTTGGCAGTGACTTGATGGATGTACAACTTTGTCCAGTGAATCAGTCAAGGTTTAATTCTGATTGCAAGGGCTCTTTCTTAAGCTCTCTCTGAGATGCTTATAACGGTCATTTACAACAGGATGGGCAACCTGGCTTTTTTGGTTGTTGGAGTTCAACTGCCCTTATTCTTGGCCATGTTGACAGGGGCTGATGGGAATCTAAAATATCAAGAGGGCCACAGATCACCTAGATCTAGTTTAAGGGCAAAACTCAGATGCACTGTTAGATGAGAGCTAGGATGGTGTAGCAGGAGGTCAGGGTGCAAACCGGGATACCTGGGTTCAGATCTCTAACATTGCAGATGAGAGACTTACTGCCTCTTTTGTCAGATGGTAGAAGCATGGGGAGGGGGTCATGAGTGGCTGGGGGACAAATTTATACAGGCCATATTACATGTTTTATACCTCTTAACTTTGTGTACACTCTCAGGAGAAGACTGTGCCCTTGCTAGTATGAAAATAAGATTTAACTAACAGTCAAGCTTCTCCTCATGAAAAAGAGGATGTCTTATTATTAAGCTTTAATGAGTTTATACTGTATTCATGATGATTAATGCTTTATTATTGTTTTGATTGTAGAACGATGTAGTATCAATATCGTGGAGTTCGATGTTATTTGTATGAGTTATGTTATTATATGTATTATAACCTGTTTATGTGAACCGCTTTGAGTCTGCCCATGGCGCAGAGATAAGTGGTATATAAATTAAACTTCAAATCAAACTTAAAATCAAAATCTTCTTCTGGTGCTGAATCTGTTCCAAATATTGGCTATCATTATGGCAAAAGTCTTCCTGTTCTTATATGGCTGACCTGGAGATTCTTAGTGCCATCTGCCCATTGAAGGGCTGCTGGGGCCTGATGGCTATGTTGGGGCCTGATGGCTATGTTTATATGACTTTCCAGCCATGAAGATTGTCCTGGGAACAATCTTCATTTGCCTTCCACACCCCAGCATTGAGACCTATACCATTGATCCAGTTCTGCGAGTCACTCTCTGGTCCTGTCTGAGCCCTTTTGCCACACAAAGTCCTCCTCAGCCCCAGGCCAGGATGGATGTTTGAGCCCCAAAATTAGCTAAGATGACTTATTGAACCATTTCCCCATAACAAAATAAGTATGCAGTTAAAGATCACAATGAGGCTTGCATCAATACTTGAATTGTGCTAATTTATAGTGAGGCCTAGAGAAAGCCATTTTTGGGAAGAAACAGTTACACAGAAATTACTGAGTCACTTATCTAAGTAAAGCAGACATGTGTGACTGTACATTGCTGAACATGCGATGAATATGTGACATCAAGATAAAATATGAAACGCCTTCCACCCATAAGCCCCACCTGGGCTAAGAATATGTGTGTATAGTTTTGTCAAAAGGTATATAAGTCTGATTGAATTGTTAATAGGGGGTCTTGAATCCAATGGAACCAAGTAGACACATATGCATACAGTGGAACCTCGGTTAACGAACGGCTTGGTTAACGTAAAAATCACACAACAAAAGAAAATCCATAGAAAATAGTGGCTCAGTTTACGGAACTTTTTGGGGAACAGATTAATTGGTTTTCAATGCATTCCTATGGGAAAACACATTTTAATTAACATATTTTGGTTTAAAATACATTCCTATGGGAAATTGCATTCAATGCATTCCTATGGAGATTCAGTTTAAGTAATTTTCATTGTGAGAAACTTCCTGGAGAATGCATTAATTCCATTAACCGAGATTCCACTGTATGTTTTATGCCATGTCTTAATTGAGCTTGTTGATAAAATCTCTTTTCCCTTCAAAACCTCTTTGGTGTATGAAAACCAAGACACAGGACACAGCCTCGGGCTGGGTTAACTCAGGTTTATTGCATGGTGGTCAGAGGGAACATGAGGTAATGGCGGATCAATAGCTCTTTATATACAGTAGTAACACATTTGAACGTGGCTCCAGGATAGCCCATTGGCTACTGTCTGCGTGACGTCATTGCTGGTCACGCCCTTCTTTTCCAGGTGTAGGTGGTGGCGGGAAACTTCCCGCGCTGTTGCCTTTTGATGAGTTTGGACCAAGAGAGCTTGGACGCTCGCTGCTGCCAGCTGGTGGTCATTAGCTCGCGTCCTAATACAGGGTTTATGTGATACAGCTGAAGGTTACATTGTTACCCGTTGGCAAGGTTACATTGGTTAAGATACATTGTTATCCATGTAGAAGATTACTCCATTAGAACACAACACTCCTCCCCCCTAGGATGAGACGAAGTCTCGAACTCAACACTCCAACTCAACACTCCCCCCCCCCTAGGATGAGACGAAGTCTCTCAGCCAAGATGGCTTATTTCGAACACGCTGGGGTCTCGATGCGGGCTGCCTTTCCCCGGGTTTGCTACCTTCTCTTTGTCCCCTGGTTTCCTGTCCTGTAATTGGAGAGGGAGACTTGTTAGTGACTTGCCGCGGCTCCGCGGCGTTGTTGGGAGGTGTGTGCTTTATTGGGGAAGAACCGGGGGCACTGGGGGCTAACGAAAAACCCCTCTTCTCGCTTGGATGGGTGGGGGAACACTCCCGAAAACCCCCCCGGCTCGCAAAATCAAAATCAGAATTAAATTCGGGGGCAGCGGTCGCGAACTCCTCCCCCCTTCCCCGGCCTCTGATAGAGCTGGCGTATCAAAAGGGTATGAGTCGGGGGCGCTGCTTTCCCCCCTTGTTTGGGACTGTTGTCCGTTGCTGTCTCCCCCTTGGGCTAAACGGGTGGGGGAGAACCCTAATGCTGAATCCTGTTGCTGAGCCCCACTGACCGGCCCCCCACTCACTCGGTGCCTAAGTTGGTCCGCGTGCCTCCTCCAGAGGAGACCGGTGCTAGTCTCGACCCGATACGACACTGGCCCCGTCTGTTCCACAACCGTCCCTGGTACCCAGGCTGGACCTGCGCTGGCGTAGTTCCTGCAGTGAACAGGATCGCCGACGGCGAAACCTTTCGAGACTGCCAACCCTATGTTTTTTCCTTTGTCCTCGACTCTCGTCGGGTCTAGCCTGGACAGGATCGTGGTCAGTTTTCGCCACATCAGCAGCTCTGCCGGCGAGTACCCTGACGCTAAGGGGGTCACCCTATACGCTAATAAAAACTGACATACTTGGTGATTTAGGTCCCCCGGGCCCATGCGCCGCAGCGCATCCTTTGTTGTACGCACCAGCCGTTCCACTTGGCCATTCGTGGCCGGGTGAAACGGCGCGGATGTGACATGCCGAATGGCGTTTGCCTCCATGAATGCCCTGAACTCAGCGGAGGTGAAACAACTAGCGTTATCGCTGACCAAAGTGTCGGGTAAACCGAACGTGGAAAAGACTCTCCTTAGTTGGCTAATTGTAGTGGCGGAGGACGTGCTCTTTACTGGGATAACCTCCAGCCACTTGGAGAACGCATCCACCACCAGGAGAAAAATGGTTCCTCGGAACGGGCCAGCGAAGTCTACGTGCACCCTGGACCATGGCCCCCTTGCTGCGTCCCATTCCCTATGCGGGAGGCGGGCCGCCTCCGGTCGGGAGCCCTGGCATGCCTCACAAGTGCCGACCATGTGCTCAATGTCCGCGTCCAGCTGTGGCCACCAGAAGTAACTCCGGGCCAGCGCCTTGGAACGGACGATGCCCGGGTGGCTGACGTGCAGCAGTTCGAGTACCCTCAATCGCAGGGACGTAGGAACCACCACCCGTTGGCCCCACAAAAGGCACCCCCTCTCTAGGGACAACTCTATTTTTTTCCGAAAAAATGGGTCGAATTCCGTACCTGGGGATGACGCCGGCCACCCCTTCTGTACCCATGAGCTAACCTTCTCTAGCGTTCTGTCCTTGCCTGTCGCCCTAGCAATGTCGGCTGGTACTATTGGGGGTGAGTCTAAAACCTCTATTAACAAAACCTGGTGATCTCTCTCTGCCCTTTCCTTTTGGACGCCCGACAAGGGCAAAGGAGACCTCGAGAGTGCGTCTGCATGGCTGATCTCCTTCCCGGGGCGGTATTCCAACTCATGTTGGTATGCGTTGAGAAAGATAGCCCACCGCAGCATTCTTGGGGACAGGATCTGTGGCGTGGGCTTATTTGCAGTGAAAATTCCCAACAAGGGCTTGTGGTCAGTCACGATTTTGAATGGCCGACCATACAGAAAAGCGTGAAATTTTTTGGTTCCCGCTACTATTGCTAATGCCTCCCTGTCGGTCTGTGCGTAATTACGCTCTGCTGGGGACAGGGACCTTGAATAAAACGCTATCGGGGCCTCCCTTCCGTCGTCCAACACGTGGCAAAGCACCGCCCCCACCCCCACCGGGGATGCGTCGCAGACTAAGACCACTGGCCGTTTGGGGTCGAAATGCGTCAGGATTGCCTCAGATGTTAGGAGCTGCTTCAACTCTTTAAACGCCCTCTCTTGCTCGTCACCCCACATCAATGTTTCCTCCTTTTTTAGCAACCGATGGAGCGGCTCGGCCATGGACGCCTTCCGTGGAAGGAAGGTATGGTAAAAATTGAGGAGCCCCAGAAATGACTGTAGCTCGGTTTTGGATGTGGGGCGAGGGGCGTTCTTGATGGCGGCTACTTTGGATTTGGACGGCTTAATACCCTCTGGCGTGACCCGAAACCCTAAAAACTCAACCTCAGTTTCGAAAAAGACGCATTTGTCTTTTCTCAGCCGCAGCCCCGCTTTCTCGAACACAGTCAGTACTTTATCCAATCTCTTTGCCAGTTCGGCCTCACTCCCCCCTGTTATCAACACGTCATCAAAATAAGGCAACACCCCCTCCAGCCCCTTCAGGAGGCGTTCCACAAGCGACTGAAAAAGGCCGGGTGCCGAGTTCACGCCGAACTGTAAACGCGACACCTGGAACGCCCCTTTATGTGTGACTATTGTTTGTGCCGCGGCCGTGGCGGGAGTTACAGGGAGTTGCTGATAGGCTTGTGCCAAATCGAGTTTAGCGAAACACTTTCCCCCATTCAGCCTGGCCAGAAGGTGGCTGACCACCGGCACCGGGTATGCATTAGGGCGGATCGCCTTGTTAATTGTACACTTATAATCAGCGCAAATGCACACCTCCCCGTTAGCCTTCAGAGCGGTTACAATTGGAGTTTCCCACTCCGCGGAATCAACAGGAATAAGAATCCCCTGGCCCACCAGTTTGTCCAGTTCCGCCTCTATTTTGTCCTTTAGTGCGAATGGCACCCTGCGCGGTTTGAGTCTTATCGGGCGGACCTCCGGGTCTAGGTCGAAGGCTACAGGGGGTCCCTTGAACTTTCCAAGTCCCTTTTTAAAAACCGCGGGATGCGCGTCACACACCGCTTGTATTGAATCCACCCCCACTGTATGCACTCCCCCTATGAACAACCCTAAGGGCTGAAACCACTGCGTCCCTAGGAGGCTGCAACTTCCCCCCTTAAGGACAACTAGGGGCAGTTCCGCAGAATGTCTCTTAAAATTGACCCGAAATTTCCCGACCCCCAACACTGGAATGCTGTTCCCCTGTACGTCTCGCAGCGTGGACCTCAGCGTTTTAAGTTTGGGCCGCACGTGGGGGTCGATTTTCAAGAATTCTTTCTGGGGAATTATAGAATAGGAGGACCCCGAGTCGATTTCCATTATGATAGGGGCCCCTTGTACTAGTACCTCAACGAAGTAATGGGACTGTCCCGCGGACACGCTGAACACGGGAGCGTCGTCCTCGCTGTCGCCCGAGATGCGGCCCACGCCGTCCTGCTTCCTCGTGGTCTGGGCGCCATCTTTGGACCTCGCTGGACGGTCCGGTCTGGTCGAACGGTCTTGTGACTGCCTCCGGCCCTCCTTCCGCTTTCTGCATGCCTTGGCGATGTGCCCCCGACGACCGCAGGTGTAACACTCGGCTTTTCTGAATGGGCACCTCGCGCGCTCATGGGCCGCTCCGCAACCATCGCAGCGGCGCCCTCCTTTCCGGACCTTCTGGACCTCCTCGCCGTCGCTGCCTTCCGTGGACGACTTCGAGGCCCGTCGGGTTGCGTGCACCGACTGTCCGGACTTTCCGTGCACCAAATTTTCCGCTTTGCCGGCTCTAGGACGCCACTCACGCCACTGGTGCATCTCGTCCACTCCAGCATTCGTGGATTCCGCGGCTTCCGCGGCCTCTACAACCTCTGCCAGCGTGGGTGGTGGCTCCTTGTTCATCAAGCTGCGCTGCACCTCCTTGTCCTTTAGGCCACACAGAACTCCGTCCCTGAGGGCCATCTCTAGGTTGTCCCATCTGCAGGGGGCGGCGGCTATTCTCATGGCTGTTACGAATGCCTCAACCGACTCGTCCGGCGCTTGGACTCGCCTCCAAAACGCGCTCCGAGCGGGAAACATTGCCCTCGAGGGTCGGAAACGCTCACGCAGCAGCTTCATGATGTCATCGGCTTTGAAGTCGCTCACCTTCTTCGGTGCAATGATGCCCACCAGCGTTCGCTTGGTTTCTATCCCAAGCATTCTGGTGAGGATGGCCCTCTTCCTTTCCTCGTCGTCTTCTTTGACTTTGAGTTCCACCAGTGCCGCCTGGAAGTCCATCTCAAAAAGCTCCCAGTCTTGCGGTTTGGTGATGTTGAACCCGCTCTGTGCCCTGGCTCCTTGGGGATCCATCATCCCACCTTCGTCGCCAATTTGGTGTATGAAAACCAAGACACAGGACACAGCCTCGGGCTGGGTTAACTCAGGTTTATTGCATGGTGGTCAGAGGGAACATGAGGTAATGGCGGATCAATAGCTCTTTATATACAGTAGTAACACATTTGAACGTGGCTCCAGGATAGCCCATTGGCTACTGTCTGCGTGACGTCATTGCTGGTCACGCCCTTCTTGTCCAGGTGTAGGTGGTGGCGGGAAACTTCCCGCGCTGTTGCCTTTTGATGAGTTTGGACCAAGAGAGCTTGGACGCTCGCTGCTGCCAGCTGGTGGTCATTAGCTCGCGTCCTAATACAGGGTTTATGTGATACAGCTGAAGGTTACATTGTTACCCGTTGGCAAGGTTACATTGGTTAAGATACATTGTTATCCATGTAGAAGATTACTCCATTAGAACACAACAACCTCTCTGACTGTTTCATTTATTTTTAAAGCAACTTATAAACTAAGAGTTTTCAGGTGACAGATGAAGCTGCTGCCCTGCATTAAGATGGATTCAAGTGGGATTTAATCCACTTGGGAACCATTTATTTATTTATTTTTAGGATTTGTATTGCCGGCCAATTCCAAAGACTCTGGGTGGCGTACAGTTATTAAAACCATCACAATTAAAACCCTATTAAAAACTACCACAAAACATTATTACAAAACCATCATCCTTCCCTGTTGACTTTGCCACCCAATGCCTGGCGATTGGTGTTTAGTCGTTGGCAGTATGGTCTACTCTATTACCCTAGAAGGATAAACTGGCCAGACTACAGCTTGTTGTTCACCACAGGGAACAATCGGTTCAGGGGTGTTCTTTGTGGAAGATAGTCACAAAAGTGCACATTCCTCTGGCTACCATGGGACATGACCTTCTGAACAAATGAAATAACACCTAAAACTAAACAAACCTAAACCACAAAGTACACACTTTCCAACTTCCAAGGCACAGCAATGGGATGGCCGTCAGATCAGATCCCATTCCCCCATCTCATTGTTTCCTCAAAGATAAAATTATATAATGAGCACATTTCACCCAAGCTGTGCAAAGCAAGGCTTGCTTCCAAGAAGGCACAGATAAGTAGTTTAAAAATATATAATAAAAGTGTTGGGGGCAGAGATGAAAACAGCCTCCCCCAAGCCTTCAAGAGCGGATTTTGTGACATCTGCCACAGCATTGTTATCCAACACCATCAATTTTTTGTGTCACAAACCTATAATAATCTCAACTTTTATTTGTGAAATATTGGTTGGACAGGCAGAATCTCTGAGCTGGCAGGCAAGGACTGACAGATGCTCTGATTTCGCCTCATCTTCAACTTAATGCGGCTCTCTCATTACACCAGCTAGAGTTGGGGAAATTATGCCTTGGCTTTGGAAAGCCGACACGCAGCCATCTGTCTCTGCATGGTTATCAAAACTAATATGGTAATGTGGAAAAATGAAGGTCTAACTCTAAAATGATACCTGGCAGCTACAAAAGATGCCCTACAAAGACCAGGGGGATCTTAAGCTTAGAGTTGGTTAGACTTTTATAGTCAAGGAGGCAGATGCATACCCAGATGTCAATGGAATTGGGAAAGTGAAGGGTGTAAAATGGATATTGTGACCAACAAACTGGACTGTTTTAACAGCCCTTCCTTTTCTCCCCCTCCCCCTTTCCAGAGAATCATGGGAACTGTAGTTTCAGGCAGGAGGGGAAAGTCTGCATCATTTAGCTCAGGATTATCCAACCTTTTAAACCCGGGGGGCCAGGTCAGACAACTTCGGGGGCCAGATGGCCATTTTGCCCTTCCTCTACCACATGGCACATCCTGAGTGGTGGAGGCAGTGTGGGGGGGCAGATGAAATGGTGTTGCAGGCTGTATCCAGCCTGTAGGCTGCAGGTTGAGAAGCCCTGATTTAGCCCAACCATTGCTCAGTAAAAGAAATCCTGTGTGTATCTCCCCTACACAGTTGCAACAGTTTGATACCATTTTAAATACCATGGCTGCATCCTATAGCATCCTAGAAATTGTAGTTTCAGGAGGTGCTTAGAAGTCTTTGCTGGAGAATTTTAAATAGTGTACATCTTCTAAACCAGGGGTTAGCAAACTTGGCTCTCCAGATGTTCTTGGACTTCAATTCCCAGAAGCCCTGATCAGCAGGTGTACTGACTTGGGCTTGTGGTAATTGAAGTCCAAGAACACCTGGAGTGCCAAGTTTGCTGACCCCTGTTTTACACTAAGATGCAGATGAGGGTTTCCCTTATCTGCCACACTTTACAGTGTCCAAGGGTCAAGATGCAACTCATGGTTTAGGCAACCGTCTCCAAAATGCATTTAAAATGTGCATTTTAACGTGAAATATTTTATTAATCAAGCATTTTGACAAGAGTAGCATATTATTATTATTTATTAGATTTATATTGCTGCTGACTTGCCGTAGCGACTCAGGGAAGCTTACAAACAAATAAAATACAGTATTACATAATTAAAAACAACTTTAAGCAACCTATATAAGAAAGCCGGGGGGGGGCAGCTCCCATTGAGGCACCCCACACTTGCCGGTCTTCAGACCCTTCCTAAATGTTGGGAGATCTAATTGTAGGCAGAGATCAGTCGGCAGGACGTTCCAAAGGGCCGGGGCAGCCACCGAAAAGGCCCTCGTCTAGTGCTAGAGAGGTGGCAAACTTTCATCTTATGCTGAACATAGTCATGAGTTTCTCCTCTTCCATCCCCTCTGCCTAATAACCTACTGTAAATTAACTCAATAATAGAATGCCCAGAACTGTTAAAATTTCTTGTGGTTGTCATATGTTTTTAAGTGAACTTTTAGCTTATCTCATGTTTGGACTCTGATTCTTTGACAGCATGATTGGTGGAACACTAAGATGTGAAAGGTTGAGAACAGATACAGTAAGCTTCTGTTTGTCCATGTTGATTTCCTACGTCTCCATTCGTAAGACCACCTCACCTCATTTTCCCACCAGTCTTCATCCGTTTTAATAGCAAAAATGAATACTATTTGGATATACATATCACCTGAAATACACCTCTTATTATGCCAATAACTATTGATGGGAAACATCTCCCTCTGCTTAAGATTCTGGAGTTTCCATTATCTGTCATCTGACCAAGTAGACCAGAAGTTGGAAACATGTAGCTCTGAGAGTCACATGAATCACCTCCTGAAGACTCCATCAGACTACTTTGCCCTGAATGGTTTTTCTCACCAAAACATTTCAATACTGGGAAGTGGACTTCGATTTTGGTTTTCTTGGATTCTTCACATTTTTGACAGTCCATGCTGACTCCAAAGGATTGCACACATTTGTCCCATCATCTGCTGAGTTTCTCCACCCCCAGAGCAAATGATAGTAGGTTATAATAACAAATACTTTGACATGGAATGAGGTTTCTTCATATAATCAAAATGATGGGCATTACTTGTATACTTTAAATCGTATCCCGTAGAAGTTGACTATTTTTCAAATGCTTCTGCAAGTCCTCATTTCTTTGTACACTTTCCTGTCTATTTTCACTCCCACCTGCTTTGAACTATTGCTACCTGTATTGGCTTTTCATCTTGTTGAGACTCACCTCGACCTCCAGTATTGAGTAGAAAAATGGGATGTTAAATCAAATCAAATCAAATAAAGGGATACAAGCGACTAAGCTGAATCGCCATGGCTGCGCTGTAAAGAGCTAAAGAGTCACAGGTCCCAGTTGACTTTTTCCAAGTCATTCTCCTTGTTTTCATCAAAGATAGTCAGATGGAAGAGCAGAAGGTGAAGAGCTGGAGATGGAGATGGGCAAAGGGAATGAAAAACATCTTAACCACCATTACTGGTGGGAAGACACTTAGGATGCCTAAAGAGGGCTTTGACGTGGTGGCATAACTGGTTATCTGGGGAAAGGGTGGGGGAAGGCAGTATGCAGGGATGGGAGGGTTAAATTTGGATTTTGTTTCCAAGGGTGGGAGAATTGACATTGACCTGGTAGGTGAGAAAAATATCCAAAAATAATGTGTTGTTCATGGACTGTGTTTGTACTGAAATACTCATTCTGGCTTTTAGAGTACCCTTCAGTACTTGACTGTCAGAATCTTGATCTCCATGGAAACTGTGGGGTTCTCATTAAAATCCTCAGGCCATTTCTCTCTCCCT
This sequence comes from Bradypodion ventrale, assembly GCA_035047345.1. NCBI lineage: Eukaryota > Metazoa > Chordata > Lepidosauria > Squamata > Chamaeleonidae > Bradypodion > Bradypodion ventrale. The sequence continues at coordinate 6,381,526 of JAWDJE010000011.1, read as the reverse complement.
CTCCCTCTACTTATTTTTTTGCCAAGAAAAAAATAGTAGAGGATCTAGCCTATATAGATAGAAATACTCCAGATATTGGAAAGCAGTGACTCAGCTAATGATTTGGTTTTCAGCTTTTAGATTTTTTGTGTGTGTGTCTTTGAGTATTATTTCCCTTAATTCCAGGAGATTTTCTCCTATTCCAAAAGAACAATTATGGTATGAGTCAGCCGAGAATCCTTCTACCCCACCTTCCTCCTTTGCCTCCCTCCTTCCTTCTTTTCCTATAATTTCCCTGGACCCGATTCTTGGGCAATAAACATAGCCACAAACAAACCATCAAGAAGCATGGATGCCCCATAAGGAAGTGGAACTGAGGGCTCATCCAGACAGCCATTGGTCCTGTTATTTGGTGCACCTCCACCCGGCCCTCTGCCTGCTTTTGCCCTCTCGAGTGGTTAAGATGCTGAACTTGACTACTGGAAGGTCGGAAGGTCAGCAGTTTGAGACCCGAGTACTGCATGATGGAATGAGCATGATGGAATGAGCTCTGGTCTCTGTCCCAGCTTCTGCCAACCTAGCAGTTTGAAAGCAAGAGGTTGCAAGCAGATAAATAGGTACTACTTCAGTGGGAAGGCAAACAGCGTTCTGCCACATGTCCACAGAAACGTCAGCAGATGCAGACAGTGCTGGCTCTTTGGCTGTAAACAGAGATGAGCACTGAACCCTAGAGTCGGATACGACTGGCTTTCAAGCAAGGTCGACCTTCACCTTATCCCTGGATGATGTTGAATGCCTTTGTCCAACTGCTTCTCATTAACCATCTCCAGCTGTGTTGGCATGTTCTAGAAGGCTTGTTCTGTAGGGGCCTCGCTTTCCCCATACCCTCAACCTGTGCATGAGGTCCATGTAGCCCATGGGAGGGGCACACACTCCTGCACACCTCTTCGTTCTCACAGAGGGTCTGGTCCTGGATATGAAATCTGACTGGATATGAAATCTGTTCCTTTCATTCTGCCCATGACATACCATAGACAAGATCTGTTAAAATTTAGCACTCTGTGTGTGTGCGCGGGGGAAGTGGTGGTAACAAAGAGATGTGGCAGGCATCCGGTTCTAATGTACAGAGGATGGTAAGGAGGCTGCAAGAAGCCCTAAGAGGGAGAAGATCTTCGTGCTTTGTGTATATCTGTATGTGAGTTTTTGTATCCAAGATGTATGGCACGACACCGTAGGGTAGCAAATAATTGTTCTGTAAAGCTTTCTACACAGAGAGCAGGTTCCCTCTGAAGAGGGAAAAGAAGACGTTGCTCTCTTGCCAACATCAAGGTGTATCGCATTTCAAAAGGATTCCTCTTGGCCGATTCCAATAAACTTCTTTTAACTTGGAATAGAGGCAGGGGTGGCCTTCTTCATTCACGGGTTCAGCAGATGAATTGCAAGTTGCAACTCAGCTGCCCTTTGAGCTGTTCTAACTAGAAGTGTGGTCTGAAAGGCTCAAGGTGGGAGAGATGTGGAACCACATTTCACAACAGGAATGCAATAGTGAAGGTAAAGGTCACCCTTGCTCGAAAGCAAGTTGTATCTGACTCTAGGGTTCAGTGCTCATCTCTGTTTACAGCCGAAGAGTCAGTGCTGGCTGCTTCTGCAGACGTTTCCATGGTCATGTGGCAGGCATGCTTCAACACAGAATGCTGTTTACCTTCCCACCGAAGTGGCCCCTAGTTATCTACTTGGTGGGGGATCATCTAGTCCCAATGGCTTTGCTAGGGTCCATTTCAGACATTCCAGATTTGACAAATGTGCAAAAAAAAAAGGTCAACCGTAACAGAAGTTGTAATATAGGGCTGGAAATGTGAAAATAGGGACACAGTTCTCAAGACATTGTTGCTTTCTTAAAGTTCCAAAAAGGTGACCCACATACATAAATGCTATTTTCCTTCTGTGTGCATCCAACCAGTTGATAACTACATCACCGTCATTGTTGGCTACAACTTGTATCTGAGAATGCTTTTTCCCCCCTGAAGCAGGAAAAATTCCATTGGCATGAATTTGGTTAAGGTGGATCCCAGCTTGCCATGAAGTGACCCACACACTGTGATCATGGAGCCATCTCCTGTGGCACATATGAAATGAGACATGCAGGATTTAACACCTGGACTGCAATGGACTGCCACAGCCTTGAGGATATTATCAAGGTGCGCCTTCACAGCCAATCCGTCTGGCATGGGCTCTTCTGCCTCCATAGCCATTGGGAATCAGCGTTCCCAATGTATACGTCTGTGGTGAATCCTGAGAGGTGAGAACCTTGACTCTGATGAAATTCTTTTCAATACTTACTAAGGCTTAAACAAAAGCTTTGAACCGAAATGACATACTCGGGAAACTATGGAGACTACTATTGCATTCCTTCGTAGTTTCCTGAGTATGTCATTTGGGTTCAAAATCATTTGGTTTCAAAGGCTACTATTGCATTCAGAACCATGGTGGCTCAAGTGGTTAAGATGCTGAACACTGACTGGAAGGTCAGAGTTCAATTTCCAGGTACTGCATGATGGAGTGAGCACCCATCTCTGTCCCAGCTCCTGCCAACCTAGCAGTTTAAAAGCAAGAAATTGCAAGTAGATAACTAGGGGCCACTTCGGTGGGAAGGTAAACAGCATTCTGTGTTGAGTCATGCCTGCCACATGACCACAGAAACGTCTGCAGAAGCAGCCAGCACTGGCTTTTTGGCTGTAAACAGAGATGAGCACTGAACCCTAGAGTCAGATACAACTGGCTTTCGAGCAAGGGCGACCTTTACCTTTACTAGTGCATTCACCTCTGCCACCCGGAACATGTAGAAACAGGTAGCCTAGTGAGCGATAATTATAAGTGCAGCAGGACAGATTCATAGGGAAAGAATGAGAAATGGAGATCTTTAAATAACCCCCAAATTACTTTTTTCTCTGTACTAGTCATGGCATTTTCATGTGGCATTTTAGAAATGTAACATGAAAATTACACCTTCCCTCTATAATAGGCTTATCTTTCAATGTTGCAGTTAGTGGTAAGAAGCACTGTGTGTAGATCATGGTAATTTTCTCCAGGGTACATTTTTCTAAAGGTGTTTGGTGGTGGTGGTGGTGGTGGTATGTGTGCATGCATTTCCCCTTCTTATTGGGTCCTGCTGCTCAAACTGCATAATGTAGCTGTCAGTTATGGAATACTTCGTTGGTTATCAACCCAATGGCACCCAGAATAAAATCTATAAGCAAAAGCAAATAGGTGCCATGAAGAGGCTTAACGACAAAGATCAATTAGGTCCTTTCTCCTTAATATTGCTGTGATCTTCATGACTGTGGACATAACCATATAAAGCCAATTAATTTTAATATTCTGGATCAGTAGGAGCCTTTGACCAGTGGAGGAATATTGGAGAGATAAGGTTAAGAAACTCAGTTGATAAAAATAATTTCATGTCAGAAATTATTCTGGGTTGAAAGGATTTTTGCTGGAGGAACTCCACTCAGGGGACGCCTGAATGAGGCTCCTTTCATGTCCCCAAGATATTTTCTCACCAAAGTGGTCCCTATTTATCTACTTGCAATTTCTTGCTTTCCAACTGCTAGGTTGGGAGGAGCTGGGACAGTGACGGGCGCTCAAACCATCATGCAATACCCGGGTCTCGAACTGCTGACTTGCCAGCCTTCCAGCTAACAAGGCGACCTTCTTAACCACTCATCACATCCCCTAGCTCAGTTGATGAAGGGACCTGACAGTGCCCAAAACTCCATGCAATAGCTGAGCATATGTTTGTGTATGGACGGTCCCTGGTTCAACCTCCACCTGTAAATAGTATATTGAAATGTCTTTCTGTCTGTTTCCTCCAAAATATAAGCTGTAATATATTGTTATTCCATCAAGTCCCTGAATAATGCAGTGAATACATGAGAGATGCTCTGATGACAATTTTACAGTACAGTATGTCAAGAAGTGGGGTGTGTGGTGGACAGAGCATCAAACTGGGACCCAGAAGACTTGGCCTCAAATCCCCGCTGGTCCATGGTGACTTCCTTAGAGGTGGCCATGGTAAGCCAAACCCCTGAACATATCTCATACCTCAAAAACTCTTTTAGGTCCACCATAGATCAACATTGCCTGGGTGACCCATAACAAATAATATAGAATGACAATATATCATTATAATGTTTGCATTTTGGGAAATAAAATAGCAATAGCAATTAAACGTATATACCACCCCATAGCACTTCGTGCACACTCTTCTGGACAGTTCACAAGGTAATTACCATTTTGCCCCCAACATGCTGGGTACTTAATTTACTGACCTTGTATGGATGGATGGCTGAGTCAACCTTAATTTCCATCAGGATTGAACTCAGAATGTCAGAAGCTTTGCCTGCATTACAGCAGTTTAACTACTGTGTCACCAGGGCTTTGGAAAATAAAATAAACCATTCAACTCTCTCCTGAGTGAAATAACAGGTAACAGGGGAAATAGTGATATTATTGAGTATTGGTTGCTTTCTGGAGCCCATCTGTTGCATTGTAAAGCAATTTGAGATGCTCCCGGGCTTCAGGGATTGTTATGTTAACAAGGAAACTAGGGCTAGAAACTGGTGCAATTCAAAACAAAAATCACTAACCTTATTTCATCTTACTGTTCTTATCTAGTTTACTCCTCTTGTCCTTTTGATAAGTGCCCCCAAAGATATTGCCTGAAAGCTGGCCATGTGTTTTGGAAACCAAATGTTTCAAAACTACAATAAAACCATTTGAATTACTAAAGCCCAACTGGAGGGGGGGGGGGGAATCCAGGAAGAAGTCCCTTCATAGTTGGGTCCAAGCATGTCTTGGGAAGCAAAACATGAACTAGACCTCTTGGATGGAACCATCGGAGTCACAATATCTTCTATTTCACTTGACGGGAAGCCGGACAAAATGAATCTAGTCTCTTCCTCTGCAAGTGAAAATTTACATTAATTTTAATTTCTGATGGCAAAGATGTATCTAACAATTAAGATTTTTCCCCACCCCACAACTTTTAGCTAGGCTAATTTATCTGACACATCTTGCAGTGAAAATCATTGTAAGATTATAATCTACTGTCTGTCAAATGATCATTTTTTTTTTTTGCCCTGACAAAGCTCAACATTTTGGCACAACTGATAGAGACTGCAGGGAAGAAAAGAGGGGGGAAATGAAGTTGTCAGTTCTTCGTTAGGAATAATTGGCATATTTGGAAGAAGAAAGGAGAACAAGAGTAAGGTAGGCAAATGTCTTGCTCTGTATGTTTGCTGTTGGAAAGTCAGCTTTGCCAGTAGTGTTATGCTTGAAGGGTCAAAGAGGTAGGAATATTGATCAGGGATGGGGAAAAATCTTACCATCCCAATTTTGTTGCAGTTCCGTGCCATTCTTGTGGGCCAAACTATATGTTACAGATGACGTGTCATTAGAAGCTGACATCACGTTAGTTTGCAGTGATGCGTTGACATGATGGGTTGAGGCTAATTTAAGAACTTGCCCAGGGATGTCTGATGGATGCTGTCCCTTCACTGGATTTTTATTGAAGACATTTACAATCTGTAACACTTGAGAATGAATATAGGGAATGAAGAAGCTTTGCTGTTGGAAATCCATACATTTTGAGTCTAGGGAAATCCATCATAGGAAATGGTTACATTCAGATACTGTGCTGAAAATAATAAAAAAAAAAACAATTTAAAAAAACCCTATGTTTCCTCATAATGCATATAGGATGATGTTCACAATTGCAGGATAGTCCAAGGTCTTGCAGAAGAATCACCATAATCTACTGGAACATTTTCTTCCAAGATTTGTTGGTTGTGAATGGAAATTCCACCAGCTGAGATTCATCTGGCTTCCTCTTAGACAGAAGATGAATGTCCAAATTTCCTCTTCATCGAATATATGCAACCACACTCTCTCTTTCTTCAACATAATTACCTGAGATTTATCACCTCACCTGAAGAAGTGGGGGAGTGCAGCAGTTCCTAAGGGTTTAGCCAGTGCTGTAAAACATGTCAGTCGTAATTGTGTATGAGCCACCACAGAGTACAGAGCTCAGATCCAGAAAGAGCTTTATGGCAAGAACAAACATTCTTGAAGGTACGCAAGAGCAAAACCAAATTAGAAGATGGAGGAAGGAGCTCACTGGACAAGATACAACATTAAAGGTGGATATGGCTGAAGATCTCACTCTCCCCTATGACCTGGAGGACCCTGAATAGGCTGAGGGCTGGAGTCCCTAAATAAAAGACCAACAGGCTCAAGTGGGGACTGCTGGTAGACAACACATGGTGTGAATGTGGAGAGACCCAGAGCCTGACCCATTTGCTGGTTTGCCGATTGCTGCCAGAGACATGCACCAATGAGGACTTGCATTTGGGCAATGACAAAGTGAAGAAAGTGGCTTCATTTTGGCAGTCCAGGGTTTGAACAGGACACAAAACAGAACTTCTGCTACCGGTTCTGGCGAACTGGTGTGAACCTGCTGATGCCCACCACTGGTCATATCCAACTCTAGGATTCAGTGCCCATCTATATTTAGCCAAAGAGCCAGTGCTGTCTGCATCTGCAGACATTTCCACGGACATGTTGCAGGCATGACTAAACACCGGAGTGCACAGAATGCCGTTTACCTTCCCACCAAAGTGGTCCCTATTTATCTACTTGCAATTTCTTGCTTTCGAACTGCTAGGTTGGCAGGATCTGGGACAAAGATGGGAGCTCATTCCGTCCTGCAGTACTCGGGAATCGAACTGCTGACCTGCCAACCTTCCATTCATCAAGTTCAGCATCTTAACCACTAAGCCTCCACAGTCCCAAATGTTAGTGACACACTTATTTTCTAATAATAATAAAACTTGATTTCCTGTGGCATGGCAGTGGAAATCCATGCCATTTTTCTAACGATTGGCAGTAATTGTTCTAAAGTTAGAATAAAATGAATATACAATTTCACTTATCTGCAGATAATGGACAAACCTTTTATTTTAGAACAGTCGCATAGAGAATGGGTATCTCATGTGTAAGAAAACTATTTTACTCCTCCTTATAAGATTGATTTTGTTTTGATTTTAATTGTATGTTAAAACCTGGTGCTGGCAGTAAATTTTTTCCCTCAGTGGGACCAATAGATAGAAATAATCTCCTTTTTATGGGTGGGTATCACGTTTGTGTAAAATCAATCACTCTGAAACCCAAGGAAGTAATGGATTCTATGGCACAGACGGTATCTTTTCCCTCATGGAATGCCTTGTTATTCCTTTTAATCTCAGAATGCTCTTGGCAGGTCTAAAAGTAATTGAATATCTACAGCATTGCAGAAGGAGTCCAATCACCCCGTGACACTCTCTATGTCTTCCCCTAATCTCTATTTCTGTGTTTTTAAACAAATTTGGACTGATGAGAGAGGGAAAGTGCTCAAAAAATGAATATATCTTTTTAAAAGGATGTCAAATAATGTAACTGTTGTTGAGACTGAATTAGTGCTCCCCCTTTTTTAAAATAGATTTTCCTTGACAAAGTGAGAGATTCTCAACCTTGAGAAAGCATCAACCCTGTGTGTGGGATCCTGATCCCCTACATAAAACTAAGACACCAATGACTTTTCTTTTACTGTTGGGGTGTACAAAAATACCCCACAAAACACAAATAACCCATCCAGTGCTTTTATTTTTACCATTCTGTGCCAGAAGGCTATACTCCTCACATTTCTTAACAGTGCACAGTTTACAGAATGTGCTGACCTACCCCAGTGAGCACGGTCACCACACAGCAAACGTCTAGTCCAAAGGATGTCCAGGGGCATCATCAGCATTGGCAGAGAAGTCAAGGTCATGGCAGAGAAGTCAAGGTCATGGCAGGCAATGTCAGGAGGTATCTGAAGTCAAGCAGTTGTTGGTCTTTGCACTGAAGAAACATACCAATTGGAATGCTGCAACAAGCTTGCTTAAAAGCCTCCCAGCTAATTGCTATCAGCTGGGAGCCTTCTCTGGTAACTAGTTCTAGCTTGCTTGCATCGCAGATGTAGCTCCTTTCTGAATCGTTCCCTGACTGAGAGTTGGGCCAGAAGCAGGCTGAAATTTCTGGTTCAGGACATTCTCAGGTTCTGGTGCAGGCAGAACTGGACTGAGCATAGGAAGCACCTCCTGATCCAGGTCATCTTCAGAGTCTGATGCATACTGGATCACATCACAGAAATACATAAAATCCAGACGTGTAAAGGCACATGTTCTCTCAGAAATGGATAAAACAACTACAAATGTACCATCTCTCATCACAGATTTTTTAAAACTTGTCTCAAGTAGGTAAAGGTAAAGGTTTCCCTTGCTCAAAAGACAGTCGTATCTGACTCTAGGGTTCAGTGCTCATCTCTGTTTCAAAGCCGAAAAGCCAGCGCTGTCTGCTTCTGCAGACGTTTCCATGGTCATGTGGCAGGCATGACTAGATGCCAGAGTGCATGGAACACTGTTACCTTTCCTGTTAAGGTGGTACCTATTTATCTACTTGCAATTTCCTGCTTTCAAACTGCTAGGTAGGCAGGAGCTGAGACAGAGACGAGAGCTCACTCCATCGTGCAGCACTCTGGTCTCAAACTGCTGACCTGCCGACCTTCCAGTCATCAAATTTAGTGCCTTTACCACTAAGCCATCGCAGTCTCCATGCAAGTACTGAACAAGCTGGAAATGATAGGACATTTGGAGGTCATTCATTCATAGGGTTACCATAAGTTGGAGGCAAATTAACGGCATATAAGAACAATAAGTTGAAAGTTCTTTTAGCTACTGCTCTGGTAAGCTCTTAAGTGTAACTAAATTTCATAACTTCTGAAATGCTCTCATGAGACTACCGTAGCATGGGAAATAAACCCAATTTCTGATAAATAAGAGGCATTTACTCATGCTGTCGGCAAAAATAGCCCCGGATGGCAAATTTACATCCCAGCTGATATTTGGGCCAATTCTCAGGGGAAAGCCAGCGATATTTTCTCCTTCATCTGAAGGTTGGCATTTCAAAGGTTTTGGAATGCCTGTAACAGTTTGGCAAGTCTTTAATTGTCTATTTTGGGGAAGTAAATTATCAGGGTCCCCCCCCCCCCCCGTTTACCTCCATGTTATTTTTAAAATTCTTATTAATTTTATCAGATGGAACATAGTCTGACAAAGCCAATCATCTTGTATTTGATTTTTTTTTGGGGGGGAGCCAAATTATTTCTGATATACATTTTTGTGTATTTGTATATAGCTCGTTGATATACATTTCCTTAGCTGAGGTTGTGACATCAATAGCCAAAAAGGAGTCTGTTAGACAATGCCGCATACCTAAATAAATGTGGAAGCAGCAGGCAGTAGTAGTTTATGTTTGCCAACTTCAGCTATGCCAGACGTTTGGCATTAAAATATATACCAGCTGTGAGAGTATGGATCCTGATAAGTCAAAGCTGGTTGGAAGGCAAACAAGATGCCACTGTGAAAGTCTACCCAGCTCCATCAACTCTTTCCTGTCTCCTCTCCCACTACTACCAATACTTTTGCTGCCCACACTTATGGACAATGTATGAAGAAATGAATGTAAGATCTCAGAATGAGCAGAATAGGCTATATATTTTTTTAAAAAATAATTCTTACAGTCTCTCCAGGTTATCCCACTATGGTAATAGAGTAGACCCTACTGCCAGTGACTCAACGCCAATCATCAGGCAGCAGTTAACTAACCTGACCACCCTGAGGACTGACTTGGGTTACGAAGTCCACAGAGAAGGGTGATGGTCCCCAAGGGGATTAAATTCCACTTGAATTTATCTTGATGGAGGGCAGCAGCTCCCTCAATACTAGTCTGAGACTGATGAGGACTTTTCATGCCAAAAGAGCTCAAGACCAGAAAGTGACTCATGGAACTGGATTAGTGGTATGGGTGTCATGCTGCAATGTGGAAGGAAGATGAAAGGCCACTGCATTAGATTCTCAGGAGAGTCTTCAGGGCTGATCGCCATGATGATCACCAATATTTGGATTCAGATATGGCAGAACAACAACAAGAAGAATTGCATTTTGTCAACATTTCAAAGCACACGAGCTTGATTCACACATCAAGAACACATTCTTTCCTTATCAAGATTTTTCATCCTAAGCAAAGAAGAAGAAGCATTAGAAGCAAAATCCATTCCATTTTAGCATCAAATTTTGCAGTTCTCATACTCCTTCCAAAAAGACATTACATCCTTTGTAGGCATTTTGCCTTCCCCTTCCACGAAAACAAGCTCAATAAAATCTCCCCATATATCATTAAATTTATTCTCCTTTAACACTCCCAACTTTTTAATTTGATTTCACGTCTAAACTTGCCATTAATATATATCCCAAACTTCATTTATATAATTTGCCTAATTGAAAATCATATTTAACTTTCCAATTTCTTGTTGCCATTGCTAAGTTAACAGAACACAGTGTTACTGAGGATTGATGTGCCTTGTAAATTCATGACACTGCCACTCATATGGGAGAAATTTATTTATGTAGTTAGTCATTCCACTTTGCTAAATTCTCCCTACTTGCCTTTTTAGCTCGTTCACAACGGAGTCTTTACAAATCACAAACTGGGAGTAGGAATGTTGATGAGACCCTGAAGAGAAAAATAAGCAGAAGAATTTGCAGGTCTATAGCCATGAGGTTCTATGGGACCCGGTGGCTCTATAACAGGTCATGACTAGTCAATTTGACTGTAGAGATGAATACACACATGCCAGGATGTGGGTGTAAGGAGGCAGGACAACCAATAGAGGAAGCTTGCGCATATTTATTCCTAAAATCCTAAAATCACATGTACCTAATGTAGTCACGTGATTTTCACAAACTACAGGCCATGCAATACGGTCAATCTTCTAGGGAATAGGTGAAAGCATAAGAAAGCATAAGAAGGCATACACTGCATATACTTTAGTTATCTGGCGACAAATTGTCTGGGCACCCTTGGCCTAACCTTTCACACATACAACATGTCATCCAGGCTTCTACTGGATTTTACTGGAACCTGGTTTACAGGTTTTTTCCAAAAGGCCAGAAAGATTAGATAGAGAGCTAAAGAGGGCCAAGGGATGTTTTAACATCTTCCACCAGGCAACCACTGAACAGCTGAAACCCTTCAATGTTATAATGGACCCTGTTGGTCCAGAAGCTCCCTTTTGGAAGAGTATAAAAACTTAAAGCAGTTACCATTAAACTAATGTAATATAATAGCTAATATAAGGTTATTTATTCCCAACATTCGACATCTGAAGCAAGTAGCACAAAATGTGCCATTAAATCAAATTTAATGTAACATAGCATATAGTTTTGCATATTTATGTGCTGGCAGCTTATAGGGACCCTAAAGGGGGGTTTCAAAGCATGGACAATTTTTAAGAAGTGGTTTCATCAGTTTCAGGAGCCATGGTGGCTTAGTGGTTAAGACACTGGGCTTGATCACCGGAAGGACAGTAGGTCAGCAGTTCAAGACCTGAGTGCTACGTGGCAGAATGCCTGTTGTCTCTCCCAGCTCCTACCAACCTAGCAGCTTGAAAGCAAGACATTGCAAGTAGTTAAATAGGTACTACTTCAGTGGGAAAGGTAACAGCATTCCATGCACTTCGGCATCTAGTCAGTCATGCCACATGATCACAGACCATGTTGGCTCCTTGGCTGTAAATGGAGATGATCACAGCCCCCTAGGGATGGACATGACTGCCTTTTGAGCAAGAATGACCTTAACTTTACCAGTTTCACACCCCCATTGAGTTTCACTGGCTGAGCAAGGATTTGAACCCAGGCCTTCCAAGTTTTAGTGTATCACTCGACCCATTACACTAGGGATTCTCAACTTGTGGCCCATGGGATGGATGCAGTGCACAGCACCATTTCATATGGCCTCCCACTGCCTCCACCACATCAGGAAGTGCCATGTGGTGGAGGAAGGGCAAAATGACGATCCGGCCCCTGAAGCTGACTGAGGGAGCATGACCTGGCCCCTGGCTTTAAAAGGTTGAGAACTCCTGCATTACACCACAATGGATATTCCATCATTTTACATAGCATATATATTAATAAGCTCACTTTCTGTGTTATCCAGTTCAGAGACATAATCTATTGAACGTTGTGTAGACCAGCTCCCTGACAGGGCTTGTATATCTACTGCCTGGATAGGTCATTTCTCCTTCTTCTTGCCTCCAACAGGCTGTTCTACCAACCATGTGCTCTGTGAGAACTCGTTAGCATAGATGAATAGTAATCACCCAGAGAATTACTGGTCTATGGAACTCCCTGCCAGAAGAAGTGGTGACAGCTGTCAGTCTTGACAGCTTTAAGAAAGGATTAGACAAGTTCATGGAGGACAAGAGTATCAATGGCTATAATTATGGATACTTAAGGACAACCTCGGGGTTGGAGAGATAGGCAGGATATCTCTCAAGGCCATTTCCAGAGAATCCTAAGCAGGTGAAGGCATCTCCTTGGGAATAATACCCTGAAGGAAATGGTGAGCCACTGTGTGAGACAGAATGCTGGACTGGATGGGCTCCTGTGGCCTCTTCCAGCAAGGCTGCTCTTATGTTCTTAATAAACAAAAAAAAATTGCATGACTTCCTACTATATAGTTGTGATGAAACAAAGCTCACACATTTTTATAACCTCTGTCTCTCAACCAAAATATCCCTTGTCTATTATTTATTCATAGGCATATTCAATATTGGTATATGAGGAATCAGCTTCTCCCAGGGAAGATAGAAAAGATGAGCCATAACCATCTGTTCTGCTACAACAACAAGATACTCGGCTCTTTTATCTGCCCTAAAAGTCAGACATTTCCTTTCCCATGAGAAATCCCCATCCCCATAAGAACAAAGAAGAAAAGGGTGAGTTCTGTTAATAAATCCAGTTTCCGCTCCCTTCGCATAAGAACCAAGGAGAAGGTCTGCAGCTCATTAGCACTGCCTGGATGCCATGTCATTATCCAGTCCAAGGTGGTGCTCTACAAAATGAATTGGGCAAAAAAAATGTACAGTGGTACCTCGCTTAAAGAGCATAATGTGTTCCACGGGATTGCTCTTTAAGCGAAACACCATTGTAAGCAGTGGTGGGCATCAGCAGGTTTGCACCAGTTCGCCAGAACTGGTAGCAGATGTCGGCACCACCCCACCTGCGCCATCCCACGTGGTGTGACCACATGCTGGCACTCTAATCTGATTTACTCTTGATTTATTTTCTGCTAGCCACCCCAGGTCTCATCAGTTAGGAGAACGGTGGAACTTTCAAAATTGATTGATTGAAGTTTTATTTCTATACCGCCTTTCTTACCCAACGGGCAACTCAAGGCGGTTAACAACAATAAGTATACAATATAAAATAGAAAAATACAGGATCTAAGCAGCAGCAATAACAAAACAATAATCACCAATAAACAAAATAAATAAGTCCATAGCAATACAGCATAATCTATACAGTCAATATCAATATGACAATAATAAATGAGAGTCCCCAGAAATATAGTATGCAAAAAATTCAAGCCCACAGAATACAATACAATAGCAAAGACATATCAACTATAATATAATACACTATAAAAAGCACTCAACAAAATTCGGACTGCCAAAATGCCCAGTGCATTGGCCTTGCTTTGGTAGCTTCTGCTCTGGCCTGTAGTAGATTATTGGGTGAGAGAAGTGGCTCCCCAGCTTCTCTGTTTTAGCTGGGTAAAGGGTGGCCCTATAAATGAAGTCAGTTTCCTTTGACTCCTGTAAGCAAATGCCGCCTTCCCTATCACCTGGGGATCCTCCTGGACTCCTGTTCGAAGAGCAGGTGGCAGTTGTGGCAGTCGTGACAAGGAGGGCTTTTGCACAACTTCGTGTTATACGCCAGTTACACCCGCTCCTAGATCGGGACTCCTTGCTCATGGTCACGCACGCTCTGGTCACCTCCAGATTTGACTATTGTGATGCGTTCTACATGGGCTGCCCTTGATGACCATTCGGAAGCTGCAAGTGGTCCAGAATGCAGCTGCTTGGGTGGTGATGGGGTGCAGGCATTATGCCCATGCCTTGCCACGGCTTCGGGAGCTGCACTGGTTGCCAGTGTGCCTCTGGGTGCAATTCAAGGTGCAGGTAATTACCTTTAAAGCCCTACATGGTAGTGGGCAGGATACTTAAGAGACCGCGTCACCCCAAGAACATCTGTCCGTCCCACCAGAGCAGACCGGAGAGGCTCTTCACCTGCTAGAGGGGCGCATCTCTCTAGCACCAGAAGGAGGGTCTTCTCAGTATCTGCTCCGGCCCTTTGGAACCTCCTGCCAATTGAGCTGCATCTCTAGACAGAGTTGCTGCCCTTCAGGAAAGGGTTAAAAACATGGCTGGCATGAGAGGTGTGAGGTACCAGCGACACAGTAACCCTGGTCTGCTGGCTAATTTAGTAGAACACACACTCTCTCTTTTAATCTTTTAATCTTTTTAAATTTTGTCAATAGTTTTTAATGGGTTTTTTATTGCTTTTTTTAGAATTGCCATTGGTTTTATTTTCTCTGAGCCGCCCAGAGTCTTCGGAGTTGGGCGGCAATACAAATTAGAATACAGTAATACCTCATACAAAGTCCGCTTCATACAACATCAAATTCATACAACATCGCCTAATTCCTTGAAAAAAGTTGCCTCATACAAAGTCGCAGGACTTTGTATGAGGCATTGGGGTTTTCCCCAGGTTGCATTGTGCCTGGGCAGTATAAAAGGCAGGACATGTGTGCATTGCTCTTGTGGGTTTTGCATGAGGCAAAGAGTGTTTAGGAGTGGTTTTGAGCGCGATTTTGGATTTTTTTGAATTATTTTGTCAGAATTTTTAGAAGCATTACTGGGATTTTTGCAGCATTCTTCAGGTTCTTGGACAATCAGGGTTGTTTGACATGTTTTTGTAATGTATTTAGCCAATGATTTCTTAAAGTTCTGTCAGTTTCCTGCCTGTTTCCTTGACTTTGCCCTGAAGTCTGTGCTGTTACAGTACAATGTATCTCTATGGAAACGATGTTGTACGAAACATCGCGGCAAGGATTTGGACGTTGTATGAGGCATCGCGGCTAGGATTTTGCATGCCTCATACAAAGTCCAAATTCATATAAAGTCCAAACTTGTGGAACCAAGTTTGGACGTTGTATGAGGTATCACTGTAAATAAATAAATAAATGTGCTTTCTGAACTAAAATTGCTTCATTGCCTAAAACTGTTTTGCTTCCTGTAACTAAGAAATCTTTGCTTCCCAAAAACTTTGTTTCTGTAACTGACTTTGACTACAAAATACAATATATTTTCTAAATACATGAGGAAGTTGTTTATTTTTCTATACGCAACCATACTTACAGCCTAGATTTAGGTCAGAACATGTGAGAAGGCTAGCTTAAAATCCTGGATTGTTTAGCCAAGGGGGAGGGGGTGCGGCAATTCAGGTGTGGTCCCACTCCCTTGTAGGTCACGGTCCTACTTGTGAGTAATGAGTTTGTTACAGCGCATTCAACTGATGGCCTATTTGCACTTAAGTTGTTTATTTATTGTGAGCCACCCAGAAAATGAGGATAGAAGATGGAAGATTCCCTGCAATGCTAATTCCTTACTTCCAAGTCCTTCCACCAAGGAATAAATAATTCTTTTCTTATTCATCTCTGCCTAGGACCAGTGATGACCAATGACTCCAATTTTGCACTGACAATGAATCTACTCTGGGTATTAGTCTGAATTTTGCAGTTGCTCAAGTAATTAAGACGCTGACTGGGGGCTGGAAGGACAGCAGTTTAAAACCCAAGTACTGCATGACGAAATGAGCTTCCGTCTCTGTCCCAGCTCCTGCCAACCTAGCAGTTTGAAAGCAAGAAATTGCAATTAGATAAATAGGTACCCCTTCAGTGGGAAGGAAAACAGCATTCCGTGCACTTCGGTGTCAAACACAGACAGTGCTGGCTCTTCAGATATAAACAGAGATGAGCAATGAACCCTAGAGTTGGATATGACGGGCTTTCGAGAAAGGGTGACCTTTACCTTTTACCTGCAGTTGCTATCCAAGGTGCTGAAACTACTAAGAGGCTAGGTTTCAGACCACTGAATATTTTTTGCAAAGTTTGGATCAGCATTCAGAGTAGAGTCGCTCTGCAAATTTAGTCACAAATATCCATTGGTAGGAACTGAAACCAGTCTGGCCAGGTTACACTTCTATGGTAATAGATCGAATCCTACTGCCAGTGACTCAATGCCAAGTGTCAGGCAGCAGTTAACTATCCTGACAACCCTGAGGACTAACGGCCTTGGGTGATGAAATCCACAGGGAAGGGTGATGGTCCTCAAATGGATTAAATTCTACATGAATCCATCTTGATGGAGGGCAGCAGCTTCATCAATACTGGCCTGGGGCTGATGAGGACCTTGTATGCCAAAAGGACCAGAAAGTGACTCATGGAACTGAATCAGTGGTATGGGTGTCATGTTGTGATGCAGGAGTCAAATGGAAGGCCTCTGCATTATATTGTCCCCAGGACAATCTTCGTGGCTGATCACCATGATGATAACCAATATTCAGAACATGATATGGCACAACAACAAGAAGAAGGAACTGAAAAAGCATAAAGGCTAACAAGTATCTGACAGCCACCTGAGGTTCGAGAGGGTTGTTTCTGTGCCCTGCAAACTCCTTCTTCAAACCTGCTTATTCTAGCAGAAACAAGGGAATAGCTCTCCCAAAAGCAGCAATTCACTTTTCAAACAAGCCCTACCGCTCATGCCCTCTTTGCCATCCCAGAATACTCATTTTCCAAAACCAGAAACAAACATCCAAACATTTCTAGTTCACTTCTTGCATTTCTCAGAACTTTTGTTGCTTCTTGCAATCCATGGAAGGATCAAGAGCCAGAAAATTTGCTCTTGGATGTACTGGAGTTGCTCATCCAAGTCTAAACTGATGGGGGACAAGCAATTTAATGCATAAGCTTTGCATCATTAAAGTCCAAAATGGTGTTGCTCCTGGCCTGATTTCATCATCATATTAAAATCTGGCCAATCATTCAAGCTTTCAGAGGGCGTTCAGTGACCTCAGCTTACTCTTTGTTTCCTGGATTGTGAATTTTGTTCTGCTTGCTGTGAATCACTTTATACAGATAAGAGTCGTCATTTAAGTAGTTTTCATTGATTCTGCACTTCCCTGAGATTCTCTGACTATGCAGCAAGAATGGAAACATCTTAAATAAAAATATATGCTATCGAATCAAATCTGAATTACAGCAACCCCTTTTTAGCATTTTCATTTTAAGCAGCTCTTCCTGAATACCAAAACTAAAGTTAGTACGAGGAACAATATCATCAGGAAGTTGACAAACTATACATGGGTAGCTCAACCAGCCACATTGCATGCATCAGCTTTGGTTCTGAGCTTCTTTGCAGCAGAGTATGCTGCTCCTATATGGAGTGCATCTGCACATGCGAAACAAGTGGCCATTGATGTTAATGAAACAATGTGCATAGTAACTGCAAGCCTCAAATCTACACCAGTTGAGAAAATATACCCTCTTGTTGGTATCGCTCCACCCAAGATAAGGAGAGAATTAGCAGTGGACTCTGAGAGAACTAAGCAAGAGAATGACACTCAACATCCTCTGAATGGATATGTCTCTCAAGTTCGCTGGCTCAGATCCAGGAAATGCCTTATGGCAAAAACAAACATTCTTGAGGGTATGTAAGAGCAAGCTCAAATCAGAAGATGGAGGAAGGAGTTCACTGGATAAGGAAGAACATTAATGGAGGAAATGGCTGAGGGACTTAACCTCCCCTATGTCACTTGGAGGACCCAGAATAGACTGAGGGTTTGAGTCCCGAAATGGAGAAACAGCATGCTCAAGTGGGGGCTGCCGGCAGACAACAACATGCGGTGTGAATGTGGAGAGACACAGAATTCAGATCATCTGCTGGTCTGTACCAATGAGGATTTCAGTTTGGTCAATAACAAAGCCAAGAAGGTGGTTTCATTTTGGCAGTTTAAAGTCCAACTTGGAAGAAGAAGAAAAGAAAAAAGAAGAATTTTCTAGGCCAGCATACTCAGAAGTGGTTTACCACTGGGATGCTATGGGAATTGTGTGGCTTTCCCAAGGCTTCACAGGCCAGCTCTTTAGGAAGCACATTGGGGAATAGAACTCCCAACTGGATGCTTAACTCACCTGAGCTAGCCAGCCAGAAGGTGGCTATTAGGTTGCATTTGTTTGAGGAAGAGTCACAAGGCATGCAGGCTGGTTCAGGTAAAGAGCAAGATGATGATTTTCAACTCTGTTTCATGAAATCTGCAACTGCGTGTTTACAAGAGAGGGATGCATCACCCCTCCCTGTTTTTGCCATCTGTTTGGAAGGGTAATTCCATTAAACTAACAGCTGTGAGCACTGCAGAGAATTTCCTCATCTCTTGACTTTATTTGCTAGTCTTTTTATCAGCTTACCTTTATTGAGTACATTGAGTACATATATATATATGTTTGGAATCCCTTCTCTTTCCGAGACAAATGCAATCCCAAGTTCTCCAGCATTAACAAGGCTGGGTTTCTCTTTGTGTGTCTCATCTCAGAGGTCCCTTCAAGGTTTCCTGGCTGAAAATCAAACAAAGGAGGATCTTCTAAGACACAGAAGACATCCAAGTTAATACAGGCTAGTCTGCTGTACAAGCAGCGGCATTGATGCAGTAATTGTTTCTCAACAAAACATAGTTGTTTCATAACAAAACATGACACACAACAGTAAGGTGGAAGTTTCTCATGTGATATTTCCCCAATAAGGGCATATCACAGTAGATGTTGTCATATTTTAAAATCAAGCAAGTATTTTCTTTTGTCAAGAGCATAGGTAGGAATCTGCTGGTTGGAATACAACTAATAATCATACACATTTTGCATAAATTGCAGTGGCTAATTGCATGTGTGAGTCTGCATCTCAGGCACACAATCAGATTTATGACACAGTATTGTCAGTTCTACAGGGCTGTGGTGGCTTAGTGGTTAAGATGCTGAGCTGGATGACCAGAAGGTCAAAAGGTCAGCAGTTTGAGACCCGAGTGCTGCGTGATGGGGTGAGTGCACATCATCTGTCCCAGCTCCTGCCAAACTAGCATTCCATGCAGTTCAGCATCTAGACATGCCTGCTACATGACCATGGACACATCTGCAGATGCAGACAAAGCTGGCTCTTTGGCTGTAAACGGAGTTGAGCACCACTCCCTAGAGTCAGGCATCAACGGAGTCCTTTACCTTTCCTGTCAGTTTTGGCAATGGCCGTCTGACGTTTCAGACAAGATTGTAGTTGGAGATCCCTGGTATTATATAGTGGTCTCCCATTTTGACTAAAAAGGAAAACATGGGTAAAGAATGAGAGGTGTTTCCCAGCATTGCAGCTGTTGACAAGAATATTCCTTCTCTCTTTACTATATTGTCTCCAAACTGTGCCTCCGACACATTTTTATGATGCTTTCTTATGCCAAACAGAAAGAGGGTAAAGAAGAAAGGAAGGGGAAAGAATAACAGGGGAAAGGATTAAAAATGACATGTAAAGTGGCTTGTTCATACAACCATATGCATTTCAACACATTATCAAGGTTGAGGTGAGGTTCGTTTAAGGGGTGGGGGGATACCCTTCACAACCGGCAGCAAAGAGATAAGAAGATCATCATGAAAGCTTTCAACGGTGTATCAGATCTTATCCAAGAAAACTGTTTGTGTGCCACGCATCAAGAAGCTCACGTTTTTGATGTAAATATTCACATCCCCTACCTAGATTCGGAGGCGGGAGAGGAAAAAAAATCTGAGGGTGTCTATTATTGTACATTCTTTCTACCTGAACATCTTGCTTTTCACACACAAAAAAGTTTCCAGGCGCAAGCAATCTCGACATCTGTTTCAAGGATCTCGGCTGGAAATGCAGTTTCACACAGCCAAATTGCTTGCCGCTTCCACAAAGGAAATGGCTATTTATTTTACACCGCCATCTGGGCTCTAAATAGTATCTTTTGTCATTTGTGGCCTTGGGTTTTTTTTTGTTTGTTTGTTTCTCTTTGCCAGATATAAAACAAAATGCCTTCCAAATTAGGTTTGTTGCATACATCAAAAACTCGCGACATAATATAAACTAAAATGCGCCAGCCTCACAACCAGAGACAGTGAGAGATAGAGGCTTGAATGTTGGACCCAAACTAGGAAAGCAAAATTTATTTCCATCAATGAGCCATGAAGGTCCCTGGGTGACCTTGGGTGGGTAGGATGAAAGGATGCCATGGTTTCTACCTGGAACTTTTTGGAGAAAAAGTGAGATCTAATAAACACCTAACCCTGGATACCTTGGAGTCGTTATTCAGCAAGGAGTCCACGCATTGGTGGACGTATCCATGATGACATTCTGCACATGGATATGGACCTGAGAAATTAAGTCCATCTGCATTCAGGTTTTTTTAGCCATTTGGATATCATGTCACCCACAGGCTAGATAAGTGATGGGCAGTCTTGGCCCTCCAGCTGTTCTTGAACTTCAATTCCCAGAAGCCCAAGTCAACACACCAGCTGGTCAGGGTTTCTGGGAATTGAAGTTCAAGAACAGCTGGAGGGCCAAGACTGTCCATCTCTGGGCTAGATGGATCATGATGTGAGCCCTCCGTTTTCACCTTGCCCAAGGGATCCTATTGAGGATCTTTGGTTATTTTTAGGCCTGGCCTAACATCATTGACGAGATGGGCAACACTGCCTAGTTAGACTGCTCAAGGCCCCGCACCCTGACAAGGATTTCACCTAGCAAGGGATATAATAAATAAACGGATAAAATACAGAGGGTGTCAAAATTTATACATATTTTAAGAAAGGAAAAACTGTATTAAAATTGTAATACTCAATATCATCACCATCGACTGCAACTCATATCTGAGAATGCATTTTTTTCCTGAATCAGGAAAAATGTCATTGGCATGAATTTGTTTAAGGTGGATCCCAGCTTGCCATGAAGTGACCACACACTATGATAACAGAGACATCTCCTGCGGCACACACAAAATGAGTCATGCAGGATTCAACACCAGGATTGCAATGGACTGCTGCAGCCTTGAGGATATTGACAAGGTGCTTCTTCACAGCCAGTCCATCTGGCATGGCCTCTTCCACCTCCATGACCATTAGGAATCAGGTGGTTCCTCCTCCAATTTTGCCGTTGGGTCTGATATGATGGTTTCCAGTTGCATTTCCTCCACTGAGGGGACCATCACCCCACCTAAAGGCGGTCATCCACCCATAGCCCATTTAGGGGGTCAGGTTAGTTAGCCGCTGCCTGACACTGGGCGTTGAGTCACTGGCTGTACGGTCTACTCCATTACCATAGTGGGATGTCTGGCCAGACACCGAATACTCAATGTACACTGATAACAAAAGGTGAATACATGCCACGTTTGACTTCTGCAATTACAAGTGTTACCATCAGTGCCCAGACACTTTTGAGTAAAGCAAACTTTAGCTTGAGCAATGTTGACCAAAGTGTCCACTCCACTTGTATTGCTGTGTTTGCTATTTCAATTCTTTCCAGAAATACTGCCAGTGTAGCTGTTTTTCTATGGCCCACGGGGACCATGGTCCATGGGGCCTCTTTGAAGACATAATCTACGGTCCATGGGGCCTCTTTGAAGACATAATCTCCATCCTTCTTATTTTCGCCTATGTCCCTAACTCCTGGTCCTCCTCCAGATTTCTTGAAAGTACCTTTAAGGTCCACCATAAATAGAAATCAAAGAGTGTTAATTCAGGAGAACGTGGGGGAAACTCAACCACACCTCTTTGTCCTATCCATTGTCCTGGCAAATTCTCATCAAGTTAAGCTCTCATATCACACAGAGTACCATGCATGTCAAACTTATCACCTGTTCCTCTGACACTACTCTCTCTCTTTCTTTCATTCATTCATTCATTCATTCATTCATTTATTTATTTTATTGGGAAGTTTCCTGTTTCCTGAGTCTTCTCCAACCCTTCCTTGCCTCACCAGCCAACAAGCGAACCTGCCATCTAGAACTCCAGGTAAAGAGCTGCCAGGGGGAAAGATGGGTTGTGAACCCCCCATGGTTCCTTTCACTCTTGGGTCCTACCATGAATGGCTTGTTGGTTTCTCATTGTATCATGTATCTGAAGTGCTTGGGCTGTGTTCAAATTATTATACTTTTCTCTGAAGTGAAGAAGAAATCCAATCACTATAGCACTGAAAGTATACACAGTGAAGCCCTGAACAAAAGATGTGGGATTATAATATAAAACAGATGGATGAGCCATCCCTCTCCACAGCTAATTGATAGGGTCCTTTCCAAATGTTCCATCAGGTCTACCAACAGCTCAAAATAGACCCGAATAGAGATTAATGGCATTTGGAATGGATATCTACCTGGCTTTCATCATGCATCACACTAAATTAGAGCAGATGGACACTACCAGATTACCAAAGAAATTTTAGTTAGAGCACCTAAAAAAGACAGTAATGTTAACAGCTAATGATCTAAATGCAACCATAAACTATAGTTTTTTGGGGAGATGAAATGGCAGAGCCTAATAAAGATGGATTTAAGATGTGAGCAGGAAACCATTAAAAATAAATTAAAGGGTTGTTATATTCAACAGACTATGGAATAGCTCCAGACTCCAGTCTTTTCTCCCTATCTGGCATGTTAAAGAGACACACATTTTAAAAAGATATCTCGATGGCTCAGCCTTTGAATTTTACAAGGAGTAATCATGGTTTTAAGAGTTCACCATCTTAGTCAGTTGTGTGCCAACAGGTCAGAACTGACTTATAGTGACTCTAATAGGGCTTTCAAAGTAAGTGAGATGTTTAAGGAGTGGTTTCACCAGTTCCATATGTATCCAGAGACTTGGTGTAGTGGATAGAGTGATAGACTAGGTCTCTGGAGACAAAGATGAAAAATCCTACTTGGTCATGAAAACTCACTGGGGAAGTAAACTTGTAAAACCACTCCAATACTTACCTTGAGATTTTAGATATTTACAACTTCACAAAGGTCTTTTTGCTCATCATCAAGTTTACAGTGCAATGCTTCTGGTTCAGAATAAATTAGCTGGCTTTTGGTGGTTGCCTAGGTCAGGGGTGCCCAAACTATGGCCCATGGGCCAGATCTGGCCCCTGACGCCAATTCATCCAGCCCACAAAGCCCTTGTCACTCCCGGAAGCAGAAGCAAAACGTGCCCATACAGGAGAGTTTTACTTCCGCTTCCAGGAGCAACGAGGGCTTTGTGGGCCATATGAATTGGTGTCATGGGCTGGATCCAGCCCATGAGCCATAATGACCAGCCCCCTGAACCACATGACCCATGGCCCAAAAAGCTTGGGCACCCCTGGCCTAGGGGATACCCGATAAACTCTTTTCACTCTTTAAGGAGATTTCTTTGAATAAAAGTAAGATGATTGAAGAATAATAAAATAAAATGGGGTTTCTTGGATGCAGGACAAATTTTATATTAACGGGAAGGAATTCAATCAATGTAGCATGTATGTGCATGAATTTATGCCCCACCATGTGTACAAAAGAAGATCTAATAATTGACTGAGATAACACAATTGAAATAGCCTGCTTCTGGTCATAAATAATCTATTTTTCCTCACTTTGATGTGAACAAAGAAAGAACTTCACAGAGGTGTGCAATATGTAATTTTAGATGTGCAGTGTTATTCACAGATCAAAAAATGCATTTGTATTTTGAAATTTGTGGATTTAGATATTTGTAAACTATGGCTGTAACTTTTTTTTAAAGCAGGGTTCTCAGAAAGGAAGTCGGAATATGAATTAAGTAAAGAAGAAAGAAAGCCATTATGGAGTAGGAGTGTCAGGTATAGGACCCTTGGTTCCATGATTAAAATCCCAATTTGGCCATGGGATTCAGCGGCAGGGGTTACAATGGTACATCATTCCTTGAACATCTCACATACCTTGAAAACCCATTTAGCCTTCCCATAAGTTGGAAGTGACAACACATGGAGGAAGAATTAGGGGAGGTTGATCAACCAGTACCACAACTCTGGATATTTCAATTGTGGAGAAATGTAGATAATCCTGGGCTATATGAATTAGTGTGGTAGAACTTCAAGAGCCCTAGTGGCGCAGTGGTTAAGCCTCAGTATTGCATCCAAAACTGTTGATGTTGTGAGTTCGATCCTGACAGGGATCCAGCCTTCCATTCTTCTGAGATCGGTAAAATGAGGGCCCAGCATGTTGGGGGCAAAATGCTAATTAACTTGTCAACTGCCCAGAGAGTGCACTAAGTGCTATGGGGTGGTATATAATTGTAATTGCTATTGCTACTTGCTGTCAGGTAGCTTCAGTGGCCCAACAACAGAATGTTTCTTCTTCTTGTGCCATATTTGATTCTGAATGTTGGTGATCCTCATGGTGATCAGCCATGAAGATTGTCCTGAGAATATAATACAGTGGCCTTCCACCCTTCTGCATTGCAGAGTGACACCTATACCACTGATCCAGCTCTGTGAGTCACTTTCTGGTCCTGAGCCCTTTTGGCACACAAAGTCCTCCTCGGCCCCAGGACAGGATTGACGAAGCTGCTGCCCTCCAACAAGATGGATTCAAGTGGGATTTAATCCATTTGGGGACCATCACCAAAGACCATTAATCTCAGGGTTGTCAGGTTAGTTAGCTACCATCTGACAATCAGCATTGAGTCACTGGCTATTTGACTACAAAGCCCTGAACATGGGCCAAGGTTAACTGGGCAGTCAGCTCCTTTGCTATTGATCCGTATGCTTATTGAAACCATCCAAGAACGTTGTTCCATCATGGCCTGTGCCTCTTCACACAGGCATTTCCTGATCATGTGTCCAGTTCATGACATCTTCACGTTTTGAGTCCCTGAACTGAAATGCTATAATTGAGATTGGTTGATTATCATGTTCGAATTTTAGTTTCTGTTCAGGAATGTTTGGGATGTTGTTGTTTATTCTCGTTTCTTTCTTGCTTTTACTGTAAAGTGCCTTGAAATGCCTGTTTCATAGATCAAAGAACTGGAAGCATAAAGAATAAGAGGAAATACTGAATACCCAGCCACACATTGTTTGGTGAGTTGGGAAAGTCCAACCAATGACCATCACTGGTGTAATATTAAACCTTCACTTCTGATGCAGCCTGTATGTTGGAATTCACTTTCAAGAAACAGACTGGGCACAGACATCTGCCATGACATTTGAGACTTTCTTGTGTTGAAAGCTAGCACTTTTCTCCTTTCTTTTTAGAGGTCTAATAAAGGTATCACCTGCCCTTTCTTTTATGCTGTGCAAGAAACACACAGCTTTGTCTGATTATTTTTTCTTCACTAGGCTGGCCAACAACAACAAAAAAGAGGTTAAGAAAAAATGTTGATTTGCATAAAATTTCATATGCTAATGCGTATTGCAGATGTAAAATTGGAACTGCTTTTTATCATGTGAATGGAATTACAAAGCTTCTCACTTGAGTGCAAAAGGCTGTGACCAGCTAATCCAGACACACGTTTCTGAGCCTTAAAGGTAAAGGTCTTGCTTGCTCAAAAGCCAGTTGTAACCGACTCTAGGGGGTGGTGTTCATCTCTGTTTACAGCCAAAGAACCAGTGCTGTCTGTGTCTCCAGATGTTTCCGTGGTCACATGGAGGGCATGACTAGACATGGAATGCTGTTACCTTTCCTGCCATAGTGGTACCTATTTATCTGCTTGCAATTTCTTGCTTTTGAACTGCTAGGTTGGGATAGAAAATGGGCACTCACTCCATCATATAGCACTCGGGTCTCGAATTGCTGACCTGCCGAACTTCCACTCTTCAACTTCAGCATCTTAACCATTAGGCCAGTTCTGAGTCTGCAGTATAGGTATTTCTAAAAGTGGGTGTGGAGTTCTCTGGCAGTTCTCCAAATGGAGGTCTGATTTGCCTAAACAGGATGTGTGAGTCACCCTAGACCCCACCTGCATGTCATACTGTCCTAGCATGTTCCTTTAGGATATTTTCTTGATTATCTACCCTCAAAACAACCTTTCAACTATGAAAAAGACCATCACAGTTTGAAAACAAGGCATGGTGGAATTGTTTAAGAAACAGAAAGAACCCCATCATAATAAAGTAACAGGAAATGCTGTAGAATATGATTTTTAAGAGGATATTTATGAAGCCTTTAGCAACTAGGAAGGGCAAAGCATTTGTATGAACCATACATTTCCTTTATTTCCTGAAATCAAGCCTCCGTGTCTTCAGGAGGTCTGATAACCCGTCTGGCTGGGAATTTTCCAGAGTCTTTTATAGTTGAATAAAAATGAGTAAATCGTATATCCAGCTCATATGAAACAACTAATGACTCACAAGGAAGCAATATTACCAGCAAGTCCACCTGTGAGTGAGTGCCTAGCTTCATATAGAGATAAAATTAAACTACAAAAGACTCCATTAAAGTAACAGTAAGAGTCCTGGCAGAAGCCCATAAAATAAGGGAGATTCAAAGAGTTATGGATGAAACTACCTGTATCCTCCCCCCCCCCCTTAACTACATTTTTAAATTACAACAGATGGTAGGGGAAAGAGACCTTTTGTATCCTCTGTGTTGTAAATACTTAGGCAATCCATAGTCAGAGAGTGGCTCATAGATGTAACTCTGGATTATTTGGGCAGGGTAGGGTTTAGAATGCTTCCTGCAGCTTTTACATCTACATGGACTATTCTTCTAAATCCTTGGGTCAAAGGCTATTACAGGCAAATAGCCACGCTTATCCCCCCCCCCCAAATAAAAAACAATAATGTGGAGAAGGGATGGACGTCGCCGAAATTTATTCCCACACTAGCAGAAACCTTTGCAAGCATTGCCCTAAAGTAGCCCACATCACAGACCTCTAAGAGAGATGAACAAAATATAGGCAGGGTCTACTGACAGATCTCTGGGTGATCAGATGGTGGTTGAGGATGTGATCAGATGGTGGTTGCACGGGAAAGGGTCTTTTTAGTTTCTAGGGCAGGGGTTCCTAACCTAAGGCCCATGGGTCGGATCTGGCCCACAACACCATTTCTGTGCCCCTAACTCCCCCCCCCCAGGGCATTTGAGAGAAAAAATGGCCACCTTTTGAAACTGTTGGGTCAAAATGGACACCCCCCATCATGCAGGCAAGGGCAAAATGGCTGTCCGGCCCTAAAAGCTGAGTAAGAGAGCATGACCCGGCCCCTGGCTTGAAAAGGTTGGGAACCCGTTCTTGGGCATAAAGAACTTTCTGTGCAATTGTGCCAGACACTATGGTCTTGGCCTTCCTGTCGTCTCCACATACTAGGCAATAATGCATGCGCGGAAGTGTCTATATTTACTTCCTGGTTTGGCGAGGGCATCATGGGCCTGATGGAATGGCTTTGTGGGCCGTACCTGGCCCATGGGCTGTAGTTTGGGCATACCTGGTGTAGGCCATACTTCGTTAACATGAGCCATTGATTCTTCTGATGCTACTGTGGAAACAGGCTGTGTGAGGACCTTAAAATTTATATTGAAGTGGAGCTATAGGTTGTGGTGTCAGGACGGGCAGCACATCTGATTCTATTTCTCAAAAAAGGTTCTGCACTTTAGAGAATCTTTACAATTCATACTAAATCCTGCAGCAGATTCACTGCCCTGCTGACATTGGCACCATCAGTCTCCATTGCATAACAAGAAGTCATCGCTACCAAACAAGCAGCATCACTCCTTTGGGACAATTCTCTTCAGAAGCCCCTAACAGCCTGCATTATTTAACCAAGAGACCATGACCTCTCATTTCAAGCTATTAGGCATATTACAGAAAGAAGCGATTAGAGGATATTTATGTGCATTATTGGCAACAGCAACAAGAATAGCTGCTCTGGAGGCACTTTATTGCCAGGAGACTTATCATTTATCATGCAAATTCCCTCCTATTTTGTAAAAGGTTATGTGGTCTCAATCACAGAACCTATCACTTGAAGGTTTCGTTAAGTCTGGGATTAGGGTTATGTAAGGTTTATGTATGGATGCAAAAGCTAGGCAGTAAAGAAAGCTGATGTATGTGTGTGTGTGGGTGGTTAATTTGCAATGTGGTGCTGGAGGAGAGCTCTGTGGATACCCTGGACTGCCAATGAAGACTATAACTGACCCGTTGCTCCTGAGTAGACTCTTGGGCCTACAAGTAAGTAGGACTGCACATCAATTGACACCCTGTGGCCAAGCAATCCAGGATTTAGCTTGCCTTCTCACATGTCCTGACCTTAGTCAGGCTGTCAGTAAGGTAGTGGATAGAAAAATAAAGAACTCCAGTCATCTTCATGTCTTTTAAATATATATTGTAGCAAAACCAGTTATAGATTTCTTAGTTTCAGGAAGCAAAACAATTCAAGGCAAATGAAGCATCTTCAGTTCAGATAGCACATTGAAAACAATGAAAACTAAACTGTGGAAGCCTGGAGGCTTCTTTTAGCTTAAAATAACTACATGTTTGCTGAGTTTACAGCACACCCATTGACTTACACAATGTGGAAAGGTTGAAGAACCAAAAGAGACTGTTCTCTCTCCTCCTTCCTTTTTAACTCCTCTCACAAACTCTACCCTTTGGGCCTTCCTCTGAAGGAGTCCAGCCAATGACTACGCAGTACTCATTGTCTATCAAACTTTAGGTTTCAAGTAGGCCCTAGAGCAAGTCAAGGCTGAATAACCTCTGGAGGCAAAAATGATGGATCTGAGGTTTGTCCTCCTTTGGTCACATCAAGAGAAGGTAAGAGTCTCCAGAAAAGACAATGCTGAGAAAGATGGAAAGCAACCAGAACCAAGAAATGCCAAAAACAAGATGGATAGATTCTCTAAGGAAAACCACAGGATCTACTGTAACTTGCAGAAGCCAAGCAGGACTGTTGAGGACAGGGCATTCTGGAGATCTCTCATTCATAGTCAACACAGGTGGGAGATGACTTGATGGCGAACAGCACAAGGCTTATAGAGCTGGTTGGTTAGCTCAATGGTTTAGGTATCTGGTTATGGAGGTTGAGAGTTTGACTCCTTACTGTGCCTTCTAGGCAAAGACTGTGTAGCTATGGTCAAGCTGAAAGGTTCTAGGGCATCCCTAGAAGAAGGGAATTGAGAACCACTTCTATGCTAACAAACAAAGAATAACTAAAATTCCCCCATAGGATCAAGAGAAGCCCTTTTCTTGAAGATGTCAGAAACTGAAGAGGCTAATATGAGATGTGTTTCTTCTCACCTCCTGGACTGAATATGTGTATAATTTGTAGGTCAAAACTAGCACTTTGAATTGGGTTGGGAAATGGATCAGTAGCCAGTAGATCTGTTGTAACAGGTCATGTACGGATTTTCTGTGAATGGTCCTGGTCTGTTGGTGGGCCTCATCAATTCTTGATTAATCTTACCACTCATCCATGATTGTAGTTCAGAACTCCAAATGAGATCCTTGTATGAAATCCAGCATTTTGATTTCACATTGAGCCTGACTTCTCAACTTCACTAAAACTAGTATCAACCATGCCTTAATTTAGGTGACTCAGTTTTTGCTATTTCCTATATGTAAATTCACCGCCACAATTTTCTTTGAAAAGGCATGCATTATCTGCAGCAGCAAGTGCAATTATTCACATATGCTATCCTGACACATCACTTTAAATGGTTCTTGCCTTGTGAAGCACACATCATGAAAGCTAGCTTTCAGCCATTAACTGCCTATATTAATTAGGACTGAAATATTTAATCAATGAAGGCTTAGCCATAGTGAATTTAGCTTATTTTATTATATGTTATATATTTAGATTATATTACGACACCAAACTCTTCCTCATCTTCATCATCTTCACCCTCTAATATTAACAAGATACTGTAGGTGGCAAGTAGAGTTCTTGGTTTCCCCATAAAAATCCAGGGGTTCAATACCCAGCTGAATGATGTAAGGCTGGAAAAGTCTCATCTCTGAAAACCTGGAGAATGGCTGCTTGGTTCTGAAAAATGCTCAGCAGAATTTTTCCGATGCTCATGTAGGATTTCATAACTTGGTGCAGCAAATTGTGTCTAATTGATGAGGTGCCATGGCATTTCTTGACCAAATGCCTGGCCACTTGCTTAATTGTGCAATTGGATACAACTAGCTTTTCATCAACTAGCCACATTTGGCCACCGCAAGTTATGCAAGCTTAACACAAACATTAAGATGTCAGTCATTGTTTATTCATATTCAGATGAAGTAACAATAACAATAACTGTGTGCCATCAAGTCAATTTCAACTTCTGTAGACCCTTTCCAAGGTTTTCTAGGTAGAGAATGCATAGAACCCCCCACCCCCCCGGGCAGGGGCAAACAGGGGGCTTTGGCTGTAACTGTTCACACCCAGGCAAATCTCAGCAGTTGGGTCCTCACGCCATCATTATAGTGGTGGCTAAGTTCTGCAGAAGACCAAGTATGGGCAGTATAACCCTAACAGCTGCAGATCCTGAGGAAGCAATAGTATTTTTTCTCAGGGAGTAAGGAGCATGAAGATCAGTGCACCAGAAGCAGTGGCAGTACCTGCAAGGGGGTGCTAAGAAGGTAGCCCCTTCACTGTGCTAGGGTGCTGAGGGCCAATCACCTGCACACCTGAATTTAACAGATTAAAAGAACACACAAAGAAGAACTGGAAGGAGAGATCCCAATGGAGATTCTTTGTGGAATCCTCTACACCAGGGGTTCCCAACCTAAGGCCCATTGGCTGGATCTGGCCCCTAGCACCATCTCATGTGGTCCCCCACCCTTCCAAGGGCATACAAGAAACAAAATGGCCACCTCTTTGATGCTGTTGGGACAAAATGGCCACCCCCATCATGGAGGCATGGCAAAATGGCCATCCAGCCCTCAAAGCTGACTGAGAGAGTGTGACCTGGCCCCCAACTTGAAAATGTTGGAAACCCCTGCTCTACACTGAAAGGTAGAAGAGGAGGCGATTAAGTAAGAATACATATAAGTGGTATACCATTGGCTTCTTCTGGTGGTACTTTGGGTCTGCACATCTTGCCCAAAACTACACAACCTGCAACAGTGAGGAATCAAACTCCTGACATCTGGCTCTGCAGCTAGAAATCTAAACAACTAATGCAATTCCCAGATTAATTATATTACAGTATAAGCATTTCCTGAACCATATAACAGCAAAATGGCAGGGGCATAAAATATATACTTGATTACCTTTACAAAGTTTCATCACAAGTTAGTTTCCTTTTATCGTATCAGTTCTGGAACGGTTTTGGAAAAAAAGAAAAGAAAGCTATACATTTCTTTAATATGTTTTAGACAGAATTCCATTCTCCAACGGAAGTTTAAAAAACACAGCACATTTTCCCCTCTTCTTTCTGTTTTCCTTACTCTATAGGCTAGCTATTTCAAGTTAGTACCATTCGGGGGGGGGGGGGGACCGGAATAAGCCACATATACACACAGTGACAATGATTTTCAAAGTTCCTTCCAACCCAGTCGCCATGCTGCTTTGCTTCTCCATTCCTGTGGCGCTGACAGATGAAGCTGTAAAGCCTGCTCATCTCCTTGCGTCTAATCTTGATAGCGCTCAGCAGCAGGAAAGATGGGCAAACAGTCTCTAGCAGTTGTTGGCGAAGGACAGGCGAGGCAGAAGGATTGAAACAGAATGACACCACTGTGTTGCTAAAACTGCCACTTCGGAAACTTGCTCCTCTTCTGTGATAATTTTAAAGAAGTATTTAGTTAGCAAGAGAGCGCTTGCTTTTAACTTCAATATACCTTTTGACACTTGCCCAAGTTAGTTTACTTGCTTTTGCTTAGTAGACTTATTATGTGTACTGATTAAGCTGCAGCAAAGGTCAGAAATGGGGGTATTTAGCCATAGCTGTCAAGTATCCCATATTGGCCAGGATTTCCCGTAATCCAGCACCACCTTTTCTACTTTCCCACCCAGAGCCACCGCCATCCTGTAATTTGACGGCGGGGAAAGTAGTTACTGCGCATCCCCTTCTGCGCGGAATCCTTCTACACATGTGCAGAACCTTTCTATGCATGCACAGAAGGGTTCTGCTCAGAAGCCTTCTGCGCATGCATAGAAGGGTTCTGCGCAGAAGCCTTCTGCGCAGGTCCTGTATTGTCCAGGTACGTATTTAGCAACTCAGTGTAGATATACTACTGTTCTTCAGATCAGCAACTTCTGGAGTAGCATGCATTTTTGTGCTACTATCATCTCTTCTTTTCTACAGAGGACAAACCCCGTACATGTATGCCAGATAATGGCCTTCTTTTGAAGGACATTCTTCTGTTTCAAGTGGTATTCAGTCTAAGTCTCAATTGAAAATAAGAAACCAGAAGGAGGGAGATCTCGGTTTTTGAAATTGATTTTGAGAAGGAAGGAAGGAAATATGGATGGAAAATTGCCAAGTGTCTATATTCCCATCACCAGGCCAGGCAGTAGGATTCACTGAAGTCCCATTTCTCCTCTCCAAGGAACTCAGTTACACCATCGAAGTTATAAAAAGGGCAGGAACTGGATTAGATGGTTAAAAGCACATATTTTAGGATGTCAGTGACTCCTACTGACTTGGTTTTGGTGATGGAACATCAGTTGCCAGGATGAAGTCACACATGGGCCAGAGGAAGTTGGAGACCATAAGTGGTCAAAGACAGAAGTTCTTTTCTGGATGACAGTCGCCCAAGATCTCACACTGAGCACACACCCTGACACATGACTGTACAATTCCAAAACCTGCGTTCCAGAAAAGAATGTTTTCCCATCTCTGGGAATGATTTCTTGTCCTTCACTCCTAGCAACCAAAAGTCTTGGCTATTTTGGGCTAATGAAATTCCCAGTACCAGTTCCTCTTTTTAATGACAATGACAGAGATTTACCCTGGTATGTTCTGTCAGTATTTGTGAATACATGTACATCCATTCTGTCATGAGCTATGTCCCTTCTCAACAAAATAAACTAACAATAAAAAAATAAAGAATAACAGTTTAGCAGGATACAGTGGTACCTCATACAACAATTTTAATCCATTCCATGGAGCTCGTTCTTATACGAAACAATTGCTATACGATACATGCAATTTCCCCTATGGGATGCATCATACAACAATTTTTTCCGCGAAGTGGTTTTTCCCATTGAAAAATTGTTGTACGATTTTTCCTTAGGGAAAATTGTTATGCGGGAAAATTTGTTATCCCCAAAAACCTAATTGCTATACGATTTCGTTGCTATACAGGGCGATTGTTGTATGAGGTATATGAAGATAGCTGGAAAGTAAAGAATCACAGTAAATGAAGGGGATTATCTACATTACCAAATTGCAAGTCAGTAAAGGCACAACAAAATACTTCGTGTCCAGGTCATAAAATTGAGTTGCTACTAGTTCGAGTGGATGATATGGAACTAGGTAGAAAAGTAACTCTTCCAGAACATTTCCTACTTCAATGCTTGAATCCTGTTGGTTTTCACTTGAGGTTCGTGTAGCCTGCTGCTGCTAATTGAGGCTAATTGAGAAGGTGTCAAGGTGCTACTTGGCTGCATAATTGAAAGCATGACCAGATATGCAGCTGAGACATGCCTTGGCATCTCACCAATTAGCCACAAATGACTTTCCACAAACACCAATAGGATTCTGACCAATGAGTTTGTGATATGGAAACTAAAAAGGCACATCTAACATTACCTCACTTAATTGCAAAATGAACGCTTGACCTCCAAGTTAACATGCCAAAGCTGTAGCCCAGAAATGCGAAAACGACCTTTTCAAGAATGTAGGACAAGAAATGCTGCAACACTGTCAATTATAGTTATTCTTGAAACAATTGCTGGACTGGTAGTCATGGATTTCCCCCATGCTAAAATTAACAGCATTCTTTGTGGTTGGAGTTGGGTCACCTATGCATCAGGCTGAGTAATGCGGCTAAGCTGCCAAGAATGATTCACTGCGGGCAGGGATAATCACAGTGTCACACATCTGGCAAAGGGTTGAATGCATTTTGCCTTATTTATTTTGTCCCACCCGTCTCTCCAAACATTGAGAGCAGCATTGTTAGCATCATGAGAAACATTTGAATTGAATTAAACGACCACCACTGTATCCTCATAGTTGCCAGGGTGAAATTCACAGATCAACATGTGTTTGAGATTGGGAATATCTCTCCGTACATAACTGTAGTGCAGGAGTTCTCAACCTTTTTAAGCCGGGGGTTCACGTTCCCTTAACTTCGGGGGCCAGATGGCCATTTTGCCCTTCCTCCACTTCCTGGTGTGGTGGAGGCAGGGTTGTGTGGGGCACATGAAATGGTGCAGTGGGCCACATCCAGCCGACAGGTTGAGAATCCCTGCTGTAGTAGTTTGATACCATGGTAACTCTCAACATGGGGTGTTTAGTTTGAGAATTTTTAAGGACCAAACTAAAAACTTCAAGATTTCATAAGATGAAGCCAGGGCAGTCAAAGTGAGGCAGAGAATTCACTCTGAATTTTATCCTGTCCTTCAAAGTAGACCTAGGTGCTGCATATATTTGGGGTGTATGTGGAG
The DNA here is from genome assembly GCA_035047345.1 of Bradypodion ventrale. Taxonomy (NCBI): domain Eukaryota; kingdom Metazoa; phylum Chordata; class Lepidosauria; order Squamata; family Chamaeleonidae; genus Bradypodion; species Bradypodion ventrale. Next base: position 6,346,944 of record JAWDJE010000011.1, on the reverse strand, counting down.
ATCTGTACATAAGGTAAAGTCTCCCCTGCTCAAAAGCCAGTCGTGCCTGATTCTAGGGTTCGGTGTGGCAGGCATGATTAGATGTCGGAGCACATGGAACACTGTTACCTTTCCTGCCAAAGCGGTACCTATTTATCTAGCTGCAAATTCTTGGTTTTCAACTGTTAGGCTGGTAGGAGCTGGGCACCACATAAAGCCTGTGCTAAAAGAGATGGGAATACCAGAACACCTCATATGCCTCATGAGAAATCTATACATGAGTCAAGAAGCAACAGATAGGACAGAACACGGAATGACAGAGTGGTTTGGAATAGGAAAAGGAGTAAGACAAGGCTGCATTTTGTCACCCTGCTTATTCAACTTATACACAGAGCACATAATGCACAATGCAGGGATGGTGGAATCACAATTTGGGATCAAAATTGCTGGGAGAAACATCAAAAATTTGAGATATGCAGACGATACCATCCTAATGGCAGAAAGTGAGGAAGACCTAAAGAATATCTTGATTGGGTTGAAGGAGGAGAGTGCAAAAGCTGGCTTGAGACTCAACATCAAAAAAAAAAACAAGATAATGGCAAAAGGCCCTATCAGTCCCTGGGAAATAGATGGGGAAGAAGTAGAAGCAGTGACAGACTTTACTTTCCTAGGATCTAAGATCGCTGCAGATGGTGATTGCAGCCATGAAATAAAAAGGCGACTGATTATGGGGAGACAAGTTATGAGAAACCTGGGGAACATAGTGAAAAGTAGAGACATCACCTTGCAAACAAAAATTCATATAGTCAAAGCAATGGTTTTTCCGGTGGTAATTTATGGTTGTGAGAGCTGGATCATTAGAAAGGCTGAGCGCAGAAGAATAGATGCCATTGAGATGTGGTGTTGGAGGATAGTTTTGAGAGTACCTTGGACAGCGAGGAGAACAAATAGGTCATTCTTAGAAGAAATTGACCCTGACTACTCATTGGATGGTCAAATAGTAAAGATGAAGCTGAAGGACTTTGGACATCAAATGAGAAGGGAGGAGTCACTGGAGAAGGCCTTGATGCTGGGAAAGGTGGAGGGCAAAAGGGGGTGGCCATGGATGAGATGGCTGGATGGCATTGTAGACACAATGGGCACAGAGCTGGGCAGTCGGTTGAGGAGGAGGGTGGAGGACAGAGGTGCCTGGAGGGCAATGGTCCATAGGGTCGCAAAGGGTTGGAATTGACTGTGCGACTAAACAGCAACAACAAAACCTAGAGTGGGCTCTCTTAGACTCCCTCGCTCTCTGTCTATTCCAGATGCTGCCCATCTGGAGTATTTCCAACTCTGGGTGGTATACAAACAATTAAACAATGATTCCAGAGAGAAAAACAATATTTGATGGCTTCTGAGGCAAGCAGGCTCAAATCTAAACAACTAAGTAATTGGCAAAGGTAATATATCCTTAAAGGACTCCTTCAAGAGAATGGTTTTGAGCTTTCGCTTTCTGTACCTTCTTAGCCTTACCAGGTCTATCAAATTAGACAATTAGGTGCACCCAAGAAAAATCCCAAGATTAAATAGTTGTCTATCACTGTTGTTAAATACAATCCTGTATACTCCACCTGTATGCCTGGTGTGCTCCTCTGTGTATATTAGATAAATATGTATTACAGAACCAAGATACTACATGAGCTGGTATGAGATATAATGAACTTATTTGACTATATTTTAATGCACCTATATATTTGCTGTGAAGAGCCAGGCAAACAAAGGATTCTGCTAATCCACTCCTTAAACTAAAAGTACACATTGTCTGTATTTTATTATACAATCAAATAAGCAGCCCTTCACAAACACTTTTTTTTAAAAAATAAAAAATCAGATCTACTGAACTGCTTTATGGTCCAGTCTCTGCCTTCTTAAGATGTGATAAACCATGCAATAATAAAAAAAAGAGAGGAGGCGGTTAGAAAGCTTAAAAAAGGAGGCATGAGTCACAATTTCTTAAGACAGCCTCTACAAAGAAAAACCAACATCACTTCTATGGCTTGCTTATACTACCATCTTGTGGAGGTTAATTTGAAAGATACCCAAGATATTTCCTCAACAAGTTCACAGGATGGTTTTCACATCACCCTGATTCAATGAAACACAAAAAGGACTCTTATTCATACCTGACAAGCGAAGCTCCGGAGATGACGGGATGTGCGCAGAATGTTTCTGCGCAGGTCCATTGTACGCATGCGTAGAAGGCTTTTATGCATGCGTAGAACATCTCTGCGCAGAATGTTTTTGCGCAAGTCCATTCTACGCATGCATAAAAGCCTTCTACGCATGTGTACAACGGACCTGCGCAGAAATGTTCTAGAAATGCGTGCATAGAAGGCTTTTACGCATGCGTAGAAGGCTTTTACGCATCCCCTTCTGCGTAGAAGTGAGCTGCGCAGAAGGGATGTGCAGTAGCTCATTTCCCCCACTGCCAAATTACGGGGTAGCAGCAGCTCCGGGCGGGTAATGATGAAAATCGGTGCAAAAATAAGGGGAATCTCGGCCAATCTGGGATACTTGACAGGTATCCTCTTATTCCTTTTCTCTTCTCATAATTCCCCAATGGTATTCTCAGTAGTAATGTATGGTTGTGAGATCTGGACCATAAGGAAGGTTGAGCGCAGAAGAAAAGATGCCTTTGAAATGTGGTGCTGAAGGAGATTCTTGAGAGTCCCCAGAACTGCAAGGAGATCAAATCAGTCCATCCTACAGGAAAACAACCCTGACTGCTCCTACAAGGACAAATATTGAAGATGAAGCTAAAGTACTTTGGACATCAAATGAGAAGGGAGGACCCACTCAAGAAGGCCTTGATGCTGGGAAAAATTAAAGTCAAAAGGAGAAGGAGGTGGCAGAGGATGAGATTTCTAGATGCCATTGTTGACGCAATGGGTGTAGAGCTGAGCGGACTGCGGAGGATGGTGGAGGATAGGGGTGTCTGGTGTGCAGAGGTTCATGAGATCACAAAGGGTCAGACTTGACTATGTGACTGGACAACAAAAATTCCCCAAATCGCTCAGCCAGAATGAACACTGGCCATGATAAAATCTATATTCCAGAAAGTAAATCTTCCAAATTCCCTTTGCTATTTGATTTGATTTCACGACTGTCCCTTTCCCCACATTTCCCTGTTATGTCATTATTCTATTCAGAAATGCATATTCACTCCTCTTTTAATCTCTTCTTCTGCTGCTGCCATATCCGTATCCAGTGGTGGGCTTCAAAAATTTTTACTACCACGCTGTGGGCATGGCCAACTCTGTGGGTGTGGCTAATTCTGTGGGCATGGCCAGGTGACTGAGTGGGTGTGGTTAAACTGCTGTATTTTAATGTGAGCTTTTGTCCACTTCATCGGACCATTAGTTAGCAATTACACTTTGATGCTCTAATTTTCCTTTAAATAGTAACTGCAGCAGAGTAACTGCTGGCTCACCTCACCCCACTCTGGGTGCCCAGACCCAGCAGCAAGGAGGTGGTGGTGGTGGGCAGGGCAGGGCAGGACCAGACAGTTTTACTACCGGTTCTCCCGAACCTGTCCGAACCTGCTGGAGCCCACCACTCTCCGAATCCAAATATTGGTGATCCTCATGGTGATCAGCCATGAAGACTGTCCTGGGAATACAATGCAGTGGCCTTTTATCTGCCTTCCGCACGCAGCATGACCCCCGTACCACTGCTCCAGTTCCATGAGTCACTTTCTGGTCTTGAACCCTTTTGGCACGCAAAGTCCTCATCAGCCCCAGGCCAGTTTTGATGAAGCTGCTGCCCTCCATCAAGATGGATTCAAGTGGGGTTTCTGGGACATTATCATATTTGATACACAGATTATTATATGCTGCTTTGTTGTTGTTCAGTCGCACAGTCAATTCCAACCCTTTGCGACCCTATGGACCATTGATCTACAGACACCCCTGTCCTCCACCATCCTCCTCAGCCTGCTCAGCTCGGTGCCCGCTGCGTCCACAATGCCATCTAGCCATCTCATCCTTGGCCGTCCCCTTTTTCTTTTGCCCTCCACCTTTCCCAGCATCAAGGCCTTCTCCAGTGACTCCTCCCTTCTCATTTGATGTCCAAAGTACTTTAGCTTCATCTTTACTATTTGACCTTCCAATGAGCAGTCAGGGTCGATTTCTTCTAAGAATGACCTATTTGTGCTCCTCGCTGTCCAAGGTACTCTCAAAACTCTCCTCCAACACCACATCTCAAAGGCATCTATTCTGCGCTCAGCTTTCCTAATGATCCAGCTCTCACAACCATAAATTACCACCGGAAATACCATTGCTTTGACTATATGAATTTTTGTTTGCAAGGTGATGTCTCTACTTTTCTCTATGTTCCCCAGGTTTCTCATAGCTTGTCTCTCCATAATCAGTCGCCTCTTTATTTCATGGCTGCAATCCCCATCTGCAGTGATCCTAGATCCCAAGAAAGTAAAATCTGTCACTGCTTCTACTTCTTCCCCATCTACTTTCCAGGTGCTGATAAACTTTCTTGTAAAATTCTCTTTCACAGAACAAAGGATGTGCTCACACAGTAACACAAAGGTTAAACTCACTAGCAAATGTTTTGTATCTTCCCACCATTTGCATTTGAAAAGGGGACATTCACAGCTAATCTGAATAACAGCCAGAGGTCATCTGCTACTGTCAGTTGTAAAAAGCCACATTGCCTTGCATACTTATCTATCATGCTGACCAATCACTCTGTACCTCTGTATCTGATGTATATAAATTGATGCCGTGTAGTCTCACTCCCATGTCTGATGAAGCGGACTCCATCCACGAAAGCTGACATTAAAATCTAATAGTTACTGGTAGTCTTTAAAGTGCTACAACATTTTTTGTTTTGTTTTTTCTCTCTGAGCTGCCTAAAATATTTTCTGTCTCCCTAAAAAAAACTATCTATGGATGGCTTTAATTCCTACTAGACTGACTCGGTTTCCAATAGCCATTCTTATCACTCTATATGGAAAACACCAGTTATTTTATTTTTACAGCAACTTACGCACTGAAAATGGAAAGGGAGAATATGTATGTTTTTAATTAATGATAACAGCAAAGAAGTGTTTCCAGTATAATTAGATGCAACGTGATGAGTGATTTCTCATCAAGTTTTCTTCTTGGTCTTCTGCTTCCCAACACTTTTGTGAATTAAGTCCATAGATTCTGTATCACTGTCACTGCTTTCCTCATCCTCACTCTCTTCCTCTGAACCTTCCTCTTCCCGAGATCGCCGCAAAGGATTGACGCACGGGCTGCAACACCGTCAAAGAGAGGCCATCAGTTATGGTACACGCTTCATTCAGAAGATGGCAGTGACAGTAGCTGAGGCTCAGATACAGAGGCCAGATCCATCCATTGAGGCTAATATTGCTTATTCATATTGGCACCTCCTAAATCTCAAGGGGGACTGCGGTGGCTCAAGTGGTTAAGACGCTGAACTTGACAACTGGAAAGTCAGAGTTCGAGACCCAAGTACTGCACGTTGGAATGAGCTCCCGGCTCCGTCCCAGCTCCTGCCAACCTAGCAGTTCAAAAGCAAGAAATTGCAAGTACAGTAGATAAATAGGGACCACTATGGTGGGAAGGCAAACAGCGTTCCATGCACTCCGGTGTCGAGGCATGCCTGCCACATGTCCACAGAAACTTCTGCACATGCAGACAGTGCTGGCTCTTTGGCTGTAAGCAGAGATGAGCACTGAACCCTACAGTCAGATATGGCTGGCTTTCGAGCAAGGGTGACCTAGATCTCAAGAAAGCACCCTGCATATCATCTGCCAAATAATTATTTTTTAAAAAAAGAAATAGATGTGCAACACCATCTGCCATCTTGTTTCACATTAGTTCCTTAACCTGGTACCATTTGCCTCTGGAAATTAGCAATCGTAATTACACTAATATACCACCCCATCGTGCTTAGTGTCCTCTCTGGGTGGTTCACAAGGTAATGAGCATTTTGCCCCCAACACACTGGGTACTCATTTTACAGACCTTGGAAGGATTGAAGGTTGGGTCAACCTTAAGTCCTGGTCAGGACTGAACTCAGCAATTTTGGCTGTAGGACAGCAGTTTTAACCACAGCACCACCAGGGCCCTTATTACACTTTTTGTGTAGCTATGCAAGATTTTGGCCACCCAAAGGCAACTTCTTACATTCCTGTGTGTACAAACCTTGTTCTCTCTGTACAAAAGGAAGATGTAGGAAGCTAAACACTTGATAAAAACCATATTTTTCTTAATTTGCATCATTACAAAATTTTGCACTGAGCTCCCATATTGACAAGCTTAGTAATTATCAAGGGAAATAGCTTAACCTGCATGTTAATAATGGCATAATAATTGGTTTTAAAGCTCCCCTGTTAAGATTATCTCATCTGTTTGCAGGACCTGTGGCTCTCAAACTGTGATGTTTCCTGCTAAAGTGACATTTTCCCTCCCATCCCTGTGAATGTTGGCTGCCTTTGGGTCCCCTTAACAGGGGGAAAGTGGAGTGTACATAATACAAAATAAATAAATACAGACCTTAGCTTAGATTCATTTCGCTCTTATTTCTAGAAAATTCTTTAATTGTTCTCCTTACACGGTTTAATTCAGTGTTTGTGTATGTTTTCCTTTATGAGGATATAGTTATAAAAATTAAGTAGAAAATATATTAAGAAATAAATCGAAATGAAAACCCAGTGAATTGTCAATGCTCATTGATGCCATGATGTCTTCTCGTCAATAGTATGGGTATAGTCAAATCAAAATTGATCGCACGTTGAAGGGGTGGCCAACCTTTGGTTTTTGGACTTTAATTTCCAGAAGCCTAAGCCAAGCCCTCAAAGCACTGATAAGCCAATGAGCAAGAGGCTTCTGGGAATTTAAGTCCAAAAACCAAAGGTTGGCCACCCCTTCAACGTGCAATCAATTTTGATTTGACTATACCCATACTATTGACGAGAAGACATCATGGCATCAATGAGCATTGACAATTCACTGGGTTTTCAAACTACAGTACAGTATTGCTTTGGTTCAGAAATTGACATCTGCATCACTTTCCAATCTCTGAGTACGTTGACCTAAATCCTATTACTAGGTTCAGTAGCGATAGACCAACTGAATCAAATTTTCCAAATTTAATTTAATTTAAATTAAATTTAATATTCACATTTATATGCCGCCCACTCAGGCGAACCCGACTCAGGGCGACATTACAACAACTTTAAAAACATATAAAAACACATAAAAACCCCAATTATCCCACCCACCCACCCCACCCTCTATAAAAAAGAGACAGAGAGGGCTCCTAATCGCTATCTTGTTGTGAGCCAACAGGCGGGGGCTGTATTCCCATTAAAGCCCCACACCTGCCCTGCCAGCCAGGTCTTCACACCTTTCCTGAAGGGCAGCAATTCTGTTTGTAGTCTTAAATCTGTTGGCAGGAGGTTCCAGAGGACAGGGAGAAGGCCCTCCTTTGGGTACTAGATAGATGTGCCCCTCTAGTTGATGGCACAACTAGAAAGCCCCTCTGGTCCACTCTAGTTGGATGGGCAAACACTCTTGGGGCGATGCGGTCTCTTAGGTATCCTGGCCCACTACCATATAGGGCTTTAAAGGTCAAAACCAGCACCTTGAATTGCACCCAGAGGCAAACTGGTAGCCAGTGCAGCTCCCGAAGTAGCGGCGAGTTGCGGGCATATCGTCCACACCCCATCACCACTCGGGCCGTCACATTTTGGACCAGCTGCTGCCTCCGAATGGTCATCAAGGGCAGCCCCATGTAGAGCGCATTACAATAACCTAGTCAGGAGGTGACCAGAGCATGAGTGACCATGAGCAAGGAGTCCCGGTCCAGGAGCATGCGCAACTGGCGAATCACCCAAAGTTGGGGTGAAAGCCCTCCTGGCCACAGCCGCCACCTGTTCTTCTAGCAGCAGCCACGAGTCCAGAAGGACCCCCAGGTTGCGCACCGGGTCTGTCTGGGGGAAAATAGCCCCTTCCAGAACCAATGCTGAGTCACCAGTTGTATTGATTCAATGGGACTACCGTAGGTGGGACTATCACATGGATTTAGGCCAGGGATTCTCGACCTGCGGCCCATGGCACTATTTCATCTGCCTTCCCCCACTGCCTCCACCACACCAGGAAGTGCCATGTGGTTTAGGAAGGGCAAAATGGCCATCTGGCCCCCCAAACTGTCTGAGCTTTAAAGGGTTGAGAACTCCTGATTTCGGCTATGGACTACAGTTCTTTCAGCCTCTCTCTATAGAAGAAAGAGCTTGGCTAATCAATGCAACCAGAACACTTGGCTAATCAATAAAAAAGCTGCTTCTGTTTGCCATCTTTACCTTTGGAAAGGCCATAGTGCAGTTGATGTCATTAAAAGGTAAAGGTTTATCTTGCTCAAAAGTCAGCTGTATCCGACTCTAGGGTTCAGTGCTCATCTCTGCTTCAAAGCCGAAGAGTCAGCGCTGTCTGCTTCTGCAGGCATTCCCATGGTCATGTGGCAGGCACACTGCACGGAACACTGTTTGCCTTCTCACTGAAGTGGTCCCTATTTATCTATTTACAATTTCTGCTTTCAAACTGCTAGGTTGGCAGGAGCTGGGACAAAGACGGGAGCTCATTCCGTCCTGCATTACTCAGGAATCGAACTGCTGACTTCCCGCCTTCCAGTCAGCATCTTAGCCACTTGAGCCACTGTGATGACAAGAACCTTGAACCTGAGCTCTGTAATCAGCTGTCAGGGACCGGGAGAGATTGATATGAAACGTATTGATATCAAACATCCTCAGATATACAAGCTAGGGTACTAATGGAAACCCCTACTACAGTAGACCCATTGATTCAGTAGAATCTACATATTTGTTGCCTTACTGTTCAGTCAATTCGATAGGTGTACTCCATTTGGCCTATACCAGTTCTCAACCTTTTAAAGCCAGGGGCCGGGTCACACTCACTCAGACAGATTCAGAGGCTGGACAGCCATTTTGCCCTTCTTCCACCACATGGGACTTCCATGTGTGGTGGAGGCAGCAGGGGAGGGCAGATGAAATGGTGCCATGGGCCGCAGGTTGAGCATACCTGTCAAGTGCAGCTCCGGAGATTACGGGACCTGCGCAGAACGTTTCTGCGCAGGTATGTTCTATGCATGCGTAAAAGCCTTCTACGCATGCGTAGAAGCGATCTGCGCAGAAACGTTCTGCGCAGGTTGTTTCTACGCATGTGGAGGCTTTTACGCATGTGGAGAAGGCTTCTATGCATCCCCTTCTGCACAGAAGCCTTCTACGCATGCGTAGAAGGGTTCTATGCATGCGTAGAAAGGACCTGCACAGAAGGAATGCACAGTAACTCCTTTCCCCCCGCTGCCAAATTACGGGGTAGCGGCAGCTCCGGGCAGGAAAGGAAGAAAATCGGCGCGGAAATATGGGAAATCCCGGCCAATCCGGGATACTTGACAGGTATGAGGTTGAGAACCCCTGGCCTAAATCCATGTGATAGTCTCATTGGGCCCACAGGCCACAGGTTGAGAATTCCTGGCCTACACCATCTTAATCAAGCTCTTTAAAAAGCCAAATACAATGACCAATGGAGAATTATTTACTTGTACAAGACATGAAATAGGGCTTTGCAAATACACCATGGGGTGTATTTATCGGAAGAAACTCTGATAACTCAGAAGTCCAATATTGTAAATAGACGGAGCATTATCTAACATTTGTATTTTTTGATGAGTGCAAACATTTCAAATAGGATATGCTAGTAATCGTAAATAAAACGATTTTTCATATGCAGTGGTACCTTGAGTTACAAACGTATACAAATGAAAATCCATTGAAAATAATGCCCCAAAGTACGAACTTAAATTCGTAACTCAAAATGTGGTTTCTTATAGTTATGCATTGAAAACCAATTAATCCATTCCAGAGGTCAGAAAAAAGGTTTTCAATTCATTCCTATGGGAAACCATGTTTCGAGTTACAAATTTTTTTGTAATATGAAACGACCCGGGAAACGAATTAAATTCATAACTCAAGGTACCACTGTAGTTAATAACAGGATTGAAAAGATCACGTATTTTATTCAGTGGCATTCCTAGTGGCAGTAACTGTTCAGCCACTGCAAAATACACCTTCCAGTGCCAAATCACTTCAACATTGAGGCAAATGCTTTATATATATATATATATAAATATATATATAATCTCCTTTCCTGATGCATATTTTAGCAGACGGTTCTTTGACAATTTCTTGGGTCTGGATTGGAAACTTGCCAATGCCACTAATCAGCTCTCCATTTTAGTGTCGAGAGCAGCAGCAGTTGTAAATGTGAACATTTGCACAGCATGAGGTTCATGAGTTGAAACTTTCAACAAATCACCATCTGGCAAACTGAGAGGAAGAACGCCTGAGATGTGATGGTTGCATATGTACAAGACAGGACTATCTCCTTTCATGGTAAACAATTTGATAGTTGAGCAACTTTTGTGTTGAAAGATTGTGCAGAAACATAAAAAGCTGCGTTATCTCAGGGACACAAGACTGATTCTTCCAGGCTGTATGTTCAGATTACTATCATTACTTCTCTTGTTGCCTGCAACATAAGCAGTTTACAATTTGAAATGGCAGGGTCAAACCTTCTCTGTTCAAAAAGTATGCTCTGCCTCTAAGCCAGGGGTCTCAACCTTTTCAAGGCTGGGTCACGCTCCCTCAAACAGTTAAGGGGGGCTGGGCTGCCGCAAATTAGTCCATGGCCAATTTTGACAGTGGCAGCTGGATTGTGGGGGCCAGATTATTTGTCACCATGCGCCGGATCTAGCCAATGGGCATACGCTGAGAAGCCCTGCTCTAAGCCAGTGATGGTGAACCTTGGCACTCCAGGTGTTCTTGAACTTCGATTCCCAGAAGCCCTGATTAGCACTCCTGCTGATCAGGGCTTCTGGGAATTGAAGTTCCAGAACACCTGCCGTGTCAAGGTTCGCCATCACTGCTCTAAGCAATACTATTCTGACCATACCGCACGGAACACTGTTTACCTTTCCACCGAAGTGGTCCTTATTTATCTACTTGCAATTTCTTGCTTTCAAAGTGCTAGGTTGGCAGGAGCTGGGACAGAGACAGGTACTCATTCCGTCATGCAGTACCCAAGAATCGAACTCCAACCTTTCAGTTCAGCATTTTAAAGCACCGCAGTCCCTTCAATACATCTTAGAGGTGTGTTTTTGTCCCAGAATTAATTAGGTAGTTCAGCTGCAGTCCGGAAATGGCTATGTTTTAGCTGGGAGTTACTGTTTTTGAAATAATTTTCAGTCCCAATCCCAGAGCTGAATTCCGGTATGGACTGAATTGCAACTTACCTCTTCTCCAGTATGAAGCAGCAGAAGGGTAGGCATGCAATGATCATCACGCTTCCAATTCCGACACCACAGTATCGCACGATCTGCATGGAGCCTGTTACAATTTGATCAATGTATTTGTGCCATTTCACCTGTCCTACAGTTTAAAGCATAGGTGGGCAATTTTATCAGGTCGCTGAGGCTTTTCGCTCTTTTTTGGCCATTAAAATGTTAAAGAAGCAGGCCTTCTTCTCAAAACATAGTAAAGGTAAAGGTTCCCCTTGCTCGAAAGCCAGTCGTATCCGACTCTAGGGTGCAGTGCTCATGTTTCAAAGCCAAAGAGCCAGCGCTGTCTGCTGGTGCAGACGTTTCTGTGGTCATGTGGCAGGCATGACTAGACACCGAAGCGCACGGAACGCTGTTACCTTCCCACCGAAGTGGTCCCTATTTATCTACTTGCAATTTCTTGCTTTCGAACTGCTAGGTTGGCAGGAGCTGGGACAAAGACGGGAGCTCATTCCGTCCTGCAGTACTCGGGAATCGAACTGCTGACCTTCTACCTCCCAGTCAGCGTCTTAGGCACTTGAGCCATTCAAAACATAAACGCACACAAAACAAAATGTCCCAATAAAAACACAGACCTGTTACATTAGAGACACTTACAGAACAAAGCAAACATACCTTCATGGGACTAGAAATCAACCATTGTTTTACACAGGTAGAAACACAGGTTCATTTAATAAAAGGAGGCATTAATTGTACAGAGGTGAGGTGTGCATTTTGAAAGACATTCACTTATCCAAAATCCCTTGTTTAAGAATCAGCAAGTTATCTGAGTAAGAATTTGAAAGTTTCCCCCGTCAAGCCATTAACTGGGAGTAAACAGAGTGCTCTGGAACATTGTACAGAGTCTTGAAATAATTAAAAGGGATATTAAAAATGTAGTCGTAAAGTTTTCTTTTTAAAAAAACAGGTTTTAACCTGAAGCCTGGAAAATATTTTATAAAACAGGCATCTAGATCAGGAGTTCTCAACCTTTTTAAACCGGGGGCCGGGTCAAGCTCCCACAGACTGTTTGGGGTGGTGGTATTTTTTTTGAATAGAATTTTTATTTATTTATTTATAAATTTCACACCCTGGATGGTGTACACAAAATATCAGATGATAAAAAAAAACACACACACACCCCCGGCAACAAATCAAAAACAGAATTAAACAAATACATCCCAAATATATTAAATTAAAATAGAATATCTTTTAATGCGAAGTCTTATCTTTGACATAGCCATAACTGGTGGAAGGGACTTCCAGCTGTTGCCTTTTGGAAGAACAAGAGGCTTTAAAAAAAAACGCACATTTGCAAAATTCCAGACCTAGTGAACTACTATATTTCCCAGGAGGTCCAAGAAGCACACATTCCAGATGTTGTAATCGCTACCCTTAAAGGCCAGTTCAATTGTATTTATTTATTTATTGGATTTGTGTGGCCGCCTTTCTCACCACAGCGCCCCAAGGCGGCTCACATTGGTTAAAAACCATCCCCATACAATAAAATCAAATACTCAGGCTATAAAACGTTAAAAATATCCATAAAACCATAACCCCGCATTTAAAAACCTTGGAAAGGGCTAGATAAAACAGGATTAGGTTGTGGGGCCACATGCACCCCACACCTGCTGGCAAAGCCATGTTTTTAGAGCATTCCTGAAGGGGGGGCAACTCCGCCTGGAGGCGCAGTTCTGGTGGCAGGAGGTTCCATAGGGCCAGGGCAGATACCGAGAAGGCTCTCCTCCTGGTCCCAGTGAGGCGTGCCTTCCTGGCTGATGGGACCACCAGAGAGCCCCTACAGTCCACCCTCGTAGGACGGGTCAAAAACCTTTGGGCAATGTGGTCTCTTAGGTATCCTGGCCCACTACCGTGAAGGGCTTTAAAGCTCAAAACCAACACCTTGAATTGCACCCGGAAGCATACAGGCAGCCAATGCAGCTCCCGTAGCAGCGGCGAGGCACGGGCATAACATCCACACCCCATCTCCGCATGTTTCAGATGGTCATCAAGGGCAGCCCCATGTAGAGCGCATTACAATAATCCAGTCTGGATTATTGTAAGGCGTTGTATTGTAACGTGTAGATGTGTTTACCAAGCATTTTAGTTCAATGACGCGGTATAGCCAAAATGCTAGTATGGAGAATAAGACAGAGGGGGCTGACGGGGAAACCCTTACGTATTTAGAAAATACTCCTTCCCCCCACAGGTAAACAAAAGGAGCCTTCCTACCTTGCTTGCCTGAGCAAGGTTTTTTGGCTTTTTAAAAGAGATGAAATTGGTTTCTGGTGCATTCCTATGGGAAACCATGCTTTGTGCCCTCTAGTGGCCATCTCTAGTAATGACCCAACCATCATCTGTTCTCCCCTACCCCAGAAATGCCATAGGCTGCTTTTAAGCTGCCGAAAACACGGCAAATCGCACATGGAAGGCCGGATAGATTGGCTTTGGGGGCCGGGTCTGGCCAACACACCGTAGGTTGCAAATGCCTGATCCAGGTCTTCAGACAAGCAAGGTCACAGAAACTAAAATATTTTTGCCAGCCTGGTGCGCATAATCTCACTTTTGGAATGTTGTTTACCTTGTTATATATAAACCATTGATATGTGAAAGGATAAAATTATACATATAATACAATAGCACCACTATGTTGGTAATAGCACTTTAGTTGGTTTGAAGGGAAATACCGGGAAAAAAACTTAATTTCTGCTTTAAAAGGCATGCTAACTAAATTCTTCGCCCTATCTCAATAGGATACAAGGAATTGCATTCTGCAAGATTGCTCACTTCCATTAGAGAAGAAGACAAGGCTGTTTTTAAAGATTTTGTATTTTGTGCATAATGACTTTTTCTCCCTTAGAAGCAAACAGCATACCAAACACATACATGGAGAGAATGTGTGACTGTCATAAATGTGAGTAACCTTTCTGGAGACTCCCTTTTTGAAACTATGGAACCAAAACTAGCCACCATTTTATTGGGCAACTAACAAAATCTGAATTAAAGTAAAACTTGCAAAATTCTGCTTCATTTGCAAAAAAAAAAAAAAAAAGGGGGGGGGGAGCTTCTCATTCTCTTCATGAATGCAAAAATAAAATAAATAGCTCATCATGCTAGAGAAAACCTTCTTCCAGTTGAGCTGTGCCAGGTCCCATCCCTGACTATGTTTAAAAAATAGTTGAAAACATTTCTTTAAAGAGGCTTTTCAGAATATTTTACCAATGGCTGAGTGTTAGGAATTTCATTTTGTCTCTCTCCAGCACCAATAGGTTTTTCTTTTAGGGTTTTTTGTTGTCTATATATTTGTGATTTTCTAAAATGTGCGACTGTTTTTAACTGTATTTTATGTTGTTAGCCACCCAGAGTACGGAAATCTCCAATATGGGCGGGGAATAATAATAATAATAATAATAATAATAATAATAATAATAATAATAATAATAATAATAATAATAATAATAGTTTATGGCTCTCCTTGGAACTTGGAAAGGGATAATCTGAAACTTTAGAGGATTGGTGGATTTTGCCAATTTTAAGTGTGATGGGCAAATTGCAATGTCTCTAAACAGTGTATCTGGTGTATGTGCTTGGCTTTACAATATACCAGTTTCGTGTAGAGCCATGAAGTACACATTGCAAAAAACTAAAACAAACAAATGCCTATTTTCTTATCTGTGTGCCAAGGAGAGAATTTTTTGTTAGAATACTTGACAGATTCTTGACATGTTGAGGGCAAGTAACTGAGCAAAATTTCATCAAATTACATTTGAAGGTCCTGGTATGGTTTCATGAAAAAGATATTATGGAAAGCACAGATTTTCCTCTGTGGACTTTCATTTCAAGAGAAACTAACAGTTGTTCTACTTCACTGAAAACTTGGAAAACAGGTGAAAAACTCTCTTCTCACTGTCCTATTGGGATATAGCCCACCACATCTGAGAAAATCGCTTCCATTTTTGCCTGTCTGCTAGCTTTGTCAGGGAGAGACAGTGGTGGCTTAGCGGTTAAGACACTGAACTTGACTGGAAGGTTGGCAGGTCGAGACTCGAGTACTGCACAACAGAGCGAGCTCCCATCTCTGTTCCCAGTTGCTGCCAACCTAACAGTTCGAAAGTAAGAGATTGCAAGTAGATAAATAGGGATCACTTCGGTGGGAAGGTAAACAGCGTTCTGTGCACTCCAGCGTCGTCATGCCTGCCACATGCTCTTGGAAACGTCTGCAAACGCAGACAGCACTGGCTCTTTGGCGGTAAACAGAGATGAACACTGAACCCTAGTCGGATAGTTGCAGAGGCAACAAGGTTGATGATCCAATGGTATCATGATAAAGGGATTGGGCTGGAGTTCTAAGCTCAAGCTCCCACAAAAGTTCTTTGCCTAGTTATCCAAAGGCAAAGAGCCACTTACGGTCTTCAAGTGGTGTGTAGCAGTCCAGCTTAACATGCTTTTTGGCGGAGACACAACATTTGTGCTTTAGGCATAATGTTTGGTTGATGTGTTCTCCGGCCCGGCAAGGTAGAACTGCTCGATTTGCTTTGGGTCGACATGCTTTAGAGGAAGAAATCAGGGAGAAGATGGATTTAAATACACACACACAAATTGGTCAAAGCAACTCCACAGGCCTTGGGTTTGATGTCAAAATTTCCATGACTATTTCTTTCCTTGGGTGCATCTTTCTTCAGAAATGTTGGGGAGAACCTTTTCTCCGTGCATCAACTTAATGCTTAAGGAGAAAAAGGCTCAGCACATTGGCAAAGCCAGGCCTCAAGTTGGTCTTTTTTAAAAAAAATCAGATTTTTTTTATCAGCAAACTTGACTCTCCAGGTGTTCTTGGACTTCAATTAAACCCTGCAGATCAGGGCTTCTGGGAATTGAAGTCCAAGAATATCTGGAGAGCCAGGTTTGCTGACCCCTGATCTAGAATATCAGGATCATCCTCTAAGATGCTTAGTTGAAGGATGTTGGACCTTCTTCACAGAATTATTCCAAATATCAGGACTGAGGTCTCTTCACTCCATCGTTCTTACCATCAGCATGAAAGGCAGGAGCCCAATGGCAGTGTGATGGTGTCTATCCCTTTTAAAGGGCTTTTGGTAGTGACCCTTAAGTACCTATTTTCAGACCCACAAACATGTCAATCAGGGGAGGAGTAACTATGCTTTTCTTTGGTGAACAGAAATCAATTTTTTTTTTTAGTGATGCTTTGGTCTCTTTTAAAGGAGCATCACCTCTAGGCTGATCCAGTTTGTAACTCATGTTCAATTTGCCAGCCATTTTTACTTTGATAACACGCCCACTGGGTCTTTTCAGTGAAAAGGTTGAAATGCCTCCTTGAAGACTTCTTTGGTGGTGGTGAGTGTGTTAAGCAAAGTATTTTTGGCACTAGCTTTTTATCTCTGGCATCACTCATTTCACATGGCCTCACTACCAGAATTTTTCTGAAACTAAATGTAGCCCTTGGGTTCAAAGAGATTCTCCACACCATGGTACAAGACTTCACCTGTGGGTATCTTGCTGTGACATGAAGAGCATCTTTACATCCAGCCATCCCCTCTAATAAGAGCTGAAATCTAAGATCCATCTAAATTTATCTCTCTTCCCAAATATAATGCTTTGTGCACAGAGCACCACTAACATAAGCTACCCAGGAACATTTTCAATAATTAATCCAGCTCTACTCAGCAAATTCCAAAACAGAACAAGGCCATATTACCACTTACTCACTGGACTGAAGAAATTTTTCACTTTTACAGACAACACTTCAGATTTGGGCCTCAGTTCACTGGGTATGACGTCAGATTCGTTTAAAATATCCAGAACTGGCAATGCTAGATCTGGAAAGCTCAGAGCCATTAAAATTAAGAACTTAGCAAATGAACAAATAACAAAGTACCTAATGCAGCTAAAGTAACTTAAATTCTATTGACTTGCTTTTTGATCCAAACTGTTCTATCCTTGCATTTTGCTCTAATATTTTTATTTATTTATTTATTTATATCCCGCCTTCCTGATGAAAAACATCACTCAGGGCGGCTAACAACATATATAAAATACAATATGACCACAGGTAAAACAACAGCTAAAAAATACCAAACCAAACCCACTAAAAACAACATTAAAAACACATAAAACTAATCAGATTATGACTAAAAAACACCCTCCCCCACCCAGCATAAAATGGCAAAAAACAAACAAAGATATTAACAGTGAAAAGCAGGATCCCTCATGATGTAAAGCAAACTTTTGATGTTGTCTGAATCTTTTCCCACACTCCAGGCATTCAAAAGGCTACTCTCCTGTGTGGATCCTGTGATGTCTAGCAAGACTTCCACGTTCACTGAAGGTTTTCCCTTATTTACACATGCATCAATTTGCAAGAAGTAAGA
Source organism: Bradypodion ventrale (assembly GCA_035047345.1). Lineage (NCBI taxonomy): Eukaryota > Metazoa > Chordata > Lepidosauria > Squamata > Chamaeleonidae > Bradypodion > Bradypodion ventrale. The sequence continues at coordinate 6,329,182 of JAWDJE010000011.1, read as the reverse complement.
TAACCCATAGACCAGCACTCCCCAAACTATGTTTTGTGGAACACTGGTGGACTTCAATTCCCAGAAGCCTAAGACAGTACATTGGCTGCTCAGTGCTTTGGGGAATTGACTTAGGCCTATGGGAATTAAAGTCCAAAACCCAAAGTTTGGGAAACACTGCCAAAGACAATTCAAATGGTTTGTGCCACCGATCCAAAATATACAGTACCTGTACTTCAAAAGGAACTATTAGGACAATGTTGGTGGCCAGCCTGGGCATGACTGCTCTGTCATTGGCCAGAATATTATTACTTAGGCATATCAGCTAAGTGAAAAGGTATAAGGTTGAGCATCAAATAGGTGCTTGTTATGGAGTCACCTGATTGTACATCACATGGTTTGGAGCAAAACCAACAATGCAAGCAGTGATTCTGCAAGCAGTAGCAGCTGCTTCTAAGATCTTCACCATTTCACTTACACTGGTAGATAATAAGATTCTGGCCATTATCAATCCTAAGGAGGTCTAGAAGATTGAGGAGGGCAAAACAAGACAACTGGCAAAAGATGAGTGCAGCCACTACCAGTTCTCAGTTGTCCACAATCACAAAATTAAATAACCCTCCATTGACATTTGAACCAAACTAGCTTCTTTCCATGTTCCTAGTCAAGACGCTGAATCCAGAGTAGCTGTCCAAGAGTGCCAAGGGCCGTCCCTGGGTTCAGCCCTACAGTTGCTTTGTGACCAAGAGTGTTAGAAACATGACACCGTATCACTTGTGGAGCTCCCTAAGATAGCCACTTACACAGTAACAGAAAGAGAACACTTGGTCTTCACAAGTTAATTGATAAGTACATGTGCAAACTTAGAGGCTATTGTCATAATTATTTAAAAAATGTCACACTTAAAAGACTGAAACCAGTTGATTTTTGTGCCTGTGGCTATGCTTGGTGTATGGATAATGGCCACTGTGGATGATAGGAAACTTCAAAGCTCTAGATTTCCCCTATTGTGGTGCTTACTCTTTAGATGGGAAATAAAGGCCACTTTATATGGAGTTCTACTGGCAGACCTTCAAGTGACAGACTCTGCTCCCTTGAAGAGAAGATAGCTAAACTACCAGTTCAATCTGTCCAAGCACTGGTAATGGGTTAGCATTTTACATGCTTGAGGGTAACAAACTGATTTAGAACAGGAGTCAACAAATTTGGTTCTCCCGGTGTTCTTGGACTTCAATTCCCAGAAGCCCAAGTCAGTAGACCTGCCGATCAGGGCTTCTGGGAATTGAAGTCCAAGAACATCTGGAGAACCAAGTTTGCTGATCCCTGGTTCAGAGGAATGAGGATAGATGGGGTAATAAACATAGGTCTATTCTCCAAGGGCAGGCAACAACTAGGAAGATCAGGAAGACCCAATAGCTCTGGCAAAAGATAGGGTTTAGGGGAGGTTCTCTGACTACGGACAGTTTCCCTCATGATTATCACGTGAAGTGTCTGCAAAAAGTAACTTGTGGAAGAAATGGGCTTGCAATAATGAGCTTGCTTTCCTCGTCACTTATGTATTTCTTCCTTTTACTTCTGAAGAAAAGACAAACCTGGTCACCCAGTTTCATGAATAGACCAGATTGGCATCAGAAAAAGCTCGACTACCACAGGAAACACATGGGACTTGCCAGCACTTTACAAAGATTTGGACCATATGGAGTCATCAGCCTGGGCATTTAGGATGGTCTTGCTAAGAATATGCATTGTCCTCAGTGAGATTCATCTTCCCACTCTGATATTGCTAATTCTGGCTGACAGAAATTTCCCAAGTTCTCATGCAAAGGTCTTCACCATCATCCGAGACCTGGTGTTTTTTAAAATTGGAGAAGTCAGTGACTGGATCTTAGATTTCCTGCATGGAAACTATAGTGACTTTGCGTTAGTGGCTGCAATGGTAATGGAAGAGAGAATAAAAAGTCAAGGAGAATGATAGGATATGGGAACTCGAATATGAGTTTCGAATTTTCTAAACTTCTCCTTTTCACTTGCTTAATCATTCACTGAAAATGGTCTCGTAGATAATAGTAAAATGTGGAATCCTGGAAGCAGGCAAAACTGCAACACAGCCCATTTTCCTGAGCAATTGTTTTTGTTGTTTCCCCAGTTTCCAAAACTCTTGATTCATTTTGGGATATAATACTCACTTGGATCAATAGCGTGGCACAATACACACAAGCATTTCACTAAAATCTGCATTACGGATGAAATCATTTCTATTTGTTCCTGCAAAACCAAAAATTCAATGGTGCATAAAGGAGAAAATTGTCAACACCCTCTTGTATTTTTTGGATAGCTTTCACAGGCTGGAATCCAGTTGGTGTAAAGAACCAAATCCACATGTATCAAAAACTAAACACACTATAGCTCAGGGGTTCTCAACCTTTTAAAGCTGCATCCCGGGTCATGCTCCCTTAGACAGTTGAGCGGGTGGTTCCTGCCATAAATTGCAGACATGAATGTTGTAAACACGTTTTTACGCATTAATGGCTGTTGTAAACATGTTTAAGACAGCCATGGACATGTTTACAGCTGTTTCTGCCGCTTCCGGTGGGCCACATGAAATGGCACCATAGGGTGGATCTGGCCTGCAGGGCATAGGTTAAGAGCCCCTGATATAGATAAACTTAATTGTGGGCTTAGTGTGGGGCAGCAATTAAGACATTTTGCCTTGGATTTGGACCATAAAGCTCATGACCTAATCACAATCACAGTCTATCCTTCCAGGATTATTGTTGTATGTACAAAAGTGGGTAGTAAGGGAAACTGCTTTATTTCACTTAGATGACAATGAAGAGGCAAAAATACACTAACAAGAATATACTCTAATATCTCTTTGAGTTGCTGCTGCCATGTGATTGTCTCAAACTTAACTCTTAACAACCATATTTCTTCTTTACATATATGAAAAATGGCCTTCAAATTAAGACTGATGTGGGCCCATCACGGTGTAGCAATTAAGATTGGGCTTTGGTGGGGACATCAGAATTCAAATCTACACTCAGTAAAATTCCAGATCATTACTCCACAGCATTTAACAGTCCAGAGAGAAATACAACAGTCACTTACACTAAGTTATAATGGAGGGTTCAGTGGTAATTGGGTAGATATTCTAATTTATATGAAAATATAGACAGGGGTGAGGAAGGGGAGTTTACCTTGCTACTGCATTCTGAAGAAAAGGAATCAATATAAATGATAAACAGAGCAACCTTTCTTACTTCAGCTACAATAAGTTACCTTTTGCGTCCACTCACTTTTAGCCTTTATACATTCAATCCATTTGTGTCCAACTTAAGTAGACCCCTACCTTTGGTGTCAATGTAAAGCTACCAGTGCAGGTAATGTTACTGAAGAAAGATGTGTAGTTCCGATCACTATGGGGATGTCTATTATGACTTACTCATTTGGTAATGACTTCCAGTGATGGGGGTGTACTAATAGCAGTGACAGTCTTAGGACACTTCAGTTAAGTATGTAATTTAGACTGAAAGTCTTGTTGCTAAACAAGATTAAGCAATATTCAAGGTGCCAGGGGATTCTGTCATGTTGTCTGACCTCATAATGCACCAAAATGACAAAGATCATGGAAATAGATGTGACCTAGGATAGAAGCAAACAGTACATGGTCTATTAGTGGAAATTAGCTACCTGGAGGGTGGAGAAATTGAGTCCATAGTGCCCAATCATCTTAACCACAAAAAGATGGGATGACATATATGCATACCAATAGGTTAGGTTACAAAGCTAACAACATGCTAAGGGGGAAGCCGTGACATCTCACAGTCCTCTTTTCTCCACTGAAAGATAGGGAAATAACAGGATTACAATATGAAGCTTTTACATCTTCAAACTCAGAATCAAATTGCATATAGATTACATTAATTCTTTTGATCTTTCATTCTGCTATAATTCATGCCAACTAGTTTGCCTCCTCCCTGAAAAAGCAAAATGTATTGTGACCTAAACAAAAGTATTAAATATATAGGGAAAAAATCTGTGAACTGTAACTCTTGTAGATGAATAGGATTAAAACAGATGGGAACCTCTTATTTACTGTATTTGCCGATGAATAACATGCACCCCGTTATTACCAAAATAGCCCACAATATACAGTACAAGAGGCACTCAATTTTTCCAGTGTATTTTAAGGGGGGCGCGCAAGAGAGAGTGGGTCTTATACGGCAGCAAATAGATTTCTTCATTTTGATACTTCATGTGCTCATTACTTAGTCTAGGTTTTCTGTCTTGTAACTTTAAACCCAAAGAAACATCTAACCAATTTTATTTTATGAAAGCCATGCTACTTCCTCTTCTCCTATTAATATTGTTGTACCATACAATCCCACCAGTGTTTGGGAAGATTTGGAAGCTTGCACATCTCTGTGCATTTTGCATCACAGAATCATGGCTCATAGAAAGGATTTTAGCATTGTTTGTGTGGATCATCATGCCCTTTTTTTATTATTATTTCTTCACTTATTTATTCTGCTTCTCTAGCTAATACAGCTCTCAGAACAAGCTCGAATACAACCAACTAAAACTATAGCTTGTCCAGGAAAGCTTTTATACATTTTTTTTAACACTGTGAATTTACAGGAAAAAAGTAGACTGCCATAAGGCTATTTTACTGAATGGGTGTCTAAGTACTTGAACACTGAAAACTGTTCACATGCAGCACATTGGCAAAAAACCCCGCAAAGTCAACAAGTGTAGGATGGTCTCTTCCTTTTCAACACCCAAGTAGAGCTGTATGGAGGTCTCAAGAATGAACTGGTACATTAACAATAGGTGTAAAGGTCGCCTTGCTCGAAAGCTAGTTGTATCCGACTCTAGGGTTCGGTGCTCATCTCCGTTTATAGCCAAAGAGCCAGCGCTGTTTGCGTCTGCAGATGTTTCTGTGGACACATGGCAAGCATGCCTAAACACCAGAGTGCATGGAATGCTGTTTACCTTCCCATTGAAGTGGTACCTATTTATTTACTCATAACTGTTTGCTTTTGAACTGCTAGGTTGGCAGCTGGGACAGAGAGTGGAACTCACTCTATCATGCAGCACTCGAGTGTCGAACTGCTGACCTGCCAATCTTCCAGTCATCAAGTACAGCATTCTTAACCACTAAGCCACTGCAGTCCCTGCATTGACAAAAAGGGATTTTTAAAAAAGTAATCCAATTCCAGGCAATGCTATATCACAAAACTACTAAAGCTTTTCAGATAGTTTGTAATATGGCACCATTTTTGCTGCTAAAAACCACAATCCAAACATGTCTTTCAGAAATTCTCTCACCAACATGGTGAGCAGAAATTCTAAAAAGAAAAGATTTTTAAAACTCATGTTGGAAATGGAGAGATAAAATAATAAAAGAAAAATCCTTCTGGGCCTGCCTGCAACACTTTTTCCCTTCCAAAGTTTAGAAGACTGCTGCAGCTCAATGCACTAACATAGTGTTTCCTAATCCTTGATTTTTTGGACTTCAGGTCTCAGAACCCAAAGTCAATTCCCCAAAGCACTGATTGGCCAATGTACTGACTTAGGTTTCTGGGAATTGAAGTCCAACAGTGTTCCGTGGAACATAGTTTGGGAACGCTGCATAAGTAAAATATATCCTAACTCTACACTATTATACATTTTCTACTTAAAAAAACTCACATACAAACACAAAAGCTCCACATAAAGAAAACAAGGGTCTTGCCTTTAATACCAACACATGTGGAAGACGTAGGTACTGTATAATATTAGTCCTTATGGGCTTGAAACTATGGCTCTTGACAAAATCCTTGATTTCTAAGCGGCAAGCAGAGCATTTTGCTTTAATTTTTCCTTTTGGACATTTGTTTGGGCTTGCTATGCTTTTCTGCATCTGGGAAGTGTAAATGTTCAGAACCAACTTTTGAGGAATTGTGCCTAGAAATGGTCCATATTCTGAACAAAGGCGAGAATGGGAGTGGGGGCTGAGCATCAGAATATATAGAGAATCACAGTCAAAGTGTTATGGAATAAAGGAGGAAAGCATAGACCTTGTTAAAGAGACAACTTTAGAAAGGTGTTCTACAGTGAGGATGAAATTCATTTCTGAAAAAGAATCCATCCTTTCAGGGGGAAAACAACTGTAAAACAAAAATAAGCTCTGGAGTCCTCGTAATTCATTGGAGAGTTCTATTAGAAAAACATTTATGCATTAAGTATGAAAATTTTCCAACTTGGTTTTCTCACACAGCTTCAATCCAAGGTGCGAATCTAGCTTAATGAGAAGGGGAAACAGATTTTCTTTCTAGATATCAATCTCCCCCCATTTTCATGCCAGGAATCATACGTCCCAGAAGCTTGCCATGTTGTGAAATCTTTCTTGGAAAACTGGTATATACAGATTCCTGCATTTCCCAGAAAAAGTATTTCTAAGTACTCCTCAAGAAAATCCCATCCAGGGAACTAAATTCAGTTATTCCACGGTCAAGCTCCCATCTTGGATGAATGGATGTTAAAGTATTTGATTTTACCAGCAGCAGAAACACCTGTTCAGGGGAAATTAAATCCAAATTTCTTCATCCATGCCTTTCTTCTTTTTAACAGAACTAAGGAGAAAAGAAATAAAACCAAATTGTTTTTATATTCCAGCACAGGGGTCTTGGTGCTTGTCCTACGTGTACTGTACTTGAATATTGTGGCCATTCACGGATACCTCTCACTCTTTAAAAAACTTTATTTTTCAAAATAATTGTAATTTATTAGACCATATGTGAAGTTACCAATAAGGAAGTGAACCCAAACATCAGACATTTGCTGCACTTTCAACCTTCAAAACACACATGATTCTCAAGATGAATTTTACATTTTGATTTACAATGTTTTTTAAAATGTACGAATACTCAAAAACAGTGGATTTCTTGATTGAAAGGGATACATTTAAAACACAAAAATACTGCAAAATATCATTTGAAAATGTGATTAACCTATTACAGATTTAGTTAAGTCAAATCTAGTTAGCACCTTACTGAAGTCAACCTTGAGTGTAAAATTAGTGCATATAATAGCTAAACATGTACGTTTCGATCAGTAACGGCACACTACCCGCCAAATTCTTGAAACTGAAAATGTTTCAGCTTTCACACATCTGAAGTAAACATTTTTCCAATTTAACACAGAAAAAAAATAAGTTGTTGGTTTTTAAATTTGATTTTTTTAAAGCAATCATTTATAAAGATTGCATCAACATCCATTAGCAGAGGAAGATCCAACTTTATTGAAACTGCTTGCATACAAAATATATTGCACTATAACCAAACAAATGTCAACATAAAATCCAATCTGTTGTAGCTAATATGTACAGAGAATATTGTCCAAAAGCAGTTACATTACAAGGTCATTCTACCTTGGTTAATTATCTACAGTATTTTAAACCAAACGGCTTACAGATGATGTGTGCAAGGTACCAATTTCAGTTTTCAAATACTATACATTCCCCCAAAAATAAATAACGAGAGATCAACATTTAAAGTTTGGCAATATTTAAGACTTTCTTTTAATATATTTGTTAAGTTGTGTGCAGCTTGCTGCCGTTTTTTTGTATGCAAGGGAAAAACTGAACTGAAAATGCAGAGAACAATACGCACAACACCAAGCTAGGGGCCAGATTTGTACAATTTTGTACATAATCAGCAACACTCCCACTGGAGAAATTTTTAATAAAAATAGAACAGCTTAAAATGAAGGTTCTACAACACGTTTTTTTTTTGCAAGTAAATTTCATTCATGATAGGAAATAGAAAGTATCCCTAACCTCCCTATTACAGGCAACTCAACTTAATGCCAGTATTATCCACACGTTTCATTTCTATTTGTATATGAAGCCATGTATGTTTCTCGTATTTCAAATGCTGTCAAACCACACACTATCCCTGAATTTTCCTCAGAGTCACAAATAGTTATCACCTTCCTATCTTCCTCTGAAATAGGCTCTGAATTTAAACGCCAGAAGCCTCGGAGGGGGGGGGGGGGAAGTAAAAGGAAAGTTTTTTTAAATTGGTCCTATGGACAAACAGCAGGACAAACTACTAGCTTATGAACAAGTTACAATTTGTTCCCTCAGTAACCATGAATTACTTATCACAAATGGAAATATGTGCTTAAAAACTTAACTTGTCCTGCCCTAAAAAGAAGCAAAAAAAACAATAATCTCAGTAACACAATATGTCATTATCCTCAGTGCAAAATAAGTTTCCTATTCTTATAAATTGCCTAACGATGTTTATGCTAGGAAAAAATTATGGAAAGCATGCATTTCTTCTAGTAAAGTACTAACTGTTGGAGAGGTTTTGCTACATATATTGTACATTTAGTGTTTCCAACTCATCTTCCCTGATTTCTGCATCCAAATATAGTATTCCTACCTGCCAAGATATAAAAAAGGCACAGATCATACAACTTTTTGCTAATGAAAATGACATTTTAGTTACATTACACATACATCCAGGTTCACTAAAATACTGAAAAAAGTGAACCAAAAATGTGAACTGACACAGGACATAAGTTTTATTTTTTTAAACCAGGAACTTTCAATAGATTGAAAACAGAAGCCCAATTTGATTACCGCAAACACTATTTATTCTGAAAACTGAAATTTAGCAGTGATTTTGACCAGATGCGTTAAAACGGTACAACTGAACAGAAATACCAATGCACAGTTCAGTATTTTTTTTAAAACAAACAAAATGATTCTTTCATTGTTTGAAGTGCAATATGTACTCAAAAAGCAATTTTTTCAGAAGTTCAAGATATTTTAATGCAAGTATAACGTCTTTATTTTGGAGAAAAAAATGCATACTGCTGATGTTTAAAAAAGGCTAACAGAACTTTTTAATATTCATTTCATGCCCTGCGCCATCTTGCCTACTCTTCGTCTTTGGCCTAACAAGTTTCTCTAATGTGGAATAAGATTTACTGGAACAGTTTAGGAAATATGACTTCTCAAACTATGCAGTTTAGGGTACTCCATTCACCAACGGCTGCTGGCCATCTCCGCTCTCCGACTTCTCTTTCTTCTGGTTACGATCTTTAGCGGCGCGCAGTCGGTTACCTTCACTGGAGGTATTCTGTAATGTTTTAGTGTGGATACTTCTTTCATTATTGCAGTCAATTCTGATCTGAAACAAGTTATAGTTAAAGCATACCCCGCTGACAAATTGCAAGGGAAGACTCCTGAGGAGCTGTGGAAATGTGGTTTATATATATATATAAAGGGTAAAGGTCACCCTTGAAAGCCAGTCGTATCCAAATCTAGGGTTCAGTGCTCCTCTCTGCTTATAGCCAAAGAGCCAGCGCTGGCAGGAATGCTGTTTACCTTCCCACCAAAGTGGTACCTATTTATCTACTTGCAATTTCTAGCTTTCGAACTGCTAGGTTGGCAGGAGCTGGGACAGAGATGGGAGCCAACTCCATTGTGCAGCATATAAAATATATATATAAAAACCAAGACTTATACATAAGTCTGCACAAAGGTCAATACTTTAAATTATATGAATGATCCCATTTTGCCTAATCCTAAATAGTTGGATTAATTAACAAAATGTTGAATTATAAGTCAAAACATCCTACAGGTTCAATATATCTATACTCTAACTGGCAGTATGTAAATCCAAAATGCCGTATAATTTGACATTACAAAAGTTGAATTTATATGGTCGATATTGTGTGGCTGAGGTTAGGCAGTTATTGTAAATTTTTAATGTCCTTTAGAATTTTTGTAAATTAACTGTTTTAAAGTATTACTTGACCCCACAGAAAGAAGCATAATAAAAATCTAAGTTAAAAAAACCCACAGGAAATGATCCTGACTATTTCTGGCAAATAACAGGCATAAGAGGGTACAGAAAAGAAGAATCAATTGACTGAAACACTTATTTGTGTCTATATTTTCACTTACGCATAGATGAAACAAAAAATCCAGAATTACCTGAAGTGACCCATCTGTTGTTCTCCCTTTAGCATCTCTTGAATTGCGTTGACGGTTATCTGTTCTGGACTGTTCATCATTTCCTGAATAAATAATGTAGGTGATTTTTTTTAAAAAAAGTCTTTCAAAAGGCATCTTTGACTCCCGGCAGGCTGGTCCTTCCAGAATTATTATAGGCTAGGCTGTATGTTGGTGACAGCATTCTGCCTTGCCACACTAAACAGCATCTCATTACAATAAAACCCCAACGTACGTATGCCTCTACTTACGTAAAAATTGAGTCACACAAGGTTTTTTGCATAAATCGGTGTCCCGGTTTGCGGGAAAAATCGAGTTAGGTAGAGGTTCATATAAGCCTTTAGAAATCAAAATGGTGCCGGCACCATTTTAATTGCTAAAAATCCACCCCGTGCCACCCGCCCCCACTGACGGAAGTCTCAAGAAGTCACTTACCATGGTGGCAGTGGAGGAAGTGGCGGCGATCACAGCAATTTTGCCACATTTTTCAGAGAACGTGGGGCTCCGATTTGGCTGGGAATGAGCTTTGGAGGTAAGCCACTCCATTCCCCTTTGTCCAAGGCTTCTGTGTGGCTCTGGTTCCCTCCGAAGCGCATCCCCAGCCAAACCAGAGCCCCAACATGCCTTGGACAAAGAGGGGAATGGAGCAGTTTACCGCCAAAGCTCCAGTTTAGCTGGGATGAGCTTTGGCAGTAAACTGCTCCATTCCCCTCTTCATCCAAAGCTTGCATGGGGCTGCAATTTGGCTGGGGACGCGCTTCGGAGGGAACCGGAGCCACACAGAAGCCTTGGATGAAGAGGGGAATGGAGAGGCTTACCTCCGAAACTTGTTCCAGCCAAACTGGAGCCCTGCAGCAGCCTTGGACGGCCAGCGTGGCTGTGCGGATATGCCCCCCCCCGCTCTACTGGAACCGTAGAAGCAGCAGCAACGGTGCCGGTTCCCATTCCCCCGACGAGCAGGAGGAAGCAGCAGCAGCAACATCCAAAAGTTAGGGACAACGCTCCGTTTAAATTCCATTTTGTTGTTGTTGTTTTAATTTTTCAATGCATCACTTTACGTAAAAAATCGAGTTATGTAAATTGCTACGGAACCAACTTTTTGCGTAAATTGGGGTTATGTAAATTGCTACAGAACCAACTTTTTGCGTAAATTGGGGTTTTACTGTTCTATTTAATGGTTTTGTCCTTCAGTTTCTTTGGTAGCTTCTGTGCAAATTTGCAGCCCAGCTTATCATTCTACCTGTATGTCCCTCCTCTGTGTTGCCTCCAGAGCCTGGATACACCAGGGGCCACTTTATGAGATACCTTACCTTTGAAACCTCCTCGGCCTCTTCCTCCTTGACCACGCGCTCCTCCACCACGCCTTCGTCCGTCTCCTCTGCGAAGGTAGTTGTCACGCTCTTCTTCTGTAGGGGCTAGTGACCAGTCGCTGAGTTCGTCCCTGTGGTCAGACTCTGTTTCAGAAGCATTTGATGCTTCAGAATTAGTTCCTATCAAAAGTTTAAAAAAAACCAAGACATACCACAGTCTATTTTCAAGTTCTAGAAAAACCAACCTACTGTAAGAACTCCCTCTTAACTGGGTACAGTCCTTGGAAATCCCTGCCATAAGAAATCTGCCAGTCTTACAAGAAGTCACAGGACTATTCTTATATCTGCTGCAAATGTGTGTGTGTGTGTGTGTGTGTGTGTGTGTGTGTGTGTGTGTGTGTGTGTGTGTGTGTGTGTGTGTGTGTGTGTGTGTGTGTGTGTGTGTGTGTGTGTGTGTGTGTGTTTTTAACCCTATGGAAATCTAGTAAGCATCAACCATTTGTTATGTTTCAGAAAAAAAATGATTTTAGCTCTATTTATTTAACTTACAAAAATTCTGCAACTTCTTTTTTAAAAATTACTTTGAGGTAGACTACAGCAGAGGTTCTGAAAATAGTGAGTACTGTCTTTTCTATACTGAGAGTGCTACAGAAAATTATGTTTTAGGCAGTTTGATACTGTAGAACATGCTCATATATTTTAACTAGCTTTCATATAGGAAGGATAAGGTGCTAACCCTCTGCATATTGACAGCAGATTGTGGGCAGAAATCAACAGTGTTTGTAATAGTCTTAAGATGTTTACTATTATTATATGGCTTAATAATTTGCTGATTTTATATGTTGGCTATAGAGTACAAAGTGCTGAACAACAATTCTCCCACTAAACAGAAGTAATCTCTTTCACCTAATCATATCAAAGAGTTTAGTCCATTACAGAAGTTTTAGCACGTTATAGGAACTGACTCTCAAGTAGACAATGCATCACTAAAAGATGCTTTTGAAGCTGATTTAAAGAACCTACAGCTGACTAAGACTTTCACCTTAAAGCAGGGGTTCCCAACCTACGGCATCATTTCACGTGGCCCACCGCTGCCAGAAGTGGACATGTTTACGTCTGCTGTAAATGTGCCCATGGCTGTCGCAAACGCGGAAGTTGGCGCATTTACTTCAGCTTCCGGGGGTTGGGGGTGGTGGTCCAGCCTGCTCTGCTGTCCGAGGGAGGGAGCGTGGTCAGGCCTGCAGCGTAAAAAGGTTGGGAACCCTTGCCTTAAAGCTTGTATATATCTTATCAGAATAACAAAAGACAGCATTCCAAATAAAGGTGAGAACATAGGGATTAGAGTTGAGAATACAAATGTGAACATTTCAAGTTACCAACCTGAAGCATAGCCTGGTCCACGCCTGCTGTGCCCTCTGTTTCTATAGGGCCGGCTGCCTCTTCCAAGGCCTGGACCATCATCAGTCATATAGCCTTTTTCCTTATCAGAGCGGTTTGGTGGCGGTCTTGAAGTGGCCCCTATCTGTCGAAGCTGTTCATCTATTTGCAATCTTTCCAAACGCAACTGATCCACTTCCTGCAGAAACAGATGTGACCATTAAAGCAATCACACTTCTATACCCCCCAACAGCTCTTAGTGCACTCTCTGGGCGGTTCACAAGTTAATTAGCATTTTGCTCCCAACATGCTGGGTGCTCATTTTACTGACCTCAGAAAGATGGAAGGCTGAGTCAACATTGAGCCCTGGTCAGATCGAACTCACAACCTTTTGGTTGCAGTACAGCAGTTTAACATTACAAGATTGTACTGTTTTGACCAATCTCATTTAATATATCAGCACATTACAATCAAGACAACGAAGGAGTTACTTCTCTTTAAATTAGCTTAAGAAACCGATGCAGCATTCACTTAAAAATTCTATATCTTATTATAAAGATATGAACTGTGGAATGAAACACTGGATGATTATTGAAAAGTTCCATTTTGAGTTTGTAAAGGGAGACAGCCACAAAGACCACTTCATTCGGAAGACTGCAAAAGGGGACACTGTTCTCCTAAACACAAATTTGATACGCTTACCTTTAAATAATTGAGGTGGTAATCCAATAGAACAGTTGCATTTGTGATGCTATCCTTAGTTCCAACAAAGACAAAAGGTACCATCCCCTAGAAAGCAATTTTACATCCAAATCTTTAGTTGTTTCACTGAGGTCACAGTATTATTGATACAAAGCATAATTTCATTTATCAAATCAGTAAGACAATTCTACTTATCAAGTACTCAATCGAATTCTATCGCCAATTTACCCGGATATAATGATAATGGTGGAAACTGAATTGCTCCTGATTAACAAGTCACCAGTTAAGGTCTAAGATGCACACAAAATCATATGACCAGGACACATGGAGGGCAAGCAGCAGCTCATTAACAAACAGCAGAATTGCCACTAAAATTCATGGCATTGGACTTAGAACACCGTAACCTGAAAACAGGATCCTGGCCAATGTGAATCATGTTTTAATAATAATGTCCAGATTATACCAGAATTCTTATGTTCTGCATTTATGGTATATACAAGTACCTGTGCTAAGGATATCACATTAAAACGGAAAGGATAATCCTATTAGGATATGCTATCATACTAAAACAGAACCCTATCAAAATCATTTTACAACAACTTTCATGTGGTAAATACCACACACAAACACTAAATATAGATTAATACAGATCACACATTATTATTAAATTTAGGATTAAGATTAAAAGCCCCATCGGTGCATTTAATATCCCTTTGCAGGTGTCTGTACCACATATATAAAATGAAAAATATGTCATCTGTTCATGGATATTGGCAGATGTTACCTACACATTATCCAGACTGACTGTAACCAGGCTCTCTTAAATGTTTATTGCTTGCAAAAAAAAAGGAAGTCTGGAAGTGTAAGTACTTCTTACCTGCCAAGATTTGAGTTCAGATTTTTGCTTTCTCCTTGCTACAGTTGATGACACAACTAATGCCTGCAGCAGAAGGAATGCACGCTAGTGATGTCATTAAATATACACAGGAGTTCACCAAGAACCTTCAACTCAAAACTTGAGGATAAAGACACCGAAATCTGGTTTTGCAGTTGTGCACAACAACCCTGGAATATATCGTTACCTCTCTACTATGGTTACTTTTTTTCAGCCATGGTTAAAGGTAAAGGTCACCCTTACTCGAAAGCCAGTCGTATCCGACTCTAGGGTTCAGTGCTGATCTCCATTTACAGCCAAAGAGCTGTCACAGTCTGTGTTTGCAGATGCTTCTGTGGACATGTGGCAGGCATGCCTACACACCGAAGGCTGTTTACCTTCCCACCAAAGTGGTACCTATTTATTTACTTGAAATTTCTTGCTTTTGAACTGCTAGGTTGTTAGGAGCTGGGACAGAGACGGAAGCTCACTCTGTCATGCAGTACTCGTGTCTGGAACTGCTGATCTGCCAACCTTCCAGACGTCAAGTTCAGTGTCTTAATCACTAAGCCACTGCAATCATGGTTACATGCAATTTTTATGCATGCAAATAATTTCACAGAGAAGAATCCAGAGCTTTCAGATCACAGCTGTGTCATGATCTATATCTGATGTATGTCTAATGGAGTCTGAACTCAGCTTCCACAATCAGTGAGCCAGAAAGCTCAATGTAGGCTACAACATATCAGAGACACTCTTCCATCCTTTTTTAAAGTTCCCAAGAATGAGAGCAGGTGGTTTATTATAAGACTCTTGTGGCACCCTAAAGACTAGGTTTTATTTGGCATATGCTTTCATGGACTTCAGCCCAGTTCACCAGGTGCATAGGATTTATTCTTTCCCAGACAGATTTTCATGAGCCATATCTGACTTGGTAACAATGGTGGGGTCAGATTAAATAGATGGGTCCAAACATAGGATTACAGGCGTTCAACTCTGCTTGCATTTTATAGCTTCCATAAAATGCTATATTACTTGAAAGTGTCTATTTTATTCCAACAGAACAGCTGCTTACCATTAACTAAAGAGCCTCACTTAGATGTTTGCTAAGAGGAGACAAAGACGAATGTCAAATAACTTGTCACTGGGAGTATTTTTACTTGCTCAGTAGTTTTGCAGGAAGACACTTCCTTGAACCTAAGTCTGTTTCCCACTTAACTGATTCCACTCTGAGGCTCAATGTAAACATGTGAACATTTACCAGATCGTTCCTCTGAGATGTTTTATCCTTTGGATGACATTTAAGTGACCACATGGTAGGGGTATTTTGGATGTTTAAAAACTGTTTAGTATAATTTTATTTCATTTAGCTTCCTCCAAACCATTTGCGGGTCCCAGTATTGTAAGACCTTTGGAGATAGAAATGCTAACATTTACAAGTATTTACAAGTAACCTCTGAAAACAGCTTAAAACCCATAGGATGGAACAGGATTCATCCCAAACCAAATTAACTTCAATATGTAACTGTGGAACAAGTTCTCAACTGAAAAAGCAAGTCTGAGACTTCCAACTCCACAACGATTTTGCTACTGGGAATAACACATGTGATTTACATGATATTGAGAGTGCGGATTCCAAATCTGAACTCAGAATTTGCCTATCATGTACAGATTTTAAGGCATGCTATAGCTATTCAAATGGTCGGGCATTGGGTAATGTATTTTGACATAGGAACATTATAACAGTTGCAGCTACCACTATGCCTTCTGCTGTCTCAGCTGAATCACATCCCCTGGTGGCATGCATGTTCCAGCAGCGGTTGGACATGTCTGGGCAAGTCAGTGAGCTGATGTGAGAAATAGGTATATAAGGTGAGATGGACCAAGGGCTTGTCTCTAGTGCAAAACCCTCCTATTGGATAGTACAGCTAGGCCAGTGAGTCTGTTTTGAGCTAAAGATGAGTAGGCACAGCTGTTAATAAAACGGACAATTTTTGCTACATTTGTGGCAAATATATCACACAAGAACCTAACTTAAGATCCTGAAGCCCTAGGCAGGTAAAGAAATCGGACTTCAGATTTGGATTCAGCGCACTTGATTTAGTATAGGACACATGGATTAGGAACCTCCCATGCCCTTCCCTCCCCAAATAAAAAGGTTACAATGTGGAATTGCTTCTGATCAGAGATCCAGCTATTCATACCCCAGGAAACTCCATTTCCACTGAAGTATCTTTAAGATTTTCCCATTAAGATTCTTTCATCTCACTACAAGTTTCTCAAAGGCTGCCATTATCTCTGCTGTTGACTCGAAAAATGAGTCTGTTATTACAGCACTATCAACAATATATTTTTGCTTCAAATGCAAAGTAGTATGCAAACTGTTCTCAACACTCAGAATATAAACATGAGGGAATGTTGGGTATTAATCTGAGTTTAAATCTTGTTTCTACGATGGCCTTATAGAACATACTTGGGAAAAGCTCCCTCTCTCTTTCTTCGTATAGAAAATGCTCTCTAAAAAGAATTTAGCCTACTTGATGAAATTATCAAATCTGATGACAATTTACAGACTTGTATACAGTTGATACAGTTTAATGTTTGAAGTGGTAGCTGTATTAGTCTGTATAAACATATACAGAATAAACGAAACAGAACAGCAAAGAAAAAGACAAAAATGTTGTGACACCTGTATTTAAATGTGAGCTTTTGTGGACCAAGTCCACTTCATCAGTTTCAAGAAATGTGTTTGCTTAAAGACTGAACTAAGGAGGACTATAATACACTCAAGACAATCACTTAGAAACAATAAAAATATTTTGTAATAAAATGTATGGTGCTTAAAAAGGCAGTTTTCAACTTCATACGAAGCATGACGACACCAACAAACTTTCTTTACTTCACATACCTCTTCTTGTGGAATGTTTTTATCATTTTCAGCTTCAATTCTAACTCTCACAACCCCTGATTTGTCCACAATCTCTTGAATAAGCTTTCCATTCTTCCCTATAACTTTTCCTATAAAGAAAACATACAAAAGATAATTTTAAGAGTGCTTGTCAAGTCTGCTGACATATGATGAGGGAAGAAAGGGAAATCCATTTACCCTGACTTGTCTGCAACAAACTAAAAGAACAGCACACTCAGAAACAAAAATAGTAGCTACATGAAGCAAACTTTCATTACATTTGCCCAGCAAGTCATTGGCTAGGAAGAAGTGATCATCCTTTTCAACCCTCTTTTTCTCTCCCCACCCCTTTTGTTGTTGTTGATGCTTTAAAACAGGGGTGGCCAAACTTTTTGGGCCACGGCCCTGACCATGCCTGTCACACATGGTTTCTCCCACCAGAAGCGGAAGTAAAACACGTATATGAAGTATGCGTTACGCACTCACGCATGCGCAGAATGCTGCCGTAAATAACCCACGGCTGTCGTAAGTGCATTTACATCAGCCATGGGTCATTTATGGCAGCATTCTGTGCATGCAGAGGTGCGTAATGCACTCATGCATGCACATTTTACTTCTGCTTCCAGGAGCAGCAAGGGCTTCGGGGGCTGGATCCGGCCCACTGGCCACAGCTAGGGCATCCCTTCTTTAAAAGAAGTGATGTTATGAGAATAAAGGAAGTAATCATTGACAAAATTCCATACTTGTACAAATGGCTAAAATGCCAAATGTTACTACTGTGAAGCAATGCAATTTACTTTGAAATTAGGTATGCTAGTCAATGGAGGAAAAAAAATGAGAAGGCAGCTGAAAGAGAAATGAGTTCTATCTGGCATATGCTTCACAATGCACCTGAAGCAGTGGTCTGTAGTCCTTAACAGCCTATGTAAAGTTACGGCTGCTTAGAAAATAAGGTGCTTAAAGGCTCCTTGCGGTTGACTAGTCATGCCCAGGGGCAGCCAATGTATTACAGGCAAGAGCTTCTAATAGTGTCTCTCAATGAGACTCATATTTTCTGTCTCGTTTCTGTGGCAAACTATTGGTTTAACAAGGACATCCATGGATACTTGGAGACTGAGACACCAATAGACAACTTATTCTCAATTGCACTTTTTTGGCACTTGTGAAACATCTGTATAATATACAGGGCTCAGACTCCTACTGTATCTTTGGACCTGCATAGCTCAAAAGGCATAAACCTAAGTAACAAATTGCTACAAGTTAAAAAATCAGTGTGGGCACCTGCTGCTGTATACTGTGTCACGGGACACAGCACACCACAGCTAATGCTGATGTAGCCTTAACCTGTGGCAACTTACCTCACTTACAGCAGCTGAATGATGCCAGAAGCATAACAAGCATAACTACAACTAGGATGTTATGGACCTAAGTCACTACAGGATACACAGCCTTATTATTTTTAACATATGGTAACATACTCGTTCCTAGATTGAATAATGAGTACAACAGGAGACTGGTCATTTTGCAACTACAATATCACTTGTAATGGTTAATTTCAGAAACTAGGTAATTTCTTCTCACAGTCCTTCTATTAACAAAACAGCCTTTAACTCCAACTTTTTAATTAAAAAGTCGGAATTCAGCTTCAAAAGGAACATGCGGACTGCATCAAGTTGATTTTCATCTAAATCCAGTGTAAGCCACAATACGTGTATCATAACTTAAATGTAAATTAGAATTCATTCTCAACACTGTAAATTATTTCCTTTAACTTGTTTCTAGAGACGTAAGCAATAACTAGTACAGATTCCAAAATTAGAGCGAGAACTGACATACCTACTAAGTTTCTTGGGACTTGGATAACATCTTCTGCAAATTCAAGGTAACTTCTTGCCTTTTTTACTGCATCTTGGTCCTAAAAGGAAAAAAATAACAATAATAAAACAGTTGCTTGCGTGTTTCCAAGTCATGGAACCAGAGAGGCCTTGTTAAAGCAACACTGTCTATGCAACTCACCTCCCCGTAAATATGGAATGTGCAAGTGTCCTCATCCAGATCAATAGCTGTCACTCCAGGCACCTTCCGGGCTTGCTGAATATTTGCACCGTGAGTGCCAATGGCCAGTCCCATGAGATCTTCACGTACAACAAACTGTTCATGAAATCGTGAAGCAAGCTGCCTTGAACTCTGGAAAGATGCATTCTTTGTTAGCAGAAGTGTATAATAAGAAAGGCTTCTGCCAGATGGACAGTACACAAATGTAATAAATAAAATATTAAAAGTATGGATTCTTGAGGTTCTGAGTCTTCTTTACTTTGAAATTGTAATATCATAGAAAATCTTACTTTAACAAAGAAATTTCATGCACTTATACTTCTGGTATAATAAGGTCTCCAGCATTCTTGAAGAAATTTCACTGGCAAAGCGAGCCAGCCTTTTACAAATGCATATATAAGTGTAGTTGCTAAATGTTAGGACAGGTTCAAATTAGGTGTGCAGATTTGTTTCTGAAATGATGCTGCCTGAAAGTATGGCCACTGGGGAATGCTAGAAGTTGTAGATAAAAAGCACTAATCAAATTATTATTAACTCAATGAATATGTCAGTCAAAATTGAAATTCCTGTGTACAAAAGAAACCCCATACTTTAAATGAATGACAGACTATAAAACACTTCAGGGAGTTTTAATAAAGTTCTCCAACTTTGCAAAACTAAATACAGCTAAACCTCGTGACACTAATATTGGTGTTTAAGATGCCAGAAGACACTTTGCTGTCTGTGGGCTTCCTGTAACAGAATAACTTGGTTACTTCCAGCAAATGTTGCTGTAACAAAACATACCTCGAGCTGCTTGCTTGCTTCTTCATTTCTCATTATCAATGACAACTTTGTGCGAAGACTTCGGAAGTGCATATCAATAAGCATATTTGCACGTTTTGTTGTTACTTCATTAGTAGACTTAAGAAAACGAAGAAAGAAAATACCCTTAATCAATACCAGATCTGGCATGAAACTTCCAAATATATTTCAATGTCAGAAGTACTTACCAGAATTATTAGCTGATGGGCTTCAGAATCGTATGTTACAGAGAACGCGCCAATTGCTTTTTTGAAGTCCTTGTGTGCAGACTCTTTAGCACACCTAGCAAAAATTATTTTAACATTTGACATGTTTCACAGATATGAGAATCAGCCATTTAATGTGCTATTTGGTGTACAGGCAGAATTTTACTAAGTTCCTTGGATGACCTGGTCTTATTAACAAGCAATGCAAAGTCACATCCTCTACCAAAGAGCATACACATGTCAGCACCCGTTGAATTGTGCCATTTTTAAAACTACCATCTCTGAAACATTGCATAAGCCATTACCAAAAGCATTTTGAAGTTTATGTATCCTCATCTTTTTGTAACTCTGCCATGATCTAATCCATGTCAGAATAAACCACTAAGCAGTACCAGACTTATAATAGTACTTTACAAAAGTCTTAGGCCACCACCAGCTGGTTTGAGAAAAAAGAAAGTGTGTGTGTGTGTGAGAGAGAAAGAGAGATAACTCTCTCTCTCTCACACACACACACACACACACACACAAACACCCTGAGCAATCTAGACACACCAAAATTGGAGAAAGTCTTCTGGTGACTCTCCTCTCAATCTTTTCCAAGTCTGGTAAAGTTTGGTTACGGCGTCTGAGTTATGTTCCCTCAAATCACTCACTTCCCCATTCCAGCTGGTGAAGGCCTAAGACAATGGTGGCGAACCTAAACACGTGTGCCAGATATGGCACTCCAGTCCTCTCTGTTGGCATGCGTGCCGTGACCACAGCACAGAGATCACCCCGCTCCTCTGCCCAGCAGCCCAACGGGAGCGCTTCCTCACCCCACCGGCACAGAGTTCACCCCACTTCTCTGCCCAGCAGCTCAAAGGAATTGCTTTCTCCCTCCCCCCAGCACAGAGCTCGCCTTGCCCTTCTGTTTGGGCACTCGGTCTCTAAAAGGTTCACCGCCACTGGCCTAAGACTTTGGCACAGTACTATATTTAAGCATCTGAAATGTTTACTAGCATGACTACCACTGTCAAGAATGAAGCATTCATTCTAAGCACTATGTCTTTCAAAGACTTCTATAAAGACTTCAATTAATTAGCATTTGAGAACGGATATATTCTACCTATTACAGAAAGTCCAACAAGTTATATTTCCAATCTTAAATGTACGAAAACAGATTAAAAGTATACGACAGGTATCCAACCAGATACATCAACTGATGGAACAGTTTCCACCAGTGGTATTTAGAGGGAAATTTTACCCACCCAATGGAACCTCCCAAATACACCAAAACCTTGCTCAATGGGCTAAGGATTCCTCTAGAGCAAGGGTCCTCAACGTTTTTAAAGCCGGGGGTAGGGTTATGCTCCATCAGACTGTTAAGGGGCCAGACCGGTGGCCCCCCGCACCACCACTTCCATCTTTGACAGTGGTGGTGACCATCCCAAGCCCCTCCCCCCCAAAAACCCCCTCCCCCCCATACCTTACTGGCCTGGAGCAGCTGTGTGACGTAGTTGAAGGAAACGCGCCCACTGTCGCGTCTGCTGCCTCAATCCTTATTTCCTTCACTGGCTTGGTGTGTCCCTAACAGCGCTCTATAGCATGGCAGATGTTGTAAGACTTACAACATTTGCCCTGCTACAGAGCGCCGTTAGGGACACGCCAAGCTATGCAGAAGAGACAAGGATTGAGGCAGCAACAGCAGAAGCGGTGGCTGGAGCAAGGGCGCAGGCCGGATGTTTGGGTGCCATGGGCCGTAGGTTGAGGATCCCTGCTCTAGAGCTAGTGTTTGGGTGATATCAAGGGGATGGATCTCGGCTGTACAGCTGTACAGCAGGTTTCAGACTTGTAAAAAAAGAGCTCTGTACTCACATTTGCCGGAGATCTTCTGGCACTTCAAGCTTGATCTTATGAAATGTGTCCTTTGTTGCAGGTTTGTTTGGATTCACAGACCTTAAACGCTCAATGGTGACAATTTCATTGTAGGTAGCATCACAGGCTGCATATTCTATGACATAAAACTAATAAAAGAAAAACAAAATTATCCAAGAAACTGTTTAACTGAGAAGTGATTCAATCCTCTGACTATAGTCTCTATAAGTGGTGGCAAACCTATGGCACGCATGCCAGAGGGGGCACTCAGAGCCCTCTCTGTGGGCACGCGTGATGATACCCCAGCACAGAGTTCACCCTGCCCCTCTGCCTAGCAGCCCAGTAGGAGCACTTCCTTCCTCCCCCAGCACAGAGTTCTGTTTGGCCACTCATTCTCTAAAAGGTTTGCCATCACTGGTCTATATCAGTGGTGGTGAACCTATAGCTTGCGTGGCAGAGGGGGCACTCATGAGCCCTCTCTGTTGGCACGTGTGCCTTCGCCCCAGCACAGAGTTCACCCTGCCCCTCTGTGCAACAGCCGAATGGGAGCACTTCCTCCCACCCCAAAGCATAGTTTGCCCTGCCGTATTGGCACTTTGCAATAAATAAGTGGGTTTAGGGTTGCAGTTTGGGCACTCGGTCTCTAAAAGGTTCACCATCACTGGTCTATATTATCCATGAGGGGGCCTGCTCCAATGGGAAACACTCTGCATTTTGTGTTTAACTGTACTATGGTTAAATTCTAATGAAAAGTATTAAAAAGATAAAACTACACTTGGAAAGGAAAGTCCACAAGAACTTAAAAGTGCAGAAGCTAAACTCAACACAGCAATGCTACGTCAACATCTCTCTCTGTATATAAATATATATGTGTATATTCCTACCTCACCCTTTATCATTCTCACTTTAGCCAGCCACCAGCAACACGGTTCCTTTTCGTTAGCTCTGGAATAAACCTAAACAAAAATCACAGTGTAGAAATGTTAAGCAATAAAAATTGGTCAGACAGTAAAGAAATACACCAACATAATATATTACCACTATACTGGAAATCAGAGGTTATAACTATCGCTCTACCATCAACATGTCCCTTATTCTACTGCTAAATCCTATTACCATTAATGTACTGATGTGCGGAGCATACAATGTTCTCCTCAAGTCAATGTTACTCTTATCTTTAATAAAGCATTTTAAGTATTTAATTCAGAAACCTTTCTTCCTGTAGATTATTAACTTGCACCTACCTAAGACATTCCAACAATATCTAAGCTTAGCTAGAGCTATGCTGTATTACAGCTAGAGAGGAAGCTTCATACACTTATGGTGTACTGTGTAGACCACCTTTTGGTGTCATTTCTTCCTAATTTCAAATGTAACTTAGCAGAGTGCACAAAAATACACAGGTCACATTAAGCAAAGAAGGTGTTATACACAATCTACAAACAATGTGTCAAGTAGTCAGGGGCATTGGGTAGCCAGTTTTCTGAAACTGACCTATTTCTAATGCTATGTTTTTTAAAAGAAATGTTTCGGATTCTAAAAATGCATTGCTTTGTAGTATTAGCAATACAAGCCAAATAGAACCTCTTAAAACTTATCATCGCCATCCATTTCATGTTCTGCCCATGTATTCAGTGAATGTGTGTAGGAATCATAGGACTGCGGTTCTGTCCCTGCCTCTCCATGTGACACATTTAGGAAGCAATGAAAAGGATGTATTAAATCTATGCATTGTCGAGGAAATTCAGTTGTATACATAATAGTCTCATATTAAGACACAACATATGAAAGTCAAGGCTCAGTAGAACCCTTCTTCCCCTATACTCAGGACTGAACATTAGGACAGAATATGGAGAAATATGAATGTTTTAGGGTGGCATGGGAGTTAATATACTGCTTCAGGGGACTCAGGAGGTCCAGGACCAGTACTTCACTGAGTCATAAAACTCACAAGTAGATGACCTCAGCCTAGTCATTCTCTGTTACAGTACATACTACACATAAACAATGGTGAAAATAAAGCAAAACAGTTTTATGTTGGTTGCCCTGTCAGAAAAGCAATATGTAAATGTAACAAAGAAGCATGGTCTCTATTACAGATGCAAAGCTCTGAAACTATTATGCCTGTCTTCGTTTGAATGATGCTGAAGGCAGAACACCAAAGAATTGGGGAACCATTTTTGGAAATAAATTTTCACAGCATAAACAAAGCAACATAACTAATTTTTATTAGCAATACTATTTTAGTTGCTATTTTTTTACTCACTCTCCATCCCTCAACAAATTCTCTTGCTGCTTCTCTCTCCTATACAAACTTGGATTAAAATGATCCTTACCTCAACTTCATCACTTTCATTTATATCTTTATTGTACCCCGTAGGTGGAGGAAATCTAACATCATGGAATGGAATCTGCCTTTCTGGCTGCCAGCTAAAACAGAAAGTAAAAGTGTAAGCTATTAAAAGGTAACTGAGGCAAAGTAGACAATATGTTACACCTTTTCAGCAAATAATGGTGGCCAATGCTCAGCTAAATCTGAGATAAAGTGAGCAAATACAAAGTGAAATATTTACATTCAGAACCTTACAGAAAGTAATACTGTATTTAGTTCAAACTCTTGCCAAGGAGCCACAGGAAACTAACTAAGAGAGCAGGATAATGAATGAAGGAACAACATGTTGTAACTCTCCTCTGCACCCAAGAAATAAATCAGCAACCAGAGGAGGGAAGTCCTTTCTTTTTACAGTTACCACAAACACACAGGGCTACTTTGAGAAGATGAATGGGCCTTTCTATAACTCTTCAGTCATCCTACAAGAGTTGAGCAATTTATGTGGGCTTATGCATAAGGTGGGACTGCAGTGGCTTAGTGGCTAAGACGCTGAACTTGACAACCAGAAGGGTGACAGGTCAGCAGTTTGAGACTCGAGTGAAGCATGACGGAGTGAGCTACCGTCTGTTCCAGCTCCTGCCAACCTAGCAGTTTGAAAGCAAGAAATTGCTGGGAAAGGTAACAGCGTACAGTGCACTCTGGTGTCACTAGTCATGCCTGCCACATAACCACGAAAACGTCTGCAGACAGACAGGCAGTTCTGGTTCTTTGGCTGTAAATGGAGATTAGCACCACGCCCCCTAGTTGGATACAACTGGCATTCAAGCAAGAGGTTACAGGATAAGCAAAATGTGTTTTCATTAGTTTCTAACTAATACAACTGGATTCCTTTAACAATTTATGCAGTAGTATGTGGGGCTCTAAGTTGTCTATTTGTATTTAATGGGTAGAAGCACTCTAATCACTACCTTCTTTTGTGATATAACAACATAACATACAAAATACTGTTTCAGAGATTTAGGATTACTGTATACATAAATTATTTTGCCGTGTTCAATGAATAATGAGCAGAAACATCAACCTTATATAGAAATTAAAGAAGCTTCAGCAATTTTAGTAAAGGAGACTCAAGAAGAATTTAGGCATTGTCATGCAGTATGCCCTAATATGTTGGAGTGGAACTAGTAGGAAAAGTTCAACCAAAGTAACAAACAGGTAAGATGCATTTGCATGTAAATAAACACAAGTTTCAGCTTTGATTTTCCTAATGGGGTACATGAAGTTGCCATTTGAATTATGAGTACATATATCTACAAATTGAGAATTTAACCATTTAACGTATAACAAAAATAGTGTACAGTAATCAAAATGCTAAAGTTGATTAATCCTTGACATATTAGCTGAAATTCTGTTGTATGACCTAGTATTTTGCACCAAAGTAGACCAATTCAATCAGTGGGGATTTAGTGAGAACCCTTTCCTAGATTCTACTGATTCAAAGAGGCTTACTTCATTTCTTCATCCAAATACAGTATAGGTAATCATCATGGTGATCAGCAATGAAGACTGTCCTGAGAATATAATGCAATGGCCTTTCATCTGCCTTCTGTGTCACAGCATGAAATCCCCCCCCCCCCCCAATACCACTGATCCAGTTCCGCAAGTCACTTTCGGGTCCTGAGCCCTTTTGGCAGACAAAATTCTCATTAGCCCCAGGCCAGGATGGATGAAGCTGCCACCTTCCATCAAGATGGATTCAAGTGGGATTTAATCCATTCCCTATGGACTTCAGCACCCAAGGCCGTTAGTTAGGTTGTCAGGTTAGTTAACTGTCGCCTGACACTCAACGTTGAGTCGCTGGCAGTATGGTCTTCCCTATTGCCCTAGCAGGATAACCTGGCCGGACTTCGTTACTTCATTTGCAATTTCACTTATCACGGTAAGTTGTAACTACAGCATGCCATTTGAATCAATGGAGCTAACAGAGGAGTTAATTCACCAAATCCACAATAATGGGCCTACTGTAATGCGACTTACTATGCTAAGCAACAGAATTTCAGCCCCCGTTTGTTTTACTCTGTTGCAATGTGTGAAATGTTTTGGGCTATTTGAGGAAACATTAGTACAGCTCATCACCCAGAACAAGTGTGTTCAAAAAGCAAGATACTGTATATAACTTGTAGCCTAGAAAGACAAGCAGTTATCGATGTGCACAGAACTACAGCACCACCACACAGTTATTGGCAGGATGGAACCTGAGTATGAAAGAAATGGAAAGATGCACTTGTTCCTAACAGTGACCCTGAACAGGTGCCTGCGAGATTAAAAACAAGACAACATGCTACTTTCACCTTAAGTAGCTGTATGGTTATAAGATTAAATCTAAACCCTAAGTTTCAAGTTCATTCAACAAAAACATGTTATACATGTCAATTCCATAAAAATCACACAATAGGTATTTCACAATTTTGTAAATCAGTTTAGAGACTATACGTACTTATTCTCAAATGCAACTGTTATTGAATCTTCATGTACATCCTTCACAAATGCCTGAAAAAAAGAAGACAGACTTAATATCAGGTAAAAAAGGAAGATTAGCCGTGTGATCCACATTCAAATTGTAAAGAATGCAAAAGATGAAGGAGGCAGCTATACCTTTATTATATAAGAAAAACAAAATGTTGTGTGAGCTTTCGTGGTTCAAGACCACTTCTTCAGGCATGTATTAAAATTAAAATACAGTATCAGGTAGTGTATTTTCACAGACATACAGAGCCCAATGTAACAATATGCAAATCCTGGGCATTTATTTCAACTATAACAAAATGGCACAATGTTGTAACAACTGCCAATGCAAAGAATTTATGAACCCCTAAAAATCAAGATAGGCAGAGGAGGTGAGGCTGAAAATTGCACAGGTAATAAGGTATTGGGAAACATAAGTGGATATCCAAATCTAGAATATGTGAAATATATAAATGTTTTATGTTAAGCAGAGTTGGATTAGTTATTGTTCTTGAATATTTATAATCACTTCTGTCCATCTTTATCAAGAAAATACCCAGTGCAATATCACCACAAAATACTTTCAGATAGAAGAGAATGATTACATGCTTTTACTATTGGTGCAAACAGTTCTGCTCAATTAGGGTTACCAAAAGCAAATACAGTACTGTACAGCATTTAAGCTTTAACTTGTGGTCAGCACTGAAATGAATGTCAGAATTTTTTGGGGGGTGGGGGTGGGGGTGGGAGAAGAAGGCAAATTTCCCTAGAAGTTAGAGCCTGGAACAAAAGCATTTTGAAAGTACCGTAACTTTAAAAGAAAAAAAACATGATGTGGGAAAGGTATTTTGGCTAAAGATTTTATATAGGTCTTTCCTATCAATATTAATTTTCTAACTGTTCCAGGTTACACAAAATTAAACCAATTTAATAGTAAATATTCTCCTGGCTATGCAGTGCAACTTTTCATGTCTCTTTTTAAAGTTATTATTTTAAATCAATCTTAATTATTAAATAAGCATTTATTTATTTCAGGATCTTACACTCCAAATTCATAAATTTTTCCAACAGAATAATGTACGCATATGACAGAATAGAGACAGTTATACAAATATCTTTTGCAAAACAATGACAAATTATATTACTCGGTAAAATAAAGAAATTGTATTATCCGTTGTCTTATCAATGTGAAAGTTGTCTGAACGTTTGAAACAACTATCTTCTTTGGAAAGCTCAATTTCTGCAAAAATCAACTCAATCTTCTTGTTTCTTTTTTGAACTTTTATTTAAATGCCTCCCTCAAGTACAGTATCTGCTGTAGTTAATTTCCATCTGAATGACTGGTTTGGTCAAGGCCAGTTTGATTAATTTTATAGGCTTAAACCAGGAGCCCATCTAAGGGACTAGGTACTAAATCATTTGATAAACATTTGTATCTAAGAGAAGTTTACTAGACGCTAGTGAAAGATAAAAATAAAATAAAAAGGAAGAAGGTAACCATGTTCTGGCAAAGAATATCCACTAAAATATACCTATATTGTGACCATAAAAGTTTTCTTTCATGCAACATAAAATTTGAACATTAACAATGGCAAACCATTCTAAATCCTCCACCTTGAGGAAGGCTACCTGTACTATTTTCTTCACAAGATGTAAAGACCATACATAGTCATATATAGTATTGTACGAGTATGATTCTCAGAAAACAACTTCAGAACATAAAGGAAAACAATACCATTCAATTATCAGCAAAATACAAACATACACATAAATTAGTTTGAAAAACATTGATTCCATTAGTATTAGAGCAGCACCTTTTCTAGCAAAAGGAAACAAACCCAACATTCCAGTGTGATAAAACAATTGCATCACAATGCCCATCACTCAGCTTCAAATTATATGCGGAAGGAGTGTTAGTTATTGACCTATCTCAATAATCTGTTGTTGTTTTTTGACAGAAATGCAAGAGTAGACGATACCCTTATTAGACCACTAATAAAAATTAACTAGGGCTTAAGCACCAACAGAAAAATTGTAGAGTCCATAAACAATGCAAAATGTCTGTGCCTCGCCTGCTTGAGTTGAGTCCAAACAACCTGTGAACCATATTTCTTTTTTTAATAAAAGCTGGCAAAGTGGAACTCTATTGCAAAAAGTTAATAAAAGTTCTAAGTTCATGATTTAATTGCTTCAACAGAAGGCAGGGCAGACCAGGGTAAGTATAGCTTGAAGTACAGATGGGAGTGGTGGCATTAAGGTACTTTACACTATGCAACTTGTGTCTTTTCAGTAGCCACCTTTTAAAACAGATCTTGCAAATTATCAGATGCCTTTCGATGCTGCAGAGAAAGCAGCCCAGCCCAGAAAAGCAATCACTTTCCATTTTGGCTCATAGGATCTAGTTTTGCCAACTGAAGAATCAGAACTGACCTTTCCCCACGTGGTTTCTGCCTTACACTCTCCACCCCAGCAACCCCCAACCCCACTCTTGAGTGAGCATGGCCCCATAGGAGGCCCTGGGAATGCCTTCTATAGCCCTAATCCCCCTTTCCAACTCCACAATCCTTTTCTTCAACACCAGGTCTCCCCCCTGCCCCTTTGTAACCCAACTCAGTAAGTACTTCTCCCATCAAAGAGCCTTTACTATACACCACCTAAACAGAAAGGACAGCCAAATTATTTCCCTACCTGCATGTTAGGCCTACAGTAACCTTCCCTACTGGAAACTAACTTACAGCATGCAAAAGAGGCTAAAATCCTGGAAATAACGTGCAAAAAGGCTTAACGTTATGGCCAAAAATCCTGGAGAAAATTGCAG
Organism: Bradypodion ventrale; assembly: GCA_035047345.1. Taxonomy (NCBI): domain Eukaryota; kingdom Metazoa; phylum Chordata; class Lepidosauria; order Squamata; family Chamaeleonidae; genus Bradypodion; species Bradypodion ventrale. The sequence goes on along the minus strand of JAWDJE010000011.1, from coordinate 6,299,449 downwards.
ATAAAATAAAAATGGCTGTCTGTGCATTTACATGTGCACACCTGCTCTCCATTCTCCTCCCTCCCTTTTCCTCTCCTAGTCTGTCCTAAAACTAACCCTCTCTGAGGTCTGCACCTCCCATTATTCCCCTCAACCCATGTGGATTTGATCTCCCCTCATCTTCCCCTCCCCAACCCATGTGGATCACATTTCCCATTATCTCTCTCAACCCTTGTGGATTGGACTTCCCATCATCTCCATCCCTACAAAACCCTTGTGGCTTGCATCTCTCATCATCACCCCATCTAGATTACACCTCCCATAATCCACTCAAATACATGTGAATTGCATCTTCCATCATCTTTCTAACCAGCGTGGTGTGTGCACAAGGCAAAGACATGGCAACCCAACTCCTCTTTCTACACAACCATGTTTGTGGGGTGGGGGTAGGAAAAGTGCCATAAAGACACTTTCCTCCTCCCTTACACACAACCCCACCAAAAATACTCCACTTCATTGGGGTCAGGATTGAATCAGTGGAAAGAGAACAAGGCTGTGAAAAGCAACCTTTTGCTCTTTGGAGGAATGGGGGAAGCAATGCAAAAAGTGGGGGTTCCTTCCTTCCCCCCTCCCTCAAACTGGAAGGAGAGATCAGTGAGATAATGGGGTCAAGATTAAAACTAAACCCAAAGGTGACTAAGGTTCACCTTGCTCAAAAGCCAGTCGTATCCGACTCTACGGTGGAGTGCTCATCTATTTCAAAGCCGATGAGTCAGTGCTGTCGGCTTCTGCAGACGTTTCCGTGGTCATGTGGCGGGCATGACTAGACACCAAAGTGCATGGAACGCTGTTACCTTCCCACCGAAGTGGTCCCTATTTATCTACTTGCAATTTCTTGCTTTTTCGAACTGCTAGGTTGGCTATAATAATGGAATTAGATGACATAAATGCTCCTCCAAGCAAAAAAAAAAAAAGAACTTCTGATCACTTTTAGAACCCTTGCAAGGTTATTGACCAGAAAAAAAATGGGAAAATTCATTCCCAATCTTAAACATGAAGAATGGTACAAAGAGGCGTGGGGGGGTATAGAGTTAAACGGTAAAATTAACATGAGGATTTAAAGTTAAAAGAAAAAAGGGATTAATTAATAAAAATCGGATCTGGGAAATTTGGAAACCTCTGATTTGAATAGGTGATAGAGAAAAGAGCACACCCAATAAATGGGTGAAATTCTGGAAAGGTAAGTGACGGATGTTCGAATAAATATTTTTGATGGGCCTTAGAAATATAATTGTAATAACTGTTTATTTGTACCCCGCTCTTCTAGCGCACGCACCACTCAGAGCGGCTTCCAACAAGTAAACGACAAACAACATACAATACAGTGGAATAAGAATACAATACATAGAAGCATATCATAGATAAGATTAGAATTGGGAGGAAAATCACATTAAAAAAATGAGAAACGAGACGTTGGCGGAGAATGGAGAGGACAGAGGAGACCGACGACTGAGGTGGGGGGGGGGGGGGGCAGCCCTGAGGCGAAAAAAGACCCGCCGCCGCCGGGAAGGGGGGAGGGAAGAGGGGGCGGCCTGACGCGTGTCGTATGTGAGACGGCCTGACGCGTGTCGTGTGTGCGCGCGAGCGTATTCGGTCCCACCGCGTTGTTCGGCCTCCTTACACTTACCTTATAGAAGGCCCCGTTGGAGCCTCGCACCTCCACCACCAGCTCTTCCATGTCGTCGCCCAGGCCGCCGCCGCCTCCTCCGGCGGCGGCGTTGTTGTTGGCCGAGGAGGCGGCTGAGGCGCCACTGCCGGGGCCGCCCCCGGTGGGCCCTCGGCCCAAGCGACCCGTGGCCGCCGTGGCGGCCCGGCTGCCTTTCTTGGGGCCGCCCTCTTGCCTCACTAGGGCCGCCGCGTGGTGGGGCTGAGGCGGGGGGCGGCGGCGGCGCAGCGGCGGCGGCTGAGGCGGGGGAGGAAGCGGCGGCGGCAGCGGCTGCTGCTTCGCCTCCTCCTCCTCCTCCGCCCCGCCGCCGGGGGTGTCGGAGGTGCTGCGGGCGAGGAGGAGGGGGGTGGCGCCGCCTCCGCCCTCGCCTCCGCGGCTCCTGCTCCGACTACGGCCGGGGGTCGTCGTGGCCGTGGCGGAGGCCCGTCGCGGCCCGCCAAGGGGAGCGAACCGGTGGTCACGGGGAAGAGGAAGCAGCTGAGGCGGTGGTGGCGGCGAGCGGGGGGGAAACGCCGCCGGAGGCCGCCCGGTACAAATGTAAACATTAAAAGCCTGGCGCCGTCACGTGACCCGGCGGAGGCCCCCTCCCCCCCTGAGGCGGCGGCAAAAGGAGAGGAAGAAGAGGAAGGCCGGAGGCGAGGGTGAAGAAGAGCGAGTGGGTGGGGTGAGGTCTGAGGAGGAGAGAAAAGACGCCCTCGCGCATGCGCGAGAGCGGCGGTTTCTCTCTGCGCGTGCGCCGGCCTGCGTTCTCGCGCGTTTCCCCCTCCTCTCCCCCCTCTCGCGGGAAGAGGAGGCCGCGGCTTCCCCCCTGAATATGCCGAACAACCATGCGAACAACGGTCCAATCCTCGCGCCCCCCGCCCCTTCTCGTCCTCGTTATCGCGAGACGCGACGAGAATACCGGCGGGCGGGAAGGGTTTTTTTCCCCTCTCTCGTGGGGTTGGAGAGGAGGGAGGGAAGGCGGTTGATGCTCCACCCCCTAATCCGCCGACGCTTCCACTTTTGACTGACGGCGGAAGTGGCCAATGGAGCGTTGAGAATGAAAGACTTAAGAGAGGGTTAGGGAAAAGAAGACTGCGCGTTGGCGTTGGTGATTGGTCGGTTGGAGGAGGAGGGATTTTTTTTAATATCAGTCAGTGTGAGGGAAGGTTTCTCTGAGAGAAACGAAAGAGAGTTCATAGCCGGGGCGGGAGATAATTTCTTTCCTTTTCCCTAAAAGTCAAATATGTCTTTTGGGAAAATTTTGGTTTGCGCTTCAAAAGTGGGAACCGGGCCAGCGTGTTGACTTGAGTCTTATTTTAGTTGTGAACAGCGGCCATGTTTTCTGGTTCTTGGACTGCAGCTCCCAGAAGCCTTCAGCGTGGGTTGTGCTGGCCAGGATTTCTGGGAGAGGAAGTCCAAGAACCTCTGGGGAAGATAGAGAACCACATAATAAATACAATACAACAATCCCAAAATACAATATAGCAATACAAAAAATAAATCAGTACAATAATAAACAGTACAAATCGCAATAAAAAATTCAAAAATATACATCAGCATCAAATATCTTTTAACATCACACACAATCCTCCCATCGAAAACCAGCCAAAGGTGGGCAGGCAAGGGACCAAGGTCCACATAGTTTGATGTTTGCAGATTGATACGAAGTAGGCAGCAGTCAGGGGGCCAAACGCATCTTTATTGCAGTGTAGTCAATCTAAACATGAGGTAATGGCGGAGGCACAGCTCCTTATATATGGTACAGTACATTTGAATTTCGCCCGAAGGCGCCCATTGGTTACTGTATCAGTGACGTCATTCTGACGTACTGCATACCTGGCGTGGCTCACCTGTGGCGGGAAGGTTTCCCGTGCTAATCACTGATTGGGTGATTGGAGCCACATGAGCTGAGCTCTTTCAGCTGCGCTATCGCTGGCAGCTGAACTCTGTGAGTGGCAGACGACTTACACAGTATCTATACAATAGGAGTATTCACAAGGGAGAGGAAAGGGAGGGGGAGCATGGAGGATTGCTAGATCCGATTCATTCACATTACACTTGGTTACATACACAACACATAGCGAGGAGGAAAAAGTCCGTGGCCAGCTAAACCCAAGAAAGGCACCAAATAGTCTCAGTCCACTCCCCCAGGTGCCCCCACTTCACCCGGCCGGCGAGACCAGGGGAAGGAGCTTGTGACGGCTCCTGCCTCCCACCCTCAGGCTCAGGGCCGGTGGAGTGAGCCCTGAGGTGAGGCAACGCGGCGGCGGCGGGGCTCCAGGCAGTGTCTCCCTTTTGAAGCCCTCCGGCAAGCAGGCTTGGCGGGGCTGAGGGGACACACCTGTCTCCCACCCTCTGGGCCGGTGGAAGGAAGTTGCATTCTGTTTTGCAACAGGATGAGCTAGATTTTAAGCTGTCATTTTGTCTGCTTAAACCAGGGGTGTGCAAACTACAGCCTGCGGGCCGGATGTGGCCCCTGACACTAATTCATCTGGCCTGTGCTGCGTCGCTACCAGAAGTGATAGTAAAATGTGTCTGGCTGCGTTTTCTGTTTCTGGGAGCGATGGGTGCAGCACAGCCCAGATGAATTGGAGATGGGGCCAGATCCGGCCCATGGGCCATAGTTTGGGCACCCCATTTTAGATGTTTATAAGGCCAATACTTGGGGGCTTTGGGCCCCTGACTTACAAAGTGTTACCTGAAAATCGCTATCCCCTTTTCTTTGTCACAGGAAGACCTGCTAGGGAGATGCGTTTTTGAATTTAAAAGGTTCTTCCACTGGTGGAGTTCCCCAAGAACCACAGATACTTTGAATTTAGGCAAAATTTAAAATGGTTTATTGAATATGCATTTAATCAAAAGTGAGTGGCCTGCTGCTGGTCAAAGACAGTTTGCAACCTTTTGCCTGCTACAAAAATCTAAACGTGAGCTTCTCTAACTACATTTTGAAAGAGTGAGCTAGAGAGCTGAAGAAGTTCCGACATCGCAATGTCCTTTTGTACAGTTCTACAAAGACTAATTCTATCATCTATATAAAGTTACAATAAAGCTTTTTATGAAGAAAACAATCTAGCAGCAGGCTGTTATTTCATAGGTAAATAAGTCAATTTTGAGTTACAATAGTAAGTTTTTATGTAAATGGTGGTATTTGGTAAAAAGATTACAAAGTCAAGGAAAAGATTGCAAATTTAAGGAAAAGATAGAGGGAGGAGGTTGGGGGGTTAAGTGGAGACAAGTCAATACATTAACCAATAGCAGAGTGAAGTTGTTGTGGTTTGAAGACAGGAACCAGTCAGGACCGCTGCACGTCTGAAGTGAGAGGTTCGACTTACCACCTACCCTGGATTCTCACAGCTGTCCGGGGGGGGGGGGGAATAAACAGCTGTAGCGGCAGAGCGGACTGCCAAAGATGCTGCTCCAGACCCCCATCAACTTCCAGGAGGGACTTTGCTGCTGACCAACAGTGTGGAAGACTGTGACTATTTTGGTTTTTTTTTGTTTTTTTCTGTTGTCTATTGTTATTTTACTGTAATTTGTTGCACTAATTTGTAAGCCACCCTGAGTCGACATGGCGAGTGGACGGCTATCAATGTGAATTATAAATAAATAAATATCTTTTGAATGCCTTCAGGTTTCCTCTCTTTGGGAGGCACCTGTTGTCTTTGTGCTATTACTTTTTGACATTTAGCAATAGCAATTGCACATATACAGCCCCACAGCACTTAGTGTCCTCTGGACGGCTCACAAGTTAATTAGCATCTTGACCCCAACATGCTGGGTGCTCGTTTTACCAACCTCAGAAAGATAGAAGGCTGAGTCAACCTGGATCTGCATCAGGATTGAACTCACATTCACACCAATGATCAACCCCCTTTTCCATACTCCAGGAGTTTCATCTATGTGGGCTGTGGTGGCTCCGTGGTTAAGAAGCTCACCTTATTAGCTGGAAGGCTGGCAAGTCAACAGTTCGAGACCTGAAGACTGCATGGCGTATTAAGTGCCCATCTCTGTCTCAGCTCTTGGGGACACGAATGAAACCTCATTTGGGCGTTCCCTGAGCAGAGTTTCTTCTGCAAAAATCCTTTTAACCAAGAATAATTTCTGACAAGAGCTGGTCATTAGATGACACTATTTACAATGCAATATTGATAAGGAAAAGAGTTTTAATGAATGTTGTTTCTACCAGAGCCATTTCATGAGTGCACGTGAAGATCGGTGGAGGTATCTCCATCCTATTCCCTACTTGTATGACAGGCATGTGCAATGTAATACAGGGCTTGCTGTTTTCTGCAGTTTCAGGCATCCATGGAAGTTGTTGGAAAGTATCCCCTTTGGATATAGGAGATGACCTATATTATATATTTATGGGCGTTTTCAGTGATTTCCCCCCCCCAGGTCATGGATCTGAATAAGTGAGGCCTATAGTATGTAGTGGAACAGATCGATTTGGGTAGTTTTAGAAATAACAGCAGTTAAAAAAGAAAGATAAATCATCAGGAAATGAAATGTTGAGAAAGTATCTTTATAGGAACATGAATATACTAAATTAAAACTATAGGTTGCATGCTATTTGAGTGTGTGGGGGTCTCACTTTTGAATTTGGGAGATGGTGGACTGCAGTGGCTTAGTAGATAAGATGCTGAACTTGATGACTGGATGGTCGGCAGATCAGCAGTTTGAGGCCCAAGTGCTGCATGACAGAGTGAGCTTCGGTCTCTGTCTCAGCTCTTGCCAACCTAGCAGTTCAAAAGCAAGAGATTGCAAATAGATAAATAGGTACCATTTCGGTGGGAAGATAAATGGAAATGTCTGCAGATGCAGACAGTGCTGGCTCTTTGGCTATAAACAGGGATGAGCACTGAACCCTAGAATTGGATATGACAGGCTTTCGAGCAAGGGCGACCTTTACCTAGACACAAATACACGCAGTACCTAGTGTGGTAGAGTGGTTAGAGTGATGAACTAGGACGGTGAAGGCGAGCCTATGGCATGCATGCCAGAGGTGGCACTCGGAGCCCTCTCTGTGGACATCCTGCCCCTCTGCCCAGCAGCCCAATGGGAGCGCTTCCTCCCTCCCCCAGCACAGAGTTAACCCCACCCCTCTGCTCAGCAGCCCAATCAGAGCACTTCCTCCCTCTCCCCCAGCACAGTGTTCGCTCTGCCCAGCAGCCCAATGGGAACATTTCCTTCCTCTCCTGTTGCTGTGTTGGCACTTCACAATAAATAAATGGGTTTTGAGTTGCAGTTTGGGCACTCGGTCTCTAGAAGGTTCACCATCACTGATCTAGGACTTTTGAGACCAGGGTTTGAATCCCTGCTTGGCTGCAGAAATTCAGTGGAGGTGGGGAACTTCTAAAACCATTCCTTAATTATCTCATAATTTACCTTACATCTGTTTTAGGGGCACCATAAGTCAGTTGCAACTTGAAAGCACATAGCTAACACCCTAGCTTTAAGCACAAGCTGCCCTTGAAACTAATCAATGTAAAATGAGGTGGAAATTGAATTAAAATAATATATTGCTGTGAGAATTACTTCAGTTGTCTTGATGATTTTCTAGAATGAATGTTCAAGCTTCTAGCAATATATGTTAAAGGAAAATGTAGGAGTAGAACATAATTAGGATAGTTTTGGGGTACACAGAAAGAGCCTCCTTGAAGATTGTGGTAATTTTGAACCACAATTGGGCATACCCTGGTCACGGCTAATCTTTCTCACACTAGGTCAGGCCAAAGGAACTGCAGAATGAACTCACCAAAAGGTGCCTTCATTTTGGCAGTTTCACGTCTGGGCTAGACATGGAAGGACGAGGAGGAGGAGATTTTTCACTTTAGTTTTAAGGCTTTGGTTTGTGTTTATGCTGTGCAAGCCCTGGCGCTGCTACTTGCCTTCCAGTAGGAATGAAAGGTGTATATGTGTGTTAGTCTTTGAAAGGTGTGTATGTGTGTTGGTCTTTGAAAATTAACACACACACACCCTGCCCAGATCTGTAGGGCTGAAAAGTAAGGGTAAGATTCCTTGTTCAGCAGATTCTATCCAAATTGTGCTACTCTTTTTACATATCCATGATGGAGGACTATAAGGATTTATAAAGATCATCAAGTGTAGGAGAAATTGAAATGGACAGATTGATCCAATTGTGACTGGAACTTTGAGTTATTAAAAACATAATAATTTTACACCATGAGGTCAATTCTGACTTTTTGATTTTTCCAGGTACAGTAATACCTTGGATAACGAATGCATCAGATAACGCTAAAATCAGATAACGATGCAAATAGTGGGAAAAAATTGCATCATATAACATTGTTTTAGTGTTATCCGATGCATCCGTGTTTGGCCCTCTGGGAAGGGAACCGGTCAAGCGCCTGGTGCTCCCCTTCCCGGCGGGTGAAAGGCAGCTGGTATGTGGCCGGTTCCCTTCCGGGAGGGCCAGCGGGTTTCTCTGCACTCACCTGCCGGCCCTCCGGGAAGGGGAAGCGGCCAGACTCACTATTTTTTTTAGCGTTATCCAATTCTTGCATCGAATAACACTAAAAATTGGATCAAGCTAAGACTTGTGGAACCAAGCTATAGCATTATCCGAGGTATTAATGTACTCAGATAAGGTTTTATCCATTCCTTCGTCAGAGGAATGCCCTGGACTGTGTAGCTTGCTTGCGGTTGTACTGGCTGGGCCTTCTCTAACAATGCACACCTATGGGTTGTCCAGTTCGCTGAACTACACAGCCAGCACATTCAACCAAATTAGTGCTGAAAGATGTCAGGCATTGACAAATATTCCTTGGCGGGAACTGCCATAACTCCTGGATTCCTCAGGAAAGGTTTATTTGAGTTCATGCTTGAAGAATGTACAAGGTTTCCCAAAATCTTTTCTGTTTTACGACAAAAGGACCCGAAACCTGGAAGAAAAGAAGGGAGCATGGAAGCAAGCAAGAAGGTGGTTTTTTCCCCCTTGTCCCTTATCAGTGGGACATGAGACCAAAGGAAATGGAGCAGATGATTCCACATAGGTACTATAGAGGCAGAATGGCATGTCCCCATATCCAGATGGACCCACACTTAACCAACTGCTCTTCCAAGCAAATGAAAGAAATACAGTATGGGACTCTCTGTTCCCTGTGGCAATCCTATGCAGACCATTCACTAAATTACTTCAACATCACCACAAGATGGCTCTCCAATACTTGTCTTTTAAACCCTGTAACACCTTAGAAAGTTTACTAAAGTGGAATACAAGGGGTTCTTTTTCTTTATCACCATCCTGAAGGGTTGCACAGGGACATGAAAGGAGCCTCATTCGGGTGTCCGCTGAGCAGAGGTTTCTCCAGCAAAAATCCTTTCAACCCAGAGTAATCTCTGACACGAAATTAATACAGTATTAGCATGCTAGTAAATTCCCACATCCTTTGACTGTATCTTAAAATAGCAATGATAATTTAAAAGTAACTGGGAAAGCTTGGCAAAACTTATTAGACCTACCAGCGTTCAGATTGCAGAACACTGGTTGAGAGAAAAGTACAGTACTGTAATTGAATTAGTTCATTAACATTCCCACCATACCTGTCAACCTTCCCGGATTTGCCGGGATTTCCCGATTTTCGGCGCCAATTTGCACCATTTCCCGCCCACAGCTGCCAAAACCCTGGAATTGGCAGTGGGGGGGAAAGAGGTACTGCACATCCCTTCTGCGCAGATCACCTTCTATGCATGAGTAGAAGGCTTTTACGCTTGCGTAGAACCCTTCTACGCTTGTGTAAAAAGGCGATCTGCGCAGAAGGGGATCGTAGAATCCTTCTACGCATGCATCTACGCAAGCGTAGAAGGGTTCTATGCAAGCGTAAAAGCCTTCTACGCATGCGTAGAAGGCGATCTGCGCAGAACCGTTGCAGGTCCTGAATTTTCCGGAGCTGCGGTTGACAGGTATGATTCCCACCCAACAAATAATGCCACTAAGATCATGCTGATTTAAATGACGAGAACTGTTTTCCAAGTTATGGTACAGTTTCTGGTTAGATAAGTTGGACATGAGCACTCCAACACTGGACGCCTTCAAGAGATAAATGGGCAACCCTCTGTAAGATCTGTTTTGATTCGGATTCCTGCATTGAGCAAGGGGTTGGACCCAATGGCATAAAAGGCCCCTTCCAACTCAGTTATTCTATGACTGTATGATGGCAACATTAGGTTTAAAAAAAAAAGCCTTAAAGAAACCAGAAATGATCCCACCTTAACCATTAACTTTGCCACTTAAAAATAGCTGACACTGATTTGTGGATTTGTCTATGTCCATACATATTATCATGCATAAAATAGAAAGTCCCCTTTCTCAGAGACTTTTAGGATGAAGAAAAAAGCCTGCCTTGTAGAATTGAACAAGAAAGGAGCTGCACCACTTTCTGATTTAAGTTGGAAATTGGGAGAGGATTTAATGGTACTAGCTAGTGTGAAAAGAGACACATCAACAGGATTTTCTTGCCTGTCAGTCCAATTTCATAAGTTGGTTTCATTTCCAACAGATGTCCCTAGCTATATCCTTGGGAAGCTTTTGCATTATTTTCCCCTACTCTTGGACTTCTTTATGAATCTACCTGCTTTTTCAGAAGTGCATAAGAGGTTCACAAATTCTAAACTTGGTTTGATGGTTTCATTCAAGGAGAGTTGCAATTCTTTTAGAAGGTAGGCGGTCCCTATCCTGACTGGTTGCAATAGGTGGTGGTGTTGTTGATGTGGCTGATTTGAGCATCGTCCCCATTGTTTTGAGATTTTAGCGGGCTCTCGGCATCGGGAGGTCCGACCACTACTGTTGCAGGGTCTGATGGTGCACAGGGGACTGAGATCTGTGTTTTTGATGCTGCTTTAGCCATTTTAAATATGATGACATAACTTTCTGGGCTCATTCCGAAGTTGGCCATATTAGAGCAATGCACTACTCCAGGTGCATTGCCCAAGTACCCAATCCTACTTACCTGACTAGTGGTTCCAGAATGGACAACTCCTCATTCTAGACCACTAGCCGAAACCTTTGTGGGATGGCTGAACCTACTGGGGGAATACCCCCTACCACCATAGCTGTCAGACGGCCAGAGTCACCGCTGATGTGTGAGGTGAGGTTGCAGTGTTTTTTTCTTTCTCTTTCCATAAAAGTCATTTCAAGTCATTGCTACTTTCTGCCAATTTTCACTCTTCCCTCATCTGCATCTGGCTTAGCTTTCTGTATGATACGTTCCACATATGCATTAAACAAATAAGGGAATAAAATGCACCCTAGTCAGACAGCTTTGTCTATAGGAAACCATTCTCTCTTTCCATATTTTATCCTAATGGTAGCCTCTTATCCACAATTCAGGTTACATATTGTAACAATCATTGTCTTGATGCAGTAGGTGTATTTCGTTAATGTGGCCATAGACTTTTGAAAAGGTCATTATTATTTTTAAAGAATTCATTACAATTCTTAGGTCATGGTGTGTACAGAAAGACTTGAGGATGAAAATAATTTGAGTGCAGGGGGAAATAGCAGATATTCTCATCACTGGTTTGAGAGCAACAGCTTCTTCAAAGGCATTTCTTTTCTTGCTTTGGATAGTATCTTCGTAAAACTTGGCGAGAAGACTAGTATCTTGATCATGCAGATTGTATTGTTTGAAGATAAGCCTATAATGAATATTTTCATCTCTCCACCTTGTTGCTGAAAAGTGTCTTGACACTTTTAAACCACACATTGGTAGAATTGCTAATTGTGATGTGATTTTCATTTCTGCATAAGAGCCAAAAGACCGAAACCATTGTTTGGCAGGAGTGCATTAGCAACCCCACCTCTTCCATATTTTGTCTGAATACCTAGTTTTTTTTAAAAAAAGAATTTAAAATGTTGTAGTTTGACTGGTAATGGTTTTTGTGCAAATCCCAATGTTTCTTAGGTGAAATGTAACCTGATATTTTCTCAAAATGCATTCTCGTGTAAAAAACAACATGTTTGTACTTTTAAAATTGTGACTGTGGTGGTTTAGTGGCTAAGACGTTGAACTTGATGACTTGGAAGGTTGGCAGGCTAGCAGTTTGAAACCCGAGTGCTACATGACGGAGCGAGCTCCCGTCTCTGTTCCAGCTCTTGCCAACCTAGCAGTTTAAAAGCAAGAAATTGCAAGTAGATAAATAGGTACCACTTTGGTGGGAAAGTAAACAGTGTTCTGTGCACTCCAGTGTCTAGTCATGCCTGCCACATGACCATGGAAACATCGGCAGACGCAGACAGTGCTGGTTCTTTGGCTATAAACAGAGATGACCACCGAACCCTAGAGTCAATTATGACTGGCTTTTGAACAAAGGCTACCTTTACCTTTAACATTACCTTACTTTAAAAAAAAAATTTTTTTTTAAAGGCCAAAGATGTAAAAGAAGGCATAGCACCAGCAGGGATAGAAGTTGAAATTGTTCACCCTCAGCAGTGAGAATAAAATCAGTGAAGATTTACAACCCTAGTAGAGAGTGTGGATCAGTTTCAGAGAAGCATTCTGATGAGCACATGGATAAGGAGCATCTATTGGAAAGCACTCATGTTTTTTCCAATTATTTACAGATATTATTGCTACTTTTATGGGCTGGAAGAATTTTTTGTGATGCACCAGTGAACTGTAGCAGTAAGGCGTATGGTCATGAATATCTTGTAAACCATGCTAAAGAGTATATTTGTCATAAAAATCAGTGTATTCCAGTAAATGGTGATTTTGGCTTCGGAAACTGAGGCTGCAACAGCAATAAGAAGACAGATAATTGAGTATTACATCATCTGCAGCAAATGTAATAAAATAAACTACAAGAGGAGACGTGTCTGGAATAATCCCATTAAACATCATATCTGAGATTCAAAAGAATAACAGCTTGTCTCTGTTGGTAAAAGTATACTAATAAAGAGGGCAATAACTTTAATGGTGTTATGGTAGACATCTGTCTTTATTGCCCAATTAGAAATGTGTGAAAGGAAAGCAGCCTAAATTTATTTTTACAGTCTAAGCTTGTGTTATTTCCCCCCAATAATAGTTTTGGTTTCCCCACCCCTTCCAGTGTAGATTTTCAAAATATTTTTATTCATTAGCTTGTTTTGAAATGCTGTTTTGCCAAGACAACCTAGCATAGACAACTGTGCTGGGGGGAGGGAGGAAGCACTCCCATTGGGCTGCTGGGCAGAGGGGTAGGGCAAAGTCTGTGCTGGGGTGACTGCACGGATGCCCACATAGAGGGCTCCGAGTGCCACCTCTGGCACACATGCCATAGGTTCGTCACCACTACTATAGGGACTGCCGTGGCTTAGTGGTTAAGATGCTGAACTTGACGACTGGAAGGTCGGCAGGTCAGCAGTTCGAGACTTGAGTGCTGCATGATGGAGTGAACTTCTGTCTCTGTCCCAGCTCCTGCCAAACTAGCAGTTCGAAAGCAAGAAATTGCAAATAGATAAAAGGGTCTGCAGTGGCTCAGTGGTTAAGAAGCTCACCTTGTTAGCTGGAAGGCCAGCAAGTTGGCAGCTCGAAACCCAGGTACTGCATGACTGATTGAGCGCCCATCTCTTCCCCCGCTCTTGGGGACATAAAAGGAGCCTCATTTGGGCATTCCCTAAGCAGAGTTTCTTCTGCAAAAATCCTGTCAACCCAGAATAATTTCTGACATATTATTATTATTATTATTATTATTATTATTATTATTATTATTATTATTATTATTATTATTATTATTATTATTATTATTATTATTATTATCATCATCATCATCATCATCATCATCATCATCATCATCATCATCATCATCATCATCATCATCATCACAACAACAACAACAACAATAATAATAATAGGTACCATTTTGGTGGGAAGGTAAACAGCATTCCATTCACTCTGGTGTCTAGTCATGTCTGCCACATGTCCACGGAAACGTCTGCAATGCCTGCCACATGACCATGGAAACGTCCGCAGACACAGGCAGTGCTGGAAATTTGGCTATAAACAGAGACGAGCACTGATCCCTAGAGCCTGATACAACTGACTTTTAAGCAAGGGCAATCATTACCTTTCCCATCTCAGCCAGCTTTAGATTTCCGCAGATAGTTGCACTAGCTTTGCTGACTTTCATTCAGCTTTTTTACAGATGGTGAAAATTAAGAGGCAGAAAAAGGGGCTTATGGTCTGTTGTATTCTCTGCCCAGTCTGTATCAGCGTACTAAAAAAGCTTTTTTAAAAAATTAGTTGGCAGTCTTAAGAGCTGGGACAGTGACAGCCGCTCAATCCATCATGCTGAAACTGGGTCTCGAACTGCCGACTTGCCTGCCTTCCAACTAACAAGGTGAGCTTCTTAACCACTGAGCCGCCACATCATATTAAAATGATTCTTGTACATTGATGGGTACCTGTGCTGGCTATGACTGACCAGGATTTTGAGATCGTAGTATGAAAAACTTGACCCAGTGAGAAGTGGTGATGAAAAAAGCAAATTCAATGGTAAGGAGCATCAGTTAAGGGATGGGAGATAAAGTTGCTTGACTTGTTCTACCGGTTATACATTTTATTTGGCATAAGCTTCAGTCTGTGAAGGTTTAGGCAAACTCACACTTGCTAGTCTTTAATAGAGTAAAGCTAATTTTAAAAAAGTGCTAGCTGGAGGAACTTAGCGTTAAGTACAAAAGTCTTCTACTTGGTGCTCTCAGAGATTGGCAGTCCCAGTGTAACTGCTTCAGTGGTTAAACTCTCCTGGCAGAAAAGTCAAAGGAGAGATGGAGAAGGAATGAATTGGGAAGAGGAGGTTGCCGTATTTGCTGGCGTATAAGACCCACTTTACCCCCTTAAAATGGAGTGCATCCTATGTGCCGGTAAATATGGTATTCACTGTCTATAGTGGCCTCTGGTGGGCAATTTGAGTAATAACAGGTTGCGTCTTATACTTCGAATCTATACCTATAAATCTAAGTGTTAACCGTTGGAATGTGACAAAGGCTCCTGCACCCATCCACACTATCCTATACTGAGCCTCCTGCACTTGCCCGAACCCGATCCGGAGGTCACTAAATGTTTGAGAAACGTGCCAGTGGGGCAAGAGCCCCACAAACGCGAACAAAGGGAAACAACTTCAATTCCCAAAGCTCTCTGCGCCACGCCGCACCACAGCCAATCAGGCTGAGAGACACAAGCAAAAAGAACGTTGGGAAACACGGCGCGGCCAATCGAAATCGAGCCGCAGGAAAAAGCTGCCGCACGAAAGCAAACCACAAACGCAAAACTACAAGTCCTAGCGTCATGCGCGCCATGAGCGCGCAGAATGCTGAGAAAGCTGGTGTGCGAAAAATAAACTTACAAAATGCAACCTGAGCGCAAGTTCCCAGCAGGCAGACTCAGCGCCTCACAGCCATGCAAAACAAAAAGCCACAAAACTCCACCGCAAGACACCTGATGGCCTTTATTTCCCGGAGCACCTCTCCTCCACGCTACCCCACCGAAGACACGACGAGACCACCACCACCAGCCTCAAGGAAAGTTGAGCCGGGATGGACCACCCCCCCCCCCCAAAAAAAAAAAAATAGGCAGCAGTTCGTCAGGGGAAGCACCCTGCCTGGCGTATGCCTGGCTGATGCCTTTGTACTTCCAAATACAAAAGCAGCAGCCAGCAATCTGCAAGGAAGAGCCCCACCCCCTTACGGATCTCTGCCTGCCCACCTCCGGTTAGGTAAGCCAGGAGAAAAAGGAGACAGAGAAGAGAGAACCATCATTAGGCAGAGAAAGCTCTTCTCTGTCTCCTCCTTCTCCCCCGACCTACCTAACGAACCTTCCCGAGAGAAGAATGGGCTGACTGCCTCCTCCCTCCTTTCCTCTATTGCTGCATCTAAACTAAAATTCAAAGCAGCAATGGAGAAAAGAGGAACCACCAAAATAAAACAAAAATAAATCAATAATTAAAAAACCCATTAATAAACAACAAATAAACCACAAAATACACAAACAAAAACATCCACAATAACGCAAAACCACATACAAAACACCTAACTATAACACGAAACCCCCCACAAATTACACAAACAACAACTAATTACACAAATAAACAATGAATAAGAAAAATTAAACAAAACCAGACATAACCAAACCAATTAAACAAACCTAAAACTCAACCAAAACAAAAAAGAACAAACAGAAACACCTCCCAGCCCATCACCACAAAAAGCAAAACAAAGAAAAACCCCAGAATAAAGAAAACCAGACAACTCACCAACACGTCCTCCCTCCATGACGACTGGAACAGAAATGAAGAAACAAAGAGACTACTTACCGGAAGAAGCCCCACCCAGAGGCCAGGAGAGAAAAAACAATGAAACTAAAACAGAACCACTAGCAGCCCCACCTGCAGGGCAGAATAGTAAAAACAACTCAAAAACACACAACAGCCCCACCTAGAGACCACAAGAGTAAAAAAAACCTCAAAAACATAACAATAAATCAAAGGTTTACACAAATCACAAACATATGTCAAAAAAATAAAATAAAAAGATTTATAACATCCTGTGTTGAGTTTTAACCATATTACCTATGGTACAACTATTTTAAAAAACCCCACAAACTAAAACATTATTTGGTTAAATAAAAAAATCTGAAAAAATTATATCATCCTTTGTTCTTTTTTTAATCCACAAAAAAAACCCAAAAAGCTGATCACAGTTTATAACAGCCTGGCATTGCCGGGCAAACTATGCTAATGTAATTATATGCTGGCAAATACAGTAGTTATCAGACTTCCTTGAGCAAAGTGACAGAACCAAAGCTAAGTCAAGGCAAAGCTCGTTTTAAGTTCTTTCTAACAGCTCTTGGCTGGGGGGATTTGGTTTCAGCACAGTTTATTTGACCAAGGGGTAAGCTCAGCTGGTCGTTGGCTATTTTGTCCTGTACAGATTGTCCTCTAAAGAGACACAAAAATTTCACTTAAAAAATTAATTGTCACTCTCAAGATATGATAATGACCAGGTACTTAGAGGACCTTAAAACAGAATCTAATAGGTCCCGGGCTCTTGATATACATTAGTGGCATTGCCTACGAAGGTCTTCCAGAAACAGAAATGGAAAACCATAAATACCAGTTGGTAAGATAAAAGTTTCCCTTGCTCAAAAGTCAGTCGTATCTCACTCAAGGGGGTGCAACTCATCTTTATTTACAGCCAAAGAGCTAGCACTGATTGTGTCTGTAGATGTTTCCATGGTCATGTGGCAGGCAGGACTAGTTGATGGTGCACACAGAATGCTGTTACCTTTCCAGCAAGGTGGTATCTATTTATCTACTTGCAAGTTCTTGTTTTCAAACTGCTAGGTTGGCAGAAACAGACAACGGGAGCTCACTCCACTGTGCAGTACTTGGGTTCCGAACTGCTGAACTGCCGAACATCCAGTTGTCAAGCTCGGTATCTTAACCACTAAGCAACAAAAGAGCTAGTTTGTTGCTTTTACTGCTTTCTTACAAGGTCTTTGGGAGCAGCTCCTTGTCCATCTCGGGAAATAGTACATTGAACTAGCTAGGGCAGTGATGGTGAATTTTGGCATTCCAGGTGTTCTTGAACTTCAATTCCCAGAAGCCCTGTTCAGCAGGAGTGCTGACTTGGGCTTCTGGCAATTGAAATAAAAGAACACCTGGAGTGCCAAGGTTTGCCATCACAAAGTTAGGGCTTGTGTTTGCTCCCTAAAAGCTCTTCAAATTTTCCTGGTAAGGGTTACTTTGCTGCAATCTTTACCTATAAGAAGGGGGTAGGGTGGTGAGTGTCCGGCATTAGTGCCTCCACCTGGCCCAACAATCCTGTATTGAGCCAGCCACACTTACCTTTCGATGTAACTCACAACCCCACAATGGTCCGGAAACAGAGTATGGGGTGTTCGCCCCACAAATGTGGACCCCCCTACAAGGCCCAGCGTCCTCTGCGCCACGCCAACCCTCAGCCAATCAGGGTGTGAGTGCGGAGGAGGCGGGGCACCCGGCATGCAGGTTAAAAACCCCCACTGAGGCAGGGAAGCCATTAGCCATCCACGCTGCCCCGGTGACGAAGGCTGGCGCCGGCCTCGCCATAGCTTCAGCGGGGTTCCGGGGAGGAGAGGGAGCCCATCTTCTCCCCAGTACCCCGGTGATGAAAGCTGGCACCGGCCTCGCTGCGGCTTCGGCAGGATGGCGGGAAGAAGAGGGGGAGCCCTTCTTATCCCTGCACATCTACTGCTTCCCTCAGGGAGGCAAAGGCCGAGAACGGCAATCCATTCTCTGCCTTCGCCTCCCGGAGGGAAGTGAGCACCTTCCATGGGGGCCAGGGGCCAAAGGCACTCCTGCCTTCATCCCCCACCCACCGAGGGAAGTGAGCCACTTCCCCGGGAAGCAAAGGCCGAGAACGGTGCTCCATTCTCTGCCTTCGCCTCCCGGAGTGAAGCGAGCCCCTTCCACATTTGGCACTTGCCTGTTGGAGAAGGGGCTTGCTTTCTCCAAGCTTTGACAGACAAGGGCTGAATGCAGAGCACCACTCCCCCCCCCTCACTCACACTCACACTCACACTCACACTCACACTCACACACACACACACACACACACACACACACACACACACACACACACACACACACACACACACACACACACACACCGGACACCCCTGCCTTGCTGGGCAGTTATTATCTGTGTGTTGGTGGTTGGGGTGGTATTGGGGAGGTGTGTGCGCAACCCCCCCCCCCAAAAAAAAAACTACCCCAACCACCAACACACAAATAATAATGCCCGGCAAGGCCGGGCAAAAAATGCTAGTGGTGCTATAAGAAGATTGCGCCCCCAGGTGGTCTTCCAGAAGTTGACTGGGACTCCACCAAAGTGATATCATCTGACAGACGACGTGGACTTGATCCATGAAAACTAACATTAAAATATAGTAGTCTTTAAGGTGCCACAATGTTTGGGTGAGCGGAGCCAAGCAGGTGCTGACCCTCTCAAGTGCTGGGTAGTGCTCCTGGGGTTCTAGCGGTGATTCCCACAGGGCATTTTTGGTGGGCAGAAGTTGAATTCTGGACAGGACTCCCGTGAAGCAGCCCAGATGCAGTTAACGTCATGTAGCAGGCACGTGGCATGACCAAGATCCACTCAGTAGAGTGGAAGTGGAAACGGCTGCGTGCATGCCACCCTGGTAAGCCAGCACACCAATGGCTAGCAGGTGCAGCGGTGAGCGAGGGCCTGGGTTTTGCCCATCCGGTACAGAGAAGGGAAGGCCATCTTCCCTTGCCCTGGAATCAGGTTACACACTGCCTGCCCCCTCCATTGGTCACTCAATTCAATAATTCAATAAACATGGCCCATGCCTTTAATCACATCTGTCTGTGTCTGGTCTCCTTATTTCGCACTGGGGGCGGAAAAAGTAGTTAGTCTTTAAGGTGCCACAATGTCTTTGCCTTGTCTTTTATGCTTTATTTATTATCTCATCCATCCGCTTGTAGTCTTCTTGCTAACACCTACCTTGTGTTTCCATTCGAATAATAAAAGGTCATCAGTGACTCTTCAGAAATGTTTATATGCAGCATAAAAGCGCTGTAATTAGTTAATTTCAAGCTTAATTTGTTTCATCTAGGAAGGTGTGAATAAACAGGTGGAGCACAAAAACAATGAAACCTCATTTCACACTTGGGTTGTTGGGAGAGGCCACCTGTCCCACATTGGCAGAAGTCCCACTGTTCACTGAATAACAAAGTGGAGGGAGGGGGCACTTCAATTTGCCAATTTCCCCCTCAATCTCTTTGATACATGTCTTATTTGCCACCTTTGCAATTGACATTTCAAAATTTGAGTAATGGTTATGATCTGGCTGAAGTTGAGCACTGTACTGTCAATTCCTGAACACGTTGTTTCAGATGTAAATCTTAGGACTACACCATAAGCAGAAGTGTTGTTGCCATCATGTGTCATCAAGTTGGAACCATGTTACTAATAGTACTTTTAAGTTAAGTGAGATACAGTGGTACCTCGGATAAAGTCCGATTCGGAAAAAGTCCTATTCGGATAAAGTCATGATTTTCATGCACACGTGATGCATTGCATAAAGTCCCTAACCGCTAAAAAAAATGGACGTTATCCAAGGCATTTGGTATAGGAACCTTGGATAACTTCCATTTTTTGGACGTTATCTGATGCATCGGCCATTTGATTTGGATAAAGTCCAAAATCGGATAAAGTCCAAACTTGTGGAATGGAGTTTGGACGTTATCCGAGGTTCTACTGTATATAGAATCATAGAGTAACTGAGTTGGAAGTGGCCCTTCAGGTTAGTGACAGCCAACCTTGGCACTCCAGGTGTTCTTGGACTTCAATTCTCAGAAGCCCAAGTCAACACACCTGTTGATCAGGGCTTCTGGGCATTGAAGTTGAAGAACATCTGGAGTGCCAAGGTTGGCCATCACTGTTCTAGGCCATTGAGTCCAACTCCCTGCTCAATGCAGGTATCTGAATCAAAGCAGATCTGGCAGAAGGTTGTCTAATTATCTCTTGAAGGCTTCCAGTGTTGGAGCGCTCATCACCTCTCGTGGAACATAATAAAAAGGAGAGACATAATAAAAAGGAGAGTCTGCATAGTCAAAGCAATAGTATTCCCAGTAGTAATGTATGGTTGTGAGAGCTGGACCATAAGGAAGGCTGAGTGTAGAAGAATAGATGCCTTTGAAATGTGTTGCTAGAGGAGAATTTGGAGAGTACCCTGGACAGCAAGAAGAGCAAATAAGTTGATCCTGAAGGGAATCAACCCTGACTGCTTCTTGAAAAGCCAAATATTGAAGATGAAGCTAAAGTACTGTGGACACCAAATTAGAAGAGAGGATTAACTCGAGAAAGCCTTGATGCTTGAAGGCAAAAGGAGAAGGGGGCAGCAGAGGATGAGATGGCTAGATGGCATTGTTGACGCAATGGGCGTAGAGCTGAGCGGGCTGTGGAGGATGGCGGAGGATAGGAGTGCCTGGCGTGCAGTGGTCCATGGGGTCGCTAAGGGTCGGGCTCGCCTGTGCGACTGAACAACAAAAACATATAGGGGAAGCCATTTCCCCCAAATCTTCCATTGGTAAAAATCTCTTTTCAGATAGAAAATTAGCACAACAGTGAGCAGTTTGGCTACACCCTTTTCATCTTATATAGTAGGGTTTCTTAAAATAACTTTTTTCATTCTATGGATTTTTTCCCCAAGGGGTACATTCAAAACTGCCATCTCTCACAAGCAAAATTGACACAGAACGCTGTTTTCTTTATGTCGTGAACATTTGTACAGGTAGAACTGCTGGTTAGATAACATAGTGTGGAGGCAGAAGGAGATCTCTTCTTTTGGTTACGTCAGGTTTTTGTACATTAATTATTAGAACAATCACATGCTAAAGATATGAGTTTCTGTGCCAGAAACCTCAACTGGATGCTAGCGTGCTATGCATTTCTCCATTCCTCTTAAGCACTTAAGAACCTTTAAAGTTATGCTTGTTCTAAAACAAGGCTATAAAACTGAAATTTCAATTTCAAGATTGTCACATCTGAATCTTTATCCTGTTATGTCTGTGACTATCCTACCCCAGCTGAGTGTCTTTCAGGTTTGGCTGATAACAGTTGCTCATGAAACACATGGGGGCACTGTGCCACTTTAAGTAAACCTTTGGCGTTTCCTTCACGACCACAATAACAAAGGCGCATAATGAGACACACCAACATGCTGTCTTTCCGTTCTCTGCCAACATCTCTCTCCTGTTATGTTACTTTGTTTCCTACATGATCTGTTGTTTCCATTTAAGCAGAACACACGCATACCACGTTTCCCGAAGCAACACAATCCCCCATGTGCTCTGGTAGCCACTTGCAATTAGCATGGAATTGAATCGAGTCTTACGTTGCCATTTCATTTCATTTTTCATTCCATATTTAATTTCTATACCGTTTTACTCGACCCAGCGGGTGACTCAAAGCGGGGTACACAATCACAATAATACAGTAACACAAGTAAATATAACTCAATACAGTCAATAATACAATAATAATACAATAATATTGTCGAGTTACAAAATTAAAAATCAAGAAAAAATACAATATTAAATACGAGAAACATCAATGAACTCACAAGTCCATAATGGGGCCAAGGGAAGAAACCAGTCTGGCTGAGGAAAAGAAATGTCCCTTCCGTGGGCTACCTGTGGATTCAAGCCTCACGGCGAAGAAGAGGCTCAGCTGGGCTCTTTTCCCCTCCCCTGACCGGCTGGGCCAGAGGATAGGGCCGAAGATGGTGCGGGCAGCTCCGGAGCGCTGGCGGTGGCTTTTTCAAGCCCCGCCATGGAGACGAGGTTCAGCTGGGCTCCTCTCGCCTCCCCTGACCGCACAGAAGCTGTATTTATGGCAGAGAGGAAAGCTCTGAACATAGTTCAGCATGGTGTCCTGAGATGGACAAATTAATGGCTCACCTTTATTTATTATTGTATATTTTATTTATATTTTTAATAATACAAAATATAGAAGACAAGAGAGTAAAATAAACAACAAACAAGAAAAGGAACTACAACGTTATACAATAATACTATGTGCACCCTTCACCCAGCAGGACAGTATACAGTGGAACCTCGGTTAACGTAATGTTCTCCGGGACGTTTCTTACAGCAAAAATTACTTTAACCAAATTTCCCATAGGAATGCATTGAATGTAATTTCCCATGGGAATGCACTGAAAACCAAAATGCTGTACTTTAACCAAAATGCTGCTTCCCATAGGAATGCATTGAAAACCAATTAATCCATTCCCGGTTGGGGTGGGTGGGAATCAGTAAACCAAGCCACTATTTTCTATGGGTTTCCTTTTGTTATGTGATTTTTATGTTAACCAAGCCATTTGTTAACCGAGGTTCCACTGTATATACTTCTTTACTTTGTTCAGTCTACAATCTATTTAACTTATAATTGTGCCCCTTTCACAAAATTATGTGTAATCTTGTTCTGGTTTTATTCTTTTATCTTTTACCAATACTTTACATAGTCCAAAATCTCTCCCCATATTTCACTACAATTTGATTCCTTTAAAATTCCCTTTTTGTTCCTAATTCTCATCGTAATCTATCATTTATTGCAGGAGTTCTCAACCTATGGCCCATGGGCCGGACCCAGTCTGTGGTACAATTTCATGTGGCTTACATTGCCATCGTTGCGGCCACTGGAAGGGGAAGCGGACACATTTATGACAGCTGTAAGTGCGCCTTGTGACTGTTGTAAACGCATTTATGACAGCCGTGGATGCATTTTACAGCAGCGTTTATGGCTGGGGGAACCGCCAGTCTTGCCAGCTCAGCTGTTTGAGGTGGCATGGTCCAACCCACAGATTTAAAAGTTTGAGAACCCCTGATTTATTGCTATTTTCCATACTAGCTGATTACCCGGCC
Organism: Bradypodion ventrale; assembly: GCA_035047345.1. NCBI lineage: Eukaryota > Metazoa > Chordata > Lepidosauria > Squamata > Chamaeleonidae > Bradypodion > Bradypodion ventrale. The sequence continues at coordinate 6,276,336 of JAWDJE010000011.1, read as the reverse complement.
TTGCTTGGTTTTTTTCCTTTAAATTAAATTAAATTAAATTTACTTTTCACACCTGTATGCCGCCCAATCAGGGAACGTGTCTATGGTAAAAGTCCATGGGTGGTGGTGGTGGTGGCGGCGGAGGCTTTAAAGCCGCCTGAGCCACCCAGCTGCTGCTGCCTCCCTCCAGGCCAGCTGGTCAAGGGAGCGACCAGGGATGGCAGCGGCAGAGGTTTTAAAGCCACATGAGCCACCCAGCTGCTGCTGTCTCCCTCCAGGCCAGCATGTCCTGCCTTATAGGTGCACATGCGCAGTACTTCTGGCTGTGTTGTGTGTGCGCAGTACCGCTATTTGATATTCGGAAATTGAAGAGAAGCAGCCAGCATGAAAGGGCCAAACACAGCTTTATTGTAAGCAAACCAAACATGAACAGCAATGGTGGAACAGCTCTTTATATACACTGTATAATGGATACATTTGGGCAGGAAACAATATGATTGGTTAGGAGTGGAGTGGGGTGATTGTGGGGTTACCGGTCCTGAGTGAAGACTTCATGTGTCTTGTTAGAAAGGGCAAGAATGCAAGTCCCGTGATAGTTCAGTACCAAGAAGAAGACAAAATGGGGGATCACCCCGATCCCATAATAACAATTACACAAAGTTACAGCAATAATTAAAGTTACATACACAACACACTCTTTCGTTGCTTTCTCTCCAGCCATTGGGGATGTCCTCTTTGTGTCCCACTTTGGGGGGCATAAACCCCCAAATGTGTTTCGAGACCCCCACAGTGCTGATCTCGCAAGCCCAAGGTAGGTGTGTGCCAATTTTCAGCGAGATTGGTCCAGGGGTGTGGGTTCCTTTAGAGCACATACAAGACCACACCTCTGTTTTATAGATATAGAAGATATTATTATTATTATTATTATTATTATTATTATTATTATTATTATTATTATTATTATTATTATTATTATTATTATTATTATTATTATTATTATTATTATTATTATTATTATTATTATTATTATTATTATTATTATTAATTAGATTTATATCACCACTCGCTCGCTGTAGCGACTCAGGGAAGCTTACAGACAAATAAAATATATCCCTATACTACACTTTTAAATCAATTTTACAATCAGTTTTCCATTTCTTAGCTAATTTCTCACATTTATTAGCCCTGTTAACAAAAACAAAACAAAAAACAAACAAGCCCAACAACAAAAACCTGCAGATTGTTTTATCATTGGAGTAGTTTTCCTGACGGCGTAGACAGAAAGAGCCTCCTTGAAGACTGTGGGATTTTCGAACCACAGTCAGGGGTACACTGGTAATGGTAACCGTTTGTTGATGGCTAATCTTTCTCACACTAGGTCAGGAACTGCAAAATGAACTCACCAAAAGGGGCCTTCCTTTTGGCAGTTTCACATCTGGCCTAGACATGGAAGAATAAGTTTTCCTGAAATCTTCTGTTAAATACTGTACCTAAAAACATTCAACAAAGCTCATTCATCGTTCATATACATTAGTTGCTTCCAAAGATTCTTTGGAAAGCCCACTAATATTGATATTTCTTCGTTTTTGGTCCATTTCCATCCTCAGTCATTTCAGTCAACATCAGAGGACCTGAAGTTAGAAAGAGATGTTGATGTTTGAACCTTCTTGCCTTCAGCCTCCCAGAAAAAAGCAGCTACATCTGGAAGCATGAGAGGAACTGCTGAAGATTGCAATTTGAGGAAGAAAAGAAAATGCATCATGGCTCAAAGCTCTAGCTTTTCTGGGTTATTTTTGTCCTCGTGCTTGCTTCTGCTGAGCATATGGCTATTGCCCTTGGTCAGCAATTCACCAACTGAAAAGTAGTGCCCGAAAAGAAATATTTATGCAGCGTCCAGTTCAAAAAAGTTAATTTTTTTGTTTGCTCTTGTGCAAAGTTTGCCCACCACACTACCAAGGGGAAAAACCTTTGTAGTCTGGTTCACAAAGCAATTTGTGAAGCGATGACACTGGATGTGCATGTGACATTGTGGGTTCACGGAGGTCCCACAGTGAGTGTAGCAGCTGCTAACATCTCAGATCCCCACAGACACCTATGGAAAATCAACTTTTCAGCCCTCTGAGTGATACCATTCATTCATTCATTTCATTTATTCGATTTATATCCCGCCCTACTTAGCCAGGGCCAACTCAAGGCGGCTTACAACAAGTAAATTAAATACAATATAACAAGAGAAAACAATATAAACACACAAAACACAATAGTATACAATTACAAATCAACAACTGCAGAATTAAATATACAATCAATGCAAAAAAACTAGTCTATAAATAACAGCGTCCTAAAATATACCACAAAAATTCCAACTAACAAAGTAGCACAGCACAGAATCAATGCATTACAAAATTCAATATACAAATAATAAAAAAAAATCAGAACAATTATCACAATCCCATAAAGGTTGTGTCCTTACGGTTCCCACAGAGCCCAAAGTTCCACGCTCTAAACAGACTGGGAAAAAAGCTCTGCTCTCTGTGCCCCAACGTCAGGTGTTAGTGAGCACAAACAGTACCACCTCTTTAATCTCTCATATTCTCTCAGCAAAGGTCTCTTCAAGCCATAGAGAAGAAGAAGGAAGTTATAGGGAAGAAAAGCTGCCATGATACTTATGTTTCTTTCTAAATATAAGCTCTAACTGTCAGAATTCCCCATCCTGACTCCAGGATGGGGAGAGGCCCTGTAGACCAGGAGTTCTCAACCTTTTTGAGCTGGGGGCCGGGTCAAGTTCCCTCAGACAGCTTTGGGACCTAGACAGCCATTTTGCCCTTCCTCCACCACATGGCACTTCCTGATGTGGTGGAGGCAGTGGCGGCTCCACATGAAATGGCACCGGGGGCCACATCTGGCCTGTGGGACACAGGTTGAGAATCCCTGCTCTAATGATTCAGAAAGAAAATATCTCACCAATAGTCTTTATTCATTACTGTTGAATTCCATAAAGGAGAGTAAACAACTGTCAAAGAGTGTGACATTGATGCCATCTTTCTTTCTAACCCTCAAAATGAATTGAGATATGAGCACTACTTCTACCCTTAAGTTTTATATTTCTGGTGCAGTTTTGAAAAAAATGTGAAGAAACCTACTTCAGCCAGTGAAAGAAAAATGCACATTTGGGGGGGGGGGGTGAAGAATTACCATGCACATTTGGAATAACATTGCACAAAAACATGTATTTTTGCAAAGACATTGAACAGAGTTTGCAATCTGTTTCAGACATGAGCTGTAAGGAGTTTTAACTTGAGAAACTGGAAAGCTAGAAGACTTGTCTTGCTGTCCTTTCATACGTCTACATGTCACTAGATAAAACCTTGATCTTCACATCAGGAGTTCAGGAACTAGTTTAATCTTCACTTCACTTCAGACCCCAAATGGAAACCTTTGCTTATTCAGTGACCGTGGCAAAATGGTGCTTTTTGGACATGTTTCAATAGAGGTAAGATAGGTCAGCCTGCCTCACTTCATCAGCAAAGACTCTATGGGCAGGAATTTACGCTGGATGTTTTTGGAGTATAATAGCTGTTATGTCTATTTTTATTCACAAGGCTGCATCTAGATACTGAATCTATCTTTTTTAGTGCGACCCAGGTCACCACAATTGTTTGCACAAAATGACTGTTCACCCCCTAGCAAGAGGCAAATCACCTACACACAATGAGACTAGTTGACTGGTTAGAAAGACACAAACAATCCATCCAGTGTTCCTGATCCTATTGTAGTTTATACACAGTTGTGGAATAGCACATTTTCGCACATAAAGGCTGAAGTCCCATTGTACTTGGTGTGCCATAAAGTGATGATTGTGGAAGATCACAGGGAGTTTCATTCAGGCAGTCTGCATAGTATATACAATTGCACAATCAGCTGTGTGACTAGCTGTGGTTCACAACAGTGAAGATCCTTGCTGGATAGGATTTCTGCCTTGGTCCAACTTTTGCAACCAAGTGCAGAACTTTTGAGTTGTACAGGCTTAACTACACAATGGGATTTTGACCCTTTTTGTTGTTGCTATTCCTTCTAAAGTGAGGGTTCTCATCAATAGTATTAAGAATCTCTGTCCTCAACAAAGAGGAGGAGAATGTTATGGTTGCCCAGTTTCATGTGAAACAGTGAGACAAATGAGGATTTAGTTTCCTACATCTATCATGGGAATCCTGCCAATGTAAGAATCCTCTCTGAAAGCACATTTTATCCATAACAGCATACATTTTTTTGCTGTTGAGTCGTCTTCTTTCATGTGCAGCTCAAACTTACAACTGCCAAAATGAAGCCACTTTCTTGGCTTTGTCATTGGCCAAAAGTGCTGTTGAGTGATAATAAAAGATTGAAACGTATATAACTTATGGGAAAGATGAATCTCCCCCTCCCTCAAAACAACAACCCACCACCATATGGGAGGTGTAGAATTTGGTGAATAATTGGACCTCTCTCGCCTCCCCCAGACATTTCAAGGGTTGGGGCTCTGCTTTCTTGCTTTCGCCACAAAACCAAACTCCTGTTCATTTTAAGCTGCAGAAATAGCAGGGAACTCCCCAGTTGAGCAGTCAGAGATCTCTAAGGCTGTCAAGCAACATTTGATAGACTAGATGATAAGTTTGGCCAGGTATCCCACGTTGCTCCACAAAATGAAGAATGTGTCAAACACAATTCCTTTATTCTCTCTGCAGATAGTGTCATTCTCTCCCTGCCATCTGGCATGGGGGTGATACGTGTCAACGGAAGCAGGCTTCCCATTTCATTTGGAACATCTGCTTGTAGAACAGCATATTGAGACAGCTCGGTAGGAATTCAGATGCATAATTCAGAATCACTGTAGACCATAGAGGGACAAAGCTGCCGCTGATTTAGCCAAGAAAGAAATAGAGATTAGATCTGAAGTATTCTGTTTAGCTTAGCAAGACACTCCAGGAAGAGAGAAGTCTATTCACACTCTCCCTTTATGTTTGAAGAGGGACAAACTTTTTATCTCAACGTACTTAACTCAGTCCTGCACATTTGTATTGTTACTGATCATGTAATGTTTTAGGACAGTTGTTTGGATAGTTTTCTTCACTTTCCGTTTTGCATTCCTGCTTCCTGCAAGGACATCCGCGGTGTAGTATTCCTAATTGTATGGGTGTAAACAGCTGGAAGATGAAGAAAGCTGATAGAAAAAGAAAATGATTCATTTGCAATATTATGCTGGAACATAAGAACATAAGAACAGCCTTGCTGGAAGAGGCCACAGGAGCCCATCCAGTCCAGCCTTCTGTCTCACACAGTGGCTCACCATTTCCTTCAGGGTATTATTCCCAAGGAGATGCCTTCACCTGCTTAGGATTCCCTGGAAATGGCATTGAGAGATATCCTGCCTGTCTCTCCAACCCGGAGGTTGTCCTTAAGTGAGAGAGATTAAGTGAGAGTGAGGGAGAAGGAGAGATTTGTGGATATCCTGAACCACCCAAAATGGATAAATGGGTCCGAGAGTAAATCAAACCTGAACCTTCTCTGGAAACAAAAATGATGAAGCTGAAGCTGTCTTACTTTAGGCATGTGATTCGCAATGTGGGGCACACACCTCACAGGGTGGCAATTGGAGATTGTTTAGACTGGAGGTTCCCAACCTTTTCAAGCCAGGGGTTAGGTCACGCTCTCTTAGTCAGCTTCAAGGGCCAGACAGCCATTTTGCCCTGCCTGCATGATGGGAGCAGCAATTTTGTCCCAACAGCTTCAAAGGGGTGGCCATTTTGTTTCTCAAATGCCCATGGAGGGATAGGGGCACATGAAATGGTGCTGCAGGCCAGATCTGGCCCATCGGACCTAGGTTGGGAAGCCCTGCTTTAGATCTTTTTAAGCTTTCTCCACATGAATAGGAGTTCACATTTTGAATAATAAGAATTATAGGTCACAAGGGGGGCATCAGGAACTTAGAGATGTTTAGGTGGGGCATGGCCAAAACAAGGTTGGGAGCCACTACTTTAGGCGCATCATGGGAGGAGAAGAGTCACTTGAAATAGCAGTAATGCAAGGTAAAGTTGGCGGTAGAAGAAAAAGAAGATCAAATATGTGAACGATGAACTCTATAAAGGAAGGCACATTCTTGGTTTTACAAAAATGTTTAGATTTTCCAATTTAAACCTCTGTTTTAAGCTCTGCCGCGCACACCCTGATACAAAAGCTCACTTCTTAGTGATATTCTTTTAATCCACTAAAGGTGGAGTTTGGATTTTCTGATGATTTAGCAGAGCAGCTGGATTATCACTGCTGTTATTTTAAATTTGCTAGAAAAGCATATCTGTTCCTTTTCTGAAACAGCTTGGAGAGGTGGATTTCCCAGAGGAAAATTCTCAGCTTTGATATTGCGTGTCCTTTCGTATATACTGACCTATTATTTCATCTCTTGGGGCTTCTTTTTACAAGCAAATGCATCTTGATGAGCATTTTTAATAAATCTGGCAAAAAAAGAAGAAGCAAGAAACGAAAAAGGAAAGGTTGTAAACAATCTGAATTATTATAAAGTGTTGAAAAAGAAAGTCAAGTCAGATCACTGTGTAAAACAATTAAATTGAGGGTTACAAGATACTAAAATAATGGTGGTGGGAGGGGTTTTTGAACTTTAATGGGAAAATGGTGAGGTGTTACACAACCCTGATTTTGGATATATGTTTTTTGTTGTTCAGTTGCACAGTTGAGTCCAAACCTTTGTGACCCCATGGACCGCCACATGCCAGGCACTCCTATCCTCTACCATCCTCCGCAGCCCACTCAGCTCTACGCTCATTGCATCAACAGTATTGTTGTGCATTGAGGCACATTTGCAAGTAGCGCAGGCAGCGCCTTGCAAGAGGAAAATGGCGGTTTCCCACCATACAAATTAGGAACTTAAAGTGGCGCGAAAACCCCCTGCACAGGGCGCGCTAATTATGCTAATCTGAGCCCTGTGGTTGGATACAGTTTTGGATCCTGTTCTCCATTGGTTAAGTACATATATTCCCCATTATGATTGGTCAGTTATGGTTATCCAGCAGGTCACTACTTTGTATCAAGGAGCCACCACCGAGGAGACACTATATAAGCCCCACAAGTAAACAAGGGTGAGGCCAGACCGGACTACACTTCCCACTCCGTACAGGTAGCCAGATAGTGCTAAGGCTGGGTCTCCTCCATTATGCTACGCGTCTATGGTAGCTAGTATTTGCGAGCTACGGCAAGAGTCCAGAGGGACTGATTCCTTTGGGATTGTATAGCCATCTCTATGTCCGGAACATCTTGTAAGTTCATCTCTAAAAGACTGTTGAATAAAGACTTGTTGCTGTTTTGTTCATCGTTGTCTGGACTAGTGCTTATAAGGGCCGGACATAACAAATACCATCTAGTCATCCTCTGCCACCTCCTTCTCCTTTTGCCTTTGATCTTTCCCAACATCAAGGCCTTCTCTAGTGAGACCTCTCTTCTTATTTGGTGGCCAAAGTGCTTGAGCTTCATCTTCATTATGTGTCCTTCCAATGAGCAGACAGTGTTGATTTCCTTCAGGATGTACTGATTTATCATTTGATCTCCTTGCAGTCCAGGGGACTCACAAGAGTCTTCTTCAGCACTACAGTTCAAAGGCAAATATTCTTCTGTGCTCGGCTTTCCTTATGGTCCATCTCTCACAACCATACATTGCTTTGACTATGTGGATCTTTGTTGGCAAGGTGATGTCTCTACTTTTTATTATGTTCCCTAGGTTTTTCGTTGCTTGCCTCCCAAGAATTAATCCAAGAATTAAAGCTTGTCAATATTCAGACCTCTATACAGGAGCGGAGGTGAGGCTACAGTTAGAAAGCATGGTAGCCACCTCTGTTGACCTAGCCATGTGCTCAAAATAAATGTTGATGAGTGGTAGTGAGCTGAAAGCTTGGGCAGTTACATTTAAAAGGAACTTGTGTTACTCACTGCTTTGGAGAGAAGTGACAGCCAGAACAAGAACCTTGTGTCTCCCATGACACCCAGTGGGGTAAAAGAGGAAGCAAAGAAGAAGATGAAACCAAATAATTTTAATCTTACTGTTTAGGACTGATAAGATTATGGCATGACACTTGGAAAAAATCCTCTAGAATATTGCCAAATTTTATTTATTTATTTGATTTATTTATATCCTGTTCTTCTCTTATAAAAGAACTCAAGACAGCTTACATATGAGAAAAACAGTTATTACAATATTAAAAGCAAAATACATATGAGAAAAACAATTATTACAATATTAAAAGCAAAATAAACAAATAACTTATTAAAACCAATATTAAAAACACATTTAAAAATAACAAGGCACAAACAATCCTATTTGAAGAATCTCCTCTTAGACAGCCAGTCTTGTTACACCTAAAAGTAACTATATGACTGTTGTCACATTACTCATTATACTAGTGAATTAGCTGATTTGCTCATTGACTAGTTAGTGTCAAACTTTAGAATAGCTCTCATTAACTTCCTTTACTCAGATTTTGGAGGAGACCAAAAAATGAGAGAGAGAGAGAGAGAGAGAGAGAGAGAGAGAGATTTAATCACTCTTTTGCCCTTCAGAAATTCCGGTGGGAGGGGGGATTTTGACATGGAAATTTCCAGTGCTCTATTCTACCTGCTGCCATGTTTAAAACCTTGTGTCCATCCGTGGAACATGTGTGGGTGAGATGAATCCACCCCCATTGATGGCTTCCATTTTGACAAAGGTCTAAATGTAACTGTTCGTAGACTGATGGAAGTAGTCCCACAGAAATGAGCAGGACTTGGCCTCTTGGTTTCAGTGAGTCTTGCCTGTGTGGGAATTAAATGGAAATTATTTGGGGCCAGGGAGATTCTGAATAATGGTTAGTTCTAACTGTCCAGGTAGATAAGAAAATAAGAACATAAGAACAGCCTTGCTGGAAGAGGCCACAGGAGCCCATCCAGTCCAGCATTCTGTCTCACACAGTGGCTCACCATTTCCCTCAGGGTATTCCCAAGGAGATGCCTTCACCTGCTTAGGATTCCCTGGAAATTCCCTCTCCAACCCCGAGGTTGTCCTTAAGTATCCATAATTATAGCCATTGGTACCCTTGTCCTCCATGAATGGTCCTCTCTGTCTCACATCTCCCACAGGTTCATCCAAGCGACATACCTGCTTGGAGTTTCAACACAGCATTGACATGTTTTCTGGGAACTGCGGTATCAGGAAGAACTAAGTGCAAAGTGGAATTTGGAGTCGTTTGTTCATTTATTCCGTAGGGTTTTTATATTTCCAAACACACAACGTAAAACAAAAGATGACAACAAGCACTGAATGCATGTGCCATAATTAGCCGGAAAATTACATTTCATTTGTTTCCTTTATATTGCCTTTTCTGGATTATTGATGTCAAGTACAGAATAGAAAATGAACTATCTCTGAAATTTATATTCCTTTCAAATGGCGCCATGAGCTGCTTAGTGTCTCTTTTTATTTCTCTCTCCAATTTATCTCCCCCCCCCCCCTCCGTATCTGTAATAATCCTCTACAAAATGCAATACCTGACCCTGGCTTGAGAACAGCCAGTTTCTAGTGTCTTTTCACAGAATGACCATTTTACTATGAGGTTGAAACACAATATTGTTGCTATGCTTTAATATTTTTGAGACACACAAGTCTGCCTCCATCTCCTTGTTTTTATTGGACAATGTGTCAGAGAATTAAAGGGGACCGACCCTTTAAGGCTTCAACTAGTTGTGTGGGAAGTTGCTTCTAGGCTCTCCCCAGTGTCTACTCATCTCCTGTTCCCTTGACATTCTCTGAATGGATATATGCCTCAAGTCCACCGACTCAGTTCCAGAAGAGGTTTATTGCAAGAACAAACATTCTTGAGGTTACGCAAGAGTAAGACCAAATTAGAAGATGGTGGAAGAAGCTCACTGGACAAAGAATAACATTAAAGGAGCATATGGCTGAGGAACGCAACCTCCCCTACATCACTGGGAGGACCCTGAATTGGCTGAGGTTTGGAGTGCCTAAATGTAAGACCAACAAGGCTCAAGTGGGGGCTGATGGCGGACTACAGCATGCTGTGTGAATATGGAAAGTTACAGAATCCAGTTCATTTTCTGATCTGCCAGTTACGACAGGAAACATGTATTGATGGAGATTTAAGTTTGCCCAATGACAAAGCCAAGACGGTGGCTTCATTTTGGCAGTATAAAATTTGACCTTGACATGAAAGAAGAAGAAGAATCCACTGTGCCTGGTCATGTATGCAAAGATGCCCTACAGTTCTGAATGATGGTCAAAGCCAATCTTTGGCTACTTTTATACCCAAAACGTTATCATAGCAGTTTTCAAAATATTCTTAGAATAATGCCACACTTATTTACCTAGCACGGGAGCAGAGATGGCATAAAGTTTGGGCAAACTATTATACTGGTCTAAGGTAGATACCTTAGGCCATTATAACAGTTTGCCCAAACTTTATTCATCACCACCCCATTCTTAGGAATCCTGGATTTTATAGCTTGATGAGATACCCAGGCTTTGCTCTTACAAGTCATAGACATGAAGCTAGATCTGTTGCAGAGAATGCAAAATATTTCTCCAGACTCGAAATCCTGGGCGGAGGGCATGACAAACGAAGAGATGTCAAATTGCCATGGTTATGTAATTTAGATTCACACGTAGTGTTTCCAATGGAACCATATTTTTCATGTGGGATTATCTCCGCCCTTCATCATTGTTGACCCTTGATGTTGTGTTAGAGAGGTGTAGCCCCTGAAGGCTTTCTGAGACAGAGGAAAGACTAAGTCTTGCTTCAGATATGATGGAACCACTGGTCTCACACTGGAAATTACTGGGGAGTCTGGATTGGTAAGAGGCACTGCATTGAGGGAGTTAGTGGTGACCAGAAGCTAATGAGAAGTAGAGATAGCATTGTCTAGGAAGGATGATGAAACTAACAATCCCACCCACCTCTGTCCTCCTTGACTTAGGTTGAAAGAGTAAAATTTCCAACCCATTGTTAGAGAAGATGCGCCCTTGATTGTTAGGGATTCAGTGGTGATCCGAGTGCTTGACAGTGTTTCCTCTTGCTGTGTTAACATCCTGACAAGAAAACAGAGTGTATGTTAAATATTAACCACCTCAGAAAGATTTACGTGTGAAAAGTATAGCATGGAGAGAGAGGAAAACGCCGCAGTCATCAGTCCCCGTAAATCATGCTTGAAAGCCAGTAAATTTGTCCACTGACTTGAAACATATCATGTCGTTCCAGCATGCACAACTTGCTTACTCAGGCTTAGCTAGCTGATGGACGCCCACCAACAATGGTCTCCGTGATAAGCACCCCAGGGAGGAAGGAGCTGCTGACTTGAAAATAGATAAAGGATTTTCCACAAGGGACTTGGTAGGGGACCAACATGGTTGAAGTAAAAAAGCATTGTATGCAGAACACAATAGAGTCTCTTTCTAGCCAAACTCAAGAGAGCTGAAACAGTAAGCGTAGTTTGAATGGGAATTTTGTCATCTGACATTGATCAGCAGATATTGGGCAACAGATTTCAGACGAAAGAACCATATGATGGAGAGAAGCTGAATTTTATAGAATTTCAGCCACTTTCTCTCTATTGTTTTTTTAAATTTAAAGCATATCAAACGTTTGCTTCTGCTGAATCCAACTAACCTGTAAGGTAATAATTTTGAGGAGAGAAATTTTTCATCTTCCAAAGAAAACAAAATTACAGATGTAGAATGAAACCATGTTAATGATGGTACATGAGTTGGGTTTCTGTTCAATGCATTGGAAAGGTAAAGGTCACTCTTGCTCAAATGTCTGTTGTATCCGACTCTAGGGTTTAGAGCTTATCTGTTTATAGCCAAAGAGACAGCGCTGTCTGTGTTTACAGATGATTCTGTGGACATGCGGCAGGCATGCCGTCCCACCAAAGTGGTACCTATTTATTTACTTGCAATTTCTTGCTTTTGAACTGCTAAATTGACAGGAGGTGGGACAGAGATGTGTGCTCACTCTGTAATGCAGCACTCGGGTCCTAAACATACCTGTCAAGTGCGGCTCCGGACAATATGGGACCTGTGCTGAAGGCTTCTGCACAGAACCCTTCTGCGCAGAACCCTTCTGCGCATGCATAGAAGGGTTCTATGCATGTGTAGAAGGGTTCTGCGCAGAAGGGGATGCACAGTAACTACTTTCCCCCACAGTCAGAATACGGGATGGCAGCGGCTCTGGGCGGGAAAGGAGAAAAAGCGGCGCTGGATTATGGGAAATCCCAGCCAATACAGGATACTTGACAGGTATGGTCCTGAACTGCCAACCTGCTGACCTTCCAGTCATCAAGTTCAGCGTCTTAATCACAAAGCCACTGCAGTCCCAATTTATGAGGTGATTTTAAAATGAGTGGTTCCTTTAGCAAACTCTTTAGTAAAAAGAAGGTCTGACAATGCATATACAATGATGTTTTTGTCTTTCAACTGAACATTTTATTTTCTTGGTCTCTTCTTCAAACTGGAGATGGAAAATGGGTTAGAGATTGAGAAGAGAAAAGGCTGGGCATGAATACATCCACATAGGAAACTATTTGAGAAGGATCCTACTGCCATTTGTTGTTGTTCAGTCACACAGTCGAGTCCGACCCTTTGCGACCCCATGGACCACCACATGGCAGGCTCCTCTATCATCTGCCATCCTCCATAGCCTGCCCTGATCTACACCCACTGTATCAACAATGCCATCTAGCCATCTCATCTTCTGTTGCCCCTTCTCCTTTTGCCTTCAATCTTTCCCTGCATCAGAGCCTTGTTCAGTGAGTCCTCTCTTCTCATTTGGCAGCCAAAGTACTTGAGCTTCTGCTTCAATATTTGTTCTTTTAAAGAGCAATCAGGGTTGGTTTCCTTTAGGATGGATTGATTTGATCTCCTTGCAGTCCAGGGGACTCTCAAAAGTTTCCTTCAGCACCACAGTTCAAAGGCTAGACTTCTTCTGTGCGCAGCCTTCCTTATGGCCCAGCTCTCACAGCCATACAATACTACTAAGAATTCTATTGCTTTGACTATGTGGACTTTTGTTGGCAGGGTGAAGTCTCTGCTTTTTATTATGCTGCCTAGGTTTCTCATAGCTTGCCTCACAAGAAGTAAGTGTCTTTTTATTCCATGGCTGCAATCACCATCTGCAAGAAGGTAAAGTCTGTCACTGTTTCCATTTCTTCCCTTTCTATTTGTCAGGGAGTGATGGGGCCGGATGCCATGATTTTTGTTTTTGTTTTTTCAATGTTGAATTTCAGGCCAGCTTTTGCACTCTCTTCTTTCACCCTCATCAAGAGGCTCTTTAGGTCTTCTTCACTTTTTGCCATTAGGGTAGCAATCTTAAATTCCAGCTTGTACTTCAGCCAACCCTGCATTATGCATGATGTACTCTGCATTTAAGTTAAATAAGCAGGGTGACAATATGCAGCCTTGTCATACGACTTTTCCTATTCTAAACCAATTAGTTGTTCCATATCCTGTCCTAACTGTTGCTTCTTGACTCACATACAGATTTCTCAGAAGGCAGGTGAGGTGGTCTGGCACTAACATCTCTTTAAGGACTTGCCTACTGCCATGCAGAGCTTCAAAAGACCACTGAGGAAAGCCATCCTTCCCATCCAGTGTCTCTTTGTCATATCTTCGTAGACACCTATTATGGCCCGGACACTGGCCAAGCTGTTCAGCCAGCAGCTGCTGCACCAAAGGTAGGAGAGAGTTCTTACATTCCAGTTCAGAGGGTCTAGGTGGAGTCATCGTCAGGGATAGCCAGAGTCAAAAGCCATTCAGTAGCAACTATAGATGCAGGGATAATCCAAAGACATTGTTGGGGTCACAGGCAGAAGTTCAAAGTTCCAGTATCAGAGGTCCAGGTCCAGGTAACGCAGTGTCCATGATGGATTGTTCTGATTAGAGCTTGCCAGCATGTCCCTCCTTTTAAGAGACTCAGGGCTCACAGGTTCTGGAGGTGTGATCTAGCCCCCCTTTGCCTCAGCTGAAGATCTTGTCTTAAAAGAGCCCTGGTCCTTTCGGACATGCTGGGCTCTGCATGGTCTTCCAGAGTGTTGTCACCTGGTCCTCCTGTCAAGCCTCCTGTTAAGCCATCTTGCCTGGCTTGGTCATGAGGGGTCAGCTCTGAACTGACAGCTGGTCACAGGGCTGGTGCCAGGTCCATCCCCTCACACCTGACTTACGCTCCTAACAGGGGCTGCGGGTCGCAGCACAGAACAAGGAGCCTCAATGGCTAGTGGGCCGAAAGGGTGTCTCTCGAGGTTAAGCAGAGAGAGACTTGCCCAGTTAGCTTGGCTCATAGGTTCACAGAGAAATGGCGATTGGGGAACTGCTACGCAGGAGAAATTAACTGCAAGGACCCCTGGGACAGAATTTTCCACTTTCTCATGCGAAAGTCACCCTTATCTTGCTTCTGGAGGAACTAATGGCCTTGATGGTGTAGCAAGGTGCATGGGGCTGAACCCTCTGTTACCTTCTTTCATACCTGTCAACCTTCCCGGATTGGCCGGGATTTCACGGTTTTTGGTGCCGATTTGCGCCATTTCCTGCCCCGCGCTGCCGAAACCCCGGAATTTTGCAGCGGGGGGAAGGAGGTACTGCACAGGTCGGCTTCTACGCATGCGTAGAAGGCTACACCACTTGCGTAGAAGGCTACACATGCGTAGAAGGGGGCTACGCAAACGTAAAACCTTTCTATGCATGCATAGAAGCCGACCTGTGCAGAACCATTCTGCGCAGGTCCCGGATTGGCCAGAGCCGTGGTTGACAGGTATGCCTTCTTTGCAGCAGCAACTCGCTGTCTCCAGAATGCCAAGCAAAGTTATTCCTTCTGGGTAATGGAGCACACAAAGTTGATACAAATTAGACAGAGTTGTCTTTGTAGAAATCAGGCCTTTTTGTATTTAGCTCCCCCTCCTCAATTTGCCCCAAGTTGCAAAAGGAGCAAAATGTGTGCACTTGACGAACCAAGTCCTTTTATGTTTTTTATTGGAAAAATAGCAGAATATAGAAAAAAAATGACTAACTAAACTAAGAATAAAGCAGAAACATTTGCAAAATGAAAGAAACAAAATTAAAAGCTATAAGCTTCCACTTGCCTAAGATAACGTATGGCGGTCTTTGCTGCCCCATGCGAGATGGGTTGGATCGGGACCCATCGAGATGGCAAACGATATGGGTCCTCGTAGCATTGGAGAAGGGACTTCTCGCTTAAGAAATTGGGTAGGTTTTTATACCTTTTTCTATGAGAAAATGTCCCAGAAATGTCTTAAAGGACCATACAAAGTTACAGTTTCATGCGCACTTCAAAGATAGCAGGTGGCTGGCTATCAGTGTTCTCATCTCACTATCTGAGATGGGACCTTCTTTGGTGCTGTTCCCGGAGCTTGGCCTTGGGAAAACGTACAAGAGGTGCTTTCCCAGTCACTGGGTAAAATGGTAGAGTGTGCTTTCTAAAATGGCTTCAGTTAGGCTAAGTGGAATAAATGATAGAGAGAAAATAAAAACAGTGCTAGCATTTCCAGGTAAAATCCTATTAAACTAACAAGTGATTAACATAAAATGACGCCATCCCACAGGGAATCTCAACACTGAGTACTCTCTACTTAGAAAACCCTAGAAAGGTTCACCATAAATCAGAATTTTATTTTATTTTATTTATTTATTTATTTATTTATTTATTTATATTCAAATTTATATGCTGCCCAATCAGTTAAACCTGAATTGAGTTGATGGCACATGTTTATAGTCCTTGCATCCACTAGTTGAACAATCAACTATATTTCTGTCTATGTAAAAGGCAACTAAACAAGTGATTTTTAAAAAAATCACTGTATGATTGGTTTTTACCTGCATGGTAGGGGCTACAGTGGCTCAATGGTTAAGAAGCTCACCTTCCTAGATAGAAGGCCAGCAAGTCGGCAAGTTTGAGACTCTGGTACTGCATGACAGATTGAGTGCCTGTCTCTGTCCCAGTTCCTGCCAACCTAGCAGTTTGAAAGCAAGAAATTACAAGTAGATAAATAGGGACCACTTCAGTGGGAAAAGATCTTGGGGACATGAAAGGAGCCTCATCCGGGCATCCCCCGAGTGGAGTTTCTCCAGCAAAAATCCTTTCAACCCAGAATAATTTCTGACACGAAATTATTATATACCTGCATGGTTTCTCTCAATAGGATTTTGGCACTTGAATTTTAGATCATTCTAAAGGAGGCTGTGTTTCTGGTGCCTTATAGAAGTGTGTCGGATAAAACTACCATAACTGCCATTTTTACCTTCTTACCTTGGAGTCGATATTCAGCAAGGAGTCTGTGCATTAGTAGACATCGTCACGGTGACACTCCGCACATGGAAATGGACTTGAGAAATCAAGTCCATTTGCATGCAGGTGGTTTTTTTTTAGGCATTTGCATATCACGCTACCTGCTGGCTAGGCGGACCATGATGTGTGTCCTCCACTTTCACCTTGCTCAAGGGATCCATTGACAAGAAATGGGCAATACTGCCTAATTAAGACCACTCAAGCCCCCACGCCATGACAAGGCTCTCCCCTAAAATATTTTTTTGGCTGGAAATTGGCCAGTTGCCTTCTCCCATGAAAGCCTCATAGAATACCTTTGGACATGTTGAGCTACTTTAGTTCCAAGGATGCTTATTCTTCCAGTACTGGATACAAGCTGAGCCTTGAGGCCTTGGTGATTTTAGTGATACCCATCCTAAGTAGAGAGCCATATTTTCCTCGTATTGTTGTCACTACATATTTATTTCTGTAGGGTTTCATAGTGGAAACGAGTGTTCTATCCGTTCTTTTACTTGTTTTTATTGTTGATTTCCTTGTAGGGCTTTTATCTACTTTATTGTACTGTCTTAGACATATTTTGTGATTTGCCAGTTATGCTTCCAAGAGCATGTTTTATGTAGACTGTTTGCTTACTACAGGCTTCAGCGAGGTAGAGCAATTAAGGATGCGGTTAAGTAAAGTAAAAGAAAGCAAAACAAAGCAATGCAGTGTCGCATTGTTGGAAAGAAATTGATTTGAGAAACAGCGTATGACTTTTATAAAGCATTCAAGTAATAACAGGGGAGTTGGAAAGGCCTGAATGAATCTCCCAGTGGCATTTGAGTGTCTAATGGTCCTGTGATCAATCATTTGGATGACAACTGACAGAATAAGGGGCTACGGTGGCTCAGTGGTTAAGAAACTCGCCTTGTTAGCTGGAAGGCTGGCAAGTCGGCAGTTCGATTCCCGAGTACTGCAGGACGGAATGAGCTCCCGTCTTTGTCCCAGCTCCTGCCAACCTAGCAGGAAAGCAAAAAATTGCAAATAGATAAATAGGGACCACTTGGGTGGGAGAAGATCTTGGGGCATGAAAGGAGCCTCATTTGGGCATCCCTGAGAAGAGTTTCTCCAGCAAAAATCCTTTCAACCCAGAATAATTTATGACATGAAATTATTATTATTAACAACAGAATCTTCCTGAAGCTGGCAGTGATGGGGGCATTGTAGGAATTTATCTCTAAAAAGGAACTTTTCCAGGGTCATGGGGTAACATTTGGCCCTCCAGGTGCAGGTAGATTAGACCTCCCAAATTCCCAAATGATTGGGGTAAAAAGAAGTTAACCAAGCTCTCAATAGAAGGGGACTCTTTAAATTCCACCTGTGGTGTAACTAACTGGGCCATTTCTTTCAGCCTTATTAGACAAAGGGCTACCTGTCACCCAGCTTTTTTCCTCTCTGTTTTTCTTCCATGTCTAGGCCAGGTATGAAACTTCCAAAATGAAGGCACCTTTTGGTGAGTTCGTTCTGCAGTTCCTTTCACCTGACCTAGCATGAGAAAGTTCAGCTGGGCAACACAAGGTTGCTGTTGTCAGGTTGCGCCTTATTGTGGTTAAAAAAAACCACACTCTTCTATTTTCTCTGCCCTATTTTGAAATGGTGTTGTTCAGTCACACAGTCAAGTCCAACCCTTTGTGACCCTACATGCCAGGCTCCTCTGTCATCTGCCACCCTCTGAAGTCCACCCCAGATCCATGCCCACTGCGTCAATGATACCGTCTAACAATCTCATATCTGTCACCCCCTTCTCCTTTTGCCTTCGATCTTTCCCAGCATCAGGGCCTTCTCCCGTGAGTCCTCATTTGGTGGCCAAAGTACTTGAGCTTCAGCTTCAGTATGTGTTCTTCCAAGGAGCAGTCAGGGTGGATTTCCTTTAGGATGGACTGATTTGATCTCCTTTTAGTCCAGGGGACTCAAGAGTCTTCTCCAGCAACACAGAGTTCAAAGGCGTCTATTCTTTGGCGCTCAGCCTTCCTCATGGTCCAGCTCTCACAGCCATACATCACTACTGGGAAGACCATTGCTTAAAATATACAGACTTTTGTTATCAGGGTAATGTCTCTACTTTTTATTATGCTGCCTAGGTTTGACACAGCTTTCCTCCAAGGGAGCATTTTGAAATACAAGGCTCCATAGAGGCACACCAAAAATGCAGCAAACTTCATATTGGAGGAGGTGGGATAAAACTTAATTGAAAGACTCAGTGAGCCAGTTTCTGGCAGAGAGTGATTGCTGTTACCTGGCAATTGAATAAAGAAGTGAGAGGACATGGGTAGTAATGTTTGGTGAGACAGCAGTGCTCAGTAAGCAGTAGCAATTGTGGCAGCACTTGGGAACTGAATGTGGAGTGCAAGTTTAATCTACGGCATCGATGATAGACAGGTATTAACTCTGAGAGAAGGATGAGTGACTGAGTTGATCCGTATTAAGCTCACCCTTCACAAAGTAAGTTCCCTTGATGACACAATGGGTCGCATGGTGTACGGAGAAGAGCTAGTACAAACTCTCAGATTATATTAAAAGTAGCCAATTATTGGTGCAACAGGCAATTTGCAAAATGACATTTTAGAAAGCCTCTTATTACCATGAATCTCTGATCATTCTCTAAGTGTTTCCCTTTGTAGCGCCAAAGCCTTTGGAAATTTCAAAGCACTTCTTCTTTTTTCCAAATGAGTCCAAGAAAGGAGCTTCGCTGGTTCACTGCTTCATACTTTAGAGTGCCCCAAGAAGCTAATTTGACATAATGAAATGTAGCATATCACAGGTGGGCATGACAATGAAATTTTAACGGCGTGCATTGTATCACACAGTTACTCACATTTTGATCTGTGAGACAATGAGCAGAAGTGCCCTTTGTATTTCTGACTATGGGGAGAAATTACAATTCACAGGTAGGTCCGTTCATTCTCCTGTTTTGAATCATTGGCAAATGCACACAGCGGTGCGCGCAACTTCAAAAATAGCACACAAGTATGCTTCCCCTGGTAGAGTAGAGCCATACATTCTGGGGGAAAAAATGTGTTCATGAGGTCCGTGGGTTTGGAAAGAAAGAGCTAGTATGGCAATATGCATGAGGAAAACAAACAACATTGCGCAGCCCCCGTGTGAAGCAGGGATGAAAAGAAAACGCAGGTGAGCTGCAAAAGGAACACAATGAGTCAAGGTAGTGAAATTTTCACAGTGGGAATTAAGTACCAGGACGGCTCCATGTTGGCCATTTTAAGCTCAGTGTCAAGCCTCTCTGGTGAGCAAGCTTAAAAATCAAGGGCATTTTGCTAAGAGGTTTGGTTGGGTCTTAAACCAGCCATTGTCACCATGGCAACTAGTTAACCTGAATCCCGGTTGCGCTGTTCTCTCTGCACAACGTAACACTGACTGTCTTTTTTGTAACTGACTTGTAATAGATGGTGTTGACATGCAAATAAGCACCCCGCCTTCCACATGCATCCACAGAACTGTAGTGCAAATTAGGAAAGCCAAAATATTACTTGGCTAATATTTGGTTGATATGGGTTATTCTTCTTATGTTATCTCTGCCACTTGTTTTATATCTCTTCCCTCTTGCTTAATATTTAAAAGTATGTTTTAATACTTCAGTATTTAAAGTACCTTGGATAGCTCCTCATAGACAGAGATATAATTGAATATCCAACTTGTGGTTGAATAACCACAACCCTACACCAGGAGAAAATATACCCTCTTGTTGGTATCGCTCCACCTAAGACCAGGAGAGAAGTAGCAGTGGATGCCGAGAGAGCTAAGCAAGAGAAGGACCCTTGACATCCTCTGAATGGATATGAGCCTCAAGTCTGCCGGCTCCGATCTAGGAAGAGCTTTATGGCAAGAACAAACATTCTTGAGGGTACGCAAGAGCAAAACCGAATTAGAAGATGGAGGAAGGAGCTCACTGGACAAGGAATGACATTAAACAAGGATATGGCTGAGGAACTCAGTGTCCCCTATGCCACTTGGAGGACTCTGGATAGGCTGAGAGTTGCAGTGCCTAAGCCTAAGTTCAGCATACTCAAGTGTGGACAGGTGACGGACAACAACACTTGCAGTTAATGTGTTGAGATACAGAATCTGGCTCATTTACTTGTCTGCCAATTACTACCAGAAACATACATTAATGAGGACTTATAGTTTGGCCAACAACAAAGTCAAGAAAGTGGCTTCATTTTGACAGTCCAGGGTTTGATCAGGACACGACACAAAAGAAGAAGAAGATTCAACTTGTGGATGCAGAAAATATAAATATGTGTTGTCAAGTAGATTCTTACTTGTTGCATCTCTTTCCAGAATTTTCCAGGTAAAGAGTACTCAGAAGGGGTCTACCCTTCCCTTCTTATGGGGGATGACCTGAGATTGTGCAGCTTGTCGAAGGCTTCATAGTTTGGCTCGTCTCCCAGGAGGCACCATGTGTGTGTTTGTGTGTGAGTGTGTGTGTGTGTTGAACTCCCAACCTCCAGCTCTGCAGGCAGATACCTCATCAGCTGCAACTCATATCCAAAAATGCATTTTTTCCCCTGAAGCAGGAAAAATGCCATTGGTGTGAATTTGTTTAAGGTGGATCCCAGCTTGCCATGAAGTGGACCACACACTATGATCACGGAGCTATCTCCTGTGGCACACATGAAATGAGATATGCAGGATTTAACACAGGGACTGCAATGGACTGCAAGGTGCGCCTTCACAGCCACTCCATCTGGCATGGTCTGTTGCGCCTGCATGACCTAAGCCCACTGAAAAGCTAGCATTTCTCACAACTTCCCAGGCAGCACCAATTTATTCACCTCCACCACAGCATACAAACTTTCAGGCCAATTTCAGGAACCTCTTTGAAAACACAGAAAGTGACAGCTGATCTGCCAGTGCAATGAACATTTACTTGCACCCAATGTGAATCTGATTATTTGCTCATTCACCCAGAAGCTCCTACTTTATCAGCAATCTTTTAAATATAAATCTCTGTCAGAAGGAGTGTTTCTTCAGGCGATTCCAAACATTTACCTTATTTCATGGTTTGTTTTACTTCCCCTGGTGTATTGCTGCTCAGTTTCTTTTTTTTCTGCTTGGGTCATCCGCCTGTCTCCTCTAGTTAAGAGTTCACCTTGTGGGTGATGAATGGGCAGTTGCATTTGTACACAATCCAGAAATGATTTGTCTAGAGTTTGCTGCTTGATGCTGGAACTGGGACATTGGGAATGAGAAATATGTAGGAGTATGGTGTGGGATTCCTATAGAATAGAATGAAATTCAGGGGGAAAAATCCCAGAAGGGGCATAATAGGGTCTCAAATATGAATAGGGGAAAACATGATTGTAGAGGGATTGGTGTACTATTGATAATAAGTAAGGTCTCTCTTGCTCGAAACCAGTCGGATCTGACTCTAGGGATTGGTGTTCATCTCTGTTTACAGCCAAAGAACCAGCAGTGTCTGCAACTGCAGATGTTTCTGTAGTCATGTGGCACCAGAGCACACAGAACACTGTTACCAATCGTCTGGCACAGTTAACTAACTTGACAATCCTGAGGACTAACAGCCTTGGGTGTTGAAGTTCACAGGGAAGGGTGATGGTCCCCAAGTTGATTAAATCCCACTTGAATGCATCTTGACGAAGGGCAGCAGCTTCATCAATCCTGGCCTAGAGTTGATGAGGACCAGAAAGTGACTCAGGGAACTCAATCAGTGGTATGGATGTCACACTGCGATGCAGAAGTCAAATGGACGATTTCTTCTTCAGATGCAGTATCCATTCCAGTGATAGTCTTCCTGTTCTTAACTCCTCGGAACAATCCTCCAAGGACATTCCACACCAGTCTCTCAGGTTCTTCAGCCATGAAGTCCATCTAGGTCCAGGGCCTCTCTTCCCAGGAGAGGCATAGTTCGAGTGGCAAGAAGGGCCGGGGCTGACACGGAGAAGGCCCTCCTCCTGGTCCTTGCAAAGTGGGCTTCTTTCGCTGAAGGGACCATAACCGAGCCCCTCCGGTCTACCCTTGTAGGACGGGTATGACACCTTGGGGTGATGCGGTCTCTTAGGTAACCTGGCCCATTGCCATGAAGGGCTTTAAAGGTCAAAACCAGCACCTTGAATTGCACCCAGTGGCACACTAGCAACCAGTGCAGCTCCCAGAGCAGCGGAGAGACATGAGCATAATGCCCCCGTCCCATTACCACCCGGTCCACCGTATTCTGGACCAGCTGAAGCCTCCGAATGGTCATCAAGGGCAGCCCCATGTAGAGCACAATACCATACAATAATCCAATCCAATGTGGAGGTGACCAGGGCGTGAGTGACCGTGAGCAAGGAGTCCCAAGGTATTGGAGCTTTCAAATGGAAGACTTCTGCATTATATTGTTACCAGGGACAATTTTCATGGCTGATCACCATGATGATAGCCAATATTCAGAATTGGATATGGCACTTGAAGAAGGATAACATGCTATATTTTCTAACAAGGCACTTGCATGGAGTTTTCATATATATATTATAGCCAAAAAGCACTTTCTGTGAATTTCTGGGTGAGGGCGGTTGCCTCTTCATTGACTGCTGTGGGCCACGTTATCTTGTGATATTTTTAGACTTTAAAATGAGCAGAGAGGCCAGCCATTGAAAATCCACTTCTTGAGGCAAAGCTGTACTTAATATTCTCAGAAGACAGTTAGGCTCTTTTGGCCATAACCATTACAGATTTATGGGTAATAAAAGACCTGCATCTGCTTTAATAAGCTAGCATCAAAAGTGCTTGGCTTGTAGCAATTTTTTTTTGTAAAAGTGGGTGATACGAGAGGTGTCTCTTTTTCTCACCTTTTTAGGGGTGGATGGGTGGTAATTCCAAGTATATCACTTCATTCCTCATTTAGTGAGTAGGCAAGTTTGAGCTTTTATTAATGGATGTTCATATTTGTACTAAGGATTTATGGAATACATCCAAATGGATACCCAAGGGTGCACATATTCATGGTTAACACATCCTGTACATTTTAGGAAGCATTTCCACCTGCTCTCTTCTGCACTCTGTCTTTCTCTAGAGTTCTATTAGGGTGGGGCAAAAACACAAAAATCCTATGCATTGGGGAATAATAATAATAATAATAATAATAATAATAATAATAATAATAATAATAATAATAATAATAATAATAATAATAATAATAATAATAATAATAATATAGATTGCCAGAATCGTGAATAATTGAGTCCTAGAGGAAATAAATGGGACTGTGGTGGCTTAGTGGTTAAGACACTGAACTTCATGACTGGAAGGTTGGCAGGTCAGCAGTTTGAGACCCAAGTACTGCACAACAGAGTGAGCTCCTGTCTCTGTCCCCACTCCTGCCAACCTAGCAGTTCGAAAGCGAGAAATTGCAAGTAGATAAATTGGCACTGCTTTAGTGGGAAGGTAAACCTCATTTTGTGCACTCCGGTGTCTAGTCATGCCTGCCACATGTCCACATAAACGTCTGCAGATGCAGATGATAGCGCTGGTTTTTTGTTTGTAAATGGAAATGAGCACAGAACCCTAGAGTTGGATATGACTGGCTTTTGAGCAGGGGTGACCTTTACCTTTACCTTTACCTTTACCTAGAGGAAATAAGGGCCATAGTGTGACCTTAGTTGCAGAACATGGGCCTGAAAAGAGGGAGGGCAGAGGAGAAAAAGAGTACAGGAAACAAAATGTGATGACTATGGGAGATCTGACATAAAGGTGACCGGTTGGCTGTGCTAAATACTGTTGAGCTAATTAAATGCAGCATCTCTAGAAATGAAGAGCTGGGCAGAGATAAAGCAGTCAGTTGCGATCACTGTATGTGTCACTGAGGATTAGGACTCAGCCCATTGTTAAGAGGCAACAGAACAAGAAAACAATGTTTTTGCAAGATACAAACCAGGAGGGGCGAGGAAAACTACCGATTGACCTGCACAGCCAGAGAGGAGGTGCTTGGTTTCTCACAGTGGTCATAAATATATATGAGCAACTCCATTGGACTACATCAGTGGGTTCCTCTTACTTAGCTTTCTGCATTCACCAGGGGCCATTTAAATACCCCAGGGAAGCTTACAATGCCGTTTCTCCTTTTAGAAAGACGTGGGCAAGCAGAATCTCTCCCAACTACTCCTCAGGTTGCCCACATGGGAGCTAACTCATTACTTTAGCACAGTTTCTGCTTACATGTGAAGACTGGATGTTTCATGTGCCGCAATTTTATATACAGTATATAAAAATGTTAAAGCTTTTATTTCTTACAAATAAATGACATAGGTAAAGGTAAAGGTTGCCCTTGCTCAAAAGCCAGTCGCATCTGACTCTAGGGTTCGGTGCTCACCTCCACTTGTAGCGAAAGAGCCAGCGCAAAGAGCCGGTAACTTGTATGCAGAATATATCCTGCGTAATGCAGGGCTGGATGAAGCACAAGCTGGGCTGGGAGAAACATCAACAACCTGAGATACGCAGATGACGCTACCCTAATGGCAGAAAGTGAAGAAGACTTAAAGTGCCTTTTGATGAGGGTGAAAGAGGAGAGTGAGAAAGCTGGTCCGAAACTCAACATAAAAACAAACAAACCAAGATCATGGAATCCGGACCCATCACTCCCTGGCAAATAGAAGGGGAAGAAATGGAAGTGGTAACAGACTTTATTTTCTTGGGATCCATGATCACTGCAGATGGTGATGGCAGCCACGAAATAAAGAGATGCTTACTTCTTGGGAGGCAAGTGATGAGAAACCTAGTAAACAGTAGAGACATCACCCTGCCTACAAATGTCCACATAGTCAAAGCAATGGTCTTCCTAGTAGTAATGTATGGCTGTGAAAGCTGGACCATAAGGAAGACTGAGCGCTGAAGAATAGACGCCTTTGAACTGTGGTGCTGGAGGAGATTCCTGGACTGTGAGGAGAATAAATCAGTCAATCCTGAAGGAAATCAACCCTGACTGCTCATTAGAGGGACAAATACTGAAGATGAAGCTCAAGTATTTTGGCCACCAAATGAGAAGAGAGGACTTACTAGAGAGGGCCTTGATGCTGGGAAAGATAGAAGGAAAAAGGAGAAGGGGAAGCCAGAGGATGAGATGGATAGATGACATTGTTGATGCAATGGGAGTAGATCTGAGTGGGCTGAGAAGGATGGTGGAGGATAGAGGAGCCTGGCAAACGATGGTCCATGGGGTCGCAAAGGGTTGGACTCGACTGTGAGACTGAACAACAACAAACATGGATATGTGACAGGCTTGACTAGACACCGGAGTGCATGGAATGCTGTTACCTTCCCACTGATTTATTTATCTACTTGCAATTTCTTGCTTTCGAACTGTTAGGTTGGCAGGAGCTGAGACAGGCACTCATTCCGTCCTGCAGTACTCGGGTCTCAGTGACATTCCACTCATCAAGTTCAGCTTCTTAACCACTAAGCCACAAAATAAGCATTAAAAAAAACAAATTTGAAATGTTTGAAGTGGTAGCATATCAGAGAGTAAACAAAACAAAACAGCAAAAAAGAAAGAGACAAAAATGTTTTGGCACCTTAAAGACTGTATTTAAATGTGAGTTCACATTTAAATACAGGAGTTAGTCTTTAAGATGCCACAACATTTTTGTCTTTTTTTTACTCTTTTTTTTTGTTGTTTACTCTCTGATAGGACAAATTGTAAGACTAAGCTGACTGCAGCAGGGAATTCATACATTAAACCTTTTGAAGCCTTTTGGATTGCCATTTGCAACCCTCAATAATAAAGCAATTTCATAACATCTTGTATATATTATTGCACTTGATTCCTTACATTTCCCCTTTGGACTTACTACAGGGAAAGAAAAGGCAATAACAAGAACAGAAGCCACAAAAAGCACTAACACAAAAAACCCACACACAAAAAGAGATTTTAAGATAAAACAGACTTCCTCCACCTTCCTTGAATTTTAACTTACATCCTATTTTATGACCATTTTTTTGGGTATATACAATCTAGTATATGATTTCTTGATTTTAATATTTTTAAACCAATCCTCATCTGATGATTATCATAACATGATATGATCCCCATATACATTAGAATCCCACATAATGAAAAAAGTTGGTTCTACAATGTCTTTCATTATACAAATTTTTTCTCTATATGAAGCATGGCTTCTATAATGAAAATCCCTATGGGATGCATCGTCCAACAAAAATCTCTATGGGCAAAATCTTACAATGAAAAATTTCCGTTGTACGATTTTTCCCATAGAGATTTTCCTTGTATGATTTTTCCCATAGAGATGCATTGTCCTTTCAGAAGGAACACAGAGAGAAGACCAAGGCAGAAAGAGCTTAGCTTTCTCTTGTCTCCAACAAAATCTGACCTCGGTACAAGAACACTGTACATTTCTCCCCATTTTCAGTAGATTTTTCATTTTGCAATCAGCTACCATAAATGCCCTAAAATGAACTATGCAAAATGAGAAAAATCTGCATACAATTAATTAAAGCATGTATCTGTAATGTGGCAATTTTGCATAGTTGCATAATTAGTTTTGCATTTGTCTCTGTGTGCATGTGGGGAAGATTTGAAATTATGTCGTTTGTTATTCCAGAGGGGAAGAGAAAGAAGAGTTTAAGGTGGTTTTCAGAAAAGTCTTGTCCTTTGACAACCATGGTCCTTATGACCCCCTGAGAAGAGCCAATAGCCAGAGCAAGCTGGAAGAGGATAGGGGTGGATTACCAGTGTCAACATCTTACTGAGACATGTACAGGACCCTGGACAGGGATAAAATGACAGGACAGGTTCCAGTGGAAGTTCTTCAGCAACAAATAAATTTTGTGTCAGAAATTACTCTGGGTTGAAAGGATTTTTGCTGGACAAACTCTGCTCTGGGATGCCCGAATGAGGCTCCTTTCATGTCCCCAAGATCTGTCATGCAGCACTTGGGTATCAAACCCCGACCTTCCAGTCTCCAAGCTCAACATCTTAACCACTAAGCCACAACAGTGCTGTGGTTCTTCAGCTTCAGCTAAGGACTATAAACAGCAACCCAACCACTGAAATGGAAAAAAAAAACCCAAGACACCTACATCCATGGTTTAAAGTGATTGCCAGAATTTTATCATCTGGCCTTGACAGTCATAACTGAACCCACACTCTCTGGATGGCACATTTAGCTTGCTCAGAGAACAATGTGTTTTCATGAATTCAGTGAATTCTTATAGGGTGTTTTTTTAAAATAAAACTTATGAGGGGGAATGTCTTCCATATCTTAAAAAAAGTAACAATGTCTTAATTCCTTTAAGTACTATCATTCTTCCTCTCAGTGTTATGATTCCTATTACAGTTCTGTAACCAAGCCCGAGGATGAGGGAATCAATTTGGGGAAAAAGGCCTAATCTGTTACCATAGCAATGGCTTCTGAGCGCAACTCCTTTTCTTGATGGTAGTACAAAGCCTTACATCTTGAGTGTACCTTGTTCAGCATTGTACTAAAGGTACAGCATGGAATGTTATCTCTCTGTGCAATTTTCTTTTGGGGTTTGATTTCTGTTAGTGAGCAGGACATTCCTCCTTATGTTAGGATACCTGCCCACACACTCTGTATTTTACTATTCTGTTTTTTGAACGTTCACATCTTGGAGTGACTAGAACGGCAGAACAGCCAAGCCCTGTGCAGGAGTTCATTCCTGTGTTCAAGAAGGGGAGCACGCTTGCCCTGCTCCCTTGGTCCTCATCAATAGCAATAGCAATAGCAATAGCAATAGCAATAGCAATAGCAATAGCAATAGCAATAGCAATAGCAATAGCAATAGCAAGTACACTTATATACGGCCCCATAGTGCTTAGTGCACTCTTTGGGCAGTTCACAAGGTACATTAATTAGCATTTTGCTCTAAACATGTTAGGTACTCATTTGACCGACTTTGGAAGGATGGAAGTCAGAGTCAACCTTGATTCCTGGTCAGGATTGAACTCACAACAACAGCAGGTTTGGCTGTAGTACAGCAGTTTTGGCTGTAGTACAGCAGTTTAACCACTGTGCCACCAGGGCTCATCATCTCCATGTGCCTCCTCTGCATATAAGGTGACAGGTCTGAAAGGAAGAGCCTCTTGTATGCTTGTAGGTTTCTGAAGACACACACACCGTGGATACAAGCAGACGTCTACCTTCAGACCTGTCCTCCTCCATGCACAGAAAGTAATGGGAATTGTGGGCGGAATAGGAACACCCTCCCTCTTCACATATCTAAAGACAAAAGCCCACAGAATTCAGGGGACTAACTCCTATTTAAAACATACTTAGGACAACCTTGTGAGACTATGTACTTTGGTTCAAATCTCACGTCAGCCATGTACGGGGAGAAAGTGGAGCATATCATCATTTAAGCCTAAATTTGCTCTCTAAACTTTGCAGTCATGTCTGGAATATAGACTGGTGGTGTATATACTTGCCAGCCAGCCAACCAACCAACCAACCAACCAACCAACCAACCAAACAAACAAACAAACAAAAGCCATGACATTTCTTTCTCAAGTTGGATGACGGTTCCCCTTCATCTTTCTCTCACACTTTCTCTCTCCCTCTGCCTGCCCCTCTTTCCCTGTATTTAATGGTTGTAGTCATTTTTCTGTATATTGTGCCATCTTCTGTTAAGGATGTGGCTGGCTTATCAATTCAGCATGGTTTGTGCACACTATTTGAAAGCATCCTCCTTAATTGCCATTAATTGCAGAAGTTTAAAGGCAAATAGTTCTCCCAGAAATGTTTGCAGTTGTTGATGTCCTATTTAGGAAGTAGGTCAGAGACTTGTATTCCTCCATAGAATTGATTTATTTCCTAGATATTTTCTTTATGGGAAGTGCTTTGGAGAAAAGTGCCTTTGATTATTTAAATGTGAATTGCTGGTGGGTCAGTCCAGGAGAAAGATGTACTGCTGTCTTCCTGTGCGAAGAATATTCCATCTATGTTTTCCCCATACATGCTTTTCCCAGCTGAGAAATGAGAATCCCAGTGGATCTGAATAGCACATTGCTTGGTCACGTGTAGCTAGATTCCAAGAGAGCCATAGAAAGTACTAGCAGAAAATGAATACCTACTCCAGAACAATTAGACCTCAGACTATTGATAAAATGTATTTTCATAACTAAAGAATATTGATCTGATTTTTTGGAAGAATGGAGAGGGTTGGCCTGTTAACGTCTTTTAGCTACATGCTAAGACCTGCTGATGGGACATGGTGGCTTAGTGGTTAAGATGCTGAGCTTGACGGAAGGTTGGCAGGTCAGCCGTTTTGAGACCCAAGTGCTTTGCAATGGAGTGAGCTCCTGTTGTCTGTCCCAGCTCCTGCCACCCTAGCAGTTTGAAAGCAAGAAATTGCGAGTAGATAAATAGGTGCCACTTCAGCAGGAAAGGTAACAGTATTCTGTGTACTTCAGTGCTCAGTCATGCCTGCTATATGACAATGGAAACATCTGCAGACACAGAGAGCACTGGCTCTTTGGTTGTAAATGGAGATGAACACTGTCTCCTAGAACATGACTGGCTTTCGAGTAAGGGAGATCTTTACCTTTAGGACCTGCTGAGGCTGAGAGTCATTTGCTGGGTATGTGTCTGTCCCAAATGAGACTAAAACAGCAGTTCAGAACATTCTCCTGGCAGTGAAAATGCTCAGGCTGTGTCATAGACTAGCCCTCTATATCTGGTCATTGCACCTCTTTAGGTAATTAACACTTCTAAACATCTCCCTCTTTGTGGGAGGCTTTATATGAGCAATAAGATAACTCTGTTTCTGGTTGACTACATGCTAGTCCATGACCTCTCATTTCTTGTCCGTTCCTGATCACTGCCTGAGGGCCAGCTAAGTAGAACATCTGTATTTGGTGGCTATAAAACTAGAAATTCCAGTTGTTGGACACGGGAAACAATGGATTTATGCATTTATCCCATCTATGAGTGTAAGAAGAAATTCTTTGGCTGTTCTTCATGAAAAGGGTCTTTCTCTACAGTTTCCATTATCAGCCAAACCTTGACACAAAGTCACCTTTCCAAATCCAAATTGAGCTGTAGGCAGGATCTACTCCATTTCAATATGAGCATATGGAAGCACTGATGCACCCAACCCCACGTCTGCTTCTGAAATATCATTTTCTATTTTTTCTTTTTCCATGTCTAGGCTAGACGTGAAACCCTGCCCAGGGTTCTTATTTACTCCTGCCTGGGTGTCCTTCTTTTTAAGGGGATTGGGGAGGTTTTATAAATGTTTTAAAATAGTTCTATAGTATTCAGTTTTAATTAGCATTGGGTATAGTTTTTAACTGAGCCACCCTGGGTCACATAGGTGAAAAGGATGGTTATATAAATCCAACAAACAAACAAACAAACAAACAAACAAACAAACAAACAAACAAACAAACAAACAAACAAACAAACAAACAAACAAACAAACAAACAAACAAACAAACAAACAAACAAACAAACAAACAAACAAACAAACAAACAAACAAACAAACAAACAGACAGACAAACAAACAAACAAACAAACAAACAAACAAACAAACAAACCAACAAACCAACCAACCAACCAACCAAGCAAGCAAGCAGGCAGGCAAGCAAGCAGGCAAGCAAGCAAGCAAGCAAGCAAGCAAGCAAACCAGCAAACCAACCAACCAACCAACCAACAAACAAACAAACCAGCAAACAAACCAGCAAACAAACAAACAAACAAACAAATTTCCAAAGATTTCCTCTCTGGAAAGCATAAGACAAATAAGAACCAATGCAGATATATACACTTAAGATGTGAAAAGATTATTTGTGCCTCTCTTCTGTCAATGAGAAATGGTTTGAATGAAAGAGAAATGCGTGAGCAATTGAAGGCAAAGTCGATATGATGCAGAAGTTGAGTGTATATGGCAAAGTCCTTGCCTAGATGCCAAGTAGCATCAGGCCATGGGAGGAAATGGTGTGTCAGGTTGACAGGAGCAGTTCAGACCTAGGCAGGTCCTTCCAGGGGAAGCCTGGGGGGACTTTAGCTTTGTCAGCTGTGACCATGAACCCCTGAAATAAAACAGACAGCTGGAACGAGAGCTGCCCAAAGGAGATGTTGGGAAAGGAGAAGAGTCCTTCTGTTCACAGATTGAATGAAGACGGCTCTTAATTGTTCTTCCCCTTCCTGCTTGAATTCCTAGCAGAAGTAACTCCAAATTTGTGTACCAAGGAATACTGTGAGGACCAAAGCCTTGCTACTACTAATATATATATATATATATATCCTGTATGATTGGTTCGAAAGTTGAAGAAGTTATCTCATTTGGCTACAAGGGGCCGTGGTGGCTTAGTGGTTAAGAAGCTCATCTTGTTAGCTGGAAGGCTAGCAAGTTGGCAGTTCAAGACACAGGTACTGCATGATGGATTGAGCACCCGTCTCTGTCCCAGCTCTTGGGGACATGAAAGCAGGGCCATAGCCAGAGGGGGCCCAGGGTGGGCTTGGCCCACCCTGAGTTAGCAGTTTGTCTACCCTGGCAAGGTGTGGTTTCCCATAGGAATACATTGAAAAGAAATTTTGTTGCCCACCCTGAAAAAATATTCACCCACCCACATCTAGAATCCTGGCTACAGCCCTGCATGAAAGGAGCTTCATTTGGGCATCTCCTGAGCAGAGTTTCTCCTGCAAAAATCCTTTCAACCCAGAATAATTTCTGACATGGAATTATTATTATTTGGCTAGAACTCCTAAAATCCCATAGCCACCATGGCTTTAACTATCCTACATACCTTGGTTTCATTTTACCTAGCCATTCCTCCAAAGGGTTCAAGGCCATATACAGAAATATAGAAGTAGGTACCGATACAGATAGGCTCCTATTGTTAGCATCACAACAGCCTTATAAGGTAGCTTAGTAGTTGCAGATGTTGTCATTCAGTCACAGAGTTGAGTCTGACCCTTTGCAACCCCATGGACCACAGCTCCTCTGTCATCCGCCGTTCTCTGGAGTCTGCCCAGATCTACACTTACTGCATCAATAGTGCTATCTAAATATCTCATCCTCTGTCACCCCTTTCTCCTTTTGCCTTCAATCTTTTTTAGCACCTTAGGGCCTTCTTCAGTGACCAAAGTATTTGAGCTTCAGTTTCAGTATTTGTCCTTGTAAGGGTTGATTTCCTTTAGGATGCACTGGTTCGATCTCATTGCAGTTCAGGGCACTCTTAAAAGTATCCACATAATATACATCCGGTATCTTCTACTTTCCTTAACCAGTTCGTTTTCAAAGATACACAAATTATATGTTTTCTTCTTCTTTTATGTCCTGATCCAACCCTGAACTGCCAAAATGAAGCCACTTTCTTGGCTTTGTCATTGGCCAAACTCAAGTCCTCATCGGTGCATGTTTATGGCACTAATCGGTAGTCCAGTAAATGAGCTGGATTCTGTATCTCTACACATTCACACTGCGTGTTGTTGAGAATATATGTTTCGAACCAAACAAGAAGGTTTATCCTTTCAGACGTATTTATAGAAAAGGATGGTTTTTATATGAAATTGATCACAATCGTGATGAACGACCAGTCTTTGAGGGAACTGCAAATACGTTGAATGCAAGTGGCAAGGCAGCTATGCATGTTGCATGACTGAAGATTTATATACACTCCCTTTCTTTACAACCACGCATTGATTTTGGTCCCATGTATCATTCATTATAATCACCTTGCTGTAAATGCAGTATAAAATGAGAAAACAGGGTGGTGGGATAACATCTGGAAGACTGGAGAGGAGGTCATGAAAAGCATCAAAACTTTGGCAGTGAAGGACTAAGAGAGCAAAGTCATCTTCTCTTCTTAACAGCCATAAAAGTTGAATTATTAATTCAGTCACTGCACCCATCCTGGAAAATATTTTTTCATTTATATCATAAATCTCTTCTTCATCAAATCCATGATGTCAGTGTCTTCCTTCAGACTCAATCCACTGAGGCCAAGCTGGGCAAAGTCAGAGGATTTCTGGGTCTGGTCATGGAGACCATCCAGAGGCCATCCAGAGGCCACAGTGATACTCAATCTCCAAACTGAAACCAAAATACAACTTGAATTGACTAGACGTCTATCCCCAGTTTGGGGAAAATGTGTCTTCTTTTTTGGGAAAGCAGTGCAGCATGGATGGATCTTGCAACTGTTTTGAAAAAGGAATCATGACTCCTTTAGCAGTGATTCCCAATGTGTATAGATGTGAAAGCTGGACAGTAAAGAAAGCTGATGGGGAGTGGGGTGTGGGGGGATGATTCTTTTTGCAATATGATGCTAGAAGAGAGCTCTGCAAATACTCTGGACTGCCAAAAAGACAAACAAGTAGGCTCTAGAGCAGTGGTTCTCAACATGGGGCACACGCCCCACTGGGGGACTTCAATTCATAGAAGCCTAGGTCAGTACATTGGGCGATCAGTGCTTTGGGGAATTGACTTAGGCTTCTGGGAATTGAAGTCCAAAAACCAAAGGTTGGGAAACACAGTCCTAGAGTCAGCACAGTTTTTGAGGGCATAAAACTTGAAAGTTTGTGTCCTGGAACTTTACAACCTTTGAACTTCTTGTATGCCACCATTCTACTGCTTTATGAATAATACACTTAAGCTGGAAATAATAGTTTCTTAACATGATTGATTTTTCTTCTTTTGCAATGGAGTTCTGAGCGAACAGAAGATTTCGCTGAAAAATGACAGTGCCAAGGGTTTTCACGAAATGTCATTTCAAAATAATAATAATTTAATTAAAGGAAATTAAGCTTGTGCAATGTGTTTCATTGTGCCTTTTGTGTGTGATCAGATTTATGTGGTCATCACTCACCTGGAATATTTTTAAGCAGGAAAATGAAACAGCTTTGTTAGGCAACTACTATGTTAGAGGATGTGCCTGATCCACCAAGACAGTGACTCTGTATTCCTTTCTTCTGTTGTTTAATCTTCCTTTCATTTTAAAAAGGGAGGTACATGGGGAGATGAATACACCTGTCAGTTGAGGCTAGAGAATCTATCAATAATATTCATATGCTTTTCAGCTTTTAAGATAAAGTTCTTTTACAGAGCACCTCCAACCATTGCCACATACACATACACAAAATCCAACCATTGCCACATACGCAGGGGATGACTCTTCATACTGTCACAGTATGCTAGGCATCATGTTTCTTTCTACCTGGAAACTGACATGGGTTAGGTTACCCCTTTGCTTTGGGTAGTTGCAATTATTGGTGGAGGTTTAGAACTGGAGCCTGAAAAGCAGCATGCAAGATGTTCATACTGTAAGTAAATTATGGATCAACAATACGAGGCCATGTCAACAGAGCTAATGCAATTGTAGGTGATGTCAACAGAAATATAGATCCCAGGTAAAGGGAAATAATAGCATCACTGTCTTCTGCTTTTGTCAGATCTCACCTGGATTACTGTTCTGAGCAGCATTATTTCAGAAAGTTTAGTGTATGAGAACCAAGACAAAGGAATAGCCGAAGGATTGGCTTAACACATCTTTATTGCATGGTGGTCAGGGGGAACATGAGGTAATGGCGGACGAGCAGCTCAATATATA
This sequence comes from Bradypodion ventrale, assembly GCA_035047345.1. Lineage (NCBI taxonomy): Eukaryota > Metazoa > Chordata > Lepidosauria > Squamata > Chamaeleonidae > Bradypodion > Bradypodion ventrale. The sequence continues at coordinate 6,241,418 of JAWDJE010000011.1, read as the reverse complement.
CGGTGGTTATACATTTGAATGTGGCTCCACGACAGCCCATTGGCTACCGTTGGTGTGACGTCATTTTTGGTCACGCCCTTCTTGTCCAGGTGAGGTAGTGGTGGGAATCTTCCCGCGCTGTCGTTCTTTGGTGAATTATGACCTGTGAGCTGGGCGCTCGCTATTGCCACCAGGTGGTCATTAGCTCGCGTCCTGATTGGAGCGGGTTACATTGATGTATAGGTTAAAGGCACTGTATGGAAACACAATGCATGGTATTGAAACACAACATCCCTCCCCCCTAGGATGAGACGAAGTCTCTCATCCAAGATGGTTTATTGCAAACGCGCTTTGGGCGTGCTGTGGGCTGGCTTGTCCCGGCTCCTTGTCCTGCAATGGTAGAGGGAGACTCGTTAGTGACTCGCCGCGGCTCAGCGGCTGTTGGGGAAGGGGCAGAAAAACCGGGGGCACTGGGGACTAACGAAAAACCCCGCTTCTCGCTTGGAAGGGTGGGGGACCACTCCTGAAAACCTCCCCGGTTCTATAACTGAAAATCAGAATTATCCCCTAGGGTCTCATTAGAAGGATTCCACAGGATATCTATGGGGACCGCTTCGGACTCCTTTCCCTCCCCCCTAGGTGGGGACCACCGGCCCCCCTCTCCTCCCCCTTGGGCTGAACGGGTGGGGGAGAACCCTAACATTGAAGTCAATTCCGCGCCATCCGCGCGGCGGCCGTCCGGGACCCGGCGCCGGAGCTGGTCTGCGTGTCGCCGCCAGAGTAGACCCGTACTGGTCTCCACACAATATGACACGGGACCCGTCTGCCCAACGACGATGCCCGGGACCCAGGCTGGCCCCGCGCTAGCGTAGTTCCTGCAATGCACCGGGGCACCCACTGCGAAACTCTTCGTGGCCGCTAGCCCAATGTTCCTCCCCGTGTCCTCCACCCTCGTCGGATCTAGTCTGGTCAGGATCGTTGTCAGCTTCCTACGCATTAAGAGCTCTGCGGGCGAGTACCCTGAAGCTAGGGGGGTCACCCTGTATCCTAGCAGGAACTGACACACTTGAAGGTTGAGATCCCCGGGACCCATGCGCCTCAGCGCATCCTTGGTGGTGCGCACGAGGCACTCCACCTGGCCGTTTGTTGCCGGGTGGAAAGGGGCGGAGGTGATGTGCCGAATGGCGTTGATCTCCGTGAACGCCCTGAACTCAGCGGACGTGAAACAACTAGCGTTATCGCTAATTAGGGTGTCTGGTATACCGAACGTGCTAAAGACCCTCCGCAGATGCTTCACCGTCGTTGCTGACGAGGTGCTCGTAACTGGAATTACCTCCAACCACTTGGAGTAAGCATCCACCACGAGGAGAAAAAGTGTCCCTCTAAATGGCCCCGCAAAGTCAACGTGCACCCGCGACCATGGCCCTTTTGCCGCATCCCATTCCCTGTGCGGCAGATGCGCCTCTTCGGGCCGGGAGCATTGGCATCTCTCGCAAGCGCCCACCATGTGCTCGATGTCGGCATCTAATTGGGGCCACCAAAAATAGCTCCTGGCCAGAGCCTTGGAGCGAACAATCCCAGGGTGGCTGACGTGCAGCAGTTTGAGTACCCTAGATCTCAGGGATTCGGGGACCACCACCCGCTGGCCCCACAGAAGGCACCCCTTCTCTAGGGACAACTCTAGCCTCTTCCTGAAGAACGGGGCGAACTCAGCCGCCGGGGAGGACGCAGGCCACCCTTTCTGCACCCAGGAGCTGACTAGAGCAAGCGTTTTGTCCTTGCCGGTCGCCTTAGCGATAGCAGCGGGCACAATGGGGGGGGGGGCGAATCTAGGACCTTGATCAGGAGCACTGGGTGGTCTCGCTCTTCCTCGGCCACGACGCTGCTAACGTTGGGAAGGGGAGATCTCGACAGGGCGTCTGCATGGCTTATTTCTCTACCCGGGCGGTAGACCAGCGCGTGCTGATACGCGTTTAAGAAAATGGCCCACCGTAGCATCCTAGGGGACAGGATCTGAGGAGTGGGCTTGTCTGCAGTAAAAATGCCCAACAGGGGCTTGTGATCGGTCACAATGGTGAAAGGGCGGCCATAGAGGAAATCGTGGAACTTTTTCGTCCCCGCGATTATGGCGAGCGCCTCCCTGTCTGTTTGGGCGTAATTCCGCTCTGCCTGGGACAGGGATCTAGAGTAGAATGCTACTGGGGCTTCTCTCCCGTTTTCCAGCACGTGGCACAGCACCGCCCCCACCCCCACTGGGGACGCATCACATATCAGAACCACCGGTCTCTTGGGGTCAAAATGGGTTAGAATGGCATCAGACGCTAGGAGTTGCTTCAGTTCAACAAATGCCCTCTCTTGGCTCTCGCCCCACTTCCACGCCTCGTCTTTCTTAAGTAGCTTGTGCAGTGGCTCTGCTACTGATGCCTTCCGCGGCAGGAAGGAGTGGTAAAAGTTTAAGAGCCCTAGGAACGACTGCAATTCGGGCTTGGAGGTGGGATGAGGGGCATTTCGAATGGCAGCTACCTTTGATTTGGAGGGTTTGATTCCCTCGGGGGTCACCCGGAAACCTAAGAACTCAACCTCTTTGGCGAAGAAAATGCATTTGTCTCTCCGCAACCTCAGCCCCGCCTTTTCGAACACCACCAGCACTTTGTCCAACCTTTCAGCCAACTCCCCCCGTTATCAACACGTCATCAAAGTATGGCAAGACCCCCTCCAGTCCCTTTAAGAGGCGTTCCACGAGCGACTGGAAAATACCCGGCGCCGAGTTCACGCCGAACTGTAGGCGCGTCACCTGGAACGCCCCCTTATGAGTGACTATCGTTTGCGCAGCAGCTGCAGCTGGGGTTACTGAGAGTTGCTGATAGGCTTGCGCTAGGTCAAATTCCCAAGAACTCCCGCTGGGATATAATTGAGTATGAAGATCCCGAGTCTATCTCCATCCTAACAGGGGCCCCTTGCACCAGTACCTCAACAAAATAACGTGGGTGTCCCAAGGACACGCTGTACACAGGGGTTTCGTCGCCGCTGTCGTCGGAGATGCGGCCCACGCCGTCCTGCTTCCTCGCGGGCCGGGCGCCCTCCTTGGTCTTCAGCGGCCGGTCCGACGGGTTTTTCTGTTCCCTACGCTGTCGTCTGCAGACCTTGGCGATGTGACCCCGGCGTCCGCAGTTGTGGCACTCGGCCTTCCGGAACGGGCACTTGATGCGGTCATGGGCTGCTCCACAGCCGTCGCAGCGCCAGCCGTCCTTCCGCACCTTCCGGACGTCCTCATCATCGCTACTCTCCGTGGAAGACTTCAGCGTGCGCCTGGCTGCCTGCACCGAGGCCGCGGCCTTGTCGGGCTGCGGGGGTCTCTCTCTGAACCCCTTAACTCCGGCCCTCGTGGCCTCCGCAGCCTGGGCCGCCTTCACGACCTCGCGTAGCGTTGGCAGCGGCTCCTGGTTCATCAGTTTCCGTTGAACCTCTTCATCGCACAGGCCGCACAGCAAACGGTCCCTGAGGGTGATTTCGAGGTTCTCCCACTTGCATGGGCCGGCGGCCAATCTTAGGGCCGCTGCAAAAGCGGCGATGGACTCACCGGGCGCTTGGACTCTCTTCCAGAATGCGTCTCGAGCCGAAAACATCGAGACCGTGGGCTGGAAATGGTCTCGCATCACCTTCAGAAGCTGTTTGGCTGTTAGCTCGCTCACTTTCTTCGGTGCTACTAGGTCCACCAATACTCGTTTGGCGGCATTTCCCAGCATCCGAGTGAGGATGGCCCTCTTCTTTCCCTCATCCGTAATGTCGGACACCACCAGCGTATCTTGGAAGTCCATTTCGAAGAGCTCCCAGTCTTCCGGCTTGTTGATGTCGAAACCGGCATGTGTCTTGGTCTCGTGGGAAGCCATATCCCATCCTCATCGCCAATTTAGTGTATGAGAACCAAGACAAAGGAACAGCCGAAGGATTGGCTTAACACATCTTTATTGCATGGTGGTCAGGGGGAACATGAGGTAATGGCGGACGAGCAGCTCAATATATACGGTGGTTATACATTTGAATGTGGCTCCACGACAGCCCATTGGCTACCGTTGGCGTGACGTCATTTTTGGTCACGCCCTTCTTGTCCAGGTGAGGTAGTGGCGGGAATCTTCCCGCGCTGTCGTTCTTTGGTGAATTATGACCTGTGAGCTGGGCGCTCGCTATTGCCACCAGGTGGTCATTAGCTCGCGTCCTGATTGGAGCGGGTTACATTGATGTATAGGTTAAAGGCACAGTATGGAAACACAATGCATGGTATTGAAACACAACAGAAAGCTTCTGGAAAGGTGGAAACTATGTGGAAGACGGTAGTCAAGAAAGTGAAGCATCTAGAATCCAAGTCATATGGGAAGCAACTGAAGGAACAGAAGTTTTTTAGAACAGAGGGAAGACAATTGAGAGGTGGTAAGGGATGTGGTGACTTAGACACTAAGGTTGGCGACTGGAAGGTTAGAAGGTCAGCAGTTTGAGACCTGAGTGCTGCATAATGAAGTGAGCTCCTGTTGTCTGGAGGTTTCAATCTGAGCTTCGCAGGAGCTCTCCAATATGTTTTAGGGATAGAGTTCAGCACCTTAGCTAACTCCTGGGAAGTTAGGAATATAACCTGGAGCAGATTCACTGCCCCCTAGCACTAGTGTCCACAGCTTCCACTGGAAATTACTTAGTGGAGGTGCAACACTTTGTACTGGAGCCAGGTGCATAAAATGGGCTAGATCAGTGATAGTTAACCTTGGCATGCCAGGTGTTCTTAAACATAAATTCCCAGAAACCCTGATCAGCAGGAGTGCTGACCTGGGCTTCTGGTAATTGAAATCCAAAAACCACCTGGAGTGCCAAGGTTCCCCATCACTGGGCTAGATGGTAATGAATGGGAATCACAAGGATACAAATGATGGCTAAACATTTGCACAGTCATGCAGACTGACTCAGTAACTAGTAGTTTATATGTCAATTCTTTAAAGCTGAGGGTGAGTGGCAACCAGTAAAAAATGCTGTATGTGTACATCGTCCTGCAGAACCTTGCCAGTAGGAATGTATGGCAGTGAGAGCTGGACCACAAGGAAGGCTTAGTGAAGAAGAGTGCAGAAGAATAGACGCCTTTGAACTGTGGTGCTGGAGAAGATTTTTGAGAGTCCCCTGGACTGTAAGGAGATCAAATCAATCAATCAATCCTGAAGCTCAAATACGTTGGCCACCAAATGAGAAGAGAGGACTCACTGGAGAAGGCCCCGGTGCTAGGAAAGGTTGAAGGCAAGAGAAGAAGGGGTGGCAGAGGATGAGATCATTGACGTAGTGGGTGTGGATCTGGGCAGACAGTAGAAGATGGTGAAGGACAGAGGAGCCAGTCATATTGAGGTCCACTGGGTCCCAAAGGGTTGTACTCGACTGTGACTGAACAACAAGGACAACTACAGAACCTCCATTGAGCTCTTCAAGATTAGATGACCTCCAAGGTCCTTCTGAAACCCAAAAGTCTATGATTATGTGATACAAAGTCTTGCAATAATTTTTCTGGGGAAGAGCTTAGAACTGTACCCCAAAAGTCAGTTTTTTGCTTCCCAAAAGCAAGAGGAGTTAACTTTCCCTTCCATACCCAAGTGACAGCTCCTTTACCTGTGAGGCAGATGAAGGTGGGGTTCTTTCTTAAGTAGTTTTGCTTTGGAGTCTGTCTGGAGGCTTAACAGAGTTTTCAGAACAGAAGAGCTTTTAAATCCATAATCCTAATTGGCATGTTATGTAGCCTTAATAAATTTGAACGCTGGGAGCGTGAAACTAAATTTGGAGTAAGCTTTGGCTGCTAATCATCTCGCTCTTTTTTAATGCTATGTACTCATGCTCTGGCTGACACTGGATTCTGCATAGCCTGTGGTTACTCTGTGTCCATTCAGCAAAGATGTCCTGAGAAAGGACTTAACTTGTCATAATCATGTGAACAACTGTGGCTTACGTCCACAAAGTGTACACCCTTATGCCATCAACATGATTGTTTCTGATGTGCTGTTACAGTGCTGTCTAATTTGGAGGCCTCTTAATGCCAGACCTAGAAGGCTTGCACAATTATCTAGTTGTTGTTTTAAAATGTTTATTGCATATTTTACTGTTTAAATTACTGTATTGTATCTGTATTTCTAACATTGTATTTCATGCTCTGTGATTTTGCTTTTGTAATGCTTTGCTTACTGTGATATTGATTTTTGATACTTTATTGCGATGTTGTTATGATGATATTGATATGTTGTATTTTTTGTGATATTTTTGTGATATTTTTATACTGTAACTTGTAAATTGTACTTTGTAAACCGCATTGAGTCTCCCATTGGGCAGAGAACTGCGGTATATAAATTTAATAAATAATAATAATAATAATAATAATAATTAAAAAAAACTCATCAAGGAAAAAATACTCTCAATGGTTCACTTGCAATTTTCCCCTTCCAAACACCAGAGATGAGAAAGATACCTGATTCATTCCTAGTTTTCACTGAGTGGTGGCTCAGTGGTTAAGAAGCTTACCCTGTTATCTGGAAGGCCGGCAAGTCGGCAATTCAAGACTTGGCTACTGCATGGCAGATTGAGTGCCTGCCTCTGTCCCAGCTCCTGCCAACCTAGCAGATCGAAAGCAAGAAATTGCAAGTCCCACTTTGGTGGGAAAATATCTTGGAGGATAATTTCTGACACAAAATTATTATTATTGATTTTGATTTACATGACACAGACAAGGCATTTCCAAGCCCTGCAAGATAACTTGCCTCCTGCATGAGGGCAAGATGATGAGAGCTTAGTAAAGGTAAAGGTTTCCCTTGCTTGAAAGCCAGTCATATCTGACTCTAGGGTGCAGTGTTCCTCTCTGTTTCAAAGCTGAAGAGCCAGCGCTGTCTGCTTCTGCAGACGTTTCCGTGGTCATGTGGCAGGCATGACTAGACACCAGAGCACACGGAATGCTGTTACTTTCCTATTCATCTACTTGCAATTTCTTGCTTTCGAACTGCTAGGTTGGCAGGAGCTGGGACAAAGACGGGAGCTCATTCCATCCTGCAGTACTCGGGAATCGAACTGCTGACCTTACACCTAGCAGTCAGCGTCTTGGCCACTTGAGCCACACACAGGTCCTGTATGTGATGAGAGCTTACCCTGCACAAAACAGGGTATTCTAGATGTGGTGGGCGGGTGAATATTTTTTCAGGAGGGCAACAATGTCACACACACACACACACACACACACACACACACACACACACACACACACACACACACACACACACACACACACACACACACACACACACCATTGGCATCATGGAGTGGGAGGGGGAGCAGGCTGTCCTCCCCCTGGCTACGGCCCTGGTACCAAAGCTTCTACAATTTGCACAAAATGTACCTGCAAGCAATCTGTGCAAAACTACTTCTTCTTCTGTAGGTGCTGTAGCTATTCTGTATATTGGCTATCATCATGGTGGTAATCATTTCATGCCATAAATTATTCTGGGTTGAAAGGATTTTTGCTGGAGAAACTCTGCTCAGGGGATGCCCAAATGAGGCTCCTTTCATGTCTCTGAGATTGTTTTCCACCGAAGTGGTCCCTATTTATCTACTTGCAATTTCTTACTTTCGATCTGCTAGGTTGGCAGGAGCAGGGACAGAGATAGCCTTGTCGGCCTTTCAGCTAACAAGGCCAGCTTCTTAGCCACTCAACCACCACAACCCCTATCATGGCGATAGTCTCCCTGTTCTTAACTCCTCGGAACACTTCTTCCGAGGACATGCCATGCCAGTCTCTCAGGTTTTTCAGCCATGAAGTCCAACTATGTCCAAGGGCCTCTTTCTTCCCAGGAATTTTCCCTTGCAGAGCGAGTTGGAGTATTCTACATTTTATGTTGTTCCTCATGATATGTCCAAGGTATTGGAGCTTTCTTTGATTACTGGTCTTTAACATTTCTACATTAGTCACGTGGCCAACCCATGATATCCTTAGCAGGTGCCTGTAAATCCACATTTCAAAAGCTTTGATTCAGAATTGAAGCAAAACTACTCACATTTCCTTTGTTGGAAAATGAAAGCATATGTGCAGAGAACAAGGGGAAAAGAGCTAGCTTATTGGTAATGAAAGCAATCCACCTGATAACTTAATTTTGGAAACATATCAGCAGCTAGTTTGGTGCAGTCTGTGCAGAAAATGTAAGGCACACAGTCTGTGCATATCACTCTCTAGTCAACATGGGAATATGTGTTGGCAGGCACCAGAAAACATCTTATTCTCCTGCATCCAAGGAGGGAAAGTGTGATTCCTCTTCAGTGCAGACAACAACAAGGCAAGGAAGAGTTTGTGCTCTAACACACTCAGAAACATGTATGCACTTCATGGTTAACTTTCTAATGCTATTTGGTTGCTATGGAGGGATTTTCCTTCATCTTTGAGTGCTATATCCAATTCTGAATCATGGTGATGAGCCGTGAAGATTGTCCAGGGAACAATATAATGCAGAAGTTAATGGAATATACATGTATAACAGGGATAGAGACCCTTTGGATCTCCAGATGTTTTAATCTGCAATTGCCATAGTCCCTTACCATAATTCCCATAATTGGCTGTGCTGTTTGGAGCTGAAGAAGGTTGTACACCAAAACATCACTGTACCTTCTTGTTGAGGCTAGTGGATCTCATGTCTGTGGTGAGGAAAGGTCTTTTTAGGTAACAGCAGTGTGGACAAGGCATTCATGCCATCAATCTGTCAAGTCAAAAAGCTGCTCCTGGACATTTGGCGTTGTGTTTGCTTTTTCCTCAGCCAAGTAGTTAAAAAATTCCCTCTTTCAGAAAACGGTGCTTTGCTCAGACGTGCACCCTTTAGGCTCTCTAAGAGAGAGGCTCTTTGCATGCTGTGCGCTTGATCCACACTGAATGAATGGTACAATTTAATAAAATATTTATGGTATGTGGTAAATACACAATATATTATTTATTTTGCACAACACAACAAAATCCCTAAGTCATCTCTCAAAATGCATGAATTGACTGATAGCATAAATATTCTAAATGACAAATGAATGAATATTTTAAAGACCAACATAAATCTTTAAAGTGTGGAGGCCAGTAGGCCAAGGTCTGCCCTCATTTACACCCATGTGGAGTTAGAGAAGTATATGACAAAAAGATCACAGCTCACTTTGTCATTTTAGAAGCGCTCTCTCTTAATGGAGTTGGACCTCACTGTCAGGTGAGTTGACTCGGGGGGGTTCCAAAACTCACACTGAAAAAGATAATTCACAAACCAGACACTGTGCTTTCTTGGCCACACTGCAAAAAGTATTTTTAAACTGCTGCCTTGACATTCCTACCTTCTTCTTCTTTTGTGTCCCAATCAAACCCTGAACTGACAAAATGAAGCTACTTTCTTGGCTTTGTTGTTGGCCAAACTTGTCCTCATCGGTGCATTTTTGGCAGTAATCATCAGACCATTAAATGAGTCAATGGATTCTGAATCTCTCCACATTCACACAGTGTAGTTGTCAGCTCCCATTTGAGCATGTTGGTCTTACATTTAGGCACTCTGACCCTCAGCCTTTTCAGGCTCCTCCAAGTGATGTAGTGGGGGTTGAGTTTCTCAAGTACAGTAATACCTCATACAAAGTCCGCTTCATACAACATCGAATTCATACAACATCGCCTAATTTCTTGAAAAAAGTTACCTCATACAAAGTCATGCAACTTTGTATGAGGTATTGGGGTTTTCCCAGGTTGCATTGTGCCTGGGCAGTATAAAAGGCAGGACACGTGCGTACATTGCACTTGTGGGTTTTTGCACAAGGCAAAGAGTGTTTAGGAGTGGTTTTGAGCATAATTTTGGATTTTTTTTATTTTTCATCAGAATTTTTAGAAGCATTCCTGGGATTTTTGTAGCATTCTTCAGGTTCTTGGACAATCAGGGTTGCTTGACATGTTTTTGTAATGTTTTTAGCCTTTAGACAATGTTTTCTTAAAGTTCTGTCAGTTTCCTGTCTGTTTCCTTGGCTTTGCCCTGAAGTCTGTGCTGTTACAGTACAATGTATCTCTATGGAAATGACGTTGTGCAAGGCATCGCGGCAAGGATTTGGACTTTGTATGAGGCATCGCGGCTAGGATTTTGCATGCCTCATACAAAGTCCAAATCCGTATAAAGTCCAAACTTGTGGAACCAAGTTTGGACGTTGTATGAGGTATCACTGTATAGCCTCCTTTAATGATGTTCCTTGTCCAGTGAGTTCCTTCCTCCATCTTCTAATTTGGTTTTGTTCTTGCATACATTCAATAATGTTTGTTCTTGCCATAAAGCACTTCCTTGATCTGAGCTGTTAGACTTGAAGCTCATATCAATTCAGAAGATGTCAAGGTCATTGTATTGCTTTGTTCTCTCAGTGTCTGGTGCAATTCCTCTCCTGATCTTAGGTGGAGCATTGCCAACAAGAGGTGTAGGTTTGAAGCATCCTGTCACTATGTGCACAGCTTCATTAACAGCAATGTCATCTTATTGTCTTATCCAATGTCCATTCAGATGCTCATGTCTCTGGAGCCTTTGTTGTAACTCCAGAAATGGAAAGTTTTCTGCCACTCTCATCTCCGGAGACTTTCTTGAAATATGCAGATTTATTGCATGGCCAAATAGTCCTGACTATTTTGTCCTTCCAGTCATGAATATTAGATTTAGAAGAATAAACAAGCCTGAAAGGGGATGGGGTGGGGGAATAAAGATAGAATGGCTTGTGTGGCAGTATTTCCTCAAATATTTTGTGACTTATGCCCCACATTGTATTGCACCAAAGAACTTGAGTCCACCATGACACAAAAGCCTGTTTTCACCAAGATAAATATGTGTATGTTTACAGGCATTTTCTTATTCCTTTTTAGGTTGGTGGACACATGAAACCATGGGCAAGTTCTAAAAGTGCAAAGTTACTATGGGCTGTAACAGAAAAAGATAGATAATCTGTTAAATGTAGAGTTGGGAGAAAGAGATATGTTACACATTCAGAAGGACATGAAGATGCAGACAGAATGAGTTCCTAGTAATTATGTGAAGGCTCTGGATTCTACTACTGGTTTAACTACATGTACAGTAAAACCTCAAGATACAAAATCAATCCGTTCCACAAGGCTATTCATATTTCAAAATATTCGTATCTTGAAGTGCAGTTTGCAATAGGAATGCATTGAAAAGCAAAAAAAATCCATTCTGAAGCTCAGAAAAAGTAAAAAAAAAAAGAACAACACTATCTTTTTCTGCTCAAAAGTCTTCATAAGCAAGCAAAACCCACAGTAAAATGATGCAAGAGCCCAAGCTCATCTCCCAACTTTAGAAATAGAACAAAAATGTGGAAAAAAGCCCCCAAACTGCTGCAACCCTCCCCCAAAATACACCAAACTCCCTGCTCCCCAAAGTAGAACAGAAATTAACAGACTTGCAAATGGTGAATCACAGCTTTCCTATCTTTTGCCTTGCTGGAGAAATGGATGAAAAAAGTTCCAGAAAGTTAAAACATTGCTGCAAAAAAAGCCAAGAATGTCTCCAAACCTTGAGCTCCAATGCCACCGCCCTTTGTTTTCAATGCATATTTTGGCACAGCTCTGGTAATTGCAAGCAAAGTACCATCGATCAGCTCTTGAGGGGAAGGGGGGATTTCCAGCACACCCTGGTTACAGGGGGAGCTTCTTGCAGTGCCAAAATGCGATGAAAAAAATCCAAAAGTGGAGGGGAAATGCTCTGAACACCCTCCTGCCACCATGGGAAGCATTGGAAGACTGAAAAGTATTTTGTATCTCAAAAAAGTACATTAAAAATTCGTATGGTGAACCTGATTGTTTTTGAGTTTTCCATTCATACCATGAGTATTTCGGAAGTAGAACCATTCATATCCCGAGTTTTCACTGTATCACTGTTTGAGAACCATTGATATAAAAGATAATGGGGAAAATCCTACTACTTATAAAATCCTTCACATATATATCCACAACCACTATGACATGCCATACATACTCAATCTGGTGTAAAGTTATGGGCTGAATCCTAGTCTGTTACTTTATCTTCTACACCACACTGGGTATCCCAATCTAGCAAGTATACTATATACAGTATATATAGCATATGCACATTTGATAGCATATATACCCCTCTCAGCCAGGGTAACTAATTGGTGGGGTTGTGGTGGCAGTGGAACTGATAAAGCTAATCCTGAAATATATCTGTTACCTTAAAAGCCCTTTTAGGGTTGCTATTAGTTGATTCCAGCTTGACGATGCATAACAACAACAGTCTAAATAATGGATGAGAAAGTTTTAATTGAAACTAATGGAGGCTTCCTATTCCCTGCTTTACCCCTTCTGAGACTCCTTCTTACTCCCTTTTGCTTTGGTGAAGCCTTTGAGAGACTCAGGACATGGCTTCCAGATCATCTCTTGGTCCATTAGTTTAAAATAAATGTTTCTGTCACCCAATCCTGGTGTTGGGTACCAGTACAGGGAAACATATGTGTACACAGGGGATCATGGTTCAGTGGGAAAACACCTCTGTTGTTGGGTTCCATCCTTGGTATCTCAGGATTGAAGAATGTTCTACCACCTTCATTGACTTTAGTGATCTTTGAGTTGGACCCTTTGACAGATACAATGGTTTTGAGAAGGAAGGGGGCTGGTTGTAAGCATTATCCTCAGAAGACACACAATCCAGGGATATCTGTGGGGAAAGTCTTCTTACTACCTACTGAAGAGCTGACATGGGAAGCAGAACTTTAGAAGTTATGTTCTGGTGTTCCAAGTTGTTGTGTTGATATGTGTCATGATGGCCAGCCTGGTTGGATAAATCAGGCGACGGTAGTCCAGAAAAGAAATTTTCCTAAGACCTAAACTGTAATGCGTGTTACAATCAAACAATGGTCTTGTTGAAGTTCGCACATGGCATACTACAGCAATCACGATAAAAACTATGCACACATAGATTTCTCATCAGATCTTACTATTACCAGCAGCATCTTTAGGGTAATGCCACAAATTAGGGTCATGATCTATTAAGCCTCTGTTAATGACTGAAAACCAATCTGTTAATAATGGTACAACATTAGACAGATACAGTGTCAGAAATTAGTCTGGGTTGAAAGGATTTTTGCTGGAGAAACTCCACTCAGGGGGAGGTTCCTTTCATGTCCCTCAACCTTCTAGTCTTCAAGCTCAGCATCTTAACCACTAAGTCACTGAAGATACAGTAGGGGCTGTAGTGGCTCAGTAGTTAAGAAGCTCACCTTGTAAGCTGAAAGGTAGGCAAGTCAGCAGTTCGAGACCCAAGTACCGCATGATGGTTTGAGCGCCCATCTCTGTCTCAGTTCTTGCCAACCTAGCAGTTAGAAAGCAAGAATTTGCAAGTAGATAAATAGGGGCCAGTTTGGTGGAGAAAGGTTTTGGTGACATGAAAGGAGCGACATTTGGGCGTCCCCTGAGCGGAGTTTCTCCCGCAAAAATCCTTTCAACCCAGAATAATTTCTGACATGAAATTATTATAGTCAGATACAGTTTGATACAGTTGAAGTGTTAGCTTCAAATTATTGCATTTTTGTACAAAAGTCAGGGGTAACTTTTCTAAAATGTGCTTGGGATTGCATGTTGTTCTAAGTATTGCATATTGTTCTAAGCATGTTGTTCTAAGTATTGCATGTTGTTCTAAGTACAGTACACCCTTGCATAATGACATTACTTGGTTCCCCAAGTAGCATTGTTAAGCCATTTTTGTTGTTCTGCGGGTTTCTATGGCGATTCCTGCAAAATGACATTTTTAGCACCATTGTCCGGTTATTTTAGCATTGTTGTCTGGACAACGACACTAAAAACGTTTTGCGGGGGAACACGTGGTGCATAACGACGTGTTGTTAAGCGAAAATGATGTTATCCAAACATATTGTTATGTGAGGGTTGACTGTATGTGGACTTCAATCAGGGTCTCCATGTAGTAAACAGCATTAAAGGGATGTTTCATTGCAGAATAGAGGGTGTCCTTAACATCATTTTATTTTAATGTCATTTGTAAAAATGCCCATAGCCCTTTCCTGCTTATTCATGATTTATTTTTGTTCTCATCTTTTCCTCTTCTTTGAGCTTTCTTTCCAAATGACTCCAGCTCTTGCTAAACCTTCCCGGAAAGCAATGCAGCTGTCATTGAATAAGTGAGGTTTTGTTGCCAACAGGCTCCTAGAGAGAAAGGGTGCAAGGAATTGCAAAATTCCTAATGTTGATTTTAATAGCAATAACAATTACATTTTTATACCACCCCATAGCATTTTAATACACTTCCTGGGTGGTTCACAGAGTAATTAGCATTTTGCCCCAAATATGTTGGGTACTCATTTTACTGAACTATGAAGGATGGAAGCCTGGGTCAACCTGGCTTCCCATAAGGATCGAATTTACAACATTTGGCTGCAGTACAGCAGTTTAACCACTGCACCACCAGGTTTTTTTTAAATAAAAAAAATTAATTTTCTAACATAAAAGATTGGCTTAAATGATCTCCCCCACTCCCAAGAAGATATCTCACTTTCTCTATTACAAAATAATAGAATCCTTTGTTTCTCAGAGGCCCGGCAGCAACCATATTTCTTGCAAAATCAAGGGATAAATGAAGAGATTGGGAGAAAGATTTGCCCAGAGTAATGTCTGCCAACCTGGATCGTTTCTCAGAAGAAAAATAAAGTCCAATATATTTCATTGCCTTGGTGCAGTTAACATTTTGGAAGACATTTCACACTGGCAAAAGCAGCTCCTTCAAACCGCTAAATTTAGCCTATGGGCTGCAAATGCTCAAAAATTGTAAATTTTAAAGCAGGGAACCCCTGGCTTGTTTTCAGAAATGAACATGTACTGCAGAATTTATACCTAGCAAAAGAGAGCATGCTTAGAGGATTTTGTCTTTTGTTTCTGCTTTCAGTGAGGTAGCTGGGTTGACCTATCGCAGCAAACATGACACAGAATCTTCTGACTCCTCGTTTTATTTGGTGTGAGCTTTTGTGAGCCTCGGCTCTCTTTGACACATGACCTTGCCCCGGAGTCCACAAAAGCTCAAGCCAAATGAAAGCTGAAAGCTTTTTGGTACCACAGGACTCTTTGAAGATTTCATGTGTTTGTTGTTAGGGAAAAACAGCAGCAGGGACAAGGAAACAAGAAATTATGTACTATGGGACCGAACCTAACTGTGAGTTTTCTGCTCCTCTTGGTAGGCTATGAAATGGGAAAGGAGAATTTCAATGATCTCCTTGAGTGGAAGAGTATGAAATTTGGCTCATGACCAATTATATTTGCCACAAAGCTGGGCAAGATTTTGGAATTATTATAGATCATAAACTGACTATGAGTCAACGGTGCAATGTGGCTGCAAAAAAGGCTAACATTGTTTTAGGTTGTGTTAACAGATGTCTAATCTTCAAAACTTGTGAGGTACTACTAGTCCCCCTCTATTCAACACTAGTTAGGCCACATCTAGTGTACTGTGTCCAATTCTGTATTTATTCACATTTATACCGCACCTTTTGGTGCATGGGGGACAACGAGCTACAACTGAATGGCTGTGGGTCAGGGATCCCCCCCCCCCACCATACCTGTCAAGAGCAGCTTCGGAGATTATGGGACCTGTGCAGAACATTTCTGCGCAGGTCCGTTCTACCCATGCGTAAAAGCCTTCTACGTATGCGTAGAAGCAACCTGCGCAGAAACGTTCTGCGCAGGTCGCTTCTATGCATGCATAGAAGGCTTTTATGCATGCATAGAATGGACCTGCGCAGAAACGTTCTGCTCGGGTCACTTCTTTTTTTAAAACAAAATTTTTATTAAGTTTTTCAAAAAAAATACAAATGATATATATAAAAAATACCACAAATACAAGAAATTACAAATCAGAAAAAAGAAAATCACATTACATTAATTTGTTGTATTACAAATTATAACACCCAGTGATATTTACAAACCACAAGGATCGAATTTCTAATTTAATTTTCCCAGAAACTCATATGTTGAGGTACCAGCTTATCCCCTTTATCACTCACAAGGACAAATTCCACAAATGGTTTCCATATTTCCCAAAATTTGTTCTCTTTTAAAATACCTTTCTTCACATTCAATTCACATGTCAATTTATCATTTAATGCAATTTCCCACATTTCTTTATACTATTCATCAATTTTTAACCTTAAATCACTTTTCCATTTTCTCGCTATACACAGTCTTGCAGCCGTTAACATTATTGACACCAATTCTTTTTTGTTTGTACTCATATTTATATCATCCAATCCCATCAGCAAGGCGATACCTGGCTCCAGTTTTATATCAACTTTAGTAATCACTGAAATTTCTTTCTCAATTAGTTTCCAAAAAATCTTAACCACTTTACAACTCCACCACATGTGTTCATATGTTCCAAGCTCACTTTTACATCTCCAGCAATCTCTTGATTTACTATTATCCATTCGATACAATTTAACTGGAGTCAGGTACCACCTCCACAATATTTTATAATTATGTTCTTTTAATCTTACAGAAAGATTTTTCATAATTCTTCTCCTCCATTTACTCTTCCACTGTGATTCCGAAATTTTATATTTAAATCTTCTTCCCATAGTATTCTCAACATATTTTGTGAGCTTTCATCCTTATTCAAATTCTATATATTTTACTTACTAAACCTTTTATCTCCATTTCTCCTTTTCTTATTTTACAAATCATCTCCTCGAATTCTGTTTTCCCTCTCTGTAAACTGAACTCCTCTTTATATCTCTTCCCCCATTTTTTTACCAAAATTATTTGTAACCAGTTCAATTTCATCTGTTTAAACACTTCAGCTCTTAATTCCAAGTTATCCATCATTTTTATCCAATCTTTTAACAGAAACACATTGTTTCTCAGAAGTATATCTTTTATTCTTTTGTCTACTTTCAAAGGGAAAGTCTTAACATCTTCCAGATCCATTATCAGGTCACTTCTACACATCCCCTTCTGCACAGAAGCCTTCTACGCATGTGTAGAAGGGTTCTACGCATGCGTAGAAGGGTTCTACGCATGCGTAGAAAGGACCTGCGCAGAAGGCATGCACAGTAACTCCTTTCCCCCTGCTGCCAAATTACGGGGTAGCGGCAGCTCCGGGCAGGAAATGGAGAAAATCGGTGTGGAAATATGGGAAATCCTGGCCAATCCGGGATACTTTACAGGTATGCCCCCCATCTTTGGTTCTTGATGGGGCTTTTTTTGTGTGCCTCAGACAGACCTGGGGGTCCTCCTGGACTCACGAATCCTGCTCAAGGAGCAGGTGGCCATAGTGGCCAGGAGGGCTTTCACACAACTTCACATCATTCACCAGTTATTGACCAGGACTCCTTACTTATGGTCACTCATGCACTGGTCACCTCCAGACTGGATTATTGTAATGCACTCTACATGGGTCTGCCCTTGATGACCATTTGGAGACTTCAACTGGTTCAAAATGCAGCTACCTGTGTGGTGATGGGGTGTGGGCATTACTCCCATGCCTCATCCCTGCTACGGGAGCTGCATTGGCTACCGGTGTGCTTCCGGGTGCAATTCATGGTGCTGGTGATGACCTTTAAAGCCCTACATGGTAGTGGACCAGGGTCCTTAAGAGAACATGTCACCCCAAGGATATCTGCTTGTCCCACTAGGGCTGACCGGAGGGGCTCTCCAGTTGTGCCATCAGCTAGAGAGGGCCTTCTCCGTGTCTGTGGAACCTCCTACCAACTGAGCTTCATCTCCAGGCAGAGCTTTTATCCTTTCGTAAAAACCTCAAACCCTGGCTGGTGCAATGGGTATGTGCGGTGGCTGGGGAGATAGCCACTCCGGGCTGGCTCATATGAGTGCTGCCTGGGCTTCCAGCTTTTAGTGTTAGGTTTAGAAATTTGATGAGGAGGTATTGGGGAGGGAATTTTAAATTTTTAAACTTTAAACAATCCAATATTTTAATGTTTCATATCCTATTGTTTTGTAGAGTTTTATCTGTGTGTTTTATATGTGTAAACCACCCGGGTTCGCCTTGGCGAGAGGGCGGCAGTAGAAATGTGATTAAATAAATAAATAAATAAATGCACCACTCAGGGAGGCTTACAATGTATAAGAAAGATGCAAACAAATTACACTAGGTACAGAGAAGGGCAACAAGGATGATCAGAGGACTGGAAACCAAGCCCTAGGAGGAAAGACTGAATGGGTGTTGAGTGTCTGTTGGAATCATCAGCATCTGTAGGCATTAATCATCTGTATAGAGACCTGTGAATATTTTTTTTAGAATTTGTCAAAGAACCATTGAGTTGGCAGGATTGTGGCACTCCATTAAGTCCCAACCCTCTGGTTTTTCATTGTGAGTTCAGGGAGGGGTTTCCTTGTCTCCTCACAGATAATTTATCTTGAGAATGCATAATTCTTTCACCACCACCTCCAAATGCAGGTATGTCTGTTCTAAGTCATGTGGTGGAAAAGATATCATTATTTGCATTCGTCTTCTGGAGAGCCATGAGTTACAGAGAATTTTGGAACTGGTCGCAATTTGCAAAGCATCCTGCCTCTTAATCAACTTGTCAACTCATTGGGAAATGAATTGGGGAGGGCAGCAATATATTTTAGTGAACAATATGTGCAGGTTGAGTAGTCAATAGATAGAATTATAATGAACCATAGGTTGAATTATGTTTGCAGTGGCTATCCAGGATAGTTTTGAATAATGATCAAATACAGAAAGCTCAAGTCTGATTAATGCTTATGCGTAGGCATAATTTGCTAAGCTTTGCTCTATAAATTCCATGTTATTTGTAGCAGACGGGCCAAGGGGTGGGGTGGGGTGGGGTGGGGGGAGACATGTTCTTTTAACTACAGTAATCTCATGGGAAGCAAGGTGGAGATTGGCTTTGGCAGGCAAAATCATTCCATGCTACAGAAAATATTTAAGGCATTTCTCTTTCTTTCACCACCTCCTGACATAAATCTGCACAGTAAATTCTAGTCCTCAAAGTTTTTGAATTTTAGGAGTGGTGGTCATGCAGAGATATCAGACAAGAAACAAAACAAAACAAAAGCAAACCAACCAAACAACCAAACAACCAAACAAACAAAAATCAAAAACATTGTGGCACCTTAACGACCAACGACTATGTTTGAATGTCACCTTTTTGGGGATCAAGGCCCCTTCTCGAGACACAAAGCTGGGGTTGAATGGCAATCATTTATAAGGTTTTTGGGCTCTTCCTACTATCTAGTCTTCAGGGTGTGCCTCCATTGCATCTGCCCAGAGTTGACTGGTGGGTGTCTTTTGAGTGTTTCAGGGCCTATTGCAGTGATGGTGAACCTTGACACTCCAGGTGTTTTTGGACGTCAATTCCCAGAAATCAGATCTCTATGAATCCATATGAATTGGACTCACGGAGACTTGGGCTTCTTGGAATTGACATCCAAGAACACCTAGAGTGCCAAGGTTTGCCATCATGGGCCGATTACATGCTGACGCAGAGGAAGAGACTGCAGGCTGTTTGCTTTGAAGAATTCACAAGGCATTTTGCAGGCAAATTGGCTAAGATCAACTCTGATTTAGATGCTGTAGTTGATACAGGTGCTGTGGATGTAACTATGGCCCCTGCTTGTCCTGTGTTAATGGATCAGTTCCAGTTTTTGTAGCCTGATGGATGTGGACAAGACCTTTGGAGAGGTGAAAGCTACCACACGTCTGATGGACTCTTGAGATTCCTGGCTTAATAAAAGGTGACAGAGAAGGATTGGCTGAACTGGTAGGTGAAGTAGTGAAATCTTTCTTGTAGCAGGGTAGGATGCCAACATGTTTAAAGATGGCATAGAAAAACCATTGCTGAAAAGGCACTCCTTGTTTCCCATAAGACCACCCATTTGCAAATCAATCCCGCCCAATGAATGAGACTTATAATATTGCACACAATTCTTTTTTTAAAAAATTAAGAGAGCATATTCCCAAAAAGTCATTGCAACAGAATACCTGATGAACAAATTAAGGTGGGCTGGCCATGTTGCATGCACAAGTGACATTAGATGGAGCACCAGAATAATGAATTGGTATCCGAGAGATTGCAAAACGGAATATTTTTTCAAGAAAAATGTTGGATCAGCATGGAGAAGAACTGGCACGGACAAATCACTATGGACAGAAGTTGTGTGGAATGTCATCGCGGAGATGTCTAATCGTACAAGGACTCCTTGCTGAATAATGAATGACTCTAGGATACCAAGATAAAGGTAAAAGTCGCCCTTGCTCGAAAGCCAGTCATATCCGACTCTGGGGTTCAGTGCTCATCTCTGTTTATAGCCAAAGAGCCAACACTGTCTGCATCTGCAGACGTTTCTGTGGTCATGTGGCAGGCATGCCTAGACACCGGAGTGCACAGAACGCTGTTTAACTTCCCACCGAAGTGGTCCCTATTTACCTACTTGCAATTTCTTGCTTTTGAACTGCTAGGTTGGCAGGAGCTGGCAGAACAACGGAAGCTCACTCCGTCACGCAGTACTCAGGTATTGAACTGCTGACCTGCTGCCTTCCAGTCAGTGTCTTAACCACTTGAGCCACTGCAGTTCCTGATAGATAGCAAGATACAAGATCCCAAAATGCCGGCACTGGAGTGATTGCTGTAGATGATAACAGAACTGGGTGCATTCTTTGTCCGTAGCCTTTCTATTCGGCTGATGATGTGACACTCGATGCAAATTAAGCCACCGTCATTTCCACATTCCCCTTGGATTCACACGCCAGATCCTTTGGGCTATCACAGTCAGGATCAACGGACTACCACTGACTTGCTGCCTTTTCAATCATCCGTCAAGTTTCTGATGCAATTGCCGGAGGAAATGGAAAGTAGTGAATGGCATCTTTGCATTTTACATTCTTGCATGCTTTAGACAGGTAGAGAAGGTTTAGGGGAAAAATATCTATATGCAATGCTCAGGTTCAGTTCACATTAGAATCCTAAACAGAGCATCTACAGAATACAAATCCTCTGAGTGACCGTAGCATATATAACTTGAGACAGCTTTCACAGCTACCAGTGGCAGCTTCCTTCCGTCCTTCCCTTGGGTTACCATATCCTCCTACATTCCCTTCTATAGCTAGAAGAAGAAGCTGCCAGAGCATGGAAGTCCTCTGATATGAATGATGGTGAAGGGGCTTGACTGATGATTGTTCTCCAAAAGTAATTGAAGGGATGTTCTTTGGGATTGTCAGACCAGATAGGTATTTCCAAACGGAGAACAGGGTTCTATGATTTAGGACACAGGATGAAATATCCTTTTTCTAGCCTAAGACTTCCACTTCTTCTTCTTCTTCTTTCGTGTCTAGGCCAAATGTGAAACTACCAAAATGAAGGCACCTTTGGTGAGTTCATTCTATAGTTCCTTTCACCTGACCTAGTGTGAGAAAGATTAGCCAGCAGCACAAGGTTGCTGGGACCACGCTACACCCGGTTGTGGTTCAAAAATACCACAACCTTCGAGGAGGCTCTTTCTGTGTACCGCTTGTGCCTTTTCAGTGGAACATGAGAATTTATTTATTATTTATTTGTTTGTTTGCATTTGTATTGCCGCCCTCTCGCCAAAGCAACTATGGGCAGCTCACAGGTATAAAAACATCATGTTACTACTGTAAACCTGAAAATGTCAAATTGTTCTTATCAGGATTCCTCCACCTGTCGGTAGGCTCCGCTCCCCCTCCGCTAGAGGTTTGGCCGGCCGCAGCACAGGCAGAAGCCCCAGATTAACTAGCGGACTGTAAGGGTGGCTTCCTCAAGGCTTGGCAGAGGAAGACTTGGTCCAGATAATTCTGGCTCATAGGTTTGTAGAGAAATGGTGATCCGGGAAAAACTACGCAGAGGAAATTGAGATGCAAAGACCCCTGGGTTGGAAAGCCACTTTCCCTTATTTTGCCTATGGGGAACTTTTAGCCTTGGCGGTGTGAAAGATGTGGGGGAGTAAAGCTGTTACCTCTGCAGCAACTCGCTGTCTCCGGGATGCCGGGCGACGTTTCTTCTCCTGGGCAACAGAGTCCACGAAGTTGGTACAAAATCGCCACAGTTCTCCTTCCAGGAATAAGGCTTTATTGTTAAAGTCCCCCTTCCCCAATTTGCTCCATTGGCAGCAGGAGCAAGCAGGAGTAAGCTTGACAAACCAAGTCCTTTTTATGGCTTTTATTATAAGAATATCAAAAGTCCAATAAATGCAGAATGTAGAAAAATCACTTACTTAACCAAAACATTACTTGCCCTAAGAAATAAAATAAAGCAATACGCTACCACTAGCCTAGGGTAATTTGCGGCGGTCTTTACCGCCCCGTATAAAATGGTACGGATCGGGACCCATCAAGATGACAAATGTCAAGGGTTCTCGTAGCATTGGAGAACGGAATCCTCGGACTCCTCGCTTAAGAAATTGGGTGGGTTTTTATACCTTTTTGTATGAGAAAATGTCCCAGTAATCTCATTATCTGAGATTGGACTATCTTTTGGTCCTGTTCCTGGGAGCTTGGCCATGGGAAAAGTACAAGAGGATTGTGTTAGTACAAGAGGTGTTTCCCCAATAACTGGGTAAAATGATGGAGTGTGCTTTTCTAAGATGGCTTCAGTTCGGCTAAGTGGAATAAATGGTAGAGAGAAAATAAAAACAGTGCTAGCATCTCTAAGCAAAATCCTATTAAAGTAGCAAGTAATTAACATAAAATAACATCATCCCACAGGGAATCTCGACAGTTCTCACAGACACTGAAGTGGTTCGCTGTCTCTGAAACAGCCTTGAAATAAGCTCACTAAATTCTACTTATATATTAAAAAAACACAAAGGTAAAGGTAATGGGTCTCCCTTACTCAAAAGCCAGTCATATCTGACTCTAGGGTTCAGTGTTCATCTCTGTTTATAGCCAAAGACCAGTGCGGTCTGTGTCTGCAGATGTTTCCATGGACATGTGGCAAGTATGACTCAAAACCAGAGTGCACAGAAGGCTGTTTACCTTTCCCACTGAAGTGGTCCCTATTTATCTACTAGCATTTTCTTGTTTTTGAACTGCTAGGTTGGCAGGAATAGGGACAGAGACAGGAGCTCACTCCATCATGGAATCAAACTCTGACCTTCCAGTCAGTGAGTTCAGCGCCTTAACCACTTGAGCCACTGCAGTCCAAAAAATACAAAACAAAATACTTTAAAAAGACTCAGTATCATAAGACAAAAAGCCATGGTGGCTTAGTGGTTAAGATGCTGAGCTTGATGTGCTGAAGGTCAGCAAAGCAGCAGTTCGAGACTCGAGCATCACATGATGGAATGAAAGCCTGTCACCTCTCCCAGCTCCTGTCAACCTAGCAGTTTGAAAGCAAGAAAGTACAAAGTAGATAAATAGGGACCACTTCGGTGGAAAAAGGTAACAGCGTTACATGCAATCTGGCATCTAGTCATGCTGGTCACATGATCACGGAAACATCTGAAAATGCAGACAGTGATGGCTCTTTGACTGCTATAATCATAGATAAGCCCCCGCCCCAAGATTTGGACATAACTGGCTTTACCATAAGACAATTTAATTCCCATCAAACATACACTTAAACAATAGATTTATGTATAAAAAAGGATGTTCTCTCCCATGGGGACTATTCAAAGTTAACACCAATTTTATTTCTATTTTTCATTTGCTGAGTCCCATTTCTCTTCCAAAATGGCATTGTATCTTGAAAAAGTGCAAAGCCTTTACCTCTTTGTTTAAAAATAATCAATAAATTCTGAATAAGAATGATCCTACCTACAGCAAAAACAAAACACAGAAGCCCCTGATAGGGACTCCAAAACTATGGATAGGATAGCTCTGGGGAGGGAGGGGGGTGTCAGACTGGTTTACTCCAGCAAAGAGGCCATCCTATCAACCCAACCCATTCCTACAACAGGCTGAATCAACCTGTCAGCTTAAAAATGAAATCTTTTTCCATTTCTTATACTAGCCCTAGAAGAATAAAGTCTTTCCAGTTCCAACAAAACTAGGCGTGCAAACACGAGTAGTGTTATAGATCTGGAGGTGTTTGCATTTTATACAGACATAAGTAAAGGCAAACATGTCAGCTTTTCGAGGCGTGATCTTTGGGGAAACGGTTGTACTGATACAGGTCTGTTATGTTAGCAATGACCTATACAAAATGAAAGGTGCCTGGAAGCTGACCTGAGAAAGAATAGATTCAGTTTTCTATTGAGATAGCTAGCTCTCATTTCAGAAAACCGGACACTACACAGTACAAAAGAAGGTTGTTGCAGTCCCTTCCAGGTTATTTCTTCTCTGTATTTCTTCACCTTCTATACACCCCCCCCCCTTGAGAATGTTTTCAGGAAAAATGCAATTACCATGAATTTGTTTACGGTAGATCCCAGTTTGCCATGAAATGACCCACACACTATGATCACGGAGCCATTTCCTGTGGCACGTATGAAATGAGACATGCAGGATTTAACACCGGGACTGCAATGGACTGCCGCAGCTTTGAGATATTATCAATGTGCACCTTCACAGCCAACCCATCTGGCATGGCCTCTTCTGCCTCCATGGCCATTGGGAATCAGAGTTCTTCCTCCACTCATTTTGCCATTGGGCCCAATATGATGGTTCCTAGTGGCATTTCCTCCACTGAGGGGATGATCACCCCACCTAAAGAGGCTCATCCGCATGTAGCCATTGGCCCCTTTAGAGAGTCAGGTTATTCACCACCACCCAACACTCGGCATTGAGTCACTGGCTGTAAGGTCTACTCCATTACTATAGTGGGATGTCCGGCCAGACAGTATTCAACAATATATAAACTGATGAGAAGACTTTTACAGGGCTCTTGGGAGAACACAAGAGCAACTCGCTGGCAAACTAACCCAGTCTAGTAACTCTTTTGCAAGAGAGCCAAATTAGATCCATTTCATTTCAGGTGTTCGTAACATAACCTGTCTGTGCTGACCTACCCTGCGGGCAGGGTCACGATGCAGTGGCATTACATAGAGAGTCCTGGCAAAAGTCAATTCAAGGAGAGTCCAATAGTCAAAGGTCCAAGGAGCAAACCAATGTCACAGTACCAGTAAGGATCAGATCGAGCACTGAGTTCAAAGGATATCCAGGGATGTCGTCAAAGTAGACAGAAGTCAGGGTCATAGTGTACACAGAGGATCTGGCAGGGTGTCATTCATCACACTGAGAAATTGTACCAACACTTGTCTGGTGAAACATGCTTGTTTAAGAAGCCTCCCAGCTAATGAGTGTCAGCTGGGAGCCTCCTCTAATAACGAGCTCTGGCTTTTTTTTTTGTTCTCAGTTGCAGAACCTTTTGTCACTGGTCTCTGACTGAGGACTGTCAGAGTCAGACCTCTGATCTGACAAGTCATCTGCCTGGGGAGCTAGAGTTGGGCCAGAACCAGGCTGAGGTTCCTGGTCCGAATCATCCTCTGGGTCAGGTACAGGCTGGGGCTCAGGGTCAGATGCAGGCTGGAAAGGCAGGCTGGGCATAGGAAGAATGTCCTGATCCAGGTAATCTTCAGAGTCTGACTAGGGCTGGATCACAACACTGTCTTAGATTCACTCCTTTAGTTTCCATTTGCAGTTATCAATCCCTTGTGAAAGCAGTGATGCACTGCACATTTTTTTACTACCTACTCTGTGGGCTGGCCAAATCTGTGGGTGGGGCCAAATCTTTGGGCATGGCCAAACATCCTGCATTATGGGCTATGGAGGTGGGCGTGGCCAACCAAGTGGCCATAGCCTGGGGGAATTTCTGCTACCGGTCCTGCAGAACCTGACAGAACCTGCTGCAGTGCATCACTGCTTGTGATCCTAGAAGTGCTTAAATTTTAGGGCTGAAGGAGGGAAAGTAACAGTTTCGGGTCTAGATGAGAATAATGCAGTTATTATTCCCCCTCACCCAGAAGTGTGTTCTTGAAAGATGGCATGTCTGCAGACATTTCTGTGGACATGTGGCAGGCATGACTAGACACTGGAGTGCATGGAGTGCTTTCCACCGAAGTGGTACCTATGTATCTGCTTGCAATTTTTTCCTTTCAAACTGCTAGGTTGGCAGGAGCTGGGACAGAGATGGGAACTCACACCATAGTGCAGAACTCTGATCTCAAAATGCTTATCTGCTGACCTTCCAGTCCTCTAAGCATCTTAACCACTAAGCCACCGCAGCCCATTGAAACCTTAGTGGTGGATAATTAAGTGTCCTTTACTTTTAAAGGCTGCTTCAGTTCTAACTGAGGCTCTCTTGTCTGATGTGTTTCTGCCATTTGAGTGTAGGAGTTTACAAGAAACTCCTCTATGCAAAGTGAGAATCGGCAAGGTTGTCAATTTTTTTCCTTCATATCCTTTCATCACTGAATCTGTTACATTCTATATTTACCCGACTCTGCTGTTTTTTCTTTAAAAATGAACATTTATATTAACTGAACATTTTTAAAAACACCAAATGTCTTCCTGAACACATCCCTCCTTTTCATCAACTGTAGTTTTAAATATATTTTAATTTTGTTTTATTTCACCTTTGGGACCTCTTACATGTAAAACATGTGCTGTTCCACTGAGCCAAACTCCTTTCAAATCGGAATAAGGAGCCCCGGTGGCACAGCGGTGCTGTCCTGCAACCAAAAGGTTGTCAGTTCGATCCTGACCAGGGCTCAAGGTTGACTCAGACTTCCAACCTTCTGGGGTCAGTAAAAAGAGTACCCAGGATGTTGGGGGCAAAATGCTAATTAACTTGTGAACCACCCAGATAGTGCATTAACTGTAGTTGTTTTGTAATTGCAATTGTCTTATGACACTAACTGATGATACTGTTGATGTATTTGTTGCTATTTTTGTTGCTGCATTGTATTATACTGTATTTTCATTGCATTTAATTTTAAATGTATTGTGATATATTGTGATTGCTGTTAGCCGCCCTGAGTGGGCGGCATACAAGTCCAATAAATCAAATCAAATCAGTCAATCAAAATAAATTTCCAGTCCTCTCACAAAGACTGTTTTGGCAAAAAGACAAGGCTAGCACACTGGATCTTACAGAGTTGCACTGGGCACTGGTGGCTTAGTGGTTAAGATGCTGGAAGGTTGGGGTTCAATACCCGAGTGCTGCACAACTGATCTTGGGGGCATGAAAGGAGCCTCATTCGGTCGTCCCCTGAGTGGAGTTTCTCCATCAGAAATCCTTTCAACTCAGAGGACACAAAATCTATTTATTACTGGGCAGCCTGATGTAAAGGCAGTGATGGATGGATGTCACTAAAGCATTCCATTATTCAAAGGAGCGACCTTTTTCTTTCTACTTTTCTGCCATATCATGGCTAAGAAAGCTACATTTTGGGGAAGGAAAAAGGATGAGAAGAATTGAAAGTGCCAGAAGGAGAGATACCGGCTCCAAGAATGTCTGGGGAAAGGGGAGACCAAGCAGAGATTTTAGAATAGGTTGGGTTGGTCTGAAATGCTGCATAAAAACAAAAATACAAAAACAACAACCAATCTGGCACTTTAAAGACTCAAGTCCACTTCCTCAGACAGGAGAGTGAGGCTTCATGGCATCAGTTTATACACATCAGGTACAGGGGTTGTTGTTGCCATTGTCGGCTGCAACTCGTATCTGAGAATGCATTTTCTCCCCGAAGCAGGAAAAATGCCATTGGCGTGAACTTGTTTAAGGTGGATCCCAGCTTGCCATGAAGTGACCCCACACACTATGCTTGCTTCAGAGGGCAAAGGTGGCTCAGAACCAGCTGGCTTCCAAGACCAGGCCTACTAGTGCAATGGGCCAGGAAAAAACCATATACTTGGGATTGAGTTGCAGCCGCCACCGAGTATAATATAACAACAGACAACATACTACATAGGTAAAGGTAAAGGTAAAGGTTTCCCTTGCTCGAAAGCCAGTCGTATCCGACTCTAGGGTGCAGTGCTCATCTCTGTTTTTAAGCCAAAGAGCCAGCGCTGTCTGCTTCTGCAGACGTTTCCGTGGTCATGTGGCAGGCATGACTAGACACCGGAGCGCACGCGGAACACTGTTACCTTCCCACCGAAGTGGTCCCTATGTATCTACTTGCAATTTCTTGCTTTCAAACTGCTAGGTTGGCAGGAGCTGGGACGAAGACGGGAGCTCATTTCCGTCCTGCAGTACTCGGGAATCGAACTGCTGACCTTCCGCTTCCCAGTCAGCGTCTTAGCCACTTGAGCCACTGCAGTTCCACATACTACATATATAGCAGCATATAACAACGTGTTGGTTGTGGTGTTTCAAATTTGATAGTGTCCCAGAAACCCTTGATTATTAGTCAAACCTTTGAGCTGGATGTCCAGCATATGTATGTACTTTATCTCTGCTTTCTCTCTCTGGATCCTTGTCTTGTAATTTTTCTGTTCCAGAATGGCAACGTTCTAGTTCTGCGCACAGTGTCCAGGTAGATTGAAATGGTTCGAAACAGGTTTCTGTGTATTGTCATCCCTGATGTCTGATTTATGTCTATTAGCTCTTTTGTGCAGAGCTTGTCCTGTTTGTCCTATGTAGAGTGCAGAAGGGTGCTTTTGGCAAAAGATGTTGGATAAAAATTGTATTCTTTCTGGAAAGAATTATCACGAAAAGATTGAAAACACCTTTGATCGTTATGCACAGACTGGCTCTGAAGATAGCATTTTATTTGCTGAGCTTATCTTCAGAGATCCTTTATCTTGGGCTAGCTGGTTAATTATTCTCTGTCTCCAGCAGGTGGAAATATTGTCACAGCTTTTTCTCAAATACGTTCCTGATGCTCTGTACATGTTTGTGTGCAAAAGGGCTTTCAGGGAGAATAAAGTCCTTGCAGTTGGTCTCTGTGTTTTGGACTTGGAAGCCTGTCTCCACGTCCTTCACGGTCCAGATCACTTGACTGGGATTGAGCCAAAACAGCCTTCATCTCCTCCTCCTATGAAGATTTCTTTGGGGAGTAAAGACGTTGAATAAGGGAGAAGTGTTCATCCTTCAAAGTAAAAGTGTTTCTCACCATGCCTGTGCTCGCTACAAACTGTCTTTGTTATTCAGGAATGACGAAGAAACCTGGCTCTTGCTATGTATCGGCTTCTTGAGAAGGTTATCCTGCTATGGTAATAGAATATACCACACTGCCAGCGACTCAACACCAAGTGTCAGATGGTGGTTAACTAACTTGACAACCCTGAGGACTAATGGCCTTGGTGCCACAGGGAAGGGCGATGGTCCTCAAGTGGATTGAATACATCTTGATCGAGGGCAGCAGTTTCATTCATCCTGACCTGGGGCTGATGAGGACTTTGCATGCCAAAAGGGCTCAGGACCCAAAAGTGACTCATGGAGCTGGATCAGTGGTACAGGTGTCATGCTGCGATGTGCAAGGCCAATTATATTCTCAGGACAGACTTCATGGCTAATCGCCATGATGATCACCTACATTCGGAGTCAGATACAGAAGAAGAAGAAAAAGGCTACATCATGAATAAAGCAAAGTGAAGCAATCACAGTTATATACTGCTCCAGTGCTGTTCAGAATTAACTTTTTGCCCCCAACATGCTGGGTACTCATTTTACTAAATTCAGAAGGATGGAAGGTTGAGTCAATTCACAACCTTTTGGTTGCAACACAGCAGTTTAACCACTGTACCACCAGCTGTGAGATGACAGCCCAAGAACATCTCAGAGCAAAGACAATTCTTAGCAGGTTTGGTAGTGGCCTCCTGCATCACAATCAGTCAAAAGAGGAACAAATTAATGTGATTAATTCTTGCTTTTCCAGAGAATGAAATTAAAATGTACTATCTTGGTATGGAGAAACACTTCTCCAAGTGTTTTTGCAATCCCTTGGGAAATGTTGATACCAATTTAGGACTGAGACACCAAATATATATATTTTTTTAATTTTGTGTTTGTGTGTTTTGCAATCTTCACAAAATTCAATTTGCATAGAACACCAGTTATAGTGCAAAACTGGTGTATTTCCTCTTATGTGAAAATTCCATACATTTAAATATACACACACTAAGCACATCAGGGTGGGTTAACTGATCACAAAGACACTCCAACAACCCGCCTGATGCCACTAATTTTATATATTTGCAACAAAGCACTCACTGTTGCTTTTTGTATTGGATGTACTACAGAAGTCTGGCTGGACATCCTGCTACGATAATGGAGTAGACCGTACAGCCAGTGACTCAACATTGAGAGTTGGGTGGCGGTAAGTAACCTGACTCCATATAGGGGTCAATGGCTATGGGTGGAAGAGCCCCTTTAGGTGGGGTCCCATCAGTGGAGGAAATGCCACTGGAAACCATCTTATTGGGCCCAAGGGTTAAATGAGTGGAGGAGGAACTCTGATTTCCAATGGTCATGGTGGTGGAAGAGGCCATGCCAAATGGACTGGCTGTGAAGGCACACCATGTCCACATCCTCAAGGCTCTGGCAGTCCATTGCAGTCCCGGTGTTAAATCCTGCATGTCTCATTTCATGTGTGCCGCAGGAGATTGCTCCGTGATCATAGTGTGTGGGTCACTTCATGGCAAGCTGGGATCCACCTTAAACAAATTCATGCCAGTGGCATTTTTCCCAATTGCCTTGGATGGTGAAGGTGGCCCAGAACCAGCTCGCCTTCGAGACCCAGTCTCCTGGCACCCTGGGGCAGATAAAAACAACAACGTGTGCTCAGATCAAGATGCAGCCAACGACGAGAAATGCAGAAAAAACAATTAAGAAAATGTGCAGGTTTTCTCTGAAACCAAAAACAAAAAATAGCAGTAAAAATCCCTCTGTCTTATGATAGCTCATGAAGAGAAGAAAATGTTTCAAAGTTCCCTGTTTAATGAGTAAAGACAAATAAAGTTGCGATTAACATCCCTCGTGTATGTGTTATATTTGTTCCATCTCTAGGACCGCTACCTCTTTTCCACTTCTTTGCTAGAGAAAGTCATATGCTATTTTATACATTTATAAAGGGCTATTTTCTCATAAGGCCATGGTAGCTTAGTGGTTAAGATGCTGAGCTTGACAAATGGAAGGTCGGCAAGTCAATAGTTCAAGACTGAGTGTTCTACAATGGAGTGAACTTCCATTATCTATCTCACTCCAGCTTCAAGGATGCTAGAATTGAGCAGCAGCCGATGTTTACTACTGGATGGAGGTGATGGGGAGACAGATCTGCAGTCATATTTTGCCCTCTTGCCTTTTCTAGATCAACAGGCAGACTGGTATTCCTAGACTTCCATCCTGCTTTCTCTGAAATACTTCCTCCTGCTGCTGGCCTTCCTTCCTCTGTCATTGCCAGATAAAGAAACAGCCTGTAACAGATTTGCACTCATGGAAGTGAGGAAGAAGACCTTTTGATTTTCAAGAACAAATCGAGTCAGGATTTGCCTGCTCGGTTGAGAACTCAATGAACAATAGCTGTGTTGGGTCGTAGAAACCATTTCAACAGGCGGTTACGTCCGTCATAGAAGCAAATAAGAGAGGTCTGTTCCTAGTCACATTCTTCTTTTAATAATTAAGTCACTATCTGATTAGTTTTCTATTTTCAACATAAAAGGGTATGCAAAGGGGGAGAACCGAAATGATTCTTTGTGATTTGTTGCTGTGTGCAGAAAGCAAACACCAATCAAGTAGGAAACCTTGCAGGAAAAGTTAATTTGCAGGATAAATTATATAAAAAAGGAATGGTTCCATTAGAAATGGGGGGGGGGGGGGAGAGATGGATCCAATTTATTAAGCAAATTACTTGCTGCAGATAACTAATTTGGCACGACTGCTGATGAACTGAACTAGTTGCACTGGGTAGGAGACAAACTGTGTTGTATGGTAGTTAGAAAAAGATGAAACTGGGGGGGAAATGAACAGTTTCAATGTATTTTGAAATCTACCAGCATCTTTGACTTCAAGCCATAAAGGCTTCAGAATATCGGGTTGAGAGGGATGAAGGTAAAGGTAAAAGTAAAAGTTAAGGTCGCCCTTGCTTGAAAGTCAGTCGTATCCAACTCTAGGGCTCGGTGCCCATCTCTATTTATAGCCATAGAGCCAGCACTGTCTGCGTCTGCAGACATTTCCATGGACATGTGGCAGCATGACTAGACACCGGAGTGCATTACACACTCTTTACCTTCCCACTGAAGTGATACCTATTTATTTACTTGCAATTTCTTGCTTTCACACTGTTAACTTGGCAGGATCTGGGAAAGAGATGGGCATTCACTCCATGGTACTGCACTCAGGTCTTGAACTGCTGATCTGCCAACCTTCCAGTCGTCAAGTCTTAAACACTTGAGCCACCATGAGAGGGATGAAACTTGGGATGCAAATACTTGCCCAAACGGAAGGGGTGTTTATGAAATTGTTGCTTTCTTGCCCCCATACCTGGGCTATTTCCCTCAGCTCTTTGGAACAGGGTTGTGAAATATGGGACCTTTTAGATGTTGTCTGACACAACTGAAGTCAGCCAATAAATGCTGGGGTTTCCAGTCTTACAACATTTGGAGAGCTGAGCTGCTGTTCCCATGTCTCTAAGGGTAGTATTAAATGTAATAAACAACATATAAATGTTGTTTGCTTGAATCTTCAGAGGTGACAGACAGGTCAATACTTGAACTGACTCCAGATTTAACCATGTTCAAATTTACATGGTATTCCTTGACTGCTTGTTGACCAATTTCATGCTGTAATAATGTCCCTTCTACTTGTACTGTCCATTTGCCAGGAGGTTCAAAGGGACTGTGGTGGCTTAGTGGTTAAGACACTGAACTTGAAGACTGGAAGCTAACCGCCACCTGACACTTGGTGTTGAGTCGCTGGAAGTATAATCTACTCTATTACCATTGCAGGATAACCTGGCCAGACCTGGTTATCTCTAATCACCTGAAGTCAGATTTCCACTACTTTCTTTTTTATTTCCATAATGCTAGCATTTGTATATAAACAGTAGAGTATATGATTTGGGATCTGATTTTGCTCCTAAATTTTATGAAGTCTGTTATTGGAACCCACTAGAACTGTTTGCTCTGTTCCTCTTAAGCAGGCATTCTCAACCTACAGCCCATGGACCAGACCCGGCTCCCAAAGCCATTTCATCAGGTCCACGACGCCCTTGCCAAACCAGGAAGTGGAAAAAACTGCGCACCACACATGCACAGAATGCTGCTAAAGGTGTTCTGTGCATGCACGGTGCACATTTTACTTCTTCTACCAGACCATGTGACCTGCCCAATCAGCTGCCCAGGAGGCGTGGTCAGGCCCACAGCCTGAAAATGTTGAGAAACTCTTCTCTTAAGGAACATAAGCCTTCACCCAAGTTTATGTCTTTAGTGTTCAAAGAATGAAGAAGCACTAACAGTAACAATAATACAACAAGCCCATTGGCTAACAGAGTGTGCACATTTTTCGATCCATTTATTTGCATAAGAATAGATACATGAGATACATTCTGCTCCGGTCAGAAAACACAGTTAACATACATAACAATGTCTCTCTCTTCTTCCAATTCACTTTAAAGACTTTTTTGGTCAAGTTCTTCATGTTGTGGCCGAACACATTTTTCCCTGTCCTTGTGCGGTGCCATCACTTCCCGTCCATCTTCCAAGAAGTGTAGTCCATGGTCCCAAAATCTAAATTCCTTATGTTGGTACTACATTCGTAGCCAGCTGTTCACACACAGCACTTTTCATTCCCTTTCTGTTCCTCTTCTGAAGAATGATAGGATGGATGAGAAGATTATCTGGACCTCAAAGTCCTTGAGTTTCCTTCCCAGAGCTTCAAAGTCTGATGTGCATTCTTCATAGTTTTCTCTCAAGTGGTGAAAGATGCTTGCTTGCAAATACAGTAAAACCTCAAGATATGAAATTAATTTGTTCCTCAAATTAATTTGTATCTTGAAAAATTCATATCTCAAAATGTGGTTTCCCATAAGAATGCATTGAAAAGAAAAAATCTGTTCCAGAGCTCAGAGAACAGACAAAAAAACAAACAAAACCAATATTTTTTCTGTTCAAAACTCTTCATGAAGTGCGCTTTGGAATTTTCCACTGTGTTTTGGCCACTTTATAAAGAGATTTGAGCAGAAAAAAGACGTTTATTTGCCTTTTTTTCTGAGGTCGGAACTTATTTTGGTTTTCAATGCATATTTGGCACATTTGTGACAGCGCCCTCTAGTGGTGAGCTCTGGTAATTGCTGGCTCAGTACCCTACTATTAACTGTTGAAGAGATGGGGGAATTTTCAGCACATGATGAAACATTCCAAAAATGGATCGGAAATGCTCCAAACACCCTCCCACCACCTTGAGAAGCATTGGAAGATTAAAAAAATGTTTTTGTATCTTGAAAAATTCATATCTCAAAGCATTTTTTTCTGTGATTTCCTTTTGTATTGTGAGTTTTTCGTAGGTCGAGCTGTTTGTAACTCGAGGTTCTACTGCATAGCAGGCATTAGCAATCTCCGGCCCGTGGGCCTAATTGGTCCCATGCATATCATTAAACTGGCCTGCAGTGAGAACCTGAACACCTCTAGACATGTCCCCCACCCCGGAAGCCATGTTGCATTACTTGTGCCCCCAGCCTCACTGCTGCCAATTGCACCATTTTTGGAGCTTTGTCCACAGCCTCCACCACTTCCCAGGGTGGTAGAAGGTTGTTTGGAGCAATTTTGCTCTGTCCAGAAGATTTCCCAATGCTTCCCCACTTTGCTATGGTCATTCAGACACGCCACAAGGTGACTTCCGGTACCAGGTGGAGCTTGCATCATTGGCTTGGTTCCTAGCACGGAACCAGGAAGTTAACTGGTGGTGTGTTCAAGTGGCCATAGCGAAATGGGGAAGCATTGGAAAATCATCCCTACAGAGTGAAATTGCTCCAAACAGCCTTCTGCCAGGCTTGGAAGTGACAGAGACTGTGGACAAAGCCGCGAAAACAGCATGATTGCCGCCACCGCTGCCACCATGCACCAATGATGACAGAAACGTTCATCGAGGGAGCAGGCATGTATGTCAGGAGGCATGTCTGGCCCACAGCGCAAAAACATTGAGAACGTCTACTGTATAGCATGCTGTTTTCTTTATCTTGATTTCATACAGCTCACTTGTTGGTAAACGCATGGCTAATTTTCAAGCCGTATTGCTTAGTCATGTACCTGTAAAGGAAATGCCTCTTCAGGAATGTTTAACATTCATACTCATACATATTGCAGGCGCACCCCCCCAATAACGGACACAGACAACATTGAAAGTGGATAACAGCATAGGGCCACATTTATTGATTCAATGCCCTAGTCCGAATTATAAATTTGTATTGGTAAAACGACCAATCATAATTCCTAAGGCAAGCAGGCCGAAGTAACACTGGTAAGGTACCACCCCAAAATTGCCAACGGCAATTGGTTACAATGTATCAATTTGTATCAATTTGTTTGTTGACAACAAACAAATTGTTGACCGTAGTCAATAACTAACTTATGACCCCACCCTCTGACGCGTATCCGTGAAATCACAGGGGTGATGCATGCTGGTTAGCAATCGTCATCACCCCATCGCCTGGTTCGTCGTTGACCGGACAACGTTTAACTAATTTATTCCTGTCTAGTGTTGTCCAGTCAATTGCGAACCTGCCGGATACTTGTGGGTCATACTGTTTACCTTACCAGTGCTACCCGCCACACGGAGGGGCTTCAAAGAAGACCTGACGCCCCCCCCCCCCCAGACCGTCAGCTCGGTCAACAGGCCTGCTCGCCAATCACCCAACAGGAGGTCCATACCTCCTCGCGACAGATGGGCCCCCTCCCCTGCGTACAAGTCATAATTTTGTAGACTAATATCGGGGTGATGACTAACCCGTCCCCAAGCCCTGGTGGCAAGAAACCGCGCCACTGCCTTGTTGACCGCGCGCCTAGCGCGGTCAAGGGCCAGGAGGTTAACGCCCCCTCTGTAAGAATGGCGCGGAACAATGTCCGACCAAACCAGGGTTGTGGCAGGCCAGACATAATGCAAGTAGGCGAGTTCCTCGCAAATCGCATGCTTGAGCGATAAGCCGGTGACCTGGCCCAAATCATTGCCCCCCAGGTGGATGATTAGAATGTCAGGCGGGTCAGCACCCAGGCCAGAAAAAAAGGAAAGGCCGCAGCTCCCGCCATAACATCCCAGGCTTACCATGCCATGCGAGACTGGCGTGGTCACCCAGTCCCAGTCGGGGTCCCACTCTGTCGCCGCAGCGTAACGCGCTGCCCTGTGCACATAGCTGTGGCCCACCAGCCATACTGTCACCGGTGTAACACGACACCCAGGGTCTGTAAGAAAAATTGAGAAAAAAGGCGGTAAGGTGACTGGATTGGTACTCATGGCGGGAGTGGGCGCACATAAAACTGAAAACATTGCGAGCCCCACCTCCCCATGCTGCGTATGTCAGCCCCAGAGTACCCAAAAGCAGCTGCTGTAGAGGCTGCACCAATACGGAACGAATGAGTGCCATAACGGGCACCTGGTAGGCCCACCCTGGTGAGGGCTCTGGCTGTCACCTTCCAAAACTGAAATTTAGTAAGGGGAGACCCATCTTGGTGACAGAAAAACGGGCCGTGGTGCGTGCCACGCAGTGCCAGGAATTCCTGTAGGGCACCAACCGGACAGATGTCTGCCAAAGAACACCGTAGCAGTCTACACCACTGCCTACGCCATGCTGATCTGTTTTAGAGGAGCATATCCTCAACTGGGCCCAGTCTTTGGCAACATAGACATCCTCGAGTTCCAGTGCCCTACCACTTGCATCCGCCTTAGACAGCATCACGAGTTCGCTGACGCGGAGCGCTCCAAAAAATGCCACCGTTGTGGCTGCATGAAAAAGGGCTGCCTCATAATGATCAAAACAGAGGCCTGGCCAGCCCCGGGCCAACTGGGTAAGAACCCCTGGGGAAATAGGGTGCCGGTCGTCCGGGCAACGCCCACGCTCGCGCACCCACCCCTCCAAAACACGTCTCACCCGGAAGTCAGAGGAGGTATCCACATGACCCCCCACTTTGGCCATAAAAGCCAACGCCGAAAGCTTGGATGCTATGGTGCGAGGTGCGAGGCCCTGTGCATGCAGGTGGACCATGAACCGCAGAACATGGTCCACCGGGATAGGCCAGGTCTCTGGCAAGAGAAATTGAGTAGCAAATGCCCTGTACGAATTGAATGCTTGTTGATACGCCTTACGCGTGCGTGGCGCTAGTGACAGGCCAATCGCCCGGTTCACCTCTCCTTGCCAATAGTCCACATCTCGTCCGGGAGTGGCGAGGGAAATTCCTCCGCATCCGGGGCCAAGGCGCGGAACCGGGAGATCTGCAGGCGGGACAAAGCGTCAGCAATATCATTATTAATCCCTGGGACATGCCTGGCCCTGAACAAGACGTTGAGGCGCAAGCAGCGCAGCACAAAATGGCGGACCAGATCCATGACCCCGGGTGATTTGGAAGTCTGTGCATTGACAATGTGTACAACAGCCGCATTGTCACACCAGAAATGCACCACCGAATTAGCCCACTGTTCGCCCCATAGCATCAAAGCCCCCAGAATGGGAAAAAATTCCAGGTATGTGAGATCCCGCAGGCGACCTGTGCCTGCCCATGCCGGTGGCCACCCACCATAGGCCCACTTCCCATTGAAGTACATCCCATAACCCAGGGATCCTGAGGCATCAGACTGGATCTGGAAATTGGGGGATGCCAGGAGGTCAGACCTCCAAAATGAGACCCCATTAAACTCCCTCAGGAATTGCAACCAGACGAACATGTCTGCCTTGATACCCCGGGTGAGCCTGACTCTGTGGTGGGGCCTGGATAAGCCTGCCATGGCGTCGCATAAGCGCCGGGCAAAAGCCCTGCCCGGTGCGACCACCCTGCAAGCAAAATTAAGGTGCCCATGTAGCACCTGCAGTTCCCTCAGGGATGCCTTACGCTTGGCCAGCAATTCCGAGATAAGGGCCACTATCCTGGACACCTTATCACCCGGCAACCTAGAAGCCTGCACTACTGTGTCAATCTCAACCCCCAGGAATACTAGCTTGGTCGATGGGGCCTCGGTCTTTTCGGGCGCTAAAGGGACACCAAGTTCCTCCATTAGCGTCTGAAATGTGTTGAGGAGACGTGCGCACGTGTCCCAGCCCCGTTCACCCCCGAATAAAAAGTCATCCAGGTAATGGGCTACAGACCGGGACCCTGACCTGCGGACGAAAGCCCACTCTAGGAAGGTACTAAAACGCTCGAAAGCCGAGCATGATATGGAGCAGCCAAAAGGCATGGCCTTATCAAAATAATATTCCCCCTTAAATTTAAAACCCAGCAACTCAAAGTCGCCCAGGTGCACTGGCAAGAGGCGAAAAGCTGACTTAATGTCACACTTGGCCAGCAGGGCACCCGGGCCACACGAGCGCACCATGCGCAGCGCATGGTCAAACGATGTATACCTGACTGAACAAAGGTCATCAGGGATAGCATCATTGACCGATCGGCCGGCTGGGTAGGACAAATGATGAATAAGGCGAAACTCACCTAGGGACTTTTTGGGGACCAAACCCAGTGGCGAGACCTTAAGATTGGGAAACGGGGGTGCGGGGAAAGGTCGAGGGCCCAGGGAGAGGCTGCGGCCCCAGATGAGTAGGCCCGACAGAGTGGGCAGGAGCAGGAGCGGTGTCCACCGCTCGTGAGCCGCGGGCCGGAACCCCTTCCGCGCCCGTACTCTGATCGCCCACTCCGTGCCACGGGGCAATAGACCCCATTCCGCTGGCCCCGGCCGGGGCCGGCAAAGGTGGCTGCTGAGGAGGCGGCACCACGGTCCTCCGACCTGGGTTGCGCCTCCTAACAGCACGAGCTGAACTCGAAGCTGCCTTCTTCTTCGAAGGCATCTCCTCCGAAGCAGAAAAGGGAAGCCGGCAAGGCAGAATCGCTACCCAAAAGGCTTCCCGATAAGCTAACGAGCGACGGAGACACCGGGGAAAAAACTTCTCCGCTCCGTCGCTGAGGTAAAATGGCAGCTCGGCTGCCTCGTGGCCACCCCTTTTATAAGGGAGCTGGCCACGCCCCTAACTACCCGGATTCTCTGTCCTGTGGGGGGGGGCCCGCAAAGGGCGCGGCGGCCATTTTGGCGCCGCGCTTGCATTCTCCTCAACATGCAGTTTGACTTTGAGCTTTCTCCTGCTCTCATCAAACTCAAAAGAGTCTCAGATTTGCTGATGAGCAACGGAGCTACCCCATCTAGAATGGGTGGGGGGAAAGGCACTGAATGCATTCACATTCTTGCACCAGCTTTTCAAGCAAGAACTCTTTATATTGACCATTTCCAAACACTCAAGTGAAGTTGGAATATTCATTAACATTCTGTAACACTTCAGCAGCTGGGGCAACGATTGAGGAGGCTTCATTTCAATGGAGTGGAATCAGGGCCCTTCACAGTCAATGGTTATATTGGTTCCAAAGAGACTGCCATTTGCATTTACATTAATATTCTTTTTAATGTTGCCAGTTGTGTCTCATGAGGATGAGATGGAGAAGTGACAAAATCACTTTTCTGTTCTTCATATCTCTAAGTTTATATCTATATTGCATTTCACACCCTCTCTTTGATCGGAGTAAGTACCCTTAAGTAGTATCCCAAGATGGTTCCCACAGAAAAGTTACATAGAAATGGGAGGAAATCAAGGGGGGGGAAAGCTGAGATGTAACACTGATGAAAACTTCCTTTAGATAGCTCAAGACAGGAGGGAAATGAAAACAACATCTTGGAGGGCAACAATACTATAGCCTCTTCTGCACACACACAAAAAAGGGGATGATAATTTTTGGATTTCAAGGAAGGAGAAGAAGAACCTAAAGGGATATTATGAATAACCATTAATGTGTGTGTGTTAGTTCTGCACAGAAACTGTTCTTGTGGCTTTGAAAACTGAGATGAAAGTTTCGAAGATTTCCCTGATGGCCTTGCTAATATCTTTGCACTTAGAAAGCAGAGACCCAGATCAACTTAGACTTTTTTTTTAATGCTTCCAATGACTGTTGGGGGAAAATTAGAAACAAATAGCTATCTTTGCCTGTGCCTTCTGATCCCCACTGATTGATGTTTCCTTCCTCCGAGGAAAGGACAACTGTGTTTTAAAATGTGCTCTAACAACTGCAAAGAGAACATTTACTGGAGAACAAATTGGTACAAGTGCTTGGCTTCTAAAGTAGGTTGTCGGAAATGACATCCCTTTGAGTGACATGGTCGCTATCCGTTCAGGAGTAAAAAGCTTAAAAACATCTGTTCCCAAATTGGAAGGGTTTCATCTATGCTGATGATCTTGCCTTGACAGTCCAAGGGTTAGCCCTTTGCATCTATCAAAGAAAAACCAGCTAATTTCTGCATTGAAGGATCTTTCCCCATATTATGAACCAGCTGAAACCAAACCCTATAAAAATACAAGTTTGTGCCTTCCACTTGAAGAAGACAGAAGCAGCGAGGAAGTTCTGACTTAATTGGGAAAACCAAATCTTGTAACATTGTCCTACTCCAAAGTATTTGGGCAACTCTCTGTCCTGAAAAAGTTATCTAAACAGCAAACAGAGAATTGCCACTAGAAATAACCTATTTAATAAACTGGCTGGGTCAGATTGGGGTGCACACCCACAAATAATAAGAACAACAGCTACCAGTCCACGGAAGAATATGCTCATGTCAAACAAGTGAATTTAACTCTTAGTGAATCGTGCAGGATAATCACTGGCTGCCTTTGCAGGCGGACCCCCCAATAAAGGACTCAGACACTGATGAAAGTGGATAACGGCATTGGGCCACATTTATTGATTCATGCCCTAGTCCGAATTATAAATTTCTATTGGTAATTGACCAATCATAATTCTTAAGGCAAGCAGGCCGAAGTAACACTGGTAAGGTACCACCCAAAATTGCCAACGGCAATTGTTACAATGTATCTATTTGTATCAATTTGTTTGTTGACAACAAACAAATTGTTGACCATAGTCAATATCTAACTAATGACCCCACCCTCTGATGCGTATCCGTAAAATCACGGGGTGATGCATGCTGTCTAGCTGTAGCCATCACCCCATCGCCTAGTTCGTCGTTGACCGGACAACGTTTAACCAACTTATGCCTGTCTAGTGTTGTCCAGTCAATTGCGAACCTGCCGGATACCTGTGGGTCATAAATGTTTACCTTACCAGTGCTACCCGCCACACGGAGGGGCTTCAAAGAAGGCTCGACGCCCCCCCCCAGACCGTCAGCTCGGTCAACAGGCCTGCTCGCCAATCACCCAACAGGAGGTCCATACCTCCTCGCGACAGATGGACCCCATCCCCTGCATAAAGGTCATAATTTTGTAGACTAATGGCGGGGTGACGACTGACCCGCCCCCAACCCCTGTCGACAAGGAACCGTGCCACAGCCCTATTTACCATGCGTCTAGCACGGTCAAGGGCCTGGAGGTCAAAACCTCCCCTGTACGTGTGCCGTGGGACCATGTCCGACCAAACGAGGGTTGTGGCGGGCCACACGTAATGCAGGTAGGCAAGGTCACCGCAAATCGCATGCTTTAGCGATAAGCCGGTGACCCGGCCCAAATCATTGCCCCCAAGGTGTATGATCAGAATGTCAGGCGGGTCAGCATTCCGGCCTGAAAAAAGGAATGGCAACAGTTCCCGCCATAACATCCCGGGCTTACCATACCATGTGAGACTTGCGTATGCACCCAGTCCCAGTCGGGGTCCCCACTCTGTCGCCGCAGCGTAATGCGCTGCCCTGTGCACGTAGCTATGGCCCACCAGCCATACTGTCACCGGTGTAATACGACACCCAGGGTCTGTAAAGGGAAAAAACGAGGAAGAGAAAGGTGCGGTGACTCAACTGGTACTCACGGTGGGAGAGGGCGAACATAAAACTGAAAACATTGCGAACCCCACCTTCCCATGCTGCGTATTTCAGCCCCGGAGTACCCAAAAGCAGCTGCAGTGGAAGCCGCCCCTATCCTGAATGAATGGGTGCCGTAACGGGCCCCTGGGAGGCCAACACTGGCCAGCGCTTTGCTGGTCACCTTCCAAAATTGAAATTTTGTAAGGGGAGACCCATCTTGGTGACAGAAAAACGGGCCATGGTGCGTGCCACGCAGTGCAAGAAACTCCTGTAGGGCACCAACCGGACAGATGTTGCCAAAGAACACCGTAGCAGTCTTACTCCACTGCCTACGCCATGCTGATCTGTCTTAGAGGAGCGTATCCTCAACTGAGCCCAGTCTTTGGCAACATAGACATCCTCGAGTTCCAGTGCCCTACGACTTGCATCCGCCTTAGACAGCATCACAAGCTCGCTGATGCGGAGCGCTCCAAAAAAGGCCACCGTTGTAGCCGCATGAAATAGGGCTGCCTCGTACCTATCAAAACAGAGGCCATGCCAGCCCCGGGCCAACTGGGTAAGAACCCCTGGGGAAATCGGGTGGCGGTCGTCCGGGCAACGCCCACGCTCCCGCACCCACCCCTCCAAAACATGTCTCACACGGAAGTCAGCGGTACTATCCACATGACCGCCCACCTTGGCCATAAAAGCCAACGCTGACACCTAGATGCTATGGTGCGAGGTGCAAGGCCCTGGGCATGCAGGTAAACCATGAACCGAAGTACATGGGCCACTGGGATCGGCCAGGTTTCTGGCAGCCGAAATTGGGTACAGAAAGCTCTGAAAGAATTGAATGCGTGGTGATACGCCTTACGCGTGCGTGGCGCTAGTGACAAGCCAATCGCCCGGTTCACCTCTCCTTGCCAATGGTCCATATCTCGTCCGGGAGTGGCGAGGGAAATTCCTCCACATCTGGGGCCAAGGCACGGAATCGGGAGATCTGCAGGCGGGACAAAGCGTCAGCGATATCA
The DNA here is from genome assembly GCA_035047345.1 of Bradypodion ventrale. Classification (NCBI taxonomy): domain Eukaryota; kingdom Metazoa; phylum Chordata; class Lepidosauria; order Squamata; family Chamaeleonidae; genus Bradypodion; species Bradypodion ventrale. Next base: position 6,198,504 of record JAWDJE010000011.1, on the reverse strand, counting down.
TTATTGACCCCCGGGACATGCCTGGCCCTGAAGAGGACATTGAGGCGCAGGCTGCGCAACACAAACTGGCGCACTAGGTCCATGACCCTGGGTGATTTGGAAGTCTGTGAGTTGACAATGTGGACAACGGCCGCATTGTCACACCAGAAATGGACGACCGAGTTGGCCCACTCCTCGCCCCATAGCATCAAAGCCCCCAGGATAGGAAAAAATTCCAGATACGTGAGATCACGCAGGCGACCCGTGCCTGCCCAGGCTGGTGGCCACCCACCATAGGCCCACTTCCCATTGAAGTACATCCCATAACCCAGGGATCCCGAGGCATCGGACTGTATCTGAAAACGAGGGGAAGCCAGGAGGTCAGACCTCCAAAATGATACTCCATTGAACTCCCTCAGTAACTGGAGCCAGATAAGCATATCTGCCCTGATACCCCGGGTGAGTCTAACCCTATGGTGGGGCCTGGATAACCCTGCCATGGCGTCGCACAAGCGCCGAGCAAATGCCCTGCCCGGTGCAAAGACCCTGCAAGCGAAATTGAGGTGACCATGTAGCACCTGCAGTTCCCTCAGTGATGCCTTGCGTTTAGCAAGCAAGTCCGAGATAAGGGCCACTATCCTTGACACCTTATCCCCCGGTAACCTAGAAGCCTGCGCTACCGTGTCAATCTCCACCCCCAGGAATACTAGCTTAGTAGATGGGCCCTCGGTCTTTTCGGGCGCTAAAGGGACACCGAGTTCCTCCATTAGCGTCTGAAATGTGTTGAGGAGACGTGTGCACGTGTCCCAGCCCCGTTCACCCCCGAATAAAAAATCATCCAGGTAATGGGCTACAGACCGGGACCCTGACCTGCGGACGAAAGCCCACTGTAGGAATGTGCTGAAATGCTCGAAGGCCAAGCATGATATGGAACAGCCAAAAGGCATGGTCTTATCAAAGTAATATTCACCCCGGAACTTGAAACCCAGCAACTCAAAGTCACCCGGGTGCACCGGCAGGAGGCGAAATGCCGACTTAATGTCGCACTTAGCCAACAGCGCACCCGGACCACATGAGCGCACCATGCGCAGCGCTTGGTCAAAAGATGTATACCTGACTGAGCAAAGGTCATCAGGGATAGCATCATTGACCGATCGGCCTGCTGGGTAGGACAAGTGATGGATCAGGCGAAACTCGCCCGGTGACTTTTTGGGCACTAAGCCCAAGGGTGATACCTAAGGTTGGGGAACGGGGGTGTAGGGAAAGGGCCAGCGACCCTGCCCGCATCGACCTCCTTAGTAATGCTGGCAGCAGCCACCTCCTCCCTCCCCCTAAGGGACAAAAGGTTGGGGGCATCCTAGGGGGACCTATCACCCACGAAAGGAATACGGAACCCCTGTCTAAAACCCTGAAGGAGGTAAACCGCATCCGCCTCCCTCGGGTACAATGCGAGCCAACGCTCCAACATGTCCAAATTAATTGGGGAGGGGGCCTTTCGGTGAACCAGCTCCCTCTGCGGCAGTTTTGCCAGCCCCTTGTCTGCCCCTCCCTCTGCCCCGCATCCCTCCAGGCCTGGAACAGGCGGAGGCCGCATGGGGGCCAGCACAGGAGGGACACTCATGCCTGTACTTGCAATTCTTCCTGTTGCAGGAACCATTGGACGAGAAAGTCCAGCACAGCAGGCGGGCTGGAACCCCCTGCCCCGCCACCTGGCGGGGTGCCTGTGCTGAGGCCGCTTGCTGGACCGCATGTCCACAATGGTATCTTTCCCCGGGCGCAGGGCGCGTGGGAGTCATGTACAGAAGCCACAGCCTCTGGCAGGGCTCATCCCACCTCATCTCGGGGTGCAGGGGAATCCGCATACGGAATTCCTCGTCGTAAGCCAACCACGACGGGCCCGGGAAGTCAACCATCGCCCGGTAAATGTTGTCCAAATACTGGACCATCGGAATTGCCAAATCCGGCCGGGCCCTGAGGTAGACTGCCATGTATATGAGGTAGGCCGGCAACCAGTTGGCCCACGTACGTGGTGGCTTGCGACGACGCGCCTGCTCCTTATCCTTCTCGTCTTGCCCCTCCCTCTCCTCCTTGGTGGGCTCTCTGTTAAGGAGGGAGAAGATGTCCACATACTCCCCCCGCCAGATCTTCTCTTTGGTGGTCTGGGCCAAATGGTCCCCCAGGGGCAAGGAATACCCTGCTGTCGGCAAAGCCGACACAGGAATGGTGGAAACTGCGGGCATCTGGAAAGGAGCCTGGACTAACCCGGTCACCCCTAAAACATTCCCGACTGAGTAAGAAGCACCCCCCCACAACGGGGCCCTGGGTGATAGTTGAAGTCACCGGGTGGGACGTCGGCGACTGGACCGCCGCACCACCCGTGCGAGGCCAAGGCCATTGAAAAGCCCCCCCCCCCAATGTGGCCATGTGTGTAGGTGCACTAGTTTGGACCGCATACTCACATGCTGTACCCCCTTGGGCCGCCCCCACCGGGGGTTCCGGCCCACTCGGGGTGTCGGAGCTCACGACCGCTATAGATCTCGTCGACGGGGCTTGACCAGCACTGGCCTGTTGATTGGGGAGCTGCGAGGCAGTGGCCGATGCCGGGCCACGCGCCTCAGGCAGCTCGACCCGTCCCGCCGCCTGCCGCTGCCCAGCAGACGATGCATCAACCTGCACCCCAAAAGGGGCCCCAGGGTGACTAACCCGGGCCAGGGATGCCTCAAGGGCCGCAACGCGAGCCAGGAGGGCCTCGACACTAACATAGCCCCCTAAGCCAAGGGGGAGCAAAGGGCCGGCCGGCCCACTAACTACAGGCGCCGGTCCAGGTCCCTGGACCCCGGGGCCCGTACAGGGCCACGATCCTAAGCCCAGGCCCGGTAGGGCCGGGTGAGTACCCTGCCAGGGGAGGGGACCCCACCCCCCCCAAGGCTGGAAGCCCCCGTAGGAAGCTGCGCCCCAACGGAGGAAGGCCCAGCGGAATGGGCCATGCCAGGAGCGGCGGCCACTGCTTGCGGGCCGAGGGCTGCGGCCCCCTACTGGGCCCGTACACGGACCCCCAGCCTCCGGCCAAGGGGCAATTAACCCCATCCCACCGGTCCCGGTGGGCTCGGGCAAAGGAGGCTGCTGGGGAGGCGCAGCCGCGGTCCTCCGACCCGGATTGCGCCTCTGCGCAGAACGAGCCGCGCTCGCAGTCGCCTTCTTCTTTGAGGGCATTGCAGCTAGCCGATGGGAAGCCGAAAAAAGGGAAAATCAGCAGCCAAGAGGCTTCCCGGTGAAGGGTAAAAGCGACGGAGGTAAGAGGGAAAAACTTCTCCGCTCCGTCGCTTCGCAAAATGGCAGCTCGGCTGCCTCATGGCCGCCCCTTATATAAGGGTGCTGGCCATGCCCCCTAACTACCCGGATGCCTTCGTCCGATGGGGGGGGGGGTCCGCAAAGGGCGCGGCGGCCATTTTGGCGCCGCGCTTGCATTCTTTCTTTCTTTGTGTCAGATGCACCACCAGCATATAATAACATACAAAGTTAAAATTAACACATCTAAAAACAAAATAGAATTAAAAACGGCTAGATAACATCTGCCAAATATCGGGCCATTTCAACAACATTTCCTCTTGCCAACATAAGCTCCTCCTCAGTGCACATTGAGGAGCATCATGTGAATTGTATCATATGGGAGATAGTTTGTACTTCTCTACATTCGCACAGGCTGTCATCTACAGGGAAACCCCACTTTCTCAAATTAGCCATTTATCTTCCTACTCTAGCATGCTTTCCACACAGGTCATGGTTGTTCTTGGCTAGGCGGTAGAAAGTCATGTTATCTGGTAGCTCCTTCCTCGCCTTCCATAGTTCTAAGGCGGTCTGTGGGGGCTGGTTGTTTGGAGGGGCAGAAGTTGCGAGGAAACTATGCCTTGATTTCAGTCTGTGCTTTGGTGGTTGGTGATCAAGTAGCAGGTATGTTTCCGAGGAAATGGCTTTGACCCAATCTTTCTGAGCAGCACTTTCTTGATGGAATTTTGATGGAGGGATGCCAGCTAAGTAATGCACTTTTTGCATCAGAGTTGGTTTTAGGCATTGGGGTTGGTTTTAGGCATCCTGTGACTGGCTGCAAAAAACCTATTACAGTATTTGGCAAGCATTGCCCCTCTAGGAGTACATCATGAAGTGCTAACAAATAATGAACAAACAAAAAAAAGGTAATTCAACACCAAACCCATCTACTTCATGACCACTAATGTGCTAGATGGCAGCTAAAATCAAGGAAAGGTTTTCTGCACACATTTCAAGCTCTAAATACCAAGCCAGAAGAGGCCAGGCAAAAACAACATATCTTGCCAAATGGTTGAATGGCAAAGAATTACTCCCACCAAGATGAGATTTTAGAGCCCTGGTGCTGCAGTGCTTCAAGGTTGACTTAGTCTTCCATCTTCCTGAGGCTGATAAAATGAGTTCCCAGCATTTTGGGGGCAAGATGCTAATTACCTTGTGAACCACCTAGAGAGTGTACGAAATGCTATGGGGTGGTTGTTGTTCAGTGACACAGTCGATTCTGATCCTTTGTGACTCCATGGACCATTGCCCGCCAGGCACCTCTGTCCTCCACCATCCTCCTCAACCAGCCCAGCTCTGTGGCCATTGTGTCTACAATACCATCTAGCCATCTCATTTTTGGCTGCTCCCTCCTTCTTTTGCCCTCCAACTTTCCCAGCATCAAGGCTTTCTCAAGTGAATCCTCTCTTCTTATTTGCTTTCCAAGGTACTTTAGCTTCATCTTCACTATTTGACCTTCTAAGGAGCAGTCAGGGTTGATTTCTTCTAAGATCAACCTATTTGTTCTCCTTGCTGTCCAGGGGACTTTCAAGACTCTCCTCCAATACCACATTTCAAAGGCATCTATTCTTCTGTGGTCAGCTTTCCTAATGGTCCAGCTCTCACAACCATACGTTACCACTGGGAATACCATTGCTTTGACTATGCAAATTTTTGTTTGCAAGGTGATGTCTCTACTTTTCACTATGTTCCCCAGGTTTCTCATAGGTTGTCTCCCAAGAATCAGTCATCTTTTTATTTCATGGTTGCAATCCCCATCTGCAGTGATATTTGATCCTAAGAAAGTAAAGTCTGTCACTGCTTCTACTTCTTCCCCATCTATATCCCAGGGACTGATATGGCCTGTTGCCATTATCTTGCTTTTCTTGATGCTATTGCTATTTTATCTGACCAGTTGAAAGTCAATAGACTTGGAAATTAAATAGGAAAATCAAAGAACTATCGGATAAAATGGGGCTACTTGGATGCAGGATAAATATTCTCTGAATGTGGATAAATGCAACCAATGCAATCAATGCAGCATTTATGTGTTTGTAATTAATGTCCCACAATGTGTACAAAAGAAGAGCAAGTAAATGACAAAGAAAAATGCTATTGAGTTAGCTTGCTTCTAGTCAAAATAGTCTAATCATTGTAACATTTTAATTTGTTTTGAATTTCATCTATATTTCATATGACTATAACTTAAAATGCACAGTGCTCTGCTATGAATAAAGAAAGAAAAGAACTCCATGAACATTCACTTTTAATTAGATGCATTTGCATATGGATATTTAAATGCTTTGTATTTCAAAATCTGCGTGTTTGAATATATTTTGACACATAAGGACAGAGGGAGAACTCTGTTAGAACAATTGGAAGTAAAAGTTAAAATAATTTTGTGCTGTCAAGTCAATTCTGACTTACGATATTACTGTGAATTACAATTCTGTGTATATCTTATGACTTGTAAACCACCTTGGGTCGCCCCAGGGTGAGGAAGGCGGTATATTTATTTATTTATTTATTTATTTATTTATTGTCAAATTTCTATACCGCCCACTCAGCCAAAGCCGACTCCGGGCGGTTCACAACAGTGGGTAAAAACATATAAAAACAAATAAAACAGATAAAAACTAGCAATAAGAACCCACCCCTAAAAAGAGAGGGGTGCAGGAACTGAAGAAACCGTGGGGCAGGCATCCTCCCCTATATTAACCACCCAACGGAAGCCACCCCTCCACCTGCACCCCAAACTTGGCCCGCCAGCCAGGTTTTTAGTTCTTTTCTAAAGGGCAACAACTCCGTCTGGAGACGCAGTTCCACAGGCAGGAGGTTCCAAAGGGCCGGTGCGGACACAGAGAAGGCTCTCCTCCTTGTGCCAGAGAGGCGAGCCCCCCTGGCCGATGGCACAATTAGAGAGCCCCTCCGGTCCGCTCTGGTTGGACGGACAGACGTCCTTAGGGCGATGCAGTCTCTAAGGTAACCTGGCCCACTACCATATAGGGCTTTAAAGGTCAAAACCAGCACCTTGAATTGCACCCGGAGACAAACTGGTAACCAGTGCAGCTCCCGCAGCAGTGGTGAGGCATGGGCATAACGTCCACACCCCATCACCACCCGGGCTGCTGCATTCTGGACCAGCTGCAGCCTCCGAATGGTCATCAAGGGCAGCCCCATGTAGAGCGCATTACAGTAGTCTAGTCTGGAGGTAACCAGAGCATGAGTGACCATGAGCAAAGAGTCCTGGTCCAGGAGCGGGCGCAACTGGCGAATCACCCGAAGTTGGGCAAAGGCCCTCCTGGCCACAGCCGCCACCTGTTCTTCTAGCAGCAGCCGCGAATCCAGGAGGACCCCCAAGTTGCGCACCGGGTCGGTCTGGGGCAAAATAGCCCCATCCAAAACCAAAGATGGTAGCTCCCGGGATAACGCAGGACCCCCTATCCATAGCCACTCAGTCTTGCTAGGATTCAGCTGTAGCCCATTTGCCCCCATCCAGACCCCAACAGCCTCCAGACAGCTGGAAAGGACTTTGACTGCATCACTGAGGTCCCCACGGGCCGAGATGTACAACTGTGTATCATCCGCGTACTGATGGTACCGCACCCCGTGGGAACGGATGATCTCACCCAGCGGTTTCATGTAGATGTTAAAAAGGAGAGGAGAGAGTACCGAGCCCTGAGGCACCCCATATTTTAGGGACCTAGGACTGGACTTCTCGCTCTCCAACCACACCGACTGGGTCCGGCCCCTCAGAAATGAGGAAAACCAGGACCACACAGTGCCCTGGATTCCCAATCCTCGGAGCCGTTCCAGAAGGATACCGTGGTCGACGGTATCGAAGGCCGCTGAGAGGTCAAGAAGAGCAAGGACGGACGGATGACCGCCATCCCGCTCTCGCCAGAGATCATCCATCAGCGCGACCAATGCAGTCTCAGTACCATATCCAGGTCTGAATCCTGACTGGAAGGGGTCCAGATATTCCGCTTCATCCAGTACCCCCTGCAACTGACGCGCCACTGCCTTTTCCAATACTTTCCCCAAAAAGGGGAGGTTGGAAACAGGTCTGTAGTTGGTTATGACTGCTGGATCGAGGGATGGCTTCTTCAGGAGGGGGCGCACCAAAGCATGTTTCAATGGTGCAGGAAATATCCCTTCCCGAAAAGACGCATTAATTATAGCCCCGACCCAGCCACCTGTCACCATCTTTGAGGCTTTTACCAGCCAGGCGGGACAGGGATCCAATGGACAATTAGTGGCGCGGACCGCCGCAAGGAGCCTGTCCACTTCATCTGGGGCAACAGGATCAGACTGATCCCAGATAACACAGCACGACTGTGCACTGGCTCCCCCCTGACCCTCCCCATCCACGCCAAGATTAAACCCTGAGCGAATCCGATCGATTTTCTCCACCAGATGGTCAGCAAAGTCCTCAGCCGATCCCTGCCAACCAGGCACAGCCCCCCCCTACCAAGGAGGGACCTGGTCACCCGAAACAGGGTGGCTGGGCGATTATCAGCGGAGGCAATAAGGGAGGTGAAGTACTGCCTCCTCACCACCCCCATCGCCACTAGGTAGGCCCTAATAGCGGCTCTAGCTAGTGTCCAATCAGAATCGTTCCTGGTCTTCACCCAGCGGCGCTCAAGGCGTCTCTTTGCCCGTTTGAGCTCCCGTAGTTCTTCTGTGAACCACGGGGATGACCTAGCTCCACGGGCTCTGAGAGGCCGTAGTGGAGCGATTACATCCAAGGCAGCTGTCGTTGACCCACGCCATAGGTCAACAAGTGCCTCGGGCGAATCGTGTTGTCGATCCAGGGGAAAAGCCCCCAGTTCCCTCTGGAATCCATCCGGATCCATCAGTTGCCGGGGGCGGGCCACTTTAATCTACCCTGCCTCCCTACGATGATGTGTTGCCCCCAGGAAGTCTAGAGCCACCAGATAGTGATCTGACCATGGCATATTTATATTTATTTATAAATAAATAAATATAATAAATAAATGCTGAGGATTTTCCAGGTGGAGAGTACACAGAAGTGGTTTACCAGTCTCTTCCTCTAGGCTAGAGCAGTGGTTCCCAAACTTGGGTCCTTGTGTATTTTTGGACTACAATTCTCAGACATCTTGAGTATTGGTTGTGTAGGCTAAGACTTCTGGGAGCTGCTGACACAGAACATAGTTTGGGAAATGCTGATCTAGGGCAGGGGTGGCCAACCTTTGTGTGCTGTGGGCCTGACCACACCCCCAGAACAGCTGAGCTGGCCAGACCATGCCCCCCAAGAAGAAGAAGCAGGCACATTTATAGCTGATGTATATGTGCCCACTTCCACATTTACGTCAGCTGTGGGCATGTTTGCGCATGCGTGGACACTTTTTGCTGCTAATGTAAATGTGCCTGTTTCTATTTCCGGGTGCGGGGGAGACGGTGATGGACCAGGTGGGATGGCCCACACCCCACAAGGGGACTTCAATTCCCCGAAATCTAAGTCATTATATTGGTTGATCAATGCTTTGGGGAATTGACTTAGGTTTCTGGGAATTGAAGTCCAAAATCATTCTTGAGAGAATTGAACTCCCAACATCTAACTCACTGAGCTATCCAATCATTAGGGGAATACAAAGCATAGTTGAATTGATAAATGCTGATGTACTGTAGCGAGTGCCAGTCCAGTCAGTTTGTACTGCATTTTGCAAAGGCCACATTTCTCAATGTTTCTCTACTTGTGGAGTAGACCTGGGTGCTGCATTACACCATATTTGTGATTCTAGCCTCAGCAAAAGTCCATTTTTATGAGGCTGCCCATTTAGTTGGCCATTTTCTTTAGGGAGGAAGAGAGCAAATGAAATTCAAAATTGACCTACCCTGGACCTCAACACTTGCACCCTTTTGTTGGTAGTGGTGATACTGGACCTTGGTCTCACTCTTAGCTTGCTTCGTCCATCCTAGAAGCCCTGGCACCAATGGAGACGACTTCCTGTTTTTGGTTTAAACCAGTGTTTCCCAACCTTTGGTTCTTGGGCTTCAATTACCAGAAGCCTAAGCCAGTACATTGGCTGATAAGTGCTTTTGGGAACTGACTTAGGCTTCTGGGAATTGAAGTCCAAGAACCAACAGCTGAGAAACACTGGTTTAAAACTTTTACCTTTTTGGGTAAGGAGAAGTTACCAGGTGGACCTGTCTGATCATACCTGTCAAGTTTCGGGAAATTCCTGTCAAATAAGGGAAATTTCCCATCCCAAACAGGAAACTGGACAGCTAGGCTTATCCTGTGCTGGCCTCCAGTCTAACTAATATGGGATGATGGCAGGAAAGAGTGTAAAATACGGGGGTTTGACTGAAATTTCTTGAAACGTGACAGGTATGTGTCTGATGAAGTTTTTCCAACCTGATCCACTACTATCATTAAAAGTGCATTAAAAGATCATCAATGGACAGTCTATTTTGAATTTTCCTTCTCACCTCTTGTGGTGGGTTTGGAGCATGGGGATAGATCCAGAGGGTAGACCCCCTTCATTTAGTTCTCTATGCTTTCCTTGTTGGACCACAGGGGCCACTTAGTGGCTTATATCTGTGTGGTTACCTCCAAGTCTAGGTGGGGTGCCTGATCCAGAATTGTTCATCTATACTATGGGTTATTGGCAACTCTAACTAATGAAGTTGTGGCATGTTTTATTGCAATCACTTTTTGTGTGCAGGTTGGGTAGGCAGGTGCTCTCACCAACCAACTTTTGCCTTTGTTGGCTCACAGTTGTCAAGAAAGAGATGATAGTTTAAAGAAAGTCAAAACCATTAAATAAAAATCTAACTACAAATCCCTAATAGTGTAAGGAGAAGCAACAGGGGAAAGATCCTTGTTAAAAATTACCCAGGCTTTCTCTGTTAGCTTAAACGGTTATCAAGAAGCAACTGAAAACAAGGTGAAATTTGACATTTTTCTCGATTACAACCAAGGAGTTCCAATTAGGAAGTGAAGTTTTACCCCATAGGCTTCCAAATTAGTCTTTAGGTCAGAGTAAATACTAATTGGAGAAATATGGTTATGAAGTTTAAAGCATGCTTTCATGACAAGCAGCATGTCTTTAAAAAGATATTTCAGAAGAGGGTCATTAGATAGAATATTTTCATGTGGATGGTCCCAAGCTGTTTAATCATTGAAATTTGGATAACAGAATCTGCTGAATATTTAGCAAATTTGCATTGCACATTCTTCCGCTATTTGGGGTGATTCATTAAGTGAAAGAAGGTAGGAACCCTTGAGAAATGTCAGCATAAAGACCAAATTGAAGATAAGTACTGAGTTACTTCCTAGTTCTGCTCTCCACATTTCGATTCACCTAAAGTTATTTTCCTGTCTAAAGCTGTCTGAAAGAACCATGGTACCAAGCTTTGCATGGTTCATTCTAGTGATGGCTAACCTTGGCACTCCAGATGTTCTTGGACTTAAATTCCCAGGAGCCCTGATGACTTGGGCTTCTGAGAATTGAAGTCCAAGAACACCTGGAGTGCCAAGGTTGGCTATCTCTAGTTTATTCCAAGGGCCCCCAACCTATGGCCCCAAGCTCTTTCTGTATAGACCTCCAACTTGCTTGTTTATCTCTGAATGTTTACTTTTAATCTAAATCAGTTTGGTTAATTAATATGTGGTCCTCCTTAGGCATTGGGCCCTCTAATGTGGTCCTCATGTCCCAGAAGGAGGAGTACCTCTGCCTTATGCTGTTTGTAAACTTTTTTACAAAGTAAAGTTGAGTAAACAACATTAGAAGACTACTAAAACATAATTATAAAGGCAAGCTTTTGGTTCTTTAAAAGCCACTGAGTCTGGGAAGAAAGAAAATAGCAAAGTCTAATTATCTGGTGATGTAACATGGCATAACCATAGGATGTGAAACGTGCTGGAAGTTCAGATCCCATTATAGCATCTTTCATCTACTCTGACTCTTTATATTCTGGATTTTTTTACTAAACAGTTAAACTCTAAAGCTGTCCAAGCATTATAGTACAACTAGCATTTTTCAGTCTGTGTTTCAAAGAAATCAAAGCAGGTAACACATAAATCTGAGTGAGGCAGAGCATTGTAGTGTCAGGAGAAGAGCATCATAACAGAAAAAGCCTTATTCTAAGTCAGGGGTGTCCAAACATTTTGGGCCGCTGGCCGGTCACATGGTTCAGGGGTGCCCAAACTACGGCCTGGAGGCCAGATCCAGCCCCCAGGCCATAGTTTGGGTACCCTATTCTAGGTACTAGTACCTGTTTCATACCCTGAAGCTGGACAACTCCCCCATCTGTGGGGCCCACAGACCTTATGCAACTATCCATTTCAGAGTCTCAGGTATGAAATAATCTTATCCTTTTCTTTTTCCTTTCCTTTCTTTTTTGGTAACTATGTTTTTAACTTTGAAAAGAAAGTCCAGATTCTTGAGACTGCCTCTTTCCTTCCTCACTGAGTAATTATTTTAACACAAACATGTGCACACCCCACACTGTATTCCCCAATTGTGTGTTTTTGTCTCATCAGTGTGAGACTCTCTGGCGAGACTGTTGTTTATGCTATTTTTATTATCAGCTCAACCAGATCCTTTTTTTAAAAAGGTACTTCATCTCAACCATGTTTGATGATGTTTTTCTCCTTTATCCTAAAAAAAAAGAAGCAAGGAAAAGAAAAGGTAGATTATTTACAGCTGTGTGGATTTAAACTGGGGATTGAGTTTGTAGGGAAGCTCTTTTGCATTTTAATATATCCATCCAACACTGGGATACACTTTCCAGAAGGAAAATGAGAATGCATATACTAAATTTCACCTGCGGGTACATGCTGAATGAATGACTGTCTTGATGGATGTAAGCTTCTCACCCACCCCTTCAAGAGGCCAATTGAAATGGAAGAAAAATATAGGTAAGTATTGAAAAAGCATGGTGGCAGCAATGTGAATGTCCTTTCTTCCAAAACAAATAGGAAATAGTTTATTTGAGTCTGCTAAATCGGCAGCCAGACTACATGACCCCATTGTTCTGCCAGAAAAGCCATCTTTTTGTGGCAGAGGCCGTATTTTCAAATGAACAAACGGACGTACGGACGTGTCAGGGCAGGATTGGTGCCCTGGTTTTAGCCTCATTCAAGATGGAGATTTCCATGTGTGGGGGAACCTTTAGCACATACCTTAGAGAGATTGGAATGTGAGAACATGCTAGCCTCATGGGTTGGAAGAAATGAAACCTGATGTGTGATGGATATGTTATGCTGTATGATCATTGGCTGGATTCCTTTAGGGGAATGGCAAAGAGGTGGACCCTGTGGGAGGAGATATAACCCAGAGGGAGGAGGCAAGATACTCTCTTGATCCAATGCTTCATTTTGTGGGGTGAGCAGTGAATTTAGAAACATGTGGGGACTTAAGAGAAGGGAGGGTCCCCTGGGCTTCCTCAATTAGAGAAGCTTTCTTTGTTTTGGATTGCTTTCTGAACTTTTGATAAACTTCCTTCTGTAACTTACTCTGATTACACTATACTTTTAAAATATCTGAAGATATCTGGAGTGTTTACTTAGCTATGTGCTACCTTATCTACACTAATCTAGTATCCTGAGTTGCTTAGCTAGGAAGGCGGCAGCTCGGAAGCAGGAACCAACTACTGGTGGGTAAGAAGTCCTACTCATGAGTAAATTTGTTTCTTGACAGAATGGATGGACGGACTGACACATGCAAGCAGAAGATCCATCTACAGCATCTCCTCCTAAGGAGGAGGAAGCTGACAAATTATTCCTGCCTGAAGTCATAGGGAGCTTCAGCCACCAAAATAGTGAACACTGAATCAGTGGCTTGATATGGTAAGGTGAGATTTAAGTCTTCTCTCCCTTGCTATGTTTCTGACAAATTCCAAGTAAGTTTGAGCTCCAGGAAACTCTACCAAAATCAAAGAGGATGGTATAAGAGATGACTAACAAATCCCATTCATATCAACAGGGCTACTTAACAGAGCCTAAAAACCAGGTAATACTGCATCTTATTCATAGGAAAGACATTTCCTATAATATTGCCCTTGTCCAATAATTGTCTCATTGAGGCTAAGAAATTTAACTTATTGACAGCAAGATTGGCAGGTCAGCGGTTCGAGACCCGAGTGCTGCAAGATGGAGTGCAAGTTGTTGCAAGTAGATAAATAGGTGCCACTTTGATGGGAAACTGTAGTGATCAGAAGATGGTAGCTGTGATGGAAATGAGTTGTGAATCCACTGTGGACGTTAGCCTGAATTTGATGAGACAAAGGCAAAGATAGAGTGGGACTTATGCCTAAAATAAACCGTTGAGTGGCTGGGATTTGAACTCAGCACTGCCTGTCCTTTCCACAGCGCTCCCAATTCTGTAGTCTGGTCTCAGGCTGTTTAAACAAGCAATATCCATCTTTAGCTACATTGCCCGAAGTTTGGGAGAAACATTTCCATGAACTTTATATGGCCCTGGATATTACAGCGCTGCAGTAAGAAAAGGGTTCCTTTCTAGGATTTGAACTAGGAAAATGAGCCTGAGTTAAAATGCTGATTTTGCGCACTACAAGTGAGACCAAATGCATAGCTCTATATCCAACATCATGGTGAACATTAAGTTATTTCTTAGTTTTACAAATAAAGTGTTATCAAGTCAGAACTGACATATTGCAACCCTACTACCAGGGTTTACAAGGTAAGAAAGATTTATTTTGAAATTTTCTTTGATTTTAATTTAAGGTTGGATGACATTAATGTTTTGACCGATGCTTGATATTTTTTTTTTGCCCTTCCAAATATCAAGTTCAGATGTCATCCCCAATACAAAGAAATGTGTGAATTTTGGAAACAGTCTTGCGGCATCTTTGAGACTCAGAAATTTATTTTTGGAATGATCTGTCAGTTCTGCTTTGACTTGGATTCCTGCACCAAGCAAGGGGTCGGACTCAATGGCCTTATAGGCCCCTTCCAACCCCATTATGCTCCGGTTGTGTGAGTTTTCGTAGCCTTCATCTGATCTTGGAAGTGGATTGTAACCTGCAAAGGCTTGTGCCAAAAGAAATCTGCTCATCTTAAAGATGCTGCAAGCTTGCCCTTTCGTATTTGGTTATGCGGAGATGGATTCACATGGCTACCTCTATGGAAATTGTCAATTTGGATTAATTATTGTTAAAGGGAAAAGAAATTAGTCACAGGTTTGAAACACTGGTCTCTGCCTCCCCAAATGAAAAAAATACTAGTGTTTGGGGCATTAACACAATTATTGCTGAGAGTTCTTGGTTGTTTGTTAGCCTTAGTATAATAAGTTTGTGTTAAAAATTATTCTGGGTTGAAAGGATTTTTGTGGAAGAAACTCCACTTAGGGAATGCCCCACATGAGGCTCCTTTCATTTCCCCAAGAGCTGGGACAGAGACAGACACTCAATCCATCATGCAGTACCCGGGTCTCGAACTGTCATCCTTCCAGCTAACAAGGCGAGCTTCTTAACCACTGAGCCACAGCAGTCCCTTGTTAGCCTTAGTGTTATTGCATGAGATTCTTTTTTCCGTTGTTCCCATTGTTGTGACAATTCCCTGTTTCTTTCTTTCTTCTGTGTCTAAGTCAGACTTTAAACTGACAAAATGAAGCCACCTTTCGGTGAATTCATTTCTAAGTTCATTTTGCCTGCCCTAGTGTGAGAAAGATTAGCCAGCACAACAAGGTTGCTGGTGCCTACGCTCCGTCTGATTTTTATTTTAAAATACCACAATCTTGTTTGGGGGTGCAGTGGCTCAATGATTAAGAAGCTCACCATGTTAGCTGGAAGGTCGGCAATTCGAGACCCGGGTTCTGCATGACGTATCGAGCGCCCGTTATCTATCCCAGCTCCTGCCAACCTAGCAAATTGAAAGCAAGAAATTGCAAGTAGATAAATAGGGACCACTTGGGTGGGAAAAGATCTTGGGGACATGAAAGGTGCCACATTCAGGCATCCACTGAGCGGAGTTTCTCCGAGAAAAAAATCCTTTCAACCCAGAATAATTTCTGACACAAAATTATTATTATTACCACAATCTTGGATGAGCTTCCGTGTACCCCAGTGTACAGATATTATTGGATGATACTGTAGGATCACAAACTATACCATGTCAACCACACTAAGCACCCGACAGATTTCTTCGATCACATGCAAATAGAACGACATATTACCTTGATCCTGTTGAAATATTGTATCTATCATCATGAATATCCCTCAATGGGTGCTCTTATCTTTCTCAATACATAAAAGTGATGGTACGGTCATATTTCTGTCACTGAAAAGAGCCTAACAGTGCATTTATAATGCTACCCACTACATAATAGCATACAGGTACATTGCCTAAATCTCATTACTTGAGAACAATTCCCCCCTGCCCCATTGACTCCTATTTTCTGAGAGGGATATTTTAACAATTGCTTTCTAAGGTAATGGTAGCAACATTTCCCTCTTCCTCCAAAGAGTTCAAGGACAACCCCATATTGCAGCATGATATTTGTAAGCATGATTAAAGCAATATGTGTCAGCAATACCCTCGGATGTCTCACCCTGGCTCAGAGAGAGATACACCACCATGCAGGACCCTCCACCTGGGCTCTCTTGTGCTTGTTTTCATGTGTTAGCCTTGGATATCCCCAGGCCCAGGCCACAAGCTCCCAGACTTGGGAAATCTGCACCGGAAAATCTGCACAGACCATGACTCAGCTTCTTGACTCCAGGTGCTGGTTCTGTAACCTTCTCCACCTCCTACACCACATCAAGCTTACTAAAACATTTCACTTAAAGCCCAATGCCATAGGGGGGTTACAATGCCATCACACAAAATGCTTACAGGGGAGGCGAACAATGTCATAGTCCAGTGATGGTGAACCTTGACACTCCAGGTGTTCTTGGACTTCAATTCCCAGAAGCCCAAGTCTCTGTGAATCCAAATGAATGGGCTTACTGTGCTCGTGTGGATTCACAGAGACTTGGGGTTCTGGTAATTCAAGTCCAAGAACATCTGGAGGGCCAAGGTTCGCCATCACTGTCATAGTCCATAGAAGCCTGTTGAAAGGCATCCAGGACAGCACCAGAAAAAAAGCACCTAGGCAAGCCCAGTTGATCAGGTCAAAGTGTATGGAGCTGCAATGGCTATCAGTCTTAACTTAATGGTGAGGGAAGCTGGAAATTACAACCCAACAAGAGCTTTGGCCCACCCCAGGTTAGATACCCATATGAAGTGGAGGGAGCAGTTCCTTTAGTCATCTGATTGCAGCAATGTGCACTGAGAGCTGAACTACACAGTGAGAAGCATATGAATTTACTTGCTCTGAAGTCATACTGGTGAATTAGGGTTTCCCCAGGTATATTCAAATTTATTGGTTGCATTGTTTTATTTTCAGCTTATTCACACAGTTCTCTTGAAGCCCTCCTGATCTGCAGGAGAATCATCTTGCTTAATAAACTGTAAACAAGGGCTATGTGGCAATTTCCTCCTCTCATTTCCCCTCTTTTTCTTTGTTATTTATCACTCTCTTTTCGGGGGGAATAGGTGCCCTAGGACAAAGTGCTGACACCAAGCAGTTGGTTTAAAACAGCATTATCCTCCTCCTCCTTTGTCCAGGTCGAACTTTAAACTGCCAAAATGAAGCCACCTTCTTGGCTTTGTTGTTGGCCAAACTGAAGAGAGAAGGCATTGATGTTGGGAAAGGTGGAGGGCAAAAGAAGAAGGGGGAGGCCAAAGATGAGATGGCTAGACAGTATTGTAGAGACAATGGGCACAGAGCTGGGGGGGGGGCTGAGGGGGATGGTGGAGGAGAGAGGCGCATGGAGGAAAATGGTCCATAGGGTCGCAAAGGGTCGGAGTCGACTGTGCGACTGAACAACAACAAACTGAAGTCCTCATCGGTTCATGTTTCCGGTAGCAATTGGCAGATCAGCAAATGAGCTGGATTCTGTATCTCTCCACATTCATACAGTGTGTTGTTGTCTGCCAGCAACCCCCACTTGAGCATGCTGGTCTCACATTTAGGAACTCTGAACCCCAGCCTATTCATGGTCTTATCTCAGCCTGATGAAAGGATGCAGCAAAAATCAAAATCTATGCACACTGTTTTGCATTGGTTTAAGTGGTGACATCATCTGAACCCATGTGAATCGATCCTTGAAAAAAAAACCGAAAACCAAGCCCAAGCAATGGAGGAAAGATTTACAGATTGAGAGGGGGTGACTCTGGGCTGATTCACATTTCTTTTCATGTCATGTGGTTTTGGGACTGAATGTGAATCTTTGCATCCTAATTCAGTAGAATTTCTCATATTATATGTCAATGTGGTCACAGCCTTACATTGTGACAGGCTGAACTGCCTGAAGGTTGCAGGGAACAGGCTGATTATATGGACCTCCAGTAACCATTTTCAATATTGTCCTGATAATGGTCAAAGCATTAATGCTGTAATGTACAACCTCTTTGGTCTGCCTTCTCTCTCCCATCCCTCCTTACCTTAGTTTATGCTCCAAGAATAATGGCAGAAGTGAGGAAATGTGACAACTTCCTCCTTCTTCCCATTTTTGACATCTGTCGTATCTTCCTGCCTGAAGGCAAAGCCTCAGAAGCACTGCGTCATGGACAGATGTATAGTATGCCACAGTTGTTGCTATCTCCACCTCACCAATCTGTTTGCCTGCAGCAACAATGTCCACTACATCTGGTCAGAGTTTCTGGTTTTGTTTATTTGTTTTGCTTCTTCCCTATATTTTGTACTATCTAGTTTCATGAAGATGTTGGAAGCATGCCATGTTTCCAACATATTTCAGAAAATATGTTTGACAGTGCTGTTGTTTCTACACCCCACTGCTTTTAAAATTACACCATATTGTGTGTGTTTTTTCTCAGCATTTCTGTTACATTTGGTAGACCAATGGCCCAAGCCTAAAGATTAGGAGTCAAGTCCTAAAATTGGTATTGTATGACAAATGGTAGTACTTATTTTGCACTTTTCATTACTCAGTATTAATGGTATGAGTGCAAGCCAAAGAGTCAAGTCTAAACAATAGGAATTGAGCCCTCCAAAAATTCACGTGAGAGGACAATTCAAATAAATAGTCAACTGGTTTTCAGCATTCAAGGGAGTATGCGTGTATGTGTTTTCCCTATAACACCATTCCAGTGGGCAGCAAACTTGGCTTTTGGCCCAAGTCAGTACACCTGTTGATCAGGGCTTCTGGGAATTGAAGTCCAGGAACATCTTGAGAGCAAAGTTTGCTGACCCCTGTCCCATTCCATACCATAGGACAACAAAGGGACATTTGAAGAACAAATTATGAAACAATATGGAAAGGGGATTATTTTGTTCTTTAGAGGTAGGAAGTCATAGATCTCATGTAAAAGGTAAAGGTTTCCCTTGCTCGAAAGCCAGTCGTATCCGACTCTAGGGTGCAGTGCTCACCTCTGTTTCTAAGCCGAAGAGCCAGCGCTGTCTGCTCCTGCAGACGTTTCTGTGGTCATGTGGCAGGCATGACTAGACACCGGAGCACACGGAATGCTGTTACCTTCCCACCGAAGTGGTCCCTATTTATCTACTTGCAATTTCTTGCTTTCGAACTGCTAGGTTGGCAGGAGCTGGGATGAAGACGGGAGCTCATTTCCGTCCTGCAGTACTCGGGAATCGAACTGCTGACCTTCCGCTTCCCAGTCAGATCTCATGGAATACGTATTATTATTATTATTATTATTATTATTATTATTATTATTATTATTATTATTATTATTATTATTATTATTATTATTATTATTATTATTATTATTATTATAAAATTGCTGTGACTTCACTGGAACTTACAGGAACATTTTCATTGGAATTAGTTCATTGGAATAAGTACACTTGAATAACACAAGTTTCTGAATCTGAGAAAAATACAGTAGCTATTTAGATCTTCCTTAGAGATATGGAAAAAACATCTTCTTTACCTACACAATGTCACAGTCACATTCCAATTTTGAAATTAAAGTCAACTGAGAGATGGCCTCGTTCACTCATTCCTTGGAGATATTTAAAGGTCTCTGCCATCTTTTCACACAAAATGGGATATTAGCTTGTGACATTCAAATACATTCTGGGTTGAATTAAAAGCATCCCAAGAAGGATTTTAATTCTCCCCTTTGACACACTCTTTCTGACACACACACACACACACACACACACACACACACGCACGCACGCACGCACGCACGCACGCATGCACACACACATGCACACACGCACACACTTCTTTTTGCATTCTCATATCTTTTTATTCAGTAATTGCTTGGAGATTTGAACTGGTTGCAATAGATATTACACCAGAATTTACAATGTTCTATTTATTCCTTGCCAGTTACCCTTTGTCTCTTTTATTACTTAGATAGAAAGTTTAAAATGTCAAAAGTCTGGGAGATAACAGAAACGAAATGTTACCAAAATGTTGATCTTCTCAAAGTTACCCACAGTTTAACAGCATGAACTTCTCAATGGAGAGCTGCCAATTTTTTTTCTCAACTGGGCTTTGCAGCTGTTCTTTTGATGGCCGTTTGTTTGGCAGTCACTAACCATGGAAAGCCCTGGAAGTTGGAAAAAGATTTGCGGTGGATGAAACCTGCATATTAAGCATCAGGGGTGTGTATTTTGCAGCTTCCCATTCTTGGTGAGGAACAGAAGAAGAAGAAGAAAAACCATTTTTTTTTGCAGTGAGATTTTTCTATGCCAAGTATCCCCTTCCCCCAAAACAGAAATCTGTACACGATTTCTCTGATGTTTCATGGTCACTCCTTATGCAAAGAAACACCAACCTAGGCAGAATTCTTACAAATCCAGCAAAAAATGGCAATATTTTCTGCATATTTTGCGCGCCCATCGTCTGTCTCAGCTTCTGCCAACCTAGCAGTGCGAAAGCAAGAAATTGCAAGTAGATAAATAGGGACCACTTTGGTGGGGAAAGATCTTGGGGATATGAAAGGAGCCTCATTCGTGCGTCCCCTGAGTGGAGTTTCTCCAGCAAAAATCCTCTAAACCCAGAATAATTTCTGACACAAAATCATTATTACTACCTTCAGCTGGTAAAGAGGAATTTCACCAAGTTATGTCATTCCTCATTAAGGTGTCTCTTCATATTGGATTTAAAAAAAGGTCACCCTTGCTCAAAAGCCAGTCATATCCAACTATAGGGTTTGGTGCTCATCTTAGTTTACAGCCAAAGAGCCAGTGGTGTCTGCATCTGTAGACATTTTCATGGACATGTGGCAGGGTTGACTAGGCACAGAACACTGTTGACCTTTCCCATCAAAGTGGTACCTATTTGTCTACTTGCTATTTCTTGCTTTCGAACTGCTAGGTTGGCAGGAGCTGGGACAGAGACTGGTCCTCGCTCCATTGCGCAGCACTCAGGTCTCAAACTGCTGACCTGCCAACCTTCCAGACATCAGGTTTAGCATCTTAACCATTAAGTCACCGTAGTCCCTTACCTTCATGTTGCAATCGTATAAATAAAAATGGGCACCCTACAAACAAGTGGGGGTCACATCTGCTCATCCACATGATTCCACACTCTCAGTTATTTCCCTGACAGCCCCCCTTTTTTAAACCTAAAAAACTATATTGTGTTCTCTAGTAGTCCTCTTTTTTACAATTGCAAAATAAGTATCAGGTAGGGGCATGACAAATTGCCTCCACTTCATCTAAAATGCATGAGGGAAATTTTGTAGCTGAGAAAAGCATTTAAAATTAAAATTATGGGGAATGCGATATGGCCAGAATCAATAAGAATGAGGAATGTCTTCACATTTCTAGGATAAGGCCAGCTCGCGATAAGAAAATGTGTATACCTCTCCCCATATCCCAAGTCAATAATACCCCTCCAGGTTCACTGTTTTGTCCCTGCAATTTAGAGTGGCTTAGTGGTTAAGAAGCTCGTCTTGTTAGCTGGAAGGCTGGCAATTCAGGACTTGGTTACTGCATGAAAGATTGAGCGTCTATCTCTGTCCCAGCTCTTGGAGACATGAAATGAGCCTCATTCAGGTGTCCCCTGAGTGGAGTTTCTCCAGCAAAAATCATTTCAGTCCACAAAATTCGGACACAAAATTATTACTATTATTTGAGAAAGGAATTCAACACCATACTGCTTGCAATATCGTTATCATCATCATTTTTTATTATTATTTCAGGATCCTTCTCTGAAGTTCTTTCAAACACAAATACTTTGATCTCTGGCCAAAAGACAATTTCTTATTATACCAACCACACATACTGTTATTTTATCTTTCCCTCTTATTTTTCCAGTGATGTTTCTCTTTACATAATAATCAGTCAATGATAGTCTGCTTGTAAAAATAATAATAATAGATGCTTGAGCTGGAAACTCTGCTCTTGCCTGACAACATAATCGATCATATTTTCTTCACTGCCCATAGCCTCTGGGCTCATTGCTTCACATCAGTACTCTTTATCATCCTTGCAAAAGATTCCCTCCTCACCGTTTAGCAGAAATTTATTGCAAGCCCATGGAATGATGTTAACTGACGACTTTGGTTGGACTCCATCAACATGTGTTGCTCTTGTTGTTGTTTTGTTTGCATCGTTTTTACAAATGAGGCAGACACAAATGACTGGTGTGGTCACTTCAGCCCCATTTAGCCATTCCTGCACATGCACTGAGGGCAGAAGATGAGAACGTACCAGTAGACTTTTGCTTTCTTTGTCTGCATGTTTTCCATGCATTGATGGGACATGTTTGCAGAGGAGGTCTATGCGAGGAGGCTCTCGCCACAATTTGCGGACATCAACCAATAACAAATCAAGTGGCTTGACCATTTGGAGAGAATATCTTGAAATTCCATACCTTAATGCCTATGTGGGAAGAGGAGAAGGATAAAGACCACGAGGCAGACTCAGAAGAAGGTCGAGACAAGAGGGGCGCATTGGTGGTCCCATCAGCAAAAAAAGCCTCTCTTATGGGGACCAGAAGGAGAGCCTTCTCCATGTCTGCCCCAGCCCTCTGGAACCTCCTTCCATCAGAATTGTGTCTCCAGGCGGAGTTACTCCCCTTCAGGAAGATGCTGAAGACCTGGCGCTGCCAACAGGTGTGGGGCACATTAGGCTTCACTTCTCAAGCTCATTGGCTTGAGTCAGGTTAGGTAACCACCACCCAACACTTGGCGTTGAGGCGCTGGCTATATGGTCTACTCCATTACCATAGTGGGATGTCCGGCCAAACCTACCTACCTACCTACCTACTTACCTGCATGCCTACCTACCTACCTATCTATCTGTGTATATAGAATGTTGTCCTTACGTTTCATCAAGTCATCTCTGACTAATAACAACCCTAGAAATGAGATAGCTTCAAAATGTCCTGTCCCTCCACAGATCTGCTCAACTCCTGCAAGTGAGAGGCTGCGGCTTCCATTAGGGAATCATCCATCTCCCATTTGGACTGCTGTCTTCCACCTTTCCCAGCATTATGGTGGCATTTTAAAATACTAACAGGCTTGTTTCAGTGTGATTTTTGTCTGGGTGAAAATGATTTTAAAAATGCTTACACAGAGATAAATGTATTAGTTCCTAAAGTGCCAGAATATGTTTTGCTCTTTCTCTGCCCTCACCCTTTAATTTTGCCATCTTGCTGATACAGACAGATAAACACAGCGACATCTTGTAGGAACATCAATTTATCTTGGATACAGACGGACATCTCTAAACTAACAGCAAAGTTGTCTGCTAAGAAGCCACTCATGCTTAGTTTGCCATTTCATTGGATGACTGGCCCCATATCTAGGCCATACATCAGTGATGGCCAACCTTGGCACTCCAGATGTTCTTGGTTTTCCATCACTGCCATACATGAAGACTCACCAGCTTGACTAAAATTGCTACAGCTTCTGCTCCATTGGCATAGCTTTCCAGGATCCAGAAAAACCTACAGTCTTTGGTGATGTGGGAAAGTGTATTTATGTATTTCTGTCAAACCCTGCTTTGATAATATGTTAAGGCCGCCCTTGCTTGAAAGCCAGTTGTGTCCAACTCTAGGGGGCAGGTGCTCGTCTTCATTTACAGCTAAAGTGCCTATGCTGTCTGCATCTGCAGATATTTCTGTGGTCATGTGGCAGGCATGACTACAATCCAGAGTGCACAGAACACAGTTACCTTTCTTGCCAAAGCAGTACCTATTTTTCTACTTGTAATTTCTTGCTTTCGAGCTGCTAGATTGGCAGGAGCTGGGACAGATGACAGCAGCTCACTCCATTGTGCAGCACTTGGGTCTCAACCTGCCAATCTTCCAGTCTCAAACAAAGCATCTTAACCACTAAGCCACTATGGCCCTACCGATATTATGGTAAGAGTCAGTAATATAAACTGTGTTCTATTTAGTTGGAAACAGCACTCTTTTTACTTTCCAAGTGGAAATCCTACAATTATATGTTTCCTAAAACTGATTAGGGGTATCAAGTGGCTCAAGTGGCTAAGACGCTGACTGGGAGGCAGAAGGTCAGTAGTTCAATTCCCGAGTACTGCAGGACGGAATGAGCTCCCGTCTTTGTCCCAGCTCCTGCCAATCTAGCAGTTTGAAAGCAAGACATTGCAAGTAGAGAAATAGGGACCACTTCGTTGGGGAGGTAACAGTGTTCCATGCACTCTGGCATCTAGTCATGCCTGCTACATGACCCACGGAAACATCTGCAGATGCAGACAGTGCTGGCTCTTCGGCTTTGAAACAGAGATGAGCACTGAACCCTAGAGTCAGATACGACTGGCTTTCGAGCAAGGGAAACCTTTACCTATGTTCCAATAATTCTTCCCTGCTGAGCTTTTTGAAATTGAGTTATCTTCTGGTTTAATCTACAAAATTAGAAACTCCTGCACTAAAAGACCTGTTTTTGGGAGTCACAAATCCAAGGCAGGCTACAATTAGCTATATATATCAGCATATTCTTTGACTGTGATAAGTGCCTTATTAGCATTTTGCTGATTCTTTTCAATTGGCAACCACTTGCACTAGTCCTTGGTGATAAATGGACTCGGCAGATCTCCATCTATTTTAACATATTTTTAGGACTTAATTTTTTTTAAAATTCCCCTCCCTATTCCTCTTCTTTAAATCTTCATGCAAATATATTGGCACAGTTAATAAATTTAAAAAATCCTAATTCTGTTGCTATCAATGTGACAGCGAGTGAGGCTGAATAATTTAGAATTCCTTGATTTCAGTCACTTCAATGCATCCCTTCTTCACTAATTTTCTTTGCAGCATAAAAAGCAACCAACAAGTAAGGTATTTCATTGAAAGAGTCCCCATGGTGCATTGGTTAGTGTAGCCAAAATTCTGTCCACAATCGGAGTTCAATCCTGGCATGCTAAAGGTTGACTCAACCGTTCATCTTTCTGAGGTTAATAAAATTCCTACAGAGTGGTTTCAGGGCAAAATGTTAATCACCTTGTGAACTACCCAGAGTGTCCTCTAAGTGCTATGGAACAGTATGTGAGTGTAATTACTATAGCTATTTTAAGTATGCGTAATGTCCTGCTGCATTTTCCACTGCATGCTTGCACATTTAATATTCTAGATCAGGGATCCTCAACCTATGGCCCATGGGCCAGGTCTGGCCCATGGCACCATATCATCCAGCCCGCACCCTTGCTTCAGCTGCCGCTTCTGCCGCTGCCTCCTCCTCCTCAATTCTTGTCTCCTCCACTTGGCTTGGCAGGTCCGTAATGGCACTCCATAACAGGGGGGATGTTGTAAGCCTTACAACATCTGCCATGCTATGGAGTGCCACTAGGGTCATGCCAAGTCAAGTAGAGGATACAAAGATTGAGGAAGCGGAAGTGAAAGTGGCCATGGCTGTGTTTCCAGTGGCTGTGGGGGTATGTCCAGTGGTCACATGTGCATTTCCTTCACCCATGCGATGCAGCTCCTACAGGCTGGTAAGCAGGGGAACAGGGGGGGGGGAGTGGGGGGCTTTTTTGGGTGTGGTGGGCTCGGGATGGTCACCGCCACTACCTTTGGTGGTGGCAGCAGTGGGGGGGGGGACCACCAGTCCAGCCCCTCACCAGTCTGAAGGAGCATGACCCAGCCCCCGGCTTAAAAAGGTTGAGGACCCCTACTCAAGATTGTGTCCAGTGGGGTTTTTGTATAGCTGCTTGTGTTTCTGCTTCAGTTTGTGCAATGCAAGATACCTAATTTAAAATGAGTCCTCTCTCACACACATCTCAGTGTCATATTTGAAACTGCTCCAAAGTGTCCTCCTATCCCTCAAAAGCTGTTTGGGGAGGGGTGGTGGTGAGGGACCAATGTTGGGCTAAAGTACAAGGGACAGGAAATAAAAATTAAATCCCTCATTTTACAGGAAAGGAAATGCATCTTGTTCAGGAAAACCATTAATCAATTTCACCATTTTTTTATTGTTGCGGTTTTTATGTAAAATCAAGTTGATTCTGACTTACAGGGCCCATATGGAGTAATAATAATAGTACTCACGAGCTGTCAAGTCAATTATGACTTATAGAGTTCCTTTCCAGGATTTTCTAGTTAGACAATGCACAGAATTGGCTTACCACACCCTTCATTTGGTGTCAACTTTGGACTGTGCAGCTGGCCCATGGTTGCATAGACTTGGCTTTTCTGAGCTGCACATTGAGGAATTGAACTCCCAACCTTTGGCTCTGCAGCCAGTTACTTAAACCATTGAGAGATCTAGTTAGTGACCTATGATTTAAGGACCTTCAAAAGGTCTTGCCATTAACAGCTGTGTCCTGGTTGTATGGAGTAAAGTTTGTAGATTCCTTTACTGATCCAATCCATTTCATATTTGATTTTCCTCTTCATTCCACTTTCCTTCCCATCATTGTCTTTATCTTCTTCTTGTTCTGCCATATCCAAATCTGAATATTGGTGATCCTCATGGTGATCAATCATAAAGACTGTCCTGAGAATATAATGCAAGTGATCTTTCATCTATCTTTTTTTTTTTAAAAAAATTTAAACTCAACCAAAGGTGACTCTTCCACATCCCAGCATGACACCCATATCACTGATCCAGCTGTGCGAGTCACTTTCTGGGCCTGGACACTTTTGGCACGCAAAGTCCTCCTCCTCAGCCCCAGGCTAGGATGATTGATTGATTGGTTGATTGATTTGATTTGTATGCCGCCCACTCAGCATACACTGACTCAGGGTGGCTCACAAGAATCACAACTTAAATCAACAATATACAAAGTAAATACACAATACAAAATGCAGAATTCAATCTACAAAAAAAATTACATAATAATATAAAACACCACAATACAATTCTATAACATAATGACAAAATCACAACTGCATAGAAAAGTTCCCAAGAACTGGGGGTGGGGTGGCAGGCATGCTCAGCATCAAGGCGGGATTGTCTTCTGCCGCTCAAGTACAATAATATAATACAAAATAGAATAGAATACAGGAGCATACAGCGACAATACATGAGTCATCATAGAAAGAATAACACAAATGGGAGAAGGGCAGAACGGTGAATGAGATTCAATCAAGTGGAAGCAACCGTTCAAAAAACCTGTCGTTCAAAACATCTAATTCTGAAAGTCTTAGTTTATTCCAATAATGCAACAAAAAATCATTGATTCATGTTCACAAATAGAAAAACATTACTTCATGTGTACTGTAATATATTTCATAAGGCAAAAAGCTGCTCCATCCAGTCAAAGATCAATGCCAAAATATACCAATGCTTCTATAATGCATGTTAGGTTCTATAATCCATATAAATATCCAAAACCCTTCTGGATAATTTTCTGGTTTTTCACATTAGTTTCTTCAGGTATCTATTAGAATAAAAATAATACATGAAATGGTATATGCAGAGTAATACAATAATATACAATTATGTACATTAAAAAAAATAAAAATAAACAACAATTGGTACCTGTTAAAGAAGTATAGTTCATTGCATTTATAAGCGTAATTTCAATTTTAATTCTGCATCATGAGCTTCTATGCATTCCTTCTTCGTGCTCTCAGACGTCAATGAAAACGTCAAAGTGCGAAGAATTTAAGCTTAATAATAATAATAATAATAATAATAATAATAATAATAATAATAATAATAATAATAATAATAATAATAATAATAATTCAAGTGGGATTTAATCCACTTGGGGACCATCACCCTTCCCTGTGGCCTTTGGCACCAAGGCCACGAGGCCTCAGGTTTATCAGGTTAGTTAACTGCCGCCTGATGCTTGCCGTTGAGTCACTGGCAGTGTGGTTTACTCTATTATCATAGCAGGAGAACCAAAGCAAAAAGCAAACCAATCACACTTACAGTATATACTGCTCCATAGCACTTAGTGCACTCTCTGGGCAGTTCACAAGTTAATTATCATTTTGCCCTCAACATGCTAGGTACTCATTTTACTGACCTTGGAAGGATGGAAGGCTTAGTCAATCTTGAGTCCTGGTTAGGAGTGAACTCATAACATTTTGGTTACAGTGCAGCAGTTTAACCACTGTGCCACCAGTATGTGTGTGTGTGTGTGTGTGTGTATTACGCTTATATATATATATATATATATATATATATATATATATATATATATATATATATATATATATATATATATATATATATATATATATATGGATGTTCAAGATATTTACAGAAATCTTCCCCATCATAGGTGGAGAAAGCTAATATCAAACCTCTAACTTTCTGTTTGCAACATATGTGCTGTGCCAATGATTTATGGCCCACATCCAGCCTTTCATTATTCAGAGGCAAGATAGGGCTGATGCTCTGAAGTGCCATATCTTCTGGAAATTCCCCTTGAAAGGTTAAAAATATCCTGCCAGACAATAACATGCAGGAGTGACCATGAGCATAAATTGTCTGAGTGAACTGCCAAGCCTTAAAATCTTTGGGGTTTGTGACTGACTTCGCTGTTATGTAAAGAAAGATGGGCTGCCATGGGTCATGATTTAACGCTGCCATCCCTGTTTGAATTTATTACTGGTTTAGTGGAAATGCTTAGTTTTGAACAAATGAGATGAAAATAATACATTCCATAAGAAGCAATGTGGAATCATAAGTACTGGAATGCACCACCTTATCCTAAGAAGTCGATTAATGTGAATGGTGGTTCTCAATCTCAATGGGGGGCAGGGTGGGTGAGAGAAAACTAAGACTAAGGTATGGATTCAAACAGCAAGAGTATCTTCAGAACATGCAGAGAAATTAAAGTACAAGTATTCTTCTGAATATGTATGAATTAAAATGTTGCCAGCACCTCCTTCCCTAGACGTAATTAGCAGGGTGCCCGGCTTTGCACTTTTGGGGAGTCTGTCCTCCCTCCCTGGGTTGAGTTGGAGCGTGGCCTCCATCCACGTACCCTCTCCCCCACACACATCCATTCACTCTCCCCCTCTCTCTCACACACACTCATTATTCTTCCTCGCTGCACACACATGCACAGTCACACATAGACAGCAGTGGCGTACTCTGACTCTGCTCTCTCGCACACTCTCTCGCAGACTCTCAGATACTCTCTCTCTCTCTCCCCTTCTCTCTCTCTCTCTCTCTCTCTCACACACACACACACCATCCCTGGCCTGTGTCTCCAGGGAAGCGCCGTCCATTGCTTGGAGACGCAGGCCACACTGATGGGAGATGTGGGGTAGCACCAGGCTGGGCTTTACAGAGCCCCCATGTGCTGGCTAGTCGCCACTGTGCCCCTGTCACCCCAACATCGCTTGCTTCACCTGTGGGGCATCCTTCTCTGTGCAGCCCAGCCCAGGGCTTCCGCGCAACTGCCAGCAGCATGGCCTGCATCTCCAGGCAATGGCCGGTACTTCCGGAGGTGCAGCCATTGCCTGGAGATGCAGGCCATGCTGCCGGGAGAGGCGCGGAAGCCTCAGGCTGGGCTGCATGGA
The DNA here is from genome assembly GCA_035047345.1 of Bradypodion ventrale. Lineage (NCBI taxonomy): Eukaryota > Metazoa > Chordata > Lepidosauria > Squamata > Chamaeleonidae > Bradypodion > Bradypodion ventrale. Next base: position 6,169,296 of record JAWDJE010000011.1, on the reverse strand, counting down.
GCCTGGCTAGCCGGACCCCCACACCCCTGAGAAACCGGCTCCCCCCCCCGACGGCTGCCTTATCTGTGGGGCATCCTCCTCCATGGAGCCCAGTCCAGCACCTCCACCTCGCCTCACACCTGTGAGGGTTTGCTGTAAACCCATTCATGTGGATTTACAGAGATTTGGGCTTCTGGGAATTAAGGTACAAGAACAGCTGAAGTGCCAAGGTTTGCCATCATTGGCCTAAAACTTGGAGAAGGGAGCTTAAATCTTGATTTTTATGGCTAAAGCATATAACCTGGTAAACCTGACCATGAATGGATGTTCTATGACTAATATAAGAGATTCAGAATTATCTAAATGAATGAACTATTAACATATCGGTTGTTGCTGTGAGTATATACAGTACTAAGATGAAATTCCTTAAAATCCCAGGTGTTCACAAACCTCTCTTCAATCTAAGCCAAATTCGAATGGGAAGACACCATTAAACTTGAAAATCACTCATGGTGTACTTTGTTTCAGTCATTCAAAACAAACTCAGCGAAGCAGGCAATGGTTTTGTGATTTATGGGAGGAAGGCTATCATTTTGACTCAAAGAGATAAAAGTTTATTCATTAAACAAAAGTGTAGTTTCTGCCAAGAAAAAAAAATATGGGATAGTTTGGGCTCTGGGATGGCTTATTTATTTTATTTTATTTTCTTCCATGCACACTTCTTTACACCCTTGTAACTTAGACATCATCATATTTATCAAACTATGCTTCTTTATTAACATTTAATGGCACTACAGTCTAACTGTGCTCAAGGAAAGCACAACACCATCTATCATGGTCAAAATATATTTAGGAGAACAGAACATATCCTTTTCGGTTTTTATGTGTTTTCCTGGCATCAGTACACAAACTTGTAAAAATGCACAAAGCTGTCTCAGGTTGAAATGTAATTTTGTTAGCTGCCAGCCACCTTAAAGAACCATTTTTGACCAGTAGTTCCAAGTCAGATTGCGCACTGATATCTAAAACTCTCTGAAAAATATTTATAGAAGTGCCGCCCTCATCCTTTAAGCAGGGCTTACCGTAGAGCCAGATTTGCATGACTAGATTCCATGAATAAATATGGGTGTTTTCACCACTTACCATATCATGAAAGAACGTGTATATGTGGTTCTCCAAATATTGAAAATATCTCTCATATTTTATCCGATTGCCAGTTATACACTGATATTAGATTTAAATACAGTACCTTGCATCCGTATTGGAAAAAACAACTTTTTGGGACTCTAATCACAAATTGTCCTATCTCTTCCTGGGTTCTAACATACACATTGTATGTAGAACTGTCAAGTTTATAATTAAAGCGTCAGCTAAAAAAATCCAATATATTAATCAAACTGGGGTATCCTACAAGGGAGATTCACATATCTGACTATGGATATGCATGTATTATTTGTATTGAGGCACCTTCTCCAGTTTACATTCCTTTTAAAAGTAGCTCAGGTATGTACATATTGTATTTTTATTGTATTTTATTGTATTTTTAATTGTATTTTATTGTATTTTATTGTATTTTATTGCACCCCATTGTATTGCACAGATTTTAATTCTTTTGTTAAGTTATTGATAAGGTCGTAAGACTAATCAATTAATCAACATTCATTCATTCACAAAGCTATCTCATACGGACTGTGGTGGCTCAAGTGGTTAAGATGCTGAACTCAACAACTGGAAGGTCAGAGTTCAATTCCCGAGTACTGCAGGATGGAGTGAGCTCCCGTCTCTGTCCCAGCTCCTGCCAACCTAGCAGTTTGAAAGCAAGAAATTGCAAGTGGATAAATAGGGACCACTTTGGTGGGAAGGTAAATGGTGTCCTGTGCACTACGGTGTTGATAGTAGAGGCCAGCAAATAGATCTCTATTCACAGAACAAGATTGTAGAATACTTTTAGAAGCATTGAAGTTCACAGTCTAGTATGGCAGGTTCTGGAACTACACAGATCTCCTTTTGCAATATTAATGCCATTTAAGCAGGGGGAAAGTAGACGACTCCCAAAGCTGCGTATCCCAGAAGCAGAAATACCATTTAAATGTTGGTAAAGTTAAAAATGAGAATATAAAATGAGGATGACTGCTAAAAGATGTATCAACAGAATACCTGACAAACAAATTATGGTGGGCTGGCCATGTGCATGCACAAGTGACAATAGATGGGGACCTAGGGGAAGACCACCTCGCAGATGGAAGGTTTTCTCAAGAAAAATGTTGGAGCAACATGGAGAAAATCTGCCAGGGACAGATCATTATGGACAGAAGTTGTGCTGAATGTCGTCGCGGAGATGTATACTCATACAAGGCCTCCTCACTGAATAATGACTCCAAGGTATCCAAGGTAAATAACATTTCAGTTGATTATATTTAACCTCCTTTACTACATAGGAAAGATAATTATTATTAATTTGGCAAGGAGAAGGTATCTACTTTAACTATTAAACTCCATGTGCAATAAGCAGGGGAACTAGTGACCACATTGCCAACATACATTGGATTATGGAGAAAACAAAGAAATATCAGAAACAAGTCTACTTCTGTTTCATTGATTACACCAAGTCCTTTGACTGTGTGGGCCACAATAAAATGTGGCAAGTAATCAAAGAGATGGGAATACCAGAAGACCTCATATGTCTTATGAGAAATCTGTACATGAGTCAAGAAGCAACAGTTAGGACAGTATACAGAATGACGGAGTGGTTTGGAATAGGAAAAGGAGTAAAACAAGGCTGCATTTTGTCACCATGTCTATTCAACTTATATGCAGCGCACACAACGCAGGGATGGAGGAATCACATTTTGGGACCAAAATTGCTAGAAGATGGTGGAGGACATGGGTGCCTGTTGGGCAATGGTCCATGGGGTTGCAATGCAAAAGGTCAGAATTGACTGTGTGACTGAACAACAACAACAACAACAACAACAACAACAACAACAACAACAACAACAACAACAACAACAACAACAACAACAACAACAACAACATGCAAATATAGAACAGAAGAGGATTTTGGTTAGTGTCTACACGAATCCTTGCAAATCATATGCTATATTTCCAAATGCTAACAAATATCACATTTGCATCTTTAAGCTTCATTCATATTTCATAAACCTTTCAGATAAAGCTTTGAGCAAAGTCAGGTACTTTCTCACTAACTCAGGCTAAAACAAATATATTAATTGAACCATATTTTTCTGTATGATAACAAAACTTAAAGGTGTCCAGGCATAAGGAGAAAAGAAAAGTATACTTTTGAGGGAAATGCAACAAAGGTATAATTTCACAGATAATTATTAAGATCAGAAAATATTTCCATATGGTCTTTGTTATAGATTTTCAAAAGTGGCTCTCAGACAGAATAGAGTATTATATTCATTTTTATTTTTTTTTAGAGATGGTGGGTAGAGGCTCCACCCTAAGATCCGGAGAGAAATAGCAGTGGACGCTGAGATAATTAAACAAGAGAATGACCCGCAATATCCTCTGAATGCATAGGAGCCTCAAGTCCACAAGATCAGATCCAGGAAGAACAAACATTCTTGAGGGTACACAACAGCAAATCCAAATTAGAAGATGGAGAAAGGAGCTCATTGAGCCATCATTAAAGGAAGATATACCTGAAAATCTCAATTCTCCCTACATCACTTGAAGGACCCTGAATAGCCTGAGGGTTGGAGTCCCTAAAGGCAAGACCAACATGCTCAAATGGGGAATGCTGGCAGACAACACCCAGTGTGAATGTGGAGAGACACAGAATCCAGCTCATTTACTGGTCTGTTGATTGTTGCCAGAGACAAGCACGATATGGACTTGGATTTGGGCAACAAAAATGTGAAGAAAGTGGCTTCATTTTGGCAGTCCAGGGTTTGATCGGGACATGAAAGAAGAAGAAGAAGAAGAAGAATCCCTTTCTGTTATGGTGCAGAGTATTAGTGCAAGTGTAAAGGAATATCCACTGAGTTAGAAGAAAGAACCTTGAGTGTGTTCATCAGTACTAAACTGGTCATTAGGAAATAGATAGTAATTTTATTTAAATTATTTTTACACCACCTGACTTAGTGACTAGCACAACTCAGGATGGTGAAATCCAAGTAGCCTTCCCAATAATCACCCCAGGCACATAAATCAAACCCCACCCGTAATATAAAATCAATGAAAATAGCAAATCTAGACAAGCACATAACTGAGTTGATCAGTGATGATTTAAATTTGAATTAAACACCCACTGTCCCACTCACAGGATTGCTAAATATATCAGAGAGTAAAAAAAAAAAACAGCAAAAAAAGACAAAAATTAGTCTTTACGGTCCCACAACATTTTTGTCTTATTTTGCTGTTTTGTTTTTACTCTCTGATGTGCTTGCACAGACTAACACGACTACTACTTCAAAGGATTTTTAAAGGCTTCCTTCTGTCTTTAATCCTCTCTTAAAAGTCTGGAGGGAAGAGGCCTGGCAATTTTCAATATGAATCTTGTTCCATGGTAGTGAGGCCACCACCGAGAAAGCACTGTTCTATGTTAACATTTGTTTAACCTCTCTAGGGTGGCAATCATGAGAATCAAGGCCTACAAGGAATGGGTAGAAAGGGTAAATACCCTTTGGAAGAGGTGCTCCATCAGATACTGAGATCCCAAATCATTCAGTGCTTCAAATGTTAGCATCTAAGCCAGGGGTTCTCAACCTAAGGCCCGTGGGCTGGATGCAGCCCATGGCACCATTTCATGTGGCCTCCCCACCCCTCTAAGTGCATTCAAGAAACAAAATGGCCACCCCTTTGATGCTTTCGGGGTGAAATCGCTGCCTCATCAGGTAGACCGGGTAAAATGGCTGCCTGGCCCTTGAAGCTGGCTGAGAGAGCATGACGCTGTAACACCAATTTTCAAAAAAGGATCCAGGGGTGATCCAGGAAATTACCGGCCTGTCAGTTTGACATGTGTCCCAGGTAAAGTGATGGAAACCATCCTAAAAGATAGAATTAATAGTTACATAGAAGAGAAGGCGCTGCTAAAGGAGAGCCAACATGGCTTTTGCAAGGGCAAATCATGCCTCACTAATCTGTTGGAATTTTTTGAGAGTGTCAACAAGCATGTGGATAAGGGGGATCCAGTTGACATTGTTTATCTGGACTTTCAGAAGGCTTCTGACAAGGTCCCACACCAAAGGCTCTTGAATAAACTTACCAGTCATGGAATAAAGGGACAGGTCTTGTCCTGGATCAGCAACTGGCTAAGGGACAGGAAACAGAGGGTAGCACTAAATGGACACTTCTCCAAGTAGAGGGAAGTAAAGAGTGGGGTCCCCCAAGGTTCAGTACTGGGACCCCTGCTTTTCAACCTCTTCATAAATGATCTAGAGGTAGGAGTAAAAAGCAAGGTAACCAAATTTGCTGACGACACTAAATTATACAGGGTAGTGAAAACTGTGAGAGATTGTGAAGAGCTCCAGAGGGATCTCTTGACACTGGGGGAGTGGGCAAAACAGTGGCAAATGAGCTTCAACATCAGTAAGTGCAGAGTGATGCATGTTGGGGCAAAAAAACCCAATTACATTTATAAACTGATGGGGTCTGAACTCTCTGCGACAAACCAGGAAAGGGACCTTGGTGTCCTGGTGGACAACTCAATGAAGGTGTCAACCCAGTGTGCCTCAGCAGTGAAAAAAGCAAACTCAATGTTAGGGATCATTAGGAAGGGTATAGAAAATAAGTCAGCAAGTGTCATTTTGCCTCTTTATAAATCTATGGTGAGGCCCCATCTGGAATATTGTGTACAGTTCTGGTCGCCATACCTCCAGAAGGATATTATGGAGCTGGAAAAAGTGCAGAGGAGGGCAACCAGAATGATTAGGGGACTGGAACACCTTCCTTACCATCTGAGGCTACAACGGTTGGGCCTCTTCACTCTTGAATGACGACGTCTAAGAGGTGACCTGATTGAAGTTTATAAAATCATGCACGGTGTGGACAAGGTAGATAAGGAAAAACTGTTTTCCCTATCGCACAACACTAGAACTAGGGGACACTCCATGAAACTTTTGGGTACTAGTTCTCAAACAAATAAGAGAAAGTACTTTTTCACCCAGAGGATTACTGGTCTATGGAACTCCCTGCCAGAAGAAGTGGTGACAGCTGTCAGTCTTGACAGCTTTAAGAAAGGATTAGACAAGTTCATGGAGGACAAGTCTATCAATGGCTATAATTATGGCTACCTAAGGACAACCTCCGTGTTGGAGAGATAGGCAGGATATCTCTCAATGCCATTTCCAGGGAATCCTAAGCAGGTGAAGGCATCTCCTTGGGAATACCCTGAAGGAAATGGTGAGCCACTGTGTGAGACAGAATGCTGGACTGGATGGGCTGTGGCCTGTTCCAGCAAGGCTGTTCTTATGTTCTTATGTTTTATGTTGACACCTCTGGTGTGAAAAGGTTGGGATCCCCTGAACTTGGCATAGTAAGTAACAGGTAGCTAGTCCATAATGAAGCTTTGTTGCTATATGTTCTGGCTATGAGGAAATATGCTAGACCAGGGTTCCTCAAACTTGGCTCTCCGGATGTTCTTGGACTTCAGCTCCCAGAAGCCCTGATCAGCAGGAGTGCTGACTTGGGCTTCTGGGAATTGAAGTCCAAGAACATCTGGAGAGCCAAGTTTGCAGACCCCTGTAGAGGAACCAATGCTTCAACTTGGTGCATTATAGCTTCTGAGGCACCTGATAAGTGAGATTGCATACAAAAGTTTTCCCACGGAGTGGGTTCATGTTCACAGTTTGGAAAGCACCATTCGCTCTGTTAATAACTCCAACCAGCTGTTCTTGAATTAAACATTTCCTGTACCAGCAGAACAACTCGCTTATGGAACAGCTGAGCCAATGCACTGGAGCCAATATAAAATGGATTAAAGAGACAGCTACTGCTTCGCCTCCCCTTCCCCTTGAAACTGGAATTTATTCTGAGGCCTATTAAATCAATTTCAAATCCATTCAACAGCATAAATGTCTTTTCTATCCCAATTAGTGCTGCACAAAGAATGGGCCACATGTTGAGTGCAGAGCATCGTTCCTAAACAAGTAATTCCAGCAAAGAAGGGCCTGTTTGCAAAAAGGCGGGTGAAATGATCCCAACATGTTTAACAGATTGCTACAGCCATTCTCAGGATTGGACCCTGACAGAGGAAGCTTGGGTGCAAATACTTTTCTGGACTTGAAAAGGCTATGTTCCCCACTCCAATGTAAATTTTTTAATAAAAAAAATACATCTTTTAACGTGCCAAACTTTTAAATTCAACAATACTACCTGCAGTTCTCTATGGGAGAAAAACGTGGCTGAGGAAGAAGAACTATCAAGAGTCATAAGACCCATGGAAAGATCAATACTAAAAATAAGAAAACAAAGCAAAATCAACGAAGCTGTTGTCGAATGTCATAGGCTGGGCACATTTCTTGAATGACATATGGGCATTGGACAGCAGCAGTCACCAGGTTTTGTAATGCAGCCCTTCTCTGACTCCAAAGAGGACCTGAATCAGGGGGCATGCCCTATGCTCAGCCCAGTTCTGCCTGCACCCAAGCCTGAGGATGCCCTCAGGCTGCACCTGATCTAAGACTCCCCCCACCTGCAGCTGACCTGTCAGATCAAGTGCCTGGCTCTGACAATGATCAGCCCTTAGTCAGGGAGAGGTCCAGGAAACAGCTACACCTGAGACACAGGCAGGCTAGAGCAAAGCACCAAAGAAGGCTCCCAGATGATACCGATTAGCAGCCTGCCAGTGCAGCCTGTCAGTGTTGGTACAACTCTTGTGTGAAGACTGACGTCCTGCTTGACTCCAGACTACCTGCCTAGACACTGATCTGCCTGCTGTGACCCTGATGACACCCCTGGACACCCTTTGGATTAGACTACTGACTTGGACTACCAGTAAACAGACTCTTGGACTTTAGTATCTGGACTATCCCTGAACAAGACTCTCTGTGTAGTGCCACCATGCGGTGACTGTGCCTGCCCAGGCAGGTCAGCACACCAAGTGATATCCCAGAGGAGTAAAATGACCCCTTGGCAGGCCCCACAAAGATAGGAAGACCAAATCATGAAAAGTTTGGGTCATACCTGAAGAAGAAGAGCGCGGCAGCAAAAGCAATGTAAAGCAAGTTGGGAACAGGAGGAATTCATCCCTTGATAGTCTGGTCAATAAAAAATAAATGATGTGACCTCAGATATGCTGAAAGGAGCATTGAGTGTATTGAAATTGTCCTCCACACACATCCAGAACATTCTTCCTTTTTCCCACGGTCCCTTCAGTCCCTGCACCCTTTTTAGGGGGTGGGTTATTAATCTGTTCTTATCTGTTTTTATCTATGATTGTGAACCGCCCTGAGTCAGCCTAGGTTGACTGGGAGGTATAGAAATCTAACAATTAAATTAAAGTAAATTTCGGAGTCATTTTTGTAAAAGAAATAATTGTTGCAGATCTCAAGAGCATAAGAAGGCTTTACTAGGGCCCCTGGGTTGGTGGGTGGTCTTATCTATGATCTTTGGGTTATATTTGTATAACCCTGCAGTACAAGAGCCCTCAACATTGAAGCATTTTTAATGCAAACCATTTGCTTGACATACAGAATATACCAGAGTGAAGTAGGAAATGATTGGATAGCAATATGCCTTATCCTTTTGAGTCAAGAGTAAACAATCCATTATCATTGAGATGTTTTGGACTACAGTTTCTATCATTCCATGATGTCAACTAAGCAGATTTAGGATGTAGCCAAAATCAGCAAGACAAAGTCATCAAAACAACGTAGGTTACTTGAAAGTATTAGATGAATGTCTCTTTCATTTTGTACAGGATTATTTCATTGTTATTTTCTTCATGGTTTGGGATTGCAGTAGGGATCTAAATCTTCACCTCTTTCATTTTTGCAAGGAGTAAGGGAGGAATGGCCAGATTGTTCCCTCACTTCTGAAAAAATGCAGTGAGATGTTTTCTGCTGGTACTGATGAGAGTTTTTTACATTTGTGAGAGTGGCCAGTTCCAATAACCTTTTTAAAAAATCAGAAGCATGGAATGGGTTTCTTACATCTTAGTTGAACACTCCTCCAATCCTTCCATATTTACTGTTTGTAAATTGCTTCACAAAGGGAGAAAAAGGAATAGTATTGCACAGATACTCTTTTCACAAAATGTTTATCTCATCATTTTCAAGCTGAACGTTAATGAACTTTCAGCAACATGAAAATTAGTAATTTAAGCAGGACTTCTTTGCATCCTTAGATTGGGGTCCAATTCTGAAGCTCTTGACTTGGATTGATCCCCTACATCAGGGATTCTCAACCTGTGGCCCAGGCCAGATGTGGCCCTCAGTGCCATCTCATGTACCTCCTCTGTCTCCACCACACCAGTTATTTTTTGTCCTTTGGGAGGGGGAAAAAGCAAACATGAATAAAAACAATAAAATAAATGTCATTTTTCCAAACTAACAACAACAAAAAGAGGAAACAAAGGAATGAGTAAAGGATTTCAATAATAAAAACAAGCTGAATTAACTGACTACCATCATTCTTACATTTCTTTCTTTCTTTGTATTAGAGCATTGTACAGTCTAAAATTATAAGCACATATAAAATAAAGGTACAGTTTAAAACAAATTAAAATGTTAAGTAATTAGACTATTTCACAACCAGAAGTGGGCTACTTCATTAGCATTTTCTTGGTGATCTTCTTTTGATAAGGCATAAATTGTGGGTGGATAATTGGGTTCATTAATTGAATTTCTCCATCTTCACAGAAAATTTTCCTATATCCAAGCAGCCATGTTTTATTAGATTATTCTTTGATTTTCCTATTTTGCTTCAAAGTCTGTTAAGTGACTTCCAAATGGCCCAGCCAGATTCTAGTCCTGGTGGGAGACACTCTTTGGCATTCATCCATTTGGCAAGGTGTGTAGCTTTTGCTCTCCACAGGTTTAACCTCGCTCCTTCTGGCTTCATAGGCAGAGCTTGAGAGGTATGCAGAAAAATTTTCCTCGATTTAGCCCATTGTCTATGGCAGTGTTCCCCAATTCCTAGAAACCGAAGTCAAATCCCCAAAGCACTGATCAGCCAATGTACCGATTTAGGCTTCTGGGAATTGAAGTTCCCCCGAGGGACATGGACCCCATGTTAGGAAACACTGGTTTAATTTTAATTTAATTTAATTCTCACACTTGTATGCCACCCAATCAGGAAACCCAACTCAGGGCAGCTCACACAATATTATGCAGTAAACACAATAAAGACAATATTAATAATTATACCATATTCATCCTACAAAAGCACATATCATAATATAAAACAATACAATAGTACAATGACCTCTCCACTCTGGCCGCAGACAAGTCCGAGAGTGGCAGTGGCAGTGAAGTCCTGCTGTGCGCAGCCATAGCAGCCTTTTGTGCCCTGGGGCGGGGCCCAGATGCCGATGGTGGTGAAGGGTCCTGTCGCCCATCGCTGCAGTGGCCTCTTCGCCCTGGCCGTAAGGAAGTCCAAGGGCAGTGACGGAGTCCTGCCACAGAGGTGGCCTGTTGTACCCTGGCCGGGGCGGGGCCCAGGATGCCGGCGATGATGGAGGGTCCTGGCGCTCGGTGCCACAGCGGCCTCTTTGCACTGGAATGTGAACTGATTTGAAGATATAATGATGTAAGTGGGTTGGATCCCTTTCTCCTCTGATCTTCATATCAACTTCTCCACCTCACTGAAAATTCTCCATAGAAGGGTTTGTGGCCTTGCTGAATTAAGTGGGCTATGGAGGAGAGGCCACTGAAAATCATGCAGAGGCACCTTCTGGCAAATGAAGCCCTTCAACCAGTAGAGAGCTGAACCTTGCCACTTTATTCCACTAGGAGACCTCCCAGATCTTGGTTCCATGTCCTACTGGAAGGACCGCTTCCATCTTGCCCCTTACCAACAATTGATAATCTGGTGTCCTCACATGCACTCTTCTACTACAAAAAACCAGGGGTTTATTGCTCATGAAGTTGATGGATTTGTTGATGTATTTATCTTACTTCATTCATTATTTGCTAGCTATTCTCAACATACTTCCAAAGAGCCAATCCAGCCAAATAATCAACTTTTTCTGTGGGAGTAGTTTTCAGTCCTGCATTGCTTGTTAACTATCATACCTTTAACCCATTTAGATTTTCCTGTTAATGCGTAATGCGTAAATGTGCTGTAAATGCACCCATAGCTGTCATAAAAGTGTTTACGACAGCCATTGATGCATTTTACAGCAGTGTTTATGGTGGGAGGAACCACATGACCAGTCCAGAGGCGTGGTCTAGCCCACAAGGTGAAAAGGTTGGGAACTCCTGTATTAGAAAGAGAGGGTGGGGAAATTGGGGAAGATTGTAAACCTATGGAAGTAAATATGAGGTTGGGGGATGTTGTAGAAATTTTAGCACAGTGTCTTTCCGTATCACCTCTTGACAAGGGCAACAAAGGGCTGAGGAACATGGCCTCACTATGTCATTTGGAAGACCCTGAATAGGTTGAGGGTCAGAGTGCTCAAACGTAAGACCAAGAGGGCTGCTGTCAGATAGAAAACATGCTGTGTGTATGTGGAGAGAGACTCCAGCTCATTTGCACATGTACCAATGAGAATCTAAGTTTGACCAATGACAAAACCAAGAAGGTGGCTTCATTTTGGTGGTTTAAACTATGACCTGGATATGAAACATGACAATTGTCAAACATGACAATTAATTGTCTAGTTTTAATTCAAACATAACAGAAACCAGATAACCTAAATTTACAGGTAACAAAAGGATAATGCAAGCGTGGCGCCAAAATGGCCGCCGCGCTCTTTGCGGCCCCCCCCCCCACAGGACAGAGAATCCAGGTAGTTAGGGGCGTGGCCAGCTCCCTTATAAAAGGGGTGGCCACGAAGCAGCCGAGCTGCCATTTTACCTCAGCGACGGAGCGGAGAAGTCTTTTCCCCTGTGTCTCCGTCGCTCATTAACTTACCGGGAAGCCTTTTGGCGGCGATTTTTCCTTTTTGGCTTCCCTTCACTCCGGTGGAGATGCCTTCGAAGAAGAAGGCAGCTTCGAGTGCGGCTCGCGCTGTTAGGAGGCGCAACCCGGGTCGGAGGACCGCGGTGCCGCCTCCCCAGCAGCCGCCTTTGCAGGCCCCTGCCGGGACCGGCGGAATGGGGTCTATCGCCCCTTGGCCCGGAGCGGGTGAACAGAGTGCGGGCGCGGTAGGGGCTCCGGCCCGCGGCCCGCGAGCGGTGGACACCGCTCCTGCATCTGCCCACCAGGTTGGGCCTGCTGCTCTTGGGTCGCAGCCTCCCCCGGGGCCCTCTAGCCTTGGGGGGTGGTGCGGCCCCCTGCCTTGGCAGGTTTCTCCACCGACCCTGCCGGGCTTCGGTGTTGGCCAATGGCCATATTCGGGTCCTGGGGTACAGGGACCTGTACCCACGCCTGGACCGTGCGGGCCGGCCGGCCCTTGGCCCAGGTCAACGTGGAAGCCTTACTGGCCCGCCTTGCGGCCCTTGAAGCGTCGTTGGCTCGGGCCAGTCAGGCGGGGGCCCCCCTTTGGGGTTCCTTTTGCGGCGCTGTCGGCAGGAGGACAACAGCCGACAGGGAGGGTTGAGCTGCTGCAGGCGCGTGGCGCGGTTTCGGCCACTGCCTCGCAGCTCCCCAGCCAGCAGCCAGGTGCAGGTCAGGCCCCGGTGATGAGCTCTACATCGCTCGTGAGCTCCGACGCCCCCAGTGGGCCGGAACCCCCGGTGGGGGCGGCCCGCGGGGGTGCAGCATGTGAGTATACGGTGTAAGCGAGTACATCCACACACATTCCCAATATGGGGGGGGCTTTTCAATGGCCTTGGCCTCGCGTGGGTGGTGCGGCAGTGCACCCGCTGACGCCTCACCCGGCGATGACAGTTAACACCCAGGGCCCCGTGGTGGGGGGGTGTTCCCTACCCTGAGGGGAATGTTTTGGGTTGGGTTGGTCCAAGCCCCTATTCCTTACCGCTGAGTGACCACTTGGCACAGGCCGCCAGAGAGTAAATTTGGCGGGGGGAGTACGTGGATATCTTCTCACTTCTAAACAGGGTGCCCACCAAGGAGAGAGGGAGGGGCAGAATGAGAAGGATAGTGGCAGGCACGTTGTCGAAAGCCACCAAGTATGTGGGCCAAATGGTTGCCGGCCTGCATCATATGCATGGCGGTGTACCTTAGGGCCCGGCCGGATCTGGCAATTCTGATGGTCCAGTATTTGGACAACGTCTACCGGGCGATGGTTTATTTTCCGGGCCCAGCGTGGTTGGCTTGTGACGAGGAATGCCGTAGGCGGATTTCCCCGCACCCCGAGATTAGGCGGGATGAGCCAGGCCAGAGGCTGCGGCTTTTGTACGTGACGCCCACGCGCCCTGCGCCCGGGGAGATATACCATTGTGGGCATGCGGTTCAGCAGGCGGCCCCAGCATAGGTCACCTGCCAGGGGGCGGGGCGGGGGGTTCCAGCCCGCCTGCTGTGCTGGACTTTCTTGTCCAATGGCTCCTCTAATGGGAAGACTTGCAAATACAGACAGGAGTGTCCCACCTGTGTTGGCCCCCATGCGGCCTCTGCCTGTCCCAGGCCTAGAAGGATGCGGGGCAGAGGGTGGGGCAGACAGGGGGCTGGCAAGACTGCCGCAGATAGATCTAGTTCGCCGAAGGGCTCCCTCCCCAGTCAAGGTGGACATGTTGGAGCGTTGGCTCACATGGTACCCAAAGGGAGAGGATGCGGGTTCTCTCCTTCAGGGTTCTAGGCAGGGGTTCCGGATCCCTTTCATGGGTAATAGGTCCCCTCAGGATGCCCCCAATCTTTTATCCCTTAAGGGGAGGGAGGAGGTGGCTGCTGCCAGCTTTGACAATAGGGTCTATGCGGGCAGGGTCGTTGGCCCTGTCCCTGCACCCCCGTCCCGGGGAGCATATTATTTCAATGATGCCATGCCTTTTGGCTATTCCATTGGGGCTCGGTATTCGAGCGTTTCACCACTTTCCTAGATTGCGCTTTTGTCCGCAGGTCAGGGTCCCGGTCTGTAGCCCATTCCCTGGATGGTTTTATTCGGGGCTGAACGGGGCTGGGACACGTACACATGTCTCCTCAACACATTTCAGACGCTAATGGAGGAACTTGGTGTCCCTTTAGCGCCTGAAAAGACCGAGGGCCCATCTCCACAGCTAGTATTCCTGGGGTGGAGAGTAACACGGTAGCGCAGGATTCTAGGTTGCAGCGGGATAAGGTGTCAAGGCTAGTGGCCCTTGTCTCGGTCTTGCTGGCCGAGCGCATGGCATCACTGAGGGAACTTCTGGTGCTACATGGTCACCCCAGTTTCGCTGGCAGGGTCGTCGCACCGGGCAGGGCATTTGCTCTGCGCTGGTGCGACACCATGGCGGGATTCTCCAGGCCCCACCACAGGCTCAGATTTACCCAGGGTATCGGGGCAGACGTGCTTGTCTGGCCATAGATCCAGAGGTAGTTCAACGGGGTGTCATTTTGGGGTCTGATCTCCTGGCTCCCCCTTGCTTTCAGATGCAGTCCGATGCCTCAGGATTCCTGGGTTTATGGGATGTACTTCAATTGGAAGGGGGCCTATGGTGGGTGGCCACCATCCTGGGCAGGCAAGGGTCGCCTGCATGGTCTCACGTATCTGGAATGTTTCCCTATCCTGGGTGCTTTGATGCTATGGGGCAAGGAGTGGGCCAACTCGGTTGTGCGATTTTGGCATGGCAACGCGGCTGTTGTCCGCATCGTCACTGCACAGATTTCCAAATCGCCCGGGGTTATGGAGCTAGTGCGTTGGTTTGTGTTATGCAACCTGTGCCTCAACGTTCCCTTCAGGGCCAGGCATGTCCCAAGGGTTGATAATGATATTGCTGCTGCTTTGTCCCGCCTGCAGATCTCCCGGTTCCGTGCCTCGGCCCCCGGATGCGGAGGAATTTCCCTCGCCACTCCTGGATGAGAGATGGAACGTTGGCAAGGAGAAGTGACCCGGGCGATTGGCCTGTCACTAGCGCCATGCATGAGTAAGGCGTATCACCACGCATTTAGTTCCTTCAGAGTATTATGTACCCGATTCCGACTGCCAGGAACCTGGCCGATCCTAGTAGCCCATGTTCTGCGGTTCATGGTTTACCTGTATGCCCAGGGCCTTGCACCACGCACCATAGCATCTCAGCTGTCGGGTTGGCTTTTATGGCCAAAGTGGGAGGTCGTGTGGACAGCACCAATGACTTCCGGGTGAGACATGTTTGGGAGGGGTGGGTGCGCGTGCGCGGGCGTTTCCCGGGCGACCGCCACCCCATTTACCCAGGGGTTTTTTACCCAGTTGGCCCGGGGCTGGCCTGGCCTCTGTTTTGATAGATGAGGCAGCCCACTTCATGCGGCTACAACGGTGGCCTTTTTGGAGCCCTCCGCATCGGCGAGCTTGAGATGCTGAGTAAGGCGGATGCAAGATTTTCCCAGGGTTTTTACCCAATTGGCCCGGGGCTGGCCTGGCCTCAGTTTTGATAAATGAGGCAGCCCACTTCATGCGGCTACAACGGTGGCCTTTTTGGAGCCCTCCGCATCGGCGAGCTTGAGATGCTGAGTAAGGTGGATGCAAGATTTTCCCAGGGTTTTTACCCAATTGGCCCGGGGCTGGCCTGGCCTCTGTTTTGGAAATGAGGCAGCCCACTTCATGCGGCTACAACGGTGGCCTTTTTGGAGCGCTCCGCACCAGCGAGCTTGAGATGCTGTATAAGGCGGATGCAAGTTGTAGGGCACTGGAACTCGAGGATGTCTATGTTGCCAAAGACTGGGCCCAGTTGAGGATACGC
Organism: Bradypodion ventrale; assembly: GCA_035047345.1. Taxonomy (NCBI): domain Eukaryota; kingdom Metazoa; phylum Chordata; class Lepidosauria; order Squamata; family Chamaeleonidae; genus Bradypodion; species Bradypodion ventrale. The sequence continues at coordinate 6,153,436 of JAWDJE010000011.1, read as the reverse complement.
TCCTCTAAGACAGATCAGCATGGCGTAGGCAGTGGTGTAAGACTGCTACGGTGTTCTTTGGCAGACATCTGTCCGGTTGGTGCCCTACAGGAGTTCCTGGCACTGCGTGGCATGCACCACGGCCCGTTTTTCTGTCACCAAGATGGGTCTCCCCTTACTAAATTTCAGTTTTGGAAGGTGACAGGCAGAGCCCTCACCAGGGTGGGCCTACCAGGTGCCCGTTATGGCACACATTCATTCCGTACTGGTGCAGCCTCTACAGCAGCTGCTTTTGGGTACTCTGGGGCTGACATACGCAGCATGGGGAGGTGGGGCTCGCAATGTTTTCAGTTTTATGTGCGCCCACTTCCGCCATGAGTACCAATCCAGTCACCTTACCGTCTTTTTCTCAATTTTTCTCAATTTTCTTACAGACCCTGGGTGTCGTATTACACCGGTGACAGTATGGCTGGTGGGCCACAGCTATGTGCACAGGGCAGCGCGTTACGCTGCGGCGACAGAGTGGGGACCCCGACTGGGACTGCGTGAACACGCCAGTCTCACATGGCATGGTAAGCCTGGGATGTTATGGCGGGAGCTGCGGCCTTTCCTTTTTTCTGGCCTGAGTGCTGACCCGCCTGACATTCTCATCATCCACCTGGGGGGCAATGATTTGGGCCAGGTCACCGGCTTATCGCTCAAGCATGTGATTTGCGAGGACCTCGCCTACTTGCATTATGTCTGGCCTGCCACAACCCTGGTTTGGTCGGACATTATCCCGCACCTTTCTTATAGAGGGGGCGTTCACCTCCTGGCCCTTGACCGCGCTAGGCGCACGGTCAACAGGGCGGTGGCGCGGTTTCTTGCCGACAGGGCTTGGGGACGGGTCAGTCATCACCCCGCTATTAGCCTACAAAATTACGACTTGTACGCAGGGGATGGGGTCCATCTGTCGCGAGGAGGTATGGACCTCCTGTTGGGTGATTGGCGAGCAGGCCTGTTGACCGAGCTGACGGTCTGGGGGGGGGGCGTCAGGCCTTCTTTGAAGCCCCTCCGTGTGGCGGGTAGCACTGGTAAGGTAAACAGTATGACCCACAGGTATCCGGCAGGTTCGCAATTGACTGGACAACACTAGACAGGAATAAATTAGTTAAACGTTGTCCAGTCAACGACGAACCAGGCGACGGGGTGATGGCGATAGCTAACCAGCATGCATCACCCCGTGATTTCACGGATACGCGTCAGAGGGTGGGGTCATGAGTTAGATATTGACTACGGTCAACAATTTGTTTGTTGTCAACAAACAAATTGATACAAATTGATACATTGTAACCAATTGCCGTTGGCAATTTTGGGGTGGTACCTTACCAGTGTTACTTCGGCCTGCTTGCCTTAAGAATTATGATTGGTCGTTTTACCAATACAAATTTATAATTCGGACTAGGGCATTGAATCAATAAATGTGGCCCGATGCTGTTATCCACTTTCAATGTTGTCTGTGTCCGTTATTGGGGGGTGCGCCTGCAAATCTGTTGAGTATTATAGTGCAACCTCAGCATGCAGTGGATGTTAGCACAATAACTATAGAGTTGGAAATACTAGTGTAAACTAAAGGAAGCTGTTCTAGATATTTTGTCCCTAAGTAACCAAATGGAAAGTTTCCTGTATTCATTGGCTGGGATAAACAGGGAGAAAGCTTGGGAGAACTTGCATTCAGACTACAATTTGCCTAAAACTGTGCTGCTGCTACGTAAAACTTAACAAAAAATAGCCAAACCAAAACCATTTCCTACAGTAGAATGACTACACTACAGAGAAGAGTTTGTGTGTGTGTGTGTCCTTCAACATGAAGAGAAGGACCAATCTTTTCTCCTTTGCATTCTTTAATCTCGATTAAAAATTCAACTCAAACCCATGATTAAATAAAGTAAAAAAAAATCATCATGCTGTTGTAAGGGATGCAATTAGTGTCACATGTAGCGAGACCCAGAAAGTTGTGCAATATGATCATCTCAACATGAGCCACACAGGACTAAACAAATAACAGTTTCCAAGACCATCTGCCGTTTTCCCCACCCCGTATCTCGGTTGCCTAGACCATTCAAACATTTGGCCAAGGCGGAATTGAAAATGGCACACTGAGGTGTTTAACTTCTTAATCTTCATTAATGAAATCTAATTGCTCTGGCCAATTAGTGGGACGGATAATCTGTGATTCATTTACCATCCCCGCACAGTTTATTTCCAATTAATAGCAGCCATTTGCTCTGTGAATTGATCTGGAGCCTGGAGCAAGAAGTGACCTTTCCCCTAAGATTATTGGCTAAACCTAAAGGGACCAAATGTGCCTCCCTCACAAATGCCATTCCTTGGGCTCCACCATCTGAGATTGTTCCAAATTTTTCTTCTAATTTTTAATCTTTTAGAAACTAAGGGAGAATTTGCTGACAGAAACCCTAAGGTGCTCTTGGATTTGGGTTTTGTTAAAATGGGGGATTATAGATTGATTTCCCTTGGTCTGAAATCATAATCTGATTTACTATGGCTCTAAAGGTTGCCCTGTCTGACTTTAGGGCTCGGTACTCATCTCTGGTCATAGCCAAAGAGCCAGTGCTGTCTGCGTCTGCAGACATTTCTGTGGCCATATGGTCATAGTCACCAAAATGCACAGAACTCTGTTTACCTTCCCACCAAAGTGGTACCTATTAATCTACTTACAATGTCTTGCTATTAAACTGGAGCTCACTTTGTCATGCAGCACTTGGTTGTCGAACTGCCGACCTTCCCGTTGAAAAGCTCAGCATCTTATCCACTAAGCCGCCATAGCCTGCTTAATTAGTATAAGTCTTAGCAATTCCCAGGACCTTCTGTATCATGTCAGTATAATACATCTGGGATACAGGCCTGCAAAGCACTTTCACTACTAGAGGAGAGATAGAGACATGTGGGGATGTGAAGAAACTTCACTTGTGGCAGTTGGTTAAAAATTCCTTACCTCTCTTGCCAGATTTTGCCTCCAGTGCAAGACCAAAACATCAAGCTCATGTCATTTCTTTTTTTTTTTTTTGCAATAGCAAAACTATTATCTATATCTTTTGTCAAGTCTCACACTCAAACACAGAGTATGTAAAGACAAGAAGCACTAATGGGCACGCTGACGTCTCATGCAGATGGGAAAAACTAGTCAAAAGAATGAATTAAAATTGTGTGCATTTATCCCATCTTAAAAATGCACAAAATGTCTAAGACCAAACTGAACAGATATGCAGAACTCTCACCCTTTCCTGCCAAGTATAAAGATTCTTGGATTGTCTTGTTCACCACTGTACAGGTATATGAAACGAATCATAATTGGACTTTCTGTTACTGCCATTCCTGCACCAACCATCCTGACTACAATCCATGAGTACTGCAGTTCAGGAAACACCTGGAAGAGAAAATATCCCTTCAAGACAGATTATAGCAATTCCCAGAACCTGTGGCACATGTGCCAGAGGTGGCATGCAAAGGCTTCTCTGTGGGCATGCACACCATCATGGGCAAGCCTTGCCCAAACCCACTGGCACCAATGGGTGCATGCACCTGGAGCTTTTCTGGTACCCGGCATGGCTTGTCAGGGGGGTTGGTAGCAGGGGGGCTTTTGGGGTAGTGGTGGTGGCAGAGGGGACTGCCACTGTGGTGGGGACTTGTTGGGGGGGGGGGGGCTTGAAGCTTGGTGGTGCAGAGGTGGTGCGTGTGACACCTGTCACCCATCTCCCCCCACCTCCTTGGGCACTTAGTCTCTAAAAGGTTCACCAGCACTGGATTATAGCTTTCTACTAGAGATTTAAAAATACACATCCAATTCCTTGTTCTGGTCAATTTTGGCTGTTTTTTTTATAAAGTTGAGGGGCCTTAAAACCTATAAGACTCTTTGCCTCTACATCAGATTGGAAATAAACTGCACATAAATAACAGTTTGGTGGGCAAGATTGTTCTTACCCATGTCAGGGACCTCTTTGTTCTAATATGCAAGAAGAAGACAAGTGACAATTTATATCCCTGCTTCCTACTAGAATAAAAATCTTGTGTTTCCAACAAGCTTAGTCATAGAATCTGAGTTGAAAGGGACCTTTTAGATTAAACCAGTGTTTCCCAACCTTTGGTTTTTGGACTTCAATTCCCAGAAGCCTTAGTCAATTCTCCAAAACACTGACCAACCAATGTTCTGACTTAGTCTTCTGGCAATTAAAATCCCCTGTGGGGCCTGGGGCACATGTTGGGAAACACTGATTTAGACAATTAAGCCCAACCCTAAAGGAATCGAAATCAAAGCAGATTTGACAAATGGTTGTACAAATCACTCTTGGACATGCCTAGGTCATTGATTTTGTAACCATTTAATTCAACTGACTCATACATTACCCTCATATATTCAGAACTGGGATAGAGTTGAGGGTCCAAAACTCCCACATATTTCCTAATGTGTCATGTATCCAACATAGTGGCTCCATTTTCCTCAAGGCATGAACACCTTTTACAACACAGTTTTTTTTTTTTAAAAAAGTGGTATACTAAAGAGTTAACAGATGGGGCTAAATCTTTTTGGAGAACAGAAAAATTTGTTTTCAGTAGAATCCAAATATATTCCACATTCTCTAAATCACCAGAATGCCATAGGATAATATTCAGCCTGAGACTTGCTACTCTAAAAAATAAACCCATCACTTGATTCTATTCCAAGCTCTCTGGTGTGGAATGAACAATATATCTGAGCCGTGAGGCCAAGGTGCCACCTGGAGCAGGCTTCCAGTTATTTGCAGATGGCAATGTTAACGAAATATGAGTAAAGATTGACAGTGCTCCAGTGAATCTTGCCATCTGGGTCTTTTTCGCAGTGCACAAATCTACAAAAGGTTTTCCCAGGTAATTAGATTAGTTGCTAGCACGAGGGGATTCTTTTGAGGTATTGCAAAGAAATCTGTTCAGGTGTACATGAGCAGAAAATAACAACCAGCCATGGTGCACAAGAGCTTGCCAGAAGAACAGATGCAAAATCCCGCAGGTCCATCCATAACAATATCTGTTTTCTAACTCAAACAGTGTCCTCTCCGTCATGCTTGAGAGACGTTGTCATGGATTCTCAAGTCACTCCTGCAAAGAGATCTTGTCTTCAGTGAAAAGGGAAGAGAATGAGTACAGTGTTTTGAGGCAGTGAGAACTTGCACCAGATGTTCTTCTGAATTTCAAAGACATGTCCAAGATGGTGGACAATTTCAGGGATGCATTTCTGTCATGGTTAGAAGGGAGTCTGTGTGTTTCAATCTGTAATGGGGCTTTCTGAGGTGGGGAAGAGTTCTGGTGCATTCCAGGGAAGGATTGATAGTCAAAACATGCTAGCCTCGTGTTCTTGGAGAATTGAAACCTAATTTGTGATAGGCATGTGATACTGTGTAGTGCTTGGCTGGAGTCATGCTGAGGAAGGAACTTGTTGAAGGAGATAAAAGGACGGGGAGGAGAAAGAACTTCTTCTTTGGTCTTCTCCATGCTTAATAAGTAGTTCTTTGGAGTCTGCTTAGAACTTAGCAAACATGTAGGGCTTTTAAGCTAAGAGTGGGCCATTTGGCTTCCACACTTAGTCAAGCTTTGTTTTCAGTGAACTTACTGATTTTAAAATTGCTTCATTGCCTAGAATTGTTTTGTTGCCTGAAACTAAGAAATCTGTATTTGGCTTTACTTACAATATGCTTTTAAAATACATGAAGATGACTGGAGTGGTTTAATTTCCTATGTTGTACCATACTTACAGCCAGGACTTAGGGCAAGACACGTGAGAAGACAAGCTAAAAATCCTGGATTGCTTAGCTGGGGATGGGGCAATTCAGGTGCGGTCCCACTCCCTTGTAGGCCAAGGTCCTACTTGTGAGTAATGGGTCTGTTACAATTTCAGCACCTGAGAAGTTTGGATTAAAAGATGGCGGCAAATTCACTCTCTCCCATTGCACAAGACACCAATCACCGCATACACGAGATGGAGACCACAAGCATTTCTAGCCCTGGACAGTTTACACAATTTGCACAAAACCTCTCTAGAGTTGATTTTATGTGCTCAAAAAGAGAGAAAGGAGACAAAGAGACAGATTGATTGCTCAGAAAAAGCCAAACAACTCATACAAGGCTCTTTGTGCCTCCGTCTTTGCACCAAGGCTGCAGTTATTATAGTTTGTGATTTTTGTATGCTTCCAAATCAGTCTCACAATGCTCAAATTCTTGATGAGCTGACAGAGAAGATTGTACTGTATTGCAAATAGAAATAATGGGGATGGGAAAAAATAAAATCCAAATTAAATACGAAACTTAGCTCCACCTACAGCCACTGCTTGGCCAGAGGACCACTGGTCCTGCCCACTTTATTCAGTTGATGACCTGATTTCTCCATTCGCATGAATGGGGCTTTTGCAGAGAACTGGAACTGGAAAGGCAGAAATTCTACAAAAATCCTCAGACAAAGATTGGGTTGGAGAGTCTCCCAAATGAGACAGTTGGACACCAGTCTGTGAGACCTTATTCAGACACGGAGAAGGCAGGGAGCCACACACCATTCGCATACTAAGAAACCAAGCCAGCTTGTTCCTAGAGAGCCAGAGGTTTCAAAATGCCAAGAGGAGCTGCTATTTTATGTAATCAAATTTGATTTATTCAGGAGCAGTTTGCAATAACTGACACAGGGAATGAATTGGTCCTTTGGAAATTCTTGTCAAAATCATAGCCTGCATCTCAAGATCTTATTTGTGCATCCTTTTAAATATGCAGTTAATGGGCTAATCCATAAATTGCAGTAATTAATCCAATATGTTCTAGCCTCTTTCTTTTGCTGCTTGCTTTCCGGTGTCAATTACTTACAGCTTCTATATCTTGGGAATTGATTGCCTGTTTATCAGTAACATATAAAAGTTCAGAATGCCACTTCCCAGGTAGCACTCTTGGTCTGTGGTGTGGGAAGAGGTGATTTTTAAAAGGCCACACTTTGCTAAACACTGTTCTGCACCGGAGGCTAGCAACTCCAATTTCAGAGGTTTTTCGAATCCACTTCATGTTTTTAGTCTGGACGTCACAGGAGTTATCCAAGGCGATGAGCCTGTTTTGGAGATAGGGTCAGCACTTTGGATAGCTCCTCTATAGTATAGACTAAAAAATCGAGTGGATTCACAACACTTCTGAAATTGGGCTCCTCAGCCTTTACTATCCAGAGGAAAAAAGGCAATGCTATACTTTTCCTACATCCTTGGAGAGAGAAGATGGGACTGAGAAGAAACAGACTAGTCAAAGCAGTGGCACTTACCTGGCATTAGCTATCTACCTTCCTTCCCTCTATTACCAACAATGGGCATACAGTCATGAAGGCAGAGCTTTTATAAAGCTGGCTGGGTAGCTCAGTGGTTTAAGTACAGTAAAACCCCAATTTACATACACATCGATTTACATAAAATTTGACTTATGTAATGATTTTTTGTGGAAAACACGTCCTGTTTTATGGAAATAAATCATTTTACATATGGAGCTTCCTTACGTCTTGTAAGTCTAAAATGGTGCCGCCACTATTTTAAACTAAAATGGTGGTCCCGCAACATTTTAGAGTCAAAAAGACCACCCTGTGCCACCCGCCCCCACCACTGGACGTTGCAAGACATCACTTTCTGTGGTGGCGGCAGAGGCAGCACGGACGATTGTGGCAGTTTTGCCGCATTTTCCGCTGTCCCTGCTGCTTCCACTTGTAGCATGTGGGGGCATATCCACTCAGTTCTGCTCTTTGTCTGAGGTCCCTTTGTGGCATGCTTTAGCTGGGAATGCACATCAGACAAAAACTGCTCCATCCCGCTCTTCATCCAAGGTTTCTCCATGGTGTACATTAGCTGGGAACGCGAGTCGGACAAAGAGCAGGAAGGAGCACTTTTTGTCCAACACGCATTCCCAGCTAAAGCATGCTGCAGGGGGACCTCAGATGAAGAGCAGAGCCAAGTGGATATGCCCCCTGCACTCCCTCCCCCCATTAGGAGATGGCCAGTGGTTTGTCTGGTCATCCCCTGATGGCTAGACAAACCGCTCAGGAGGAATCAGCAGCAGTATGCAAAAGGAAGGGAGATCACTCTATTTACATTCCCTTTGTGCTGATTACTTTTTTTTTTGTGGTCCAGTTGGGACCATTTCCCTCCTCCTATGCATATCTATGGGAATACTGCAAAGTTGGGAGTTCAATATTCTACTGTAACTCCCAGGAGAAGAGTCAGCATGTGAAGTCATGGGCAAACTACACAGTCACAGGGCACCGCAGATGAAGGGAGTGTTTATACTTTACCTAAGAATAGCTTGGAAGTGGTTGCTGTAAGTTAGAATTGACTTGATAGCACATCATCATCATCATTATCATCATCATCATCATCATCATCTGGAGGTCTTCATTTTGCCCACCCTGAGTTAAAATTTTTGCACTCAGGGGTCATCTGAGTCTTGCAATTTAAAACCCAGTCAAGTTGATTCTCGGCATCCTCAGATGGAGTCAGATAATATATCAAATCAGATGCTCTGGAGAACATCTCTTAAGTGATTTGCCTTATAATCAAACGGAGAGCATTAGCATTTTCAGCAAAAATATTTTTGCTACTGTCACACTCATCGGTACTTTTCACCATTTCTCCCAGACACTTTTCTGACTCCCATGCACTGTCATGATGCTCCGATTGATCAAACACGGGCATGAATAACAAATGAAGCAAAGCCAAACTTTATAACGGCAAAATAAAGAATCCTGTATAATCTTGGAAAGGCAGCAATTCTCAATCTGGCCAAAATAATCATCATCAAGTCCTATGTAGAAAACACTAATTAGATTTTTCTGGCTCTTATTTTTAGGTGATTTGAGGAAAAAGAAAACTGCCAGCAATTGCCTTGCGACTCTGCCTGGAAAGTCAAGTTCTGTCTTGAACTTCTTGCTGGCTTCCAATAGCTCTTGTAAATGGAATGAGGAAATATGACTGCTATATTTGGGGTTTCTTGATCATATCTGTTTTCTAATGCCACACTACTGAAGCTTCTTCCTTGAGTTTGATGACAAGAACGTCAGCAGAATAGAAGTTCAAGACCCGAGTTCTGTATGATGGAATGAGCTCCTGTCATCTGTCCTAGCTCTTGCCAACCAAGTCCATAAATAGATGCCGCTTCAGTGGGAAAGGTAACAGCATTCCATGTGCTTCCATGTCTAGTCATGCCTGCCACATGACCCTGCAAACATCTGCAAGTGCAGATAGCAATGGTTCTTTGACTGTAAATGGAGATTCGCACCTTCCCCTACAGTCGGACACAATTGGCTTTCGAGCAAGGGAGATCTTTACCTTCACCTTTAATGTAACAAGGAGATGCCCATTGTACTGTAGTTCATAGAATAATGTACTAAGAGGAGGCCTGGATTTGAATCCCTACTCAGTCATGGAAACTCACAGGGGGAGTGGAATGGGTAAAACATAAAGCTATCTGGATAACTCGATGGTTTAGGTATCTGGCTGAGGAGTGAGAGAATGGGAACACCCCCCCCCAAAAAAAAAAACAACAACAACAAACAGTTCCGGAACTCACTAAAAAGCCAAAACAAAACAAAACTGTATCCCCTCTGCTCAAAACTCTTTCCAAAGTACACTTTGGAAATTTTTGCTGTGTCTTCACCACTTTAGAAAGAGCTTTGAACAGAAAAAATATGTTTCCTTGGCTCTTTTCTAGCCTCCGGAACAGAAGTATTGGTTTTCAATGCATTCCTATGGGAATCCACAGTTCACCTTAAAGAAAAATCACTCTAAGGAAAACCCTGCAAAATGGACTAATTCCATAAAGCGGGGTTCACTGTAATAGTGACGATCTGCCATAGCTTGGGACTGTACCCATCACAAAATACTTTTCCATAGTTATTATCCAAGGCTGGAAGGAGAGACATTTGGAGGTTTTGTCCTGGTATCCAAGATCTTGCTGTTCATTTTCTTGGATGGAGAGGAAAATAACGCCCTAAGTGTGCAATGTACTGAACTACGGTGGGGCCAAACAAACAACTTAGATCTCTAGAGTTTGTTCTCATTTCCATTTAAATATAGGCTCTTTCTAAGTAACATTGCTTTTAATGGGTTCCCCAAGGCAGAGCTTATTAGAGAAGTTGTCGTAAAGGGAGCAAGGGATTCTGTTCCCTCCACCGTGCTATATGGATTTCTCCTCCTTCATAAAAATGTATGTGCTTTGGCAGAAAAACTAGTCGACAGCAACTCATTACCATTCATTTGCTCCAAATGAAATGCAAGGTATTTTCCATGGACTTTGAAGTGCAGGTAATAAGAAGCACCCTCCCCTCCTGAAATGATCTGAGGGTTTAGAAAATCCCTATTAGTTTAAGAATCATTAACTTAGCTAAGGATATAAGAGACACCAAAATGTCAATGATTCAATGCCGTTTGCAAAATTCAATGATTCAATGCTGTTTGCATTCTGTAGAATGTGGAGGATAAGGATTTTCTCTCTCATATTACAATATATTCTCTACTGGCTATCCTTTAATAGACATGTTGAATATATGTTGTTGCTCATGGCCATCTGCATCTGGTGGTTGAGTATAAGCTGAAATGCCCCAATTCACTGGTTAGCAAAATTATACAAGGCATATTTTGGGCACAGCTATATCGACCAAGAATGCAAGATAAATTATATGAGAATCAATAAAGAGAAGACTGAGGTAATGGTGACTGGAATGAAACAGCATACTTCAAATATCGTAATAGAGGGAAGTATAAAACAAATGACAGAGTTCAAATACCTAGGAACATTTGCTGAGAGTAACATACAGGGCAGTTAGGAAAACCAAATATTGGAACAGTTACAATATATACTCGAGTATAAGATGACCCAAATATAATCTGAGGTACCTAATTGTGACCTGAAAACCCAGGAAAATAGATTGACCCGAGTATAAGCCGAGGGTGGGAAATGCCGCATCTGCTAGTGAGTTTCAATAATTAAATTTCATGGAGATATGGTAAAATTTACTAAATTATTGGCACATCTCAATCTGGCACAGTCTTGGGACCCTCGTGGTCATTGACCCAAGTATAAGCCGAGTCCCCTTTTTGGGCTAAAAATGTGGCTTATACTTGAGTATATACAGTAGTTCTGTTTTTACAACACAAGGCAATACTGACCAGCACAAAGAAACACCTCATACAAAGCATATGTGGAAACAGAAAGACAAAGATCATGAGTCAGACCCAGAGAAAGGTGGAGAAATGGTATCAAATAACACTGGAAGAGGCCTCTAGAAGCTCCAGAGCAAGAAACATTTATCTCCCTTGATCCAAATGGGTAAAAGAGGAAGTAGAGGAGAAGAAGGAAAAGGAGATACCATTATTGATGGAATGCTTGGTTGATCATTAATTATGCCATTTGATCTTAGCTAATGAAAGGTTCTATATGGATTACATTCATAAACATTACAAAAGAATTTATTCTCCTTCTGCTCCTGCTTATTCCTTTTCTTGGAGAGATTGGTCAACTTCACGAGTCAATGTCTTTGAATGTAGCAAAGAAGAAGAAAAAGAGGGAGGAGGGAAGATAGCCATGATAATACCCAACCTTCAGTAGGGAAGAAATGAGGAAGAAGAGACGGCTAGTTACAATGATGTGCATGCTTGGGTAGGAGAGGGGGTAAGAGTGCAGTACCAGAATCACATTCTCCTGAATTGATTTTTGTGGACTGTGGTCCCCTAGATTATTTCTTCAGACAGACAGACAGACGGTGCCCAATTAAAAATGGTCTGCTTTTTAATTAGAATGCTGTAACCCCTGCAGATTTAACTCCCTTCTAACTTATTTTTAAATATCACATCTAGGTGTGGTTTTCTGGCCAATTCTGGTTTAGTCCTTTTTTTAGCTTGTGGGTCTCTTTGGCCAATTTTTGGATGATCCCAGAAGCAGGAAAAAATACTTTACAGAACTGTCAAAGATACCCACCTCTGCCATAGCAAACAACATGTTGTTGTTGTTGAGTCGCACAGTTGATTCTGACCATTTGAGACCCCATGGACCACTTCCCACCAGGCACCTCTGTCCTCCACCATCCTCCTCAACCCACCCAGCTCAGTGCCCATTGTGTCCACAATACCATCTAGCCATCTCATTTTGTCCTCCACCTTTCCCAGCATCAACGCTTTCTCAAGTGAATCCTCTCTTCTCATTTGATGTCCAAAGTACTTCATCTTCATCTTTACTATTTGACCTTCTAAGGAGCAGTCAGGGTTGATTTCTTCTAAGATCGACCTATTTGTTCTCCTTGCTGTCCAGGGGACTCTCAAAACTCTCCTCCAACACCACATCTCAAAGGCGTCTATTCTTCTGCACTCAGCTTTCCTTATATTTCTGAACACATAGGTTGACCTGAGATTGAAGGAGCAATATTATTTTGCCCATTTGTCTTTCAAGGGCTGCCACAAGGGTCCTGCAAGTACCCACAGTCTTGCAATTGATGTGATAGATCTTCAAAAGCAGGAAATGGAGAGCTTTCTCACAAGCTCTTAACAGAACATGAAAAGAGGATGCATGATGCTCCTGAAAAGCTCTCTTCAGCTTAAACTCCTTCTTGTATCAGGCAAACCATTTGAAGTTCATCTCCCAGTAGGGAATACACTTTGAAACTGTAAAATCAACTCACCAGAGAAACTGTGTTTCAGGAACAGGAGAGAGAGGGGGAAAATAGACCTTTCTAGCAATTTTGGAGATCTTTGCAGATTTTAAGAAGAGTTTTTGCAAAATACATCAAAAGAATGGGGATGGCTTTATGGCTTTACTTCCCTTGTAGAGAGTAAATTTTGAGTAGCTCATGGAAATCCATACAACCTTCCTTTTGTGGCATTATCCCATAAGTAGTTCCATTCCACCAGTCAAGGCTACTTATTGGTTATTCCTAGGCTGCAAGAAGATCTGCCCGAGTAACAAAGAGGATCTAAACTCCAGTAGGCCATGCATTCTTTAATTTTATCTTGCGCCTACCTGCTGGTTTGCTCTCCTTTCTGTCATGCCTTCAGATCTTGATTGCTTTTTAGTTCTTCTCTCTGTTCCTGGCTCTTGGACACATCAAACCTACACCAGTTGAGAAAATAGACCCTCTTGCTAGTATCACTCCACCTAAGATAAGGAGAGAAGTAGCAGTGAACCCTGAGTAAACCAAACAAGAGAATGACCCTTGACATCTTCTGAATGGATTTGAGCTTCAAGTCCTCTGATTCAGATCCAGGAAGAGCTCTATGGCAAGAACAAACATTCTTGAGGGTACACAAGAGCAAAATCAAATTAGGAGAGTGAGGAAGGAGCTCACTGGACAAAGAATAACATTAAAGGAGGATATGGCTGAGGAACTCAAAATGCAGCACCATTTCATGTGGCCCGCCACTGCTGCCACCACTACCAGAAGCAGAAGTAGAAGCGTATGCATTTATGACAGCCATAAATACTGGCACAGCTGATGTTAACAAATGCACCCATGGCTGTTGGAAAGGTGTTTACAACAGCTGTGGATGCATTTTATGACAGCATTTACAGCAGGGGAATCACCAGTCTGACCTGCTCAGCTGTTTGAGGGGGCATGGTCCAGCCCACAGCATGAAAACATTGAGAATCCCTGGCCTAAATGCAAGACCAATATGCTCAAATGGGGCTGCTGACAGACAACAACATGTGCTGCGAATGTGGCGAGATACAGAATCCAACTCATTTGCTAGTCTGCTGATTACTACCAGAAACATGTACCGATGTGGACTTAAATTTGGCCAACAACAAAGTCAAGAAGGTGGCTTCATTTTGGTAGTTTAAAGTCTAGCCTAGACACGAAAGAAGAGTGCCAAATGGTGATTACGTTCACTTCCTATCTCCTCCCTGATTTCATATGAATACCCAAAAATGATCATGCTCTTCCAGGAGAGGTGAACAAAGGCCTGTGGGCTGCTTCCCAGACTAAGGATGTAAATTCATACTTGTCTGATTCTCATGTTACATCCAAATTCTGGGAAGACGACAAGGATTCTCCCCAGACTCTCAGAAGTTGACAAGCCTTGTGCTAATAGGATTGAATGCACATCTCTATGTTCAGAATATGAATATCTTCTATATTCTCTGAAGATCTGATAGTGGAGGTAATGGAAAAACTACAAGTTCTTCCTTTCCCATGGCTACTATGAAACATGCTAAGTACAATTTATGTCTAACCTCCATCTGTCTTCTTCCTTCCTTTCTTGATCTAGCTTCATAGATAGGCTCGTAGTCTATTTCTATCCTTCACTGTCATTGATTGAGGATGTCCTGACTTGATCAAACACCCCCAAGAGGAACTGACAAGCCTTGCGACAATCTTTACTTCCAGCTGAGAGGAAGAAAGGAAACGGTGTTCTTTTGACAACATTGTCTCTATGCAAACCACCTCTGCATAAAACTAATGTTCATTTCTCTTTGAGCAGTGCATCACATAACATACAGGATTCATGAAAAGACTGACTAATTATTCAAAGAGAGACAACTACTCTGGTGTTTCTGATCCTTGTAAGTCCATCATAGTTCTGTGCAGTTTGCATTGCTTACATTGCCATGGTACTTCACGTTTCAGTATTCTTTGCAGAATTTTGCTTATTTTTTTGGAGGGGGGGGGGGGATTGTTCTCCTTTTTTTTTATCTTGTAAGCAGTGCCTTCAAATACCTGATAGATACCATTGGGAATGCATCCTTGATAGAATGTGGCTTGTAGAAGAATAAAGAGATTCCAAGCATCATGACAAAACTTGTTGTTGGTTTGACTTCCCTGGTATGGAAGGGCACATTTCTCTCCTTAACCCAGACTAAAACTGGCAACTTTTTTTGAAGTTATATACAGGTGAAACTCAGAAAATTAGAATATCATGCAAATGTTCATTCATTTCACTTAAAAGGTGAAACAACGATATGAGATAGACTCACTACATGCAAAGCGAGATATGTGGTGCCTTAATTTGTTATCATTGTGATGATCACGGCATACAGCGTACATGAGATTATGTGATGATTATGGGGTACATGAGATGGGGGGTTGGGGTTTTCATAAACTGTAAGCCATAAACATCAATATTATAACAAAGTAAGGCTTGAACTATCTTGCTTTGTATGTAATGAGTCTATTTCATATATTTGTTTCACCTTTTAAGTTGCATCACTGAACTGAATGAACATTTGCACTATATTCTAATTTTCCAAGTTTCACTAGTATACATGCCTTATAAGAAGTTAGACCACTGATTTACTGTACTAAGAGACTGATTTACTGGTAGTAGGATTACAGGCGCCAATCCTTTTTCATGGCACCTTTGTTGGATTGTACTTGTGGTCATTGGCAGCTAAGTCAGGTTCTCCACTCTTTTCTTCTTCTTCACCAACAAGACAAGAGGTCTTGGAAGAAGGAGGAAGACAGCAAGACCAAGCTGATCTCACCTCACTTTTCTCAGGACCAAAAGTGCAGAATCCCAATCCAGATCCCTACAACATTTGCAAGGCAGGTGAGATCTCTCTTTGGAGCAGAAGCTCCAGTTCCTGGAAGGCAAGAGGCTGAAAGGCTTAGAGATGAATGTCACACAATTGAGGATAATCAGCGAGAGAGACCAGTCTGGCCAAGTTACCCTGCTATGGTAATAGAGTAGACCGTACTGCCAGCAACTCAACACCAATCGTCAGGCAACTGTTAACTAACCTGACAACCCTGGGGACTCTTAGCCTTGAGTGCCAAAGTCCACAGGGAAGGGGGATGGCCCCCAACTGGATTAAATCCCACTTGAATCCATCTTGATGGAGGACAGCAGCTTCATCAATCCTGGCCGCTGGGGCTGATGAGGACTTTGTGTGCTAAAGTGGGTCAGGACCAGAAAGTGACTCACGGAACTGGATCAGTGGTATGGGTGTCACGTTGCAATGCAGAAGGCAAATGGAAGACCACTGCATTATATTGTTTCCAGGACAATACTCATGCGCTGAGTGCCATGAGGATCACCAATATTTGGAATTGGATGTGGGGCAAGTAGAAAACAAGGTGTGTGTGTGTGTGTGTGTGTGTGTGTGTGTGTGTGTGTGTGTGTGTGTGTGTGTGTGTGTGTGTGTGTGTGTGTGTGTGTGTGAAGATATGTCAGACATTGGTATTAGGTTTTAGTTGAAGAGTATTTAGCATGGTTTAGGGTCCTTACAAGTTGGTTGATGGAATGTCTCCTCCCCACAGCTTGGAAATGTGACTTGCTCATTCCCCTTTCCATTTGAAAATCCCACCTGTTCACTGTTCCTATGAAGCAAAGTATTCATTGTAACCCTGCTGCCTTCAAGGCAAGCTTTGAAAAAGGAGTCTAGAAATACCCTTAAGTACACTATGCAGTTGGAGAAGACATAATTGAAACCGATAGTATCAAAAGAGCATAGGTGTCTATTATTTCACATTTCCAGTCTTGATACCACACTGAGATTCTAGGGACCAAGTCTCCCTTGATCGTGGTGAAATGAAGTCTTGCTTTTAAAGAGCATAAGTCAGTAGACTATACCTCTCCACAATATACAGCAGTGGGGGGGAGGTGTGGTACATGGATGGAAACAGCCTCTGATTTTTGTTCATATGAATTTTATGCAACAATGAGCAATATGAATGGGAAGGACGAGGACAAGCAAGGATTTCAGCAAGAAGCAATCACACTCCACCAAGTAATTGAAGAGTGATTAATTATTTGTAGGAGGAAGCCGTGAACTGGGTTCGGCACTCCTTGTTCTCAGGTGACATGTGTCCCGTGGAGATAAAAAGCAGCAATCTCATTAGCTGAAACCAGCAGGGTTTCTGTTAAACAATCCTCCATACTCTCCCAACCTGTTAAGCCCGAGCTGTGCAGCTAGAAGTTCAAAAACTCAAAGTCTCTTACTGAGCTTTGCATTCAGTGATCTCTCCATACAAATGGGCACAGCTGGATCTCAGAACCAGCTGAGGAGCTCAAGTGCCGTGCATTTATCCACATGGAAGTTGAGGTGGGGGCAGAGGAAATAAATTCATCAAACTCTGATGTCTTGTGCTTTATCTGCCCAATAGGTTGCGACAGAGGCAGACAGACACAGCAAGAGGAGGTCAAGGCAGCTGGTTCCCCTGGAGAAATGTCACTCTTATAGAGAAATAATGGTCTCTTCCTGAATTATAGGTAAAGGGAAAGGTTGACTTTGCTTGAAAGCCAGTTGTATTTGACTCTAGGGTTCGGTGCTCATATCTGTTTACAGCCAAAGAGCCAGTGCTGTCTGCATCTGCTGCCGTTTCCGTGGACATGTGGCAGGCATGACTAGACTCAGGAGTGCACGGGACACTGTTTACCTTCCCACCGAAGTGGTCCCTATTCATCTATTTGCAATATCTTGCTTTCAAGCTGCTAGATTGGCAGGAGCTGGGAGCTTACTCTGTCATGCAGCACTTGAGTCTTGAACTGCTGACCTTCCAGTCCTCAAGTTCAGCATTTTAACCACTAAGCCACCACAGTCTCTCCCTGAAGTATATGTGACTATACAGTGACTGCCATTATGATGGCTATGTTTATAATGGAGGCAGAAAGGATGAGAGAGATAAAAAGAGCAACTAATGTATGTTTTTGCCCCAGTTGGATGGGCCCCATCATCATCATCATCATCATCATCATCATCATCATCATCATCATCATCGGTTTATTTGTACCCCGCTTCCTTCAGCCCAAAGGTGACTCGAAGCAGCAAAACAACAATAGCAAAGCAATACAATAAGTACACAAATACAAATAATCATACAAAAAGTAAATAAATAATGTAATATCATAAATAATAAATAATACAATTCTGTTCCATTGGGCATTCCTATGGGGAAGGAAGGGAGAGGATAGCATGGGAGAACATGTAGTATTTAGCAGAATAATAGAGAAAAGGCAGCATGGGGTAGTGGGTAGACTAGGACACAGCAGTCCTGGATTCAAAGCTCCATAGCGAAGGTAAAAGTCACCCTTGCTTGAAAGCCAGTTGTATCTGAGTCTAAAGTTCAGTGCTCATCTCCATGCATAGCCAAAAAGCCTGCGTTTGCAGATGTGGCAGGCATGACAACACAGAATGCTGTTTACCTTCCCACCAGAGTGGTACCTATTTATCTACTTGCAATTTCTTGCTTTCAAACTGCTAGGTTGGCACGAACTGGGACAGAGATGGGAGCTCACTCCACTGTGCATTACTTGGGTCTCAAACAGCTAACCTTCCAAACTTCCAGTCATCAAGTTTGACGTCACGTACAGCATCGTAAACTCTTTCGTAGAAAATCTGACCTGTACATTTGTAACATCTTAACTGTTAAGGGAAAACTGTGTGAAATTCTACACCTCTCTGCCTAGGACAGTGATGGTGAACCTTGGCACTCCAGATGTTCTTGGACTTCAATTCCTAGAAGCGCAAGTCAGCACTCCTGTTTGTCAGGGATTCTGGGAATTGAAGTTCAAGAACATCTGGAGTGCCAAGATTTTCCATCACTGACCTAGGAGGAAGAAGAAACAGGAAGAGAAAGAAAGAAGGATGCCTACAAGTACTCATCTACACAGTAAAGGTAAAGGTTTCCCTAGCTCGAAAGCCAGTCATATCCAACTCTAGGGTTCAGTGCTCATCTCTGTTTCAAAGCCAAAGAGCCAGCACTGTCTACTTCTGCAGATGCTTCCATGGTCATGTGGCAGGCATGACTAGACACCAGAGTGCGCGGAACACTGTTTACCTTCCCACCGAAGTGTTCCCTATTTATCTACTTGCAATTTTTTGCTTTCGAACTGCTAGGTTGGCAGGAGCTGGGACAAAGACGGGTGGTCATTCTGTCCTGCAGTACTCGGGAATCGAACTGCTGACCTCCCGCCTTCCAGTCAGCATCTTAGCCACTTGAGCCACATATAAATCTACATATAAATCTAGAAAAAACAAAATGGGGAAACACACACAGCCTCCTTCTTGTCTATTGCAGTTCTCACTTGTTTCACACTTTTGGTTTGTGCCTCTCAATTCTAAAGCACAGCAAATGTAAAGAAAAAAGTGGTTGTGTTTTTAAAGTTTTACATCCAGTTTGCACGCCTTTTGCACACGGCACCACAATTACTCCTGTGATATCTGAATTGCTTTTGAAGTTACAGGACATAGTATAAGGAAACATTGGAAGATAAGAATTATTTAATTCAAACACTGACTTGTGCCGCTGAATGCAAAGCATTTTTATTTTTTCTTTAAAAGTAATCATTACTTGTGAGAAAAAAATAAAATAAAAAAGTTACTTTTAAAAATATTTAATAATAGCCATAACTAACTGCTTTGACAAGTCTTGGAATTACTTTCAAAAATATATTTCCAAGCTATAGATATAGTATCCTCTTCAGTTTCCGATACTTATTCATCTTTTCCTGGTCTTCACTCCGTTGTCCCCTCTTTGCTACTATTTCATTTTCACATCCGTATTTTCTGGAGTTAGCTGGCAGCATTATCATAATTCTGCTTCCCACCCTATCTCTGCAAATTTATTTTAATTTACAACTTTGTTTACGATCAGTGAAATCATTTATCAGAACATTTAACATTTTGGGATCATTGCTCCCCAGCTGATAAAATAGCTGCGATCATGTTTGAGTTGTTGGCTTTTCTTTCTTATAAAAAGCATTTAATATAAATATCTCCTTTTCTAAGTATTCAGGAAAGAGAATAAATTGGTTCTATTTATTAATGTCATTAATTGTTGATGTTAAAAAGCCAAGATGAAGATTTACTCAGCCAAGAAGCATTCTTGAAACTCCAGATTGCATCTAGAAAATAGCATTTTTAAAAAAGAAATCAAATCCAGAAGTAATTATATAAAAGTAATGCAGAAAGTGGGGGGTGGAAACTCATTTGAGTCATACCTGTCAAGTATCCCGTATTGGCCAGGATTTCCCATATTTTGGCGCTCGTTCCTCCCCTTTCCCAACGCTGTCCCGTATTTTGAACGCCGGGGAAAGGTGTTACTGTGCATGCGCACATGATCAGAACCCGTTTATGCATGCACAAACATGTTTTGTGCATGCACAGACATGTTCTGCACATGTGCAAACATGTTCTGCATGCGCGCACCCACGCACTCGCAGTAATTTCCCGTATTTTCGGGAGCCACACTTGACAGGTATGATTTGAGTGTGTCTTCAAGATTGGGCAGATCCCTGAGATGGAATGCTTTCAGGTTCTGAAACTGTTGTAACAAGTACATTTCGCCCATCATGTTGTAGTATTTAACTAGATTAAATTATGAGACGACCAGAAGAAAATGCTCGATTGTAAAATCAATATGCTCCTCTGTGCCTTATCAAAGAACAGAACACACATTAGCTGTGAAAATTACCCAAACCATACTAAAGCCCCAGTGAGGATTCAGGCCAGTTATCTGACTATTAGAAAAGAAGGGAGGAACTCTCTATTTTCTTTATACATGGTATTTTCTACTCTATGTTGACTATTGCTGCCTTTTTTGCTCAATGATGTCAAGAGTCTTCCAGAAGTAATACTGGATAGTGGAGTCTTTTTCAGGCTATGGTAAGGAGTAACCTTCTCCTTCTTTTTGATTTGCTTACTTCTTTTCAAGATGATTCTGGGCAGATCTAAATATGAAATAATGTTTTAGAGAAGGAGTTCTCAACCTTTTAAAACCGGGGGCCTGGTCATGCTCCCTCAGACAGCTTCGGGGACTGGATGGCCTTTTTGCCCTTCCTCCACCACATGGCACTTCTGGGTGTGGTGGAGTCAATGGGGGTGGGGGGCTCATGAAAAGGTGCCATGGGCCACATCCAGCCCATGGGCCACAGGTCAAGAATCCCTGTTTTAGAGCCTCTTTTTAGTTTTACCAGTGCATTAAAAGAAAAATCACAAGACACTGAATGACTGGAAATGTCTTGGTAAGTCCTTGTAATACTAGCAACCTCCCCAGCCTCAAAGGCACACCTTTGATTTATCATGTATTTATGCTTCCATTTTTCCATGAAGCTGAAGGAAGCATTCATGAACTGAGAGTTCAATATTGTATGTTAGGGAGTGACTTGTCCAACAAATGACCTTCATTCCTTCTGGAAAAATGAAGACCTTATGACCAGCTGTATATGTGGACATCTTCTTGTTATTTTTCTATTCATCCTTATGCACCGTGACAGTTCCAGTTGATGTACCTGTCAGTGGACTGGGAAAATGAGTGCTTTAATTCCACGAGAGCTCTGGTTCATGCTGTGTTGTTGAAGACAGTTTTAAATTTCTTTATGAGAGATTTCTGAAATGGCTTCAGAAAACTGCCAGCTGAATGTGGAGATGGTACATGGCGAGATACATAGGAATCCCATATGTCCTACTATCAAACAAGATTTGTAACACAAGAATCTTAGACTTTGTGGCCTTTAGAATTGAAAGTCATCAGTTGGGTGACCTTCATGGCTAAGGCATGGAGAAGTTAAAAACAGAAACAGTTCTCCAACATATCAGCTGATTTAACTAGGCATGTGATAAATGGTCTTTGGTTTGATTTCCAGTTTCTGCTTCCATGTCAGATATGGGTCCTTAATCTATAGCAGGGGTGGCCAACCAGACTTTAATTACCAGAAGCCCAAATTACCACATCAGCTGATCAGGGCTTCTGGGAATTGAATTTCAAGAACACCTGGAGCACCAAGGTTGGCCAACCCTGATCTATAGGGTTAGAATCCAGGTACAGTAGTCCCATCCACTCATGCAAATGTGCATTGTGAGAACACTTGGACAATGTCTAAACCTGCATCCACCATTACCACCTTGTGCAAATTTCCATCTGCTTGTCCAATGTATGGTTCCAAAAGTGGAAAGAAGGTACAGGATTCTACCTGAGGTGTTTTCTAAGCCCATCTACACTCCTGGCTTTATCTTAATTACCTATATCCTTCTCTTAATCTTCCCAGCTGGAGTGTCCCATTAGGATATACATTTGTAAGACTCTGTTCTTTGTTTTACCTGTTTCTCAGGGCTGAGGTATGATGATCAGAAGCCTATTTATTAAACACACCACCCTAACTTTGTTGTCACAAATTTTGGCCATGAATTGCCAGAAGTAAAAAAAAAAAAAAGTTGGTGCAGGCATTCACTGTTGCACACTGGTCACATGACTGTGTGCAACAGCAAATGTCTACGCTGACTTCTTAACTTGTGGCAATTCACAGCTAAAATTTATATCAGTGGAGTCACACAAGTGTGATTCTTCTTTTGGATTCTGGCCAGTTTCAGACAAACCACAAAGTATGGGACACCATAATTACCGTCCTATTTGATCATCAAACATAAATGCTTTCTATGTTCCTGCTTTGTTTACAGAAGCTGGAAGTCTAGCGGAGCAATTTCAAGTAGCTCTCTCACACACAAAACAGCTTTTGGTAATAAAATGTGCATCAAAGCAACTCTAATATTAAACCCCCACCTCCTTGAGATGGCTCTATCAACTGGAGACAGCAAAATGTATTAGAATGAATTGCTTATTTTTTTTTAACAAAAATCCTGAATAACATATTTATATCTATGATTGTGCCTTTGTGACTTCATTTGAGCTAGCAGAAATTTAGGCACCGGGTTCATAAAAGGTGTAAAAATAAAGCTTTCATGAAATATTCCTATATTTAGTAGTATGAGACACTAACAGAGTGGTCAGCTTAACTGTTTCCACACCATGCAGTATAATAATGTCCCATGATTTAATTTGAGTTTTGTTCCATCCTAAAGTAAGTCACTTTCCAATCTTTCCCAAGGGAAGAAGGTATTACAAGGAGTCATTGAATCCCAAGTTGTAAACCCACAACTAAAGTACATGGGTCAGTAGAATTTGCATAAGTATTGACTCAGCATTCAAGAATGCATTCTGTGGGTCTACTCTAGTTGGATTTAAGCCACCTTAAAGCATCCGAACTATAATAAACAAAAGTCATTACTTAAGACAGAGAGGAAGGGAAAATAGATATCATGACCCAGGCAATTTATCTTGAGCATCTCCTGTGGTGGAGAACCATAACATCACATTCAATGATTCCTTGAGTAACCTCTGATTCATTCTTTCCTCCTGCCTGTTACTGTTTACACAAATAGAAAATTCTGCTTTTAATTCACAGTTGATATCTTAACTTAATTCGCCATATGACACCAGTGGTCATGGTTTAAAGAACACTGACTTTATCGTCTCCATTTGAAAGCTTCTTAGTTTCACTGGCAGTTAAATCTTAAATAAAGCCATTTGTGATGAAGGCCATGCCAAGAACCTCCAAGAATTCTGCATGCAAAGGAGACCAGCTTAATTGTGGTGGGTGGGTGGTGGAAGTGTATAAGATAATCAATGATGGTGTTACCAGGGTCAGCATGGGTACTTGGCTGTGAAAGTTTCTCAAATGAACACTGGTAATCATGATGTGACCCAAAGTAAGAGTAAGAATAATTGTCTGATTTGCCGGACTACAGAAGAATCATAAGCATATTGAATCATTTTTATATGAGTCTTTCACAACAGAGCTATTTCAGACCCTATCAAAGTGCAATTTAAGATGTTTAGAGGGGATTGACTAAAGCATTTGAAAAGAGAATTGAAGTTTTTGAAATGTGGATCTACAGATGGCTATGAAGGATATCATGGGTTGACTATGTGACTAATGTAAAAGTGTTGCACCAGATGGATAAAGAACAAGAACTGTTTAAGATCATTAAGCAAAGTAAGCTCCAATACATTGGCCATATCATGAGGAACAACATAAAGTATAGAATACTTCAACTCTCTCTGCAAGGAAAGATCCTTGGGAAGAGAGGCCCTAGACGTAGATGGACTTTATGGCTGAAGAACCTGAGAGATTGGTGTGGCATGTCCTCAGAAGAAAGAGAAGTTAAGAACAGGAAGACTATCGCCATGATCATAGCCAATATCTGGAATAGGATACCGTACCTGAAGAAGAATAGGGGACTGCCAGTTCTCAGCATCCTCTGTCATTTCATTCTTCATTCTTTCCTTACCCGGTCAAGAGAGGAGAAGTTCTTAGATGCGTGTAAGTTCTACATGTGGCCAAGAGCCCTTGAAAATCTAGATTCCTACTGGAATGAACAGCTACAAATGGAGATTGATTTCTAAACAAAAAGAATCAATAAAGAATGGAGAAAGAAGACAAATGAATGTAGAAGCGTGCACTTCATTTTCACAAAAACTTTGATACATGGAGAACTATGAGGACATAAAGTGCATGGATTAATTTATGCGATATTCTGATACATTTGTAAGGGGGTGGTGTAGTGAGAGGATAATTCAGTGGTTCAATGCATACAATTTTCTCCAAAACCCATTAAAAAATTGTGCCATTGACATTTTGGATATCAACCAACACACTAACTGAACATTAACACCCCTGTTGCAGCTTGAATCATTAATCCTCAATTAATAGAAGGATTAGCCATCTTTTAGCAGTGAGCTATAATGTTTTTTTCCCAAGGGAAAAGGCACAAACAAGGTGCTAACTCTAATCTAAAATTTTGGTTTCAAGGCATGTAAAATACATAGTTGAGAGACTTTTAATTTGCTGCAGAAGGAAACAACAGATGTAGGTACAGAGACATTTGTTTTGAATATTTTTTCAGCTGACCAGGCTCAGTGGCTGATTAAGAATAAATTTATGCATTGGCAATTTTGATACTTCATTCAGTAGAGGCCAATATAAATATCTGAACTGAGAATGTAAAGGATGTCCACTCCATTTTCCTTTCTCAACAATTTTTGCTTACTTGACATGACGGCATCTCCAGAATGTGAGTCATTTTCCTTTGAGAAGCAAAATACTCATACAGTACACAACAAGGCCAAAGGAACCTGGTGGTTATTCAAGAGGAGGAAAGAAACCTATGCAATGTTGTTGGCTATTGGGTTCTTCATTGATGCCTTTGCCCCCTATTTCAAATGTATCTGAAACTGCTGGGAAAGGTTACCCAGAATTTTGAGATACCATGCTGTTGATATGCAAGTGATATTTTATTACTCCTGGGATAAAAGGAACACATATTAAAAAACTCAATCTTTTTCAGAGAGCAAACACAACCAAATAAAAACAGACAAAAAAAGTTGTGGCACCTTAAAGACTAAACTCCTGTATTTTAATGTTAGCTTTCGTGAATCAAGTCCACTTCAGACATAAGAGTGGATATCATGGTACAGTAGACCCTCGCATAACGACATTACTTGGTTCCCCAAGTAGCGTTACTAAGAGATTTTTGTTGTTATGCGGGTTTCTATGGAGTTTACCCGCATAACGATGTTTTTAGCGTCATTGTCCAGATAATGACGGTTATTTTAGCGTCATTTTCTGGAAAACAACAATAAAATGTTGTTATGTGGGGGAACATGTGGTGCATAACGATGCGTTGTTAAGCAAAAATGATGCTATCCAAACATGTTGTTATGTGAGGGTTGACTGTATACATTTATAAATATCTGGTATAGAGGCCAATAGTGGTGTGGTGAATTTGATTGGTTCAAGAGGTGAGCATGGACATCTATGAGTTATTTACAACTGGTAATAAAATGTAATCAGTTTGTCAGGTGAACAATCAGTTTGTTAGGCAATCTTTTTTGTGACATGTTCTAGATAGATATCAGTCACAGTGGCAAGATGAAGAAATGCTCTGTGAAATTTGGATAGGAAAAGCAAATATTTAGCCTCTCCTTACAAAGCACACACAGAAAACACATGGAGACTGTCATGTCTGGCCCTTATAAGCAATAGTCCAAACAAAAGATGGCTATACTTGTCCCATGTAATCAGTCCCTCTGGATTCTGCCATAAGAGGCAATGCACTGAGCTACATCTTGGTGTGATAGCGTATAGAGGAGACCCAGGCTTAGCACATCGCTGGCTAACCTGTGCAGTAATGGGAAGCATAGATCCGGTCTGGCCCCACCCTTGTTTTCCCATGGGGCTTATATAGTGTCTCCCCGGTGGTGACTCCTTGATACAATGTAGTAACCCATCGGACAATCATAACCAACCATTCATAACACAATATATAAGTAGTAACCAATCAGGAACAGGATACAAACTTGTAACCAATCACAGAACTCTAATTAGCATTATGAGCGCACCTAGAGAGGGGGGATTTCACATCAACTTTAGCTCCTAATTTGGATAGCAGGAAACCAAGATTTTACCTTTGCAAAGTGTTGCCTGAGCAACTTGCAATTCTACCTTAATACACAACAGAGACACAACTGGTTTCTAGAATAATTTCACAAATTTTAGACAATTAAGGAAAAGTCAGAAAGCATAGGAGGCTGACGTTGTCCACTAAAAACCTTTGCTTTGGAAATGGCTTGAATGCCTCTAGGCAGGGGATGAATCAATTTTCAGAAGCTTTGGGCAGTCATTTAAACATCAGACCAATTAGCTTAATTAGCTAAACGTATTGTATAGCAGGCTTACTGTTATTTAGACAGAAGAGTAACATCAAGTTTTTCAACTGGAAAACTTGATGTTTCTCTCCTTTTGTTTAAATAACACTAAGTGTCTTAATTAAAGTAGGCACGCTGGTATCAGGGTCCAGGGCATGGGCAGATGGAAGATAACACAAATGCAAGGGTCCAGAACAACCTCGTAAAAGGCCAAAAAATAACCATATCTCAGTTCAAAGCACAGAACCTAATCAAGTCAGGAAAACAGGATTAGTCCGGATGACGAATGCATAGACCAAATGAGCCAGTAGACTTGGAGAACAGATAAGAAAGAGTATCTTCAAGAGGTGGAGCAAGGTGAGGGTGGACATCCAAGAGTCAGATAAAGCACAATAACAGTACACAGGAATCAGGAACAAAGCAGGAGATCTTCTGGAGGCCAAGAACAAAGCAAGAGATCCCCCAGAACCCAGGAAGGAGGCAAGAGATCTTCCAGAAAGCTGAAACAAGGCACAAACGCCAGCCAACTGTAGATCTGCTGACTTTCATTTCAAAGGCAGCTTCTGGAACAGGGGTCCCTGTTGTCATCAAGCCCCTGTCAGACTCTGAAGATGACCTGGGTCAGGAGACACTTCCTATGCCCAGCCCAGTTCTGCTTGCACTTGAATCTGAGAATTCTTGAGCCAGAAACCTCAACCTGCTTCTGGTCCAACTCTGTTTCCCCAGGCAGATGACCTGTCAGACCAGAGGTCTTACTCTGACAGTGATCAGCCCTTAGCGCCAGGAAAAGGTGCAGAAAGGAGATGCAGCTGAGACACAAGAACTCATTACCTGAGAAGGATCCCAGCTGATACCCATTAGCTGGGAGGCTCTTAAGCAAGCTTGTTCTAGCACTCAAGTGTTGGTTCAATTCTTCTGTGCAAAGACCAAAACCTTGATTGACCTCGGATACCTCTTGAGATAGCCTGCTGTGACCCTGACTTCTCTGCCAACTCTGATGATGTTCTTGGACGTCCTTTGGACTAGACGCTCACTTAAACTACTGGTAACCCAGCCTCGGTTTACTCTTTGGACTTTGCTATTTGAATTCTCCAAGAATAAACTAATGTAGGGACTGTCTGTGTAGTGCCACTTTGTGGCAACCGTGCCTGCTGGTGTAGGTCAGCACAGTTCCCAACCTAAGGCCTGTGGGCCAGATTTGGCGCCTGGCACCATTTCATGTGGCCCTCTACTAATTCAAGGGCATTTGAGAAACAAAATGGCCACCCCTTTGAAGCTGTTGGGACACAATGGCCACCCCCATCATGCAGGCAGGACAAAATTAATGTCTGGCCCTCGAAGCTGACTGAGAGAGCATGATCCAGGCCACGGCTTGAAAAGGTTGGGAACTCCTGTTCTAGAAGGTAGAGCTGGTTCTTAGATAGCAAAGCCACCCATCGTCTCCAGGTAGAGCTTAGGAAGATCTGGAAACTTCCCCAAGGCTCTCAGCTGGTGGCTTAGCAGTTGCAGCAGACTGAGGGTCCTGTCCTGCCAGATGTAGAGCAGTTGCTTCCAGGCTGAGGGTTCCAGTCCTGCATCCATCTTTGTTGAAAAGACCAGAGATGCAGCTGAACAGAAATGTTGTATTTCTTGCAAAGATGCTTTCCTTTATCGCTGGCATTCAATGTGTGGATTGGTTTCAGGAGTAAGAATTAGCATGCTTAGGTTCCCCTCCCTACAACCCTTTAAAAAATTTAATTTCCGAAGCAGAATTATATGGATGGGCTTTACAGAAACTTCAAAGCAGGGAAAACATAATCCCAATAAATCTTTTGGTTATCTTAAATTCTAAGCCAGCCTTTCCTAGTCTTTTATGAGAGAGGCAATCTGTGAAGCACTGATCCTTTAAAAAAATTTGGGAGCACTTTTTTTATATACCTGAAAAGCTTTAGCATCCTGCTTTCTGGTTGTTCTTCTAGAACAATGAGGCAAGACTTCGTGCTAAATGAATCCAGACGGTTAATTTATATGGAACTAGAGTGCTAACTATTAGTACAGATGGCTTTAAATCAGGATTAAGCAAATATGCAAAGGAACAAATTTACCAAGGCTGGATGTCAATGAACATATTTTAGATTTCAGAGGCAATTGCTGGAGGCAGGTGGTTCTGAGGTCAGTGGCGCACTGAATCCTCTATCGATTATTAATTATGGATACCTAAGGACAACCTCGGGGTTGGAGAGATAGGCAGGATATCTCTCAATGCCATTTCCAGGGAATCCTAAGCAGGTGAAGGCATCTGCTTGGGAATAATACCCTGAAGCAAATGGTGAGCCACTGTGTGAGACAGAAGGCTGGACTGGATGGGCTCCTGTGGCCTCTTCCAGCAAGGCTGCTCTTATGTTCTTATGATTGTATCCCAAACTTTAAGGAGATATCAAAAATGTTGGATCCTCTTCCTGAAACAGGTTCAGTACCTTAGATCGATCCATTAGAATTATGACATGAATCTCAAGTAACTCTCCATCTCTGGGGTACACAGAAAGAGCCTCCTGAAAGATCAAATTCTTAACCAGCCATCAAAATCTTAGGTGCAGAAAGGCTG
This sequence comes from Bradypodion ventrale, assembly GCA_035047345.1. Classification (NCBI taxonomy): domain Eukaryota; kingdom Metazoa; phylum Chordata; class Lepidosauria; order Squamata; family Chamaeleonidae; genus Bradypodion; species Bradypodion ventrale. The sequence continues at coordinate 6,124,364 of JAWDJE010000011.1, read as the reverse complement.
CCCAGAAATATTAATATAAATTAATGTACAAAGAAGGTCAGGTTTACAAAGAGACAGTCCTTCAGGTAATAAAAATAATAATAACAGTGTCGGTTGGTTTATCTGATGATAAACACTAAAAGCCTTTGAAAGATTGAATAATGGAGTGTCCAAAGGATGGAATGTGTTTCAGCGTTGCCTCTCTGATCACCTTTTAAAATTAAATACATCACACATCAACGTCCGAGCAGGTTTATCATTGTCTAGCAAGCCTTGGACTCTGGAGTATTTACAACTTTAGATCTGCAGCCTCCATTTTCTTGTCAGCTTCTGGAAAGAGTCACCCCTCCCATCTAATACTAAGGGAGAAATGGCTTGCCATGTAATTATCATGGGTTTAGGGTCTGAAATCATTGTGTTCTTTTCTCTACCCTTGTTGTGTATTAAGGCACATTGCAAGTAGCGCGGGCGGTGCCTTGCATGAAGAAAATGGCGGTTCCCTGCCATCAAAATTAGGAGCCCAAAGTGGTGCGAAAACCCCCTGTACAGGGCACGCTCATTATGCTAATCCAAGCCCTGCGATTGGTTACAATTTTGGATCCTGTTCCCCATTGGTTAATTTCATTTATTTATTTATTTATTATTTATATTCAAATTTATATGCTGTCCAATCAGGTAAACCCAACTCTGGGCGGCTCACAACAAGTTAAAACACACATAAAACAGTACAACCAATTAAAACCAATTCAAACCCAACATACCCACCCACCTACCCCATTCCTCTTAAAACCCACATTAAAAAAAGACAATTAAAAGAAATAGGGGCTTAATTTATAAGCCAATAGGCGGGGGCCACTCTTCCATCTGGGCCCCACACCTGCCCTGCCAATTACATAGATCCCCTGTTATGATTGGTTAGTTATGGTTATCCGGCAGGTCGCTACTTTGTATTAATTGCTATAGTTTTGTAGCCTCAACTTAACATTTTATATTGTTATTAATTTGATGTTTATTATTGATTTTTGTATTGATTCTATTTTTGTGCTCCTCTGTCTGTATTGGGGGATATTGTATTAGACATTTTTATTGTATATCTTATTCTGTATTTTGCATTGTTTATTGTATCTCTGTACCCTGTTGTAAACCGCTTCGAGTTGTCAAATGATAAGGAAAGCGGTATATAAATTTAAAAATAAATATAAATAAATAAGGAGCCACTGCTGAGGAGACACTATGTAAACCCCATGGGTAAACAAGGGTGGGGCTGGACTGGATCTATACTACCCACTCAGCACAGGTAGCCAGCAACGTGCTAAGCCTGGGTCTCCTCCATTATGCTACCGCTTCTACAGTAGCTAGACTTTGCCTCCTACATGGAAGATTTGGACTGATTCCATTGGGATTGTATAGCCATCTCTGTGTCCGGAGCGCTTTGTAAGCTCATCCTGAAAGACTGTTGAATAAAGACTTGTTGCTGTTCTGTTCATTGTTGTCTGGACTATTGCTTATAAGGGCCGGACATAACAATCCTCTTCATACATTGTTAGATGATAAGGTTTGTGAGCAGTGACTGTTGAGAAGGATTTCTTGAAGTTTTTTAGTGCTGAATATATATATGAATGCAGAAAGTTGATCTATGGGATTTGTGTGGCCTGTTTTCACACAGCACACACAGTCCCTTTGCTTTCCTCTGCTTTGATAATGCATCATTTTAAACCAGATTTTAATATACACCTTTATACATACAGGACCATGGTGGCTTAGTTGTCAAGACACTGGACTTGATGACTGGAAAGTCAGCAGGTCAGGAGTTTGAGACCCGAGAGAGCTGCAGAACAGGGTGAGCTGAGACTGATGCAGAGGGCTGGAGGATTGGATCCACATTACAAGAAAGGTGATTTCAACAAACCATTATGAAGAACTTTCTCACCATAAAAGCTGTTTGGCAGTGCAACAGACTGCCTCAGGAGATGGTAGGCTCTCCTTCATCAAAGTTTAACCAGAGTTCAGATGACCACTTTTCAGGTTTGTCTAGATTTCCTGCTTCTGCTGAAAGGTAAGCTTGATGGCCACTAAGATATTTTCCAGCTATTCAATATCTATAGTATTTAGATATGAGCTCACTTATCGTTGTATAGGGCCATCATCTTCTGAAACTACACAACAGTCACAATTTCAGATCAAAATTCTGTTGGGCCATCAAAAACAACATATCTATATCTTATCTATATCTATATCTATTTATCTATCATATCCTTTCTGCTTACACAAATAGTCCTTCCTTTCAGTACCCTGGACAGACGTACACTGGAATCCCTTTTCGTTCTGACCTCTGTGACATACAATCTTTTAATCTGTTCATCTATTATTTATCTTTTAGGACCCAAGTTTGTCTTTATATAACAATTCTCCAGTCATTAAAAAGCTCAATTCTTCCAAAATTTCAATAGATTATTCCCAGATTTTTAAAAAACCCAATCTTCTTCTGAGAGGGGAAAAATTCGTGCCTGTCAGCTAATAAGCAAAGAATAAAAGCAGGATTTTCTTCTGGGGGAAATGTTTAATCTCTCTTCTAGTCTTTTAGTGTCTAGGCAGAAACATCTGTTTCCAGTGAGAAATAAAATAAAGTTAAAAAAAGGAACATTGCATCAGGGATTATGTTAGTAGTTTTGTAGGGCTGTGCCAACACTTTTCTGCTTCAGTATTTGGGCCAAAAGCAAACATTAACTTGCTATAAGTATATATATAAACATCTGTTCTCAAATAATCACTGAAAGCAATGCTTTCTATTTCCACCACCACCACCCCCAATTTTGGCTTTCAAAGCAGCATACAGTGACTCAAAATCCAATGGTCCCAATTATTCTTGGCTAGTTAACCTGACACAGCACAAATGCAAGGAAATTATCCTTTGTTAAGAAATCACCACAGGCATTATCAGTTGCATTCTAAGTTGTGCAATTGCAATCCGTTGCATATTCAATGTGCAATTGATAGAATCTGTAGTGATTTCTTAACATGGGGTAATGTGTCTCCCAAACCTATGCAATTTGTGTAGCTCAGTAAGATAATTTTGGCCATCAAATTCCAGAGCTTGGGGAATTTAGGGTGTTTTTTTTTTTTTAGTTTCTTGTTGCATTTCCCACAATTAAAATATGAAAAATCACTACAAATCAATAATTACTTAAAAATGTATTTAAAAGGCTCTGGATATCTTACCAGACCATGAGCTAAACCTATTTTTTTCTTTTTTTATACTTCCTGGGTTGTTTAAATTGCTTATCATGGTTCATGTGGTTGACTACATCTCGTTACACATAAGCAGTTATATTTTGTTTTCTGATAGTGCCACTAGAATCAAGTGAGATTTTGAAATGAATATATCAACATTACCAAGTGCTTCAGAAAAGAACAATACTGTGATTCTTCTTTTTCCATGTCTAGGCCAGACATGAAACTGCCAAAATGAAGCCACCTTTTGGTGAATTCATTCCACAGCTCCTGTTGGCTTACCTAGTGTGAGAAAGATTAGCCAGAACAAGGAGGCTCATTCTGTGTACCCAACAATAGTAAACTTTTAACAATGTTTGGAAAGAGCCTTTGAGAGTGTTAAAAAGTTCCTGAGAAGAAATTTTGCTAAAAGAAAATATGTTTGTTTTGATCAGCAAAGAAATTCTAATCTTGGCAACAATCCCAATCTAATATACTTGAAGTAAAGCAAGGATAATGGATTGCATTCCATTCCTATACTTGCATTTCAAAGATGAGAGAAGGAAGATTTGAGAGGGTTCAAAGTGTCACTATGGTCTACCCTTGCCATGGGTTCGAGAGGCTGGTTACGATCAATAGGCTGTTCAAATTCTCCATTTGCTCCACACACTCCCTCAACAACCTTTTGTCACCTCTCCTTCCGGAACCCTGGGTCATGATATGCACACCCACCTGCCCATATAGGGAGCCTGCAGTTCTTGTTGGTTTGGTAGTGTGTTTAAGCAGAGAGCTATGATACCTGGATATGCCTGATAAATTGACTCCAACTCAGTAGATAGTAAAACTCAGAAAGAGCTTTATTTTCCAATATGCAATTTCATTAAAGCATAGCATTGTACCTGTAAGAACGATAAGAAAGACAAGAAAAGAATACATAGAAATCATTCGTAAGGCTGGGCAATCCTTTGGAATTACCCAGGTGGGTGCATCTAGGAATGGGTGTTTTGTCCCCCCCCTCTTCCCTGGGGAATATGAGTTCAGCTAATGAAGCAGGTTGCCTCAAGTTAGAGAACCGGTTTGGGGTCTCTAAAGTTGTTTCTTTTTATAGGGAAAAGGAGTGAGTTCTCCCTCCCTTAGGAATATATTGGAATGCATTACTTAATGGAAAAACCCCAGGTTGATACAATCTTTGGCAATATTCTGGAAGTCTGGAAATTTACTATCTTGGAGAGTATCTAAGGAATCTAAGATATCTGAGGAATCTAAGATATCTGAGATAAGAATCTAAGATATCTGAGGAATCTAAGATATCTGAGATAAGAGAATTATAACTGTGTAGTGAGGCCTTGTCAGGCCTAGCTGCTTTGAGCTGTCAACCTAAGATCATGATACAAAGGAAGGTGATTAAGCTAAGCCAGATGGATAAAGCATACTGCATTTACATGGTAAATCATACATAATTTGGTCAATTCCCCAAAGCACTAATCACCCAATGTACTTAGGCTTTTGAGAATTGGAGTCCACCAGTGTTCTGTGGCATATAGTTTGGGAAACCTTAGAAGTCTAGCCAACTTGTCAAATTTCAGGCAGGTTGAGACTTTTAAGTATTTGGAACCTTCAAAGACATTTTAAAACTAGTCGGTTGAAGTGAGTTAAACCCTAATCTTCTCTGATTTATGCTTTTGATCCACGTTAGTTTGTAAATTCAGTTTGTTGCCCTAGAAACTGTACCTAGCCATTGCAAACCAATCTGGATGTCATATAATAAAAATAATAATTGTATGCTGTCAATTCTGACTTGTGATGAATCAAACTCACAACCATAGCTAGATACCTAAACTACTGAGTTATCCAGCCAGTGACTTATCCAGACCTACAAGCTATTCCAAACAACTGAACTATTCCAGAGATAGTTCAGTAGTTTGGATAGCTCAGAGATGGAGATTGGGTCAAATGAGTCCAATTTGGTATGGGATTTGGGATTTGTTCGAACTTTAATGGAACCATTTTGATGCTGATGGTTCCAGAGTAACTGCCAACATGGATCCTTTAAGATAATGAGTATCTTGATATAAATAAGTAAAAAAAAAGGCAAATGAAGGAACAGATTAAAAATAACACACACATTTACCCCCTCTTCTTTGGCCAGAGGGCTGCAGTTGGGTTTGTCAGTTGCAAAAGCATGAAATATGCACTGTGGAAATTTAATGGACCCATTACTGTTTTCTACCAGGGGCTAAAGTATTTCAGGAGAGAAATTGCTTTCTTTCCTCCAGAGTGAGGGGGAAAATATTTTAACAGCTTTGATTCCCTTCTCTTTCCAAGAGTCCCAGCTCTCCAGGATGAAAATTTGAACTTAAATGTGCAATTTGAAGTCTCCCGGTGGAGGATTTCATCCAGGAAAGAAAAAGAACTCTGTCTGACCCTTGAAATCATGTTGAGCAAGCCAAGACAGCTTAGCATCATTGGCTTCAGATGATTAGTTTAGTGAGAGATAATGGAAGGGGAAAAGAAACCTCTTAGTGTGGCATCGCGGATGTATCACAGAGATATCTGTGTTGCTATTCTAGCTTTTGAGAATGTGCAGAGTCAGCCTGCAGGGTTTTCAGATTACTTATTCAGATGAGGCAGTTTATGGTGGTCTGCTTGAACATTCATCAACACTTTACGATACAATTTAAGGTAAAAAAACAGTTGCAGTAACAATAGGTAAAGGCAGCCCTTGTTTGAAACCCAGTCATGTTCAACACTCCATTTACAGCCAAAGAGATAACTGTCTGTGTCTGCAGATGTTTTTATGGACATGTGGCAGGCATGACTAGACACCAGAGTACACAGAATGCTGTTTACTGAAGTGGTACCTATATATCTACTTGCAATTTCTCACTTTCCAACTGCTAGACTGGCAGAGCTGGGGCAGAGATGGGTATTCATTCCATCGTGCAGCACTTGGGTCTCAAAGTGCGGGCATGCCAACCTTCCAGCTGTCAAGTTCAGCATCTTAACCACTGTGGTCCAATGCAGTAATAATAGTCAGTAAGAAAATTAACACTGCAGTGTGCATGTGTGGGGGAGGGGTGAAAACAGTGGGACCCATACGAAATTTTTGTCTTAACTTAATTGACAATTTTGCAGCAGCAGACCTTAACTCCTTCCTGCCTGCCTGGAGTGAGCAAGCCAGAAATCTGTCAACCAGCTGTAGTTTCCCATTGCATTCAAACGGCTAACAGCAAACCATTTTGGAAAACAAAATCCTACATCATAGAATAACTGTTAGATTAGACCATAGAGTACAACCCCCTGCCCAATGCAGGAATCTGAATCAAAGCAGATATGAAAGATGGCTGTCCAATTCTCTCCTGAATGCTTCCAGTGTTGGAGTGCTCACCACCTCTTGAGCCAGTTGGTTCCACTGTCATACCACTCTAACCATTAAGAGGTTTTCCCTAATATTCAGCCTATATCTGGCTTTCTTTAGTTTGAGCTAAAGTTTTGCACTCTGAGATGATCGAGAACAGATCCTGCCCCTCCTCTTTATGACCATCCATCAGGTATTTGAAGAGTGCTATCGTATCCACTCGAATTTTCCTTTTCTCAAGACTAAACATGCCCAGTTCCTTCAGTCTTTCCTCATCTGGCTTGGTTTTCAATCCTCTGATCATCCTTGTTGCCTTTCTCTGTGCCTGCTCTAATTTGTTTGCATCTTTCTAAAAGTATGGTGCCCAGTATTGGAGACAGTACTCCAGGTATGGACTGTGTAGATTTATCCAAATGCAAAATTTACTCAAATCAGGAAACATTTACATGAAACCACTGGGGGAGATTATCCGTTCCCATGGGGTGAGGTATCATCAATATGCAGATGATACTCAGATGTATATCTCAGCCCGTGGTGATCCAGATGACGCAGTGGAGGTCCTATCCAGGTGTCTGGAGGCTGTAGGGGTCTGGATGGGGGACAACAGGCTACAACTGAATCCTGGCAAGTCTGAGTGGCTGTGGGTTAGGTCCCCCGTATTATCGTGGGAGTTACCATCTTTGGAACTGGATGGAGCTTTTTTCATCAGACAATTACAGTGTGTAATCTGGGGGTCCTCCTAGACTCACGACTCCTGCTCAATGAACAGGTGGCAGTCGTGGCCAGGAGGGCGTTTGCACAACTTAACGTCATTCACCAGTTACGCCCGCTCCTGGACCGGGACTCCTTACTTACGGTCACTCACGCTCTGGTTACCTCCAGCCTGGATTATTGTAATGTGCTCTACATGGGGCAGCCCTTGATGACTATTCAGAGGCTACAAATGGTTCAAAATGCAGCTGCCCGCATGGTCATGGAGTGTGGGTGTTATGCCCATGCCTCACCCCTGCTGCGGGAGCTGCATTGGCTACTGATGTGCCTCTGGGTGCAATTTAAAGTGTTGGTAATGACTTTTAAAACCTTATATGTTAGTGGGCCAGGGTACTTAAGAGACCGCATCACCCCAAGGACATCTGCCCATCCCACTAGAGCGGACTAGAGAGGCTCCCTGATAGTTCCATCAGCTAGAGAGGCTCGCCTTTCTAGCATGAGAAGGAGGGCCTTTTCTGTGTCTGCTCCACCTCTGTGGAACCTCCTGCCGACTGAGCTGCATCTCCAGGCAGAGCTTCTGCGCTTCCAAATTTTTTTTAAAAAAAAACCTGGCTTGCACAGCAGGTGTGTAGGGCAGCTAGGGCAACGGCCACTTTGAGGTGGCTCATTTGATGGTTACCGGGTTTACAGCTTTAGTTTTAAAAGAAATCCTATAATGTTTATTGTATTATTGTATTATTGTAATGCGCTCTACATGGGGCTGCTCTTGACGACCATTCGGAGTCTGCAGCTGGTCCAGAATGCGGCAGCCCGGGTGGTGATGGGATGTGAGCGATATGCCCATGCCTCACCGCTACTTCGGGAGCTGCACTGGTTACCAGTTTGTCTCCGGGTGCAATTCAAGATGCTGGTTTTGACCTTTAAAGCCCTATATGGCAGTGGGCCAGGATACCTTAGAGACCGCATCGTCCCAAGAGTGTCTGCCCATCCAACCAGAGCGGACCTTTAGTGTATGGGACCAAAGACACCAGGACAGCCGAAGAGCTGGCTTAACACAACTTTATTACATGCTGGTCAGAGGGAACATGAGGTAATGGCGGACGAACAGCTCAATATATACAGTGGCTATACATTTGAATGTGGCTCCTTGACAGTCTATTGGCTACTGTCCGCGTGACGTCATTGCAGGTCACGCCCTTCTTGTCCAGGTGAAGGTGATGGCGGGAATCTTCCCGCGCTGTTGTTTTTAGGTGAGTCTGGACCAATGAGCTTGGACGCTCGCTATTGCCATCTGGTGGTCACTAGCTCGCGTCCTATTAGGGTTACAGTGATGCAGCTGATGGTTATCATGTTACAAGTAGAAGGATACATTGGTTACACATGAATAGGTACATTGTATAAGGGTACAGTGTTTGAGAACACAACAGGACCGGAGAGGCTCTCTAATAATGCCATCAGCTAGGGGTGCACATCTATCCAGCACCCGAAGGAGGGCCTTCTCCGTGTCCGCACCAACTCTCTGGAACCTCCTGCCAACAGATCTAAGACTTCGAAGAGAATTGCTGCCCTTCAGGAAAGGATTGAAGACCTGGCTGGCAGGGCAGGTGTGGGGCCCGAATGGGAACACGGTCCCTGCCTGCTGGCTTATGTAAACAATTAAGAACTCTCTCTTCTTCTTTTTATAGTGGGTGGAATGGGTGGGTGGGATATGGGTCTTTTAAAGTGTTTTATGTGTTTTTAGAACTTGTTGTAATGCCGCCCTGAGTCGGGTTCTGCCTGAGTGGGCAGCATATATAAATATGACTATTAAATTAAATTAAAATTAAATTAAAATTAAATTGAATTAAATTAAATTAAAATTAAATAATGTGGCTGCTGGGAAATGGTACATTAATTTTAAATTTTAAACAATTTTATATTTTTACTTCATTGTTTTATGTATATCTATACTGTCGTTTTACATGTGTAAGCCACCCAGAGTTGCCTCGGCGAGGGGACTGCAGCATAGATTTGACAATTAAAGTAAATTAAATTAAATTCCACAAGGACCTGAAAGCCTTCAATTCTCCAGAACCTGTCAGGTTAAGTCATTGGTAAAGGAGGTGGCTGTGGTGGCTCAGTGGTTAAGAAGCTCACCTTGATAGCTGGAAGTCTGGCAAGTCAGCAGTTTGGGACCTGGGTACTACATGATGGATTGAGCATCCATCTCTGTCCCATCTCTTGGGTACATGAAAGGGGCCTCATTTGGGCATTCCATGAGTGGAGTTTCTTCTGTAAAAATCCTTTCAACCCAGAATAATTTCTGACACTAAATTATTACTATTGGTAAAGGAAGAAAAAGAATGGATGGGATTGAGGAAGGGCAGACACAGAAGGGGGGTGGTTCTGATTACTGATGGCTTATCTTCTGCTTATCTCCATTTTGTTTCATTTGCTCATGGAAAACCAATGTGGCGCAGCGGTGACCTTGGCTGTCCAACAGCTATGGTGGTAGGGGTGTATTCCCTGGCAGGTTTCACGTCACAAAGAAGTTGGCTAGCAGTCTGGAATGGTTCTCCATTCTGGAACTTTAATGTATGGGACCAAAGACAATGAACAGCCGAAAGGTTGGCTTAACACAGGTTTATTGCATGATGATCCAGGGGGAACATGAGGTAATGGCGGATGGGTAGCTCAATATATACAGTGGCTATACATTTGAATGTGGCTCCTCGACAGTCTATTGGTTACTGTCCGCGTGACGTCACGGACGGTCACGCCCTTCTTGTCCAGGTGTAGGTGATGGCGGGAATCTTCCCGCGCTGTTGTTTGCTGGTGAGTCTGGGCCAGGAGAGCTTGAACGCTCGCTATTGCCACCAGGTGGTCATTAGCTCGCGTCCTATTGCAAGGGCTACAGTTAAGCAGCTGCTGGTTATAATGTTACACAAGCATGGTTACATTGGATACACGTGAATGGATACATTGTAAAAGGTACAGTCATAGAATACAACATCCCTCCCCCCTAGGATGGGACGAAGTCCCTCAGCCAAGATGGCTTATTGCAAACGCGTTTGGGCCGCGATGTGGGCTGACCCGCCCCAGGGGCGCTACTGCTTCCTCGTTCCCTGGTCCCTTGTCCTGAAACGGGAGAGGGAGACTTGTTAGAGGCTTGCCGTGGTTTGGCGGTTTTGGGGGAAGGGAAAAACTCCATTGTGGGCAGACCGGAGACACTCGGGGCTAACGAAAAACCCCTCTTCTCGCTTGGACGGGTGGGGGACCACTCCGCAAAACTTCCCCGGTCCTGAAAATCAAAATCTAACTCTGTTGGGGTATCCGTATTAGTGGGGAGATCCCGCGGGATATCTATGAGATCGGCTTCCCTTCTCTCTGCTGACCGATCCCGCAAGATATCTACGAGGACAGATTCCCTTTCCTCCCCCCTTGGTGGGGACCCATGGCCCCCCTTTCCTCCCCCTTGGGCTGAACGGGTGGGGGAGAACCCTAACGCTGAGTCTTGTGTCCCGCGGTCCGTGCCCTGTTTGCCGGGGATCCTGCGCCGGAGCTGGTCTGCATGCCGCCTCCAGAGTAGGCCTGTGCCGGTCTCGACGCGGTACGAGACGGGGCCGGTCCGCTCTAGGATGACGCCCGGTACCCAGGCCGGACCCGCGCTGGCATAATTCCTGCAATACACGGGGGCACCCACGTCGAAACTCTTTGTGTCCTCTATCCCAATGTTCCTCCCCTTTTCCTCTACTCTCATGGGGTCTAGCCTAGTTAGTATGGTGGTCAGCTTCCTGCGCATCAGCAGCTCTGCGGGGGAGTATCCTGACGCTAGGGGAGTCACTCGGTAACCTAGCAGAAACTGGCACACTTGATGGTTTAGGTCCCCGGGCCCCATGCGCCGCAGCGCGTCCTTGGTGGTGCGCACAAGGCGCTCTACTTGGCCGTTTGTGGCAGGGTGAAAAGGAGCGGAGGTGATGTGCCGAATGGCGTTGATTTCTGTGAATGCCCTGAACTCAGAGGACGTGAAGCAACTTGCGTTGTCGCTTACGAGGGTGTCGGGTAAACCGAACGTGGAAAAGACCCTCCGCAAATGCTTTATGGTTGTGGCCGTGGACGTGCTTGTAACCGGAATGACCTCCAACCACTTGGAGAAAGCATCCACCACAAGGAGAAACAGCGTCCCACGGAACGGGCCAGCAAAGTCTACATGAACTCGGGACCACGGCCCCTTCGCCGCGTCCCACTCCCTGTGAGGCAGGCGGGCTTCTTCTGGCCTGGAACTTTGGCAGGGCTCACAAGTGCCGACCATGTGCTCGATGTCGGCGTCTAGCTGGGGCCACCAGAAATAGCTCCGTGCCAGGGCTTTGGAGCGCACAATCCCAGGGTGACTGACGTGCAGGAGTTTGAGTACCCTCGGCCGTAAGGATGCCGGGATCACCACTTGCTGGCCCCACAGAAGGCACCCCCTCTCAAGGGACAACTCTAACTTCTTTCGGAAAAATGGGTCGAACTCCGCTGCCGGGGAGGACGCTGGCCACCCTTTCTGCACCCAGGAGCTAACCCTTGATAAGATGTTGTCCTTGCCGGTCGCCTTGGCGATGTCGGCAGGCAGTATTAGGGGCGAGTCGAGGACTTCTATCATCAGCACCTGATGGTCTGGCTCCGCCCCGCCCACGTGGCTGTTCTCTTGGGGAAGGGGGGACCTCGATAGAGCGTCCGCATGGCTGATCTCCCTCCCAGGCCTGTACACTAACGCGTGCTGATACGCGTTGAGAAAAATGGCCCACCTAAGCATCCTAGGGGACAGGATCTGTGGCGTGGGCTTATCTGCGGTAAAGATGCCTAGCAGGGGCTTGTGATCGGTTACGATTGTGAAGGGGCGGCCATACAGGAAGTCGTGGAACTTTTTTGTTCCCGCAATTATCGCTAATGCTTCCCTGTCTGTCTGGGCGTAGTTTCTCTCCGCTTGGGACAGGGACCTGGAATAGAACGCTATCGGGGCCTCCCTCCCGTTTTCCAGCACGTGGCACAGTACCGCCCCCACCCCCACCGGGGATGCATCACAGATCAGGACCACTGGGTGAGGATGGCATCAGACGCCAGAAGCTGCTTTAGCTCACTAAATGCCCTCTCTTGCTGGTCGCCCCACTTCCATGCCTCGTCCTTTTTAAGTAGCCTGTGCAACGGCTCGGCCACGGCTGCTTTCCGGGGAAGGAAGGAGTGATAAAAGTTCAGCAGCCCTAGGAATGACTGCAACTCGGGCTTGGAGGTGGGGCGAGGGGCTTGCTTGATGGCGGCTACCTTAGACTTGGACGGCCTTATTTCCTCAGGAGTGACACGGAACCCTAGGAGTTCGACCTCGGTCGCGAAGAAGACGCATTTGTCTTTTCGCAGTCGCAACCCCGCCTTTTCGAATATCGCCAGGACCTTGCCCAACCTCTTTGCCAATTCGGCCTGACTCCCCCCCGTTATCAATACGTCATCAAAATAAGGCAACACCCCCTCGAGCCCCTTCAGGAGGCGTTCCACGAGTGATTGGAAAATTCCAGGCGCCGAGTTTACGCCGAATTGAAGGCGCGTCACCTGGAACGCCCCCTTATGGGTGACTATAGTTTGTGCAGCAGCGGCAGCTGGGGTCACCGAGAGCTGCTGGTAGGCTTGTGCTAAGTCGAGCTTAGCGAAACACTTTCCCCCATGTAACCTGGCCAGCAAATGGCTGACTACCGGCACCGGATACGCATTAGGGCGAATGGCCTTGTTGATGGTGCACTTGTAATCAGCGCATATGCGCACCTCCCCGTTGGCCTTTAGTGCTGTTACAATTGGAGTTTCCCACTCCGCAGAATCAACAGGAACAAGAATCCCCTGGCCCACCAATTTGTCCAGTTCCGCCTCTATTTTGTCCTTGAGCGCGAATGGCACCCGGCGCGGTTTGAGTCTTATTGGGGTCTAGGTCGAATGCTACTGGGGGTCCCTTATATTTCCCAAGTCCCTTTTTGAAGACTTCGGGGTGCGCGTCGCACACCTCCTGAATCGGTCAGTCCCAACGGCAATGGCGTGCACCCCCCCAATGAACAAACCCAGGGGCTGGAACCATTGAGTCCCGAGGAGGCTGCAATTCCCCCCTTTGAGAACAACTAGGGGGAGAGTCGCGGCGTGTTTCTTAAATTGGACCCGAAAATTCCCCAACACCGGAATGCAGTTCCCTTGCACGTCCCGAAGCGTGGACCTCAAAGCTTTGAGTTTGGGCCGCACGTGGGGGGCAATTCTCAGAAACTCCTTCTGGGGAATGATGGAATATGAGGACCCCGAGTCAATTTCCATCCTAATGGGGGCCCCTTGTACTAGTACCTCAACAAAGTAACGGGGGTGTCCCGCGGACACGCTGAACACCGGTGCGTCGTCCTCGCTGTCGTCGGCGATGCGGCCCACGCCGTCTCGCTTCCTCGTGGCCTGGGTGCCGTCCTTGGGTCTCGTCCCGCGGTCCCTCGAGCTCTTCCGGGCCTCGCGCCGCTTCCTGCAGACCTTGGCGATGTGCCCGCGGCGGCCGCAGTTGTGGCACTCGGCCTTTCTGAAGGGGCATTTGGCGCGGTCGTGGTTCGCTCCACAGCCGTCGCAACGCCGGCCTTCTTTCCGGACCTTCCGGACGTCCTCGTCGTCGCTGCTCTCCGCGGACGACTTCGAAACTCGCCGGGCCGCGTGCACCGAAACGTGCACCGAAGGCTCTGTCTTGCCCGCCTTTGGCCGCCAGTCCTGGAGCTCCTGGACCCCGGCCTTCGTAGCTTCTGCGGCTTGTGCCTCCTTCAGAACCTCCTGCAATGTGGGGGGTGGCTCGCGGTTCATCAATGTGCGCTGAGTTTCGGCATCTCTCAGGCCACACAGCACGCAGTCTCTTAGCGTGATCTCTACGTTCTCCCATTTGCATGGGCCGGCCGCCAGTCGCAGGGCCGTTGCGAAGTCGGCGACCGTCTCCCCGGGCGCTTGGACTCGCCTCCAAAACGCGCTCCGTGCGGGGAACATCGCCGTCGTGGGCCGGAAGTACTCACGCAGCATGTGCATGAGCTCCTTCACCTTGAATTCACTCGCCCTCCTCGGCGCGATCAGGCCCACCAAAACTCTCTTGGTGTCTGGCCCCAGCATCCGGGTGAAGATGGCCCATTTCTTTGCCTCATCCGTGACTTCGGATTCCACCAGGGCTCCCTGGAAGTCCATCTCGAAGATGTCCCAGTCTGCCGGTCTCCTGATTTCGAAACCGGCGCATGTCTTGGTCCCGTGGGCAGCCATATCCCACCTTCGTCGCCAATTTAATGTATGGGACCAAAGACAATGAACAGCCGAAAGGTTGGCTTAACACAGGTTTATTGCATGATGATCCAGGGGGAACATGAGGTAATGGCGGATGGGTAGCTCAATATATACAGTGGCTATACATTTGAATGTGGCTCCTCGACAGTCTATTGGTTACTGTCCGCGTGACGTCACGGACGGTCACGCCCTTCTTGTCCAGGTGTAGGTGATGGCGGGAATCTTCCCGCGCTGTTGTTTGCTGGTGAGTCTGGGCCAGGAGAGCTTGAACGCTCGCTATTGCCACCAGGTGGTCATTAGCTCGCGTCCTATTGCAAGGGCTACAGTTAAGCAGCTGCTGGTTATAATGTTACACAAGCATGGTTACATTGGATACACGTGAATGGATACATTGTAAAAGGTACAGTCATAGAACACAACAGGAACCACAGGTGAACTAAGTAGAGTTGGGTACTTGGGCAATGCACCTGGCTAGTGCATTGCTCTAATATGGCCAACTTTGACATGAGCCCAGCCATCTGTCTCATCATTTTTAAAATGGCTAAAGGAGCATCAAAAACACGGGCCTCAGTCACCTGTGCACCATCAGACCCTGCTATGGTAGCGGTAGGACCTCCCGAAGGTGAGAGTCTGCTAAAATCTCATGGGAGACGATGCATCGATCCACCACATCAAACTAGATTTGTGGAGTACAGCTCAACCAAGTAACCAAGTTATCTTTTGGTTGTTGTTTGCACCCTGCTGCTGGAGTTGAATTGCTGGAAGCTATTTTTCAAATGAAAAATCTCCACTCATCTACCTCGTTGAGTATTTTTATGGGAAATCTGCCATTACTATTAGTTGGAACTTTCCAGCTCTCATCTAGAAGCTTCAAAATTCTTGTCAGTCAGACAAACACAGAAGGCAGAAAGAAACAAGACAATGATGTGAAGTTGGAGACTGATATCATGGAGGCTACAAAATCTTGGAATGCCAGCTTAAAGATCTGAAGATACAGAAATATTTCCCTTTGTTGTTTCTGGAAAGGTAATAACTTTCTTTTCTCTTCATTGGATATAAAGAATCATGCTAAACAAAAAGACATGCAGATCCTTGAGGTTCACACCTATTTTTGAGGTTATCCCTACAAATGGCCAGAAAAAGCAGATAAAAGTTGCACAATTCTTCACACTGAGCAACATAAGGAGGAAGGAGCTAAATCTGCATATACTGGGAATTCTGTCCCAGATTGGACTCTGGACCTCAAAAAGGCAACACTCTAGGCCAGGTTTTCTCAGCCTTGGGCCTCCATTTGCAGGCGCACCCCCCCAATAACGGACACAGACAACATTGAAAGTGGATAACAGCATCGGGCCACATTTATTGATTCAATGCCCTAGTCCGAATTATAAATTTGTATTGGTAAAACGACCAATCATAATTCTTAAGGCAAGCAGGCCGAAGTAACACTGGTAAGGTACCACCCCAAAATTGCCAACGGCAATTGGTTACAATGTATCAATTTGTATCAATTTGTTTGTTGACGACAAACAAATTGTTGACCGTAGTCAATATCTAACTCATGACCCCACCCTCTGACGCGTATCCGTGAAATCACGGGGTGATGCATGCTGGTTAGCTATCGTCATCACCCCGTCGCCTGGTTCGTCGTTGACCGGACAACGTTTAACTAATTTATTCCTGTCTAGTGTTGTCCAGTCAATTGCGAACCTGCCGGATACCTGTGGGTCATACTGTTTACCTTACCAGTGCTACCCGCCACACGGAGGGGCTTCAAAGAAGGCCTGACGCCCCCCCCCCAGATTGTCAGCTCGGTCAACAGGCCTGCTCGCCAATCACCCAACAGGAGATCCATACCTCCTCGCGACAGATGGACCCCATCCCCTGCGTGCAAGTCATAATTTTGTAGGCTAATAGCGGGGTGATGACTGACCCGTCCCCAAGACCTGTCGGCAAGAAACCGCGCCACCGCCCTATTGACCGTGTGCCTAGCGCGGTCAAGGGCCAGGAGGTTAACGCCCCCTCTATAAGAATGGCGCGGGACAATGTCCGACCAAACCAGGGTTGTGGCAGGCCAGACATAATGCAAGTAGGCGAGGTCCTCGCAAATCGCATGCTTAAGCGATAAGCCGGTGACCTGGCCCAAATCATTGCCCCCAGGTGGATGATGAGAATGTCAGGCGGGTCAGCACCCAGGCCAGAAAAAAGGAAAGGCCGCAGCTCCCGCCATAACATCCCAGGCTTACCATGCCATGTGAGACTGGCGTGTTCACCCAGTCCCAGTCGGGGTCCCCACTCTGTCACCGCAGCGTAACGCGCTGCCCTGTGCACATAGCTGTGGCCCACCAGCCATACTGTCACCGGTGTAATACGACACCCAGGGTCTGCAAGAAAATTGAGAAAAAAGGCGGTAAGGTGACTGGATTGGTACTCATGGCGGGAGTGGGCGCACATAAAACTGAAAACATTGCGAGCTCCACCTCCCCATGCTACGTATGTCAGCCCCAGAGTACCCAAAAGCAGCTGCTGTAGAGGCTGCACCAATACGGAATGAATGTGTGCCATAACGGGCACCTGGTAGGCCCACCCTGGTGAGGGCTCTGCCTGTCACCTTCCAAAACTGAAATTTAGTAAGGGGAGACCCATCTTGGTGACAGAAAAACGGGCCGTGGTGCATGCCACGCAGTGCCAGGAACTCCTGTAGGGCACCAACCGGACAGATGTCTGCCAAAGAACACCGTAGCAGTCTTACACCACTGCCTACGCCATGCTGATCTGTCTTAGAGGAGCGTATCCTCAACTGGGCCCAGTCTTTGGCTACATAGACATCTTCGAGTTCCAGTGCCCTACAACTTGCATCCGCCTTAGACAGCATCACAAGTTCGCTGATGCGGAGCGCTCCAAAAAATGCCACCGTTGTGGCTGCATGGAAAAGGGCTGCCTCATAATGATCAAAACAGAGGCCTGGCCAGCCCCGGGCCAACTGGGTAAGAACCCCTGGGGAAATAGGGTGCCGGTCGTCTGGGCAACGCCCGCGCTCGCGCACCCACCCCTCCAAAACATGTCTCACACGGAAGTCAGAGGTGGTGTCCACATGACCTCCCACTTTGGCCATAAAAGCCAACGCCGAGAGCTTGGATGCTATGGTGCGAGGTGCGAGGCCCTGTGCATGCAGGTGAACCATGAACCGCAGAACATGGTCCATCGGGATAGGCCAGGTCTCTGGCAGGTGAAATTGAGCAGAAAATGCTCTGTAGGAATTAAATGCTTGTTGATACGCCTTACGCGTGCGTGGCGCTAGTGACAGGCCAATCGCCCGGTTTACCTCTCCTTGCCAATAGTCCACATCTCGTCCGGGAGTGGCGAGGGAAATTCCTCCGCATCCGGGGCCAAGGCGCAGAACCGGGAGATCTGCAGGCGGGACAAAGCGTCAGCGATATCATTATTAATCCCTGGAACATGCCTGGCCCTGAACAAGACGTTGAGGCGCAGGCAGCGCAACACAAAATGGCGCACTAGTTCCATGACCCTGGGCGATTTGGAAGTCTGTGCATTGACAATGTGGACAACAGCAGCATTGTCACACCAGAAATGCACAACCGAGTTAGCCCACTGCTCGCCCCATAGCATCAAAGCCCCCAGAATAGGGAAAAATTCCAGGTATGTGAGATCCCGCAGGCGACCCGTGCCTGCCCAGGCCGGTGGCCACCCACCATAGGCCCACTTCCCATTGAAGTACATCCCATAACCCAGGGATCCTGAGGCATCAGACTGGATCTGAAAATTGGGGGATGCCAGGAGGTCAGACCTCCAAAATGAGACCCCATTGAACTCCCTCAGGAATTGCAACCAGACAAACATGTCTGCCCTGATACCCCGGGTAAGCCTAACTCTATGGTGGGGCCTGGATAACCCTGCCATGGCGTCGCATAAGCGCCGGGCAAAAGCCCTGCCCGGTGCGACCACCCTGCAAGCGAAATTGAGGTGACCATGTAGCACCTGCAGTTCCCTCAGTGATGCCTTGCGCTTGGCCAGCAAATCCGAGATAAGGGTCACTATCCTGGACACCTTATCGCCCGGTAACCTAGAAGCCTGCGCTACTGTGTCAATCTCCACCCCCAGGAATACTAGCTTGGTAGATG
Source organism: Bradypodion ventrale (assembly GCA_035047345.1). Classification (NCBI taxonomy): domain Eukaryota; kingdom Metazoa; phylum Chordata; class Lepidosauria; order Squamata; family Chamaeleonidae; genus Bradypodion; species Bradypodion ventrale. The sequence continues at coordinate 6,105,677 of JAWDJE010000011.1, read as the reverse complement.
GGCCCTCGGTCTTTTCGGGCGCTAAAGGGACACCGAGTTCCTCCATTAGCGTCTGAAATGTGTTGAGGAGACGTGTGCACGTGTCCCAGCCCCGTTCACCCCCGAATAAAAAGTCATCCAGGTAATGGGCTACAGACCGGGACCCTGACCTGCGGACGAAAGCCCACTCTAGGAAGGTACTAAAACGCTCGAAGGCCGAGCATGATATGGAGCAGCCAAAAGGCATGGCCTTATCAAAATAATATTCACCCTTAAATTTGAAACCCAGCAACTCAAAGTCGCCCGGATGCACCGGCAAGAGGCGAAAAGCCGACTTAATGTCGCACTTGGCCAGCAGGGCACCCGGGCCACACGAGCGCACCATGCGCAGCGCATGGTCAAACGATGTATACCTGACTGAACAAAGGTCATCAGGGATAGCATCATTGACCGATCGGCCGGCTGGGTAGGACAAATGATGAATAAGGCGAAACTCGCCTATAGACTTTTTGGGGACCAAGCCCAGTGGCGACACCTTAAGATTGGGAAACGGGGGTGCAGGGAAGGGTCCAGCGACCCTGCCCGCATCTAACTCCTTTTTAATGCTGGCCGCAGCCACCTCCTCCCTCCCTCTGAGGGATAAAAGGTTGGGGGCATCCTGAGGGGACCTATCACCCATGAAAGGGATACGGAATCCCTGCTTAAAACCCTGAAGGAGATACTCCCCATCCTCCCCCTTCGGGTACGATGCGAGCCAACGCTCCAGCATGTCCACATTAATTGGGGAGGGGGCCTTTTGGAGAACCAGCTCCATCCGTGGCAGTCTTGCCAGCCCACTGTCCGCCCCTCCCTCTGCCCCGTGTCCCTCCAGGCCTGGGACAGGCGGAGGCTGCGTGGGGGCCCGAACATGTGGGACACTCATGCCTATACTTGCAATTCTTCCTATTGCAGGAACCATTGGACGAGAAAGTCCAGCACAGCAGGCGGGCTGGAACACCCTGTCCCGCCGCCTGGCGGGTAACCTGCGCTGGAGCCGCTCGCTGGACCGCATGTCCACAATGGTATCTGTCTCCCGGGGCAGGGCGCGTGGGCGTCATGTACAAAAGCCAAAGCCTCTGGCACGGCTCATCCCATCTCATCTCGGGGTGGAGGGGAATCCTCATACGGATTTCCTCGTCATAGGCTAACCACGAGGGGCCCGGGAAATCAACCATCGCCCTATATATGTTGTCCAAATATTGGACCATTGGAATAGCCAAATCCGGCCGCGCCCTCAAGTACACCGCCATGTATATTAAATAAGCCGGTAGCCAGTTGGCCCAGGTACGTGGCGGCTTACGGCGACGTGCCTGCTCCTTGTCCTTCTCATCCTGTCCCTCCCTTTCCTCCTTGGTGGGCTCTCTGTTCAGGAGTGAGAAGATATCTACATACTCCCCCCGCCATATCTTCTCTCTGGTAGTCTGTGCCAAGTGATCACCCAGTGGCAAGGAATACCCCGCCGTCGGCAAAGCCGAAAAAGGCACCGCAGCCATAGGAAAAGGGGCCTGAGATAGCCCAGCCACCCCCAGAACATTCCCCGCAGTGTAAGAACAAGTACCCACCCCAGTGCCCAGAGTGGCAGTCGTCGTCGCCGGGTGGGGTGCCGACAGCGTGGCCCCCGCACCACCCGCGCGAGGCCAAGGCCATTGAAAAGCCCCCCCATATTGGGAATGTGTGTGGATGTACTCGCTTGCACCGTATACTCACATGCTGCACCCCCGCGGGCCGCCCCCACCGGGGGTTCCGGCCCACTGGGGGCGTCGGAGCTCACGACCGACGTAGAGCTCATCACCGGGGCCTGACACGCACCTGGCTGCTGGCTGGGGAGCTGCGAGGCAGTGGCCGAAACTGCGCCACGCGCCTGCAGCAGCTCAACCCTCCCTGTCGGCTGTTGTCCTCCTGCCGACAGCGCCTCAAAAGGGACCCCAAAGGGGGCCCCCGCCTGACTGGCCCGAGCCAACGACGCTTCAAGGGCCGCAATGCGGGCCAGCAAGGTTTCCACGTTGACCTGGGGCCAAGGGCCGGCCGGCCCGCCCGGTCCAGGCGTGGGTACAGGTCCCTGTACCCCAGGACCCGAATATGGCCATTGGCCAGCACCGAAGCCCGGCAGGGTCGGTGGAGAAACCCGCCAAGGCAGGGGGCCGCACCACCCCCCAAGGCTAGAGGGCCCGGGGGGAGGCTGCGACCCAAGAACAGCAGGCCCAACAGGGTGGGCAGGTGCAGGAGAGGTGTCCACCGCTCGCGGGCCGCGGGCCGGAGCCCCTTCCGAGCCCGAGCCCCTTCCGAGCCCGCACTCTGATCGCCCGCTCCGGGCCAAGGGGCAATAGACCCCATTCCGCCGGTCCCGGCAGGGGCCTGCAAAGGCGGCTGCTGAGGAGGCGGCACCGCGGTCCTCCGACCTGGGTTGCGCCTCCTAACAGCTCGAGCCGCACTCGAAACTGCCTTCTTCTTCGAAGGCATCTCCACCGAAGCAAAGGGAAGCCGAAAAGGAAGAATCGCTACCAAAAGGCTTCCCGATAAGCAAAAGAGCGATGGAGACACAGGGGAAAAGACTTCTCCGCTCCGTCGCTGAGGTAAAATGGCAGCTCGGCTGCCTCGTGGCCACCCCTTTTATAAGGGAGCTGGCCACGCCCCTAACTACCCAGATTCTCTGTCCTGTGGGGGGGGCCGCAAAGAGCGCGGCGGCCATTTTGGCGCCGCGCTTGCAGTGTTCTTGGACTTCAATTACCAGATCACCTATATAGCAGGGCTCCTGGGAGTTGAAGTCCATGAACATCTGGGGACCCAAGGTTGAAAAACCTTGTTCTACTTACTAATCTCACGTTTGAACTGTGCTATGCTAAAATAGACATGGAAGCTTAAAAACTGGCCAGATGTTGAGGCCATACAGCATGGCCTTAGCTGGAGATTATAGATTGAACGTATCAGTGCCAAGTGTAATGTCATCAAAAGATCTTGCCAGATTCTGTGGGATGTATGGTATTGATTTAAGCATAACTTTGAACTGTTCCAGTAGGACTCTTCTTATGAGTAAAATCAGCCACCCTTTAGCTGGAAATTGATGAGTGCTCTGTTGCTGAGTAGTAGCAAGGCTCTTAATACATACGCACATTTTAGAGTTTGAATGGCCAGTGTTTACATGGAATTAGCAGTAACACCGGAAAGACATTCCTGTAATCTCCAAAGGAACATTGTCTAGAATGGTAATTATACTAAAATTCTATATACATCATTCATTATGAAAATCTTGTTCACGGAATGAGTGTGCATCCTTGATAATAACTGGGCAGGAGAGGGGGGGTCACAAATTGGCTGGTGTTCAAATTATTCCTGAGCTACTTCAAGTGCTTAACAAAAAACCTAACCTTGTAACACATTAATGTCATTTGTTGTGACTAACACATTTACTGTGCAAACAATTATACTGCCATTCCCCCAGCAGTCTGTGATTTGTTTGCTTGGGCAGTTGGATATGTTTGTCATCATGTTGTTTCTGAGTTTTGCAGATCATTTCTAGATGAAGAATAGATTGAAAAGGTCTACCATTTCCTCCTTCGAAGTTGGGTAGTCCCTGGGACTATCTAACTTGCCCAAAGCCACCCAGGCTTGCTCTTCTCCCTGGAGACACAGTGGGGAATTGAACACCCAAACTTTGGGTCTGCAACCTACCTAACACACGGAGCTTCTTCTTCCGTGTCTAGACCACATGTGAAACTTTCAAAATGAAGCCACCTTTTGGTGAGTTCACTCTGCAGTTCCTTTCACCAGTCCTAGTATGAGAAAGATTAGTTGGTAACACAAGGTTGCCATTGCCAAGAGTACACCTGATTGTGATCCAAAAATACCACAGTCTTCGAGGAGGCTCTTTCTGTGTACCCCACACACTGAGCTATCCAGCTACCTAATAGTCACCTTCTCCTTCTTCTGCCGTATTCGAATCCAAATCTTGGTTATCATTATGGTGGTCAGCCATGGGAACAATATAATGCAATGGCCTTCCATCCTTCTGCATCACAGTGTGACCCCTGTACCACTGGTCCAGTTCTGCAAGTCACTTTCTGATCCTGAGCCCTTTAGGCAAAGAAAGTCCTCCTCAGTCCCTGAACAGTATTAATGAAGCTGTTGCCCACCATCATGACAGATTCAAGTGGGACTATTTAATCCACTTGGGGACAATGGTCCCCAAGTGGACCATCATCCCCAAGTGGTCAACCTTCCCTGTGGAAGCCATTAGGCCTCAGGGTTGTCAGGTTAGTTAACTACCACCTGATACTCGGCGTTGAGTCACTGGCAGTATGTTCTACTCTATTCCCATAGCAGGACAACCTGGCCAGATAAACAATAGTCACAAGCATAATAGAAAATGATGTCCTCAAACCTGTGCCAGTTGGCTGCCTACACATCTCATTTCATAAGCAAGAAAGAAACGGGAGAAAAATCTATCCTCCAAAACTATGGCGGAATATGTTATTTGGGATTGGAAACACACACACACACACACACACCCAGGGCAGTTTGTTGAGTAAATATTTCCAAGGAATGAATCCAGGGAAGCCAATTTAATTGCTCATATACAGCTCGAGGGAAGGCTGAAAAAACAAACAGGCGTGAAGAAAATACCTTAAGGGATAGCCTTGTTAGTTTGTTGTATCAAAAGCAGCATTGAATGTGGTAACATTAAATATTCAACTTTTTAATGTATCATGGCACAAGAAATGTCTAGATTTCTCCCACCAGGTTGACTTTTGTCCCTGCTGTGGGAAAAGTCCTGAAATTTTAGAAAGTCTCCAGGTAAAACCAGACAACTAACCCTCTTTGATTCACAGATGCCCAGTTCTGTGGCTTCATATCAAAGTCATTTCTATTCCACAGGAGATATTTAAATGTGGCTAAAGGCAATAACATTCTCCCACCCACCACAATATTTACATTATTCCCTTTTTGCTCTGGAAATTCATAATTAATGAAAAATGAACCGGGCGAGTCCCACCCATTTTGTTCATTGACATTCTAACAATCTCTGCTGACACAGAAGAATCCATTCCAAAAGCAATTGCTTTTGGTTCATGTCTTGTTCTGTTTGCTAGTCTCTGTTGTGATGGAAAATGACAATGCTCAGGAATAGCAAAAGTTAGAAGGAGAAGCCCCCGTTTGTGAGCCACCTTGAGTTCCCCATGCGGGAGAAACATAGAAACACATTGATAAATAAGATAATCGAGGCTAGTGGAGAAAGAACCGTGAAACTGGCAGGTGAACATGGAGATGAGTGTCAAGAATGAATGCCTCTAGTTCTACCTGAATGGCATTCAAAGTTATAACTAAGCCTTGGTGGAGGGGTGGTTAAAATGCTGTATTCCAACCAAAAATGTTCTGTGTTCGATCCTGACCAGGGATCAAAGTTGACTCAGACTTCATCCTTCCAAAGTTGGTAAAATGAGTACCCAGCACATTGGGGGTAAAATGCTAATTAACCTGTGAACCACCCAGAGAGTGCACTTAGCACTATGGGGTTGTATATAAGTGTGATTGCTTTTCCTTGCCTTATTAATCCATGGCACTGGGATGTATAGGGCACAGAAGTATGATGCTGTAACAGTGAAATCACCCCTGTGCTGAATGTGTAGGCTGCTTCCAAGCCCAAGCAGACAGACTTGATGTAGAATCAATGCTCAATCCTTCCTCTTCTTATGCTTTTTTAGATAAGGTAAAGGTCACTCTTGCTCAAAAGCCAGTCATGTCTGACTCTAGGGAACAGCACTCATCTCCATTTACAGCCAAAGAGCCAGGGCTTGTGCTGACCTACCCCAGCAGGCATAGTCGCTGCACAGCAGCACTACACAGAGAGTCTATTCAAGGAGAGCGCAAATAGCAAAGTCCAAAGAGCAAGCCCAGGTCTGGTTACTGGTAGTTCAAGTGAGTGTCTAGTCCAAAGGATGTCCAGGGGCATTGTCAGGGTTGGCAGAGAAGTCAGAGTCACAGCAGGCAGGTCAGGTTCTAGGCAGACAATCTCAAGAGGTATCTAAAGTCAAGCAGGTCATTGGTCTTTGCACAAAAGGATTGCACCAATGCTTGAATGCTTGAACAAGCTTGCTTAAGAGCCTCCCAGCTAATGGGTATCAGCTGGGAGCCTTCTCTGGTAATGAGTTCTAGCTTGCTTGCATCTCAGCTGCAGCTCCTTTCTGCACCTTTCCTTGGCTAAAGGCTGATCACTGTCAGAGTCAGACTTCAGATCTGACAGGTCATCTGCCTGGGGAAGACAGAGTTGAGCCAGAAGCAGGCTGAGATTCCAGGTTCAGAACAATCTCTGGATCAGGTGCAGGCAGAACTGGGCTCGGCATAGGAAGTGTCTCCTGATCCAGGTCATCTTCGGAGTCTGATGAGGACTGATCACAACAATGCTGTCTGCATCTTGTGGCAGGCATGAATATACACTATAGCACATAGAACTATTTATCTACTTGCAATTTCTTGCTTTCAAATTGCTAGGTTGGCAGGAACTGGGACACATGGTGTGATCTCCTATCCTCTGTCCCAACTCCAGCCAACCTAGCAATTTGAAAGCAAGAAATTGCAAGTAGATAAATAGGTATCACTTTGGTAGGAAAGGTAAGAGTGTACTCTGCACTCTAGACATGCCTGCCACATGTCCACAGAAGCATCTGCAGATGCAGTCAGTGATGACTCTTTGGCTGTAAACAGAGATAAGCACCTCACCCTAGAGTCAGCTACAACTGGCTTTTGAACACTGTCTACCTTCCCACTGAAGTAGTACCTATTTACCTACTTGCAAGTTCTTGCTCTTGAACTGCTAGGTTGGCAGGAGCTGGGACAGAGATAGGAGCTCCCTCTGCCGTGAAACACTCAAGTTTTGATCTGCTAACCTGCTGACTTTCCAGTCATCAAGTTCAGCGTCTTAACCACTAAACGACTGCAGTCCCTTATTGCATGTAGGCATACATAGCAACATAAGTAAGACCTGTGCATACCTGCATCTTTTTTGATGATTGATTTCTTCTTTTTCCTCAATTGAGCCTATGGCCACTCTCTTCATTCTGCTATGAAAAGTCTGTAGATGCTTCCAGATGTCCTCATACAGGTGCAGGTAGAAGAACTGAATTAATGCATAGTAAGTTCCAGAGTTTAACTGGCTTTTCACTACAAAACCCTTTTAAACCTGGGGAGATATTTTGGGTAAAATATTCATTTTTATAACTTTAGAAAAGTAGGTCTTTAAAAGGGATCCAAACATTTGGCCAAAGTCTTGTTTTAACACCAGCTTCCAAAAGACTGAAATTTATTTGATTATCCCTAGCTATCAAATGCCAAATGCTGTTGAAATGCTAATGGATAAATTTTTATTCAATCTCTTCAATTATATATTAAATCTTGCTTGGTGCTGTTTCTGTTTTCTTCTCAGATGCATAAGAAATTATTTAGGCTTTGTTGGATTAATTTTAAGAAATCTCCTAGCTCATAAAGGGATCCTCATTTAATATACAGTAATACCTCATACAAAGTCCGCTTCATACAACATCGGATTCATACAACATCGCCTAATTTCTTGAAAAAAGTTGCCTCATACCAAAGTCGCTCGACTTTGTATGAGGCATTGGGGTTTTCCCAGGTTGCATTGTGCCAGGGCAGTATAAAAGGCAGGACACATGCGTGCATTGCTCTTGTGGGTTTTGCATGAGGCAAAGAGTGTTTAGGAATGGTTTTGAGCGTGATTTTGGATTGTTTTTTGAATTTTTCATCAGAATTTTTAGAAGCATGCCTGGGATTTTTGCAGCATTCTTCAGGTTCTTGGACAATCAGGGTTGTTTGACATGTCTTTGTAATGTTTTTAGCCTTTAGACAATGATTTCTTAAAGTTCTGGCAGTTTCCTGTCTGTTTCCTTGGCTTTGCCCTGAAGTCTGTGCTGTTACAGTACAATGCATCTCTATGGAAATGACGTTGTACGAGGCATCGCGGCAAGGATTAGGACGTTGTATGAGGCATCGCGGCTAGGATTTTGCATGCCTCATACAAAGTCCAAATCCGTATAAAGTCCAAACTTGTGGAACCAAGTTTGGATGTTGTATGAGGTATCACTGTATTTAAGTGGTAGCTGTGTTAGTCTGTGCAAGCATATCTGAGAGTAAACAAAACAGAACAGCAAAAAAATATTTTGTGGCATCTTAAAGACTAACTCCTGTATTTAAATGTGAGCTTTTGTGGACCAAGTCCACTTCATCAGATATAAGAGTGAGGCCTCATGGCATCAATTTAATTTACTGTTCCTCCAAACAGACTTACTAAAGAATAAGGTAAGGAACAGATACTCACTAAATTCCTCATTCTCAACAATTTAGGTGGTATCAAAATGGTGAGAAACCTCAGTAAGGTGTTTTAAAGCTCTTGTGAGATTCCTTATCTCTACATGAGAGCAAGACGAATAATTCTTTTTTAAAAAATCCTTCATGATTTCTAGAATTTACATAAAAATATCACTTGTATGATTTCCTTTTTTAAAAAAAACAAAGCACAGACATGCATAGTAATAACAGAAGGACAGGCTGATTGTTAAAAAAGATGTCAAAAACCTATTTAGTGCTTACTTTGTGGGGGGAGGCAGTAATCATCTTTTGATAAATTGTGCAAATTGCACAATTTGCAAATTGTGCAAATTGATAAATTGTGCAAATTGGCAAAATACTTCTTGCCAATATGAGAATTCTGTTAAAAAAAATTTCCCCACTAGCTTAAGCAACCATAAGAAGACTATTGCAAGAATTTGCATGGTAATGAGACAGTAAGTCCCATTGAACTTAGAGGATTAACTTCCAAGGAATAAAGCTTACAATAGGCAATTGTAAGATACTGAGCTGTTCATAACTCTATTATATACCTAAATTCCTACCTACCCATTATCTAGCTAATCTCCAACCCTCACCAAATAAATAAATAAATATAGAGAATGTTTCCTTTTTCTTCGAACTACACATCCGCTTTTTTTTGTTAGAAAATTACAACAGTTTCCATCCATGTTTTTACTATCGATCTATTGAACACCACATTTAATTTACATGTGTAAATTTTGGAGGTTCTGCTATCACTCACATTTATTGTTTGTTCAGCTCTGCTTTCAAGTTTTAACAAGGATTTTTGTAGGAGTAGTTCCCTTGTCTACTTCAATTAACTTTTCCATTTTCAGTTCCTGAATTTTGGATTTTACTGGACTGTATTTTAATTCTTGGGTGAGGGATACAGCCTTTTACGTTGTTCTTGCTTTCATGAACCCCAGGGATTTTGTCCTTTTTCACCTTCTTTGTGCATGTGCACGTGTATGAGACTGTGATGAATAGAGAGAGAGAATGACGTAGTGCAGAGATTTACTCAGACTTGCAATTTTTCTAACTCCACCCACTTTTTCTAACTCCACCCACTGTCTCATCCAATGGTGGCTGGTGGCTCCATTGTCAATGGACAATGAAGTCGTCCCAGGTTTTACTTTGAACTTTAAGGGGAAATAAATATGTTGTACATACCTTGCACGGCATCCATAAAGCAGTGGTTCCCAATGATTTCAAGCTGGGGGCCAGGTCACACTCTCTGTCAACTTTGAGGATGGCCATTTTGGCCTGACTGTATGGCAGCTTCAAAGAGATGGCCATTTTGTTTCTTGAATTTATTTATTTATTTATTTATGGATTTATATCCCGCCCTCCTGGTGGGGAACACCACTCAGGGTGGCTAACAACATACAGATTGATACTAAAAACAGTTACAAACAACAATAGATAAAAACAATGCCCTTGAAAGGATGGGGGGCACATGAAATAGCAGCATAGGCTAAATCTTTTTGTATTGTGTACTGTGGTATTCCTCCATTCCCTATTCCCTTTTTAGTATTTTATGTGGGGAAGGGTGGGTTGGTGGGTGGTCGAGTAAGGGTTTTAATCTATTTTGTTATATTTTACTGTATTTTATCTGTTTTTACCATTGTGCGCCGCCCTGTGTCAGGTTTCCCCGAGTGGGCAGCATAAAAATCTAAGAATAAATAAAATAAATAAATAAAAAAATTCTGGTCCACAGGCCTTAGGTTGGGAACCCCTGCATAAAGCACCAATGGATCAGAATATAAATGTCAAGAGAGAAAAAACTTGTAGCCTCATCCCCTCTGGTTGCATTCCTGCTAATGTTATACCAATGGAAGGAAATTTTCTAAGCCACAGCATTTCCTCTATTCATGCCCAAGTGATTTAGAAAGAAAACCACCCTTTATGTGAAATGAGTGAGGAATACAGAAGTGGAGGACACAAAAAAAAGAGTCAAGAGTAATTCAAACCAAGAAGAAACCAAACCACATGAGAGATGGGCTTAACCCCTTTTGACCTAGTAGTCCTCCTCTAAAGTTAGCAAAATTATTAAAATTACTGAAAGTTGAGCAGGTCAGCAGTTTGAGACCTGAGTGCTGCACAATGGAGTGAGATGCCGACTCTTTCCTGGCTCTTGCCAACCTAACAGTTCAAAAGCAAGAAATCGCAAGTAGATAAATAGGTACCAGTTCAGTGGGAAGGTGCTGGGGCAGACGAAGGGAGCTCACTCCATTACACAGCACTCAGGTATCAAACTGCTGACTTAGTAATAGTGTTACAACTATTACTAAGCCTATGATGTATCACTAGTAGTTTATTTAGCTGAAGGACCTGCCAGGATTGTTCTTCTGATCTTACATGCTGTGGTGAAGGGGGGGCTTTCATCAGATTGCAGTCAATGGGTGTATATGCTGTTTGATTGCCCAGGATACTTACAGAGCAGTGGAGATATGAACTTGTTCCAGATGCTTCCGTAAAAAGAGCAGATGCAGAGAACGTGTTCTATGGTTGAACCATATGCTACATTTTCTGTTTCAAATGCTCACAGAGATTTTTTTTTGAACCCAACCCTTATTTTTGTGCAAACTTAGTGTTTGCTATACTAATTAGAGCAGCTGGCTTCAGCTGCCAGGTTGAGATGCCAAGAGAAATCAAGAAAAGAGGCCAGCATTAAGAATTTCTCCTTGCTGTCTCTGAGATTTAAATATATAAGCTTGGTGGCTTAATGAGAAAATAACGGGGTTCATTTTATTTAGCAATAGGGACAAATTGCAATGCATGACATTCCATTGCTGTTTAATTTAGGAAGCCTTAGTCCATCAATTCAGCTGGCTGTCACCAAGAGTACAATATTGATACCAAAATTATCTTTAATTGGATTTTTTTATCGTTAGTATTCTCATTGGTCTTAGTGAAAAAGACTAGTCACAATTTTTTGTGATAAACTCATACTAAAAGGAGGATTATAATAGTAGGCAGTCTTCCAAAGTGTTCGGACTGATTAACTATCTCTTAATATCTGATACAAATTATATATATAAAACACACTAAACCACTAGCTTACTACTTTGATTTTCTTCTATAGTATTATCTCTTAAAATAAAATATCCCCTTAAATTACCAAGACAAAAGAAAATAAGAATTAATAGTGGAAGCGTGGGAAGTAAATCACAATGAAATAAGATGAAAAATTAAATCAGAGGTGCCCAAACTTTTTGAGCTCTGGGCCGGTCATGTTGTTCCTCCCACCAGAGTCCTAAATAACTCTGATTTGGGCTGATATGGACTAATTTGGCATGCCTTGTGGATAAAGTAAATTTGTCGCCCAATTCTGGCAGACTGGGTTTGAATTGCAATGCCCCTTTCCCCAGGCCTTGAGGAAAGTTCTCAGCTTCAAAGAGGGCCATTTGGGGAGGGTAATGTGCAGGTCCCTGGCTTCCTGCCTTTGGATTGTAAAATGATGTAGCCTGCTGCCTTTCCCCCATGTAACATCTGAGCCAGTGGTGGCCAACCTATGGTCCGTGGGCCAGATGGGCCCAGGGCACCATTTCATGTGGCCTGCCACTACCCTAGTCACTACCAGAAGTGGAAGCTGACGCATTTACGACAGCCTTAAAATTGTGCCCACACATGCATAAATGTGCCCCGCCTGCTGTTTAATGCTGCCGTAAATGCACCAGTGACTGTCATAAATGTGTTTACACAGCTGTGGACACGTTTTGCAGCAGTGTTTACAGAGGGAGGAACTACATGACTGGCCCGCTCATCTGTCTGGGGGTTGTAGTCTGGCCACAGCATGAAAAGGTTGGGAACCCCTGATCTAAGCAAACCTAACCTGGCTTGATCACTATGCCAGAGCATCTGATTGAAGAAGTAACCTTTGAATTACAAAAGCTTACAATGTTTTATTTTTTAAGTGACTCTATAAATGGTATCACCTCCCTTCTGCATTTATTTGATAATTCAGATTGTTACTTTTAGTCTTTCTCCCTGGTAAACAACACTCTTGTATTGTAATTCTCAGGGATGTATGTGCAAGCTGCCTTTGTGGCATTCATATGTGCTAGCTCTCAAAGAATCACAGTGGTTTAGGAAAAGTTGGTAGGCCAGTACCAGGACAATTAGGTTTTTGGAATTGAAGAGGTAATTATGGAAAAACACAATCTCCAGGGCATTGTAAATATCACAGGTGATTTTACTTTGTTTTTGTGCTCATTTCATATATTATCAGAATGTTAGGGGTAAAATACAATAAACATTGTTCCTACCTTTGCAAAATAGTAATGCAAAAGAAGTTTTGCTTGTTGCCACAAAATGTGGATGTTCTTTTAGGAAACCCTGTCCTGGGTAATGGAGGGAAAAGTACATGGCAGCTCTGGATAAATTATTAGCTGACATGTGGAGCTCTCAGAAGCCTTTAACCATCTCAGTCGGTTGCCTTGGTAATGTTACTTAACTTGAGTGCTTGTGCGATGGCAAATGTTCCATGTTGTTTGAGTGCTCTGTACACTTAATTGCCACAAACATTAATGGGAGCTCACCACTGACATGTTTGTGATGGTTGCAATGAAATGTTCAAGGCTTCTGCTTCATTATAGCTCCTCCTGAGTTGCAGAAATGTTCCATTTGTCTTCTCAGAGTTTCTATTTTGATACAGGCTTGTATACTCATGAACTTCATTGGGCTCACACAGTTAACCATTTACAGTAGCAAGTTTCCATGTACATCAGCAATCTAATTAGAGGATGGAGGAAGGAGCTCACTGAACAAAGAACAACAGTAGAAGACAATATGGCTGAAGAACTCGATCTCCCCTTGGCAAAGGGGCGGCAGTAGAAATGTGATTAAAATAAATAAATACATACATACATAATGTCACTTGGAGGACCCTGAATAAGCTGAGGGTTAGAGTCCCTAAATGAAAGACCAACACGCTCAAATGGAGGCTGCTGTGTCAATGTGGAGAGATACAGATTATGGCTCATTTACTAGCCTACCAATTACTACCCGAAACATGTACCAACAAAGGTTTAATTATGGCCAACAACAAAGCCAAGAGTTGGCTTCATTTTGGCAGTCCAAAGTTTGATCCGGACATGAAAGAAGAGAAGGAGGAGGAGGAAGAAGAGGAAGCAAGCTTCCAATCAACAGTTTCTTTTCTGGGCCTCACAAATAGGTCTAGGGCCATGGAGTGGCATGGCAGTTGATGTTTAAGAGCCTGCTGAGGGTTCCCTATGGCCTTAGGCCCCTACTTCTGTCACCCTGATACTTGTGATTACAGCTATCGTATTTATTTCCCTGGAATGCAATTTGATGGATTTTCTACATTTTGTAGAATACAGAGATATTACCTCCATAGGTTTGTTTGAGTGCTTTTGGTTGACATTTTATTTATAGCTCATTGGAGCCTCTGCATCTGAAGTATCAGCAATTGAACTACATAATCATTTTTATGCATGCATAAACACATGAAGATGTCCCCCCAGGAAAAGGTCAGGAGTGACACTCTTCTGAGTACTTCTCCCCAAACTTGACTTGGAAATACTGTGGCCAGTTCTGCAGTGGCTCAGTGGCTAGGTGACTAAGAAGCTCAAGTCAGCAGTTCGAGACCCAGGTACTGCATAATGGATTGAGCGCCCATCTCTGTCCCAGCTCCTGCCAACCTAGCAGATCGAAAGCAGGAAATTGCAAGTAGGTAAATAGGGACCACTTTGGTGAGAAAAGATCTTGGGGATATGAAAGGAGCCTTATTCGGGAGCAGAATTCCTCCAGCAAATATCCCTTCAACCCAAAATAATTTCTGACACAAAATTCTTATTATAGTTTAAGAAAGACATCAACAAGTTAAAATGTGTCCAAAGGATGATGAGAATGGTGAAAGAGAAGGAAACCATGTCCGATGAGGAACAGTTGAGGAAGATGAATAAGGGACGATTGCAAGACAAAACAGTAGATAGCTTCAAACATTTGAAGAGTTGTAATGGATTCAATTGGGAAGAAAGGAGATTTCATCTCCACTTTAGGATTAATGTTTTAACAGTAAGAACTGATGCATGCAATAGTGAAATGGATTGCCTTGGTATGGTGTGTGTGTGTGTGTGTGTGTGTGAGAGAGAGAGAGAGAGAGAGAGAGAGAGACAGACAGACAGACAGACAGACAGACAGACAGACAGACAGACAGACAGAGACTCACTCTCCTTCACTCTCCTTCACTGGAGGTGGGCCAGTCATCTGTCAGATAAGACCTAGCTCTAGATCTTCAGCTTCAGCAGATTCTTGGAGCTCTATAATTCTGTGATTATTTTCTTTCAAGTTAGTTTTTTACTCTTGCCTATGGTGGCATCTCTGTCTTGTAAGAACTTTTCTCTGTAGCTACTGGCTGTAATTTACCCCATGTGCATGCATGCTGACACATGTATATGTGCATGCACATGAATAAAGGCTGCCATGTCCCCACAGTTCCTGGAGATGGATACTACACTGGGACCATATGGGAGAAAACTTCACTTCCATTAAGACACTTGCTGGTGCTAATAGCTACTAGGAGAGAAAACTACTACTGTAACTACTGCTCATAAAGGCTATCTTTCCCTGGATCCTGTAGAAATCAGTCTTTTGGAATACATCTCCCAGAATCATAGAGCTATGATGCCCTGTAGCCATACTAGCCTGGAGACTGTTGCAGCAGTTGTCTAGAAAAGCAACTGATACTGATTCTGCATCCACCTGTCCCAAATATTGCAAGACATTTTGTTGAGAGATTAAGATGTTGTTCAACAAGGCAGATTTACTGTATTATTCATTGTTTCACACAGATAGAATTGCAAGCCCACTGATGAAACTTGTTCCATTAGGTGTTATTAAAATGCTAATTTTAATGATAATCTCTACTGGTGCTAATCTTTTCCATAAAGCTGTCCCCAAACCCAACGAGGGCTTCAGTCAACTCCTAAAAACAATTTTATCTCCCCCACCCCCAAGAAATGATGAGCAAGTTCCTCGCAGTTTAAAGTTGGCGCCATATTTATGATCACTCTCAGAAATAGCTCACCCCTAGTCCCAGAGATCTATCCCAGTTCATAATGCTGGTATATGTACACTAACTATATCACATTTATGCATGAACATCTTGACACTTCTCCTGCTCCAGGAATTGTTGTTTGGTTTTACTTGTAACTCATAGGAAGAGATGCCTGTGAATTCAATTTTCCCCATTACTTTGCCAAAATACATTCATCTGGAAATGAGAGCAGGTTTTACATCTGGAAGGTGTATTAGTGTCTCAACATCAACCAGAGGAGCACTTGGAATCTGAAATATCATTGGGTACATAACCCCATGAGGTACCAGTCCTCCCCTATCCAGTCCCTAAAACCTGTGAGGTACTAGTTCCTATCTACTCAGCTCTAGTTAGACTACAGCTAGATTACTGTGTCCAATTCTTGGCACCACACTTTAAGAAAGACACAAGTAAATTAGAGCAGAGAAGGGCAACAAGGATGATTAGAGGACTGGAAACCAAGCCCTATGAGGAAATTCTGAAGGAACTGGACATGTTTAGTCTTGAGAAAAGGAGACTGAGATGTCATGTTGCCTCTTTATAAATCTATGGTGAGGCCCCATCTGGAATACTGTGTACAGTTCTGGTAGCCATACCTCCGGAAGGATATTATGGAGCTGGAAAAAGTGCAAAGGAGGGCAACCAGAATGATGAGGGGACTGGAACACCTTCCTTACCATCTGAGGCTGCAACGGTTGCGCCTCTTCACTCTTGAACGATGGCATCTAAGAGGTGACCTGGTTGAAGTTTATAAAATCATGCACAGTTTGGACAAAGTAGATAAGGAAAAACTGTTTTCCCTATCGCACAACACTAGAACTAGGGGACACTCTGTGAAACTTTTGGGTACTAGTTCTCAAACAAATAAGAGGAAGTACTTTTTCACCCAGAGGATCACTGGTCTATGGAACTCCCTGCCAGAAGAAGTGGTGACAGCTGTCAGTCTTGACAGCTTTAAGAAAGGATTAGACAAGTTCATGGAGGACAAGAGTATCAATGGCTATAATTATGGATACCTAAGGACAACCTCCGGGTTGGAGAGATAGGCAGGATATCTCTCCATGCCATTTCCAGGGAATCCTAAGCAGGTGAAGGCATCTGCTTGGGAAGAATACCCTGAAGCAAATGGTGAGCCACTGTGTGAGACTGAATGCTGGACTGGATGGGCTGTGGCCTGTTCCAGCAAGGCTGTTCTTGTGTTCTTATGATATGATAGCACTCTTCAAATACCTGAAAGTTAACCATAAAGAGGAAAGGTAGGATCTGTTTTCCATCACCCTAGAGTGCAGTATGTGTAATAATTGGCTGAAACTACAGGAAGCCAGATATAGACTGAATATTAGGGGAAAATTTAACTGTTAGAGCAGTATGACAGTGGAACAAACTGCCTCAAGAAGTGGTGAGTCCTCCTGTAATGGAAGCATTCAAGAGAGAAATGGCCAACCATCTGCCAAATCTGCTTTGATTCGGATTCCAGCATTGAGCAGGGCATTGAAGACCCCTTCCAACACAGTGAGCCTATGCTTCTATAACTTCAGGAATATCCCACTAACATATTTTCTCCTTGTTCAAGCTCTAAGGATGATTCTTGTATAGCTTTCTCTGTGTTTAGAAACAGAACAGCAGAACTGATCTTTCAGCAGAATTGGAAACTCTTTGAAAACTCTGATTTGGCTGGCCTTGGAAAGGCCTCCTATGCTTGCAGTTCCCTTCAGAACTATCTCCTGCAAAACTCTGTCCAAGGTGCTGATGTTTCTTCTACATTTTTATAAATTGCTTTGCTGGACATACTCTCCCCTCCGTGACAGGATACAAAGTTTTCTGCTAGTGTTTGTGTTGTAGACCCACTGTCCTAATCTCTTTGCTTTAGAGCCAGGACAGCTGGGGGTGGGGGTACAACTGCCCTATAAATTATTTTCAAGAAGTAATCAAAGGCAACCAACAAAAGGCTGCTTGATTAAGCCATCTGGCTCCTGCAGTTCAGTGAGATTCAGGAAGAGTGTCATCAGGAGGAACAGATTAAAGTAAAGCAACAGAATATACCTGTTAAGCTGACCTTGTAGTTTATGTCATTTCAAAGCAATCTGTCAGGATTCCGAAGAAAAATTTGAGCCGAGTAAAAGGCTAGCATTAAATAACTTTTGCACAGACAGCTATAAAGCCTTTGGTCAGGCCAAACATAGAATTTACATTTGTAAAAGCTGATATTCATTTCCAAGTCAGAAAGGAATGTGTGTGGGAACCTGCTCAGCCCAAGATAACAGTTTATATTTGAAACCAGGTAGCTTTGGTGCTGTTTCTCGACATCAATCGGTCTTAAACTACACACAGAGACAACAAATAAAGTGTTTTGCCCATTTGGAGAGAAGGTCTTGAAATTCCATACCATACAAAGTATATATGGAATGTCTGGCCGGACATCCCACTATAGTAATGGAGTAGACCATAGAACCAGTGACTCAACGCCAAGTGTCAGGTGGCGGTTAACTAACCTGACTCTCTAATGGAGGAAATGCCACTGGAAACCATCATGTTGGGCCCAATGGCAAAATGAGTGGAGGAGGAACTCTGGTTCCCAATGATCATGAAGGTGGAAGAGACCATGCCAGATGAACTGGTTTTGAAGGCACCCCTTCAAGGCTGTGGCAGTCCATTGCAGTCCTGGTGTTGAATCCTGCATGTCTCGTTTCATGTGTGCCACAGGAGATGGCTCCGTGATTTGATTTGATTTAATTTAATTTAATTTTCATATTTCTATAGCCACCCTGCTCACAAGGACTCTGGGGTGGCTTACAATACTGAAAAACAACAACACCCAACACAGATAAAAAACCCATTAAAATACAAATACACACCATTAAAACCCATTAAAAAACCACCCACACTTATAAGAAAGTGAGCACTTATTATTCTGCTATGTTAGACCAACCAGCAGGCAAGGGTCACCCCTCCATCAGCGCCCCATACATGCCCCGCCATCCAGGTTTTCAGTTCTTTCCTAAAGGGCAACAATTCCATCTGTAGCCTTAGTTCAACTGGCAGGAGGTTCCATAGGGCCGGTGCAGACACAGAGAAAACCCTCCTTCTTGTGCTAGAGAGATGGCCCCCTCTAGCAGATAGTACAAGCAGAGAGCCCCTCCGGTCCACTCTGGTTGGCCGGATGGATGATCTTGGGGCGACTCAGTCTCTTAGGTATCCTGGCACACTACCATGTAGGGCTTTAAAGGTAATGTCCAGCACCTTGAATTGCATCTGGAGACAAATTGGTAACCCAGTGCAGCTCATTAAGCAGTGGTGAGGCACACACATAACACCCACACCCCATCGCCACCTGGGCAGCTGCATTCTGGACCAACTGAAGTTTCTGAATGGGCAGCCCCAATGTAGAGCACATTGCAATAATCTAGTCTAGAGGTGACCAGAGCATGAGTGACCACGAGTAAGGAGTCCCGGTCTAGGAGCAGGCGCAACTGGCAAATCACCTGAAGTTGGGCAAAAGCCCCTCCTGGCCATGGCCGCCACTTGATCTTCAAGCAGCAGCCGTGAGTCTAGGAGGACCCCCAGGTTGTGCACCGGATCTGTCTGGGGCAGACTAGCCCCATCCAATACCAAGGATGGTGATCATAGTGTGTGGGTCACTTCATGGCAAGCTAGGATCCACCGTAAACAAATTCACACCGATGACATTTTTCCTGCTTCAGGAAAAATACATTCTTGGACATGAGTTGCAGTAAATGATGACGATATGTGGAAAGAGGAGAAGGCCAAAGACCATGAAGCCCATGAGCCAGACCCAGAGGAATGTGGAGAGACAATATTAAAGAAACATTACAATAATGTTAAATAATGCTGATAGAGGCCGGTAGAAGGGCCAGAACAAGAACCATCTCCTTCAACAATCAAAGGGGTAAAAGAGGAAGCAAAGAAGAAGATCTGGACATGTCCATAAACTTCACTCTGTTCTAAAAATATTCAGATACTTTTATTGGGGAAAAAATTGTTTGACTTGGAAAACCATTCTTGAGATAGGAGAAAGGGTTGCATCTGCTTGTAAACTACAATAGAACAATTGAATAAAGGATGATGTTCCCAGAAGCCTTACTCACAAAATTTCTCATCTTAAGTTTTAACAATTTCAACAGCATGAGACTCCTGAGAAATGCTGGCACTTCTAAAATATATAACCCCCTGCTCCATTTAAGTCTCTGCAAGTTGGCACTGAAGAACAATTTCAGCTCTAAGAGAGACCAAGCAATCCATCCAATGGTTAGAACTGGCAAACATCCATGAAACAAAGCAGCAGTTACCAAGGTTTGTTTTGGTTTAATGTTACCTTGTTGCTTTGCCTTGCCTTTTATTTCGTGCAAAGAAATAAAGAGATAAAATAAAATAACTTTTTCTTACAAATGTGATGAATAATCCAAGTCTACAAAAGAATTTTTCCCTTCTGCTTTTAACTGTGTTCTACCCAGTCCATTTTAAATAGTAATTTGTTTGCTCCCCCCCCCCCCACCAATCCCCAAAGGAAGAGACAGACACCGGTATCTGTGGATAAACTAAGGGCCACCTTTATTGATAACACAGCAAGCAACCAAACATTTTAACTAAATGCAGGACATCGGTAGTGCAGGTGAGAAAATGGGCCCAAGGGCCAATCCCCCACCCCAGCCAGTTAATTCCAAAATCACCTGATTATGGTGCCATCCAGACACCACCTGTTGTCAAACAAGGCCTGACACCTACAAGTCAGTCTCAGGCCAGCTGACAAGCCCCTCCCAGCTCTCCAACTTCCATTAAGATGGGAGTATCTACCCTACCCATGGACTCAGCAAATGCCACTCACTGCACTATCCACAAACCCAGGTGACCTATCTGACATCTCTTGGCCAATTGCCTATCCCCCACCCCGCTTGATGCAGGACAGGTGAAAAAGACCCCAAGACAATGCCAATCACTTGGGATAAAAAAATACCTGTCTAGCCTCATAGGTCAACCAGCTCTCTCACATCAAACTAAAGGGTGCGCAGGAGGTTGGTCAAAACCCAGCTCAGATCATGAGGCAGCAACAGCCTGGAAGCTCCTCAGTCATGGCACCACCCAGTTGGCCCCTACTGGTGCCTTATCCAGTCTGAAGATGGGTCGGGGCAGCAAAGCCCCCCCCCCCCCCCCCACACACACACACACAGCATAGGCATGTGTGTGGAAGCCCACCATGTTTCCTTAAGTTACTTCAACAACAGATGTGCTATTGCTGAAGTAACTTATTAAAAACCTTTCCAGTTATAACTTTGCATCATTTCTTGGGATCAGTTGATTTGAAAATATCTATTTTTCATCTCCACTAGAATGTTGTCTCTTGCACTTTCTATGTGGTTTACCTATCTAGTTGTGGAATCAGACATTGGGAGTTTGATACCCCACCCAGCCTCCGTGATAGGGACTGAATGATCCACAGGGTCACTGTAATGGAATAAAATGGGAGGGTTGCTTTTTAAAACAGTAAAGTAGATTACTGAATTTTTTAAACACATATTTGGCCTTCAAAAATGGTAGCTGGGAAAGATAAAGAGTAGACATAATATGATGTGTTCTGTGAGAACAGAACTTAGTTTTGATAGACATCTAATGCTACGTGGTAATTGGCTGGAAGCCTTCAGAAGGCGGGCCAAAGGTGAAAAATGTGTTCTGACATGAGAGAGTTCTAGGAGGTTTTTGTGATGTTTGTTTTAGCTATGCTTAGACATGCTGTGGGAAGCTTAGGATCCCTTTACACTGGATGGAAATGTGTGTAGAAAATCACCAAAATGTAGTTCACTAATTAGATACAGCCAGGACAAAGCCTGTGAGCTAGAAATGTTTTTATTTTCATGTGTGGGATGGCTAGTTTGCAAATCATGTTCCTCTGCTATAATCTTTTGAGACTTACTAACTGTGCATTAATAAAGGAATGTTTGGAACTCAGAACCATTGTTTCTGGTGTGTTGAGAGCTAAGCTGAGCTGGGGAAAAACCTGGTTCCTTTGGCAAAGCTACCATACCCAATGAAGCATTCTTATTTATGTCCTACTTGGATTTGGTAACTGCAAAAGTCACGCTAGCCGAAAGCAAGGCAGAGAGTATCAGGGCCACACCCTGGCTGGGTGGGTGGTTGAGCCCACAGTGTGGATACAGATTTCTGGCTAAAGGGGAAGATGATGTGGTGTCTTAGTGGTCAGAGGGTTTAACCCAGAGATCGGCAGTCTTGGCCCTCCAGCTGTTCTTGGACTTCAATTCCCAGAAGCCCAAGTCAACACTCCAGCTGGTCAGGGTTTCTGGGAAGTGAAGTTCAAGAACAGCTGGAGGGCCAAGACTGCCCATCACTGGTTTAACCCTACAAGGAAGTGGGGGTTTAACCTTTACAGTCAAGTGCAATTCTAAGAGTGTTGCTGTTGTCAGAACAACACTGCCTGAAACATGGAAGGGGAAGATGTGATTTCAGGTGATCTTAAACCACACTTTCCATGATCTCCAACAATTGGCTGAGGAAATTAGTGCTGATGGCAGTTGCTGCACTGCAACAGCCAATTATCATTATTTAGAAAAGCTGGGCTTTTCAATATTCATAGAATACCCATGGCAACAATGTTTGTCTTGACCCTGTTATTTATTCAGACGTTAACAGTTTAACAGTTTCCAGAGCAATTTATGGTAGTGGATAATCATCACATAATAGCCAGAGCTTTACTTCTAAGACTCCAAATAATATTGCCTTTCAGTAGATTTTTAAAAAAGTTCCTGCAGTATTCAACTTTGAACACACAGAAGATGTCATAATGTAAATAATATAGGATTTTGTACATAGTCTGTAATTAAACTGATTGATGGCTAGCCTACTCACTTTGAAAATGAAAACTTTGCATGGCTTGGGATGTGTTCCTTCTGTTTTCTTTGGATTTCACCATGGCGTTGGTATTGCTCCACCTAAGATCAGGAGAGAAGTAGCAGTGGACACTGAGAGAACTAAGCAAGAGAATGACACTCAACATCCTCTGAATGGATATGAGCCTCAAGTCCATGGGCTCAGACCTTTATGACAAGAACAAACATTCTTGAGGGAGCACACAAGAGCAAAACCAAATCAGAAGGAGGAAGGAGCTCTTTGGACAAGCAACAACATTAAAGGAGGATATAGCTGAGTAATTCAACCTCCTCTACGACACTTAGAGGAGCCTGAATAGGCTGAGGGTTGGAGTGCCTAAATGCAAGAACAACATGCTCAAGTGGGGGCTGCTGGCAGACAACAACATGCGGTGTGAATGTGGAGAGATCCAGAATACAGCTCACTTCCATCAATGAGAAATTAAGTTTGGGTAATGACCAAGCAAAGAAAGTGGCTTCAATTTGGCAGTCCAGGCTTTGATCAGGACATGAAAGAAGAAGATCGTGGCGTGCAACCTTCTTCCAGATATTACATATATTTTGTTGTATAAGGAGGCTTATTCTTTACATATTCAGGGCCTCTGGTAGGCTGTGAAAATGTCTGCAGATTCAGACAACACTGTCTATTTGTCTGTAAATGAAAATGAGCAACACCCCCTAGAGTTGGACACAACTGGCTTTTGAGCAAGGGAGATCTTTACCTTCACCTTATACAATAAGACCCCTAGATGAGGAATTTTAAAGATTTTCCTTGACTTCAGTCTTGAATGAGACAAGGAGGTCATCATGGCCCTGTGGAGATCTGTAATTTACATCAAATATCTGTAATGACCTTTTCCTCTGAGTGGTTCAGAGTAAAACTCAGACCAGATTCACCACTGAGTTCAGATCCACCAGCCTGTAACTGTGTTCATAGAAAGAAAAGTGTAACACTCCCATACCGACTATCAACCCCCTGGCCATTCCAATGCTGAATTTCCCAATGCCACTCTAGCAGTAATCCCTGTTTTATATCTCAGTTTGTTTTTCTAAAATGTTTTCCACTCCTGGGTCTGGAGATCCATTAATCCTGTTGTCAGAGAGTGGCCCTCAAGCTCATGGGCATCTCTTCTGCTCAATATGCAAACACATAATTAACTTTATAGAATTCACCGCTGATGGCCAATTCCTCAAATGGCTTTTAAAAAGGATTGGACCCATTTACACCGAAAACAGATCAATCAGATTGGCTTTTAGCTATGGCAAGCTTGGTGGAAGCTTTCTCTTTTGATTATAGGACAATGGAGACAGATGGCAGAGGAAAGATGGAGGTCTTCCCTCTTCTGAGATATCCAGACGTTTTGTACTAGAATCCTGGGCTAACTATATCATTATTCTGGTGCTGCAAGGGCATTCTTACTGATTGTAAAGGAGCTAGAATAAACCAAACTTTTGGAAAGAAAGAAAGACCTACTATTTCAACAGATCTTCCTCAGATTGTGCCCTGGAGTGTACACTGAAGGGTAGCTCATGCAGAAAACATGAACCAAAAAGCTATAATAACGCTAGGGTGCTTTCTTTTGAAAGCAAATAAACAACAACAATCATACCACCTTTGATGCTGTTGGGTCATGTAGTGAAAAATGAGTAGATAGTAATTTTTTTCCAACTGGGAAGTAAAGAAGGCATCCATTCTTCACTGCAGCATAAAACATGACATTTGTATTTAATGTGGAAGCTTTTATCATTAACTAAGCTCTTGCTACACTGGAATAATTGCAGATATTTATGCCTAAATCCAATCATTATTTTTTTAAAATAAAAGATCCATTTTAATGTTGTCCCTCAATTACTTCCCATCTTTACATTATCTGATTATCTGTAAGAATGGAAGGTAGAACGAAAGGAAGAGCTTAAAGCCTTATAATAGATGTAGTTTCATTTAAAAACGCTTAGCATTTCCAGAGGGAAGGAAGTTTGTGTTGGGTAATAATTGGGAGGAATAATTTTCTCCCTTTTCCTTAAATGTCACCAAGTAAGCGATGTATGGGTGGGAGGGGGTGATAGCAAACTTTTCAAAATGTATCTACTTAGCAGCTCTCTAAAAGTCTTCAAAATGTGACTTTATTTGTAACTAGAAGGACCAAAGGTCTCAAGGAACTAACATGGTCATGTGTCCTACTTTAAAGGGACAACACTCTGGCTGAAAGTATCTTCTATCAAGTGATGGTGAATCTTGGCACTCCAGGTATACTCAGAAGCCCAAGTCAGCACCCCTGGGAATTGAAGTTCAAGAATAGCTGGAGTGCCAAAGTTTGCCATCACTGCTTCTATTCCAAGGCCGTCCCAAATCCAGTTTAAATGTAATGAACCAAAAGGACAGAAGAGGAACTTTGGCAGCAAACTTTCATAATATGTAAGCAGAAAACTGGACAATGGACAACAGGAAAAGCCCTATCAAAAAAAGTTCATGCTGTGGGTTGAATTGACCAAAACAATTCAGTGAATTTCAATTTAGCAAAATTCCCAAAACAGCCTTTCTTCTCATTATTTTTAGTAGAATGAAAAAACTCTGTTATTTATACATTTGCCAACTATTGTCATCTTGATTGGAAACAGATTCATACACACATGTCCTGGGAACAAGATATGTGTGTATGAATCTGTTTCTAGTGTTGCTATATGGAGTCAAAGCTTGGATATTGACTAAAGTATCTGAGAAGAAAACCATAGCTTTTGAAATGTGGATCTACAGATGGCTGCTAAGGGTATCATGGGTTGACCATGTGACTAATGTAGAAGTGTTGCACCAGATGGATAAAGAACAAGAACTCTTTAAGAACATTAAGCAAAGAAAGCTTGGGCATATCATGAGGATGAAGGTGTCAGGAATGAACCCACATACCTGGGAGGCAGGGGCCATAGATCACCCACTTTGGCACCAAACCATCTCTGCTGCTACCAATCACTTTGAAGGAGAACGCTGCAGACATGAAGAGGTTAAGCGACAAGTACAGAAGCTTCACCAAACTCAACTATGCCCTCCACCATCTATTCAGTGTCATGTGTGTGTGGACACACGTTTCATGCCAGGATCAGTTTATTGAGTCACCAGGGACACATCCATCAACTGAAAAAATGACTTCCAGGAAAAATGTATGCTCAGATATGAGTAGCAGCTGCTGCTGATGTTGACTATCATTAGGAATGACATGGAGTATTCAAGGGAAGATCCCAGGGAAGAGAGGAAGTTCTGGATGAAGACGGACCTCATGGCTGAAGAACATGAGAGACTGGTGTGGCATGTCATCATTCATTTCCCATTATTTTACTTCCCTGGATCTAAAGTTGGTAGTGCTGCATTCACAGTATAGACTTTAGCGATTTAACAAATTACTCAGCAATAGGAGCGGTCAAATAAGTTCTTACCAAATGCAAAGAGCATGTTGTCCTTTTCCTTTGCTTTCAAAGGTAAAGGTAAAGGCCACCCTTGCTCGAAAGCCAGTCGTATCCAACTCTAGGGTTCAGTGCTCATCTCTGTTTCATAGCCAAAGAGCCAGTGCTGTCTGCATCTGCAGACATTTCCATGGACATGTGGCAGGAATGACTAGACACAGAATACTGTTTACCTTCCCACCAAAGTGGTGCCTATTTATCTACTTGCAATTTCTTGCTTCCAAACAGCTAGTTTGGCAGGAGCTGGGACAGACGACAGGAGTTCCCTCCATCATGAAGCACTCAGGTCTTGAAATGCTGACCTGATGACCTTCCAGTAGTCAAGTTCAATGTCTTAACCACTAAGCCACTACTGTCCCTTCCTTTGCCTTTCGAACAGTGTACAGTATTTCTGAGTTTTAATTTGTGTTCCTCCATTTCTAATGGCGACATATGAATACTGACTTTAACATTAGGGTTCAGGAGAGAGGCGTTGTTTGTGGGGTCTTTGCTTTGCCCTGTGGTTACTCTCAGTCATATTCGTTCAATTCTTCATTCATTTCATTTCATTTTAGAACATAAGAACATAAGAACAGCCTTGCTGGAACAGGCCACAGCCCATCCAGTCCAGCATTCAGTCTCACACAGTGGCTCACCATTTGCTTCAGGGTATTCTTCCCAAGCAGATGCCTTCACCTGCTTAGGATTCCCTGGAAATGGCATGGAGAGATATCCTGCCTATCTCTCCAACCCGGAGGTTGTCCTTAGGTATCCATAATTATAGCCATTGATACTCTTGTCCTCCATGAACTTGTCTAATCCTTTCTTAAAGCTGTCAAGACTGACAGCTGTCACCACTTCTTCTGGCAGGGAGTTCCATAGACCAGTGATCCTCTGGGTGAAAAAGTACTTCCTCTTATTTGTTTGAGAACTAGTACCCAAAAGTTTCACAGAGTGTCCCCTAGTTCTAGTGTTGTGCGATAGGGAAAACAGTTTTTCCTTATCTACTTTGTCCAAACTGTGCATGATTTTATAAACTTCAACCAGGTCACCTCTTAGATGCCATCGTTCAAGAGTGAAGAGGCGCAACCGTTGCAGCCTCAGATGGTAAGGAAGGTGTTCCAGTCCCCTCATCATTCTGGTTGCCCTCCTTTGCACTTTTTCCAGCTCCATAATATCCTTCCGGAGGTATGGCTACCAGAACTGTACACAGTATTCCAGATGGGGCCTCACCATAGATTTATAAAGAGGCAACATGACATCTCAGTCTCCTTTTCTCAAGACTAAACATGTCCAGTTCCTTCAGAATTTCCTCATAGGGCTTGGTTTCCAGTCCTCTAATCATCCTTGTTGCCCTTCTCTGCTCTAATTTACTTGTGTCTTTCTTAAAGTGTGGTGCCAAGAATTGGACACAGTAATCTAGCTGTAGTCTAACTAGAGCTGAGTAGATAGGAACTAGTACCTCACAGGTTTTAGGGACTGGATAGGGGAGGACTGGTACCTCATGGGGTTATGTACCCAATGATATTTCAGATTCCAAGTGCTCCTCTGGTTGATGTTGAGACACTAATACACCTTCCAGATGTAAAACCTGCTCTCATTTCCAGATGAATGTATTTTGGCAAAGTAATGGGGAAAATTGAATTCACAGGCATCTCTTCCTATGAGTTACAAGTAAAACCAAACAACAATTCCTGGAGCAGGAGAAGTGTCAAGATGTTCATGCATAAATGTGATATAGTTAGTGTACATATACCAGCATTATGAACTGGGATAGATCTCTGGGACTAGGGGTGAGCTATTTCTGAGAGTGATCATAAATATGGCGCCAACTTTAAACTGCGAGGAACTTGCTCATCATTTCTTGGGGGTGGGGGAGATAAAATTGTTTTTAGGAGTTGACTGAAGCCCTCGTTGGGTTTGGGGACAGCTTTATGGAAAAGATTAGCACCAGTAGAGATTATCATTAAAATTAGCATTTTAATAACACCTAATGGAACAAGTTTCATCAGTGGGCTTGCAATTCTATCTGTGTGAAACAATGAATAATACAGTAAATCTGCCTTGTTGAACAACATCTTAATCTCTCAACAAAATGTCTTGCAATATTTGGGACAGGTGGATGCAGAATCAGTATCAGTTGCTTTTCTAGACAACTGCTGCAACAGTCTCCAGGCTAGTATGGCTACAGGGCATCATAGCTCTATGATTCTGGGAGATGTATTCCAAAAGACTGATTTCTACAGGATCCAGGGAAAGATAGCCTTTATGAGCAGTAGTTACAGTAGTAGTTTTCTCTCCTAGTAGCTATTAGCACCAGCAAGTGTCTTAATGGAAGTGAAGTTTTCTTCCTCAGATGGTAAGGAAGGTGTTCCAGTCCCCTAATCATTCTGGTTGCCCTCCTCTGCACTTTTTCCAGCTCCATAATATCCTTCTGGAGGTATGGCGACCAGAACTGTACACAGTATTCCAGGTGGGGCCTCACCATAGATTTATAAAGAGGCAAAATGACACTTGCTGACTTATTTTCTATACCCTTCCTAATGATCCCTAGCATTGAGTTTGCTTTAATAAATGTACATACTGGTTTTTGTTTTTGTTTTCAAACATTTGTGCACAGAGAGTGCTTGTCCCTCCTGGAGACATCATAATAAATAATCTGCCATCTGTTTAGGTCTTCTAAGACAATGCCCAACCTCTTGGCTTAACAACCATTTAAATTCCCTTGTGTTTGGTTGTTGGATAGTATTTTAAAGAAAAATGATTGTAACATCTTAGCTAAATATTACAAACAGATAAAGAATGAATTAGGTTTGGAGTGAGCTTTGAAAATGGAAGGAAACCCTATTAGATTGAAGGTTACATCTGTGGTTGACTCAGTACATATTAAATCATAGTTTCAGAATGGTAATAAGGCTGCCGGAGGATGAGTTTGATTGAAAAAAGTAATTATGTTGACACTTTCATGTCGCTGCTTGGCTTTGCGTTAGGCATAGATGAGAAAGTCATCTTAAGAAAGGATTTGTGGTGGTCAATGAAGGTCATTGGGTGTTGCTTTTGCTTAATTTTATAGACTCCTACATAAACCAATATGAAAACAGGGCTTCAGATGTGCTCAGATCTTCCTTTTAGTCCTACAGTGTGATGACATACTATTTTCTGTTTTGCTGTTCAGGCTTTGCAGGCGCACCCCCCAATAAAGGACTCAGACACTGATGAAAGTGGATAACGGCATTGGGCCACATTTATTGATTCATGCCCTAGTCCGAATTATAAATTTCTATTGGTAATTGACCAATCATAATTCTTAAGGCAAGCAGGCCAAAGTAACACTGGTAAGGTACCACCCAAAATTTCCGGCGGCAATTGTTACAATGTATCTATTTGTATCAATTTGTTTGTTGACAACAAACAAATTGTTGACCGTAGTCAATATCTAACTAATGACCCCACCCTCTGACGCGTATCCGTAAATTCACGGGGTGATGCATGCTGTCTAGCTGTCGCCATCACCCCGTCGCCTGGTTCGTCGTTGACCGGACAACGTTTAACCAACTTATGCCTATCTAGTGTTGTCCAGTCAATTGCGAACCTGCCAGATACCTGTGGGTCATAAATGTTTACCTTACCAGTGCTACCCGCCCATGTGACCAGAGTCAACAGCAGCAACAGAAACCTCTATATCAAACCATAGCAACAGTGTGGGATGGGCGAAAAAACCAGGACCCAAGAGCCAATTGTGAGTCCCAGCCAAAAATTCCCACCCGGCCCCGAAGCGACCAAAATATCACACTGTTAACTAGGGAGGGGGTGGAGGGGAAAAACTTCTCCGCTCCGTCGCTTTGCCAAAATGGCAGCTCGGCTGCCTCGTGGCTGCCCCTTATATAAGGGTGCTGGCCACGCCCCCTAACTACCCGGATGCCTTCGTCCGGTGGGGGGGCCCCCGCAAAGAGCGCGGCGGCCATTTTGGCGCCGCGCTTGCAATATATAAACAATCACAGCCTCCTCCTCCTCCGGGTGTCCAGGGAAATACAAGGTTCTTGTTCTGGCACTTCTCACGTTCTCCGCCAGTGTTATTTGGTGTCCTTGTAATAGGTCTCTGATGTTATCTCTCCACCTTCCTCTGGGTCTGCCTTGTGGTCTTTGTCCTTTTCCTCTTTCCACATATGAAAACCAAGATAATGGCAACAGGGCCTATCCATCCATGGAAAATAGATGGGGAAGAGGTAGAAGCAGTCACAGATTTTACTTTCCTAGGATCAAAGATCACTGAAGATGGCGACTGCAGCCATGAAGTAAAAAGACGGATTCTGGGAAGACAAGCCATGAGAAACCTGGGGAACATAGTGAAAAGCAGAGACATCACCTTGAAAGCAAAAATTTGCATAGTTAAAGCAATGGTATTCCCGGTGGTAATGTATGGGTGTGAGAGTTGGACCATTAGGAAAGCTGAGTGCAGAAGATGTGGTGTTGGAGGAGAGTTTTGAGAGTACCCAGACAGCAAGGAGAACAAACAGGTCAATCTTAGAAGAAATCAACCCTGGCTGCTCATTGGAAGGGAAAATAGTAATGATGAAGCTTAAGTACTTTTGACACCAAATGAGAAGAGAGAACTCACTTTAGAAAGCATTGATGCTGGGAAAGGTGGAGGGCAAGAGAAGAAGAGGGCGGTGAAGGATGAGATGGCTGGATGGGATAGTGGACGCAGTGGGCACGAAGCTGGGCGGGCTGAGGAAGATGGCGGAGGACAGGGGTGCATGGAGGTCAATGGTCCATGGGGTCGCAAAGGGTCGGAATCGACTGTGCAACTGAACAACCACAATCTGAGATTCCTTTTGTACACTGAAAAACCTGTTGCCTAAGTTCACAACCATGGCAGAACTGAAACTGACCTGTTTCACACATATTTTCCTTGTGAAAGACTCTGAAACAAAACAAATATAAAAATTATCTCAGTGAAACATCCCTAATTTTAGTAAGGAATTGGGGTACACAGAAAGAGCCTCCTTGGAGATTGTGGCATTTTTGAACCACACTTGGACATACCCTGATAACGTCAACCTTATGTCACTGGATAATCTTTCTCAACTCAGTCAGGCGAAAGGAACTGCAGAATGAACTCACCAAAATGTGGCTTCATTTTGGCAGTTTCACGTCTGGCCTAGACATGGAAGAAGAAAAATATCAAGTAACTTATTTCATAGGGAGATTTCGATTTCTGTCTCACACATGATTTCTAACATCTACATTGTTTTGATCCACTGAATCATAAATATGACTGCTCTTAATTTGTTTCATTTAACAGGTGTTTCACTATTGCATGCAGACCTTTTTTTTAAAAAAAAAATTGTGCCTTTTCGGTACTATAAAAAGTTTTAAAAGACACTTTCCCCAGGAAATTCTATAGGTCTATTTAACTTTCCCATCATGATTTCTGTTTAAAAATGCAACCTCTTTCAAAAATTCCTCAGCAGCAGTTTACAAATACTCATGTTGTGCTAAAGATAGATTACAGAAACTACAGTTTGGTCCTATCAAATGTACTTAGAGCAGCACAAACCACCTAGAGTTATAGACATCAAAATGAGTTCTTAAGCTATTCAAGCAATCTGCTCTGTATAACATACTGAGTTTGCAGAAAAATGTTAAGGCTTTGCTTAAAGTCCAGGTAAATTACATCTCTCATTCCTTCACAGACATAATTCTTTATAGCTAAACTTTGCTGATATCCTAGGATTGCACTGTCACAGACATTCACCCTTTATCCATGTTTGTCCATAGCTTGTGGTACACAGGTACACAAGTTACCATGAAATGATTTCTTGTAAAGAAATCTCTTCCCATGGAACCCCTCTTCTATTCTCTTGGTAGATCCAGGCTAGAAATCAGTGATGTCCCACTTGGAAGTCCTCTGAGACCCAGGAATTCTGATATAAAAGATTTGAGAGATGGGGAACCTGCCAAGAAGAGAAGAGATGCCATCAAGGGAATGTGGTGGTTTAGTGGTCAAGAAGCTCACCTTATTATCTGGAAGGTCGGCAAGTCGGCAGTTCAAGACATGAGTACTGCATGACGGTTTGAGAGCCCATCTCTGTCCCAGCTCCTGCCAACCTAGTAGTTCAAAAGTAAGAAATTGTAAGTAGATAAATAGGGACCACTTCAGTGGGAAAATAACTTGGGACATGAAAGGAGCCTCATTTGGGTGTCCCCTGAGTGGAGTTCCTCCAGCAAAATAAATAACCCAGAAAACACCTTTGTGTGTTTCTGAAAAAATATCCGAGGATGATATCCAGCTCCTTCAAATCTACATAGATTCACTGCTCATGTGATCCTGCAGTCACCCATTGGTTTCAATTGTTTAGTTAGAGACCCAAAATCCACTTTAGCTATATGTCCATGGTTTTCAGGTCTAGTTCAAAGGCAGGTGAAGACCCTTACCCTTAATAACATTCAAAGCAAGAAACGAAGTGTCCTTGGTACATATTTAACATCTTTTAAACTGCTGTGAGCTCTAGGGTATTCCAAGATCTCAAAGTCAACTAGTCCTCTGCCATTATTAACATTAATTTTGTCTAATGTTGTGTTTAAAAATGGTGTCACTAAAATCATTTGATTTGGATGCAGGCTTTTTCTTTCAAATCTGAGTAATGGGAGTTACTTTTCTATGGACTCTGTTGTTTACAAAGGGTGGGTGGGTTAGGATGGATTCTGCTGTCTTCCAAGGGGAGTTGTCATTTCCTTGGAGGCATATTCCTTATCAAAGGAGAAGATACAATGAACTTGATAACAGTGTTATCCCCACAATTTTTTATATATATACAGCAGACCTTTTGTAAAACAAATTTTATATACATAAACCCCCGGTTAGCGACGTTTCTTGTTTCCCAATGTCACATCACTAACTGGGAAATGTTGTTAACCAGGAACCATAAACCTGCAGCAGACAAAGGGGTTTATCCTGGGGTTGCTGCTTGGAGCAAGGCTGGAAAATGTCCGTGGGGGTCGGAAACAGCTTGGATCACACACACACCCGAGCCTCCCAGAGGCCGCCATTTTGAAAACAAACCAAACAGAATGGTGTCCAGAACTATTATCAGCTGTTGCACAGTACAGGGAGCAACTAGGAAGGTGGGAATTGTGCAGAATAGGTCCTCCAAGCCTCCCACACACTGCTGGGGAGACACTCAAAACAGGGACCCCCCATGGTGATTTTCCAGCTTGGAAGGTATGAGATGAAACACGGTGCCTCGGATAACCATGCCAAATCATTAACCGAGAGATGACCTTTCTCAAAAAGTCACGCCGTAAACTGAAAATGATGTTGACTGAACGCAAAGTTAACTGGGGGTTTGTATATATAAAATTTGTTGGGGAGGTGGTTTCATATACAATAACTGTTATTGTCCCCCTTTCCAGACTTTTCTAAGTAGAGGATACATACAAGTGTTTTACAGAAGGCCTGCTGAAGGTGCTCCTGATCACAGGAGCTCTGTGAATACTCTTACGTCAATTTGATTTTCCACAATTTAGTCATAATGTCCCAAAAAAAAGGACCTTTGCAGGCGCACCCCCCCAATAACGGACACAGACAACATTGAAAGTGGATAACAGCATAGGGCCACATTTATTGATTCAATGCCCTAGTCCGAATTATAAATTTGTATTGGTAAAACGACCAATCATAATTCCTAAGGCAAGCAGGTCGAAGTAACACTGGTAAGGTACCACCCCAAAATTGCCAACGGCAATTGGTTACAATGTATCAATTTGTATCAATTTGTTTGTTGACAACAAACAAATTGTTGACCGTAGTCAATAACTAACTTATGACCCCACCCTCTGACGCGTATCCGTGAAATCACAGGGGTGATGCATGCTGGTTAGCAATCGTCATCACCCCATCGCCTGTTCGTCGTTGACCGGACAACGTTTAACTAATTTATTCCTGTCTAGTGTTGTCCAGTCAATTGCGAACCTGCCGGATACTTGTGGGTCATACTGTTTACCTTACCAGTGCTACCCGCCAATGTGACCAAAGTCAACAGTAGGAACACAGAAAGACCCCTATATCAAACCATAGCAACAGTGTGGGATGGGCAAAAAAGCCAGGACCCGGAGCCAATATGGGTCCCAACCAAAAATTCCCACCCGGCCCCGAAGCGACCATAATATCACACTGTTAACTAGGGAGGGGGTGGAGGGGAAAAACTTCTCCGCTCCGTCGCTGAGGTAAAATGGCAGCTCGGCTGCCTCGTGGCCAGCCCTTTTATAAGGGAGCTGGCCACGCCCCTAACTACCCGGATTCTCTGTCCTGTGGGGGGGGGGCCCGCAAAGGGCGCGGCGGCCATTTTGGCGCCGCGCTTGCATTGCAGGCGCACCCCCCCAATAACGGACACAGACAACATTGAAAGTGGATAACAGCATAGGGCCACATTTATTGATTCAATGCCCTAGTCCGAATTATAAATTTGTATTGGTAAAACGACCAATCATAATTCCTAAGGCAAGCAGGCCGAAGTAACACTGGTAAGGTACCACCCCAAAATTGCCAACGGCAATTGGTTACAATGTATCAATTTGTATCAATTTGTTTGTTGACAACAAACAAATTGTTGACCGTAGTCAATAACTAACTTATGACCCCACCCTCTGACGCGTATCCGTGAAATCACAGGGGTGATGCATGCTGGTTAGCAATCGTCATCACCCCATCGCCTGTTCGTCGTTGACCGGACAACGTTTAACTAATTTATTCCTGTCTAGTGTTGTCCAGTCAATTGCGAACCTGCCGGATACTTGTGGGTCATACTGTTTACCTTACCAGTGCTACCCGCCACACGGAGGGGCTTCAAAGAAGACCTGACGCCCCCCCCAGACCGTCAGCTCGGTCAACAGGCCTGCTCGCCAATCACCCAACAGGAGGTCCATACCTCCTCGCGACAGATGGGCCCCATCCCCTGCGTACAAGTCATAATTTTGTAGACTAATATCGGGGTGATGACTAACCCGTCCCCAAGCCCTGGTGGCAAGAAACCGCGCCACTGCCTTATTGACCGCGCGCCTAGCGCGGTCAAGGGCCAGGAGGTTAACGCCCCCTCTGTAAGAATGGCGCGGAACAATGTCCGACCAAACCAGGGTTGTGGCAGGCCAGACATAATGCAAGTAGGCGAATTCCTCGCAAATCGCATGCTTGAGCGATAAGCCGGTGACCTGGCCCAAATCATTGCCCCCCAGGTGGATGATTAGAATGTCAGGCGGGTCAGCACCCAGGCCAGAAAAAAGGAAAGGCCGCAGCTCCCGCCATAACATCCCAGGCTTACCATGCCATGCGAGACTGGCGTGGTCACCCAGTCCCAGTCGGGGTCCCACTCTGTCGCCGCAGCGTAACGCGCTGCCCTGTGCACATAGCTGTGGCCCACCAGCCATACTGTCACCGGTGTAATACGACACCCAGGGTCTGCAAGAAAATTGAGAAAAAGGCGGCAAGGTGACTGGATTGGTACTCATGGCGGGAGTGGGCGCACATAAAACTGAAAACATTGCGAGCCCCACCTCCCCATGCTGCGTATGTCAGCCCCAGAGTACCCAAAAGCAGCCGCTGTAGAGGCTGCACCAATACGGAACGAAAGTGTGCCATAACGGGCACCTGGTAGGCCCACCCTGGTGAGGGCTCTGGCTGTCACCTTCCAAAACTGAAATTTAGTAAGGGGAGACCCATCTTGGTGACAGAAAAACGGGCCGTGGTGCATGCCACGCAGTGCCAGGAATTCCTGTAGGGCACCAACCGGACAGATGTCTGCCAAAGAACACCGTAGCAGTCTTACTCCACTGCCTACGCCATGCTGATCTGTTTTAGAGGAGCGTATCCTCAACTGGGCCCATTCTTTGGCAACATAGACATCTTCGAGTTCCAGTGCCCTACCACTTGCATCCGCCTTAGACAGCATCACGAGTTCGCTGACGCGGAGCGCTCCAAAAAATGCCACCGTTGTGGCTGCAAGAAAAAGGGCTGCCTCATAATGATCAAAACAGAGGCCTGGCCAGCCCCGGGCCAACTGGGTAAGAACCCCTGGGGAAATAGGGTGCCGGTCGTCCGGGCAACGCCCGCGCTCGCGCACCCACCCCTCCAAAACATGTCTCACACGGAAGTCAGAGGTGGTATCCACGTGACCCCCCACTTTGGCCATAAAAGCCAACGCCGAAAGCTTGGATGCTATGGTGCGAGATGCGAGGCCCTGTGCATGCAGGTGAACCATGAACCGCAGAACATGGTCCACCGGAATTGGCCAGGTCTCTGGCAAGTGAAATTGAGTAGCAAATGCCCTAAATGAATTGAATGCTTGTTGATACGCCTTACGCGTGCGTGGCGCTAGTGACAGGCCAATCGCCCGGTTCACCTCTCCTCGCCAATAGTCCACATCTCGTCCGGGAGTGGCGAGGGAAATTCCTCCGCATCCGGGGCCAAGGCGCGGAACCGGGAGATCTGCAGGCGGGACAAAGCGTCAGCAATATCATTATTAATCCCTGGGACATGCCTGGCCCTGAACAAGATGTTGAGGCGCAGGCAGCGCAGCACAAAACGGCGCACTAGATCCATAACCCTGGGCGATTTGGAAGTCTGTGCATTGACAATGTGTACAACGGCAGCATTGTCACACCAGAAATGCACCACCGGATTTGCCCACTGTTCGCCCCATAGCATCAAAGCCCCCAGAATGGGAAAAAATTCCAGGTATGTGAGATCCCGCAGGCGACCTGTGCCTGCCCATGCCGGTGGCCACCCACCATAGGCCCACTTCCCATTGAAGTACATCCCATAACCCAGGGATCCTGAGGCATCAGACTGGATCTGGAAATTGGGGGATGCCAGGAGGTCAGACCTCCAAAATGAGACCCCATTAAACTCCCTCAGGAATTGCAACCAGACGAACATGTCTGCCCTGATACCCCGGGTAAGCCTGACTCTGTGGTGGGGCCTGGATAACCCTGCCATGGCGTCGCATAAGCGCCGGGCAAAAGCCCTGCCCGGTACGACCACCCTGCAGGCAAAATTAAGGTGCCCATGGAGCACCTGCAGTTCCCTCAGGGATGCCTTACGCTTGGCCAGCAATTCCGAGATAAGGGTCACTATCCTGGACACCTTATCACCCGGCAACCTAGAAGCCTGCACTACTGTGCCAATCTCAACTCCCAGGAATACTAGCTTGGTCGATGGGCCCTCGGTCTTTTCGGGCGCTAAAGGGACACCAAGTTCCTGCATTAGCGTCTGAAATGTGTTAAGGAGACGTGCACACGTGTCCCAGCCCCGTTCACCCCCGAATAAAAAGTCATCCAGGTAATGGGCTACAGACCGGGACCCTGACCTGCGGACGAAGGCCCACTCTAGGAAGGTACTAAAACGCTCGAAAGCCGAGCATGATATGGAGCAGCCAAAAGGCATGGCCTTATCGAAATAATATTCCCCCTTAAATTTAAAACCCAGCAATTCAAAGTCGCCCGGGTGCACCGGCAAGAGGCGAAAAGCCGACTTAATGTCACACTTGGCCAGCAGGGCACCCGGGCCACACGCGCGCACCATGCGCAGTGCCTGGTCAAACGATGTATACCGGACTGAACAAATGTCATCAGGGATAGCATCGTTGACCGATCGGCCGGCTGGGTAGGACAAATGATGAATAAGACGAAACTCACCTGGGGACTTTTTGGGCACCAAACCCAGTGGTGAAACCTTAAGATTGGGAAACGGGGGTGCGGGGAAAGGTCCAGCGACCCTGCCCGCGTCTAACTCCTTTTTAATGCTGGCCGCAGCCACCTCCTCCCTTCCTTTGAGGGATAAAAGGTTGGGAGCATCCTGAGGGGACCTATCACCCATAAAAGGGATACGAAATCCCCGCTTAAAACCTTGAAGTAGATACTCCCCGTCCTCCCCCTTTGGGTACGATGCGAGCCAGCGCTCCAGCATGTCCACCTTAATTGGGGAGGGGGCCTTTTGGAGGACTAGCTCCATCCGCGGCAGCTTTGCCAGCCCACTGTCCACCCCTCCCTCTGCCTTGTGCCCCCCCAGGCCTGGGACAAGCAGAGGCTGCGTGGGGGCCAGAACATGTGGGACACTCATGCTTATACCTGCAATTCTTCCGATTGCAGGAACCATTTGACGAGAAAGTCCAGCACAGCAGGCGGGCTGGAACCCCCTGCCCCGCCGGTTGGCGGGTAACCTGCGCTGGAGCCGCTCGCTGGACCGCATGTCCACAATGGTATCTATCCCCCGGGGCAGGGCGTGTGGGTGTCATGTACAAGAGCCACAGTCTCTGGCACGGCTCATCCCATCTCATCTCGGGGTGGAGAGGAATCCTCATACGGAATTCCTCATCATATGCTAGCCATGAGGGGCCCGGGAAATCAACCATTGCCCTATATATGTTGTCCAAATATTGGACCATGGGGATAGCTAAATCCGGCCGCGCCCTCAAATATACCGCCATGTATATTAAATAAGCGGGAAGCCAGTTGGCCCAGGTACGCGGCGGCTTACGGCGGCGTGCCTGCTCCTTATCCTTCTCATCCTGACCCTCCCTTTCCTCCTTGGTGGGCTCTCTGTTCAGGAGTGAGAAGATATCTACGTACTCCCCCCGCCATATCTTTTATCTAGTAGCCTGTGCCAAGTGATCACCCAATGGCAAGGAATACCCTGCCGTCGGCAAAGCCGAAAAGGGGACAGCCGGCCTAGTAAAAGGGGCCTGAGCTAACCCAGCCACCCCCAGAACATTCCCCGCAGTGTAAGGACCAATGCCCACCCCATTGCCCAAGGTGGCAGTTGTTGTCGCCGGGTGGGCCGTAGACAGCATGGCCCCCGGACTACCCACGCGAGGCCAGGGCCATTGAAAGGCCCCCCCTATATTGGGAATGTGTGTGGATGTACTTGCTTGCACCGTATACTCACATGCTGCACCCCCGCGGGCCGCCCCCACCGGGGGTTCCGGCCCACTGGGGGCGTCGGAGCTCACGACCGACCTAGAGCTCACCACCGGGGCTTGACCCGCACCAGGTTGCTGGCTGGGGAGCTGCGAGGCAGTGGCCGAAGCCGCGCCACCCGCCTGCAGCAGCTCGACCCTCCCCGCCG
The DNA here is from genome assembly GCA_035047345.1 of Bradypodion ventrale. Taxonomy (NCBI): domain Eukaryota; kingdom Metazoa; phylum Chordata; class Lepidosauria; order Squamata; family Chamaeleonidae; genus Bradypodion; species Bradypodion ventrale. Next base: position 6,066,790 of record JAWDJE010000011.1, on the reverse strand, counting down.
GCTGTTGTCCTGCTGCCGACAGCACCTCAAAAGGAACCCCGAAGGGGGCGCCCGCCTGACTGGCCCGGGCCAAAGACGCCTCCAGGGCCGCAATGCGGGCCAGTAAGATGTCCACGTTGACCATGGGCAAAGGGCCGGCCGGCCCGCCTGATCCAGGCACGGGTACAGGTCCCTGCACCCCGGGGCCCGTATATGGCCATTGGCCAGCACCGAAGCCCGGCAGAGCTGGTGGAGAAACCTACCAAGGCAGGGGGCCGCCCCACCCCCCAAGGCTAGAGGGCCCGGGGAGAGGCTGCGGCCCAAAAGGAATAGGCCCGACGGAGTGGGCAGGAGGAGGAGCGGTGTCCATCGCTCGTGGGCCGCGGGCCGGAGCGCCATCCGCGCCCACACTCTGCTCGCCCACAGCGGGCCAAGAGGCAATAGACCCCATTCCGCCGGCCCCGGTCGGGGCTGGCAAAGGTGGCTGCTGAGGAGGCGGCACCACGGTCCTCCGACCTGGGTTGCGCCTCCTAACAGCGCGAGCTGAATTCGAAGCTGCCTTCTTCTTCGAAGGCATCTCCACCGAAGCAAAAAAGGGAAGCCGGCAAGGCAGAATCGCTACCAAAAGGCTTCCCGGTAAGCTAACGAGCGACGGAGACACAGGGGGAAAAACTTCTCCGCTCCGTCGCTGAGGTAAAATGGCAGCTCGGCTGCCTCGTGGCCAGCCCTTTTATAAGGGAGCTGGCCACGCCCCTAACTACCCGGATTCTCTGTCCTGTGGGGGGGGGGCCCGCAAAGGGCGCGGCGGCCATTTTGGCGCCGCGCTTGCATTCTTGTTGTTTGTATGTGCTGTCAAGTTGCAACTAATTTACAGCAGCTCTAAGGAATGGTTTTACCAGTTCCAAGGGCTACAGGAGCTTAGAAGGTAAGACACTGAGCTTGACAGTCAGAAGGTCAGCAGGTCAAGACCTGAGTGCTGCATGACGGAGTGAGCTCCCGCCATCTATTCCAGCTCCTACCAACCAAGTGGTTCGAAAGCAAGACATTGTAAACTGATAAATAGGCACTACTGGGGTGGGAAAGTTATCAATTTTACATGTGCTCTTGCATCTAGTAATGTCTGCCACATGAGCATGGAAAAGTCTGCAGATGCAGAGAGCACTGGCTCTTTGGCTGTAAACGGAGATGGGCACCATCCCCTAGAGTCAGATACAACTGGGTTTTGCGCAAGGTAGGCCTTTACCTTTACTAGTTCCACACTCGCAGTGAACTTCCATTACTGAGTGAGGATTCAAACCAAAGCCATCCTAAGTCCTAGTCTATACCCACTACACATTGGGTATCCAAACTTGCGGTGGCAGCTGCTGCAATTTATATCCAAGAATGCATTTCCCCCCCTAAATCAGGAAAAATGCCATTGACGTGAATTTGTTTAAGGTGGAGCCCACCTTACTCCGCATTGAGTTGCTGGCTGTATGGTCTAACTCCATTACCATATCAGGATGTGGCCAGACAGAATAAGTGGATCATTTATTTTATTTTTGCTAAAGGAAATCTTCATTTCAGTGCTGTTTATTTTACACATATGTCTCCATAACAAATACTGTGCCAAATAATGCCAAAACAATTCCAGGTGACATTTCCAGGATTTTCTACATAGAGAGTAATCAAAAATGGCTCATCATTCCCTTTTTCTGTGGTTGTCCTTGCACTGTGCAGCTCACCCAAAACCACACAGACTCGCTCTTCTACTGGGTGGAAACAGTGAGATTTGAACTCCCCAACCTCTGGTTCCACAGCCATCTACTCAACCACCAAGCTGTCTAGCCAGCTGGCTATGAATACTAGAAAATAATTAAGCACCTTATTGCAGATATCCATAGTGTCAATTAATTGTTGTTGTTTTTTGCAACAGTATTATATGAGGCATAATTCAATCTAATTAATTAACGCCAAAAAGGACTCAGTTTGAAGAAGGACTGACATTTAACAATATTGTAAAGTGGCTTTTCATTAGTGGATAAGTGATGTTAAGCTAAATGCAAGGCCATTATCAATTTATTAAAGGGGACTGAGGAGGGGCTAATATGTCTTAAAAGAAAAGGACAGTTGGGACAAAATATAACCTTAACTCATCCGCCAATAATTGAAGGATAATAAGCACTGCCCGAGTATTTTAATTCTGACTTATGAGCTGAGTTTGTTTGATGATATGTTCTCTCACAGAAGATGATTACATGGTCCAACCCTTATCTATTAACAATTACACTTATATACTGCCCCATAACACTCAGCGCACAAGGTAATTCACATTTTGCCCCTCACAGCTTTAGAAGGATGGAAGGCTGAGTCAACCTTGAGCCTAGTCAGGATTGAACCAAGATCGTGAGCACAGTTATGGCTGCAATGTAGCAGTCTTAACCACTATGCCATGAGGGCTCCTTATTATCTTGCTCCTAATTTCTGGCTTCCATCTATATCAAAATATCACCAAACATGCATAACCCTTCTGCTTCTTAAAATCTAAGCCAGCTATGAAGAAGGTCTTAACAACATTTCCGCACCTGCTTGAATAGTTCTTGACCAAATCATGCTTTGTTCTTTAAACGTAATGGCAAAATGTGCTCTTCCAAAAAGATCTCCAATTAGGTGAAAATAAAGTCATGCGTGTAGTAGCGGAAGGACAGCAATGTCGTTATCTTCCCAAGGTTAAGCAGATATTTTGGTAGACAGCTGGGAAGTGACTCCAGGCTAGGAAATAATAAGCTCTAATATTAGAGACCCAGAATCACACGCAAGAAGTCGGTTTTAAACTGAAGTATGAAACCTGATACAATAACACATTGTGCTGAACTCATTTCACATGCAATGTTCCTTGTTCCTCTCACTGGAAGAAAAGAATATGAATTGGCCTGCAAATTTTGAGTTAATCAACTTTAGTGGATTCACCTGGGGGTGGCCATTTTGAGAGGGAAAGCCAAGCAGCGTCAAGGAAAGCTGTGTGCATGCAAACAGGTCTGACCTGCTGTACTCACGTTCATTGTACCTGCTTTAGTTTATTTGCATTGTTCTTGAAGTGCGGTGCCCAGAATTGGAGACAGGGCTCTAGATGTTGTCTACCTAGTGCTGAACAGAGGGAGACTAGGACTGCGCAGGTTTTGGAGACCATACGTCTGTTGTTTATTTATTGTATGATGAACTTCAATTGTCTACATTAATGTTGATATGTACAATAAGCACAAACTGCCCATCTCAAGTTCCAAACTAGAGTTCCACATCCAGGTTTGAGATCCATCGAAGGGCTTCACCTATGCCACTATGCAAGTCCTCCAATGTGCCTCCAAACATGCATAAAGAACACCTAAACGTAATGTGGTCCATGGTTTGGTCTTCTTCACAGTCACATTGAAGAGAGGACTTCCATCCCATGTGAACAGATTGGCTTCACATCTACCACGGCCAGTCCTCACTTTGTCCAGCATGTTAGTTAATGTTCAGCACATCTGATAATGCAGCCTAAAATGCTGGAACAGGACTGTTTAGGGTATTATTCCCAAGCAGATGCCTTCACCTGCTTAGGATTCCCTGGAAATGGCATTGAGAGATATCCCGCCTATTTCTCCAACCCAGAGGTCACCACAACCCTAAGATATTGAGCTACTATTAGGTGGGAATTGGGCCTCCCTGAAGATTGCTATTTCAGCACTCAGGCACCCACTGGGCAACAATGATTTATCACCGGCTATTCCTTTCAATCCAGAAGCACCTTCTTGAGTGGAAATTTTAGTTTTGTATGTTGTTATATGCTAGTGGTGCATCAGACATGAATAAAGAAAGAAAGGCGGGAATTGCCACATGAACTCACACAATTTGCATCCATATTGAGATTCCTTACTCGCCTATCATTGTTCCTGAACTAACCTACATTGGAAAAGGACTGAACACCAAATGCTGGGTCCTATGTCAGCACAAGATGGGAAACTCCCTGTTGACTTAACAAGATCACTGATGTTTTATCTTGGGACTTTGTATGAATGATCGCCATTTAGTCTCGCTCTTATGTCTTATACCAGTTAGTCTTTAAGGTCAGAAGTTAAACCTGAAGCACGGAGATAAGCTTCAGTGGTTATTATACCCAGAGAGGCAAAAAGAAAAAGCAATAACCACATCCAGAGTTTTTCTCTGCCATTACTCCCACCTTCTGGAATGAACTGCCAGTGAAGATTAAAACAGCTCCTACTTCATTAATATTTTGTAAATTGTTAAAGACTTACCTTTTCCAGCAAGCCTTTCAAAGCCTATAAAATCATTAGAACTGCATAGTGTTGGGCCTGGATCCTTTTTTTATCTCTTCTTACTGCTACTGATAGTGCTTTCTGTTTTAGGCTTTTGGGGTCATTGTTTATTTGGGGGACATTATTAATGTGGTTTTTTGAATACATACTTTGTTTTATGATTGGTTATTGGTTGCAATATATATTTTTACTGCTTTTGTTAGATATTGTGAGCCACCCTGAATTAGAAGATGGTGGAAGGAGCTCACTGGACAAGGTCTAACATTAACAGAGGATATAGTTGAGGAATTCAACCTCCCCTATATCACCTGGAGGACCCTGAATAGACTGAGGGTTGGAGTCCCTAAGTATAAGACCAACATGTTCAAGTGGGAGCTTCTGGCAGACAACAACAACACACTGTGTTAATGTGGGGAGACACAGAATCTGGTTCATTTACTTGTCTGCCGATGACTACCAGAAACATGTACCAATGAAGATTTAATTTTGGCCAACAACATAGCCAAGAAGGTGGCTTTATTTTGGCAGTTCAAAGATTGATCTGGGGAACGAGAAGGCAAAGGAGAAGGAACCTCCATCCAAAATGGTGCTTGTACCAAAAAGGTGGTGCATAAATGTTAATTAATTAAAGTGCCACAATGTTTTTGTCTTTTTGTTTTATTTGTTTTTACTTTTATTTCTTGTCTGAAATATCTGTGCAGAATAACATGGCTACTGCTTTGAACACTACAACAGATTTTAATCTGATCATTATAGATGCTATCCAATGTGGTCAGCCCTCTCTCCCAAAGAGACTCAGCACCTTGAATATAGCTTGAGGAATTCAAGCTAAAACTACTGAGTTAGAGACAACAACACCTCCAGGCCAAAAAAATCCTCATTAGCCCTGTTTGCAGAGACCTGTCTTCCCTTAATTCTGAGTGGTCAGCAGTGCGCAAGAACAAGCCTTCCTTGTGATATCATATAAAAACATAAGAACAGCCTTGCTGGAACAGGCCACAGCCCATCCAGTCCAGCATCCTGTCTCACACAGTGGCGCACCATTTGCTTCAGGGGATTCCCAAGCAGATACCTTCAGCTGCTTAGGATTCCCTGGAAATGGCATTGAGAGATACCCTGCCTATCTCTCCAACCCGGAGGATGTGCTTAGGTATCCATAATTATAGCCATTGATACCCTTGTCCTCCATGAACTTGTCTAATCCTTTCTTAAAGCTGTCAAGACTGACAGCTGTCACCACTTCTTCTGGCAGAGAGTTCCATAGACCAGTCTATCTGTAGATAGCAGACTATGGTTGCAGTGGTCTAGGGGGAAATGAAAAATATGGGTGTAGCAATACTGGCATCAGCTGCAAACAAATCATCCAACAGTGTTGACCCTGTATGACCTTAACTCATTTTTATAGGTTGAATATCAGGGGGGGAGGAGGAATTATTAACTGTTAAAGCAGTACAATAGCAGAACTAACTGCCTCGAGAGGTAGTGACCATTCCAACACTAGAGGCCTTCAAGAGAAAATCGGACAACCATTGGTCATATCTGCTTTGGTTGTGGTGGCTCAAGTGGTTAAGACACTGAAATCGAAGACTAGAAGGTTGGAGTTTGATTCCTGAGTACTGCACAATGGAGTGAGCTCCCATCTCTGTCCCAGCTTCTGTCAACCTAGCAGTTCGAAAGTAAGAAATTGCAAGTAGATAAATAGGAACCACTTTGGTGGGAAGGTAAACAGCATTCTGTGCACTCCAGTGTTGAGGCATGCCTGCCACGTGTCCACAGAAACGTTTGCAGATGCAGACAGCGCTGGCTCTTTGGCTATAAACAGAGATGAGCACTGAACCCTAGAGTCAGATACAACTTGCTTTCGAGCAAGGATGACCTTTACTGAGAAAGTGGTTGGATTCAATGGTCTCATATGTTCCTTCCAACTCAGTTATTCTATGGTCTATGAATGGATAGTCTGTGCATCATTTTCTTCTTTCAACTTTCATAAATAGTCTATTCTGAAACCAATTCTAAGCCAAATTGGCCAAGCTACTTATATTTCATGCACAACTATTCCAGGGTAATTGCATGCCACCCGAAGAGATAATATACTTGTTTTTTTTCTGACTGTGAGCTTAATGTTACATTGTTTATTTCCTTCTTGAAATTATTAAAGATGATGATAAATTTCAATGGATTATAGATTTTATTATTTATAGAGAAAGAGAGAGATTACATAAAGGAAGAAAAATCAAGAAAAACATTTAAAAAAAGAATGTGCATATAAAACATAGAGGAAAGATAGAAATCAGTGTTCTGGTTTGAATGAAAAACAGGTGGCTTTGGTGTGTGTGTATTTTTAAGTTTTAATAGCACCATGTGCTGATCTAATAAAATGTCATTTTGCTTCAAAATAAGATTATTCTGAGGCATGCAAGGAAAACACTCTATTGAGGGTAGCTATTTAAGTTCTATTTGGTAGGCTGTTTTTCAGAGGCACATCTATTGGATGTGCTCTAGCTGTGTTACATGCTGGCAAGTAACTTCTTCCATACGAGACAGTAAATAAAACAAGACCAAAAAAAGGACAAAAATGTTGTGATGGCTTAAAGACTAACTACTGCATTCGAATGTTAGCGTTCATGGATCAATATTAAAATAGAGTAATTAGTTTTTAAGGTGCCACAACATTTTTGACTTTTTAAAAATCTTGTTTTATTTACTGCCTGAACACTGCCTGGATACCAAAGCCAAAGTTAGAACAAGGAACAACATCATCAGAAAACTCACAAACTATAAATGGGGAACCCAGCCATCCCCACTGCACACATCAGCTTTGGCCCTGAGTGTCCCTGCAGCAGTGTATCCTGCTCCTGTATGGAGCACATCTACACACACAAAACAAGTTGATATCGCTAATGATGATGATGATGATGATGATGATGATGATGATGATGATGATGATGATGATGATGATAATAATAATAATAATAATAATAATAATAATAATAATAATAATAATAATAATAATAATTTCATGTCAGAAATTATTCTGAGTTGAAAGGATTTTTGCTGGAGAAACTCTGCTCCGGGGATACCCAAAGGAGGCTCCTTTCATGTCTCTGAGAGTTGAGACATGCTGTAAATGAAGCCCTGAAGCCCTGACAGGATGCCTCACACTTACACCAGTTGAGAAAATATACCCTTTGTTGGGGTATCGCTCCACCTAGAAACAGGAGAGAGGTAGCAGCGGATGCTGAGAGAAGTAAGCAAGAGAATGACCCTCAGCATCCTCTGTATGGATATGAGGCTCAAGTCCACTGGATCCGATCCAGGAAGAGATTTATTACAAGAACAAAAAATCTTGAAGCTATGCAAGAACAAAGCCAAATTAGAAGATGGAGGAAGGCACTCGCTGGACGAGGAACAACATTAAAATTGGATATAGCTTAGGAACTCAACCTCCCCTACATCACTTGGAGGACCCTAAATAGACTGAGAGTTGGAGTACCTAAATGTAAAACCAACATGCTCAAGGGGGGCTGTTGGCAGCCAACAACACACAATGCGAATGTGGTTAGATACAGAATCCAGCTCATTTACTGGCTTGCCAATTATTGCCAGAAACATGCACCAATGAGGACATGTTTGGCCAATGACAAAGCCAAGAAAGTGGCCTCATTTTGGCAGTCCAGGGTTTGATGAGTACATGAAAGAAGAATTTACTGTCTGTTATGCTTTCACAGACTAGCACAGCAACTACTGTACTTCAATTTTTTCTGCCGTATGGTTTTCAAAGTATGTGAGATGTTCAAAAATGGATTGTATGGCCAATAGACTGGATTATCAAGCTGTGAAAGGTCTGCCTATAGAACGGCATCAAACACATATGGGTTTGATTCATATACAGCATGATTGATTGTTTCCTATTGACTAAACAAGGCCGAGGATTTCTCCCAGCTGGGACTTCGGCATGATGGATAGAGCAAAAAGACAGATAGATGACTGTTGTGGCAAAAGGGCTTTGGGTTTGCTGGAAGACAGTGGAACAATATGGACAGCTTCCAAAGTTGGACAAACTGAGATTTGCCATCATGTCTTGTGAGTCGTAGTTTAGCCTTCTATGCAGTTTGGTTCTCAACTGAATTGGCTGGTGTAAAAATGTAGCCCTTGGACTAATGTGGGTATGAACAAGCTTATACAGACACATGCTCTTCATACACAGAGATGTGAATCAAACACTTGTACAGTACCTACATTTTTAAATTCTCCGTGACTATGGGCTATGGTGACTGTCATAATGAACATCTTTAATTTCAGAGTTATTGCTACTCCAAGCATAGCACAGGCAGACATTCATGCATTATTCACCGAGTGATTGCAATTAATGCAGTGCTATACTTTAATAAAAAATGCATTTCCTAAAACCATTACATAAACACAGAGGAAGAAACTAAGGATTCCTGCAGGATGTCTCCAGGCAAACCTAAGCCTAGCAAAAACATTAAGCATTGTTACCAGGTTGGATATTTCTAGCTGAAATTCTTCAATTAAACAGAGCGAGCTAAGATTGTTTGAGAAGGCTTTCTTTGCATAATTTGGAGATGTGAAAGGGCAACATTTAACAAACTTAAACATTGCTTGCTTTTGAATCTAAATAGCCAAACAGCAGGCAAAATGTTTTTCCCCTTTCAAAAATAGCTGCTTCCCACTTTGCATATACTGTATGCTGAAATCTGTCTGTGGATGGTGTTTAGTTCTGACTGTTCTGTCTGTGTAGTTAAGCTGTGTTGTAGTTTCTGACTCAGATTATGTTAGATGGTAGTAACTCAGTACCCTCTTGCAACCTCCTGATGCATTTTGGACTGCCTCATAATTGGGTTTTCGTGGCAAGGAAAGTTCAACAGGGGGTTACCATTGTCACCTATTCATAATATGAACAAAATTATGGAATTGGGGATAATATCTGTATTAAAAAATTGTTGCTATGAGCCTTACCCAGTGGAGAGAAGGAATGAGACAGACTTCATGGGTAAAAGGTTACGGCTAAAAGATTTTATTTTCTCCAGCATTTATGAGCAAAAAATTGCATAGACTAATGAAATAGCTAACTGCTGAATAACAGCAGAATTACCCTGCGGACGTGCTTAATAGGTAACAAAAGTAAATTAGTTTGGCTGTTGTTGACTGAAGGGATTTCCTTGGCCAAAGTTCTAGAAAAACAAACAAATAGGGCTAGTTGTTTACGTGCCTTAATAACTAACAGGCTAATTGCCTAGCCAGTGTTGACAGGAAGATATCCTGACCAAAGGTTCCCAGAAAAGTCACCGAACCAGTTGGTTAATCTTTAGAGCAATCAAAGAGAGAAAAAAACTGTTTGAGGCTACAGTTGCAAAATACAAGTTGATTTAATGAAAGTAAATATTGGTTTGCAGAGTAGACTCTAAGCCCTTCCGGTATATAATTGGCTTTTCAATATTTTCATTAGGAGTCTAAACAAAAAATGCAAAAACAATAACTTAGCTAAGCAAATAGAATGAAACATACATATATACATATTTACAATATTTACAATCTGACCATGGGATTGCATACACAAAAAACATATGGTTGGAGAAACTAAGACATTTACCTGCTCATATAGATACAATGAAGTATAATAAAGAATATTCTTGCATCCCAAGCCTCATCTGTTTATTCCTTCCGTGCTTTTGGACGTCAAAGTAACTCAACTTCACAAGAAATTTATAATGGTGCAAAACAGGTGCACACAATCAGAGCACTCAAAGACCAGTGAATCAATCTCTTAGAAATTAAAGAGATAGCAGTAAAATCATTTAAAGAAAGTAGGCAAGGTCTAAATCTACGTTAAGTCCATGTGGTTGTACTGAGTTAAACCTATGTATATAGTAAGCCTCCCTGCGGAGGAGTTGTGTTTCAATGTCAATACGTTCAAATGCGGATGATCTAACAGTCTCCAGAACAACAACCTTGAAATCTCTGTCACTATGCTGGCGTGCTAAGAAGTGACTCACCATAGGTGCTTGGTATCACCTGACCTAATTTTGGATCTATGTTCCCCCACCCTGGTTTTCAATTCCCTCGTGGTACATCCAATATAACATAAACCACATTTGCACATGGTTAATGCAGTTTTTAATTTTGCATGTGGTAAGTTCTTTTAATGTCACCTTAAAGTGTATGTCGGGAATGCTAACTACCTTTGTTTCCCAGGCTAACATGCAATGTACGCAGTTGCCACAGTGGAAATGCCCTATGGCAATGGGTGCGGTGAGATTTGAACATCTGTCTAGATCAGACCGGGTAACTAATTGACCTATAGAACTGGTTTTCCTTAGTCCAATAAGCGGCAGGCTGTCACATCCGGGAATGTCTTTATCAGTACAACATGAACCTCTTTTGGTCACTAAACTTTACCCCCTTAGCAAATAATATTAAAAGTACCATACTTAAACACTGGCACATCCTGGACTCCATTCCAGGATGTCAAGATAGACCTACCATAGGATTCAGGAAGACAGATACCCTTCCCAACCTGGTATCTCGAACTGATATCTTACCAAAACAAGTTTATTCTTCCAGACTCTCTCATGGTCACCATCCCTGCGGGCACTGTAAGTTTTGTACCTTCATGTGGCAGACTGACACCGTGGAGATACCTGGGAGTGATTTCAAAGTACAATTGTCCCATTTTTCAAATTGCAACTCACACTACTCTGTATATATGATTCGTTGCATTTGTCAGTTGGCGTACATTGGGCAATCTAGGTGCCCTATAAAGATACGGTTGGGAGAACATCAATCCCGTATTAAAAATCAAATCATCACCGCACCATTTGTTGCCCATTTTATCAATGCCAAACATTCGTATAAAGATACAAAAATTGTGGTTTTGGAAACACATCGCCCTAACAAACATCATAGGATAGATGTAGAACGTTTCCTTTTACAAAGGGAAGCATTCTACATACACCACTTCGGCACTCTGACCCCTCATGGTTTAAACACTGATCTTGATTTCTCCACATTTCTATGAGCGCAGCCCCATCGGTCTCTGGTTTGCTCCCTTTAAATGTCATTATAGCTCTTATTTAGAACATGTGTAGTGCTTATACTTAGCGTATTTAATCTCAGAGATTTCCATTGATGTTTAATGCTTCAACCTAATAAGAGTATTATAATGGAGGTTGTATTAGCGCATCGTTATGATTGTACAGGTATGACTTTACATGAACTTTGTATTGTATATAATATTCTTCAGTATGATAATTGGGTAATTTCCTCTTTATTGCAACGGGCAATTTTGTATTGTGTATTCACTTGCATTTTATATCGTTCACAGACTCTTGATAAAGAATTGTGAAATGTCCACTTACTGGATGGATATTAAGACCTGTTGATTGTTATGAGCTGCATCCCATGACCTGCATACATTGTTCCAGTTCAGTGGCCAGTGGTCTTCCCGTCGCTGTTGCTTCCACCATCTTGTTTCCCGTGCGCAGAGTTTCAGCTACAGCTCTAGTATTGTATCACCTTTATGACTATTGTCGTGGACTTTTGAACTGTTCCAGTACGAACTTCATCTAGTTTCCCTATGTTCACGGGTTGACCCCTCCTGAACTACCCATTCCAATTGTTTTTCTTTGATGCTGAGAGGATCCACGTTTAGCCAAATACTTAGGCACCTTCATTAATCCTTTTACTCGGAAGACACCCTCTTATATCAGGGACAACACTGATTTTATCTCACAGGTTGAGGGGCTTACTATACCTGAGGGTGGTGGGTTTGTCACTCTTAATGTCTGGGCCCTTTATACACATATTCCCCTTGACAAAGCACGCACTATCACTCATTCGGTCCTGGATTCGAGAGCAGATTTGCACCCACCCACACACTTTCCTTTGGACATTTTGGACATTATTTTTAGCACAATTTTTTTAGGTTTGGCCCCACTTTCGACTTACAGACCAGAGGAGTCGCCCCACTTTCTACTTACAGACCAGAGGAGTCGCCCCACTTTCTATTTACAGACCAGAGGAGTCACTATGGGCAGTGCCATCGCGCCCAGTATAGAAAACCTATATATGATCAACTTTGAACGTGAGTTTATTTTGGGCAACTCTAACCCTTTTGGACAATCAATCATGTTTTATAAATGTTTTATAGATGATCTGTTTTTTGTTTTTAATGATTTAAGTTGTGTATTTGGCTAAAGGCTCAAACACAGATTTAGTGAAGGACACAATAGGTCTCCCAGGCATTAAGCCATCAGGGCCCCGATCCTTATGAACCTTAGGGAGAAGGTAAAAAAGCTGTACCCTCTAAAATGTATTATACAAGAAATCTGCCATTTTTTTACTGATGTATCCCAAGGCCAACCCTTCGTATAAGACTGTTCTGATAATGCTAAGTATTCTCGATGTTGGATTATGTGTCAATTTTTGATAAAATGATGTATCTGCCAGCTGTTTATTAGCTTCTGCTAAGTAGTCCTTGGTGTCTAAGATCACAACCCCACCTCCTTTGTCAGCAGGTTTTATAGTGATTTCCTTATCATTGGCTAGTCTATCCAAAATCAAGCGATCTTCCTTGCTCAAGTTAGACTGTGTATGAATCCTCCCCTGCTCCAAATTACTAATATCACTAAGAATTAGTCTCTTAAAAACCTCTATACTAAAGCATACATGTGAAACAATGGGGATTAGTCTGAACCCAAGTCAGAGGTCCTAGGCCAAACAAGAAAACAGGTATTTTTACCCAGCTTAACTAATTAAGGATTCTTCCACGTTGCAATCTGTTGTGAGATCAAATAGCGTGCCATTAACCTCTCAGAGAAAAAGCCAGGCCAGGCAATAATTCTCTCTCACCCCAGCTCAGAATCCTTTTATATTAAATAATACAATATATGATTTTTGGGCGATCTTGGGTACACACTAATTATCATCACTACAAAAAATCACTAAAAGGAAAATACTGTTTTTTTGTACGTATTGTTTTATTAATGTTTTATTCAAATTACCTTTTACATTGGGAGGTCTCCTTCTTCCTTGGTTAACTGTAAGGCTCCTGCACTAAAACAAAAAGTAAAAATCAATAGACTTCAAAAGATGAGCTGATTTTTCTTCACATCTATACATCCATTTGCTTCCATCTAAAATTAATGAACACAGAAATTCCTTGCTACCTTTTTAGTGTCAAATCCTTGTAGTTGCTTCTCGTAATGCATCTTGCTCAAGAATAATTAATTTTACTCCAAAGAGTCACTGAACTTTACCAATTCAAATTTCCTTTTGAATTAAACACACACAGACACAGAGACAGAGAGAGGGAGAGAGTGAGTGAGTGAGTGAGTGAGTGAGTGAGTAAGTTCTGGCCAGTGGAAACACATTCTCCATCCACTTTCAGTGGCTAGAAAACTGATATTACATTACTCAGAAGATAACTGTCTACCTTCTATAGCAGGGGTTCTCAAAATTTTCAAGCCGCGGGCAAGACTACGCCTCCTCAGACAGCTGAGTGGGCCAGACTGGTGTTTCCCCTTCTGTAAACGCCCCCATAAAATTAGTCCCCAGCTGTCATAAATCCATTTACGACAGCCACGGGTGTATTTACAGGAGTCATCTTCCACTTCAGGTGGCAGTGGTGATGCAGGCCACATGAAATGATGTCATGGGTGGGTCTGGCCCATCGGCCGTAGGTTGAGAACCCCTGTTTTATAGCTTAGTAGATTTACATCTTGATAATTTTTTCAATCTTTGAATGCCTGATATGCAGACATCTATTTAAAATGGATTAATACTTAAAAACATGGTCGTATTTCCTTTGGTTTATGCATAAATGCTTTTCACTGGTGTGTTTACTATGTGTCAGTATATTCTTTTGAAGCATATTTGATATTCTTTATTTCTTTATTTTTAAATATAGTTTTCTTGGATAATAAAAACAAATAGGGGAAAAATGCAGTCTGTCCAATATTGAGAAGTAACTGCTAAAGGCTCTAAAAAGAAATGTTTTCTTTGCTCGAAAGCCAGATGTGCCCAACTAGAGAGGGGGTGTTCACCTCCGTTTAGAGCCAAAGATACACTGTCTGTATCTGCCAAAATTTCCATGGTCATGTGGCAGGCATGTCTAGATGCTGGCGTACACAGAATGCTGTTACCTTTCCCACTGAAGTGGTACCTATTTATCTGCTTCCAATTCCTTGATTTGGAACTGCTAGGTTGGCATTAGCTGGGACAGATGACAGGCAATTACTCTGTCATGCAGCTCTCGGGTCTTGAACTGCTGACCTGGTCGTCAAGCTCAGTGTCTTAACCACTAAGACACTTAGGCCCTGTTAAAAGTTTGAGATGATGGTTAAAGTTATACATTTATCATGTAAACAAATAACAAATGCCTAGGAGTTATCAACTCTTGACTGTGAAACTCTGCATCCTTATTTTTAGATTTTTTTTAATGGGGGGTACTTGCTTTTTCTTGTCTCATGGCTCGGTAGCCCACATGTATTTAATTGAGTGATTAACTAGCCATGCTCACAGTTCTGTGTAAGGATGCTTGCTAAGTTTGATTTGTATAAAATGCAGTATGCACTGACTTAACCGGTGTCTACTGTTGAAATACGGGGATCAAGAAATGACTATGCATCAGATTTAAATATGTGAAACAGTTATTACTGGGGGAAACATATCAGAATGTATTTAAAGAGCATTATTGAATTTTAAAGTGTCATTGGAGGAAACATATGTTTGCACATAAGCATTTAAATGTGAGTTTTTGTACATTAAAGAGATACCAAACAGCACCGGTATCTATGGCAGGGGTAGCCAAACCAGCTCATGGGCCAGATCCGGCCCCTGATGCCAATTCACCTTGCCCGCACCACAATTGTCGCTCCCAGAAACTCCACAGGTACATTTTAATTCCGCTTCTGGGAGAAATGAGGGCGGCACAGGCCGGATGAATTGGTGTCTGGGGCTGGATCTGGCCCATGGTCCATAGTTTGGTCACCCCTGCTCTATGGAATTAATTAATTTGCAAAGTGGGTATACCGAAAAACCCTTTCCAAGATTGTGGGTATTTTTGAACCACAATTGGGCTTACCCCAGGCAATGGCAACCATGTGCCGGCTAATTTTCTCACACCGGGTCAGGCAAAAGGAACTCTGGAATGAATTCACCTAAAGGTCACTTCATTTTGACAGTTTCACGTCTGGCCTAGACATGGGAGAAGAAAACAATTGCAAAGTAATTGATGGGGGGAAATGAAATAAACTAGAAACATAGTGAATAATCTCTTCCTAATTTTTGACCATATGGGTAAAAAGCCACTCAT
The DNA here is from genome assembly GCA_035047345.1 of Bradypodion ventrale. Lineage (NCBI taxonomy): Eukaryota > Metazoa > Chordata > Lepidosauria > Squamata > Chamaeleonidae > Bradypodion > Bradypodion ventrale. Next base: position 6,051,181 of record JAWDJE010000011.1, on the reverse strand, counting down.
ATCCAACTCCAGGTATCAATTCGGATTCCTTTGGGAGATGTTTTCTTAAATAAAAAAAAGCAAACATCAGTCATTGGGGAGGTATCACTCTGCAGGGTTTTGCTTTCTCTTCAACATCTCAAGGAAACTGAATTTTCCACTGGGGGAAAGATGCAACTTGTTGTTAGTGCTTGTGACTATTAATACACAATCCCAAACCCAGGGGAGTTGTCTAATGTGCAACCTGACATTTTGTACACTGCACGAGCGGAGGTGTATTCTGATCTGTTGATAATATGCTGGAGGACAGCTCCCTTTCTGTGCCTTATCCTTAAAGCAAAAGGAGGCTACTCACCTTAATTTTTACGGGATCAAAATGCTTTGGCAGAGAAAAGAAATACATTCACAGGGAGAAAAACAGCTTTCAGTGAGTGGTAATGGAGGCATTCAGACAGATACCTTTTTATCAAAACACAAGTGTTTTTAAAGTATCCTCACTTTGATCTATGCCCATGATGGCGAACCTTGGCACTCCAGATGTTCTTGGACTTCAATTCCCAGACGCCCAAGCACCCTGTGAATCCACACAAATGGATTCATCCAGCCCACGCTGCCCTTGTCGCTCCCAGAAGCGGAGGTAAAACTCTAGAGTCAGATACAACTGGCTTTCAAGCAAGGACAACCTTTACCCCAAACAAGGTGGGTACTCAGTTTATCAATCTTGGAAGCATTAAACATGTTCAAGTGGGAGCTGTTGATGGACAACAACACTCTGTTTGAATGTGGATCCAGAATCTGGCTCATTTGGTGGTCTGCCAATTACTACCGTAAACATTTACCTATGAGGATTTAAGGTTGGCCAACAACGAAGCCAAGAAGTTGGCTTCATCTTGACAGTTTAATTTATTTTTATTAATTTATTTAGACTTGTTTAGCCACCCCCTTGCCGAGGCGACTCCGGGTAGCTTACAACACAAGAAACACCCCCAACATAACCCACTCTGACATCCCATACATATAGATAAAACATCATAAAAACTCTAAAATCTCTGAAATCTAAAAATCACAAAATCTCAAATCCCCATAAAATCCCCATAACAAAATTGTCAGATGGTCAGATAAGCCAGCAGGGTGCAGTAGATCCAATGGCAGCACTCCACACCCGATGGGTCAGGCATGTCTTTAAAGCTTTCCTGGTTGGAGGTGGAGGTCCATCAACAGGAGGTTCCAAAGGGCCGGGGTGGATACCAAAAAGGCCCTCCGTCTACTGCTGGAGAGGCGAGCCTTTCCAGCCATTGGTACCCATAGGCCAGGGAGCCCCTCTGGCCCGCCCCAGTGGGATGTGCAGATGTTCTCAGGGCAATGTGGTCTCTTAAGTAACCCGGTCCACTACTATGTCTGACTTGGACACGAAAGAAGAAGAAGCTTTGCCGATCCCTCATGGCCAGTGTCAGAATGAAGTGAAGAGAGAGCCATGTGCATGAATTGAGCTGAATAGAAGAAAGGCGGGATAAAATGTACAGAAATAATTGCATTATCTTTGGAAAGGGAACCGATAGCAACAATTATTTCAAAGAGACAGCCTTTTAAGCAGGTCTTAAAGATAATGTCGGGATTCTTCTGAGCAGTAGGATGGAAACACAGAGGAAGGAGAGAGAAATGATAGTCCTTGGACATTCTCATTATAGATTTCTGCACAATCTTTATGACTTATTATATGAAACAAGTGATCTGATTTGAAAAAATCGATGGTGGGTAAATCTAAAAAGGAGTGAATCAACATTTCCATCTAGGGCTCTAAACCCACTTGAAAATGCAAATTAAATTTCCATCCAAAACAGTTGTAATTATGAAAATCTCCCACTTTCATCCAAGATGTGCTGTATAATTTCTTTTAGCACTGAAGCTTGAAGAACTAAAGAATTATCTTTAATTAAAATAAACCCATTCTCATTATAGCAGGCTATAGAAATGCACATTTATGCTTACCCCTAAACTCTTAGTGAATTATGTTGTTATTATGATTAGTTTGTACGAGTTTAATCTTCAGGGCCCGTAATATATTTACTGACCTTATATAAGAGGTTTTTTTCCCCAAGAGTCTTGCCTTTTTGTGCATGAAGAAATGCAATGAACAAGGCCAGAAGGCAATGGAGGCTGAAGTAATTTGGAATGTGATTCAAAGATTGAGAGAAGCAGAAAAGTTTATCAGGTTTTGAGAAGGACATTTTGATCAGTTTTTTTTATGACATTAAATTTCAAAACTTTCCTAGGATTGTGAGAAGGTTTTTGTTCTTTTGTTCTCCCCCACCCTCTTTTTTAACACTTTGGTAATTTGAAGAAGAGACTTTGCACAAAACAATATTGCATTTTGCACAAAACTTTTGCACTTTGCATGGGAATCAAAGTGTTTAGTGGAAAGGTTGAGTCTTAAACCACAAAATAGTCCCATAGATTAGAGTCAATTTCTTTCTTAAAGGAATTCAGAAATTGAATTGCTCCAGTGGCTACTCCCCCCTGGAAAGTGGTTAAGCTGCTGTACTGCAGCCAAAACATTGTGAGTTCAATCCTGACCAGGACTCAAAGATGACTCAGCCTTCCAACCATCCAAGGTCAGTAAAATGAATACCCAGCATGTTGGGGGGCAGAATGCTATTTACCTTGTGATCTGCCCAGAGAGTGCACTACATGCTATGGAATTGCTATAAGTGGAATTGCTATTGCTATTACATTCCTTCTCCTTTTCAGAGCACAACAAGTCAATAAGTCAAATACTTTGCAAAATACCAATATTTCTGCCTTTTAAAAAAAGAAATATTTTTTTATTTCCTTCAAAGTAATAACAAACTGCTCAGATTTCATATTTTGTGAGTGAAGATGTTGTTATGCGCCAAGAAGCCCCCTCCCCGCAACATATGGTGACCCTATGAGAGAGATATCTCCAAAATGTCCTGAACTCAATGGCTCTTGCAAACACAAGGTTGTGGTTCCCTAACAGAATCAAGCTATCTCATGTTTGGTCTTCCTCTTTTCCTGCTGCCTCCAACCTTTCCCAACTTTATTGTCTTTTCCAGAGAAATTTGTCCAAATGAGGGCAGCCTCAGTTTCATCATTTCTGCTTAAAGAGTCAGTTCAGGCTCCTCTAGTATCATATTTCAAATGAATATTTTTTTTTCTGTTAGCTTTCTTTACTGTCCAGCTTTCATGGTGTTCAGAAATACAGTTGTGTGGATGATCATAGAATCATAGAATAATCGAATTGGAAGGGGCCTTTTCAGCCATTGAGTCCAACCCTCTGCTCATTGCAGGAATCCTAATCAAAGCAGATATAACAGATGGCTGTCCAATTCTCTCTTGAAGGCTTCCAGTGTTGGAGCCTCACCACCTCTCGAGGCAGTTGGTCCCACTGTTGTACTACTCTAACAGTTAAGACGTTTTTCCTACTATTCAGCCTATATCTGGCTTCCTGTAGTTTCAGCCCATTATTATGCATCCTGAACTCTGGTTTGATGGAGAACAGGTCCTTCCCTTCCTCTTTATGACCATCTTTCCGGTATTTGAAGAGTTCTAACATCATATTTCCTCTCAGTCTCCTTTTCTCAAGGCTAAACATGCCCATTTCCTTCAGTCTTTCCTTGATCTTGGTCTTAGTCCCCAGTGACACATCCTTACACTCTTCTGATTCCTTCATTGCTGCCCTTCCATGTCTCAGACTTTGGATTTATTGGCTGCAGTCTCCATTTAGATTGGTGACTGAAGATAGTGAAGATAACTGCCAGCATTTCATGAATTCAGTATTCCAATACATACTTTTAAATGTCTGGCTGGACATCCTGCTATGGTAATGGAGTAGACCAGGGGTGCCCATACTATGGGCCAGATCCAGCCCCCAATGCCAATTAAACCAGCCCGCGAAGCCCTCATCACTCCCAGAAGCGGAAGTGAAACACGCTCATCCGGGCATGCTTTACTTCCGCTTCTGGGAGGGACGAAGGCTTCGTGGGCTGGATGAATTGGTGTTGGGGCCAGATCCAGCCCATGGGCCATAGTGACCGGGCCCTGAACCACATGACCAGCCCATGGCCCGAAATGTTTGGGCACCCATGGAGTAGACCATACAGCCAGCAACTCAATGCCGAGTGTTGGGCAGTGGTAAATAGCCAGACTCCCTAAAGGGGTTAACAGCTACAGGTGGATGAGTCCCCTCAGTGGAGAAAATGCCACTGAAGCCATCATATTGGGCCCAATGGCATAATGAGCAGAGGAGGAACTCTGATTCCCAATGGTCATGGAGGCAGATGAGGCCATGCCAGATGGACTGGCTGTGAAGGCGGATGTTTGTCCATATCCTCAAGGCTGTGGCCGTCCATTGACATCATGGTGTTAAACCCTGCATGTCTCATTTCATACGTGTCGCAGGAGATGGGTCCATGATCACAGTGTGTGGGTCACTTCATGGCAAGCTGGGAACCACCTTAAACAAATTCATGCCAATGGCATTTTTCCTGTTTTTTTTTTTTGGGGGGGGGTATTCTTCGATATGAGTTGCAGCCACATACTTTTAGGTAAAAAAGGATGAGTATAAATAAAATAAATGTGGTAGGAAAATTACACACCAGGCTGGATGTTTGGTGCAGTGGTATATTCGCAGTGAGACTTTTTAATGGGAGCAACATGTTAATAAGCAAATGCAACAGAACATTAATATTTAAACACATATTGAGCTGGGTGTAATTAGCACAGGGCGCTCTGTTGCCTCGTTTCTTCCCAAAGCTGGATTGGGTTGTCTATGGTTCTGCCGCGTCAGGTTTCATATTCACTTCTGTCAAACACTTTGTCAGGGAGCTTAGAAACCTAGGTGAAGTCTTCAGCTCCTCTTAAAGGTTATTTGAGGATCAAAAGCATGGAGATAAAAATCCCCATCAATTTCTTTTTTTAAAAAATTAAATTATTAAACTAGTGGTCACCACAACATCCTTCAAACAGAAATGGCTTCATGCAGGTCTGATGTCTGGGGTTAAGGAATATGACGATGCCCTTGTTTCCATGGACTAAAGGTTGAATTTTCTTTCAACGCTGGTGACATGTGAAGGAGGCTGGTTAGCTGAGGTGATGTAAATTTACTTCCTCCAACAGCTTTCTGCCTCTTCGAACCACCTGACTTTGAAGGAAATACCAATATTTCTGCCTTTTTTAAAAAAAGAAATATTTTTTATTTCCTTCAAAGTAATAACAAACTACTCAGATTTCATATTTTGTGAGTGAAGATGTTGTTATGCGCCAAGAAGCCCCCTCCCTGCAACATATGGTGACCCTATGAGAGAGAGATCTCCAAAATGTCCTGAACTCAATGGCTCTTGCAATCACAAGGTTGTGGTTCCCTAACAGAATCAAGCTATCTCATGTTTGGCCTTCCTCTTTTCCTGCTGCTTCCAACCTTTCCCAACTTTATTGTCTTTTCCAGAGAAATTTGTCCAAATGAAGGCAGCCTCAATTTCATCATTTGTTTTTAATATGTATGTTTTAATCCTGTTGTGAGCCACCCTGAGTCGGGTTCGCCTGATTGGGCGGCATAGAAATTTGAGTTATAAATAAATAAATAAATAAATGCCTGACTTCTGTACAATGATAGGGCTGGGCCAACTTTAAGTTGTTTGAGGACAGTCTTTCTATTGCCTCAAATTTGGATGAGATACAATGTCTTGACATGAGCATACACCTACTTTCCCGCTATTTGGTGTTGGAAATGTCATGATTAACTGCAGGAAAAAACATCCGTCCATCCAATCCAATAAAAGCCATTTACTGTAAGCTGATACCTTACACTTTCCCCTCACACTGAAATTGCAAACTCATTCGTGGCTTGATAACAGTCTGGGTCGCTCTCTGATCTTTGAATGGGATTCCTTCTCAGAAAGATTATTTCCACATTCTACCTGAAGACAGGAGGGAGTGAATATAGGTTGCTTTGGCCTAAAAACTAGCATGAACCTCCACATAAGAAGAATTTCTAATCAAGAAACATCTGTTGCAAAGATCCTTGTGTTGCAGGAATTCCTGGTGACAACTAAGGTTGCTTTTTTTTCTCCAATTCAGCGGCACTCGATCTAAAAGACTGGTTAGGTAAAGGTAAAGGTCACCCTTGCTCGAAAGCCAGTCATATCTGACTCTAGGGTTCGGTGCTCATCTCTGCTTATAGCCAAAGAGCCAGCACCATACCTGTCAAGTTTTGGATTTGGAAATAAGGGAAATTTCCCAGCAAATACAGGATACTTGACAGCTATGCTTATCCTTTGCTGCCCTCCAATGGCGGCAATAGGACATTGCAGTCTAATTAATATGGGATGACAGCAGAGTAGAGGGTAAAATAAGGGGTTTTCCCAGCCAATACGGGATACTTGACAGCTATGGCCAGCACTGCCTGCATCTGCAGACATTTCTATGGACATGTGGCCGGCATGACTAAACCTTCCCACCGAAGTGGTACCCATTTATCTACTTGCATTTTTTTTTTTGCTTTTGAACTGCTACATTGGCAGCCGCTCAGACAGAGACAGGAGCTCACTCCCACCATGCAGCACTTGGGTCTCGAACTGCTGACCTACTGACCTTCCAATTGTCAAGTTCAGCATCTTAACCACTAAGCCACAGCAGTTCTCCTGGCTACATTGCTTTAAATGCCATCACCATTTATTCAGCTGATACCATGCCACCATGTACAACTTTGCACAGATCACTGGCTTATATAATTAAGTACACAGATGTTAGCTTATGTGAAATTAATACTGCAGTTTACTGACTACTGTTAACACAATAAGTGAATTCTGATTAATATCAAATGACAGGTTGGCTCCTTTGATACTTTCTCATATGCCAGAGTGGGCTACAGTGATAAATTAATTCTATTTATGTGTTTGGGGCAACGCAGCTGCTTTTATTCTGCCATTGCAGCCCTGGCATTTGCTGATGAATTCAATAAACATAAATCTGCTGTAGTGACAATATACAATTTGTTTTGTTCCTGATTAATCATGGCTGATCAGCCTGGAACGTGTTAAGCTGATAATGCAAGAAAGCAGCTGTTAATGTGTGCCAAATTCCTTTCCTTTGCTCTTGAGTAACCGTAAGTAACCCATCATTTCAGTACCTAACCCAGAGCCCTGGAAGTTTTGTAATTCAAACTAGTGAATTATGATAGTCTACACTTATTCTTTCATTTGAATTCTTCAGTGTTTTAGTCATTTTCTTGCCTCTTTTTTCATTGATTTTTTATATAACTTAGCTCTCACTGGCCAAAACCATATCAACAACTTAACTGATATCAGCAACCTTACATCACCATCTCTTCTTAAAGCAACACCCATTATTCCTCTTGAATTCTTCCACTATAAAGTTGCTCATACCTGCTACCCAATATCAAGCAGGAGAAGATCATGCACAAATACATCTATTTAAAAAAAATATTGCTAGCTTCTACCCATTCTGCTCCCTGGCTGAAATTAATCCCATATTCAACATATAGAAGCTTACCAATAAGCAGAGGGAGGAGATCTCAACCAGGAGACCAAAAGAGTCACGGCAAACCTGTGTCAGAATCACGCAACCAAAGAGGGAGAGTCCAAAGGCATTGTCAGAAAGCCTGGAAGCCATTTACTGCAAGAAGTCAAGAGCAAAGCTGAGGATAGATAGCACTGCTCAACAACGATTTTGTTACTGGAAATAACACAAGCAATTTACATGATATTGAGTGTGCTGATTCCAAATCTGAACTCAGAATTTGCCTATCATGCACAGATTCTAAGTTATAGGTGTGCTATAGCTGTTCAAATGGCATTGGGTAATGTATTTTTACACGGGGACATTATAACAATTGCAGCTATCACTATGCCTGCTGCCGTCTCAGTTGAATCACGTTCCCTGGTGGCATGCATGTTCCAGCAGTGGCAGGGCATGTCTGAGCATGACATCAGAAATAGGTAGATAAGGCGAGATGGACCAAGTGCTTGTCTCTAGTGCAAAGCCATCTTATTGGATAGTACAGGTAGGCCATAGCAAGTCTGTTTTGAGCTAAAGATAAGCAGACACAGCTGTGTTAAATAAACCAGATAGTTTTTTCTACATTTGTGGAAAATATACCCAGTATGTTCAATGCAAGGACATAACCAAGAGAGTGATATTTGCTTACTTAAGAGCCTGATGTCCTAGGCAGAATCAGACTTCAGATTTAGATTCAGCCCACTTGATTTAGCATAGGACATGTGAAATAGACCAAATAGCAGTCAATATTTATTTTTATTTTTGTGATGCAGTGTGGCATTGTCTACAATGAAAGCACATTCTCAAACTGAGGTATGGATAGATGGACAAACTTAGCCCCAGCTGAGTTCAGTTGCCAACAGTGAGCCAGATAGTTGGAGAGAAGAACTGTAGGATTTGGCTGCTAGGGTCCCCAGGAAGAAGAGCTTCCTTTTTGGGGTGACACCTGAGGAAGTCCTTTCTCTTGAAGTCATTTCCTCCTACAACTGAGCATTTCATCTTTATTAACATATGTCTTTAATCCACAATGTTTCCATGGCTTGAGACTGGATCCTGCTTCTTTCAATTCAGCCCCTGAGATACCTTCATTTAGGGATTAATGGTGCTTCTTCTTCTTCTTTCTTTTTCATTGCTGCCATTGGCCAAATTTAAATCCTCATTGGAACATGATAATGGTAGTAATTGGCAGAGTAGTGAATGAGCCAGATCCTGTATCTCTCCACATTCACAAGTGTTGCTGTCCACCAGCAGCTCCCACTTGAGCCTGTTGGTCTTACATTTAGACACTCTGACCCTCAGCCTATTCAGTGTCCTCCAAGTGATATAGGGGAAGTTGACTTCCTTAGCCATATCTTCATTTAATGTTATTTGTTGTCCTTCTTCTAATTTGGAATTGCTCTTGGGTACCATCAAGAATGTTTGTTCTTGCCACAAAGCTCTTCCTGGATCTGAGTCAGCAGACTTGAGGCACAAATCCATTTAGAGCCAGGATTCTCAACCTGCAGCCCATGGGCCAGATGCAGCCCATTGCACCATTTCATATGGCCCACCACCACCTGGACCACACCAGGAAGTGCTATGTGGTGGAGTATGGGCAAAATGGCCATCTGGCTCCGTAAACGGTCTGAGGGAGCGTGACCCAGCCCCCGGCTTAAAAAGGCTGAGAACTCCTGATTTAGAGGACGTCAAAGGTTGTTCTCTTGCTTAGTTCTCTCATCAACTGCTACCAAGAAGAAGGCAGCAAGGAGATGTATCTGGGGGTATCTGTAATACTACCTGGGCAAATAATTGAAAGAGAAGCAGCAGTGTTGACTTTGGAGATAGCCACCCTTCTGATTCTCATTTTTCAATTCCGGTCTCATTAACCTTTTTGAAAGCATTCCTGGTCAACTTTCTTTGCATATGTGACACTTGAAGACAACATGAATTTGGCAGGTTACAGAGTGGCAAGCAAGGCATTTTTCTGCAGTGAGTTGGCATTAGCAAAATGAAACAGGTTTAGAAGATCAGGTTGTATTAGGGGGAAAAAAGATTCAATTGTAGTATGTTAAAGCTTGGCTAAGACAAATGAGGGAAATCAAAGAAGGAGGGATGGGTGGTTGAGTCAACAACCAAAGACACAAATAAGGTATTCAAAATGCAAATGCCATTAATGCTGCAGAAAGAATGAGAAATGGATGGCTGAAGTATTGAACGGGTGTGAACATAATTAAGTAGTTTTGAAATCTTGACAAGATCAGAACAAGTTATTTGCTGGCCCACGTACCATGAGGAAGTGGCCAGCTATTGAAAGTACACCTTTGCTTTTGGGCTGTGTGGTTCGGTGTACAGAAATGGGAGCCAGGGTCGTTTTAGCCAATTTATTCCTTTTAAATTGGGCTCTATCTTCCACAATTTTATATTTTCTTCTCCCAACCAGGGACTATGGCGGCTTAGTGGTTAAGACACTGAACGTGATGACTGGAAGTTCAGTAGGTCAGCAGCTCAAGACCCAAGTGCTGCATGATGGATTGAGCTCCTGTCATCTGTCCCAGCTCCTGCCAACTTAGCAGTTCGAAAGCAAGAAATTGCAAGTGGATAAATATGTACCGCTTTGGTGGGAAGGTAAACACTGTTCCATGCACTCTAGTCATGCCTGCCACATGTCTATGGAAATGTCTGAAGACACAGACAGCACTGGGTCTTTGGCTATAGACATTGATTGAGCATCGGACCCTAGAGTTGGATACAACTGACTTTCGAGCAAGGGCGACCTTTCCTTTTCTCTCCCAACCATCTCATCTACTTAACAATTTCTTCAGAAACTCCTGTTTGCTTTTAGACTAAAATATTTTTTGCAGAAAAGGGAGTGGCTTTATGGTCAATAAAAGGGCTAACCGATCAGTGTTGCGAACAGGCATTCTCCAAGAAGGTGGTGAATTGGTTTGTGAATTGACACCGAGACAAATTGGGAAATGTAGTACAAAATTCTCCTAATCTCAGTCCACAGAAAAAGAATTTCAGTCTAGAGGAGAAGATGGTTGGTGCATCTTATAGGGAAACCCTGTTCCATGACCAGCTTAGCACTTTTGAAGAGGTTATTATAAAATGCCTGCAATTTTTCCTCATCGACACACACATTTTCTGGGCTAGTGCTGCAAGATAGTTTTTTGCTCCAACACAAAACAACCAGCAATCACTTTCACTGCAAGCAAATAGGCTAAAAATGAGAGAGGGGGGGTCCATTCAGACAGTAAGCTTTGGACAACTCAAGCTGAATTCAAGGAGAACATGCACCCTGTAGTATGTTTATTTGACATGCTGTCAGGTAAAGTCTCAGAGAGAACAGTCTCTTCTTGCATAACCCATAAAACAAAATGAGCACAGCAGTGCAACCACCATTAGCAGTGTGGGATGTGCAGGTCCTCTCATAAAAATATACAGAATGATGTAGGAAAATTATGCCGTGAATTCTTTCTCCAGAGGTTGTGTTGGTAGCAAGGAGTTTGTTGCCCTGGTGATAGCTAATTCTACCTTATAAGTAGCATCACTCACTCTCTTAATCACAGGTGTATATGTTGTATACCATCATATTGGGTCCAATGGCATAAGGAACAGGGGAGGAACTCTTGATTCCCAACAGTCATGGAGGCAGAAGAGCCATGCCAGATGGACTGGCTGTGATAATATCCTGACGGCTGCGGCAGTCCGTTGCAGTCCCGGTGTTAAATCCTGCATGTCTCATTTCATATGTGCCACAGGAGATGGCTCCGTGACCATAGTGTGTGGGTCACTTCCTGGCAAGCTGGGATCCACCTTAAACAAATTCACGCCAATGACATTTTTCCTGCTTCAGGAAAAAATGCATTCTCGGATACAACTTGTAGCTGACAACGGCAATTATGTATTAGTATATGGTATGTGTTAGATGATCTTTACAGAGTGGTGCATCTAGTGTATCCCAAAGGATAAAGGCTGAATAGTTTGAAGTGCAAGCCTTCCTCCATTTCCTCTTTTCCTTCTTCTTAGTTCCTAAAGTATTAATGCTCTGGCACAGTTATAGCAGAAGGAAAAATTAGACCTGTGTTCAAATAAAATTGTCAGGTAGATGGCCAAAAATAGAATAGAATAGCTCATTTCATCTTGGAGGGAAGAAACATTTAGCCTGCTGGTTAGGTGTCCAGATTCAAAACAGCCAATGACTACGTTTGTCAAATGCTGGCCCATTCCATCTCCATGCCAGTATGCAAAGTAGACACAGAGGGTGGTGGGTTTGCCAGCTGTCATCATTGTCATTGCCAGCCACAACTCAAGTTAAGTACATGGTTTTTTTTCTTGCCCCAGGGCGCCAGGAGGCCTGGTCTTGGAGGCTAGCTGGTTCTTCGCCCTCTGTAGCAATCATCCGCATGTAGCCGTTGGCCCCTTTAGAGAGTCAGGATATTTTCCACCGCCCAAATCTCAGTATTGAGGCACTGGCAGTATGGTGTACTCTACCCAAAGGGGCTCATCCGCCTGTAGCCATTGGCCCCTTTAGGGAGTCAGGTTATTATCTACTTATATGAAATGAGACATGTAGTATCTAACACCAGAACTGCAATGGACTGCTGCAGCCTTGAGGATATGATCAAGGTGTGCCTTCACATCCAGTCCATCTGGAATGGCCTTTTCCACCTCCATGACCATTGGGGATCAGAAACTGGTTCCTCCTCTGCTCATTTTGCTGTTGGGTCCAATATAATGGTTTCCAGTTGCATTTCCTCCACTGTGGGGACCATCACCCCAACTAAATGGGTTCATTCGCCCGTAGCCATTGGCCCTTTTAGGGAATCAGGTTATTTACCACTGCCCAACACTTGGTGTTGAGTCACTGGCTCTATGGTCTACTCCATTAGCATAGTGGGATATCCGGACAGACATATGTATGTATACCAACAAAGGTTAAATGAATATTTGGAGAATATTTTCACCTCCAAGATTTTTAACCTCGGGGAGAGTAATTTAATGAAGCTTAATTTAACCCATATTCTAATTTTCCTATGGTGAAGTTCATTCTGTTCCAACTTCTAATAGGATTGCTTTTATTAAAGGATAGCACTAAGTTTTGATTGCATGTACGTTTGCATTTTGTACATATCTTTCCAATGTAGAAACATATATTTGCAATCTCCCTTTCCAATACATAGGGAATTTTTGGTGCACACTGAACCACTACATGTATTTTTGCTTCCTGCGAGCTGTTTAAATGCACAGAATTCTGTATGCATTTTTTCAAAACAAACATAGTTTTCCAAACACAGTTTCCCAAACAAATTTGCATGTTTTTTTTAAACACAACCCCTCTAACATCTAGAAAACTATAGATTTAGATATCTTACTGTGACCTAGCGTATTTTGAGATTTGAGAAATATGATTTTGGTAAGTTTACACTAAATTGCAAATTAAACAGACATCTCAGTTTAATTTGTAAATTCAGAAGATCTGCCTACCATTGATTTATACTAGAAACCCAAAATGGTTGTAACATGCCCATTTTGCGATCGAGGTACATAAAGTTTAGTGGCATGATAGTTCTTAAGGAAGGGAGTAAACCTGCAAAATTTATCCTTATGCCATCTAATTAGATTTTTGACTGAGGTTCATATTGATTTTGGCATTCAATTTGCCTCTGCTACGAAATTGACGTGGGTCATTCTGCTTTGCCTGAATGAGGCTGATTGGTTTATTAGTTTGGGGTTTGACTGAAGCTGGTGGACAATATGAACAGAAATGTTTGCCTTGGGCAATTATTATTTCAACATTTAACTTAACTGGGTATTATTCGTTAGGTAAAGTGGAACCTGATTATTATTATTATTATTATTATTATTATTATTATTATTATTATTATTATTATTATTATTATTATTATTATTATTATTATTATTATTATTATTATTATTATTATTATTATTATTATTATTATTTTTGGGGGGAGATTTATGAATGTTTTTTCAACTCCTAGAACCTTGTATCTCTCTTGACAACCAAAGTGATAAAAGAGGAAGTAAGGAGGAGGAGGAGGAGGAGAACTTCAATTTAAAGGAAGGTTAGATCAGGATATCATAAAAATAAATACAATAAATTATCAAATTCCATAAACCTGGAGGAGGTAACTTTTATGATAATGTAATGTGTAATTGTGAATCATAGCACTGCTGTACAAGAATCCTTGACTTGATCCTGAGTAATACTCAGGATCTGGTGCAAGATGTTAATGTGACTGATCCAATAGGGAACAGTGACCACAACTCAATTATGTTTAACTTGATCATAGACTGCAAGTCACTGATAAAATCTAACACAGAGACCTTAAATTTTCAAAAAGGAAATTTCCCAAAGTTGAGGAAACTAGTAAAAAAGAAGCTGAAAGGGAAAATTGAGAGAGTCCAAACACTCCAAGAGGCATGGAGGCTGTTTACAAAAACAATAACAGAGGCTCAATTGGAATGCATACCCAAAAGGAAAAAGGGCACTGCCAGGTCCAAGAGGACTCCGATGTGGCTTACAGGAGCTGTTCGGGAAGTGATCAAGAGCAAGAAAAGCTCATTTAGAAGATGGAAGGCTTGTCCGAATGAGGACAGCAGGCAGAAACATAAATTCTGGCAGAACAAATGCAAGGCAACAATCAGGAAAGCAAAGCAAGACTTTGAGGAGCGTATAGCTAAAAATACTCAGAGAAATAACAAAGACTTCTTTAAGTACATTAGAAGTAAGAACCCAACTAGGAAGGCCATTGGACCATTAGATGACAATGGAAGGCAAGGGGTTATTAAAGAGGAAACAGAGATTGCAGAGAGACTCAATGAATTCTTTGCTTCAGTATTCACTGAAGAAGACAGAGACCACATGCCCAAAACAGAGCCTATCTTCGTAGGGAGGGAAAGCGAAGAATTAAGCCAGATAGAAATAACCAGGGAGGAGGTCGTTGCATGTCTTGTTAAACTAAACACTAACAAATCACCAGGACCAGATGGCATCCATCCACGAGTTCTCTGGGAACTTAAAGATGAAATTGCTGATCTCCTAGCCAAAATATATAATCTTTCCCTCAAATCAGGCTTTGTGCCTGATGACTGGAAGGTAGCGAATGTAACACCAATTTTCAAAAAAGGATCCAGGGGTGATCCAGGAAATTACCGACCTGTCAGTTTGACATGTGTCCCAGGTAAAGTGATGGAAACCATCCTAAAAGATAGAATTAATAGGCACATAGAAGAGAAGGCGCTGCTAAAGGAGAGCCAACATGGCTTTTGCAAGGGCAAATCATGCCTCACTAATCTGTTGGAATTTTTTGAGAGTGTCAACAAGCATGTGGATAAGGGGGATCCAGTTGACATTGTTTATCTGGACTTTCAGAAGGCTTTTGACAAGGTCCCACAACAAAGGCTCTTGAATAAACTTACCAGTCATGGAATAAAGGGACAGGTCTTGTCCTGGATCAGCAACTGGCTAAGGGACAGGAAACAGAGGGTAGCACTAAATGGACACTTTTCCAAGTGGAGGGAAGTAAAGAGTGGGGTCCCCCAAGGTTCAGTACTGGGACCCCTGCTTTTCAACCTCTTCATAAATGATTTAGAGGTAGGAGTAAAAAGCAAGGTAGCCAAATTTGCTGATGACACTAAATTATACAGGGTAGTGAAAACTGTGAGAGATTGTGAGGAGCTCCAGAGGGATCTCTCGACACTGGGGGAGTGGGCAAAACAGTGGCAAATGAGTTTCAACATTAGTAAGTGCAGAGTGATGCATGTTGGGGCAAAGAACCCCAAATACATTTATAAACTGATGGGGTCTGAACTCTCTGCGACAAACCAGGAAAGGGACCTTGGTGTCCTGGTGGACAACTCAATGAAGGTGTCAACCCAGTGTGCCTCAGCAGTGAAAAAAGCAAACTCAATGCTAGGGATCATTAGGAAGGGTATAGAAAATAAGTCAGCAAGTGTCATTTTGCCTCTTTATAAATCTATGGTGAGGCCCCATCTGGAATACTGTGTACAATTCTGGTCGCCATACCTCCAGAAGGATATTATGGAGCTGGAAAAAGTGCAGAGGAGGGCAACCAGAATGATTAGGGGACTGGAACACCTTCCTTACCATCTGAGGCTGCAACGGTTGGGCCTTTTCACTCTTGAACGACGACGTCTAAGAGGTGACCTGATTGAAGTTTATAAAATCATGCACGGTGTGGACAAAGTAGATAAGGAAAAACTGTTTTCCCTATCGCATAACACTAGAACTAGGGGACACTCCATGAAACTTTTGGGTACTAGTTCTCAAACAAATAAGAGAAAGTACTTTTTCACCCAGAGGATTATTGGTCTATGGAACTCCCTGCCAGAAGAAGTGGTGACAGCTGTCAGTCTTGACAGCTTTAAGAAAGGATTAGACAAGTTCATGGAGGACAAGAGTATCAATGGCTATAATTATGGATACTTAAGGACAACCTCCGGGTTGGAGAGATAGGCAGGATATCTCTCAATATCATTTCCAGGGAATCCTAAGAAGGCATCTGCTTGGGAATACCCTGAAGGAAATGGTGAGCCACTGTGTGAGACAGAATGCTGGACTGGATGGGCTGTGGCCTGTTCCAGCAAGGCTGTTCTTATGTTCTTATGTTCTTATGTTCTTATGTATGTGCACATGTCAGTTTAGAAGAAACCAGTCAACTGTCAAGAATCGTCACAAATATACTTAGACATATCTTCAGAAAATCAGGTAGCTGTGCAGCCTTGGTTTTCTAAAAAAAAGACAAATAAATGTGAAGACTACATAAGCTCCTTTCAAACAGGTCTGCATGAATTTATTTGTCCTGTTTATTGCTAATCTGTATCATACTCACCAATATATAAAGGCAATCACACTCCAGTGTCTGGTTTTGATCCATTACGAAAACAAAACATAAAAGATGCCATTAGACTGGAGTTTTCATCATATTTATGAGTCAAACCGACAGTGATCTCCCCATTGGAAACTTTCTAAGGTAGTTTTCAAAAGTAGCTTTAAATGGATATCAATTCAAACCGGCAGACATTCAGAGCTGATGTTAGGTAAGCAGTGACCTTAAGCAGCAGGTTTATACTCTCAGAAATGGCAGGAAATGATACTTAACACCTTTGTTATTCGTGCATTTCTGGTTGAGAGAATTGAGAGAAAGTGATACCTCTGAGGAGTTGGTAAGGACTGGCTCCAGTGATTTCTCCAGCTCAACCATGATAATGTTTACAGGAAAATTAAATTTGCACACATGTTAGCAGGTGTATGGGATCTCACACAATTATTGGCATGATACAAGTACTTCTTCATGTGCTGTATCCATTCCGGATATTGGCTATCATCATGGCCATAGTCTTCCTGTTCTTAACTCCTTGGAACAGTTCTTCCACGGTCATGCCAGACTAGTATCTCAGGTTCTTCAGCCATGATGTCCGTCTATGTCCAGGGCCGAGCTGGCCAAGGTAATGGAGTTTTATTTGCTTAATGGTCTTAAACAGTTCTTGTTCTTTACCTATCTGGTGCAACACTTCCACATTACTGATTCAAGTACAGTTGCATATTTGGGATGGAAGACAGCAAATCTCTCTCTATCTATCTATAGGTCAACAAATAGGCCAGACTCTGTGTCTCTCCACATTCACATTGTGTGCTGTTGTCAGCCAGCAGTCCCTACTGGAGCATGTTTGTCTTGCATTTAGGGACTCCAACCCTCAACCTATTCAGGATCCTCTGGGTAACGTAGGGGAGATTGAGATTTTCAGCTATATCCACCTTTAATGATGCTCCTTTCCCACTGAGCTCCTCCCTCCATCTTCTAATTTGGCTTTGCTCTTTGTGTACCCTCAAGAATGTGGACTTGAGGCTCATATCCATTCAGAGGGTGTCAAGGGTCATTCAGTTTAAGGTGAGAAGATGACACTTGATCGCTGCTTGCCACAGGATGAGTTTGCTTTTGCTCTTGACTCTGCATTTTGCAAAAAAGAATGTGCACAGCTGTGAATCCTCTAGTGCACTTCCAAAAATATAGCATGCACAAAAACAATTCACATAGTTTAAAATGCAAGATGATGAAATGCATATAATTGGGGAAAATGAATATCAGGCTTCAGTGGAAAGATGCATAGGTTAGATAAAATGGAAACATTAGTGGTGAAATGTGTAAAAACCCTTTATTTATGATCCATCACATTGACATACTACATGGTATTGCATAGCACTCCTCACCTATGATAGATCATATCCCCGTTGTCTTCCAAACACCAGCTTACCAGTTGTTTTTTTTTTAGCAGTGATATGTGTGCAAAGCCAAGAACAGATAGGTTGAGGCCACCTTCAAAATAACTTTTGAGTGAGTAGGCCTTCTCCTCCTCCTCTTCCTTCTTCCACATTGCAGTGAGTCACTTTCTGGTCCTGAGTCTTTTCTGGCACACAAAGTCCTTATCATCCCAAGGCCAGTATTGATGAAGCTGCTGCCCTCCATCAAGAGGGATTCAAATGGGATTTAATCCACTTGGGGATCATCACTCTTCCCTATGGACTTCACCACCATAGGGTGTAAGTCTTCAGGGCTGTAAGGTTAGTTAACCATAGCCTGATGATCAGTGTTGAGTCACTGGTAATATGGTCTACTCTACTACATAGTAGGATAATCTGGTCAGTCTAAATATTTTTTCTACAAGAAATATTTGGACTCAAATGGGATCAGGAGTTCTTCACACCACTAGTAATAACTGGATATTTGTGTATCTCCCATGAAATACAGAGACAGTATACAATCCTTTGGAGTCCTGCCATTAATTGGTGGTTTCATTCATATATAAAGTTGGGTCAGAAGGCATTTCTCCGGAACTGAAGATATGTTGAAGGGGGTCAGAATGATGATTGCTTATAGGCATCCATAATGAAGGAATGATGATCTAATTTGTCTATGCCTTTTGTGATAAGTAGTTGATAAGTTAACTTGTCAGATAAGTCTTCCAGCCATCTTTTGCAGGAAACTAATTTATATATATTGAAGATGCTGTGACTTCTAATCTCCCCCCCCAGTGGAATACTTTTATAATGCATATTTTCATTAGCATCTTTACAAAATAGGAAGACTTGAAACATCCTTAATATTGGTTCTGTTGTTCCATGTAGGTACTTAGTACTTAATTATATAAAATGCTTAATTATATATAGCAATTATTTCCATGCTGTTGCTACCTTTTAAGATTGTAGTATTTTTTAAAACCACAAGAGGGAAAGTCAATCTTGTTGTGCTGGCTAATCTTTCTCACACTATGTCAGGCAGCAGGAACTATGGGATGAATTCACAAAAATGTGGCTTTATTTTGGCAGTTTAATGTCTAGCCTAGACACGAAAGAAGAACATAACTCATAGCAGTGATGCACTCTAATTTTTTTACTACCACCTCTGTGGGTGGGGCCAAATCTGTGGGTGGGGCCAAATCTGTGGACGGGGCCAATTCTGCCACATGGCCATAAAAAAGTCTGCAAACACAGACAGCACTGGGTCTTTGGCTGTAAATTGAGATGAACACTGCACCCTAGAGTCAGATACGACTGGCTTTTGAGCAAGGCCAACCTTTACCTTTACTTGCAACTAAACAGGGCCAAATTTTACAGCAATCAGGGATCTTCTGTTATTAGGTAAGTTGCCTTTACCTTAATGATAGGGACAAGAGTTTTTATGGCAACAGAGTCTTAAAAGTGGTATTGACAACAACAATGTCCACTCATTTTGAACTGAAACTACACAAAGCTACAAACCAGAAAACCATGTTATGAAGAAGTTAATTAGTAAAGCAAGCATTTTTTTTATTTTCCAAAATTACTTGTACAAATCTATACCTATAAATCCAAGGGTTAACCATTGGAACTTGATCTATGTTTTTGCACTCGTCCATCCTATCCCGTACCGAGCCTCCTGCACTTGCCCAAACCTGGTACGGAGGTTACTGCAGAGTTGAGAAATGCACCAGTGGGGCAAGAGCCCCACAAAGGGAAACAACTTCAATTCCCAATGTTCTCTGTGCCACGCCGCGCCTCAGCCAATCAGGCTGAGAGGTGCAAGCAAAAAGAACGTTGGGAAATGCGGCGCGGCCAATTAAAATTGAGCTGCAGGAAAAAATCTGCCACACGAACGCAAACCACAAACACAAACCTACAAGTCCCAGCGTCCTGTGTGCCGTAAGCGCATAGAATGCTGAGAAAGCCAGCACACGAAAAATAAAATTACAAAACACAATGGGAGCGCAAGTCTGCCGCAGGCAGACGCAGCGCCTCACAGCCTCGTAAAACAAAAAGCCACAAAACTCCACCACGAGACACCCACTGGCCTTCTTTCCTGCAGCAACGGGGAGAAGAGGGACTCCCTCTCCTCCACGCTACCACACAAAAGACACGGCAAGACCACCGCTGGCCTCAAGGAAAGTTGACAACAACAACAACAACAACAACAACAACAAACAAACAAACAGGCAGCAGTTCATCAGGGGAAGCACCCTCCTTGGCGGATGACTGGCTGATGCCTTTGTACTTCCAAATACAGAAGCAGCAGTCAGCAATCTGGAAGGAAGAGCACCACCCCTTATGGATTGCTGCCTGCCCATCTCCAGTTAGGTAAGCCAGGAGAGAAAGGAAACAGAGGTGAGAGAACCATCGTCAGGCAGAGATAGCTCTTCTCTGCCTCCTCCTTCTCCCCCGACCTACCTAACGAACCTTCCCTGGAGAAGAACGGGCTGACAGACTCCTCCTCCTTTCCCCCATTGATGCTTCGAAACCAAAATTTGAAGCAGTAATGGGGAAAAGAGAACTGACAGGCAACCTGTTCTTCACGCTAAAGTAAATACCAAAACCAAACACCAAAAATTAATAAAAAACAATAAAACAAAAATAAATAAATAATTAAAAAAACCATTAATAAAAAATAAACCACAAAATACACAAACAAAAACATCCACAATACCACAAAAGCACATACAAAACACCTAATTACAACACAAAAAACCCACAAATTACACAAACAAACAACAACTAATTACACAAATAAACAACAACAAAATAAGAAAAATTAAACAAAACCAGAAATAACCAAACCAATTAAACCTAAAACTCAACCAAAAACAAAAAAGAACAAACACAAACACCTCCAAGCCCACCATCACAAAAACAAAACAAAGAAAAACACCAAAAGAGAGAAAACCAGAGAACTCACCAGCACATCCTCCCTCCACGACGACCTGAACAGAAATGAAGAAACGAAGACTACTTACCGGAAGAAGCCTCACCCAGAGGCCAGGAGAGAAAAAACACGTGAAACGAAACCAAAACCACTAACAGCCGCACCTGCAAGGCAGAATAGTAAAAGCAACTCAAAAACACACAACGGCCACACCTAGAGGCCACAAGAGTAAAAACAAGTCAAAAAACACAATAAATCAAAAGTTTACACAAATAACAAACATATGTTAAATAAATAAAAAGATTTCTAACATCTTGTGTTGAGTTTTAACTCAAATAAAAACCCAAAGCATCTAAACACAGTTTAAAAACAATGAATGTAAAAAACATGTACTTTCACATTTTTAAAAATATTACCAATGGTACAACTATTAACAAAAAATAAATAAATCACAATCTAAAACATTATTTGGTTAAATAAAATAATTTGAAACAATTATATCATCCTTTGTTCCTTTTTAATCCACAAAAAAACCCCAAAAAAGCTGATCACAGTTTATAACAGCCCGGCAATGCCGGGCAAACTATGCTAGTAATATATAATCTGCAATGATTACACAAATTACAGCCAAGGGAAAGGGCAAAAGCTTTGAAAGAATGACCCTAATTTATTTTGTAAGAGTTGTAGTACATCCTAATACCAAGGATCTAGCACAGGGGTACCAAACTATGGCCTGGGGGCCAGATCTAGCCTCCAATGCCAGTTCATCCAGCCCGTGATGCCCTCATTGCTCCCAGAAGCAGAAGTAAAACGTGCCCATACAGGCACGTTTTACTTCTGCTTCCAGGAGCAACAAGGGTGTCACATGCCAGATGAATTGGCATTGGGGGGGGTCAGATCCACACCCCCAGGCCATAGTGACCAGCCCCCTGAACCACATGATTGGGCCATAGCTCAAAAGGTTTGGGCACCCCTGATCTAGCATGATGAGCTCATCAATTTTGCTTGGAATGTTTGTTAGGATTGTAGCATGTCTGCTTAGCTTCATAAGACAGATGACAGGGTTTACAGAGAAACAAGATTTTTTCCAAAAGGCATATTTTTGCACATTGTAAAATAAATAAATAAACCACAGTGGAAGAAGAATTAGCATCTCCATCTCTTGCTGGAGCTGATGTTTCTTTAGGGAGATGCTAAATTCTTGCAGTGGAATCTCATTATGTGAAGACAACCAGCTTCAAGCAAAATCTTAGCAGTGGAAGGAGTTTCTCACATCTCTAAATCGAACCATGTCCTCCAGTGATTCTGGGTGAAGAAAACTAGTTAGCTGGAAATAATATCTCACAATCTCCTCTTACACCTCAATTCTTCTTTTTCTGCTGCTGCTGTATCCGAATCCAAATATTAGTGATCAGCATGGCAATCAGCCATGAGGACTGTCCTGAGAATAGAATGCAGTGGCCTTCTGTATTGTAGTGTGACACCCACTGATCCAATTCCATGAGTCACTTTCTGGTCCTGAGCCCTTTTGGCACACAAAGTCCTCCTCAGCCCCAGACCAGGATGGATGAAGCTGCTGCCCTCCATCAAGATGGGTTCAAGTGGGATTTAATCCATCTGGGGACCAACACCGTTCCATACACATCACTACCACTTCTTAGCTAGTCTATGAGATATCTGAGGAAACTACCTTTCTTTCCCTAATGCCAAGTTTAACCCTTTATTTGGTATAATATTTGCAAGGAAGCCAATTAAGCTAGATAAGCAGAATATTCTGCCACATTCTTCATCCAAAAAGGGAGAGCACTGGGTACCATAATTTACAGGCGGTTTGACAAAATAACTTGCTAATAACTGCATACTGGAAATGATCTTTATTTTAGAAACACATACACAGGGAATCATATAATCATTTGCCATCAAGACATTTATGACTTAAGATAACCACTGTCAGGGTTGGGGGAGAATACACAGAAGTAGTTTACCATTTCATTCCTCTAGAGCCATGATGGTGAACCTTGGTACTCCAGGTGTTTTTGGACTTCTCTTACCAGAAGCCCAAGTCAGCACTCCTACTGATCAGGGCTTCTGGGAACTGAAGTCCAAGAACATCTGGAGAGCCAAGATTGAGTAACCCTTATCTAGGGCAGTGATGGTGAACCTTGGCACTCCAGGTGTTCTTGGACTTCAATTCCCAGAAGCCCTGATCAGACCACCTACTGATCAGGGCTTCTGGGAATTAAAGTTCAGGAACATCTGGAATGCCTAGTTTGGCCATCACTGCTCTAGGGGGAGCCTGGGACTGTGCAGCTTTCCTAAAGCCGGACAGGTGGGCCCAGCTGGGAATCGAACACCAGCCATTGTCTCATTATTTTCTATGTGAACATTTTTGGAGCTAGGATAGATCTAGGACGGTGCAGCTAGAGAAGCACACTGGACCTCTGCATACAGTTTTGTGAACAAGTTCACCATGACTCAGCACTCTTCTTACAAGACTGATTTATAGATAACCATCCTTGTTGACTTTTTTAATACAATATTTATTTTTTATTAAATACTATAATAATTTATTATTTTAAGCCTTTATGCTGTTTTTTTATTTTGTAAACTGCCTTGGGCCCTTTTCTGGTGGGTTACCAACCAACCAACCAACCAAACAACTTACCTACATACCTACCTACCTACCTACCTACCCAACTCAACCCACCAACCAAATGCAAAAAGTACCACAAAGAGGGAAATTTTGCAAAGCAAATTCATGGTACATAAATGGATAATAAAAATTGTAAATTTCAGAGATCGTAAGTCCTGAGAAGCATTCTAAAATGGGCTAATTTGGAAACATGATGAGGGAAAGGCTTCGAGCCAATTCCTTGCTCCCATTTAGAACATAAGAACAGCCTTGCTGGAACAGAACACAGCCCATCCAGTCCAGCATTCTGTCTCACACTGTGGTTTTTTTTTTTTTGCCCCAACGTGCATCACTCTGCACTTACTAATGTTGAAGCTCATTTGCCACTGTTTTGCCCACTCCCTCAGTGTCAAGAGATCCTTCTGGAGCTCCTCTCAATCCCTCACAGTTTTCACTACCCTGTATAATTTAGTGTCGTCAGCAAATTTGGCTACCTTGCTTTTTACTCCTACCTCTAGATCATTTATGAAGAGGTTGAAAAGCAGGGGTCCCAGTACTGAACCTTGGGACCCCATTCTTTACTTCCCTCCACTTGGAGAAGTGTCCATTTAGTGCTACCCACTGTTTCCTGTCACTTAGCCAGTTGCTGATCCAGGACAAGACCTGTCCCTTTATTCCATGACTGGTAAGTTTATTCAAGAGCCTTTGGTGTGGGACCTTGTCAAAAGCCTTCTGAAAGTCCAAATAAACAATGTCAACTGGATCCCCCTTATCCACATTCTTTAGCCGAGTACATCACAATCAAGGGGAATTTGGTGAGTCAACTCCTCTCTACTTCCCACTGGTTTGATGTGGCTATTCCAGCTGCAATTTGCTATGCTAAGGAACAAGATTTCAGCCATAAAGACTCTCCATACCAGTGAGTGTTCGGAAAATTTCTGACCATGTAGAGAGGGTCAATGTGTAGCTGACTATATCATTTTCATATGGACAGAGGAACAGATGTGATTAGAACTCTCTCCCCGCTCACACTTTTCCAAATGCCTGAATAGAGTTTAAATATTTTGCACAAAGTTTATTTTGATAAAAGTTTTCTCCCAGCAAAACAGCTATTTTAAACTGAATAAAACTATTTTAAAAGTGAAGAGAATTTGACATGGTTATAATTAGGAATGGAGAAAACTGTCAGTTTTGCTTTCTCCCACATTCAAATTGTTTATACGTCAAATTCTTTCCATTCCAAATATGTGATTTGTGAATACTGGTACATATTTAAAAGATGAAGGGACAGAAATACTTGCCCATTTACAGTATCCAGTTAATAAATATGTTTGTCTCCAAGAAGGAAACGTGTAGGCTGGGCCTGTCTGCCATATATTAAATATAGGAAAAGAAGCAGCATGATTAGAAAGAAGTAATGATGAACAAAACGTTGGCAACCTCAAATCAGCATTGAGATATAGACTTTATGGCTTTGAAGTGTCAAGAGTGAAATGGGTGGTTGGGATATGAGGAAGCATGAAAGACTGGCCCTCATTCCTGTCTACAAGGGGCTGAGGTGGCTCAGTGTTTAAGAAGCTCGCCTTGTTAGCTGGAAGTCTGGCAAGTCAGCAGTTCGAGACCCTGGTACTGCATGACAGATTGTGTGGAATGCTGTTAACTTTCCTGCCAAAGTGGTACCTATTTATCTAACTAGTCATGCCTGCCAAATGACCATGGAAATATCTACAATTACAGACAACACTAGCCTCTTGGGCTGTAAATGGAGATAAGCACGGCCTCCTAGATTTGAACATGACTGGCTTTCAAATAAGGGAAATCTTTGGCTTTAACTTTACTAGGAATTTGGGTATACATTAGAAAGAACTCCATTTTGATCCTAAGACCATACCCGTCAAGCGTGGCTCCTGGAAATATGGGGACTGCTTCAACCAGGGTGTGCATGCGCTGAAACAACTCATCTGCGCATGTGCAGAACCCCTCTGCACACATCCAGAGCCCATTTGCGATGGGCACATGTGTGCAGTAACCCCTTTCCCCACCGTTCAAATGTGGGACAGCGGTGGGAAAGGGGAGGAATGCGTGGAGAAATATGGGAAATCCTGGCCAATCCAGGATACTTGACAGGTATGCCTGAGACTCTTTTTTAAAATTGAGTTTGAAAGTGGTGCTCCCAAGCTGAGTCAAATAGAAGTAGTTTGATTTCCTGGTCACAGTAGCTGAGAAAAGTTTGGTTAAGTGTATCTTTACTATTGACCCTTTTTATGGCTTCAGAACATCATTAGCAATAAAGTCAACAACTCCTATAAACTGGCCACAAGAGTTAAGTGCCTCATCACAGAATTGTATTTACACTTCAGGCAGTGCCTTTGGTTTGATTAAGACATTCACAGCTGTCTCCCATAAGAGCTGTGTGTGTTATTCCAAAAGGGAAGGTCGTATCTACTTGGACACCATAGTGCTGGTTGTGAATTGTATTCGGTTTCCCCCCAGTGTCCTCTGGACTGAAAAAGAGAAGCATAAAATAGAACATTCTATTTCTGGCTTGTTTTGCAAAACTCTCATGGATGTTAATGATTAACAAAAGTTTCAGAATTTATTTGCATAGCCATTCTTAGCATGGTTAACAAATACAGGTAACATCACTAGATCACCACAGCTAGGTGATTATCATGTGAGCTGATTCCATGGAACAGCACTGTGCATATGCACTATAGAATCAAAATCTTCTCTGTGTTTAGTGTTGGTATAATTTGTGCCTAGAAGTCAACAGATGACAATCCATGCATGCCAGTCAATGACCGATGTTGCGATCCCTCTGTAATGAACAGGCCATGATGACAAAATGGTTGTGAACTGAACCCCTTGGAAAACCATCACATTTGAGTGAGTCTGATTGTTCTGTGCCCCTGTAGAAGCCCATTCCTATAGACAGAATCACATTTGATCTTGTAATCTTTGGGCTAGTTCCAGTCTAAACTTGCACAAAAATGAATTTGGAAAGTTATGGATAAACTAGTCTTTAATGGGGCCACAGTGGAACTCTTCATAGCCCTTGAGTTATAAGCATAATATGAAATAATCAGTCTAGTGTATTCAGAAGGAATATTATTCTCTCTGCTTTTCTTGCACTGAAAATATGATATTTTTCTTCTCAGCATGGTGAGTAAAAACAGATGTTTTATGCAAGCTTGCACAATTTTAAGTGCAAAAAAAAAGAATTTTTTTTTGTAGAATTCATAAGTTTCATAGAAATCTCCAAACTAAGATGGCTTCTACTTTATTCAACCATATGAAGTCCTAGATGGGTTTTCTGTATCTCCCCATCATCCAGTCTTTCTGTAGTCACAGTTACGTCTGTGTTTTGTTTTTCAAAGAGAAAGTACCTTACAGATATTTTATGAAAGTTTCATGGACCAGGACAGTCTTTTCACTGACTTTTAGGTGGAGACAAGAAATCTTGAAGAGCTTTAAAATTCTTTGTCATACTGTCTACATGTGGCTACATAGTTTAAATCGATGAGAACAGTAAATTTAGACTGCATGCTATCCATCCTTAATGTACGAAAAGAAACTCCAGTGAAAATCATTTGCTTGCCATTATTATTGTAACTAAATTACCTATATGGCAGGTTTGATCCAGAGTTGTGGTCTGTTTCTTTTATTTGAGTGCCCATAATGGGCTTTATGTAAGTCAGGTACTTTTGCTGAGCACTTTTGCTAATATAAGTCAGGTTATTTTTTTTATTCATCGAAACGCATCTCTTCCTCATGAAAATTTATGCAGATTGTAAGAGTGCAGGTAAGGCTTCTCCATGCATGTACTGTTCAGACATCACTTTGCATCTTGCATTTATATTCAACGTGATGGAACTGTTCAGAGGAGGAAAAACTCAACTTGACAAATCCCTGCTTGCTGAAGATGCAAAAATACCTGCAATAGACTGCTGTTTGACATATTTGACCAAAGAAAACCCAAGACCTCTTCAATCTTTAAAGTCAGAACATAAATTGTATTAAATATTTAAACAGTGCCCTGTGTATACTAAGTGGATTGAGTGATGTGATGGAGCTCCAGATTTTGTCTGGAGGAAGTACCTGTGCCACTTTGCACACTACAGAAGAAAGTCCTTTTCAAGAAATGTCTTGTTAAGTTACCGCAAGAGTGAAATCCTCAACTGTTTGTGACAAGGTACATACCTTAGCACTGAATGGTAGAAATAAAATCTGTAATCTGAGCACAGAGCTCAAAATGTTAGGGGATGGGGAAAGGAAGAAGAGCTGGCAAAATGGACTTTAAAAAATCAACAATTCTTCAAAACTGCACAGAATGAAAACCATCATATTGGGCCCAACGGCAAAATGAGCTGAGGAGGAACCACTTCATTATTTTGATTTAGTCATGGAGGCCTTGCTAGATGGATTGGCTGTGAAGGTGCACCTTGTCATTATCCTCAAGGCTTTTGCAGTCCGTTGCAGTCCTAGTGTCAAATCCTGCATGTCTCATTTCATACTTGCCACAGGCGATGGCTCAGTGATCACAGTGTGTGGGTCACTTCATGGCAAGCTAGGATCCACCTTAAACAAATTCACACCAATGACATTTTTCCTGTTTGAAAATGATCTTCAGGGGAAAAATGTATACCTGAACATGAGTAGCAGCCAACAACGATGACAACAGAATGAATGAATGCATTCAGTGGTAGAATTTTGCACTGTAGAACATTAGAAATGTGTGGTCGTATATTCAGGTGCTGCCAAATGTTGGAAGGGGAGCGAGAGAAAAGAATAGCAAAATATGCAGGAACTTGGGAGAGTTGTGTTTAGCGTGTCAGAGTCAGACTATAAAGACCGGCAATCAAATTCTTATTTATCCTCACAGCTCACGCGAAAGGTTGGACCAGTTTAACTTACAACAAAGCAATATTCTAGAGATGAGATGCTACGGTGGAGGGTGTGTTCCAGTTAGTTTGGATAAAAAGTGGGATAGACATAGAATCACAGAATAGGAGAGGGCCTTTGCGGGGCATATCCTTTACCTTCCTTCCTGATGCTGGAAATCTTGAGCTAGAATATTTTCCCAAAATGGTTGATCTGCCTTTTGCTTTGAGCTCTTAAGTGGAGAAAAGGTCATCACCCTGATAGCTAATTGGTCCCATTCACAGTCTTTTCTTACTATCAACATTTCTCCTAATTGGCAAGAAAAAGCTATCCTTCTGTAGCTCTCTCACACACACACATACAGAGTATAAGTAACATGCGAATTTTATAAATGAAAGGAATGAGTAAATAAATGCATATCAACAATCCCTCCCAGTCTTCTTCTACTAGAAGTGATGTCCAACCTTGGTGCTCCAGGTGTTCTTTGACTTCAATTCCCAGAAGCCCTGATCAGCAGGAGTGCTGATTTGGGCTTCTGGGAATTGAAATCCAAGAACACCTGGAGTGCCAAGGTTGGCCATCACTGTACTAGATGATAAATATTGTTATGGCTGTTCCAACTTTGTTTGCAGTAGTTCCAAACAATGATCTCAGGATGCACCCAAAATTGTCAGCAAGGTCTTCAACTAGTAATATCTCCCTTTTATTTTTTTTCTCATTCACTTTATTTTATACTAGCAGAAGACCCGGTGCTGCCCAGGAGTACTCTACCCAGGCCAAGGAGAGACCCGGGCCCATTCCCCCTGCCCCCAGCTGCCTTATCTTTTTGTTTGCTTTTGTTGCGGCCACTCTC
Source organism: Bradypodion ventrale (assembly GCA_035047345.1). NCBI lineage: Eukaryota > Metazoa > Chordata > Lepidosauria > Squamata > Chamaeleonidae > Bradypodion > Bradypodion ventrale. Next base: position 6,022,104 of record JAWDJE010000011.1, on the reverse strand, counting down.
TCAGCCCCGCTGTGAGTTGCCATCTCAGTCTGACTCTGGCCGCTGCCGGCAGCTTACCAAGTGACTACAGTCAGCAGGTAGCCATCACAATCCAGCCCTTCCGTCCTCCCATGGGTTGTGTCAGGCAGAAGGGAGGCTCCATTTTGGGGGTGAGCAGAGGACCCATTTGGGGGGGCGGGAGGAGGCCTGCATAAGGCAACAGCCCAGTCCTGTCCTCCACCCGTCTTCTGGCTGTGGGTTCTCCCTTCCCCCCAAGGCACGCCTCAGGAGTGCAGAAGAGCCATGCCACGGTGGCTGCCTGCCGACAGTAGTCACTGGGGCGGCGGCAGCAGTAATGGCTGTAATTGCTGCCACCCATAATGGTGGCTAGGCCGTGCGCCACCTGGAATGCCAGGCAGACTTTGGTGCATGTGTGGAATTTCCCGCATGCACCACAGCCTGGAATGCTGGGCAGGGTTAGGCACGTGCGCAGATTTTTGCGCATGTACAATCACCTCCCCTGGTTGTTTCTGCCAGCTGGCGGGGGCATTGCAGCCCCTTTTTGGGGTCAAGGACCCCGAGGTGGGCTGCCAGTTACCCATGCCGGTGACCCCAGACGTTGAAGGTGCATGCAGTTTCCAGTGCAATCGGTGCAGGGGTGTCACTTTGTATGAGGGAGCCCTGCGATGTCATGGAGCCCCAGAGGTGGTCAACCAGGGATTGGTTGAGCTGTGGCGATGACATCACAATCCCCTCCAGTTGGCTTTCCCCCCCTGCTTTTTCTCCTGTCAGTGGGGGAGTCCCCTATGTAGATCAATTTAGGAGGTGTACCCCTCCCCATGGGGCTTGTCAACCCCGCAGTGACCATCTCTCTGGCCCAAGGTACATATGTGCCTGGTTTCACCACGACCGGTGCAGGGGTGTGGATTTGTATAAGGAACATACACCATGACACCTCTGTTTTATATATATATATATATATATATATATATATATATATATATATATATATATATATATATATATATATATATATATATATATATATATAATAGATAGATAATAGATAGATGGGTAGCTATGTCATGAAATAAGCCCTGTTTTAAACTGTACTTTTTCATGATCTTTTTGTCCCACAAATTATACCCTTGCTTTAGCCTTATTCAATATGGCGATTTCATATCAAGGGGAGAGAGAATGGAATGTAAACTATGTGGGCCTCATGGCTGGGATGAAATGAAACCTAATGTGTGATTGGCATGGCATGCTGTAAGTTCATTGGTTGGAATCCCTAAGGAGGAGCGCCACAAGGTGGACCATTTGGCAGGAGATATAAGCCAGATGGTGGGGACCAAGAGGAAGACACTCTCTTGGATGCTGTGCTTTTGAACTGCAAAAATGTAGATGCTTGAGAGAAAGGGCCCCCCTGAGCTCTCCCTTAAAGAAACAGCTTGCTTTATTTCTTTCTTTTGAAACGAAATGCTTTCTGATCTTTTGCTGGACTGTATTCTGTTCAATGCTATGATATCAATAGACTGTACTTCTAAAATACCTGAAGAGACTTGGAGTGTTTACTTGGCTCACGTTACCTGAATCTACACTAGTTTCATGTGCACCCTTTGCTCACTACCTGGATTTTGGTTAGGAGTGACTGGACACACTGATAGGAGAAGCCTGAATTGCTGGGTTTGATCTGGAACAGGGAAGCAGGATTGGGGCAATCCCATTGCCAGGAGGCCGGAGGACTCCTGAGTTCTACCTGGGAGTAAGTGGATTGTCACAAGCTGTAACAATGCACAGTTTTTGTTTCCTGTTACACAACCAAAATATTTTTAACAGCAGCAACAACAATAGTGCCATGAAGTCAATTCTGACTTATTGCAACCCTTTTCAGGGTTTTCTATGAAGAAAGTATGCAGAAGTAATTTATTATGGTTATCCTTTCTAATGTTTTGCTTCTCCATTTCCTTCTTCTGGGGCCATTCCAGAACTCTGCAGTTTGCCCAGGGCCACACAGACTAGCTCTTCTTCTGGAAGCCACAGTGAAGAGTCCAGTTCCCAACCTCTGGTTGTGCAGCCACATATCTAAAGCACTGAGATATCCAGCAAGCTTTAGCCCATTTAGACAGACTTTATTCCAAGCAGCTCAAGGTGGCTTACTGCTGAGGGCAGGGAAGCTGCGCAGCGGCGCTGTACAGAGAGCAAAGGTAACTAGCAAAAGTCTTTCCAGGGAAGATCCAAATAGCAAAGTCTGTTGGGATGTCCGAGGGCATAGTCAGGGTCAGAAGAGAAGTCCACAGTCCAGTCAAGGCAGTCAGTCACAAGAGAGATCAGGATCACATGGATGTCGGGCAGGGTGTCAGTTTGCACTGAAGTTGGACAGGCACCTAGCAACGGTAGTAGAAACCCTTAAGAGCTTCCTCAGTTAAGGGCTATCAGCTGGGAGCTTCTGCTTAGAGAGGGTTGTGGGGGATTTATGGCACAGCTGTAAATTATTATGTAGGAGTTGCCAGCAATGCTCTGATGTCGAAGGGGCATCACTGTCAGAGTCTGATTCAAACAATTGCTGCCTCCTGAATTGTCAGGCCAGGAGCATGGCTAGGTAAAACTGGGCTAGAAACGGGCTGGGGGTTCCTGCTCCAGGTCATTCTCTGGTTCAGATGAGGACTGAGTCATGACACACTTACAGAACTTCCAATAGTATTCTGCTATGCTAACTGATTGAGTTACTTTAGCTTACTTTTGTGCATTTTACGAATTCTGTGATTTCTGGGTCTTCAAATTTTTTTATGTTGGTAATCCATTCAATCTAGGAAATACTTTGCTTCCTTCAGTAAAGCTACCTGAAAATGTTTCTATAGTTAAGCAAATAAATGTTTTATAGTCTTCAGTTCCATATCCTATAGTACAGACTGCTTTGTATTGTGTATAGGGCTATTCTCAAAGCAATTTAAAATGTTGCCACATGGAATCATAAATGCGCCTTTAAATTTAGTAGAAAATCTCTTCTCAAACTAAGACGTCTACATTTAAATATTAAGAAAATCAATTTGTCTGGAATTGATTCTTTATGTATTTTGATTTTCATACATTTATGACATTCCTCTGCTACTGCACAAAATACAGAATTCTGTTCCATCAAATAAGACCAGCTACACCAGGGGTTCCTGACCTTTTTGTGCTGTGGGCCGGATCATGCCCATGGACAGCTGAGCTGGCCAGTCAAATGGTTCCTCCATGTCATAAATGAGTTTATGACATCCATGAATGCATTTACGGCAGTGTTTATGGCAGCTGCAAGCACGTTTACACATGCACTGGCACATTTTGCTGCTGTTGTAACTGCATCCACTTCCAGTAGCACCGAGGGTGGCATAGGGCCACATGAAATGGTGCCATGGACTGGGGCTGGCCCATGGGCCATAGGTTGGCTACCCCTGAGCTACACTATTTTTGCCCCATGCTGTTTCAATGGTACAGCTATGGATGGTGAACACATGAAATGATAGATGTTTGTTACTCATTTGTAATGGAACAGGCTGAAGTGCAATTTACTAGTGAATGGGCAACACTGCATTTATTTTCATTATTTACTTTTCATGATAATCAAGAAAGATTCTGTTTTAAAAATGTGTTATTCATTACAGGATAGGCTTCTGCAGAAAAGACAGGAAAATTATGTCAAAGGCCCTCAGGCTCTGTTCTTTGAATTATCACCTGCGACTTGTGATGTAGTTTTCCAAGCTTTTAATTTAATGGTACTAATTATGAGGCATAAAAAGAAAAACAGCATATCATTACACTGCGTAATTTGATTTACAAACATTATAATGCACATTTCAGCAGCAGTTGTGCGTGTGGAAGGAAGGAAAGATTGATTTTCTAGTTCAAAAATGGGATTGTATACAGAGAGCTAAGTGTCAGTATGGAAGGGAGGGAGCTGTCTGGTATAAGCCATGTACAAAATTGTAAGGTCTCATTTCTAGTTCCTAAAATCAAGCCAAACCTGGACAGTCTCTGGAGGCAAAAATGGTAAAGTTGAGGTTGTCCTTCTTTGGGCACATCATGAGAAGGTAAGAATCTCTGGATAAGACAATAATGTTGAGAAAGGTGGAAGGCATTAGAAGAAGAACATCAAGCAGAAGATAGATTGACTTCCTTTAGGGAAGACACAAGCTATAACATGTAAGAGACGAGTTGGGTTGTTGAAGACAGGACATCATGGCGATCTCTCATTCACAGGGTCACCATCACTTGAAAACAACTTGATGACACACAAAAGCAATGACAACAGCAAAAAGACTTCATGGTGCTCACATAGAAAGTGACTGCTCTGGTGGCACAGTGGTTAAACTGCTATGCTGCAACCAAAAAGACTGTGAGTTTGACCCTGACCAGGGATCAAGGTTGACTCAGCCTTCCATCCTCCCAAGGTCAGTAAAAGGGTTATCCAACATGTTGGGGGCAAAATGCTAATTAACTTATAGAGTGCACTATGGGGTGGTATATAAGTGTGATTGCTATGTTTTATCTTCCAAGCCTTGGCTCATCTGCTGAAACCTAAGGGAATTGCTATGTTTCCCAAAGTCTCCAGGAGTTTGCTAAGAGTTCAAATCAGAATTGTTTACTCTTGAACCCATTGTACCCACAATTTGGGTTTATACTCATCTTCTAGTTTCTAGAATCTGTTGAATCAAGGGATATACACAAATGTTGACTTACTTTTGATTCTGCAGATCTGTTCTAACTAGGATGTTACAAGGATGTTATGGATTTGCCAAGGTAAGGTCCTCAGGCAATCTGACAGTGTAAGGCGACAAAGCACACACATTTAAGTAGCCTTAAAGATAGAATTGGAGTGATAGAGATAATATGCACACATGCTTTTGTGTGTGTGTGTTTAAACACAAAAGGAAGAGAGAGAAACGGTGAGGTTTAAATATATATGTGTGCAAAGAGTCAATGCTAAAGGGGCTTTTACACTTTCTGTATTAAGCTGCCTAATGTTTAAAAGCCCAAGGTGGAAAAGTCTTCAGATTTTTATAGCTGTTGGAATTGTTGAGTGGAATTATGGAGAAGAAAAGGTCGGCTGTTTCTAACATGTTTATTAAGCATTTATGTGCAGCAGAAATGGGGAGACTGGCTAATTAACTGTTTGCTTTAATGGAGAAAAGCTTACCACCACCCCCATGCCATCTCTTTGAGGCATCTCTATTCTCTGCTTTCATAACTTCTCAATATATGGGAAAGAAAGTAAAAATTCAGGCATTATGTTATTGATAGAGTTGGTAAACTGCAATTTATTCCAGATTTTGCCAGGGTAAAATCTAATATCTAGAAGTTTTATAATCTAGCTTTTTGAACATTTCAAGTATGCTACCAAAATTCTGCAACACTGAATCTGTTGAAGCGTCTTAGGTAAAGGTAAATGTTGCCCTTGCTCCAAAGCCAGTCATATCTGACTCTAGGGTTCAGTGCTCATTTCTGTTTACAGCCAAAGAGCCTGCACTGTCTGTGTGTGCAGACATTTCCGTGGACATGTGGCAGGCATAACTTAAACACTTGAATGCACGGAACACTGCTTACCTTCCCATCGAAGTGGTCCCTATTTATCTACTTGCAATTTCTTGCTTTCAAACAGCTAGGTTGGCAGGAACTGGGACATTATGCAGCAGTCAAGTCTCAAACTGCTGACCTTCCATTCATCAAATTCAGCGTCTTAACCACTAACTGGACATAAAAACATAAAGTGTCCAGTAGGATTGTCAATGACCAGTTCCTACACATTGAAACAGACCTATGTACAGTATGTCTTGTTGTTACGTGTCATCAAGTCCTTCCTTATATTTGATGATATTTTAAAATTTCTTCATTGCTACTTTCTGAATCTCAGTTGTCTTCTGATTTCTTGGCTGCAAGCCCATTTGGATTGATGGATGAACCTACAGAATCTTTCTCTTCATTGCCAACTTTAAACTTGTGTACAGTTTAACAAAATTTAATGTGTTCTCTGGGCCCTTTTGTACCATGAAAAAAAAAATTGTAAAGCAAATTTCCCATAGGAATGCAATGAAAACCAATTAATCCATTCTGGAGGGAAGATTTGTCAACTGAGCCACTATTTTCTATGGATTTCCTTTTGCTATGCGAGTTTTGTGTTAAGCAACCTGTTTGGTAAGCGAGGGTCCACTGTATTTTTTCCCTGTAGTGATACATTTTATCTTCTTAATTTTAAATTGCAGTCCTGTTTTAGTACTTTCTTCTTTCACTTTCTTTTTTTTAATTCAAGTCATTGCCGTTTTTTGCCAGTAAGGTAGTAATAACAAAAATAATTTTGCATCAGAGATTACTCTGTGTTGAAAGGATTTTTTCTGGAGAAACTCCACTCAAGGGAAGCCCGAATGAGGCTCCTTTCATGTCTCCAAGTGCAGCATCTTAACCACTAAGCCACTGAAGGAGCTGGTAAGGTGGTATCATCTGCATATTTTAAATTATTCATGTTTCTTCCATTAGTTTTCAATCTACTTTTATCTGAACCTAGTCTGGCTTTACATATGGTGATCATTACCTGGGTTACAGTTGCCCCAGAACTACACATATTTTCATTTGCTTGGAGGCGTTGGCACCCTAAACTTCCATTGTTCGAGGGTCAACTGTAGAATGCATTTTTGATGCTTGTGGAGCAATCTGGTGCAGTCTATTTCCCAGCGATTGCACAACACATGAAGAAATGCACTTCATCTTGACTCTAATCAAGACTCTATCCTAGCTGGAACTTTTTGATTTAGTTGTAGGTCTTCTACTTTGTGGGGGCAGGCTCAGGCCCTAAGCTGCCTGAAGATCTTTGGGCTTTCTCCCATGGAGCAGAGCAGAGTCTGGCAAGAGGAAGCGAAGCGGAAAATGACGAGGTGGTGCTTCCCTTTAAAGTTTGGGTTTTGAGCAGCGTCATGTTCCCCTATGTCCCAGTAGATTCTCTCCCCACCAAGGGCCTGGGCAGGCTGAAGGAATTCTCCAGAAGACAAAAGCATTGTTTTAAGAGAGATTGCTCATATCAAAGTAACTCTTTCTTGTGTTATCAGACATATACCCTTGTAGTTGTCTGATCACATCTATAGCCAGTATGAAAGCCTGACCTTATCAATCACAACACCTTTCTCAGCTTCCAGAGACAATATCTTTTATCCTCGTGGTAGAGCCAATAACCGCAGATTGCACAGCCACATTAAAACATTGCTGAACTTTCTTCCTAAAACACTAAATCAACAGTGGAAAGCATAATTATTTGTCAACACTGGAACACATGATGTCAGAGCGTAAGCCATGACCCATCTTCAAAGTGTCATTTTCTAATGGACCCTTGTATGGCTGCCAACCTATCTTGGATGGCGTTGCTGACGATCTTATTAAGACAATGCTTTGGCATCAGTGGATGCAAATTTATGCCCTCCCATTTTGGTTACAAGGGCAATCTCATTTGTCAAGTTGCTCTTTTCCTTTAAAAAAATTATGCCCTTGAGCTATAGATGCTTTCAGACATAGTGATTTATTATTGTGTGGATTACTTTTTATTAGGAAACGACTCAGAATGCATAAGTCACCCTTACATTGTGATTACTGCAATGCCCCAATCATTAGCCAGGAAGACCAGCCACACTGGTGCTCATATATTATCTCTCTTTCATCATGGAAGAAGGGAAGACTTACAAATTTCATAAAGTAAGAATGTTCCATGGCAAAAGTTGCAAGATTTGTAATCTAATGGAGCACAGCTATTAGCTCTTTTAGCTTGGACAAGTTCTTCTTTTGAACTACACTTCCCAGAGTTTTCTAGACATAGTATAAAATAAAGAACATTTCATTTAAAAAGTCAACCACAATTCAGCACTAACATGTTTAAATGCACAGGGATTTAAAGACTGTCTTTTTAAGACCTGACAGACCTCAGATTCCAGGTGGATGTGAGATTACTAAGGGTTGAAAGGAGTTTTGCTGGGGATGCCCGAATGAGGCTCCTTTCATGTCCCCTGTTTTGCAGCTCTTTGGGAATCGAACCCCATCCTTTCGGTCTCCAGGATAAATCTGTATGACTTTTTTTTTACTCCAAATATGATGATTAAAAAAACCCTACTACAGAGATAGATAGAAACAACAATTTGGAAAAATCTTGATAAAAATCCCCTGGAATAACATTTCCTGATCCCTTCTATGGCATTTATTTTATTTATTTTCAGTCCCAGACATCTAAAAAAAAAAAGATCTTCCCAGTCATGTAAAAGCAAGATCTCTGTCTGAGTTTTCTAGAGCACAAGAAATATGAAGAGAAAGCATTCCCATTATGAGTTCAAGACTAGAAATCAGATTATTCAAATGAAACTTGGTTTACTAGCCAGTGTTCCATTCATTTCCAATGATGACTCAATCAGATCCATGTATAATTTGGAACCGTCAGTTCAACCAGCAAATTAACATAAAATCCTTATGTAACTTGGAAGTAGATACCTGAAGAACCATGTAACTCCACATTGATGTCCACATGCTATGCCCTTGGAAATTCAGTAGAGGCCTTCTCTCAGATGTTGTCCTTTTAGATCGCAACTTATCAAATGTTATCTACAACAGACCAGAGGACTGAGCCCAAGGATCAAGTGATTAGTTGAGCCCAAGGATCAAAATATTAGTGATACATGTAGTGCACAATTCATGGTTGAAACCAAGCTTAGAAAAGGGACCCGTGGTGGCAAAATGGCCACCGCGCGCTTTGCTTGTCCCGCCCCTGAGGCGCAGGCACAACAAAATGGAGATGGGGGCATGGCTGGCTTCCCCTTTATAAGGGGTGGCCGAGCCAATGGCCCCGCTCTCCTTAATTCGGCTGGGCCCCGGGCGTGTTTGCCCGCCACCCCCTCCCTTAGGTCACAGTGTGATTCTTGGTTGCTTTGGGGCTGGGTGCAAATTTTTGCTTGAACCTGATTGGCACCTTGGTTCTTGGCTTTTTTGCCCACTCCACACTGTCGCCAATGGGTGACTTATGGGGTATTTCATGTCGCCAGATTTTTGGCCACTTCTGGCGGATAGCACTGGTGAGGGGCAACTGCATTACTACTTAATAGGGCAAATCCATTTGGTTGGCCATAGTGAGGACAAGGTTAGCCAAACTTGTATGGCCAGCCAAATTACTTATATAGGTTAACACCCAGATTGGGTTCAACAACATGTTTCCACAGAAGCCGGTTGTTGACGGAGACTCTCAACTGTTACCGCAGTAACAAGTGGTGAGAGGCATTTAATTAGGGTTTTAATTGGATTTGCCCCTTACCAGTGCTATTTTGGCCCGTTTGATCCGTAACCATTGTTAAGGTAGGACCAATTTTGAATCTAAATAAATGTGGCCCAATTTTCAATCCAATATTTGTGTCCGTGTCGTTATTGGGGTGTGGGTACAGCAAAGGAATTCCTTCCTCTTCATGTATATAATTAAAGGGAAAACCTTGAGTTTGGAGAGTTATAAGGAGAAGTCAACGTAAGGACACTTCTTCACAAATCAATAGTTACACTTGTTTTTTCCTCTATTTTTTTTGGAAGTCATCTGATAGAGAGAGGTAGCATATGTGGTTTCTTCCATTAAGATAATAGATTATGCTCATGTATAGCAGCAAATATTAGGAACTTCTCTAATCAAATGTATGGCTTCTTCTCTTGCACTATCCCGAATATATTGGATAGGAGAGACAAGGGTGAGAAGACAGAAATGCAGCCAGATTGTTCCACATATACTTTCAAAATCTGGGATCTTTCCAAGTAAGAAATTAAGAGCATCTTAAGGTTTCATTGTTTCACAGGTCACATCGTTGGCTGCAAGCATCAAAATTTAACCTGGCATTAAGCAGGAAAAAAAATCCAAAGGTGGGAGAATGTAAATGTAAAGTGATCACATTTAGTCTTGGCTCAGAAATCATATTTATTCAGATAAGGATAGAGAGGCGAATGACAAAAGAACTTTGTGATCTGGACAAATGACTACACTTCTTCCAGAATCTCCAAGCACCCATAAGATGTTCAGGGTCTCTCTCTTTCTCTCCTTTATGTACTTCTCAATGACAGCATCTGAGTTCTGCATTTGGAAATTAAAATCCTTGCTTTCGCTCCTCCTCCTCCTGTCCAGTGAGTTACAAGACTCTTGTTGTGGCACTTCTAGCAACCTCCACTGACATGAGAGAATAAAATGCTAAAGGACAGAGAAAGCCTTGATGGTGGGAAAGGTTGAGGACAAAAGAAGAAGCGGTGACAGAGAATGAAATGGCTAGATGGCATTGTTGACGCAATGGCATAAAGCTGGGCGGGTTGAAGAGAATGGTGGAAGATAGAGGTGCCTGGTGTGCAGTGGTCCATGGGGTGACTGTTGGTGTATTCCAGTGAATCGCCCTGAGGGAGTATGCACCTGGTGTGTGTGAGTTTCCCTGATCAATGGAGGCACAACAAGTTTGTTTAGTGCAAAACAAAACAGCTTACTCAAGGAGTGAATGAAGGCTCAAATATATACAAGAGAACACCGAGGGAGCTGCTAAGGAGGTATCATCTGCATATTTTAAATTATTCATGCTTCTTCCATCAATATTCAATCTACTTTCATCTGAACCTAGTCTGGCTTTACATATGGTGATCATTACCTGGGCTACAGTTGCCCAGAACAACACATATTTTCATTTGCTTGTAGGCATTGGCACCCTAAACTTCCATTGTCCAAGGGTCAACTGTAGAATGCAGTTTTGATGCTCGTGGAGCAATCTGGTGCAGTCTAGTTCCCAGTGATCACACAACACATGAAGAAATGCACTTCATCTTGACTCTAATCAAGACTTTAGCCTAGCTAGAACTTTTTGATTTAGTTGTAGATCTTCATCTTTGTGGGGGCAGGCTCAGGCCCTAAGCTGCTTGAAGATCTTTGGGCTTTCTCCCATGGAGCAGAGCAGAGACTGGCAAGAGGAAGCGAAGCGGAAAATGCCAGCGGTGCCTGCATCTGCAAATGTTTCCATGGATATGTGTCAGGCATGCCTCAGCGCCGGAGTGCACGGAAAGCTGTTTACCTTCCCACCAAAGTGGTTCCTATTTATCTACTTGCAGGTTCTTGCTTTTGAACTGCTAGGTTGGCAGAAGCTGGGACAGAGAGGGGAACTCACTCTGTCATGCAGTACTTTGAGTTGAGAGTTTTAACCACTTGAGTCACTGCAGTCTGAGGACCTATGGAGGTGCTAGTAGTACATAACCTGGTACCAGAGTAAGGAAAGCTAATCACCCCCATTGGTCTGGATGGGCGAATCCCTAGCGTACAATGCTTCACATGCTAGCCACTGGCAGGCCAGTTTTTTTGGGGAGTCATCCATTCGACCATTTCTCTCTTCCCCTCACACGATTGGATCTTGGTGGTACCTCATGTCTGCCTCATGGCATTCTCTCCATCCCCACTGATTCACACGAATCCTGTGCAGGATTCAACTTCTGCCTCATCAAATAATCACCACTCATATTGCCATATTGGCAGTTAGCTATAAAAAGTCCTGTCTTTCCAAGCATTTGTCTAATCCCCCTTGAACAACAAGATCGTGACCATTGTTACATCTTGGGGCAAATAATTGACTAAGTCACTAATATGTTTTATGAAGAAATGCTACTTTGCATTTATTTTGGCCATCATCCTTTGTTTTCATAACCTCACTTTATTTCTGAGTATTATGAGAAAGGGGAAAACATCCTTGGTCTAGAACAGTGGTCCCCAACCTTTTTTTTTGTCCATGTCCCACCTAAGCATCTCTAAAATCCTGATTGCCTCCTTCCTGTGTCACACATTTCTTATTATTCAAAAAGTGAACTCCTATTCTGAGTAAGCCTAAAAGGCCATTAATTTGGTGTAAACATATCTCAAATTGCCCCCCTTTAAAATCAAATTGCCCCCTGTGGGGTGTGTGCCCCCAATGTGAACCGTGGCTCCAGAGTGACTTGTATGTGATGATGATGTTTTTGTGGGAGGCTCTCTGTTTGCTCATGGACATGAGGACAAAAGGTTATATTTTAAATGTTTTAAGGTGGAGTTCCCATCCTAAAGTCAGTGGGCCAGATCCAGCACCCAGTCCATTTCATGTGGCCCCCCACCCATCCAAGGGCATTGAAGAAACAAAATGGCTGCCTCTTTGAAGCTGTTGGGATAAAATGGCTGGCCCATCATGCAAGCAGGGCAAAATGGCTGTCTGGCTCTTGAAGCTGACTGAGAGAGCGTGACCCGGCCCCCGGCTTCAAAAGGTTGGGACCCCCTGTTATAGGGGCTGGGGTAGAGTGGAACAGCACCTAAGGCTTGCTTCAAATATCTATGTTCATTCTCTGATGACTCAAAAGAACTGCTTCTCAAAGGAGACCATTCACATGTTCATCAATTTAGTGTGGGGGACCAAAGACAACGAAACAGCCGAAAGGTTGGCTTAACACAGGTTTATTGCATGATGATCTGGAGGAACATGTGGTAATGGCGGATGGGTAGCTCAATATATACAGCTGGCTATACATTTGAATGTGGCTCGTTGACAGTCTATTGGTTGCTGCCTGCGTGACGTCATAGAAGGTCACACCCTTCTTCTCCAGGTGAAGAGGTGGCGGGAATCTTCCCGCGCTGCTGATCCAGGGTGAATCTGAGCCATGAGAGCTGGACGCTCGCTATTGCCATCTAGTGGCCACTAGCTCGTGTCCTCTTATAAGGGTTACAGTGATGCAGCTGAAGGTTATAATGTTGCACACAGAAAGGTTACATTGTTACCACATGGCTAGGTACATTGTTAAAGGCACAGCTTTACAGAACACAACATCCCTCCCCCCTAGGATGAGACGAAGTCTCTCAGCCAAGATGGCTTATTGCACGTGCGTTTGGGCCGTGATGTGGGCTGACCTGCCCCGGGGGCACTACCGCTTCTTTGTTCCCTGGTCCCTTGTCCTGTAACGGGAGAGGGAGACTTGTTAGCGGCTTGCCGTGGCTTGGCGGCTTTAGGGGAAGGGAAAAACTCCATTGTGGGCAGACCGGGGGCCCTCGGGGCTAATGAAAAACCCCTCTTCTCGCTTGGACGGGTGGGGGACCACTCCGAAAAACTCCCCCGGTTCTGGAAATCAAATTCTAACTCAGTTGGGGTATCCGTATTTGTGGGGGAATTCCGCGAGATATGTATGGGGTCGGGTTCCTCCTCCTCCGAAAGATCCCGCAGGATATCTATGAGGACATCCTCCCTTTCCTTCCCCCTTGGTGGGGACCCGCGGCCCCCTTCTCCTCCCCCTTGGGCTGAACGGGCGGGGAGAACCCTAACGCTGATTTTTGTTCCTTTCGGTCTGCGCCCTGCTCATCGGGGACCCTGCGCCGGAGCTGGTCCGCGTGCCGCCTCCACAGTAAACCTGTGCTGGTCTCCATGCGGTACGACACGGGGCCGGTTTGCTCCACGACAACGCCCAGTACCCAGGCTGGGCCCGCGCTGGCGTAGTTCCTGCAATGCACAGGGGCGCCTACGCTGAAACTCTTTGTGGCCTCTAGCCCAATGTTCCTTCCCTTGTCTTCTACTCTCGTGGGGTCTAGCCTGGTGAGGATGGTGGTCAGTTTCCTGCGCATTAAGAGCTCTGCGGGGGAGTATCCTGACGCCAACGGGGTCACCCTGTATCCTAGCAGAAACTGACACACTTGTAGGTTGAGGTCCCCGGGGCCCATGCGCCGCAGCGCGTCCTTCGTGGTGCGGACGAGGCGCTCTACTTGGCCATTGGTGGCCGGGTGGAAAGGGGCGGAGGTGATGTGCCGGATGGCGTTAATCTCCGTGCATGCCCTGAACTCAGCGGACGTGAAACAACTAGCGTTATCGCTAATTAGGGTGTCGGGTATGCCGAACGTGGAAAAAATTCTCCGCAAATGCTTAATTGTCGCGGCCGAGGAAGTGCTCGTGACTGGGATGACCTCCAACCACTTGGAGAAAGCATCCACAACAAGGAGAAACAGAGTTCCTCGGAACGGGCCCGCGAAATCTATGTGTATCCGGGACCACGGCCCCTTAGCCGCGTCCCACTCCCTGTGGGGAAGACGGGCCTCCTCCGGTCTGGAGCATTGGCAACTCTCACAAGTGCCTACCATGTGCTCGATGTCGGCGTCTAGCTGGGGCCAACAAAAATAGCTCCGGGCCAGGGCCTTGGAGCATACAATCCCGGGGTGGCTGACGTGCAGCAGTTTGAGCACCCGAGGTCGTAGGGACGTAGGGATCACTACCCGCTGGCCCCACAGAATGCACCCCCTCTCTATGGACAACTCTAGGTTTTTTTTGAAAAAACGGGTCGAATTCCGCTGCCGGGGAAGACGCAGGCCACCCTTTCTGCACCCATGAGCTAACTTTCGCCAAGGTACTGTCCTTGCCGGTCACTTTGGCGATGTCGGCGGGCAATATTGGGGGTGAGTCCAGGACCTCTATCATCAGTACCTGGTGGTCTGGCTCCTCCCCGCCCACGTGGCTGCTATCCTGGGGAAGGGGGGATCTCGACAGGGCGTCCGCATGGCTAATTTCCCTCCTGGGCCTGTACACCAACGCGTGCTGATACGCGTTGAGGAAAATGGCCCACCTAAGCATCCTCGGGGACAGGATCTGCGGTGTGGGCTTATCTGCGGTAAAAATGCCTAGCAGGGGTTTGTGGTCCATCACAATAGTGAAAGGGCGGCCATACAGAAAATCGTGAAATTTTTTCGTCCCCGCAATTATCGCTAGCGCTTCCCTGTCTGTCTGTGTGTAATTCCTCTCCACTTGGGACAGGGACCTGGAGTAGAATGCTATCGGGGCCTCCCTTCCGTTTTCCAGCACGTGGCACAGCACCGCCCCCACCCCCACCGGGGATGCATCACAGATCAGGACTACCGGGCGTTTGGGGTTGAAATGGGTCAGTATGGCATCAGACGCCAGGAGATTTTTCAGCTCACTAAATGCCCTCTCTTGGTCGTCGCCCCACTTCCATGCCTCGTCTTTCTTTAGCAGTTTGTGTAGCGGTTCAGCCACTGCTGCCTTCCGGGGGAGGAAGGAGTGGTAAAAGTTAAGCAGCCCTAGGAACGACTGCAGCTCGGGCTTGGAGGTGGGGCGAGGGGCCTTCTTAATGGCGGCCACCTTAGATTTGGATGGTTTTATCCCCTCAGGAGTCACACGAAACCCTAGGAACTCAACCTCGGTCGCGAAGAAGACGCATTTGTCTTTTCGCAGTCTCAACCCCGCCTTTTCGAATATTGTCAAAACCTTTCCCAATCTCTTGGCCAATTCAACCCGACTCCCCCCCGTTATCAACACGTCATCAAAATAAGGCAACACCCCCTCTAGCCCCTTCAGGAGGCATTCCACGAGTGACTGGAAAATTCCAGACGCCGAATTTACGCCGAATTGAAGGCGCGTCACCTGGAACGCCCCCTTATGGGTGACTATGGTCTGTGCAGCAGCTGCGGCAGGGGACACCGAAAGCTGCTGGTAGGCCTGTGCCAAGTCGAGCTTAGCGAAACACTTCCCCCCGTGTAACCTGGCCAGCAGATGGCTGACTACCGGCACCGGATACGCATTAGGGCGGATCGCCTTGTTGATGGTGCACTTGTAATCGGCGCATATGCGGACCTCCCCATTGGCCTTTAGTGCTGTTACAATTGGAGTTTCCCACTCCGCAGAATCAACAGGAACAAGGATCGCCTGGCCCACCAGTTTGTCCAGTTCCGCCTCTATTTTGTCCTTGAGTGCAAACGGCACCCGGCGCGGTTTGAGTCGTATTGGATGGACCTCCGGGTCTAGGTCGAATGTCACTGGGGGCCGCTTGAATTTCCCCAGTCCTTTTTTGAAAACTTCGGGGTGCGCGTCGCACACCTCCTGAACCGGGTCAGTCCCAACGGCGTGCACCCCCCCAATAAACAAACCCAGGGGCTGAAACCATTGAGTCCCGAGGAGGCTGCAATTCCCCCCTTTAAGCACGACTAGGGAGAGAGCCGCGGCGTGCTTCTTAAATTTGACCTGAAATTCTCCAACCCCCAACACTGGAATACTGTTCCCTTGCACGTCCCGTAGCATGGACCTCAACGCTTTGAGCTTGGGTCGCATGTGTGGGGCAATTCTCAAAAACTCCCTCTGGGAAATAATTGAATATGAGGACCCCGAGTCAATTTCCATCCTAATGGGGACCCCTTGCACTAGTACCTCAACAAAGTAACGGGGGTGTCCTGCGGACACGCTGAATACTGGGGCGTCGTCCTCGCTGCCGTCGGAGATGCGGCCCACGCCGTCCCGCTTCCGCGTGGCCTGAGCGCCGTCTTTGGGTCTCGTTGAGCGGTCTTGTCCCGCTGAGCGGTCTGCCGAGCTCCTCCGGGCCTCGCGCCTCTTCCTGCACACCTTGGCGATGTGCCCGCGGCGGCCGCAGTTGTGACACTCGGCCTTTCTTAACGGGCATTTGGTGCGGTCATGGGCCGGCCCTCTTTCCGGACCCTCCGGACGTCCTCGTCGTCGCTGCTCTCTGCGGACGATCTCGAAGTTCGCCGGGCTGCATGCACCGAAGTCTCTGCCTTGCTCGACTTCGGCCGCCACTCCTGGAGCTCTTGCACCCCAGCCTTTGTAGCTTCCGCGGCCTGTGCCGCTTTCAGGACCTCCTGCAACGTGGGGAGCGGCTCTTGGTTCATCAACGTGCGCTGAGTCTCGGCGTCGTTCAGGCCGCACAGCACGCAGTCCCTGAGGGTGACTTCAGCATTCTCCCATTTGCACGGGCCGGCAGCCAGTCGCAGGGCCGCCACGAAGGCGGCGACCGTCTCCCCGGGCGCTTGGACTCGCCTCCAGAACGCACTCCGAGCGGGAAACATCGCCGTCGAGGGCCAGAAATACTCGCGCAGCATCTGTAGGAGTTCTTTGACCTTGAATTCGCTCACCCTCTTCGGTGCGATCAGGTCCACCAAGGTCCTTTTGGTTTCTTGTCCGAGCATCCTGGTGAAGATGGCCCTTTTCTTTGCCTCATCCGTGACTTCGGATTCGACCAGTGCTCCCTGGAAGTCCATTTCGAAGATCTCTCAGTCTCCCGGTTTCCTGATTTCGAAACCGGCGCATGTCTTGGTCCCGTGGGCAGCCATCATCCCACCTTCGTCGCCAATTTAGTGTGGGGGACCAAAGACAACGAAACAGCCGAAAGGTTGGCTTAACACAGGTTTATTGCATGATGATCCGGAGGAACATGTGGTAATGGCGGATGGGTAGCTCAATATATACAGCTGGCTATACATTTGAATGTGGCTCGTTGACAGTCTATTGGTTGCTGCCTGCGTGACGTCATAGAAGGTCACGCCCTTCTTGTCCAGGTGAAGAGGTGGCGGGAATCTTCCCGCGCTGCTGATCCAGGGTGAATCTGAGCCATGAGAGCTGGACGCTCGCTATTGCCATCTAGTGGCCACTAGCTCGCGTCCTCTTATAAGGGTTACAGTGATGCAGCTGAAGGTTATAATGTTGCACACAGAAAGGTTACATTGTTACCACATGGCTAGGTACATTGTTAAAGGCACAGCTTTACAGAACACAACAATCAAGTGCTTGACTCTCCCATAACATGGAGATCCTAGACTACACTGCACACAGACTATTCTGCCTTCACTGAACATTGAAGATGGAGGTTGTGAGTGGGCAGCTGTATTAATATTTGAGAAACCAGGAGGTGTACATTAACCCATTGTGAACCAGCCACAAGCATCTTATGTATTGTACTATAAAGGTCAGGTGTAACGTTAAGTGAATATGGCACACCCTTGTATAACATTAGCTGGGCAATGTTCTTCCTATAAATTTGTCCAAAAGGAACACAAGTCATTCCCTTAAAAAAATAATCTGGGTAAAACCTTCAAGGACAAAGCAAAGACTATGTACTACAGTATCTGAAATTTGTTTTAAAACTACTAAGGCATAGATCCCTGCAATATATCATTTATTCTTTCTGGCCTTTGTGGAGTTGTTTTGCATTTTACGTTTTCAATTTTCTTCTTTCACATCTAGCATTGACTTTTTTTTTTAAAAAAGTATATGTGTGTGTGTTCCGAAACCAATATTTTGTCACCTTTATTCATTCCCCCTTTTCCCCTCTGTTTTGACCCATTTCCCTTGCTTACTAAACCTGATAACACTGACAACAATGGCATAACCCATAATTCTATTTCTTTGCGATGGCACTTTCAAAACCTTACCTGCGAAGCCTGCATATTTAAAATTATGATTATACTGCTTGTCAGAAACATTTTCAACGGTAGCATTTCATCCTCTAGTTGTTTTATTTTTCCATCATTCAAAAGTCATTTTGTTTTATTTAACCTCATTGGACGATTTTATACATGTGTTGCATGAATTCAAATATATATAAGCAGAAAATTATTTCAAACTAATAATAGAATACACTCTGTTGCTACAGTAAAAGTTCCTTTAAAAATTATCTATTAGCATTGATCTAAAGATTCATTTTCTTAAAAATAGTTTTCAGTCCTTTCTTCTAGGACTTATCAATATTTGTGGCTACCAAGTTGGTTTAAATGATAATAATAAGCAGAGACAAATTGTGTGGAGTGCAAATACTCTATTTTGCAACAGCACGAAACCTCATACTTGTTAGGTGTAACAATCCAAAATTTATTGTCCTGGAAATTCCACCAGCCTTAGCAAGTATAAATAGTTCTGAGAAATAATGGGAGTTGAAGTTCACCAGTGTATAGAATACCATGTTCTTGCCATCTTTGTTTGAGATCTAGTCAAGCATTACAAACAGGAAAGATGCCATTGGTGTGCATTTGTTTATGGTGGATCCCAGCTTGCCATGAAGTGACTTTCATTTCATTTCAGGTTTATTTGTACCCCGCCTTTCTCTACCCAATGGGTGACACAAAATATACACTGAAATACAAAAAGCAGTACACAATACAGTCAAAATATCCAGCATAAGCAAAAAATACAGTACAAGATATAAATAAAGAATTTAAACAATGTCACAATACACAATAATCTACGCAATGTACACAGTCAAAACCCTACCCGAAGACTACATACGGTAATACAATAAGGCCCCACAACACAAACCTTTCCACTGGCAACAAATCCAGAAAAGCTCAGAAGAGGGACCTCTGTGGTGGCAGCAGTGGTGGGGGCTCCCACCTGTCTGCATTCCCTGGAGCGGATGACATGGACTCCTGAGACTGGGCAGGGAGTGCTCATGGTGGTGGTGGCGGTGGCGGCACCAGCGGCAGCGGCTCCCTTTCAGCCCTCCAGGCTGGCGAGGCCCAGAAAGCAAGACAGCTGTGTCAGCAGTGGCTCCCACCTGCCCGCAATCCCCGGAGCCGGTGGTGTGGGCTCCCGGGGCTGGGCAGGGAGTACTCATGGCTATGGCGTCAGCTCCTTTTCAACTCTCCAGGCTGGTGAGGCCAGGAAAGTGAGACAGCTACATTGGCGGCGGCTCCCACCTGCCCGCAATCCCCAGAGCCAGTGGTGTGGGCTCCCGGAGCTGGGCAGGGAGCGCTCGTGGTTCCCTGCCCATACACTATGATCATGGAGCCATCTCCTTTGGCACAGATTAAATGAGATATGCAGGATTTAACACCAGGACTGCAATGGACTGCCACAACCTTAAGGATGTTGTCAAGGTGCACCTTCACAGCCAGTCCATCTGGCATGGCCTCTTCCACCTCCATGACTATTGGGAATCTGAATAGTGAACTGGTTTCCCCTCCACTCATTTTGCTGTTGGGCCCAGTACGATGGTTTTCAATGGCATTTCCTCCACTGAGGGGACCATCACCCTACCCAAACTATCTCTGATGATACCAATCACTTTGAAGGAGTCACCGTTGTGCCACTGGCAGTGTGGTCTTTTCTATTACCATAGCAGGATAACTTGGCCAGACTTTGAATTTTTAGCAGTCTACATTGTGATCAAATGCTGCAGCATGATATTTCCAGCTCGCAAGCAGCGGAGGGTAAATTAAACAAACAAAATGAACAAAAGCAACAGAGACCAAAAAACCAGAAAACAAAACCCTGTACCCTTCTCATATTATTAGCACAAATTCTCTCCTTATAATAACCCTTTCCAAAAGCCCATAGGCAATATTGTTAGAAAAATTTGGTTCTCACTTCATTAAGGTGATGAAGAAGAAAAAATACACACCATTTATTTTGAATATATATATATATATATATATATATATATATATATATATATATATATATATATATATATATATATATATATATATATATATATATATATATATAATTGAATGGCTTTTTTCTTCTTTTCTCACCTAATTCTATTAAGCAGAAGGCTGCACAGAAGCTTTTAACACTTTTTTTTTATTCTAATGAGTTAAATACATAGGTTGTAATGTGAAATTGCTTCGCCTACAGTGTGTTCAGAAACTACTTTATACATCCCCCCATTTTTTTCTAGCAAGGTTATTTCACAAGCTATTAACACAACCTTTTCCATGTAGCTATTCTAGGCAGCTGTTTTAATCTCAATGATTTTTTTTTAAAAAATTGATATATTAAGGCTTCAGTAACCTTTTATATGTTTGAAGCAAATGGTTGTGAGAGTTGTTAAAAGGACATTGGTGAGTGTTGGATGAATAATTTAGGAGGCTTCTCATATTGTACAAAAACCAAAAAACAAAAACATTGAGGAAAGGGCTCTTTTTGTAATCCACAAGGTATAATATAAGGTAACAATTTCTATGTTTCCCACAGATAAGTGTTGTAAGGATAATTACCATTTTTTTAATCTTGTCAGAAGCACACAAAGGTGCTTTCTGGGATGAAATGATTTTTGCTAGAGGAACTCCACTCAAGGGACACCCGAATGAGGCTCCTTTCATGTCACCAAGATCTTTTCCCACCGAAGCGGTCCCTATTTATCTACTTGCAAATTCTTGCTTTCAAACTGCTAGGTTGGCAGGAGCTGGGGCAGAGACAGATGTTCATTCCATCATGCAGTACTCGGATCTTGAACTGCTAACTTGCCGACCTTCCAGCTAACTAGGACTCATAGGACTCATTCCACCTGACAGAGACCTGCACCCATCCAGGAAGCCATCATAAAATCTTCTGCTGCTTCAGAGTACATGTGGTTCTGCTCCAGGCTAAAGAAGTCTATGATAGACTTCAATCACTGGTTATTCATGCTTACAAACCAGCCAGATTAGGTAGGAAATAGCAATGTAAATTAGGTAGCAATATGTAGTATATAATAATAATATTGTGTCATATTCTGGGTTGAAATGATTTTTGTGGGAGAAACTCTACCCAGGGAACACTCAAATGAGGCTCCTTTCATGTCCCCAAGAGCTGGGACAGAGATGGTCACTCAATCCATCATGCAGTACCCAGGTTTCGAACTGCCGACTTGCTGGCCTTCCAACTAACAAGGTGAGCTTCTTAACCATTGAGCCACTGCAGCACTATGTACTGTTTCCAACGAAAGAACTGGAATTCTCCTACCAGTTAATGCTCCATATCAAAAGTATGTCTTCTGTTACAAATCAGCTTTTATTTGATGGGGAAATAGAGTGCAAAAAAGAAGGTGCAAAAATAAAAAGTAACATTTTTTACTTCCCCCCTTTTCCAAGATGAAACAAGAAAGGAATAATTATCCATTTTTCCTGGCCTAGCCAGTGTACAAAATCCAGATTACATTTTCTACTCACAAGCAACCATAGGCAAACGTCTCTTTCCTCCTGCTTTGGAACATGAACGCTAATAATGGTGTTTCTGCTTCATTCTAACAGTTGGCTTCTCTATACCAATAAAATTACACTTCCAAACCACACCATACTAAGTCCACTCTTTGGGTGGTTCACAAGATAATTAGCATTTTGACCCCAACACACTGAGTATTCATTTCATTTTACCAATCTCAGAAGAATGAAAGGCTAAGTAAACCTTTCATTGAACACAAACTGTGAGCAGAGTTTGGGCTGCAATACTGCAGCTGTGCCAATATCTGACATTACTCCCACTTTCACCCCCTGATAGATGGATGATCACTGGATTGGTCTGAAATAAATTCATAATTCCAGGAATTATATCCTACTGACATTGTACATCTTGCCAGGATGAGAGAGAGGAATTATTTTCGAAGCATCTTCTTAGTAGGATCCCTGTTTCTCATTTCAAACCCTTGAGAGAAAAATCTCTTTGGTTTCTCTGCATTCTTTTCCCTTTTTTAAATGAGAATTATATGAATTACACTTACTGACCTATAGATTCATTCCTACAGTGTTTTCTTCCAATACTGAAGAATCTGAGTTTAATGAGGGAGGTGAAGAGTTAACAGAAGCAAAATCGATATTAACTAACTGAACACAGAAGTCATAACTGATCGCAGGACCTTGCTGGGTTTATAAGTATTGGAGATTTTTGATTATTCATCTTAGTTAGTAGAGTATGAGTTTAAAAAAACCCAGCAACAGCACAGAAAACATGGAGAGATTAACCCAGTTTCATTACCTCCCTCCTTAATTTTCTCCACACAAATAAACTCAAAAAATCATTCTATAAGCATTCTAGATAGAGCAGGGGTCAGCAAACTTGGTTCTCCAGATGTTATTGAACTTCAATCTCCAGGAGCACAGATCAGCAGATGTACTGACTTGGGCTTCTGGGAATTGAAGTCCAAGAACACCTGGAGAGCTAGGTTTGCTGACCCATGTTATAGTGGTAAAATTTATCTTTATGTGCAGTTACCATTTGTAGTTACAGTCAGTAGAATCTAAAGGAAGGAAGGTCAGAAAAAGAAGAAACCATTTTTAAAAACAGGAAGAGAGGACAGGGCTTGCCTTACATGCCAGAGGAATGAAAATAACATTTCCAATCAAGATAGTTGCAGATCACAATTCAATTAGGCTGTAAAGCCCTTTCCCACTAATACCCAGTGTTGTAGCATGTAAGATTGCTGCTATTCCAACAATGAGGTCATTTTCACTGTTGGGAAGCTGATCTTGCTGAGCCTATAGCTGCTCCAGCCCTAGTTCCCTGGCTTCTTCTTCTTGAAGCTAGAGGATGCAAATTATCTCATACTTCCATGTGACTTATCCTTGCCACAAGCTGCACATTATAAAGACTCTTAGGGCTAAATATAAGGTTTAGTCCCAAATAGAGTAGTTTGTTTAGTTGTAATGACTTTATATATCTACTTTGGTGGGTCTACTTTAGATCTTAGGGACATAATATTTTTGCACCTTGAAATAAAGTTCACATAATTTTATAGATATATTGGGCTGGATCCAGATTTAGCCCTCTCTTCGCAATACAGTCTCTTTAGGGATATCTTTGACAATTTAGTGGGGAAATCTCCCATGGGCTGGATTCTTGAAGTAACAGAAGGCAGAGCCTTGATCTGGCTTATTGTGTTTTTGAAAATCAGTAGTTCTCCTTAGTTGACCAAATCCAGAATTGCCAGTGGCACCTTGGTGTCAAAATGGTAATAATGGATGAGTTTTCAGCTTAATGAAAATGATGCATTGTGGGAATACAGATGTGGTACTCCATGATATGACATATTAATATGACAAAGAGTTCCATTATGAAAATAAATCATGGAAATACATTAAACAGAGAACTCGATTTTTCTAGTACCTAATAGCAGTTAACAGTCTGGTTCTACCAGGGTTTTGATAGGGAATAATGGTAACAGACAATTATTATTTTTTCATTATTTAAAGACTTTACATAGCACCTTTCTGTGATAATTAAAAATACCACACTGGCTGAGGAATGATTTGTGGGCTTTGGGGTCGAAAAAAGTTAACTTTTCTAAGTTCTAGTTGACTAAACAAAATTCAGCAACTTTTATCTCGCTGCCTCCCTCAGTTGATGAGTGACATATCTTGTGTATTGCTGTGATTTTTAATGACACATTTAGCAAGCAAATTGAGGAAACACTCCAAGATAAATAGAAACTGGGAGAAACATATGGGTTTTCTTAATGGTTTAAACAGTGAACACCACAGTTTAACAGTGTGACTTAACAGCTTGAGAGTATTCATTCTTACCACCCAGCCCTATGAAACCCTTAAATAATGCACTGTGAGTTCAGTGGTTAGTTAAGCCTTCAAACCATTTAATTGAACTCATAAAGTTAAGAGGACTTTTTTTTTTAGTCCTATATCAAAATGAGGTTTTGGAGAGTCTTTGTGATCAGGCAAAATTAATTCATAAGACCCATCATTATTCCTTTGATAGAAAATATGTCATCACTGAATAAGCTAATATAATTACTGTACTATCATTCAATTTCCACTCACCTGCCTCTTCGTATGCATCCAAACTAGAGATGTAAAGAATAATTGTGAACTTCCTCTTTTTCAATAGTGAAGGTTGTCCTAACTCAGGCATTCATAACCTACAGCACATGGGCCAGACTCCCAAAATGTCCAGCCTGCATCGCCTGCACTGCTCCCAGAAGTAAAACGTGCCCACCCATGTGCAGAACACTGCTGTAATTGCATTCTGTGTATGTGCAGACATGTTTTAGTTCTGCTTCCGGTAGGAGGAACCATGTGACTGGTCCAATCAGCTGTCTGGGTGCATGGTCAGGCCCACGACCTGAAAATGTTGAGAACCCCTGTCTTGACAATTTTTCCCAAAGCTTCATGAGGCTCCTTGCCTTCCAGAGTGAGAACAAAACAAGTACAGTAGAACCTCGGATAACGTCCAAACTCCATTTCACGGAGTGGGTCGCTATGTGATTTTAGACGTTATGCGGTTCCTATGGGGAGATACATGGCATAAAGTCCAAAAAATGGTCAAAACGGATGTTATCCGAGGTTCCTATACCATAACATCCATTTTTGAGCGTTTTTGGACATTATGCGAGGCATCACATGTGCATAAAAACTGTGACATTATGCGAATATGACATTACCCAATGCGGACATTATGCGAGGTATTACTGTACTGTACTTCCATCAAAATATCTGCCATTTGTGAAAACTGGTACATATTTAAAAGAGGGACAGAAATACTTACCCACCTGCAGTACCCAGTTAATAAGTATGTGTGATAAAATGGATCTCAAGTTATTCAATATGGAGACTCTTTGGTTTTTACACTGTCTTAGAATGTAGCTTTGCTTCTTTGCAAAGGCCTGATAATTCTTTCTTAACAATTAGGTGTGCTTAGTAGAAGCATCTCAAAGTTTCAGGTTTATGTTATGTCTTCTTCTCCAGTCCTGGAATGTCCGCTTATAGTACATCAACATCCTAGGAGCACCAGACATTTGTTATGGGAACCAGGGTGTGTTAATAAATCCCTGGGCCCTAATTGGCTGTATGCTAATTAGGAGAGCCAAGCTCATGTTCTTTCTTTTAGATACATGGGTTTTGGGATGAGATTCAACTTTGGGGTTTCTGAGACTGACACCTCAGCAGGGAGAGGGAGACTCTAACACCGAGCCCTTACTCCAACCCAAGCTTAGTCATGATTACTTAGATTCGTCAGGTTTTCCTCTCATTTCTCGGGGAAGGCCTGAGTGCTGATTTTTCTACCTGTACTTTTTGATTAGTATTTTTTCTGCTGTATTCGTGTATCTTGAACCAAAAAAATCAACTGTTATTTCTACAACATGCTTCGAGAACAATAAACATCTATAATTCACCGACAATGTCTGTTTTTTTGGAAGAGGGGGTAAGACAAGAGTTAAGCCATAAGCCACACACTACCACACATAATACTCTCCACAATACTTGCTGGGCTCTGTTAATACAGGTAGGCTCCAGGTTGCTGCAGGGTTTGCAGGACGACATTTAGGCATCCTGTACTCGGAGTCTTGGGGAGCTCCACAGAGCTGGCCGGTCTTGGAAGCTCGGAAGGAACGAAGAGAGCCCCAGGGCAAGGGTCAGGTCAAAGTCTATCTGTCACAGTATGTTTGTCCCCAAGAAGGAAACAGGTAGGTTGGGCCTGTCTATTGTATATTAAATATAGGAAAAGAAGCAGCATGATTAGAAAGAAGTAAAGATGAACAAAACTTTGGGAACCTCAAATCAGCATTGAGATATTGACCTATTCAGGCTTTTATGGCTTTGAAGTGTCAAGAATGAAATGGGTGGTTGGGATATGAGGAAGCATGAAAGACTGACCCTCTTTCCTGTCCACTAGGGGCTGAGGTGACTCAGTGGCTAAGAAGTTTGCCTTGTTAACTGGAAGCCTGGCAAGTCGGCTAGTCGAGACCCAGGTACTGCATGATGGACTGAGTGCCCGTCTCTGTCCCAGCTCCTGGGGACATGAAAGGAACCTCATTTGGGCAATCCCTGAGCAGAGTTTCTTCTGCAAAAATCCTTTCAACCCAGAATAATTTTTGACATGGAATTGTTGTTGTTGTTGTTGTTGGTGGTGGTGGTGGAGGAGGAGGAGGAAGAAGAAGAAGAAGAAGAAATTCACCAAAAGATCCTTTACAGGAACCTCAAGTCTACAACATTGGACCCTCAATTGCCATGTAGTGAAGTATGCTTCAAGATAACAAGAGTTTTTACCAAAATCATTTAAGACCAATGGAATTCTTTGACCCCAACATTCCCAAAACATCCCTGCACTAAGTAATTAGTTTCTTTCATTTATTTGCAGCTCAACAAAAAGTCTTACAATTTTATTTCAATTACATGCTTGGAAGCTTTTAAAAATGTTTGTTCTAAAGATGTCTTTTTTTCAGTTTGCAACCCCACTGTGATTGCATAAAAGGGAATATTTGCCAACATTTGTGTGCTGGAAGAAATTGATATATTGCTGCAAGGAAAGAGAGCTTTCCTTGGCTGGGACAAAGTTTAGAAAAACATTTTTTAACCTGCTTTAAAGCCCCAAAAAGTAATTTATTACTATTAACAAAATGCATTAGGTGATGAATTATGTAACTTATTATTTGAAACTGCTCCTTTAAAAAAAATACATACACAAAAATAAGAAAATGGTTCTAATTTGTTGAGGCAACAAAATAGGATACATTACTTTTTGAAAGAATATAACAACCTTGCCAGCTGTTAGTCTTCTACTAAATAAACTTATTACAAGGTAACAGGGACCTTGTGAGAATTAAGCAAGAGAATCTCCCTCGACATCCTTTGAACAGAAGCTCAGATCCAGGAAGAGCCGTATGGCAAGAACAAACATTCTTGAGGGTACAGAAGAGCAAAATACAATTAGAAAATGGAGGAATGAGCTCACTGCATATGGAATAACATCAAAGAATGATACACCTGACGAACTCAACCTCCCCTTCATCACTTGGAGGACCCTGAATAGGCTGAGGGTTGGAGTCGCTCAATGCAAGACCACCATGCTCAAGTGAGGGCTGCTGGTGGAGAACAACATGCTGTGTCATCTACTGCCAGTTACTACCAAAAAAAGAAAAGAAAAGTACCAATGAGGACTTATGTTTGGCCAAAGACAATGCAAGCGCGGCGCCAAAATGGCCGCCGCGCCCTTTGCGGGGCCCCCCCCCACAGGACAGAGAATCCGGGTAGTTAGGGGCGTGGCCACCGCCTTGATAAAAGGGGTGGCCACGAGGCAGCCGTGCTGCCATTTTGCCTCAGCGACGGAGCGGAGAAGTTTTTCCCCCTGCGTCTCCGTCGCTCGTTGGTGCTACCGGGAAGCCTTTTAGTTCCGTTTACTAGCTAGCTTCCCTTTCTGTTGCGGTGAGATGCCTTCCAAAAAGAAGGCTGCTGCGAATGCAGCTCGGGTGGTTCGGAGGCGTAATCCGGGTCGGAGGACCGCGGTGCCGCCTCCCCAGCAGCCACCTTTGCCATCCCCGGCCGGGGCTGGTGGCATGGGGGCTATCGCCCCTTGGACCGATCAAAGTGCGGGCGCGGAGGGAGTTCCGGCCCGCGGCCCGCGAGCGGTGGGCACCGCTCATCCTCCTGCTCAATCGGTTGGGCCTATTCCTGTTGGGCCGCAGCCTCTCCCGGGGCCCTCTAGCCTTGGGGGGTGGCCCGGCTCCCTGCCTTGGCAGGTTAATCCACCAGCCCTCCCGGGCTTCGGCGGTAGTCAATGGCAATATACGGCCCCTGGGGTGCAGGGTCCTGTCCCCATGCAAGGATCAGGTGGGCCGGCCGGCCCTTTACCCATGGTTAATGTGGACTCCTTACTGGCACGTATTGCGGCCCTCGAGGCGTCTTTGGCCCGGGCCAGTCAGGCAGGTGCCCCTTTTGGGGTACCTTTGGAGGCGCTAACGGCAGCAGGACAACAGCCGGCGGGGAGGGTTGAGCTGCTGCAGGCGGGTGGCGCGGCTACGGCCACTGCCTCGCAGCTCCCCAGCCAGCAACCTGGTGCGGGTCAAGCCCCGGTGATGAGCTCTACATCGGTCGTGAGCTCCGACGCCCCCAGTGGGCCAGAACCCCCGGTGGGGGCGGCCCACGGGGGTGCAGCATGTGAGTATACGGTGCAAACGAGTACATCTACACATATTCCCAATATAGGGGGGGCCTTTCAGTGGCCTTGGCCTCGCTCGGGTGGTGCGGGGACTACCCCTCTGGTGCCCCACCCGGCGACAACGACTGCCACCATGCCCACGGGGGTGGGCCTAGGCTCTTACACTTCTGGCAATGTCTTGGGGGTGGCAGGGTTAGCTCCGGCTCCCTTTACCAGGCCTGTTGTCCCCTTTTCGGCTTTGCCGACGGCAGGGTATTCCTTGCCACTGGGCGATCACTTGGCACAGGCTACCAGAGAGAAGATTTGGAGGGGGGAGTATGTAGATATCTTCTCACTCCTGAACAGAGAGCCCACCAAGGAAGAAAGGGAGGGTCAGGATGAGAAGGACAAGGAGCAGGCACGCCGCCGCAAGCCGCCGCGTACCTGGGCTAACTGGCTCCCCGCTTATTTGATATATATGGCGGTATATTTGAGGGCGCGGCCGGATCTAGCTATTCCCATGGTCCAATATTTGGACAACATATATAGGGCGATGGTAGATTTCCCGGGCCCTTCATGGCTAGCATATGATGAGGAATTCCGTATGAGGATTCCCCTCCATCCCGAGATGAGATGGGATGAGCCCTGCCAGAGACTGTGGCTCTTGTATATGACACCCACACGCCCTGCCCCGGGGGATAGATACCATTGTGGACATGCGGTCCAGCGAGCAGCTCCAGCGCAGGTTACCCGCCAACCGGCGGGGCAGGGGGTTCCAGCCCGCCTGCTGTGCTGGACTTTCTCGTCAAATGGTTCCTGCAACCGAAAGAACTGCAGGTATAAGCATGAGTGTCCCACGTGTTCTGGTCCCCACGCAGCCTCGGCTTGTCCCAAGCCTGGGGGGGCGCGAGGCAGAGGGAGGGGTGGACAGTGGGCTGGCAAGGCTGCCACGGAGGGAACTAGTTCTCCAAAAGGCCCCCTCCCCAATTAAGGTGGACATGCTGGAGCGCTGGCTCGCATCGTACCCAAAGGGGGAGGACAGAGAGTATCTCATTCAAGGTTTTAAGCAGGGATTTCGTATCCCTTTTATGGGTGTTAGATCCCCTCAGGATGCTCCCAACCTGTTATCCCTCAGAGGAAGGGAGGAGGTGGCTGCGGCCAGCATTAAAAAGGAATTAGACGCGGGCAGGGTCGCTGGACCTTTTCCTGCACCCCCTTTTCCCAACCTTAAGGTTTCACCATTGGGTTTGGTTCCCAAAAAGTCCCTAGGTGAGTTTCGCCTTATTCATCATTTGTCCTACCCAGCCGGCAGATCGGTCAACGATGCTATACCTGATGACCTTTGTTCGGTCAGGTATACATCGTTCGACCATGCGCTGCGCATGGTGCGCTCGTGTGGCCCGGGTGCCTTGCTGGCCAAGTGCGACATTAAGTCAGCTTTTCGCCTCTTGCCAGTGCACCCGGGTGACTTTGAATTGCTGGGTTTTAAATTTAAAGGGGAATATTATTTTGATAAGGCCATGCCTTTTGGCTGCTCCATATCATGCTCGGCCTTCGAGCGTTTTAGTACTTTCCTAGAGTGGGCTTTTGTCCGCAGGTCAGGGTCCCGGTCTGTAGCCCATTACCTGGATGACTTTTTATTCGGGGGTGAACGGGGCTGGGACACGTGTGCACGTCTCCTCAATACATTTCAGACGCTAATGCAGGAACTTGGTGTCCCTTTAGCGCCCGAAAAGACCGAGGGCCCATCGACCAAGTTAGTATTCCTGGGGGTTGAGATTGACACAGTAGAGCAGGCTTCTAGGTTGCCGGGTGATAAGGTGTCCAGGATAGTGACCCTTATCTCGGAATTGCTGGCCAAGCGTAAGGCATCCCTGAGGGAACTCCAGGTGCTACATGGGCACCTTAATTTTGCCTGCAGGGTGGTCGCACCGGGCAGGGCTTTTGCCCGGCGCTTATGCGACGCCATGGCAGGGTTATCCAGGCCCCACCACAGAGTTAGGCTCACCCGGGCTATCAGGGCAGACATGTTCGTCTGGTTGCAATTCCTGAGGGAGTTTAACGGGGTCTCATTTTGGAGGTCGGACCTCCTGGCTTCCCCCAATTTCCAGATCCAGTCTGATGCCTCAGGATCCCTGGGCTATGGGATGT
Source organism: Bradypodion ventrale (assembly GCA_035047345.1). Lineage (NCBI taxonomy): Eukaryota > Metazoa > Chordata > Lepidosauria > Squamata > Chamaeleonidae > Bradypodion > Bradypodion ventrale. The sequence continues at coordinate 5,991,553 of JAWDJE010000011.1, read as the reverse complement.
ACTTCAATGGGAAGTGGGCCTATGGTGGGTGGCCACCGGCATGGGCAGGCACAGGTCGCCTGCGGGATCTCACATACCTGGAATTTTTTCCCATTCTGGGGGCTTTGATGCTATGGGGCGAACAGTGGGCTAATTCGGTAGTGCATTTTTGGTGCGACAATGCTGCTGTGGTACACATTGTCAATGCACAGACTTCTAAATCGCCCAGGGTTATGGATCTAGTGCGCCATTTTGTGCTGCGCTGCCTGCGCCTCAATGTCTTGTTCAGGGCCAGGCATATCCCAGGGGTTAATAATGATATTGCTGATGCTTTGTCCCGCCTGCAGATCTCCCGGTTCCGCGCCTTGGCCCCGGATGCGGAGGAATTTCCCTCGCCACTCCCGGACGAGATGTGGACTATTGGCAAGGAGAGGTGAACCGGGCGATTGGCCTTTCGCTAGCGCCACGCACGCGTAAGGCGTATCAACAAGCACTCAGTTCATATAGGGTTTTTGCCACTCAATTTCACTTGCCAGAGACCTGGCCTATTCCGGTGGACCATGTACTGCGGTTCATGGTCCACCTCCATGCACAGGGCCTTGCACCTCGCACCATAGCATCTAAGCTCTCGGCGTTGGCTTTTATGGCCAAAGTAGGGGGTCATGTGGATACCACCTCTGACTTCCGCGTGAGACACGTTTTGGAGGGGTGGGTGCGCGAGCGCGGGCGTTGCCCGGACGACCGGCACCCTATTTCCCCAGGGGTTCTTACCCAGTTGGCCCGGGGCTGGCCAGGCCTCTGTTTTGATCATTATGAGGCAGCCCTTTTTCATGCAGCCACAACGGTGGCATTTTTTGGAGCGCTCCGCGTCAGCGAACTCGTGATGCTGTCTAAGGCGGATGCAAGTGGTAGGGCACTGGAACTCGGAGATGTCTACGTTGCCAAAGACTGGGCCCAGTTGAGGATTCGCTCCTCAAAAACAGATCAGCACGGCGTAGGCAGTGGAGTAAGACTGCTACGGTGTTCTTTGGCAAACATCTGTCCGGTTGGTGCCCTACAGGAGTACCTGGCACTGCGTGGCTGGCACCACGGCCCGTTTTTCTGTCACCAAGATGGGTCTCCCCTTACTAAATTTCAGTTTTGGAAGGTGACAGCCATAGCCCTCACCAGGGTGGGTTTTTCAGGTGCCCGTTATGGCACACATTCGTTCCGTATTGGTGCAGCCTCTACAGCAGCTGCTTTTGGGTACTCGGGGGCTGACATACGCAGCATGGGGAGGTGGGGCTCACAGTGTTTTCAGTTTTATGTGCGCCCACTCCCGCCATGAGTACCAATTCAGTCACCTTACCTTCCTTTTTTCTCAATTTTATTGCAGACCCTGGGTGTCGTATTACACCGGTGACAGTATGGCTGGTGGGCCACAGCTATGTGCACAGGGCAGCGCGTTACGCTGCGGCGACAGAGTGGGGACCCCGACTGGGACTGGGTGACCACGCCAGTCTCGCATGGCATGGTAAGCCTGGGATGTTATGGCAGGAGCTGAGGCCTTTCCTTTTTTCTGGCCTGGGGGCTGACCCGCCTGACATTCTAATTATCCACCTGGGGGGCAATGATTTGGGCCAGGTCACCGGCTTATCGCTCAAGCATGCGATTTGCGAGGAACTCGCCTACTTGCACTATGTCTGGCCTGCCACAACCCTGGTTTGGTCGGACATTGTTCCGCGCCACTCTTACAGAGGGGGCGTTAACCTCCTTGCGCTTGACCGCGCAAGGCGCGCGGTCAACAAGGCGGTGGCGCGGTTTCTTACCACCAGGGCTTGGGGGCGGGTTAGTCATCACCCCGATATTAGTCTGCAAAATTATGACCTCTATGCAGGGGATGGGGTCCATCTGTCGCGAGGAGGTATGGACCTCCTGTTGGGTGACTGGCGAGCAGGCCTGTTGACCGAGCTGACGGTCTGGGGGGGGGCGTCAGGTCTTCTGTGAAGCCCCTCCGTGTGGCGGGTAGCACTGGTAAGGTAAACAGTATGACCCACAAGTATCCGGCAGGTTCGCAGTTGACTGGACAACACTAGACAGGAATAAATTAGTTAAACGTTGTCCGGTCAACGACGAACCAGGCGATGGGGTGATGGTGATTGCTAACCAGCATGCATCACCCCTGTGATTTCACGGATACGCGTCAGAGGGTGGGGTCATGAGTTAGTTATTGACTACGGTCAACAATTTGTTTGTTGTTGACAAACAAATTGATACAAATTGATACATTGTAACCAATTGCCGTTGGCAATTTTGGGGTGGTACCTTACCAGTGTTACTTCGGCCTGCTTGCCTTAGGAATTATGATTGGTCGTTTTACCAATACAAATTTATAATTCGGACTAGGGCATTGAATCAATAAATGTGGCCCTTTGCTGTTATCCACTTTCAATGTTGTCTGTGTCCGTTATTGGGGGGGTGCGCCTGCAATGCAAGCGCGGCGCCAAAATGGCCGCCGCGCCCTTTGCGGGCCCCCCCCCCCACAGGACAGAGAATCCGGGTAGTTAGGGGCGTGGCCACCGCCTTGATAAAAGGGGTGGCCACGAGGCAGCCGTGCTGCCATTTTGCCTCAGCGACGGAGCGGAGAAGTTTTTCCCCTCCACCCCCTCCCTAGTTAACAGTGTGATTATGGTCGCTTCGGGGCCGGGTGGGAATTTTTGGTTGGGACCCATATTGGCTTCGGGTCCTGGCTTTTTTGCCCACCCCACACTGTGGCTATGGTTTGATATAGGGGTCTTTCTCCATTACTGATGTTGACTTTGGTCACATGGGCGGGTAGCACTGGTAAGGTAAACAGTATGACCCACAAGTATCCGGCAGGTTCGCAGTTGACTGGACAACACTAGACAGGAATAAATTAGTTAAACGTTGTCCGGTCAACGACGAACCAGGCGATGGGGTGATGGTGATTGCTAACCAGCATGCATCACCCCTGTGATTTCACGGATACGCGTCAGAGGGTGGGGTCATGAGTTAGTTATTGACTACGGTCAACAATTTGTTTGTTGTTGACAAACAAATTGATACAAATTGATACATTGTAACCAATTGCCGTTGGCAATTTTGGGGTGGTACCTTACCAGTGTTACTTCGGCCTGCTTGCCTTAGGAATTATGATTGGTCGTTTTACCAATACAAATTTATAATTCGGACTAGGGCATTGAATCAATAAATGTGGCCCTTTGCTGTTATCCACTTTCAATGTTGTCTGTGTCCGTTATTGGGGGGGTGCGCCTGCAAAGCCAATAAGGTGGCTTCATTTTGGTAGTTTAGTAAAGGTAAAGGTGTCCCTTGCAAGGTGTCCCTTGCTCAAAAGCAAGTCATACACGACTCTAGGGTTCAGTGCTCATCTCTGTTTCAAAGCCGAAGAGCCCATGCTCTCTGCTTCTGCAGACGTTTCCGTGGTCATGTGGCAGACATGACTAGACACCGGAGTGCATGGGATGCTGTTTCCCTTCCCACCAAAGTGGTCCCTTGCAATTTCTTGCTTTCAAACTGCTAGGTTGGCAGGAGCTGGGACGATGACGGGAGCTCATTCCATCCAGCAGTACTCGCGAATTGAACTCCAACCTTCCAGTCGTTGAGTTCTGTGTCTTAACCACTTGAGCCACGGCAGTCCCTGGACTGTGTCTGACCCGGACACAAAAGAAGAAGAAGTGGCTAGCGGATGTGACAGTGATAGAGTATCCTTGGAGGTAGGAAGTTGGCGTCCATACAGCTGGCTCAAAGTCTATGTTGCTTCCTGGCCAGATCATCACGAGCAATATATTGGTCCTGCTTCCACAGAAGAAACAAGAACAACAAAGAAGAAATGGGTTTACTCTTGAACAGAAGCTTTGGAAGCCAAATCCTTTACTCCTTCTCAGAAACAGTTTGTTGGTCATCACTCCCCCAAAATTGATTGTGTAATCAATTGGTTAATCATTGGTTAATATACATTAATCATTGGTTAATATACATTGAGCAGGGGGTTGGACACGATAGCCTAAAAGGCCCCTTAGGGATCTTCTGTGTTCACTGTTGTAAATAGCCACACTAATCGTATGTTATTACTGGTTGTAAATAGCACACTGATTTGCAAACCTAGAAATCTTCTCTAAGCATGCTTCCAAAAGCCAGGTAAATATTGACCAAATCATCCTACCTGTGCAAATTTGCAAATCTTTATTTTATAATAATAATCACACACAGACATGCACCCAGCAGGTCAACAAGTTGTGCTGCCATGTTTCAGGTGATCATGGCGGTGTTCAGTTAAAGTAAATAATCATTGACTGGCGATTAGACTGAAAGTTAACCAAAATTTAATTTCCTAATCTAAAAAGCAACCTACCTTGCTCAGAATCAATTTAGTGAGCCATGTCCAATTCCACATCGCAGGATTAACTGCAGAACACAGGGTGCCTTCTATGCAATTCTTTCTACCTGATGGGGCCAGCCAAAGGAAAAAAGCTTCAGGGGAAGTTCAGGATGATATCCCCTTCCCATTCCACATCCAGAAGCTGACCATTTGGTTCATACTTCACTTCTGGAGATGGACAATCCCCATTCAGACATTCAATTTAATCTGAAATTCTGAGCAGAGGACAGTTCTAAGATAATGTCATGTTTGGCTGTTTTAAAGGGGGAGGGAAGGGACTGCCTAGAAAACAAATATATGAACTTTGAAAAATCAGCCGTCATAATGGAGTGGAAAGGCTCTATTATATAGCAGGGTGTCTCCGCTTTAGACCTGGGGTTCTCAACCTACAGTCCGCAGGCCGGACTCAGCCCACAACACCATTTCATGTGGCCCCGTGCTGCCACCGCTATTGGAAGTAGAAGCCGATGCATTTAAAGCAGCCGTAAATGCACCTGTGGCTGTCTTAAACCTGTAAATGTTTAAACATGTAAACACCACCGTAAAATGCATCCACGGCTGTCGTAAACATATTTACGACAGCCGTGGGCATCTTTTATGGCAGCGTTTATGGGGGGGACCACCAGTCTGGCCTGCTCAGCTGTCTGAGGGGGCGTAGTCTGGCCCATAGTGTGAAAAAGTTGAGAACCCCTGCTTTAGACAGTATTTCTTAATAGGAACAAGTCAGGAATTGTAGTAAAAACTGTATTAAGTATTCAACATTTTTATTTCTAATTCCAGCAGTGTTGCCAGAGTCATCGTCATTACTCCCCATAGGGAATGTTGCCAGGGTGGAAGAGGGAGAAGTGAGGTGAATATTAAAAGGGATAAATGCGAGCAAGTCTATGGGTCCTGATGGAGTGACTGGTAGGGCACTGAGAGACTGCTCACAACAGCTGGCAGAAACTTTTATGAAGATTTTTAATCGGTCTTTGGCCCAAGCCATTGTCCCACCTTGTGTGAAATCCTCTACTATTATACCTCTGCCTAAAAAACCTAACATAGATAGTCTGAATGGCTTCCGCCCTGTGGCGCTTACACCTGTCATAATGAAATGCTTTGAAAAGTTGGTGCGGAACCGTATTATGGCTTGTTTACCAGTTGGACTTGACCCTTGTCAATTTGCATATAAGAGAAAGAGATCCACGGAGGATGCTGTGGCTACGGCCCTACATGCTGTTCTGACCCATTTGGAGAAACAAGGGACTTATGCAAGACTGTTATTTGTAGATTTTAGTTCTGCTTTTAATACTATTCTTCCGCATAGACTGGAGCCCAAATTATTAGATCTGGGGCTTCCGCCATGCTTATGCAGGTGGATACTAGATTTTCTATCAGATCATTCCCAACGGGTTAGGATGGGCTCTCATGTCTCTGCGGATCTCAGTATAAGTGTGGGGATGCCACAGGGGTGTGTGCTGAGCCTGCTTCTGTACATGCTTTACACATATGATTGTGTTCCCAGTTACCCCAGCAATAAGATCATTAATTTTGCAGACGACAATGGTGGTGGGTCTGATTACTGCTGGGGAGGGAGAGTCGGCTTACAGGAAGGAGGCTGAGATGCTGACGGAGTGGTGTAGGGAAAACAATTTATTCCTCAATGTAAAAAAGACAAAAGAGATCATTGTGGACTTCAGAAAATGCAAATTGAACATCCAGCCTCTTCCCACTCTAGATCAAATCTATGCCACCAGGTGTTATAGGAAAGCTGTAGAGATTGTGCAAGATAGTACGCTTTCAGCTTCTGCCTTCTAGAAGAAGGTATAGGGTCATAAAGACCAGGACCAGCCGCTTGAGAAATAGTTTCTACCCAAAAGCGGTTCTGGCTTTGAATGCAGCACAATGCAGTCTATGAGGGAGCTTCTGTATAGAGTTTTTAGAGTTTTAGACTTTTTAGAGTTTTAGAGTTTTTAGAGCTTTAGAGCTTTTAGGGGTTAAATGTGTATATGTGGGGTGGGAGTATGTTGATAATTTTTTATAGTTGTATTTTGTTTAGGTTTTGTTGGGTTGATAAGTGTCCCCCCCCCCCCAATCTCGTTGTTCTGTGCAGGACAATGACAATAAAGATTTATCTTACCTTACCTTACCTTATCTAATATAGATCTTCATAAGAATAGCCGGACCTTTGACTTTCACCTTGTTCTTAGTAAACTATCTCTACCCTCTGTGCCAGAAGCAAGCTGATAAGAAAACAGAGGAAATCTATGTAGCTGGATGAATGTCAGGTCAACATATAACGTCTCTCTTGCTCAAAAGCCAGTCATGTCTGACTCTAGGGAATGTGCTCATCTTTGTATACAGCCAAAGAGCCAGCATTATCTGCGTCTGGATATCTTTCTATGGTCATGTTTCAGGCACGACTAGACACCAGTGAGCACAGAACATTGTTACCTTTCCTTCTGAAGCAGTACCTGTTTATCTACTTGCAAATGTTTGCTTTCAAATTGCGAACTTGGCAGGACCTGGGACAGACAATGGGAGCTCACTCCATCGAGCAGCACTTGGGTCTTAAACTGCTGATCTGCTGCCCTTCTGGCCATCAAGCTCAGCATCTCAACCACTAAGTCACTGCAGCCTCTAAGGTCAACATATACTGTCAAAACATTTTCTCTGTGAAAACCTCCTCTCAGGTGTCCCTCCATTTTCTTCATTTCCAAGTAGAGGCTTTCTTTCCCCTCTACATTTGAGCTCAGGATAGTCCCTGCTCACACTTTCAAACTAATCTTATTTTGAACACTTGCACATGGCTATAGTCCAACAAACCTTGGGGATAGCAGACTAGATGAGGAACTGCAGGTCACGGCCTGTGGGGTACATGCTTCTTTCCCAGGAATGGGAAACATGATGTGAACGTCCTCAAGAAAAGTAGCCTTTTTGCAACTTGCAAGTCTCATGACAAAAAACCCCCTCATTTTTATCTTGAGAATTCCCACATTGTATAAACCTCTGGGATGTTTTGGAATGGGGGTGCAAATCTTTGTTGATTTCTTCCTTGCTGATATGGACCAAACGTTTCCAAAGTTCCAAAAGCCACCAGGTTTTCCACACAGAATCCTTTGTGTTTTGCCCCAAATTTAGGTTTTCTGCCCCCAAAATACTTCCATATTGCCCTATGTAGTTGTTAAAAACAGGGTTAATTTGAACGTTGTGAACAAATGAGGAACTTGCAGATTAGGGCAGAAAATTATAGTCCCATGCCTGACATTTTGCTATCTTGGAAACACTTTCTGTTGAGGAGACCTAGTCCAAAGTTGCCAAAGGCGATAAAGCTCACACTTTGAAATTAACTTGAATTAATATCAAAGCAGATTAGACAGATGGTTCTTCAATTTTCTCTTGAACGCCTCCAGCGTTGGAGCACTCACTGCCTCCCTAGGTAATTGGTTCCCTTGGCATACTGGTCCAACAGTTCTAGTTATTCAACCTAAATATGGCTTCTTCTTGTAACTTGAGCCTGTTATTACATGCTATTAGTATAGGATGATCAAGAACAAATCCTGCCCATCCTCTTCATGACTGTCTTTCAAGTACTGTACTCGAAAATGCTATGATATAAGTCTTCATTTCTCAATACTAAACATGCCCAGTTCTTTTAGTCTTCCCTTATAGGGCTTGGGTTCAAGTCCCCTGATCATTCTTATTGCCCTCTTCTGAACTTGCTCCAATTTGTTTGCATCTTTCTTAAATTGTGGTGTCCAGAACTGGATACAATACTCTAGAAGTGGTCTAACTAGTGATGAAAAGAGGAGGACTAGTACCTCCCTGGTTTTGGAGACTTAACTTCTCTTAATGCAGCCTAAAATTGTATTTACCTTATTTTGCTGCCGCATCGCACTACTGACTCATATCCAACTTATGATAAACAACAATTCCAAGATCCTTCTCAGTCACAACATTATTGAGCCAAATATCTTCGTCTTGCAACTATACATTTGGTTTTTTTCAGCCCTACTAGTTGTAGAACTTTGAACGTATCCCTGTTAGATTTCATTCTGTTGTTTTCAGCTCAGTGTTCAAGACTTTCAAAAACTTTGTGAATTTCCCCCCCTGTCTCAAGATATTAGCTATTCCACCCAAATTTTTGTCATCTGCAAATTTGATGTGTTCTCTACAGTCCCTCATCCAAGCCATTAATGAAATGTTGAAGAGTACTGAGCCTTGTGGTGTCCCACTTATTACCCACTCCAGTGTAAGAAGGGGGCATTAATAATAACTCTTGGAATACAATTTTGTAACCAACTGTATATTCTCCTGACACTTGGCTGATCCAGGCAACACCCAGTTAGATTGCTAATTAGAATATCATGGGGCACTTTGTCAAAGGCTTTGACTTTTCAGACATGTAACATTTTATTAATCTATGGTTCTATGAACACCCGCATAGGTCTATAGCAGGGGTTCCCAACCTAAGGCCCATGGGCCAATCTGGCCCACTGTGCCATTTCATGTGCCCCCCATCCCTCCAAGGGCATTTGAGAAACAAAATGGCCACCCCTTTGAAGCTGTTGGGAGAAAATGGCCACCCCTATTGTGCAGGCAGGGCAAAATGGCCATCCAGCCCTCAAAGCTGACTGGGAGAGCTTGAAAAAATTGGGAACCCCTGGTCTATAAAGAAATATTTTGGTTTTCCTTCCTTCCTCCCTCCCTTCCAAGTATCGGCCCTATTGTCTTATGAAATAATGAGTTAATGACATCTGAACAGCAGTGGCAAACCTGTAGCATGTGTGCCAGAGGGGGCACTCAGAGACATCACCCCAGCACAGAGTTTGCCCCGCCCTTCTGCCCAGCAGGCCAATGGGAGTGCTTCCTCCCTCTCCCAGCACAGAGTTCGTCCTGCCCCTCTTCCCATCAGCCCAATGGGAGTGCTTCTTCCCTCCACTGTCTGATGTAAGGCAGGTGGCTCACATTCAGCATGAGGGTGTGGCGCGGATGGCAACCTGTTGAGTCCGTAATGAAATTGAGTTGTTCTAAACTTAAACCTCAATAGTAAAGGTAAAAGTAAAGGTCACCCTTGCTCGAAAGCCAGTCATATCTGACTCTATGGTTCAGTGCTCATGTCCGTTTCATAGTCGAAAAGCCAATGCTGCCTGCATCTGCAGACACTTCTGTGGACATGTGGAAGGCATGCTAGACACCGGAGTGCATGGAGCACTGTTTACCTTTCCACTGAAGTGGTCCCTATTTATCTACTTGCAATTTCTTGCTTTTGAACTGCTAGATTGGCAGGAGCTAGGACAGAGATGGGACCTCATTTCATCGTGCAGTACTTGGATATCGAACTGCTGACCTGCCACCTCCCAGTCAGCGTCTTAACCACTTGAGCCACTGCAGTCCCTCAGTATTTAGGTTAAACTGCCGTGTTGGCACACTGTGATAAGTAATTGGGTTATAGGTTGTAGTTTGGGCACTCGGTCTCTAAAACGTTTGCCATCACTGCTTCTTTTATTGAGTCAAACCATCTCATATTTCACCTCCCCCTTTTCCCTACTGCCCTTCACATATTCTGCCCTGGACATCTTTTCTCTCTTGTGAAGGAATTCAAAATATATTATTTAACAATCTAAAATGCAACAATGAAAGTAGCAGAAGGAAAATAGTGCTGAATGGAGAAATGTTGAAACAATGCAAATGAGTTCCCACTGTGTGATGAGCATTACTGAAACTCAAAGGTGCTTTCAACCTCCCCGTGAAAAGAGGCAAATAGGTTTGACTCAGCTCTAATTGAGTCCCAATGGACTTTCTCGTCCTGAATTGAAAAGATAAATTCTTTAGTATATTCTGTTACGAGCTGAATCAGAAATTCAGTTGCTCTCTTACCTTATGAGCCATTAATCCCTGTTTCGGTGGAAGTTCTTACTGGGCAAATTTTAATATAAAGTGAAGCTATTATTTCTCATGACTTGGAAACTGTGGTTTATCACATCTTGATACAAATTGGTGAATTTTTGAAATTGGAATATAACACACACGTTTCCTGTGAACTCTTGTGTGTGCATGCGCGCACACGTGCATGTGTGTGTGTGTGATTGATTAGAACTCTGTTTAAATTCAAAGCTTTGGGTACAAATTAGTCACGCCAGATGCCAAGCCAATAAATGATTAGGTGTTTATATTGCTTTAGCAGTGTCTCCAGACCTGACAAAATGTTCTCATCTTTGATGAGAACTGCTGATATGCATTCTTAGCCTTGTTAAAACCAGATAGATTCCTTCACAAAAATGAAGAACATTGAAACAGATGGGGACACTTTCCAGATCTGAATTCTTTCCAAAGTGTTTTTGGATAGCAGATAGCTAACCTGTGTACTGGGTAGTATACTTGATTATTAAAAAGTTAGAGAGAGGATTTGTTTGTTTATTTAAAAGATTTATAGTCCGATGTGTACCACAGGATCTCAGGGCAGGTTAGTTAAAGGTCACCCTTGTTCAAAAGCCAGTCTTATCCAACTCTAGGATTAAATGCTCATCCCGGTTTATAGCCAGCACTGTCTGCATCTGCAGACATTTCCATGGACATGTGGAAGGCACAGAACACTGTTCACTTTCCCACCAAAGTTGTACCCATTTATCTACTTGCAATTTCTTGCTTACAAACTGCTAGGTTGGCAGGAACTGGGACAGAGATGGAAGCTCACTCTGTCATGCAGCATTTGGATCTAGACCTGCTGACCTGCTGACCACTAAACTACTGTAGGACAGGTTAAAGAGCTATAAAAAACAGTTTTAAATTTTAAAGATGTTTTAAAAATAATTGAACAGTTTAAAACTCAAAATCCTTCTTTCTTTGTATAAGAGCATTGCACAATTAGTCTATTTTTAATATTTTTTTACCAGACGTGGGCTACTTGAATGGTGTTATCTTGGCCATTTACTGTATCTTATTTTGTATATGTGGTGGGGCATAAATTGCATGCAGGTAAATGCTGCATTGATTGGATTTCTTCAAATTCACAGAAAAGTTGCCTTGTTTGACTGGCTTATCTTTTGATTGTCCTTCTTCACTTTGAATTCTGTCAAGTGACTTCCAGATGGTCTAGCCAGAATCTTGTCCTGGTAAGAGACACTGTTCAGCATTCAACCATTTGGCAAGGTGTCTTGTTTTTGTCTTCCATAAGTTGAGCCTAACCCCTTCTGGTTTCATATGCAGAGCTTGAGAGGTGCGCAGAAAACTTTTCCTCATTTTTAGCCACCAGCTATGTTGGCAACATAGAAGGATCCTCATTGATGAGTGGAAAGCATTTCAAGCACACTCAAATGTCCCTTCGGCATTGGCATTGAGCCAGCTAGTCCTTCTGAACCAGAAGCATTGCACTATAAACATAAAATTTAAACCTTAAAACCATTGCATTGAAACCAGTGCAGGTCACAATCCTCAATCCCTTAAAGGTTGTAATATATGTTTGGATTTGGTACCAAATTGATGCCAATGATGAAGCCAACTGAGCCTCCAAGGTAAGTATGTTTGTGTGTACACACATGCTTCCATTTTTTTAGAAACCTGACACATGAATTCCTTTAAGATATGTCTCCTTGGAACTGAAAATGTTCCTACAAAGAGTTGTTGTTGTTGTTGCTGCTGCTGGTGTTGTTGTTGTTGTTGAGTCCGATAGTTGAGTCCAACCCTTTGCAGTCAAAACAAGCAGAGAGTGGAAGAATGTCCCTATTGTGAGTGATGGGGTAGAAGCTGATTGGTGGTTAGAACCTGGGACAGCAAAGATGGGACAAGAGTGGATCTTTCTACAGACACAAGACACACAAGGATTCACTACACATGACGTCACCCACAATCCATTTGATCACACTAGAAGTCAACTGAGGAGAAGAAAAATCCAAGCTGATGCTAAAAGAAAGGACCATCTACATCAGTGTTTCCCAATGTGGGGTCCACACCCCACGGGGGAACTCCAATTCCTAGAAGCCTAAGTCAGTACATTGACTGATCAGTGTTATGGGGAATTGACTTAGGCTTCTGGGAATTGTAGTCCAAAAACCAAAGGTTGGGAATCAATGGCCCCAAGTAGACCAGATATGTTAATTGACACTATTATGTCCCACAGTTTATAAGAGGACTGTGGTTTCCCCCTTTTTTCATCTTTAATTTGAAATTATTATATCCTCTGACCAGCTAATCCAATGAACCTCCTCCTCTGGCTCTCTTTACCATCTTTCAAAATACACTAGTGTGGAATCTATATAACTAAAATCAAGGTCCGGTGCTGTGTGTTCCTTATACAAATCCACACCCCTGCACCAATCGCACTGAAACTCGGCACATATGTACCTTGGTTTGAACAGATGGTCACTGCAGGGGTGACAAGCCCCATGGGGAGGGGTATACCCCCTAAATCAATCCACAAATGGGACATCCCCACCGACAGGAGAAAAAGCAAGGGGGAAAAGCCAACCAAGGGGGAATGTAAAGATGACTAAGGAACTTTCTTCCTCATCTAGCAGTTAGTCTGCAGATACTTTAAAAGTGTAATAAATCAATTAGAAAAATTACACAATATTTTCCCCAACAACCCAGTGTAGTCCTCCACATAGCTTAGTTACAGTACAATGAGCAGTCTGTTCCTAATTTTTATATGAACCCATAATTAGTCTCAAATGTCCATCCAGTGCTCTTACTATTACATTCGCCCTGATTCATTCCAGGGAACCAGGGATGCAAATCTGAGTTCTTGTTCTGTATAGTTTGCATACCTTTGTTGCTGTGAGAGGTCACAATTTCTTGCTTTCAAACTGCTAGGTTGGAAGGAGCTTAGCAGATGATGGGAGTTCATTCATCCTACAGTACTTAAGTCTCAAACTGCTGACCTGCCAATCTTCTGGTCATGAGTCTCAGCATCTTAACCACTAAGACACTGCAGCCCTAGTTTCCTCCGCTACATCTTTGACTGCAACTTGTATCAGAGAATGCATTTTTTCCTGAAGCAGGAAAAATGTCACAGGCATGAATTTGTTTAAGGTGGATCCCATTTTGCCATGAAGTGACCCACACACTATGATCTCAGGGCCAAAACCCATGGCACACATGAAGCACGACATGCAGGATTTAACACTGCAACTGCAATGGACTGTCGCAGCCTTGAGGATATGGACAAGGTGCGCTTTCACAGCCAGTCCATCTGGCATGGCCCCTTTTGCCTCCATGACCATTTGGAATCAGAATTCTTCCTCCGTTCATTTTGCCGTTGGGCCCAATACGATGGTTTCCAGTGGCATTTCCTCCACTGAGGGAGACCATCACCCCATCTAAAGGGACTGATCCGCCTGTAGCCATTGGGCCCTTTAGGGAGTCAGGTTAGTTAACCACTGCCTGACACTTGGCATTGGGTCACTGACTGTATGGTCTACTCCATTACCGCAGCGGGATGTCCGGCCAGACATCGGTAATTACATACCTTGCAATGGAAAGTTGAACACCTGCATTTCAGGGGAGATTTCAATGTAAATACAAGCAAACCTGAAGTTAATAGGAAGCCCCTTCTCCCTCCAGATTTACATGGCAGCTGGATATACACAGGAGACATTTTGATGATAAGTAGAAGCGGGGGTTTCTTTTTTTAAAACAGTTGAGAAGAGAGTGACAAGAGATTTCACAATTATTAATGAATTCTTACATTTCTGACAATACACTATCACCTACACTCTTAATTTTTAAAAATATATTCTTTGTGTTTGATATTTTAACATTTTAATACTCCCATGCAATGGAACACTTGAGAATGCAGTCTTCGCTCTGGCAATGTGCAGCTTTATTTTGTCCGATAAGGTGGAGCTATTGTTTAAGTCTGTAGAGGTTTTTCCCCAAAAGGCAAAGGTAGAACTGAATGTCCCCTGCCTACGGTGCAGAAATTTCTAATAGCAGTGATGTGGTAACCCTCTTTCTTTCCTGAGAGAAAGGTCTGATCTGTTCTCATTCTGAAATAGAGGTAATGGCCAGGAATTCTGGACATAGAACTTGGAGGGAGGAACCATTTCACTTATTCGGGAGAAGCTGCCCGAACTAGTGCTTCAAACTTTCTCCCATGGAGCAGAGCAGAGACTGGCAAGAGAAAGTGAAGCAGAAAATGCCGATGTGGTGTTTCCCTTAAAGGTATGGGTTTTGAGCAGCAGCACACACCTGTCCGTCCTGGTAAAATCTCTCCCCACCACAGGCCTGCTAGCTCCTGCCAAGCTAGCAGTTCAAAAGCATGAAATTGCAAGTAGATAAATTGCAAGTATACCACTTTGGTGGGATGATAAACAGTGTTCTCTGTGCTCCAGTGTCTAGTCATGACCACGCTGGCTCTTCGGCTTTGAAACAGAGATGAGCACTGAACCCTAGAGTCAGATATGACTGACTTTCGAGCAAGGGAAACCTTTACCTTTACTAAGTATGCATTGAAGACAGACATCTGATGGAAATTAAACAGGAATGGATTGCCCATGCAGATCTGGGAACTGAACACACTATCTGTGAGAAGTGAGGATCTTCTGGTGGATGGGGAAAGTTTCTTATAGAGCAGAGTGATAAAAAATGAAGTAAAATGGAATGAAATATACTGAGGATGTAAAGATATCTCTACTGCCTAGAAGAGGGTTCCTTAACTTGACTTTCCAGATGTTCTTGGACTTCAATTCCCAGAAGCCCTGATAAGCATGTGTACTGAGTTGGTTTCTGGTAACTGACGTCCAAGAACATCTGGAGAGCCAAGGTTGAGGAACCCAGGCCTAGAAGAAGGTATGGCTTCTGATATTCTGAAGAATTCCCTACCAGAAAGTTAGACTTGGAATTTCACTTGTTTCTCCCTAATGTTCACTCAAAGTCTACCTCCATAACTGAAACTCATAATATCCAGTCCCATCCTCTGCAAAACCAGTAGATTAATCTTTGTCTTTTCCTATACGAGAGTTCTTCACATGTTTGGAAAGTTACAGTATACAATCACCAGCCACCAGCTTTCCTTCTTTAGACTCACCATGTTCCTGATGAAGTCTGGAAAAATAGAAAGATACAATAGAATGATTATTTCTGATAGTTTAGAAACAATATCCAGGGTGCTATCACTTACATTTATCAATGTAAGTCAAGCAATGCAAACTTGAGTGGCAAACTGTCATTGGTTTGGGAATCCATGCTTGTATTCTCATTGTGTACACATCAAGTAATTGCTGTATGATATAAACACCACATCCTTAACTAAAATCAGTTTACCACTAAAGTTTAAACTGTTTGGCATAACACAAGTATACACAACAAGATTCTGGCTTATGGGTCTGAAAGCAATCAAAACTATATCAACTTCGCTGCAATTATATCATGTTGCTGATGTTTATCTTGTGATGAGAGTTTAAACACTTGGATGTCATTTGCTTTATACAGAACTTGACGAAGTTACTTTCTTTTTGTTTCATGCAATACCTAGAATCCCCTTGCTAGCATGGTTAGTCTCATGTTGGCTGAAGAATTCCAGGAGCGATAAAATTTTCATCCTCTGGCTTTAAACCTTGGAAAACTGTAGGCAGATGGGAATTATCTTAGATAAATTCTTCTTCCTTGTCTAGGTAAGATATGGAAATGCAAAAATGAAGGTACCTTTTGGTGAATTCATTCTGCAGTTCCTTCCACCTGATCTAGTGCGAGAAAGATTAGCTGGAAGCACAAGGTTGCCATTACCAGGGTACGCTCAACTGTGGTTCAAATATACCACAATCTTCAAGGAGGCTCTTTCTGTGTGCCCCTTAGATCAGGGATTCTCAACGTGCGCCCAAAGCAGAATTTCATGTGCCCCCCACACCTCCACCACACCAGGAAGTGCCATGTGGTGGAGAAAGGGCAAAATGGCTGTCCAGCCCTTGAAGCTTTCTGAGGGAGTGTGACCCGGCCCCCGGCTTTAAAAAGTTGAGAACTCCTGCCTTAGATAAATTGACAATCTGACTCAGGAGGCTTGGAAATGTGTCACAGTGCAAGTACAACTCATATGTCAAAATGTGCCTCTGCACCTTGACTTTTGGTAATTTTGACATTTACTGGAAATATACAATGGGACTAATTGTCCAGATGAATCAGAGATAAATTGATGTTGTGAATGTCACTCATATACAGCTTTGAAGAACTGCATCTATGCTCGCCAGTTTTATCATGATTCTTAATTTTCTCCTAATTTACTCTAAGAGTGATTTCAGTGATGCAAGCAGAGTGGGTGGATTTTTTTTGTAATCTAATGGCATGGACAACCTCTTACTTTTGTGCCCTCTCTCAGTTATGCATAATTTGTGTTTATACAATTACATGATAGTCAAAGAAGGGCAGGTCTCCATGATCTGTAGATTTCCCTCCAGCTCTGTAGTTATAAGATTATTCTTATTAGTGCATAATTAATGTTTTGAGAAGAGAAATTGGAGCAGACCCAGAGGAGGGCTAAAAGGGTGATGAAGGTTGTGTAGAAATCAGAATTTATAAAGAGGTTGTCATGTATTGACCGATCATGCTCTTCATATAGTCACCACACATAGGCAAAAATTGCATAACACCAGATGTCTTGAAACTTGTTTGCCATGAGTGGAGGAGAAGACTTTGTGTGTGTGTGTGTGTGTGTGTGTGTGTGTGTGTGTGTGTGTGTGTGTGTGTGTGTGTGTGTGTGTGTGTGTGTTTAGAAAGAGGTGGCCAAGACTGCGGTGCTCAGTGGTTAAGATGTTGAACTTGACTACTGGAAGGTCGGCAGGTTAGCAGATTGAGACCTGAGTGCTGCATAGCAGTTCAGTATTTGATCTGGACACAAAAGAAGAAGAATGGCCTTATACCTAGTTTTTCTTCCAGCTCCAAGTTCAGGGTCTGTCTATCTCTGTATTTTAGGGTCATGAAAAGGGGGTACAGTGGCTCAGTGGTTAAGAAGCTCACTTCGTTAGCTGGAAGGCCGGCATGTCAGTAGTCTGAGACCCAGGTACTGCATGACAGTTTGAGTGCCCATCTCTGTCACAGCTCATTCCAACCTAGCAGTTCAAAAGCAAAAAATTGCAAGTAGTTAAATAGGTACCACTTCGGTGGGAAGGTAAACAGTGTTCCTTATGATCCAGCATCTATTCATGCTTTGCATATGTCCACGGAGACGTCTGCAGAGGCAGACAGCATTGGCTCTTTGGCTATAAACAGAGGTGAACACTAAACTCTAGGGTCGGATACGACTGGCTTTCGAGCCTTTACCATTACCTAGAAAAAGGTGCCAACACATAGAGAATGTTTTGTGAATACTTTGTAAGATTTCGTAATGAATCTTTTGTCAATAAAGGTACATTTAGTTACACCAGGGGTTCTCAATCTTTTTAAGCTGAGGGTCAGGTCATGCTCTCTCAGACAGCTCCAGGGGCCAGAGGGCTATTTTGCCCTTCCTCCAACACATGGCACTTCCGGGTGTGGTGGAGGTGGTGGTGGCCCACATGAAATGGCTCTGCAGGCTGCATCCAAACCATGGGCCACAGGTTGAGAATCCCTGAGCTACACTTTCTTATTTCCGCTATGTATAGAGGGGACTGGGCTACCTATGGGACCACATCACCCAAAGGCATTCTACCTGTCCTACAAGGGTGGACGAGAGAGGTTCTGTGGTGGTCCCTTTGACAAGAGAAGCACACCTGACTGGGACCAGGAGAAGAGCCTTCTCGGTGTCTGCCCCGACCCTGTGAAACATCTTACCAATGGGACTGCACCTCCAGATGGAGCTGCTCCCCTTTAGGAAGGCACTCAAGACCTGGCTGTGCCAGCGGGTCTGGGATCCATCTTGTGGAACGGCCCAGGTACGCTGGCTAGTCTTGTTGCCTCAGGTTATAAGTTACTGCTGGAGCTTTCAGATTGTTTTATGTGACTGTTTTTATGCCCTTTTTAGTATGGTTTTATCCTTTTAACTTTTATTGTTTTATCTTCTTAAGGGGTTAGGGAGGGTTTGGGCTGGGTTTTAGATGTTTTATGACTATATGCACTTTCTGGTCCTGAGCCCTTTTTGGCATACAAAGTCCTCATCAACCCCAGGCCAGGATGGATGAAGCTGCTGCCCTTCATAATCCACTTGGGGAACATCACCCTTCCCTGTGGACTTTCATACCCAAGGCCATTAGTCCTCCTGGTTGTTAGGTTAGTTAACTGCTGCCTGACACTCGACGTTAAGTTGCTAGCAGTATGGTCTACTCTATCACCATAACAGGATAACCTGACCAGGCTGTCTATCGCCATGAGGCAAACCCTGGCACTCCAGGTGTTCTTGGACTTCAATTCCCAGAAGCCCAAGTCTCTGTGAATCCACACGAATGGGTTTACTGCACATGCAAGCAGTAAACCCATTCATATGGATTCATAAATACTTGGGTTTCTGGGAACTGAAATCCATGAACACCTGGAGTACTAAGGTTCACCACCACTGGTCTATAGACTGTAGTCTTTCAAAACTGGATCCTTTCTTTACAGGAACATTTCAAGCTGTGATCTTCTTGTTCATTCTCAGAATGGCTGCATGAGATGAATTAGTCGGACATGAAAATTATGCAAGCCACAGGGCGGAAGACAGTCAGCCTTCTTCATGCATATGGGAATGCTTTATGAATGTTATCAGCTGAATGGAGATGATTACATTGCTCAACAGCAGTTTCTTCTCCACAGCATCCTTTTCTGTTGCTCTCTCGCTCGCTCTCCGAGGACTCTGTTTTCAAAGTCTTCTACTATTGATATGAAATGGCAATCTTGAAACGCTCGAAGTTCCTGGAAATAAAGGAACCCATTCATCACAGTTAAGGAGGAGGGTCCCCCCGTACTCTAATTGAGATCATACTTTACTTGACAGCTGATCCACAAACTTTGTCAATCTGGTTGGGTTTTCTTTGTTTTTTTTCTTGTTTTTCCCCCTTTCTGCATTGCATTTGTTCAATGTGTTCACTTTGGTCAAATACTGTCACTTGTCCCACCCTTGACAAGCTGCAGAAATGATAATCAAGGGGAGAAAACTGGATAAAATAACCATGGACTGTGTGTCTCCTTTTTTGTTAGCTTATTGCCCCCTCCCACCCTGCTAGGTGAGAGCCTTGTCGAGATGCGGAGCCTTGAGCAGTCTAACTAGGCAGTGTTGCCCATCACTTGGCAGTGATGTTAGGCTGGGGACTAAGACTCACCAAAGCGTCTTCCTTCAGATCCCTTAGGCAAGGTGAAAATGGAGGGCACACATCATGGTCTGCCTAGCCGGCAGGTAATGTAATATCCAAATGGCTAAAAAAAACCTCATGCAGATGGACATAATTTCCCAGGTCCATTTGCATGTGTGCAATGTCACTGTGGAGATGTCTACCATTGCACAGACTCCTCACTGAATAATGACTCCAAGGTATCCAAGGTTTTGCCCCAGAGAACATTCAATAGTTTTAAGTGCATTTCTGGAGTGTTATTAAAGCTTCCTACTTCACTCTCGCTCCTTTCTTTACTTTCTCTTTGTGTTTTCATTTTTTTGGACAACAAAAAATTCCTCAGCCAAAATGGCTAGTCCAAAACATCAATTTTCCTGGACTCTAGAAGTTGTCATCTCCCCCCAATGCGAATTTCTGAAAATTAACCAAAAAATGTAAGGGAACTGTCCAAATGAATTTAAACGAATGTGTAGATCATGTCTCTTGGCTCTTTAAACTTACCAGAGGGGTCAGAATTTTCACTATTTTAGAATGTAATCCTAACTAGTCAAGATGTCTGAAGGCCAATTGAGTTCACAGGAAATATGCTAAATCTAAACCACTCTCAGCTAAGTAGTACTTGAAGTTACTTTGGTTTACACTCGCCCAAATGTAACTTTGTTCCAGCATTGTGGCTGCGTCCTTGATCTGGAGGAAGCTTGGATCTGGTCAGTGGTGACAGATGGGGTACACAGAAAGAGCCTCCTTGAAGATTGTGGGTTTTTTGAACCACAGTCAGGCTTACCTTGGTAACGGCAACCTTGTATTGCCGGCTATTCTTTCTCACACTAGATCAGGCAAAACAAAATGTAGAATGAACACCAAAAAGTGCCTTCCTTTTGGAAGTTTCACATCTGACCAAGACATGGAAGAAGAAGGAGAAGCGATGGCAGATGATTTCGATTTCAAGTGTGCTATGAATCCAATCTAAGTTTAGTCTACATTTTTAAGGACCTATCCAAGGTGCTGAATCCTATCTCCAAAATAGGTTTAATACTTTGAATAGCTTTCAGCAGATCTCTGAGGCCAACCACAAGAAGGAGAGTTCTTCTGCTATAAGGATGTTATCTCTTCAGTCATAAGATAATTTCAATGGGTAAAAGTCCACTTTCACAGTCAGAAGATGTTTTGGCCTATACTTACTTCTCCAAATCAAATAATTTTTTGAGATGAGATTGTTCTGTTGATCTTTTCTTAACATTTCAAGTACTGTATGCAGTAAATTCGAGAACTGTTAATAGTCCCCTGATATAGAACCTTGTCTATTGTGGGTGGAGGGATATAAAAGTGGAAGTGAAGAGGAAAATGGGGAAAACTGGAATGTTTCAGCATAAGTTATTGATTTGATCTCTAAACAAGAGTCTTAGTCATCATATTTGTTGTTGATCAGTCACACAGTTAATTCTGACCCTTTGTGACCCTATGGACCATTGTCCTCCAGGTACCTCTGTCCTCCACCATCCTCCTCAACCCACCCAGCTCTGTGCCCATTGTGTCTACAATGCCATCTAGCCATCTCATCTTTGGCCACCCCCTTCTTTTGCCCTCCACCTTTCCCAGTGTCAAGGCTTTCTCAAGTGAATCCTCCCTTCTCATTTGATGTCCAAAGTACTTTTGCTTCATCTTTACTATTTGACCGTCCAATGAGCAGTCAGGGTTGATTTCTTCTAAGATTGACCTATTTGTTCTCCTTGCTGTCCAGGGGACTCTCAAAACAATCCTTCAACACCACATCTCAAAGGCATCTATTCTTCTGCGCTCAGCTTTTCTTATTGTCCAGCTCTCACACCCATACATTACCACCAGGAATATCATTGCTTTGACTATATGAATTTTTGTTTTCAAGGTGATGTCTCTACTTTTCACTATGTTCCCCTGTTTCTCATAGCTTGTATCCCAAGCATCAGTTGTATTTTTATTTCATGGCTGCAGTCACCATCTGCAGTGATCTAAGAAAGTAAAATTTGTCACTGCTTCTACTTCTTCCCCATCTATTTTCCAGGAACTGATGGGGCCTGTTGCCATTATCTTGGTTTTCTTGATATTGAGTCTCAAGCCAGCTTTTGCACTCTCCTCCTTCAATCCAATCAAGATATTCTTTAGGTCTTCCTTACTTTCTGCCATTAGGGTGGTATTGTCTGCATATCTCAGATTGTTGATGTTTCTCCCAGCAATTTTGATCCCATATTGTGATTCCTCCATCCCTGCATTGCGCATTATGTGCTCTGTGTATAAGTTGAATAAGCAGGGTGATAAAATGCAGCCTTGTCTTACTCATTTTCCTATTCCAAACCACCCTGTCTTTCCGTGTTCTGTCCTAACTGTTGCTTCTTGTTTCATGTACAGATTTCTCATGAGGCATATGAGGTGTTCTGGTATTCCCATCTCTTTAATTACTTGCCACATTTTGTTGTGGTTGACACAGACAAATGCCTTGGTGTAGTCAATAAAACAGAAGTAGACCAGTTTCTGGTATTCCCTTGTTTTCTCCATGATCCAACATATGTTGGCAATGTGGTCTCTAGTCCTCCTGCCTCTTCTGAACCCAGCCTGCACCTCTGGTAGTTCTCTCTCCACATGTTGCTTGAAGTCTTATATTGTTCTATAAAGTACAATCTAACATTAGTGCTTTTACATAAAAAGGTTTATATTCAAAACTTTCTTGTCTAATGAAAATTATATGAATGTGGTCTTCAAAGGCACCCAGCTATATGTTCATTGACCTAAAGAAACTTATATAACCATCTTTAGTTATAGAATTAGATGAAAAATAGAAAATAATTACTTTACCTGATGTATGCTTTCTTTGATATACTTCATTTTTTTATCTTTACCACCTGCTGTACAATCTCAGCTTTGTTCTCATGCTTCATGCTGGGATATATTTAAATTAGCCAGTATGCCGAACCTCCCTCCACATCTCAAATATATATGAAATGAGTCAAAAAAGAAAGGTGGGGCGATAGTCTATTTGTGTTGAAGATGAAAACAACCCTGGTTGTCATCTATAGAGATGAAAAACTGAATTTATGAATATGCTTCCACCAAATACAAACAGCTACCATGAAAGTACCAAGATCAATTTCAACAGCCACAGGTATTTCTCTGTGCTATTTTGATAAAATTCCTAAAGTACAGTACTCAATGTAAAAATGGGAATGATGGGTTACTATGGTTAAAAGGTATCCTAGAAATTAGGCAAAAATAATTAATATAAAAACTCCTGCTCTGTTGAGCTGCCTTTTGACTTCAGCGCTTTTGCTTTCTTAAATTTTCACAAATAAAGGTGATACAGTATATCTTTAAAAATAGTAAAAAAGATTTTTTTTGAAGTTAATAGCATTTCATCTAGTCATACCTGCCACATGACCACAGAAACATCCACCGATTCAGACAATGCTGGATCCTTGGCTGTAAACAGAGTTGAGCACTGGATATGACTGGCTTTGGAGTGAGGGTGATTGTTACCTTTACCTAATCTTTGTCGGCATCGGCTGCAACTTATATCTAGGTAAAGGTAAAGGTTTTCCTTGCTCGAAAGCCAGTCATATCCAACTCTAGGGTTCAGTGCTCATCTCTGTTTTAAAGCTGAAGAGCCAGCACTGTCTGCTGCTGCAGACATTTCCATGGTCATGTGGCAGGCATGACTAGACACCGAAGTGTTGCCTTCCCACCAAAGTGGTCTCTATTTATCTACTTGCAATTTCTTTCTTTTGAACTGCTAGGTTGGCAGGAGCTGGGACCAAGACGGGAGCTCATTCCATCCTGCAGTACTCGGGAATCGAACTGCTGACCTTCTGCCTCCCTGTCAGGAAATATGCAATTGGCATGAGGTGTATCTCAGCTTGCCATGAAATGACCCACGTACTGTGATCACGGATCCATCTCCTGTGGCATGTAAGAAATGAGACATGCATGATTCAACACCAGGACTACAATGGACTGCCGCAGCCTTGAGGATACGGACAAGGTGCAACTTCACTACCACTCCATCTGGCATGGCCTCTTCCGCCTCCATGAGCATTGGGAATCAGAGTTCTTCCACTGCTCATTTTGCCATTGGGCCCAATATTATGGTTTCCAGTGGCATTTCCTCCACCGAGGGGGCCATCACCCCACCTAAAGGGGCTCCTCCGCTCATAGCCTTTAGGGAGTCAGGTTATTTACCACCACCCAACACTCGGCGTTGAGTCACCGGCTGTCTGGTCTACTCCATTACCATAGTGGGATGTTCGGCCAGACATTTTGTTACCTAATACCGAAAAGAAATACTCCTTTTAAATAAGGCCTGAACATGTCTCAGATCTTGACACAGGTGAACTGTGGCCACCCTGAAGGCAGTTCCCAAAGAATGGCCTACAGGTTGAAACCAGGACACTGAGACATCCTTAGCTCACAACGCGTGAGAAGGTCTTTTCCTTTTGTACCTCAATGAAAGCTCTGAAGGATTCCCTTTTTCTGGCTGCAGTCCCATGGCCTCCTCCCTTCTAATGAGTTCTTTCCAATGGAGCCTTTGGAGGCCTTTGAAACTGCCTGGTAGCATTATGAGATATCGTTTTGGAGACTTCCTTCAGGAAGGACTGTACCATTTTGTGAATTATCTGTTTTCGTGAATATGTGGCAAGCATGATTAGATACCAGAGTGCACTGAAGACAGTTTGCTTTCCCACCAAAGTGGTACCTATTTATCCACTTGCAATTTCTTCCTTTCAAACTGCTCGGTTAGCAGGAGCTGGGACAGAGACGGGCACTCACTCCGTTGTTCAGGTCTCGAACTGTTGACTTGCTGACCTTCCAATCATCAAGCTCTGCATCTTAACTGATGTGCCACAGGAATGTCAAATAACGTCTGTGTATTCTCTACCTAGAAAACCCTGGCATAAGCCAGGATTGACTTGACGGCACACAATTATTATTACAATGCAGATAGCAGTACAAAGTGTGTGTTAGTAAATGCATGCACTCACACACACACACACACACACACACACACACACACACACACAAAGGAAAACTTTCTGTGGACCCTCGTCAAAATCTTGCCCCACCCCCAATGAGTTTCAAGCAACTCTTAACCTTCTTGACAGAAATTGCTTGTTCTAAGTATAGATTTTTTTGCACAAAATTACTTCAGGTCTTACCAGGTTGCCTTTATTTCTAAGTTTCTCCAGCTGGCTTAATTGGACTTTACCCCCCCCTTCCCCCCCTCTTTGGCTATCATTTAAGGAAAATAGATTTTTGACACTTTCATCCCTTAAGCTCTTTATCTCAAGGTTTCTGAACTAACTGCACTTTTGCCTACAGTTTCCATTTAGGTACACGTTTCACCCCTACTCATTATTTGCTAGTGAGACATCAGAAGAAGAAGTGCTTCTTCATCACAAGAAATGTCCTGTGGGTAAGGCAGACTTTGCAAGAAGG
Organism: Bradypodion ventrale; assembly: GCA_035047345.1. Taxonomy (NCBI): domain Eukaryota; kingdom Metazoa; phylum Chordata; class Lepidosauria; order Squamata; family Chamaeleonidae; genus Bradypodion; species Bradypodion ventrale. The sequence goes on along the minus strand of JAWDJE010000011.1, from coordinate 5,966,524 downwards.
CTCTAGGGAATCCATAGATTGCTATAGAATTTGTGCGTTGTAATTATGTGCTGTGAAGTTACTTTCAATTTATGAAGATCTTAATAGGATTTTTTAATAGGTACATAAGATGTCTAAGGAGGGGTTTATCATTATCCACTTTTACTGAAACAATCTATTCACTACCCCAGAAATGTATGATATAGTAGGTTCATACTTTGCATAACTACCGTATTTTCCGGCGTATAAGACGATTGTGCGTATAAGACGACCCCCAACTTTTCCAGTTAAAATATAGAGTTTGGAATATATAGACTTGCCCTATAAGACTACCCCTCTTCCAATGCACACCAAATAAAAATTAACCCACGCTCAACCCAAAGACGTGCAGCCCTCCGAGTCGAATGGGCAGGTTCTGGTGGAGAGCCAATCCATGCTCACGTTTTCCTCCTCGGGGTACAGGAAGACGTGTGCAGCTTGCTTCCCCTTGCTTCATACTCCCCACACAGAGCAGGGCCTCGGCCGCGGCACCCCCCACCATATGCGCCGGACATATGAAGCAAGGGGAAACAAGCTGCAGTTAAGTACCTGTCCTATAAGACGACCCCCGACTTTGGCACAGATTTTTCGGGGTTAAAAAGTAGTCTTATACGCCAGAAAATACAGTACATCTAAAAATGTTAACATTTCAGGATTCAGCCAGACTGCTAATTGCATCTAGACAAGAACCACTTAATCATTGCCTCACCCATCCCCCTAGTAAAGACTCAGACACAAGTTGTTTGGTTATAAAAATTGGGCCACTTTATTAACTTGTAACTTGGTTAATTTAACTAGTCTGCAATGGGCCGAAGTAGCACTGGTAAGGGCAATTTCACTTTTGAGCCAAATTTTCCATTTGCTTGCCAAATATTTCTTTCGTCCATTTATCATGTCCAATTGTTAGATCCCTTGTCAGATTTATATAAAGTTAAAGAAAATAGATTCTGGAAAATTTGGCAACCTTTTGTGGAATATTCATTGAAGATGGAAGAAAGGAGCAGTCAAATAAGTTTTTGGAACCGATAAAATAAATGTGATATCCCGCAAACTCCTGATGATGTAAATACACTGGGTGATTATTGTAAACATGTTTGTGATTTTCTAGATGATAGGGTTATACAATTTATACTGGTTTTGTAGCAAGATATAGAAGCAATAAATAGGTTATGTTGAACAATATGGCAGAGACAAGAACGGTAAAAATGTATAGGAGTATAGAGTAAAAGAGTGTTAGATTCAAATAAGAACATATTTGAATGATAATTTAGAAGGCTTAAGTAGTACTTCTAAGCTTATAACAGAATGAATTTATATGATGCTATTTTCCTTTTTTTTCCTTTTTTTCTTCTTTAATGTATTTCTTTATTATTATTATTTTTATTTGATTGTATTGATAGTTTACTTGTAAAACCTTTTTTTGCTTATTATTTTTCTTGTATTGTTGTAATATGTTGTTTTCTTAAAATTAATAAAAATTATCTTTAAAAAGAATTATATTTGTTCTTCTTGTTCCTGACTTAATTCGGTTGAACACCAATTAGGGTTTCCAATCTGCCAAGGTTGGAATACCCTGGTTCCTGGTCTGCATTTGATTACCAAGCCCCCATCAATGGATTCTTGTTCATTCTGCTAGTTAATCAAATGCGTACCTACCGAATTTTTGGGATCTAAGTTCTGCCCTTACCAGTGCTAACCACCAAATAAGAAAATGCAAGCGCGGCGCCAAAATGGCCGCCGCGCCCTTTGCGGGCCCCCCCCCCACAGGACAGAGAATCCGGGTAGTTAGGGGCGTGGCCACCGCCTTGATAAAAGGGGTGGCCACGAGGCAGCCGTGCTGCCATTTTGCCTCAGCGACGGAGCGGAGAAGTTTTTCCCCCTGCGTCTCCGTCGCTCGTTGGTGCTACCGGGAAGCCTTTTAGTTCCGTTTACTAGCTAGCTTCCCTTTCTGTTGCGGTGAGATGCCTTCCAAAAAGAAGGCTGCTGCGAATGCAGCTCGGGTGGTTCGGAGGCGTAATCCGGGTCGGAGGACCGCGGTGCCGCCTCCCCAGCAGCCAGCTTTGCCATCCCCGGCCGGGGCTGGTGGCATGGGGGCTATCGCCCCTTGGACCGATCAAAGTGCGGGCGCGGAGGGAGTTCCGGCCCGCGGCCCGCGAGCGGTGGGCACCGCTCATCCTCCTGCTCAATCGGTTGGGCCTATTCCTGTTGGGCCGCAGCCTCTCCCGGGGCCCTCTAGCCTTGGGGGGTGGCCCGGCTCCCTGCCTTGGCAGGTTAATCCACCAGCCCTCCCGGGCTTCGGCGGTAGTCAATGGCAATATACGGCCCCTGGGGTGCAGGGTCCTGTCCCCATGCAAGGATCAGGTGGGCCGGCCGGCCCTTTACCCATGGTTAATGTGGACTCCTTACTGGCACGTATTGCGGCCCTCGAGGCGTCTTTGGCCCGGGCCAGTCAGGCAGGTGCCCCTTTTGGGGTACCTTTGGAGGCGCTAACGGCGGCAGGACAACAGCCGGCGGGGAGGGTTGAGCTGCTGCAGGCGGGTGGCGCGGCTACGGCCACTGCCTCGCAGCTCCCCAGCCAGCAACCTGGTGCGGGTCAAGCCCCGGTGATGAGCTCTACATCGGTCGTGAGCTCCGACGCCCCCAGTGGGCCAGAACCCCCGGTGGGGGCGGCCCACGGGGGTGCAGCATGTGAGTATACGGTGTAAACGAGTACATCTACACATATTCCCAATATAGGGGGGGCCTTTCAGTGGCCTTGGCCTCGCTCGGGTGGTGCGGGGACTACCCCTCTGGTGCCCCACCCGGCGACAACGACTGCCACCATGCCCACGGGGGTGGGCCTAGGCTCTTACACTTCTGGCAATGTCTTGGGGGTGGCAGGGTTAGCTCCGGCTCCCTTTACCAGGCCTGTTGTCCCCTTTTCGGCTTTGCCGACGGCAGGGTATTCCTTGCCACTGGGCGATCACTTGGCACAGGCTACCAGAGAGAAGATTTGGAGGGGGGAGTATGTAGATATCTTCTCACTCCTGAACAGAGAGCCCACCAAGGAAGAAAGGGAGGGTCAGGATGAGAAGGACAAGGAGCAGGCACGCCGCCGCAAGCCGCCGCGTACCTGGGCTAACTGGCTCCCCGCTTATTTGATATATATGGCGGTATATTTGAGGGCGCGGCCGGATCTAGCTATTCCCATGGTCCAATATTTGGACAACATATATAGGGCGATGGTAGATTTCCCGGGCCCTTCATGGCTAGCATATGATGAGGAATTCCGTATGAGGATTCCCCTCCATCCCGAGATGAGATGGGATGAGCCCTGCCAGAGACTGTGGCTCTTGTATATGACACCCACACGCCCTGCCCCGGGGGATAGATACCATTGTGGACATGCGGTCCAGCGAGCAGCTCCAGCGCAGGTTACCCGCCAACCGGCGGGGCAGGGGGTTCCAGCCCGCCTGCTGTGCTGGACTTTCTCGTCAAATGGTTCCTGCAACCGAAAGAACTGCAGGTATAAGCATGAGTGTCCCACGTGTTCTGGTCCCCACGCAGCCTCGGCTTGTCCCAAGCCTGGGGGGGCGCGAGGCAGAGGGAGGGGTGGACAGTGGGCTGGCAAGGCTGCCACGGAGGGAACTAGTTCTCCAAAAGGCCCCCTCCCCAATTAAGGTGGACATGCTGGAGCGCTGGCTCGCATCGTACCCAAAGGGGGAGGACAGAGAGTATCTCATTCAAGGTTTTAAGCAGGGATTTCGTATCCCTTTTATGGGTGTTAGATCCCCTCAGGATGCTCCCAACCTGTTATCCCTCAGAGGAAGGGAGGAGGTGGCTGCGGCCAGCATTAAAAAGGAATTAGACGCGGGCAGGGTCGCTGGACCTTTTCCTGCACCCCCTTTTCCCAACCTTAAGGTTTCACCATTGGGTTTGGTTCCCAAAAAGTCCCTAGGTGAGTTTCGCCTTATTCATCATTTGTCCTACCCAGCCGGCAGATCGGTCAACGATGCTATACCTGATGACCTTTGTTCGGTCAGGTATACATCGTTCGACCATGCGCTGCGCATGGTGCGCTCGTGTGGCCCGGGTGCCTTGCTGGCCAAGTGCGACATTAAGTCAGCTTTTCGCCTCTTGCCAGTGCACCCGGGTGACTTTGAATTGCTGGGTTTTAAATTTAAAGGGGAATATTATTTTGATAAGGCCATGCCTTTTGGCTGCTCCATATCATGCTCGGCCTTCGAGCGTTTTAGTACTTTCCTAGAGTGGGCTTTTGTCCGCAGGTCAGGGTCCCGGTCTGTAGCCCATTACCTGGATGACTTTTTATTCGGGGGTGAACGGGGCTGGGACACGTGTGCACGTCTCCTCAATACATTTCAGACGCTAATGCAGGAACTTGGTGTCCCTTTAGCGCCCGAAAAGACCGAGGGCCCATCGACCAAGTTAGTATTCCTGGGGGTTGAGATTGACACAGTAGAGCAGGCTTCTAGGTTGCCGGGTGATAAGGTGTCCAGGATAGTGACCCTTATCTCGGAATTGCTGGCCAAGCGTAAGGCATCCCTGAGGGAACTCCAGGTGCTACATGGGCACCTTAATTTTGCCTGCAGGGTGGTCGCACCGGGCAGGGCTTTTGCCCGGCGCTTATGCGACGCCATGGCAGGGTTATCCAGGCCCCACCACAGAGTTAGGCTCACCCGGGCTATCAGGGCAGACATGTTCGTCTGGTTGCAATTCCTGAGGGAGTTTAACGGGGTCTCATTTTGGAGGTCGGACCTCCTGGCTTCCCCCAATTTCCAGATCCAGTCTGATGCCTCAGGATCCCTGGGCTATGGGATGTACTTCAATGGGAAGTGGGCCTATGGTGGGTGGCCACCGGCATGGGCAGGCACAGGTCGCCTGCGGGATCTCACATACCTGGAATTTTTTCCCATTCTGGGGGCTTTGATGCTATGGGGCGAACAGTGGGCTAATTCGGTAGTGCATTTTTGGTGCGACAATGCTGCTGTGGTACACATTGTCAATGCACAGACTTCTAAATCGCCCAGGGTTATGGATCTAGTGCGCCATTTTGTGCTGCGCTGCCTGCGCCTCAATGTCTTGTTCAGGGCCAGGCATATCCCAGGGGTTAATAATGATATTGCTGATGCTTTGTCCCGCCTGCAGATCTCCCGGTTCCGCGCCTTGGCCCCGGATGCGGAGGAATTTCCCTCGCCACTCCCGGACGAGATGTGGACTATTGGCAAGGAGAGGTGAACCGGGCGATTGGCCTTTCACTAGCGCCACGCACGCGTAAGGCGTATCAACAAGCACTCAGTTCATATAGGGTTTTTGCCACTCAATTTCACTTGCCAGAGACCTGGCCTATTCCGGTGGACCATGTACTGCGGTTCATGGTCCACCTCCATGCACAGGGCCTTGCACCTCGCACCATAGCATCTAAGCTCTCGGCGTTGGCTTTTATGGCCAAAGTAGGGGGTCATGTGGATACCACCTCTGACTTCCGCGTGAGACACGTTTTGGAGGGGTGGGTGCGCGAGCGCGGGCGTTGCCAGGACGACCGGCACCCTATTTCCCCAGGGGTTCTTACCCAGTTGGCCCGGGGCTGGCCAGGCCTCTGTTTTGATCATTATGAGGCAGCCCTTTTTCATGCAGCCACAACGGTGGCATTTTTTGGAGCGCTCCGCGTCAGCGAACTCGTGATGCTGTCTAAGGCGGATGCAAGTGGTAGGGCACTGGAACTCGGAGATGTCTACGTTGCCAAAGACTGGGCCCAGTTGAGGATTCGCTCCTCAAAAACAGATCAGCACGGCGTAGGCAGTGGAGTAAGACTGCTACGGTGTTCTTTGGCAAACATCTGTCCGGTTGGTGCCCTACAGGAGTACCTGGCACTGCGTGGCTGGCACCACGGCCCGTTTTTCTGTCACCAAGATGGGTCTCCCCTTACTAAATTTCAGTTTTGGAAGGTGACAGCCATAGCCCTCACCAGGGTGGGTTTTTCAGGTGCCCGTTATGGCACACATTCGTTCCGTATTGGTGCAGCCTCTACAGCAGCTGCTTTTGGGTACTCGGGGGCTGACATACGCAGCATGGGGAGGTGGGGCTCACAGTGTTTTCAGTTTTATGTGCGCCCACTCCCGCCATGAGTACCAATTCAGTCACCTTACCTTCCTTTTTTCTCAATTTTATTGCAGACCCTGGGTGTTGTATTACACCGGTGACAGTATGGCTGGTGGGCCACAGCTATGTGCACAGGGCAGCGCGTTACGCTGCGGCGACAGAGTGGGGACCCCGACTGGGACTGGGTGACCACGCCAGTCTCGCATGGCATGGTAAGCCTGGGATGTTATGGCAGGAGCTGAGGCCTTTCCTTTTTTCTGGCCTGGGGGCTGACCCGCCTGACATTCTAATTATCCACCTGGGGGGCAATGATTTGGGCCAGGTCACCGGCTTATCGCTCAAGCATGCGATTTGCGAGGAACTCGCCTACTTGCACTATGTCTGGCCTGCCACAACCCTGGTTTGGTCGGACATTGTTCCGCGCCACTCTTACAGAGGGGGCGTTAACCTCCTTGCGCTTGACCGCGCAAGGCGCGCGGTCAACAAGGCGGTGGCGCGGTTTCTTACCACCAGGGCTTGGGGGCGGGTTAGTCATCACCCCGATATTAGTCTGCAAAATTATGACCTCTATGCAGGGGATGGGGTCCATCTGTCGCGAGGAGGTATGGACCTCCTGTTGGGTGACTGGCGAGCAGGCCTGTTGACCGAGCTGACGGTCTGGGGGGGGCGTCAGGTCTTCTGTGAAGCCCCTCCGTGTGGCGGGTAGCACTGGTAAGGTAAACAGTATGACCCACAAGTATCCGGCAGGTTCGCAGTTGACTGGACAACACTAGACAGGAATAAATTAGTTAAACGTTGTCCGGTCAACGACGAACCAGGCGATGGGGTGATGGTGATTGCTAACCAGCATGCATCACCCCTGTGATTTCACGGATACGCGTCAGAGGGTGGGGTCATGAGTTAGTTATTGACTACGGTCAACAATTTGTTTGTTGTTGACAAACAAATTGATACAAATTGATACATTGTAACCAATTGCCGTTGGCAATTTTGGGGTGGTACCTTACCAGTGTTACTTCGGCCTGCTTGCCTTAGGAATTATGATTGGTCGTTTTACCAATACAAATTTATAATTCGGACTAGGGCATTGAATCAATAAATGTGGCCCTTTGCTGTTATCCACTTTCAATGTTGTCTGTGTCCGTTATTGGGGGGGTGCGCCTGCAATGCAAGCGCGGCGCCAAAATGGCCGCCGCGCCCTTTGCGGGCCCCCCCCCCCACAGGACAGAGAATCCGGGTAGTTAGGGGCGTGGCCACCGCCTTGATAAAAGGGGTGGCCACGAGGCAGCCGTGCTGCCATTTTGCCTCAGCGACGGAGCGGAGAAGTTTTTCCCCTCCACCCCCTCCCTAGTTAACAGTGTGATTATGGTCGCTTCGGGGCCGGGTGGGAATTTTTGGTTGGGACCCATATTGGCTTCGGGTCCTGGCTTTTTTGCCCACCCCACACTGTGGCTATGGTTTGATATAGGGGTCTTTCTCCATTACTGATGTTGACTTTGGTCACATGGGCGGGTAGCACTGGTAAGGTAAACAGTATGACCCACAAGTATCCGGCAGGTTCGCAGTTGACTGGACAACACTAGACAGGAATAAATTAGTTAAACGTTGTCCGGTCAACGACGAACCAGGCGATGGGGTGATGGTGATTGCTAACCAGCATGCATCACCCCTGTGATTTCACGGATACGCGTCAGAGGGTGGGGTCATGAGTTAGTTATTGACTACGGTCAACAATTTGTTTGTTGTTGACAAACAAATTGATACAAATTGATACATTGTAACCAATTGCCGTTGGCAATTTTGGGGTGGTACCTTACCAGTGTTACTTCGGCCTGCTTGCCTTAGGAATTATGATTGGTCGTTTTACCAATACAAATTTATAATTCGGACTAGGGCATTGAATCAATAAATGTGGCCCTTTGCTGTTATCCACTTTCAATGTTGTCTGTGTCCGTTATTGGGGGGGTGCGCCTGCAAAGAGCCTCCGAATGTCAACCTGGTGCAGCAGTGTTGGATGGGCGAAAACAACCAGAATCCAACATGGTCAATCGGGATTCAGGCAAAAATTCCCATCTGGCCCCGAAGTGACCAAAAGAGTCACACTGCAGCGTTAGGGAGTGGAGGGTGGGCAAATGCGCCCTGGCCTTGCTGAAAGAGAAAGCGCAGCATCAGGAGTGTGATTCCCTTTTAAAGGGTCTCACTCTCGTCTCCTGCGCTCTCGCAATCCTGTCTTCCTCCCTCTGGGGTGGGGAAGGCAAAGGGGAGCACCCGCAGCATTAGCTGCCGGCGCACGTCCACATGTTGAATGGCAAGTCAACTTCTGTAAATCAAAATGATTTAGTAGGCTTACTTAGTTTGGAACTTCCAACTGCATTCAGCCTTTTTGCATTTTAAGGAAGAGAAACAGTCTCTTGATATATATTAAAGTTTCTAATTTGCAGGTTTATACATTTTGGTTGAACCTTGGGGAAAATGTGGTGACAACATTATCAGTAATGGAACCACTGGGGGACTGTTGTGACTTAGTGGTTATGAAGCTGAACTCAAGGACTGGAAAGTTGGAAGGTCAGCAGTTCGAGACTCGAGTGCTGCATGACAGAGTGAGCTCCCATCTCTGTCCCAGCTCCTGCCAACCTAGCAGTTCAAAAGCAAGAAATTGCAAGTAGATAAATAGGTACCAATTTGGTGGGAAGGTAGCAGTATTCAAAACATTCCGGTGTCTAGTTATGCCTGACACACGCCAATGGAAACATCTGCAGATGCAGACAGTGCTGGCTCTTTGTCTATAAACAACAATGAGCACTGTTCCCTAGAGTTGGATATGACGGGCTTTCGAGCAAGTGAGACCTTTATCTAATGGAACCACTGAACTGGAACAGTAAAAGATAGGTTTCCCTATCTTTTGGCAACCTCAAAGCATGCTGGGACTTGGATCAGGCAAAGGATCTAGACTAGTCAACCTTCTTCTTTACTTCCCGTGTAGGAGGGCAACATGCTGGGAGATCTGAGTCCTCATCTAAGAAGTCCTCCAGATGGGAAGTGACCCTTTAGAAGAATTTCAAAGATGCCCAGGCAGTATCGAGCCACTGCTTTGGCTCAATCCAGCTCTTGCTGGTGTGTTTATTGCTGGGAATCATGAGCATTGCTTTACTACTGTGAACTGTCTTGTTTTTAAATGCAACCTGAGATTCAAACCACATGATGAAACAGAGTCCTATCAGAAACCAATGGATATAGAGTTGCCATAATTCTCTCCCACCAAACCGGGACAGAAGTACAAAATAGCCTTTTTAAAAAACAAACACAATATAATGATAGCTATTTTTCCAACCTTGAATCCAGGACAATCCCGGTTTTCCGGGACATATGGCAACCCTAAATGGATATCATGAAGACCTTTGGAAACCTCTGACAGATGAGAAAAATGACAAGAACTAAATTGTATGTGAGGAGGGATTTTCTTCCCTTTTTTGGTAGCTTTTCACTATACCATACAATTATAACTACGCGCATTTAGGATTTGAGGGGGTAAATGTTTTACAAAATGCAGAAACAGTTATGACATGCCAGAGAGAAAATGAAAACACGAGACATATGGGATTGCAAATGCAAATTGAAAGAAACGAGATTCAGTAGCAGTAGTAGGAAAAATGTTAGTCATGTTAGTCTGTGCAAGCATATCAGAGAGTAAACAAAAAGAGAAAAAACAACAACAACCCGTGTGGCACCTTAAAGACTAACTCCTGTATTTTAATGTTAGCTTTTGTGGACCAAGTCTACTTCATCAGACAGAAGAGTGGATTTTCATGGTATACATTTATACATTTGATTTAGAAGCCCAGAGTAGCTGTACATATTTGGTTGGTTCAGGAGACTAACATGTAAATCAAGGAATTATTTACAACTGGTAATAAAATGCAATCAGTTTGTCAGGTGAATCTCTGGTGGAAAACAGTTTGAGTGGTTAGGTTAGGGATGTCATACATAATGTCCCGGCCCGGTTCCAAAGGAATTATTTAAAATTCCCGCTTTTCAGACCAAGGGGGTTTGAAGAAAAAATATGCACTTTTTTCTTGCAATAGAGCTGCACTTCTATTGAACACCAGCTGGTGGCGCAGCAATAGCAAAGGAAGATAGCAAAAACAGGTGCCATTGTATTGCTGACTCTATGGAAGTTGCGGCAGCAACAGCTTGCCGAATGAGCTCCTGTCCTTGCCCCAGCTCCTGCAAACCTAGCAGTTTGAAGGTAAGAAATTGCAAATAGATAAATAGGGACCACTTCTGGGAGAAGTTAAGCAGCGTTCCATGCACTCCGATGTCTAGTCATGCCTGCCACATGACCACGGAATACATCTGCAGATGCAAACAATGCTGGCTCTTCGGATTTGAAACAGAGATGAGCACTGAACCCTAGAGTCGGATACGATGGGCTTCTGAGCAAGGGAAACCTTTACTACACATGGCAGCCCTGGTTTGGGAGGATAGGATTATGGTAACCCTAGGTTAGGTTTATGTTGTGTATGCAGGTAAGTCATCTGCCACCGCACGGAACCCAGCTGCCAGCCATAGCACAGCTGAGGAAGCTCAGCCCATGCGGCCCCAATCACCCAATCAGCAACTAGCGCGGGAAACCTCCCCACCACAGGTGAGCCTTAGTCAGGTTAGGCGAACCTTAGGAAGGTATGCAGTACGTCCCAATGACGTCACTGCTACCGCAACCAAGGGGCGCTCTTGGGGCGAAATTCAAACGCAATGTATGATATATAAGGAGCTGCGTCTCTACTGTTTTGCCATGTACAGATTGACCATACTGCAATAAAGAAGTGTTTGGCCCACCTGCTCGCTCCATATGTAGGCTCAATCTGCCTACATCAAAGTTTACAAAACAAACATTCTGACATGCATCTGACGTTATACATCTCCTAGTGAGTTGATTGAGGAAGCTTTATCAAATGTATATATCAAATGTATACCATTTTTGCTACATGCCACCAGTTTACTCTTTGGTAATGGTGAGAGTAGTTGAGCAGTGGAATATATTAGAAAGAGGATGATGGAGTCTATTTTGTTTTAGATTTTCAGAGGTTGTATTGCTACTTGTCAGGGATGCTTTAGCATCAATGTTGAGTCGCTGGCGGTATGGTCTACTCCATTACCATAGCAGGATAACCTGGCCAGACTACCACTTAAGTAATATCCCACATATATTTCACAGCTAACCTTTACAGTTTTGCCAAGGCTTGGCAATTTATTGCTCTAAGGATAAAGCTTCCAAGGAGGTGTCAGGCCGTTTTTCTCCCTGCATTGTTCCACTTAAATATGTATTGTCTTAACCGCTTTCTGCTGACCCAATTGGGATTTTTGCTGTGCTCAAAAGCTTTGCTGCCTCTTCTTTATCCTGACACTCATCCATACCTGCCCACGGTTTTCTAGCAAAAGGCTTTATTTTCCATTTTGTCTCACAGTTCGCCCTGCTCCACGCTGGAGTAATGACACATAGATTTCCCAGTGCAACACTGGCATAGCTTCGGGTGGAATTTACAGTACAATTTTACTTCTATGTGTTTTTTCCTCCCACAAGGTTTGTAGAGGGAAAAGAGATAGAGAATGGGAAGGAAGGAAGAGTAAAAATGCACACATTTAATTGTTCTCAAAGGACTCAGGTCACTTTAGTTACAAAAACCATGATTTAAAGTCTCCTCTGTGAAGCAGTGTCCCTCAGAGTTTCCTAGGTTGACACTGTATAGTCAAGTACCATTTCTTAAAGACTTTTGGAGCCCATCTTTTCTTGCATGGATTCAGAGGGGCACACAGTGGAAATCTAAATCCTTGTTTGGTTCACAGAATGAAAAACCAATCTCTTTTCCTCCTCAACTATAAGAGGTTTAGACAGTTTCTGTTGGCTCCAACCCAAGTCCTTTCATACAGGAGGATAATGCTTGTGGGAATAAGGTGAACAATGCAACCAGAATGATTAGAGGACTATGACACCTTCCTTACCATCTGAGGCTGCAACGGATGGGTCTCTTCACTCTTGAATGACGGCGTCTAAGAGGTGACCTGATTGAAGTTTATAAAATCATGCACGGTGTGGACAAAGTAGATAAGGAAAAGCTGTTTTCCCTATTGCATAATACTAGGACTCGGGGGCACTCCATGAAACTTTTGGGTACTAGTTCTCAAACAAATATGAGAAAGTACTTTTTTCACTCAGAGGATCCATGGTCTATGGAACTCTCTGCCAGAAGAAGTGGTGACAGCTGTCAGTCTTGACAGCTTTAAGAAAGGATTAGACAAGTTCATGGAAGACAAGAGTATCAATGGCTATAATTTTGGATACTTAAGGACAACCTCCAGGTTGGAGAGATAGGCAGGATATCTCTCGATGCCATGTCCAGGGAATCCTAAGCAGGTGAAGGCATCTGCTTCGGAATAATACCCTGAAGCACATGGGGAGACACTGTGGGAGACAGAATGCTGGACTGGATGGGCTCCTGTGGCCTGTTCCAGCAAGGCTGTTCTTATATTCTTACTGTAAATGACACAAATCTACAACAGCTGCTGATTTCTTTCATAGACTTTCTTAAAAGTATAATTTTTTGTGGTTAAGCACAGTTGTTGTTCAAGGAGTGCAAGATGATTTTGAAGTGGCATTTGCAATTGTGGAAGTACAATCATAGAATAATAGAATAACCAAGTTGGAAGAAGCCTTTTAGTCCATCGAATCCAACCCCATGCTCAATGCAGAAGTCTGATGTCAATGACAATGGAGATGTGAGTATGCAACAGAACCATACCTGTCAAGTATCCCGGATTACCTGGGAAATCCCGTATTTTGGCCCTCCTTCCTCCTCTTTCCTACTGTCATCCCGCATTGGGGCAGCCAGAGAAAGGGGTTTCTGCACATGCACTCCCCCTGAGGCAGTGGTGCGCATGCGCAGAAACCCCTTTGCACATGTGTCCCCCAGAGGCAGCGGTGTGCATGCATGAATGGGGTTTCTGTGCATGCACGAAGGAGTTTCTGCACATGCGCAAAGGGGTTTCTGCGCATGTGCGCCACACCCAGAGAAGTTCCCGGATTACTACGGAGACAACTTGACAGTTATGAACAGAACCTCAACATGCCTAACAAATGCACACATTCATGGTAAGTTAGAGATGCATGGCACTGCATATGATGCATAGAAGAGGAGATCTGGGACAATGTGGTCAACGTTGCTCAAGCGGTAGTTCGCCATACTCAGAAGAGTTATTTACATCCAACGAAGTAGCCTTCATAGTTTTGCACAATTTAGCTTTTGTGCAAAAGTTATGCTTTCTAACGAGAGAACTAGCATGGGTCTCTTGGCTGTGGAGAATTATTTTGTGGTTCCTAATCTCCACACAAATGACGATTTATATCTTTGAATTTGATCAGCTGTTAGGGAAAGTTTTTTAGTTAGTTTGTTTATGCTAAGATCCTAGAATTTTTTCCCTCATACATATGCTTTCTTTTTGCACAGCAGTTACACTATTGCAAGCGCGGCGCCAAAATGGCCGCCGCGCCCTTTGCGGGCCCCCCCCCCCACAGGACAGAGAATCCGGGTAGTTAGGGGCGTGGCCAGCTCCCTTATAAAAGGGATGGCCACGAGGCAGCCGAGCTGCCATTTTACCTCAGCGACGGAGCGGAGAAGTCTTTTCCCCTGTGTCTCCGTCGCTCTTTAGCTTACCGGGAAGCCTTTTTGGTAGCGGTTCTGCCTTGCTGGCTTCCCTTCTTGCTTCCGTGGAGATGCCTTCGAAGAAGAAGGCAGCTTCGAGTGCAGCTCGCGCTGTTAGGAGGCGCAACCCAGGTCGGAGGACCGCGGTGCTGCCTCCTCAGCAGCCGCCTTTGCCGGCCCCTGCCGGGGCCAGCGGAATGGGGTCTATTGCCCCTTGGCCCGATCAGAGTGCGGGCGCAGAAGGCGTTCCGGCCCGCGGCCCGCGAGCGGTGGACACCGCTCCTGCACCTGCCCACCCTGTTGGGCCTACTCATCTTGGGACGCAGCCTCCCCCTGGGCCCTCTAGCCTTGGGGGGTGGTGCGGCCCCCTGCCTTGGCAGGTTTCTCCACCGACCCTGCCGGGCTTCGGTGCTGGCCAATGGCCATATTCGGGTCCTGGGGTACAGGGACCTGTACCCGCGCCTGGACCAGGCGGGCCGGCCGGCCCTTTGCCCCTGGTCAACGTGGACACCTTACTGGCCCGCATCGCGGCCCTGGAAGCGTCGTTGGCTCGGGCCAGTCAGGCGGGCGCCCCCTTCGGGGTCCCTTTTGAGGCGCTGTCGGCAGGAGGACAACAGCCGGCAGGGAGGGTCGAGCTGCTGCAGGCGCGTGGCGCGGTTTCGGCCACTGCCTCGCAGCTCCCCAGCCAGCAGCCAGGTGCGGGTCAAGCCCTGGTGATGAGCTCTACGTCGGTCGTGAGCTCCGACGCCCCCAGTGGGCCGGAACCCCCGGTGGGGGCGGCCCGCGGGGGTGCAGCATGTGAGTATACGGTGCAAGCGAGTACATCCACACACATCCCCAATATGGGGGGGGGGTTTTCAATGGCCTTGGCCTCGCGCGGGTGGTGCGGGGGCCACGCTATCGGCAACCCACCCGGCGACGACGACTGCCACCTTGGGTACTGGGGTGGGTACTTGTTCTTACACTCCGGGGAATGTGCTGGGGGTGGCTGGTTTAGCTCAGGCCCCTTTTACTAGGCCGGCTGTGCCTTTTTCGGCTTTGCCGACGGCGGGGTATTCCTTGCCACTAGGTGATCACTTGGCACAGACTACCAGAGAAAAGATATGGCGGGGGGAATACGTAGATATCTTCTCACTCCTGAACAGAGAGCCCACCAAGGAGGAAAGGGAGGGTCAGGATGAGAAGGATAAGGAGCAGGCACGCCGCCGTAAGCCGCCGCGTACCTGGGCCAACTGGCTCCCCGCTTATTTAATATATATGGCGGTATATCTGAGGGCGCGGCCGGATTTAGCTATTCCCATGGTCCAATATTTGGACAATATATACAGGGCAATGGTTGATTTCCCGGGCGCCTCATGGCTAGCATATGATGAAGAATTCCGTATGAGGATTCCCCTCCACCCCGAGATGAGATGGGATGAGCCGTGCCAGAGGCTTTGGCTCTTGTATATGACGCCTACACGCCCTGCCCCGGGAGATAGATACCATTGCGGACATGCGGTCCAGCGAGCGGCTCCAGCGCAGGTTACCCGCCAGGCGGCGGGGCAGGGGGTTCCAGCCCGCCTGCTGTGCTGGACTTTCTCGTCCAATGGTTCCTGCAATAGAAAGAATTGCAGGTATAAGCATGAGTGTCCCACATGTTCGGGCCCCCACGCAGCCTCTGCCTGTCCCAGACCTGGGGGGGCACGAGGCAGAGGGAGGGGTGGACAGTGGGCTGGCAAGACTGCCTCGGATGGAGCTGGTTCTCCAAAAGGCCCCCTCCCCAATTAATGTGGACATGCTGGAGCGTTGGCTCGCATCGTACCCGAAGGGGGAGGATGGGGAGTATCTCCTTCAGGGTTTTAAGCAGGGATTCCGTATTCCTTTCATGGGTGATAGGTCCCCTCAGGATGCCCCCAACCTGTTATCCCTCAGAGGGAGGGAGGATGTGGCTGCGGCCAGCATTAAGAAAGAGTTAGATGCGGGCAGGGTCGCTGGACCTTTCCCTGCACCCCCGTTTCCCAATTTTAAGGTGTCGCCACTGGGCTTGGTCCCCAAAAAGTCCCTAGGCGAGTTTCGCCTTATTCATCATTTGTCCTACCCAGCCGGCCGATCGGTCAATGATGCTATTCCTCATGACCTCTGTTCAGTCAGGTATACATCGTTTGACCATGCATTGCGCATGGTACGCTCGTGTGGCCCGGGTGCCTTGCTGGCCAAGTGTGACATTAAGTCGGCTTTTCGCCTCTTGCCAGTGCATCCGGGCGACTTTGAGTTGCTGGGTTTTAAATTTAAGGGTGAATATTATTTTGATAAGGCCATGCCTTTTGGCTGCTCCATATCATGCTCGGCATTCGAGCGTTTTAGTACCTTCCTAGAGTGGGCTTTCGTCCGCAGGTCAGGGTCCCGGTCTGTAGCCCATTACCTGGATGATTTTTTATTCGGGGGTGAACGGGGCTGGGACACGTGCACACGTCTCCTCAACACATTTCAGACGCTAATGGAGGAACTTGGTGTCCCTTTAGCGCCCGAAAAGACCGAGGGCCCATCTACCAAGCTAGTATTCCTGGGGGTTGAGATTGACACAGTAGTGCAGGCTTCTAGGTTGCCGGGTGATAAGGTGTCCAGGATAGTGGCCCTTATCTCGGAATTGCTGGCCAAGCGTAAGGCATCCCTGAGGGAACTGCAGGTGCTACATGGTCACCTCAATTTTGCCTGCAGGGTGGTCGTACCGGGCAGGGCTTTTGCCCGGCGCTTATGCGACGCCATGGCAGGGTTATCCAGGCCCCACCACAGAGTCAGGCTTACCCGGGGTATCAGGGCAGACATGTTTGTCTGGTTGCAATTCCTGAGGGAGTTCAATGGGGTCTCATTTTGGAGGTCTGACCTCCTGGCATCCCCCAATTTCCAGATCCAGTCTGATGCCTCAGGATCCCTGGGTTATGGGATGTACTTCAATGGGAAGTGGGCCTATGGTGGGTGGCCACCGGCATGGGCAGGCACAGGTCGCCTGCGGGATCTCACATACCTGGAATTTTTCCCTATTCTGGGGGCTTTGATGCTATGGGGCGAACAGTGGGCTAATTCGGTGGTGCATTTCTGGTGCGACAATGCTGCTGTTGTCCACATTGTCAATACACAGACTTCCAAATCGCCCAGGGTTATGGAACTAGTGCGCCATTTTGTGCTGCGCTGCCTGCGCCTCAACGTCTTGTTCAGGGCCAGGCATGTCCCTGGGATTAATAATGATATTGCCGACGCTTTGTCCCGCCTGCAGATCTCCCGGTTCCGCGCCTTGGCCCCGGATGCGGAGGAATTTCCCTCGCCACTCCCGGACGAGATCTGGACTATTGGCAAGGAGAGGTGAACCGGGCGATTGGCCTGTCACTAGCGCCACGCACGCGTAAGGCGTACCACCAAGCATTCAATTCTTACAGGGCATTTTCTGCTCAATGTCACCTGCCAGAGACCTGGCCTATCCCGGTGGACCATGTTCTGCGGTTCATGGTTCACCTGCATGCACAGGGCCTCGCACCTCGCACCATAGCATCCAAGCTCTCGGCGTTGGCTTTTATGGCCAAAGTGGGAGGTCATGTGGATACCACCTCTGACTTCCGTGTGAGACATGTTTTGGAGGGGTGGGTGCGCGAGCGTGGGCGTTGCCCGGACGACCGGCACCCTATTTCCCCAGGGGTTCTTACCCAGTTGGCCCGGGGCTGGCCAGGCCTCTGTTTTGATCATTATGAGGCAGCCCCTTTTCCATGCAGCCACAACGGTGGCATTTTTTGGAGCGCTCCGCGTCAGCGAACTCGTGATGCTGTCTAAGGCGGATGCAAGTGGTAGGGCACTGGAACTCGAAGATGTCTATGTAGCCAAAGACTGGGCCCAGTTGAGGATACGCTCCTCTAAAACAGATCAGCATGGCGTAGGCAGTGGTGTAAGACTGCTACGGTGTTCTTTGGCAGACATCTGTCCGGTTGGTGCCCTACAGGAGTTCCTGGCACTGCGTGGCATGCACCACGGCCCGTTTTTCTGTCACCAAGATGGGTCTCCCCTTACTAAATTTCAGTTTTGGAAGGTGACAGCCAGAGCCCTCACCAGGGTGGGCCTACCAGGTGCCCGTTATGGCACACATTCGTTCCGTATTGGTGCAGCCTCTACAGCAGCTGCTTTTGGGTACTCTGGGGCTGACATACGCAGCATGGGGAGGTGGGGCTCGCAATGTTTTCAGTTTTATGTGCGCCCACTCCCGCCATGAGTACCAATCCAGTCACCTTACCGCCTTTTTTCTCAATTTTCTTACAGACCCTGGGTGTCGTATTACACCGGTGACAGTATGGCTGGTGGGCCACAGCTATGTGCACAGGGCAGCGCGTTACGCTGCGGCGACAGAGTGGGGACCCCGACTGGGACTGGGTGAACACGCCAGTCTCACATGGCATGGTAAGCCTGGGATGTTATGGCGGGAGCTGCGGCCTTTCCTTTTTTCTGGCCTGGGTGCTGACCCGCCTGACATTCTCATCATCCACCTGGGGGGCAATGATTTTGGCCAGGTCACCGGCTTATCGCTCAAGCATGCGATTTGCGAGGAACTCGCCTACTTGCATTATGTCTGGCCTGCCACAACCCTGGTGTGGTCGGACATTGTTCCGCGCCATTCTTACAGAGGGGGCGTTAACCTCATGGCCCTTGACCGTGCAAGGCGCACGGTCAATAGGGCGGTGGCGCGGTTTCTTGCCAACAGGGCTTGGGGACGGGTCAGTCATCACCCCGATATTAGCCTGCAAAATTATGACTTGTACGCAGGGGATGGGGTCCATCTGTCGCGAGGAGGTATGGACCTCCTGTTGGGAGATTGGCGAGCAGGCCTGTTGACCGAGCTGACGGTCTGGGGGGGGGGGCGTCAGGTCTTCTTTGAAGCCCCTCCGTGTGGCGGGTAGCACTGGTAAGGTAAACAGTATGACCCACAAGTATCCGGCAGGTTCGCAATTGACTGGACAACACTAGACAGGAATAAATTAGTTAAACGTTGTCCGGTCAACGACGAACCAGGCGATGGGGTGATGACGATTGCTAACCAGCATGCATCACCCCTGTGATTTCACGGATACGCGTCAGAGGGTGGGGTCATGAGTTAGTTATTGACTACGGTCAACAATTTGTTTGTTGTCAACAAACAAATTGATACAAATTGATACATTGTAACCAATTGCCGTTGGCAATTTTGGGGTGGTACCTTACCAGTGTTACTTCGGCCTGCTTGCCTTATGAATTATGATTGGTCGTTTTACCAATACAAATTTATAATTCGGACTAGGGCATTGAATCAATAAATGTGGCCCGGTGCTGTTATCCACTTTCAATGTTGTCTGTGTCCGTTATTGGGGGGTGCGCCTGCAATGCAAGCGCGGCGCCAAAATGGCCGCCGCGCCCTTTGCGCCCCCCCCCACAGGACAGAGAATCCGGGTAGTTAGGGGCGTGGCCAGCTCCCTTATAAAAGGGATGGCCACGAGGCAGCCGAGCTGCCATTTTACCTCAGCGACGGAGCGGAGAAGTCTTTTCCCCTCCACCCCCTCCCTAGTTAACAGTGTGATATTTTGGTCGCTTCGGGGCCGGGTGGGAATTTTTGGCTGGGACCCATATTGGCTTCCGGGTCCTGGCTTTTTTGCCCATCCCACACTGTTGCTATGGTTTGATATAGGGGTCTTTCTGCGTTCATAACGTTGACTTTGGTCACATTGGCGGGTAGCACTGGTCAGGTAAACAGTATGACCCACAAGTATCCGGCAGGTTCGCAATTGACTGGACAACACTAGACAGGAATAAATTAGTTAAACGTTGTCCGGTCAACGACGAACCAGGCGATGGGGTGATGACGATTGCTAACCAGCATGCATCACCCCTGTGATTTCACGGATACGCGTCAGAGGGTGGGGTCATGAGTTAGTTATTGACTACGGTCAACAATTTGTTTGTTGTCAACAAACAAATTGATACAAATTGATACATTGTAACCAATTGCCGTTGGCAATTTTGGGGTGGTACCTTACCAGTGTTACTTCGGCCTGCTTGCCTTATGAATTATGATTGGTCGTTTTACCAATACAAATTTATAATTCGGACTAGGGCATTGAATCAATAAATGTGGCCCGGTGCTGTTATCCACTTTCAATGTTGTCTGTGTCCGTTATTGGGGGGGTGCGCCTGCAAAAGCATGTCTGGCTTTCATTTCAGTTTTTTATGATCAGAAGGCTACTATTGCAAGTCACCTTTGGACAGGTTGTGACTCGATACGGTTTTGAACACCTCCTCCCCTCTGGAGCTCCGTGAAGTCTGCTGTGTCAAATGGATTGTAGATAGGCTCAGTAGAAGATAGATTCCTGTATTCATAGATATATTTGCTTGGACAGGACTTATATTAAGATCCTTCTAGACAGGCATAATATCCTCTCTCTCTCTCTCTCCCTGTGTGTGCATGTGCGCGTGTTCGTTCTGTTTCTGCTTTACCCATGACTGCCTTTAAAGAGCTTATCTTATCCAGGCTTGGCTAAAACGAATTTGTATGACATGCGTCCCATATTAAGAAATCTCGTCTCAGCATTTTATATTCTAAGAGCAGATTTTTTTCGGGAACAACATTTTTGGGATAAGTTGGAGCTTTCTTGGAGTGGTAACCTCCTGGAACAAACTCATTATTAAGCCTATCCACTTCTTAAAGATACAGGTTTTTATTGATCCCTGATCCATCAGTCTCAGTGTATATCAAGGAGAGATGTTTGCAGCATTTATTCCACAGTTGTCAAGAAACAATGGTATTTGAATAGGAGAGGTTGGAAAAATTGCAATACTGTTTTAAAAGAATTCCTTTTTAAATAATTTATTTTAACTTTAAATAGATATGCCTTTAAAATAATACATTTTAAACATTTAAATTTTAAATTTTACCTCCTCTTGTACTATGTTGGTTATGGGCCATAATAAAGTGATGGATTGATTGAATGAATTTTTCTTTTTTGGGGGGGAAGGTGGGGGGACAAAACAGAACTTGGAACGTAACTGCGTATGGTTATGGGTCCAAACGTACCCAGTAGTCAATTGCCTTTAAAAAAACTTTTCTGATTTTTATAAGCAACTGAATTATTATATTTGTTACTTGTGTTTATAAACTAGAAGTCTTCTTGGACATGTCATTGTGACCTCAGCATTCAAAAAGGAGCTAATGACATAAAGTTCAAAATCGACCAGCACTTCTACATCATGTGATATTCCTTTTCCACCACTTAGTGACTCAGAAGAGAAGATGTGAAATGGTTTGTTTGTCCAGAATTTAGCACTAGTCACAGGAAATTTCTTGGCATGCCTGGAGACTGAAATGCACATTGGAAAGCACACACCCAACCTTAGCCTCACCCCTCGCCTTAACCCTTTGCACAGTTAGAGTTTTTGCACAGTGGTTAGTAAACCTATTTTAGGATATAACCCAGGGACTGCAGTGGCTCAAGTGGCTAAGATGCTGACTGGGAGGCGGAAGGTCAGCAGTTCAATTCCCAAATACTGCAGGACGGAATGAGCTCCCGTCTTTGTCCCAGCTCCTGCCAACCTAGCAGTTCAAAAGCAAGAAATTGCAAGTAGATAAATAGATAAACTTTGGTGGGAAGGTAAACAGCATTCCATGTGCTCCGGTATCTAGTCATGCCTGCCACATGACCTCAGAAATGTCTGAAGAAGCAGACTGCGCTGGCTCTTCTGCTTTGAAACAGAGATGAGCACTGAACCCTAGAGTCGGATACAACTGGCTTTCGAGCAAGGGAAACCTTTACCTTTACCTAGGATATAACCCAGCAAGTATATTCTAGGTGCACCCTACTAAGATTTCTTGTAGTAGAAATGAAAGTCTAGACCAGTGATGGCCAACCTGGGCACTCCAGGTGTTCCTGGATTTCAATTACCAGTAGCTCAAGTCAGCACACCTGTTGATCAGGGCTTCTGGTAATTGAAGTTCAAGAATACCTGGAGTGCCAAGGTTGGCCATCATTACTGGTCTAGACAATAGTTTTGAATAGAACAGTATAGTTTCCAAGCAGTACTGTGGTGGAATGGAAGAATAGCAAAGGTGTGATCCCAACAAACTATTCTCTTGATTAATGTAACACTTAAAGAAATAAGTGATAAAAGAAGACCATATCACATTCAATGAGATCTGAAGGAGGATGATCAGAAATAATAAGGAATAAGCCAGATTTACAGATGGTGAAAGCTTCAATATTTTACAGCTTGATAAATAGGCAATGGCAGGTGATCTGATCAATGCAGATAAAGAGAACATGAAGAGTCTATGAATATTTTTTATGTCACATAAATATTTATTGAGAAAAGGAAGTGTGATATCTTGAATTCAAAAGTGATGAACAATATGTATGTCTTCATTATAAGACCACCACAACCAATACACACTGTTCCAATAAAACAATATCTAGGGAAAGAAAGTCCCATTCCAAGTTTCAGCTACTTTTTATATCTGCTATAACATTTTTTTGTTTTAAGCTCAGAAACTATATGGAAGAGCCATATTAGTATGTAATGTTTTTGGGAAATAACATCAAATACTCAGGAGAGTTGAGAGAAAATATAAATTTACAGAAGCTAAAAAGTAGGATTTACATTCAACAGCTTTAGTACTAGAAAATATTGATTGAAATTTAGGAGTACAAGAGTTAAGATTTGCCGTTAATAATTTAGGACTCCAATCAATACTGAATCATCTCACAAGATGTTAAGCTGTTTTACCCCTGCATTGAGTACTTGCTCAACCTTGGATAATTTACAGCCCAATGTATGAGTGGACTCAACTGAAACACACAAGATGAGTTCCAAAATATGATCTTCATGCTGTAGTCTAATTAAAATCAATTAAGCTAGGAATGGTTCAGTGCCAAGATTTCACTGGACCTAAACATAATGTTTATTTTAGTCTGAATCCAACTGCATAGTTCTGTCTATGTTGCTTGAAGTGAGTTTGTCTATATCATATGCGTCTTCTATATTACCATTTCATATTAAAGGAGACTATATAATCATGTCATGGGCATGGTTCAAAACCGGTTTTGCACAGTAGGTTCATTTTATAGTCTTGTACAATGCTTGGAAATTAACAAACCTAAGCAGTTTATAAATATCTTGTTGTGTCCAAAGCCTAATTCTGTTAGAATTGTAAAACCACGCCAATCAGAATAAAGGGAATGCGCACCCTCTAGGTAGGCTTGAAATTCAAAGGGCTGTCACAGCGCCAATTTGCTAGGTCGAACTTTGCTGCTCTCCGGAAACCCACCGAAATGTATCTAGTTGTTGGTACGGTGAAATCCATGTATATAAGGTGGCCACCTTGTACATAGTCCCAGTCTGGTTCCTGAGCTGAATAAAGAATCACTGTTGTTAACCCAACCCCGCTGGTTAGATTACTTCTTTGTGTCGGACTCAACATACCTGCAACTCTATTATCCAAATTAATAAGTGAATGTCCATGAATGTGCATAAGAAAAATCAGGGGATGAAGGTATGGTGACACTTTTAAGACTAACAAATCTACCTGAGCATGACTGTTGGGGATTACAGTTGACTTCTTTGGACACATCCATACTTTAATGTGCCACTTCTGAGTTTCAGTTGAACCCCTTTGGTGGGTTTGATCGAACTGTTTTGATAAAAAGGAAATACTGTTTATACACCTGGCTCCTGGTTACATCCGGAGGTGGTGATTAGCAAAGGTATGTTTCTCTCAATTTTTAGACAGTTATTTTGACAGTCTTATGATAAAGAGGGAGGGATTGAGAGAGAAAAAGCATGGGAATCAAATTTGCAAATGCAAAAGTCATGATGCACGGGGGGGGGGAGCAGAATGGAAGGAGGAGTATAAAAAGAAGTTAAGTGGCTCAAGGACAAGAGAAATGGAACATAAATGAGCTAAAGGGGGCATTCATACACACTTTGGGCATGTTCATTTTTGTCCTTTTGTTTGAATGAGATCCGAGTTGGAGACGCTTGTTCCTTTGATCAAAGACTGTTGTTGTTCAGTCACACAGTTGAGTCCAACCCTTCGCGACCCCACGGACCACCACATGCCAGGCTCCTCTGTCCTCTGTCATTCCCCACAGCCCATTGCATCAACAATGCCAACTAGTCACCTCATCCTCTGCCACCCCCTTCTCCTTTTGCCTTTGATCTTTTCCAGGCATCAAGGCCTTCTCAAGTGAATCCTCTCTTCTCATTTGGTGGCCAAAGTACTTGAGCTTCAGCTTCAGTATTTGTCCTTCCAAGGAGCAATCAGGGTTGATTTCCTTCAGGATGGACTGATTTGATCTCCTTGCAGTCCAGAGGGCTCTCAACAGTCTCATCCAGCAACACATTTCAAAGGTGTCTGTTCTTCTATGCTCTTCCTTCCTTATGGTCCAGCTCTCACAGCCATACATTATTATTGGGAATACCATTGCTTTGACTAAGAGGACTTTTGTTGGCAGAGTGATAACTCTACTTTTTATTATGATTGTTTTTTTTTTAAGAAAAAGAAAACTAAACCAATTAGTGAATGCATCTGAGGAAGTACATTGTATTTTGCAAAAAATCTAACAAACACCTGTAGTATACCATATTTTGTGTCTGGCCTGGTTATCCTGCTATGGTAATATGGCCAGCAACTCAATGCTGACTGTCAAGTGGCAGCTAACTAACCCGACAACTCTGAGGACTAACAGCTTTGGGTGGCAAAATCCACAGGGAGAGTGATGGTCCCCAAAAGGATTAAATCCCACTTGAATCCATCTTGGATTCAGCAGTGTCATCAATCCTGGCCTGGGGCTGATGGGGACTTTTTGTATCAAAAGGGCTCAGGACCAGAAAGTGACACGTGGATGTGGATCAGTTCTTTCTTTATTCATGTCAGAGGCACCACCAGCATATAATAACAATCAAAGTGGATCAGTGGTACTATGGGTGTCACACTGTAATGCAGAAGGCAAATGGAAAGCCACTAAATTATGATATATTGCTCCCAAGACAATCGCCATGAGGATAGGCAGTATTTGGAATCAGAAAGGGCACTTAAAGAAGAAGTATACTATATTTGTTCACTTTACAGGTGTGACATGAGTCACTGCTACCTTTTCAAACACAGTTATGCCTACCTCTGTTGGACTATGTTAGCTACATGCTTTGATCCACTGAGTCTATAGATGTGGTGAGTTGACTTTCACGGGATTTGGACTGCTACCTTTCTAACCGCACTTCACTTTCACTGCAGGTTGTTTTAAAACACCCTCATAAGTCTCAGCTAGAAGACTGAAATGACCTCACTGGAAAACAATCTTAGCCTTCATGCTCACGGCCATTTTCAAGTTAAAGAACCAATGTGTTTCCTGTAGCCGCTTGTAGAGCAAGCAGGAGTCTTTATGCCAAAATTTCAGAGGGCATCCCTTCATCTGGCCATGAGCTACCTATGCGTGGATCATCTCCCTAGATTAAACTCTATTCATTCTAACCCAGATTTACATTAAACTGGCTTTTTCAGAATGTGATGTTTGGTCAAATGATTTACTCAATGGGTTGACAATTTAAATTTTTTTTAAAAAGAGAAAATGTCCAATTTTCCTCCTTGAGCAAAAGGTACTCGCAGAAAGAAAAAAGCCTGACCTTTATGATGCCTTAAATATTTATGGTTGTTCAGTGAAATTCCACTAATAAAAGATGTATTTAATGCAGCACATGATCTAAACATATCCTTAAGCATGTTGATAACAAAGAAAATATTTTTACCCCTGCAGCACAAGTGCTGATAAAAATCAAACTGTTATGTTAGTTCAACTCCATTGAGTTCAATCTTCAAAGACACAATAGGCTAACATGTGTTACTTGAGTTTATTTATTTTTTCCAACTACTATTCTTGCTTGCATCTCTAGCTGTAAGCCAAAATATAATTTACCTTGCATACCCTTTGAACAATAGAATTGCCTTACCATTTGTAATCCCGTCTGAGACTTTGAGAAGTCACTCAAACGATATCTTTTTTGCTGGGAGAAGAAAGAAGAGTAGAAAATATTGATAGAGCTCCACAAGTTAGCCAAACCAGGTTAAAATTCAGGTAGTAGTGGGGGCTTCATCTGCCTTCCACATTGCAGCATGACACTAGTCCAGTTCCATGAGTCACTTTCTGGTCCTGAGCCTTTTTGGCACACAAGGTCCTCCTCAGCCCCAGGCCAGTATTGATGGAGCTGCTGCCCTCCATCAAGATAGATTCAAGTGGGATTCAATCCACTTGGGAACCATCACCCTTCTTCATGGACTTCACCACCCAAGGCTGATAGTCCTCAGAGTTGTCAGGTTAGTTAACCCTTTCCTGACACTTGATGTTGAGTCATTGGCAATGAAGGAGGGTCATCATTTCTTCTGTGCAATACTCCTTCAGTCTGTTAAATGTATTCCCTCGGGCTAGCAATTTTTGCAGGAATACTTAAAATGGCAGGAGACAAGTTTGCTGCTTTGGCCCCAACCATGTTTATTTCATCCACCACAGGAGTATTAATCCATGCTCTAAAACAGACACAAACAGCAACCCTTACAAGCAGGCACACATATGAACATGTACATGGACTCAGGATTAACAATCAGATTCCCCCGGTTCAGTCTTCATGCACAAACTGTATAGCCAGATGAGAGATTTCTCCACTTCCATTTGTTTATTGTGGTGTAGAGTAAGCATTCAGTTCTTCCTGAATTAGGAGCATTTCATAGATCAAAAGAAGAAAAAAATGCCACTGTCTTTATTTCCTTTAGCTCACTGCTCCCCACCTCCACCCCAAATGTCACCATGATTCTTTTTTCTGGATTAAAAACACCCTGTACACAATTCAGAAATGAGAATACCTAAGCTGTTTGGGTCTACTTTGGAAACAAAACCAGAGTATTGAGAACTGGTGAAAATTCAGTTGAGCATTGTGAGAGCATCCTCAGTGAGAGATGTACAATGTTCTCTGGAGGGACTTCACTTGTCTTCAGTTGAACTTCCATCATCACCTTCCATGTTTGCTTTATGCAAAGTGTAGTAGGAAAGCTCGCATCAACCTTTCAAAACAATTTGCCACTCTCCCACTAAGCTCTGCACAGTTTCAGACAACTGAAGCTAGCTGTCCTTTCCTGGGAATGTCCAACTGCTAAATGTACGTTATTTCAGAATAATCACAGTCTATAAATATAGATGTGAATATTTTAGCTGAGTTTCCTCAATCAGCTTGCATTTCATGTCCAAATGCCTATTCTTTAGCTGCAGGGATAGAGAGATATTTGGAAATAAGCGTGTATGAATGTTATTTTTTTTAAAAAAGTATGATTGTTTTCTAGAATCCAAGTGAGCATTGTTGCTGAAACATTAATCTTTTAGTCAGTTATGCAATGATTAACTTATGTAATTAAGGGTATGTTTTCCTGTTGTGATCCAAATTTTCTAAAATTGGTTAACTTTAATCAAACCTTTTTAATGTTAAGCCCCCATGTTAATTTATTGTTTAAAGCAATGTTCCAAATCTCTTTATACCATTCTTCAATTTTAAGACTAGGGATAATTTTCCATTGTTTAGCTGTCATTAATCTTGCAAGTGGAATCAATAAATCTTTTTTAAATCCAAAATAAGAATTTTATGTCACCAAGGGTGGGGGGAGGAGCATCATGATTTTAGACATGCTTAGGTGGGTCATGGCCAAAAAAAAAGTTTGGAAACCACTTTTTCCTCCCAAGCATGAAGCTATTTGACATTACAAAACAAAACAGGGGTTCCCAACCTTTTCAAGCGGGGTCATGCTCTCTCAGTCAGCTTCAAAGGCAGGGTGGCCATTTTGCCCTGCCTGCACAATGGGGGGTGGCCATTTTGTCCCAAAAGCTTCAAAGGGGCAGCCATTTTGTTTCTTGAAAGCTCTTGGAGGATCTGGTCTGTGGGCCTTAGTTTGGGAACCCCTGAAATAAAACATTATGAACTGAAAAAAGTCAATGGGACTCTTCCATTATTATTTTTAATGTTCAGGTGCGACAGAATCACAAATTCATCCATAAACAGAAATATGTCCCTCAGTTATAAAGAGCCATAAACATTACAGACATAGTGAGAGTCTACCATTGCAGAAAAGCTAGTTTTATGGTCTTGTGTCCTTTTCTGGTCATAAGATAACGCTGATTTTTCTGAGGGGTGTGGAATTAGCCTGCCTCCTCTCTTAGATGTACAAGGTCCACAGAGAAAAAAAACAGTGGGGGAAAAGACATCACAACCCACAAGCACTTACTCTTATGTGCACACATACACAGAGAGTAGAAAGGGCTGTTCAAACAGCCTGTAACAGATGCTGGGAAAATAAGCCTTACGGATTTATGGGCAGTTAATTCTGACAGATGGAGATGAGAAGGAGAAAACCTTTTCCTCCCAGCCAGTTTCAACCCCTTTCCCCCCAGCTCCTCATAACTGCCTTTCATCATCGGTCACAGCATTTCAACCATTTCATGAGGCAGCTCTAAACTTTAGTTAACATTAAACGGCAACATGATTTTGCCTCAGGTAATTAGAAGCAGGTGGATGCGCCAGCTTGATCAGGTAATATTTGGCAAACCCTGTGACAGCATGCGGTAGTATAGATTCGGTGCAACTTTCCATATCCTATGGGGGAGCCACTTGTTTACCAAGCTTTGTGACCAAGTGCCAACAAGACTTGAATGAACATTGGGCCAGGGTCCAAAGCAAAAGGCAACTAGCAAAAGCAAAGATTTTCCAGACATCAAGGAAGGGATATTAAGATGTTTCCTTGTCTAGAGCACACAGAAGTCTTGTGCAGAGAGACTGAGACAGAAAAAGAAAGAGGGAGAAAAATAGAAATCAAGGCTAACTTTAAACAGATGAGACTGAGCCAGTGTCAAACAGAGGTGAACTAGTACTTGCATAGTACTGTTGACTCATATCTAGCTTGTACTATACAACAGTTCCAAGATCATTCTCAAATGTAGCACTGCTGAGCTAAATATGGTTTCTTTCTTCTATGTGTAGAACTTTGCTTATGTCTGGCTGGACATCCCACTATGGTAATGGAGTAGACTGTACAGCCATTGACTCAGCACTGTGTGTTGGGCATTGGTAAAGAACCTGACTCCCTAATGGGGCCAATGGAGATGAGCCCCTTTATGTGGGGTGATAGTCCACTCAGTGGAGGAAATGACAGTAGAAACCATCACATTGGACCCAATGGCAAAATGAGTGGAGGAGGAACCACTTCACTATTCTGATTCCCAATGGTCACAGAGGCGGAAGAGGCCATGCCAGATCTTTGAAGGCACACCTTATCAATATCCACAAGGCTGTCGGAGTCCATTGGAGTTCCGGTGTTAAATCCTGCATGTCTCATTTCATACGTGCAGCAGGAGATGGCTCTGTGAACATAGCCTGGATCCACCTTAGCTGGGATCCACCTTAAACAAATTCACACCAATGGCATTTTCTCTGAAAATGATTTCATAAGAACAGCCTTGCTGGAACAGGCCTTGGCCCATCCAGTCCAGCATTTTGTGTCCCACAGTGGCTCCACCATTACCTCAGGGTATTCCCAGCAGGTGCCTACACTTGCCTAGGATTCCCTGGAAATTGCACTGAGAGATATCTTACTAGTCTCTCCATCCCAATGTTGGTCTTAGGTATCCATAATTATAGCCATTTATACCCTTACCCTTCATAAACTTGTCTAATCCCTTCTTAAAGCTATCAAGACTGATAGCTGTCACCACTTCATCTGGCAGGGAGTTCCATAGACCAGTAATCCTCTGGGTAAAAAAAATACTTCAGGGAAAAAATGTATACTCAGACATGAGTAGCAGCCGCAGCTGCCGATAACTTTGCACTTATCCATGTTAAGTTTCATTCTGTTTTTTTTACTACCCATCAAGATCATTTTGAAATGTGTTTCTGCCTTTCAGGATAGTTTCTATTCTACCAAATCCCACCCTATCTTTCAGGGTACAGTGGGCCCTCGATTAACAACACATTCAAATAGCATCATTTCTGCTTACCGACATGTTGTCACTCGCCACGTGACTATCCGCACAATGACAAAAACCCGTCATTGTGTGGATTAACTATGTTTTTTAACGTCGTTGTGTGGATAATGACAGTTTTTTGCCGTTAGATGGCACAGCTGCCATTGAAAACCACACAACGACATTTCCCCTATAGCGACACTACTTGGGGAACCAAGCAATGTTGTTATGTGAGGGTCTACTGTATTTGCTATTCCACCAAATTTTGTGTCAACTGCAAATCAGATAACCCTGTGCCTCATCATCTAAGTACTCCACTAGCTACTTACTTTTAGTTTGAGAAGGAACAAATGATTCACCGCCCAGCTGGTGCAAGTCCTTCTCTCCCCTCTGCCTCTCTGGGACAGGTGGCAGCCGCGTTGGCATCTGCAGCGTTGGAGGAGGCAGCCAGGTCCCATGGCGGGTCTTCCTCCCACTCCCCCATTTGGCTGGGGAAGGTGTCGTGGGGGCCGTGCAAGTGGCCGGTGAAGAGGCGGTAGGAGAGGCAGCAGCAATGAAGGTGGCAGGCTTTAACCTGTTGCCCGAGCCACCCAGCTGATGCGAGTTCTTCTCTCCCCTCCGCCTCACTGGAACCGGCGACAGCTGCATTGGTGGCAGCAGCGTTGGAGGAGGCAGCCGGGTCCCACGGCAGGTCTTCCTCTGAGTGCAATTCAAGGTGCTGGTTTTGACCTTTAAAGCCCTTCATGGCATTGGTCCAGGGTACCTAAGAGACCGCATCTCCCCAAGGTTTTCAGCCCGTCCTACAAGGGCAGACAAGAAGGGCTCAGTGGTGATCCCATCTGCAAAAGAAGTCCATCTCATTGGAGCCAGAAGGAGAGCCTTCTCCGTGTCTGCCCCAGCCCTGTGGAACCTCTTACCACCAGAACTCCATCTCCAGTTGGATCCACTATCCTTCAGGAAAATGTTAAAGCCCTGGCTATGCCTGCAGGTGTGGGACGTTGCTTGATGCCACCGTGCAAGTCCACTGGTTCATTTAGCCTGTCCTGCTTTTTGCTCCTTTTGAAGATAGGGACAACATTAGCCTTTCTTTAGTAGTCCTCTAGCATTTTACCCATCCTCCATGATTTCAAGAAAATAATTCAGCTGTTTCTTTCAATACTCTTAGACGCGGTTCATCAGACTCTAGATATTTAAAGTCATCATAATTATTCAGGAATTAGTTATCCATTTATTATTCATTCAGTGCTGCAGCCTGAATAGTCCTAATTTACTCAACAATGTCCTTATATCTTGGGGGCTAAATTTACCTGCTCAGATTTATTCTCTGTAAAAGGTGAAGTACATTTGTGTAAATGTGTATAGGTTAAAGCATCTTCATGTAATTCCATCAGGTTAATGGATAAGGTTCCAGTGTCTTAGATGGAAGTCACAGCCTCAGTTGCCTGCCACATGACCATGGAAACATCTGGAGAGGCATATAGCACTGGTTCTTTGTAAATGGAGATGAACACCACTCTCTAGAGTTGGACATGACAGGCTTTTGACCTTGACCTAGACCAGTATTGTTGACTCTGACTGTTATAAAGTGGTCTCTACATTTCCAGTAAGCATTCATTCATTTGGACATTTATGGCGTTGCAGCGTGGTTTCTCATCCAAATACCTAACAGGCCCAAATCTACTAAGCATACTAAACATGGCAAAATCAAATGCATTTGGGAGTGGATGAAGATCTATTTGAGTTGAGATGCTTGGTCCTTGGTCCTCTGAATGCAAAATCAGTGCTACACAGTACAGTAAAACCTTGCTTAGAGACTCACTTAAAGTGTAGAATTTTCTCTGAATGGTTGCCCTTGCTTAACAACTAGAAACAACCAAAAACACGCATAACAACTAAATCGGGTTCGTAATCCCCCTGCCAAAAGTCACAATCAGTCACTTATAATGGCGGTGATGGTGCTTTTCCCAAGTGCTTCGCTTAAAAGAGCAACTCACTTAAAGAGCAATCCCATGGAATGCATTATGCTCTTTAAGTGAGGTACCACTGTATCTGATTTTTGGTGTGTACATGGGAAGAATGATAAAGAAAAATATCTTTTAACTTTCAGATCAACTCAAGCAATTAAAGGGATAAGGGGATCTAAGCCAGGGATCAGCAAACTTGGCTCTCCAGCTGTTCTTGGACTTCAATTGCTCTGGATATTGAAGTCTAAGAACATCTGGAGAGCCAAGTGTGCTGACCCTGATCTAAACTGTAGCTTGTCTCTTCTGCATGAGGATTCTAGTATTTTCTTGGCATAATTTAAAAAATTCCAGTTGATTTGCATAAGGTTTTGGAGGCAAGTCACACAATTTGCATCTTCATTTTTTCCATACTATTTGTAATGTACTGAAGCTGCTAATGTATATGTGTTAAATTTTTGCTTGAGCTTGGCTGCATTCCGATGAGCGGAGGGAACAGTTAGATGCATGGTTCAATTAAATAACATAGGCTGTAGCCAACATCTCAATTATAACTTTTCAAGAAGTTTGCAATTATTTCATTTCTGCCTTTCAAGTCATCCCAGCAAAGGTCAGAAAATGGTAGTTTAGTTTAGTTTCTTTTTCTTTTTAGATTGCAGCGATATTTGTATTAATAGCTAATGGTTCTTTGCTCGGGGCGAGGGAGTAATGATTGAATTAAATGCGAGCAAATGCTAACAATCTCCTATATTCTCACTTTTTAATCCTCCAAACCATATTCACACGATGAAGAGCAAGATATCCAATTCCCAAAATATATCACTGGTTTTAAATTGCTACTTTCAGGAGGAGTGGAATGCAAATATAGCCTTTGTTATTTATATCTGACCTTACGAAAGAGTGAAAAAACTTTAAAAGGGGGACTGGCCATATCTAAAATGGGGAAGGTTCCAGAAGCAAGAATAATAAGGTTCAATTATCTTTCCTGCATTATTTTTGCAGCCTTCATCTGTGCAATTTATTCATCATGGCAATCCTATTTTGGGGAACAGCTCCTCTATATACATAATATTAGACGGTGGTGAAGTTTTCTGTCGACCTGGCTGCTGAATAAATTCCTCAGACGAAGACAGCTGAAAAGCTTTGGGGAATTATTATTATGCAATAACTTTGCCTTATTAATTCTGTGCTTTATGTGTCCCCTGAGGCTGGAACCTGACACATGCTTCTGTGAAAGTAAACCCAAGTGAAATCAGGTGGGCTTCCAAAAGGTACTGTATATGTTAGAAAATGCCCCACGTAGGATCTCCATAAATTAAAGACTCCTCCTTTTTTACATTCATGAAAGGGATTATTTATGATCATGTTTGAATAAGCCTTGCAAGAGGTGTTGGGCACAATCTGTAAAATTTGATAGATCTGGTTAGTTCTTCAAACTACTCAACTTGATAGCTTCTGGTCTGTCCACCTGGAGTTCCCTGTCTCCCGCACAGTCCCTTCAAAATGTTTCTAATTGATCCAAACACAAATAAAAACAAATTTTAAATTTTAAAATTTTGCGGTAGCTTAAACCATCACTGTGATACATCAAAACAAGCTTTCACGGCTAGAACTACTGTTTCAGACATATTAGATTGCAGCAAAATCACAAGTTATGTACAAAGTAGGCACAGGGACTAGATTAGCAAATTAACTGTCACACTGTTGTCACAAATAATTAAGAGGGGGAAAATATTCTTTGTTGGAATATCAAGGCTTCTTAGTGCACGGTGTCTAAAATCCAGTAGAAAGTCACATCTAAAGTAGTCCCTTAGAATCACAGGAATTTGCATAGTTAATAACTCACCCAATCTCCACTGATTCAATGAGCCTACACTAATGCATCTTACTTGTGGATTTCAGACTATGTATGAGCTAAGAATCCCAGGTCAATATTTAATCCTTTTCGACATACTCTGAAATGTTTGTATTGACCGTCTCTCTGCCATCTCTCTTCCCTGTCTCATTCTGTGGTCATTTTTCTCCACGGCAGGACATTTATAGAAAGTCTAGACTAGAGATTAGAATACTCTCAAATGGGTTTTTCTGTCTTGTGATTTCTGATGTGGGCTGTACGTTCATCAATTGTCCTGGTTAGAGTAGAGGCAGGCATTGGTCGCAAAGTATGGCAGATAACACCAGAGAAGGCATGGTGACAGAGTTGGCCTCTAGGTTTCTAGCAGGATTAAATTCCTACCTCTCTATCTGTGTCTTGTAGTAACAGCAGTTGCTTGAGATTACGGATGTGTGTTTCTGTGAGCAAATAAAGGCTGGCCATCAAAGGCTTGAAAGAATATTGTTGCCCAATGTGTGTTGTAGATCATTGATGATGTGTTTAAATGGTTTACTTGTGAACTTATGGTGGCAATGATGTGCTCACTTGTCTAAACCTCCCAGAGAAAGTCAAGGGGAGATAGAATTCTTATTCTTGGTGCAAAGGATGGTAAATGAAGCTTTCAACAAGTGCTTTCATTGTCGAGAACAGAATTTTGCACCAAAACATAAATTTCTTCACATCATATACATGGGCATTTGTATTCATCTTTGCTTGCAGTTTTCCTTATACACACATTTTTTGTAATCCCATTTCCGATGCATTTTTAATAGCTTCTTTTTGCAGGCGCACCCCCCCCAATAACGGACACAGACAACATTGAAAGTGGATAACAGCATAGGGCCACATTTATTGATTCAATGCCCTAGTCCGAATTATAAATTTGTATTGGTAAAACGACCAATCATAATTCCTAAGGCAAGCAGGCCGAAGTAACACTGGTAAGGTACCACCCCAAAATTGCCAACGGCAATTGGTTACAATGTATCAATTTGTATCAATT
The DNA here is from genome assembly GCA_035047345.1 of Bradypodion ventrale. Taxonomy (NCBI): domain Eukaryota; kingdom Metazoa; phylum Chordata; class Lepidosauria; order Squamata; family Chamaeleonidae; genus Bradypodion; species Bradypodion ventrale. The sequence goes on along the minus strand of JAWDJE010000011.1, from coordinate 5,931,842 downwards.
TGTTTGTTGACAACAAACAAATTGTTGACCGTAGTCAATAACTAACTTATGACCCCACCCTCTGACGCGTATCCGTGAAATCACAGGGGTGATGCATGCTGGTTAGCAATCGTCATCACCCCATCGCCTGGTTCGTCGTTGACCGGACAACGTTTAACTAATTTATTCCTATCTAGTGTTGTCCAGTCAATTGCGAACCTGCCGGATACTTGTGGGTCATACTGTTTACCTTACCAGTGCTACCCGCCAATGTGACCAAAGTCAACAGTAGGAACACAGAAAGACCCCTATATCAAACCATAGCAACAGTGTGGGATGGGCAAAAAAGCCAGGACCCGGAGCCAATATGGGTCCCAACCAAAAATTCCCACCCGGCCCCGAAGCGACCAGAATATCACACTGTTAACTAGGGAGGGGGTGGAGGGGAAAAAACTTCTCCGCTCCGTCGCTGAGGTAAAATGGCAGCTCGGCTGCCTCGTGGCCACCCCTTTTATAAGGGAGCTGGCCACGCCCCTAACTACCCGGATTCTCTGTCCTGTGGGGGGGGGGCCCGCAAAGGGCGCGGTGGCCATTTTGGCGCCGCGCTTTCATTGCAGGCGCACCCCCCCCCAATAACGGACACAGACAACATTGAAAGTGGATAACAGCATAGGGCCACATTTATTGATTCAATGCCCTAGTCCGAATTATAAATTTGTATTGGTAAAACGACCAATCATAATTCCTAAGGCAAGCAGGCCGAAGTAACACTGGTAAGGTACCACCCCAAAATTGCCAACGGCAATTGGTTACAATGTATCAATTTGTATCAATTTGTTTGTTGACAACAAACAAATTGTTGACCGTAGTCAATAACTAACTTATGACCCCACCCTCTGACGCGTATCCGTGAAATCACAGGGGTGATGCATGCTGGTTAGCAATCGTCATCACCCCATCGCCTGGTTCATCGTTGACCGGACAACGTTTAACTAATTTATTCCTGTCTAGTGTTGTCCAGTCAATTGCGAACCTGCCGGATACTTGTGGGTCATACTGTTTACCTTACCAGTGCTACCCGCCACACGGAGGGGCTTCAAAGAAGACCTGACGCCCCCCCCCAGACCGTCAGCTCGGTCAACAGGCCTGCTCGCCAATCACCCAACAGGAGGTCCATACCTCCTCGCGACAGATGGACCCCATCCCCTGCGTACAAGTCATAATTTTGTAGACTAATATCGGGGTGATGACTAACCCGTCCCCAAGCCCTGGTGGCAAGAAACCGCGCCACTGCCTTGTTGACCGCGCGCCTAGCGCGGTCAAGGGCCAGGAGGTTAACGCCCCCTCTGTAAGAATGGCGCGGAACAATGTCCGACCAAACCAGGGTTGTGGCAGGCCAGACATAATGCAAGTAGGCGAGGTCCTCGCAAATCGCATGCTTGAGCGATAAGCCGGTGACCTGGCCCAAATCATTGCCCCCCAGGTGGATGATTAGAATGTCAGGCGGGTCAGCACCCAGGCCAGAAAAAAGGAAAGGCCGCAGCTCCTGCCATAACATCCCAGGCTTACCATGCCATGCGAGACTGGCGTGGTCACCCAGTCCCAGTCGGGGTCCCCACTCTGTCGCCGCAGCGTAACGCGCTGCCCTGTGCACATAGCTGTGGCCCACCAGCCATACTGTCACCGGTGTAATACGACACCCAGGGTCTGTAAGAAAAATTGAGAAAAAAGGCGGTAAGGTGACTGGATTGGTACTCATGGCGGGAGTGGGCGCACATAAAACTGAAAACATTGCGAGCCCCACCTCCCCATGCTGCGTATGTCAGCCCCAGAGTACCCAAAAGCAGCTGCTGTAGAGGCTGCACCAATACGGAACGAATGTGTGCCATAACGGGCACCTGGTAGGCCCACCCTGGTGAGGGCTCTGGCTGTCACCTTCCAAAACTGAAATTTAGTAAGGGGAGACCCATCTTGGTGACAGAAAAACGGGCCGTGGTGCATGCCACGCAGTGCCAGGAATTCCTGTAGGGCACCAACCGGACAGATGTCTGCCAAAGAACAACGTAGCAGTCTTACACCACTTCCTACGCCATGCTGATCTGTTTTAGAGGAGCGTATCCTCAACTGGGCCCAGTCTTTGGCAACATAGACATCTTCGAGTTCCAGTGCCCTACCACTTGCATCCGCCTTAGACAGCATCACGAGTTCGCTGACGCGGAGCGCTCCAAAAAATGCCACCGTTGTGGCTGCATGAAAAAGGGCTGCCTCATAATGATCAAAACAGAGGCCTGGCCAGCCCCGGGCCAACTGGGTAAGAACCCCTGGGGAAATAGGGTGCCGGTCGTCCGGGCAACGCCCGCGCTCGCGCACCCACCCCTCCAAAACATGTCTCACCCGGAAGTCAGAGGTGGTATCCACATGACCCCCCACTTTGGCCATAAAAGCCAACGCCGAGAGCTTGGATGCTATGGTGCGAGGTGCGAGGCCCTGTGCATGCAGGTGAACCATGAACCGCAGAACATGGTCCACCGGGATAGGCCAGGTCTCTGGCAATAGAAATTGAGTAGCAAATGCCCTGAACGAATTGAATGCTTGTTGATACGCCTTACGCGTGCGTGGCGCTAGTGACAGGCCAATCGCCCGGTTCACCTCTCCTTGCCAATAGTCCACATCTCGTCCGGGAGTGGCGAGGGAAATTCCTCCGCATCCGGGGCCAAGGCGCGGAACCGGGAGATCTGCAGACGGGACAAAGCGTCAGCAATATCATTATTAATCCCTGGGACATGCCTGGCCCTGAACAAGACGTTGAGGCGCAGGCAGCGCAGCACAAAATGGCGCACTAGATCCATGACCCTGGGCGATTTGGAAGTCTGTGCATTGACAATGTGTACCACAGCCGCATTGTCACACCAGAAATGCACCACCGAATTAGCCCACTGTTCGCCCCATAGCATCAAAGCCCCCAGAATGGGAAAAAATTCCAGGTATGTGAGATCCCGCAGGCGACCTGTGCCTGCCCATGCCGGTGGCCACCCACCATAGGCCCACTTCCCATTGAAGTACATCCCATAACCCAGGGATCCTGAGGCATCAGACTGGATCTGGAAATTGGGGGATGCCAGGAGGTCAGACCTCCAAAATGAGACCCCATTAAACTCCCTCAGGAATTGCAACCAGACGAACATGTCTGCCTTGATACCCCGAGTGAGCCTGACTCTGTGGTGGGGCCTGGATAACCCTGCCATGGCGTCGCATAAGCGCCGGGCAAAAGCCCTGCCCGGTGCGACCACCCTGCAAGCAAAATTAAGGTGCCCATGTAGCACCTGCAGTTCCCTCAGGGATGCCTTACACTTGGCCAGCAATTCCGAGATAAGGGCCACTATCCTGGACACCTTATCACCCGGCAACCTAGAAGACTGCACTACTGTGTCAATCTCAACCCCCAGGAATACTAGCTTGGTCGATGGGCCCTCGGTCTTTTCGGGCGCTAAAGGGACACCAAGTTCCTCCATTAGCGTCTGAAATGTGTTGAGGAGACGTGCGCACGTGTCCCAGCCCCGTTCACCCCCGAATAAAAAGTCATCCAGGTAATGGGCTACAGACCGGGACCCTGACCTGCGGACGAAAGCCCACTCTAGGAAGGTACTAAAACGCTCGAAAGCCGAGCATGATATGGAGCAGCCAAAAGGCATGGCCTTATCAAAATAATATTCCCCCTTAAATTTAAAACCCAGCAACTCAAAGTCGCCCGGGTGCACTGGCAAGAGGCGAAAAGCTGACTTAATGTCACACTTGGCCAGCAGGGCACCCGGGCCACACGAGCGCACCATGCGCAGCGCATGGTCAAACGATGTATACCTGACTGAACAAAGGTCATCAGGGATAGCATCATTGACCGATCGGCCGGCTGGGTAGGACAAATGATGAATAAGGCGAAACTCACCTAGGGACTTTTTGGGGACCAAACCCAGTGGCGAGACCTTAAGATTGGGAAACGGGGGTGCGGGGAAAGGTCCAGCGACCCTGCCCGCGTCCAACTCCTTTCTAATGCTGGCCGCAGCCACCTCCTCCCTTCCTCTGAGGGATAAAAGGTTGGGAGCATCCTGAGGGGACCTATCACCCATAAAAGGGATACGAAATCCCTGCTTAAAACCTTGAAGGAGATACTCCCCGTCCTCCCCCTTCGGGTACGATGCGAGCCAGCGCTCCAGCATGTCCACCTTAATTGGGGAGGGGGCCTTTTGGAGAACTAGCTCCATCCGTGGCAGCCTTGCCAGCCCACTGTCCACCCCTCCCTCTGCCTCGCGCCCCCCCAGGCCTGGGACAAGCCGAGGCTGCGTGGGGGCCAGAACATGTGGGACACTCGTGCTTATACCTGCAGTTCTTTCGGTTGCAGGAACCATTTGATGAGAAAGTCCAGCACAGCAGGCGGGCTGGAACCCCCTGCCCCGCCGCCTGGCGGGTAGCCTGCGCTGGAGCAGCTCGCTGGACCGCATGTCCGCAATGGTATCTATCCCCCGGGGCAGGGCGTGTGGGTGTCATATACAAAAGCCAGAGCCTCTGGCACGGCTCATCCCATCTCATCTCGGGGTGGAGGGGAATCCTCATACGGAATTCCTCATCATATGCTAGCCATGAGGGGCCCGGGAAATCGACCATCGCCCTATATATGTTGTCCAAATATTGGACCATGGGAATAGCCAAATCCGGCCGCGCCCTCAAATATACCGCCATGTATATTAAATAAGCGGGGAGCCAGTTGGCCCAGGTACGCGGCGGCTTACGGCGGCGTGCCTGCTCCTTGTCCTTCTCATCCTGACCCTCCCTTTCCTCCTTGGTGGGCTCTCTGTTCAGGAGTGAGAAGATATCCACGTACTCCCCTCGCCATATCTTTTCCCTAGTAGCCTGTGCCAGGTGATCACCCAATGGCAAGGAATACCCTGCCGTCGGCAAAGCCGAAAAGGGGACAGCCGGCCTGGTAAAAGGGGCCTGAGCTAACCCAGCCACCCCCAGAACATTCCCTGCAGTGTAAGGACCAATGCCCACCCCAGTGCCCAAGGTGGCAGTCGTCGTCGCCGGGTGGGCCGCCGACAGCGTGGCCCCTGCACCACCCGCGCGAGGCCAAGGCCATTGAAAGGGCCCCCCTAGATTGGGAATGTGTGTGGATGTACTCGCTTGCACCGTATACTCACATGCTGCACCCCCGCGGGCCGCCCCCACCGGGGGTTCCGGCCCACTGGGGGCGTCGGAGCTCACGACCGACGTAGAGCTCATCACCGGGGCTTGACCCGCACCTGGTTGCTGGCTGGGGAGCTGCGAGGCAGTGGCCGAAACCGCGCCACGCGCCTGCAGCAGCTCGACCCCCCCCCCGCCGGCTGTTGTCCTCCCGCCGACAGCGCCTCAAAAGGAACCCCGAAGGGGGCGCCCGCCTGACTGGCCCGAGCCAACGACGCCTCCAGGGCCACAATGCGGGCCAGCAAGGTGTCCACGTTGACCATGGGCAAAGGGCCGGCCGGCCCGCCTGATCCAGGCATGGGTACAGGTCCCTGTAACCCGGGACCCACATATGGCCATTGGCCAGCACCGAAGCCCGGCAGGGTTGGTGGAGAAACTTGCCAAGGCAGGGGGCCGCACCACCCCCCAAGGCTAGAGGGCCCAGGGAGAGGCTGCGGCCCCCGATGAGTAGGCCCGACAGAGTGGGCAGGAGCAGGAGCGGTGTCCACCGCTCGTGGGCCGTGGGCCGGAACCCCTTCCGCGCCCGTACTCTGATCGCCCACTCCGGGCCACGGGGCAATAGACCCCATTCCGCTGGCCCCGGCCGGGGCCGGCAAGGGTGGCTGCTGAGGAGGCGGCACCGCGGTCCTCCGACCTGGGTTGCGCCTCCTAACAGCACGAGCTGAACTCGAAGCTGCCTTCTTCTTCGAAGGCATCTCCTCCGAAGCAGAAAAGGGAAGCCGGCAAGGCAGAATCGCTACCAAAAGGCTTCCCGGTAAGCTAACAAGACACCGGGGAAAAAACTTCTCCGCTCCGTCGCTGAGGTAAAATGGCAGCTCGGCTGCCTCGTGGCCACCCCTTTTATAAGGGAGCTGGCCACGCCCCTAACTACCCGGATTCTCTGTCCTGTGGGGGGGGGGCCCGCAAAGGGCGCGGCGGCCATTTTGGCGCCGCGCTTTCATTTGCATCGTCACCCACAGGCCCACGTCCTGCTTTTACTTTTGCTCAAAATTGCCCAATTTGCAAATTGTATACAATCACAAAGGGACTGCAGTGGCTTAGTGGTTAAGATGCTGAACTTGATGACTGGAAGGTCAGCAGGTCATCAGCTTGGGACCTGTGTTGCATGATGGAGTGAGCACCCATCTCTGTCCCATCTCCTGCCAACCTAGCAGTTTGAAAGCAAGAAATTGCAAGTAGATAAATGTCCATGGGAATGTCTGCAGATGCAGACAGTGCTGGCTCTCTGGCAGCTTGAGACCTGAGTGTTGCATTGTATTGGGACCTGTGTTGCATGATAGAGTGAGCTCCCATCTCTGTCCCAGCGTCTGCCAACCTAGCAGTTAGAAAGCAAAAAACTGCAAGTAGATAAATAGGTACCAGTTTAGTGGGAAGGTAAACAGTGTTCCATGTACTCCGGTGTTGAAGCATGCCTGCCACAAAACCACAGAAATGTCTGCAGATGCAGACAGTGCTAGCTTTTTGGCTATAACCAGAGATGAGCACTGAACCCTAGAGTCAGATACGACTGGTTTTCGAGCAAGGGCGACTTTGACCTTTATCTTACATATTCACAGTTTGTCAGAAACTAGGAGGGTTGGTGCTTTAAATGTGTATGAAGTAACAGATAATTTGTTTCTGTCTTGCATGTGCTTTGTTTGTTGAAGGGAAATAAGACTAGAGGCATTTTATGCTAATTGCTGAAATGGGAAGGGGTTTTTTTTTCTCTTGGAGGAGAGGAATCTCTCAGGAATTAAAAAAATTTCCTTATCAATGAATCTTATTATATAAAGATAGATAAAACCAAAGAAAACAAGGAGTTGTTAGGCCAAGATGAAAATGAAGAATTACTATGTTACTGTGTGGCATTTAAACAAAGTTTTCAGGTGCAATCGGTCTTTTCATAAAGTGGTATTTGTCAATTTACACATGAACACAAAGTTGAAATATTCTCTCAACTGTGCAGTGCTAAAATAATTTTTTTCCCAAGAAATTGATTTTTCTCTCCATCCAGGTGTAATTGCTTCTGGAAATATTGTACAGTATATTCAAAATGCCACATTCGGAAATTTAAAAACAAAGCTAAATGGGACCATAGTAGAAGATTGGAGTGGCTCAAGTGGTTAAGATGCTGACTGGGAGGTGCCAGTTTAACAGTTCGAAAGCAGGAAATTGCAAGTAGATAAATAGGTATCACTTTGGTGGGAAGGTAAACAGTGTTCCGTGCACTTTGGTGTCTAGGCATGCCTGCCACATGTCCATGGAAGGTTCTGCAAATGCAGAACGTGCTGGCTCTTTGGCTTTAAACAGAGATGAACACTGAACATACCTGTCAAGTATCCTGGATTGGCCGGGACTTCCCTTATTTCTCCGCTCGTTCCTCCCCTTTTCCGCCACCATCCCATATTTGAACAGTGGGGAAAGGAGTTACTGTGCACACACACCGATTGCAAATGGGCTTTGCGTGTGCACAGAGGGGTTCTGCGCATGTGCAGAGGGATTCCGCGCATGCACAGATGAGTTGTTATGGTGCATGCACACCCAGACCGGAACAGTTCCTGTATTTCCAGAAGCCGCGCTTGACGGGTATGGCACTGAGACATGAGTCAGTTACAACTGGCTTTCAAGCAAGGGTGACATTTACCTTTACCTTAGAAGACTGAGGAGAGACATGATTGAGCACTGGTCAGAAAGAATGATGGATACAGTGATGGAGTGCCAGTTGGGAAAAATCATTGGATGAGAAAGAATGAAAGAGATATAAAAGATCAGAGGATACAGTTGCTAGTTCATATTAAAACACTTATTACTATCGTCATCAGAAGACTACCCTTTTTGTATACATTCCAGAAATGAATGCATGGAAAAGATGTCAAATGAGTTATATTGTCCATCTACTTATTTAATATATAGATAGAACCTATTTGAGGAAAAGCTGGATTATATGTAGATGAAGAAAGAGTAACAATTAGTAAAAAAAACCCATCACTAATACAAAGTATACCAGGGGTGCCAAAACTATGGCCCGTGGTCCAGATCTGGCCTCTGATGCCAATTCTGCCAGCCCACACTCCCCTTGGGCCACAGTTTTGGCACCCCTGGTTTAAGCAGAGAAAATGGCAGCTTAAAATCTATCTCATCCTGTTGCAAAACAGATTGCAAAGCACGTTTTGCTTCCACTTCTGATGGGAGGAATCACGTTTCTGGCCCCGATAAACTACAAGACAAGCCTACTGAACCTCGTGACCGGCCCATGACTCAAAAAGTTTGGGCACCCCTGAAATATACCATAGTTCAGTGACGGTGAACCTTGGCACTCCAAGTGTTCTGGAACTTCAACTCCCAGATGCTCTGATCAGCAGGAGTGCTGACATGGGCTTCTGGCAATCGAAGTCCAAAAACACCTGGAGTGCCAAGGTTGGCCATCACTGCCACAGTTACTGTAATACTTACAGAAACCAAGGTCAAATTATCTATTATAACTGTGGAAGCTCAAGAGTGAAGAAAGATGATAAGGGAAATGGAAGGACATAGGAAAGAAGGAAGACTGAAGGTGAGATGGATTGACCTTTAAACTTCAGAACCTGAGCAGAGCTGTTAATGGTAGGATCTCCAAAACTTATTCATTCATAGGAAAAGGAAATGGTCGCCTTTGATCGAAAGCCAGTTGTATACGGCTCTAGGGTTTAGTTTTCATCTCTGTTTATAGTCAAAGAGCCAGCGATGTCTGCTTCTGCAGATGTTTCCGTGGACATGTGGCAGGCATGCCTCAAAACCGGAGGGCACTGAACGCTGTTTACCTTCCCACCAAAGTGGTCCCTATTTATCCACTTGCAGTTTCTTGCTTACGAACTGTTAGGTTGGCAGGAGCTGGGACACAGACAGGTGCTCATTCCATCATGCAGTACTCTGGTCTTGAACTGCTGACCCAGCCGACCTTCCATTCATCAAGTTCAGCGTCTTAACCACTTGACCCACTGCAGTCCCACCATAGGACCACAGCGCATAGCAACAGCATCACAAAGTCATGTCTCAGGGTTTTCTAGAGAATGGGGATCGTTAATTTGATGATCATGAGGTGTGGCTTCTGGTCTAAGGAATGTTATGCTGCTCCTTCTAATCTGAAGCAGAGATGGAGCTCAGCATGGGGTTTCCAAAAGGCATGTTCAGTGCACAGCTGGTGCCTGGTGTTATAGTGAAACAATACGTGATTTCATTAAAGGATTGTTTTTGTGCTTTTTCCCTTCTCTGAGCTGAGCTAAGCCCTGCTGAGTTAAAGAATTCCGACACAGGTATGCTTTTGTGGGCGATCAAACAGAGTGGGTGCCTGTGCACTAATCCTGCACGCTTTATAACTGAAAAAATAATCAAGTGGCCATTGTGGGTAAGTCTTACATCACCATTTATCACCACATCTACAGAGGCCAGAAATTTAATTACTAGAAGTAATATATAGGTAAAGGTAAAGGTTTCCCTTGCTCGAAAGCCAGTCGTATCCGACTCTAGGGTGCAGTGCTCATCTCTGTTTCTAAGCCGAAGAGCCAGCGTTGTCTGCTTCTGCAGACATTTCCATGGTCATGTGGCAGGCATGACTAGACACCGAAGCGCACAGAATGCTGTTGCCTTCCCACCAAAGCGTTGTCTATTTATCTACTTGCAATGTCTTGCTTTCGAACTGCTAGGTTGGCAGGAGCTGGGATGAAGACGGGAGCTCATTTCCGTCCTGCAGTAATATATACAGGTATTTGAACTAATTGATCACGAATTAGTAAAGAAAGAACTTTGTTCTAATGATTGTGGTGTTAAGCTTTTTGTTTGCCGGTCTGCCAGTTACTACTGGGAACACATGCCAATAAGGATTTAAGTTTGGCCAACGACAGTCAAGAAGGTGGCTTCATTTTAGCCGTTTAAAGTTTGACCTGGACATGAAAGAAGAAGACTAGGTTCTGGTTTTGTCTGGATGAAAATATTGTATCCTTTTTTCATCTAAACCATAATAAAAGTCAAGGCCAGCCTTGCTCGAAAGCCAGTCATATCCAATTTTAGGATTCTCATCTCCGTTTACAGCCATAGAGCCAGTGGAGTGCATAGAATGCTGTTACCCTCTCACCAAAGTAGTACCTATTTATCTACTTGCAATTTCTTGCTTTCGAACTGCTAGGTTGGCAGGAGGCTATGACAGAGATGGGAGCTCACTCTGTTGTGCAGTACTCAGGTCTTGAACTGCTGACCTGCCAACCTTCTGGTCTTCAAGTTCAGCATTTTAACCACTATGCCACTGCAGTCCCTCTAAACCATAACAAACAAACAACAAATATTGACATAAACTAACAAAGTGTAAAGGCGCACTCATGCTACACATATGTTTACACCATTTCAACAGTGCCATTTAAATTTCCCACTGCATTCCTGTTACAAGCATATTTAATAAGAGAGATTTGCTTCTGTTTCAACATTTTCCTATTAGTACATAAATATGGATGTATGAATGCGCAAAGGTGGTTTCAAGCCATTTTGCCAGGATGCTACTATTAAATGCAGTGATTGTAGATCGTTCACATTTTTTTCAGGCCATTGAGGTGGACGAGGTGTTTGCAAAAACAGTTTGCAATATGTTCTCTCTGAAAGGTCAGCGTGTGAACTGGAAGCAAAAGTAGTCTCTTACTTTGGGGAATTAGACAAGCAAAATAGCCACTCTGAACACCTTAACAAATATTGTGGTTTATGAATGCATCTAGCATAATGTGCTTGGAGCTACTGAGTTCAAATTTCTGCAGTTGATTATTTTTGTTTAATTAATTGAGTTGACTCCTAGGCTGGCTATATGGGGCGTTTAACCAACTGTTGAGTCTGGTGCATGGTTGGGCTGGCTCGCTCCTACAAAGTGACATTAATTAGATGCCTTCTTTGCTGGAGTAAACCAGTTCTTTCCCAGAGTAGTCCTACCTGCAGCTTTCTGGCCATTGTCACGGTCTTCTTCTTCTTCTTTTATACAAAGATTACATAATGGTCTCCCTTGCTGAAAAACCAGATGTGTCCGACTCTACGGGACAATCCCCATCTCTGCTTACAGTCACAGAGCTGGCACTGTCTGTGTCTGAAGACGTTCCCATGGTAATGTTGCAGGTATGACTAGACGCTGGAGTGCAGAGAACACTGTTACCTTTCCCACTGAAGCAGTACCTATTCATCTACTTGCAATTTCTTGCTTTTAAACTGCTAGGTTGGCATGAGATGGCTTACTAAGAGAGCCTCCTCAGGGCATTGGCAACTGAAACACTACATTGGCTCTATGGGATATCTAAGAAAACGGTCATTTTAAAAGTATATTAGGATAGCACATGTGCACTGCATCATTTTTAGAAAGGAAAGGGGAGAACTTCCTCCCTGAAGCAGGTCCCACTGAAGAATAGGGAGGTTTCACAGTTTAAGTAGCTGTGGCTTTAGTTGAAACTCCAACACCTGCATCTGTGTCTATATTCTGAGGGTAGGCAGACCAAGTGACAGTCAGTCCTGCGAACCTCCACTTTCCCTCTGAAGTACTTCTTTTGTGTCCCAACCAAACCTTGGACTGCCAAAATGAAGCCACTTTCTTGGCTTTGTCATTGGCCAAACTCAAGTCTTCATTGGTGCATGTTTCTGGCAGTAATTGGCAGACCAGTGAATGAGACGGATTCTGTATCTCTCCACATTCACACAGCCTGTTATTGCATTTAGGCACTCCGACCCCCAGCCTATCCAGGGTCCTATAAGTGTCGTAGAGGAGATTCCTCTGCTATATCTTCCTTTAACGTTGTTTCTTGTCCAATTAGCTTCTTCCTCCTCCTCCTGATTTGGTTTTGCTCTTGTGTACCCTCAAGAATGTTTGTTCTTGCCATGAAGCTCTTCCTGGATCTCAGCCCGTAGACTTGAGACTCATATCTGTTCAGAGGATGTTGAGGGTCCTTCTCTTGCTTAGTTCTCTTGGCATTCGCTGCTACTTCTCTCCTTATATTCTGTGGAATGATACCAACAAGAGGGTATATTTTCTGAAGTTGTTCCATCGAGGATCTTGGGGAAATGCGATCAGTTATTTGCATAGTTCAGACCTTGGCCTGCTAAGTCTCCAAGGAGTTTCCTGGTTTCTCTACCTCTGCAGAGCACCACAGTCAAGTGTTTTTTATTTAATTTACCAAATGCATTATAAAGAATCCTCTGGAATCAGGGCTTCGTCCTTAGCTTTTGATTCACTATGCTGTGGCTTAGAGGGAACCGGAAACCAAATCCGAGGAAAGGGTGGTGGTGGAGGGAAGGACTTTTCAAACAATTTCTATAAACAACTCATGAAACTGTCTTTTGCTAGCAGGTAAAAGGCTAACAAAAAATCTCACATTTGCTCTGGTGTGCATTTGTGTTTCAAAACTCTAATTGTAAAATCATGTTAATCCACATGCTTTCTGGAAAGCCTTACACATTACTCCTCAGGGCTGTGATCCGATTTGTGTTCCAGGCTGATTATGCCCAATTGTTTTCACGACAATTTCCATTTGGAAATTCTAATGGGATATTTAAGGCACATCAAAAGCCCCATACTGCCTATTGTTCTTCCTCATAATTTTATTTTGCAATGTGATTTTTCTTGACTTTCCCTACCACATGATGATTGTTTTTAATGGCTCTTCCCAGCCCTCCTTTTGGGACCACGCTGGGGACCTACCTCTCTGCAGCCTGAAATACAGCACATCAGATGAAGCTATAAAGGATCTGGATTGCAAAGCAACAGCAGCTGACTCCTGCTGTTAAAAACTCCGCATCAACTCCACAGAAGTTCACACACTGAATGTGGCAGAAGCAAGACTTTCTCAAAAGCTCAGAAGGATTCTTAAAAGGCATTATAGGTATGGGAAGATCATAAAAAATTCACCAGTTTTCCCTGAAATCTCTCAACTAATGTCCTGCAGAGACCATCTACTAGTTGCTCATTTGGACACCATGATGGAGATATGAATCTCCAGTCATTTGCTTCCAGAGTCTGATCAGATTACTCTGCTACTAATATAATAAGAATTGTTCCATTGATAATGCTCAACTTGTGTCTGAGAATCCATTTTCCCCCTGAAGCAGGAAAAATGGTGGATTCCAGCTTGCCATGAAGTGACCTACACATTGTGATCACAGAAAGATCTCCTGTGGCACATACGAAATGAGACATGCAGGATTTAACTGCAATTGACTGCCTCAGCCTTGAGGATATTAACAAGGTGCAGCTTCACAGCCAGTCCATCTGGCATGGCCTCTTCCACCTCCATGACCGTTGGGAATTAGAGTTCTTCTTCCGCTCATTTTGCCATTGGGCTCAATATTGTGGTTTCCAGTGGCATTTCCTCCAATGAGGGGGCCACCACCCCACCTAAAGGAACTCATCCTCCAGTAGCCATTGGCCCCTTTATGGAGACTGGTTACTTATCGCTGCCCAACACTCGGCATTGAGTCGCTGGCTGTATGGTCTACTCCATCAGCATAGTGCGATGTCCAGCCAGACATAAGATCAAAGGTAAAACATCCCTTAGATGATGGATTCTTTGCTAATGTTATTGTGTGTTTGATCCCACATAGAGAAAAGCTAGAGGTTTCTCTGTCAGTTTCTGAAAATCTTCATGTCCTCTCTGCTCTCCTGACAGCTATTTTTCCAGCATTATTGCAATATCTGGCATTCTCATTGTGCAGACTGATAAAATGGGTGCTCTTTCTTTTTAAGAGAGACTTAAAGAAGATCATCCTTGATCTTTGTCAAAACCTTAATCTCTTCCATTAGTCTGTTGGTGAGTCAAGTTGAGTCATTTCTCCAAAGTTGCTTTTCCATTATGGATTATTCTTTCTGAGAGTTCCTAAGGAGCACTTAACAAAAATGTAGATAATTCAAAATCTTGAGGGTTTTAGACTTGCAACTGAATCCTTGGATTAACATCTGGCATTATGTATGCTGAATTGAAGCACATGTTTTATCAACTCATAATGCAAGATGGAGAAAGTTCAAAATTGAGGGAAGTTGACTTCTTTGTAGAGGATACAACGAATATCAGAGATGAGTTTTTCTTCAAGTATCTTTGATCTACTATCTCTGGAAAAGGCTAAAGAAAAATTACAGTTCCTCAAAAAGCAAGTTGGAGACAGTACATACAGATGAGAACAGTGGTGAGCTCAAAAAAAATCACTACCATACTGTGGGCATGGCTAACTGTAGGTGTGGCTAACTGTGGGTGTGGCCTTGTTTCCCCCTCCCCCCCCCCCAAAAAAAGAAACTGGGCAGGTACCTACCTTGCTCTCAGAATGTCGCTCCCAGCAGAGGCGGGAGACCCCTTTGCAGCCAGGGAGGAGGAACCACCACTGCCGCTTGCCCAGAGTGGCATGACTGGGGGAGCCTGGAAGAATAAGAATAAGAATAAGAATAAGAATAAGAATAAGAATAAGAATAAGAATAAGAATAAGAATAAGAATAAGAATAAGAATAAGAATAAGAATAAGAATAAGAATAAGAATAAGATGGAAGATGGAAGATGGAAGATGGAAGATGGAAGATGGAAGACGGAAGAGGTGCTGCAACCAGAGCCAGGGAGGAGGAGGAGGAGCCACCATCACCACTTGCCCAGAGCGGCCCAACTCAAAGTACCTCCCCATTCTGCTCTGGGATCCTGAGCCAGGCTCAGGACGTGCCTCGTTGTCCTCTGGACAAGGAGGAGGAGTCCCAAAACAGCCAGACTCATTGTCCTGGCACACTTTCACCTCCGCACTTCTCGCGAGCCTATGGGGGGTGGGCTGGCAGCCTTCCCCTACCAGCAGCACTGGCAATGCTTCCCATGCACCTCACACATGGCTGGAGGCTTGCAGGAAGTGCAGAGGTGAACGTGCACCTGGACGGTGAGCCTGGCTGCTCTGGGATTCCTCCTCCTTGTCTGGAGGACAATGAGGATCTTCCTGAGCCTGGCGTGGCACCCTAGAATGGCATGGTGATGTCCTTTCAATCATGCCGCTCTGGGCAAGCCGTGGTGGAGGTGAGCGGGAGAAGCAGTGGCCCCTCCTCCTCTCTGGCTCTGGCTGCGACACCTCTTCCGTCTACCTCCTCCTCTTCTTCCTGGCTCCTGGTCACACCCGGAGTACAGGGAGAGGAGGAGGAGGAGGTGGGCGTGGTGTGGGAGGGAGATGGAGGTTGCCAGCCATGTTTGCTACCGGTCTGGTCGGACCGGGACGGACCTGCTGCTGCCTAACACTGGATGAGAAGGGAGGTAGAATGGATGCTTGTTCTTTCTAAGAAGATCTCTGGTCTCTCCTCCTAGTCAAAAAGATAGGCTATCTATTAATCTTACTGGCATGTACTGTCCAATCTGGTTCTGCATCTATCACACTTCATGTAGAAGATGGTCACCACCACCACCACCTCCTCCTCCTCCTTTTGTACACAGTCCACCAGATGTTTAGACTGGAGTATTGGAACCTCATTGTTCGGGTCCTAAGAGTCAGTGAGGTATTGCTTAGTACCTAGTAGTTGCTACTCTCTGCAACTACTCTATCATAATCTTATCAATCCTAATCACACTCATATGTTTGTCTCTTTTTCAACCCTTTGGGGTTGTCCCCAAAACTGCTATGACTACAGGTACCACTGCTGCTCTTTTATCTCACAAATACTGTAATCAATCTCTTTTTCTTACAACCATCACCTGGGATTCTCATGTCAACCATCTTAACCAGTATGATTGCATTATAATTACTGCAGTGAGTCAAATCCAGTGGAGCTTCAGGAGGAGTTGTATCCAAAATGCCCGTGTGTTGGATTGTACAATTATTGTATTTGCTGGTGTATAAGATGTACTTCTCCTCCTTAAGATTCACTTTAAAAATGGGGTGCCTCTTATATGCAGTGGCTCAAGTGGCTAAGACTGACTGGGAGGCAAAAGGTCAGCAGTTCGATTCCCGAGTACTGCAGGATGGAATGAGCTCCTATCTTTGTCCCAGCTCCTGCCAACTTAGCAGTTTGAAAGCAACAAATCACAAGTAGATAAATAGGGACCACTTCGGCGGGAAGGTAACAGCGTTCCGTGCGCTCGGTGTCTAGTCATGCCTGCTGCATGACCACGCAAATGTCTGCAGAAGCAGACAGCAATGGCTCTTCGGCTTTGAAACAGAGATGAGCACTGAACCCTAGAGTTGGATACGACTAGCTTTTGAGCAAGGGAAACCTTTACTTTTACCTTATATGCCCGTAATCAAAATTAGCAGTGGCTGGAAGTGAGTGGGCAGCTTCAAAGGAGCCCTCTTCCCCCCCTCTATTCTACCCTCCCCGGCTGCTGCCTATATAATGGGTTGGAAGCCCATTTAACCCATTCCACAGCCACTGGCTGCCCTTCCTGACTCTTGGAGTTAATTTTGAAATTTCCTGAAAAAATGTAGAAAATTATTTTCCCCCTTAAAATATTTATAAAACGAGGGTGTATCTTATACCCTGATGCATCTTATATACCAGCAAATATGGTAGTTGCACACTAGTACAGCCAATTGTGCAACCATGCCCAAAGAACTGCTTCCTAGATATGACTTCAGCTACACTGATCTTGGGCTGTAATAAAGAATTTGATTGATTGATATGACTTCAGCCTTAGGTGCACATTTCCCAATGGCTTACGCAACATTCAGTTGCATAGCCCTGCAACAGGATTGTGGCCAATGCATTTACAAGTCTTATCTACTTTTTATCGGTGAGCATCATCAGGAGATGTAAATGACCTCAAAACAGAATTTCTAGCTGTGGGCATTTTAGCAAACACAAAAACAATGTCAGAGGCGTACATACACACACATACAAACACAGGTTCAGAGAGAGAGAGAGAGAGAATACAAAACAAAGCCTCTCAAGCTTAATGAAAATAACGGTGTAATGAACTGTTTTAAAAATGTCACATGAATGATTCAAGGATGAAATTCCTTATCCTCCATTTTCACATGTAAAACTGCCCTCCGATCAAAATTCAGCTCAGCCTCCATATTCAAATTATCGTGGGCCAAGAATTGTATTTCCATGCATGTGCAACAAGGAATTACAGTCATTTTGAAAGGTGGAGAGAGAAAGAGAGAGATATTCATTATAAGTCCATTTGGAGAGTCCAGTCTGCAGTTCCTTTGGCCTGACCTAGTGTGAGAAAGATTAGCTGGCAACACAAGGTCACCATTACCAGGGTATGCCTGATTATGGTTCAAAAATAACACAATCTTCTAGGAGGCTCTTTCTGTGTACCCATACAACGGAGACTGCCCTGCAGTGACTCTTCACCTGCCTTCTGCATCGCAGCATGACACCCATACCATTGATCCAGTTCTGTGAGTCACTTTCTGGTCCTGAGATCTTTTGGCACACAAAGTCCTCCTCCTCAGCCCCAGGCTAGTATTGATGAAGCTGCTGCCCTCCATCAAGATGGTTCAAGTGGTATTTAATCCATTTAAGGATCATCACCTAAGGGTTGTCCTTAGGGTTGTCAGGTTAGTTGACCGCCGCCTGACACAGCATTGGACCACTGGCAGTATGGTCTACTATGGTCTACTCTTGTACCATAGCAGGATAACCTGGCCAGACTGATATCTAATTGCATTAAAGCTATACAACAGAAATCATAATCATATTCAGCTCCACCAGTGAAATACAACAAAAAGTCTTGTGGTTCTTATCAATCAAGTGCTTTCAGGGGCTGAGGTGAATTCTCCATTTCTTTTGCTTTGGAAATTTCTCCACCAGTTGAAGAATAACTTTAAAAAAAAAATCTGAGCTGCATTTTACTGTCTAAGAGATTGATTGACTTCATTAAGGAAGCCACAGCCTTGCATTTATAATGGCTGAGCAGAGCTGCAGAGGGCAGAAGATTTCTGGAGGTCACAATTGTGGAGATGCCATAAGTCAGAGGTGATTTGATAGCAGGTAACAACATCTATTGCCAGTCAAGGGGATATGGAAATATATGTTGATCTTCAAAACATAAATTGTGCAACCATCAGATTAGCTTTTAAGCATTCTTCACTTCGACTATTGTTCTGTTAGCCTTATTTTTCCTGTGATTTTTCTCTAATCATCACACATTTTTTTTATTTTTTAAAATTTGAATACCTCATTCAGTAAATCAGCAATGTTAATTGAATGTGCAGTGTGATTGTCTATCATAATAAACAAATGTAAACAATCATTCAGCATTATTTAATATACCAGTGATTCCAAATGTGAGGTCCACTCCTCACAAGGGGACTTCAGTTCCGAGAAGCTGATCAGCAGTATAATAGGACATTCATTGCTTCTCAAATTAAGGCAATGCTACCTGATTGGAATGACTGTGGTGGCTTATTGGTTAAGACACTGAACTTGGCAACTGGAAGGTTGGCAGATCAGCAGTTTGAGACCCAAGTGTTGCATGATGGAGTGAGCTTCTGTCTCTGTTCTAGCACCTGCCAACCTAGCAATTTGAAAGTAAGAAAATGCAAGTAGATAAATAGGTACCACTTTGGTGGGAAGATAAACAGCATTCCGTGCACACCAGTGTCTAGTCATGCCTGCCACATATTCATGGAAACGTCTGCAGATGGCACTGAACCCAAGAGTTGGATACAACTGTTTTTATCCATAGGGCTGAACCTAAGTCTCAATTGATAATGAGAAATCATGTGCCATCAAGTTGATTCTAAATTATCGTAATGCTAGGTTTTCTAGATATATTCAGAAGTGGATCAACAGTCTCTTTTGTGAATCAGGCTCTATAGGAGACCTGGATCAGAATAGAGTGAGATTATGAATCAAGGGTGGAGTGAAGCAAGTTTTTTTTTTACCTGTGTCTGCCGTACAACTCAACAAACAGTTTCAACAAATTTCTTTTTAGTTTGGAAAAAAGACAAGTTCAAAAGTGTTTAATGCACAGATTCCTTAAAACAGATCTCTATAATCTGGCAGGTTTACTCCTTTCTTAGAGAGTCTGTTCTGTTTTATTTATTGTGAGCCACCTAGAAGAGTTTTGGAAACTAATAATGGCAGGAAATAAATAAATAAATAAAGCCTGTCTCTGTATAGGTAAAGGTATTTCTTTCTCGAAAATCCAGTCTTGTCCAACTCTAGGGGTAGTGTTCATCTCCATTTACAACCAAAGAACTAGTGACGTCTGCATCTGCAGACATTTCTGTGGTCATGTGGCAGCCATGATAAAATGCCAGAGCACATGGAATTCTGTCACCTTTCCATCTGAAACAGTACTTATGAACCTACTTGTATTTTCTTGCTTTTGGACTGCTAGATTGGCAGGTGCTGGGACAGATGACACGAGCTCCCGCCTCTCACACTGCTGATCTGCTGACTTCTGGTGACCAAGCTCAGCATCTTAACCACTAAGCCACCAGGACCCTTTACCTTTGTATACATTTGTGAAAAACCAGAAGACTTACAGTCCTTTTTGTTTCCCCTGTGGAAATCAAAGGCAATCTTACAAATGGGTCCAGATCTGGAGAATAAAATAAATTGCACCGGACCAGATCACAACACATCAGAATACAATTTTGTCCCTATGTCTGATCCTCAGCTTGGCCTGTCTCAGAAGTGCAGGAGACTTCAAGCCTGGAATAAAGAACAGTGGCAGATCCTATAAAGCTGAAGCTGTGATTTTTTTTGCCTCTCAAACAAATTGAAATGTATTTCACCCCTGGTATAATCGCCTGATTGCTATTCCAAAATGAAAGCTCCTGTTTGCATGCTTTTCCTCAATCTCCACACCAAGCGTGAACCAGAGTATGGAAAGCACAATAGCTTGTAACTGCTGTTGCTACTAGAAGTGGCTGAGAAATCTTAAATACTTCAGAGAAAAATGCAGTCCAGGGCTATACTTTCGCCAGTTCAAACACAGCCCTTTCCTGTCACTTGAGAGCAGTGTTCAATCTCACACTCCTCCGCCCCCTTCAAGGCATTCAACATTTGTGGCAGACAGCACATATGGTCTAAACACAATCAAACTGCGGCAGAAATATAGAGCCAGCTTGGCTGGCATTCTGCTCAGTTTGTTTATTGCCAGTTTCCCTGAATTTTCAAAGAAAAGTCATAAAACATCTCTTGACAAAAGGAATCAAAAGGAACGGAGGGAAGGAGCCCAAGGCAATAGCCTAAACATGTTATCTGCTTCTCCTATGGCCCCAAAGATTCAGGTAATATTGATTTATGAAATGCAGGATCCTACCCTGTTTTTCAATCACATTGTTGGCTTACAGAAAACAGACAATAATACAAAACTTCCTCACCCAGTCACAGAGAATGAGGAAGAGGAAGGGAGAGAGACACAGAGTATACATCCGTGGTTCCAATACATTCAGGATGGCTTCAAAAGGAAGCAAATTATGGGAGTGACTATCATTGACCTAACTGCAACATACAATACTATCCATCATAGGATTTTGCTCCATAAAATGAATAAACTTACCAAAGATAACAAGCTTACTAGGACCATTGGCAGCTTACTTCAGAAGCAGAGATTCTATGTGACAATGAATGGAAAGAACAGTAGATGGAGGGAACAGGAGAATGGTCTGCCTCAAGGAAGTGTATCGTCTCCAACAATGTATAATACATATACAAATGATCAGCCAGTTCCTGACAATACAAAACTGTTCATCTATGTGGACAACCCAACAATGGCCATTCAAGGGTCAAGCTTTGATGAGGTAGCTAGAAAACCTACTGGAGCACTTGAAGAATTAGGACAGTATTACAACATCAACCATTTGAAGCCTAATCCAAGCAAGTATGTGCTTTCCACCTTCCAAACTAAGAGGCAAGGGTTAAGTTGAATGTTACATAGCAAGGGACTCGATTGCATCACTGTTCAACACCAAACCAGCTGGGTGTGATGCTTGACAAGACACTCTCTTTTAAGTAGCACTGCCTAAGTACCAAAGCGAAAGTTAGTACAAGGAACAACACATCAGGAAACTAACAAACTATAAATGGGGAACTCAACTAACCAAACTGTGCACATCAGCTTTGGTCCTGATCGTCTCTGCAGCAGAGTATGCTGCTCCAGTATGGAACACATACACACACACAAAAGAAGTTGACATTGCTGTTAATGAAGCCATATGGATAGTGACAGGATGCCTTAAACTTACACCAGTTGAGAATACCTTGTTGGTATTGCTCCACCTAAGAACAGGAGAGAAGTAGCAGCAGATGCAGAGAGAACTAAGCAAGAGAATAACCCTTGACACCCTCTGAACAAAGATGAGCCTCAAGCCCACCAGTTCAGATCCAGAAAGAGCTTTATGTCAAGAACAAACATTCTTGAGGATACACAAAAGCAAAACCAAATTAGAAGATGGAAGAAGGAGCTCACTGGGAAAGGAACATCATTAAAGGTGGATATAGCTGAAGATCTCAATCTCCCCTATATCACCCGGAGGACCCTGAATAGGCTGAGATTTGGAGTGCCTAAATGCAAGATCAACATGCTTAAGTGGGGGCTGCTGGTGGACAACAACACATGGTGCGAATGTGGAGAGACACAGAGTCCGGGCCATTTGCTGGTCTAATGATTGTTGCCAGAGACATGCACCAATGAGGACTTGCATTTGGGCAATGACAAAGTGAAGAAAGTAGGTTCATTTTGGCAGTCCAGAGTCTGATCAGAACATGAAATAAAAAGAACATGCCCCATGGGGTGTGGGATTTGTTTTTCTTCTTCAGATGATGATGCATTCATTCTAGATATTGGCTATCATTATGGCACTAGTCTTCATGTTCTTAACTCCTCGGAACAGTTCTTTTGAGGACATGCCACACCAGTCTTTCAGGTTCTTCAGCCATGAAGTCCATCTACATCCAAGGCCTCTCTTCCCAGTGATCTTTCCTTGCATAGCGAGTTGGAGTATTCTATACTTTATGTTGTACCTCATGATATGGCCAAGATATTGGAGCTTTCTTTACTTAATGATCTTAAACAGTTCTTGTCCTTTATCCATCCGGTGCAACACTTCAACATTAATTTAATTTAATTTAATTTAATTTAATTTAATTTAATTTAATTTAATTTTCGCGCTTATATACCGCTCACTCAGGCGAACCCGATTCAGGGCGGTTTACATAGCGGACAATAATACGAAATACAGTAACATAACATACAATAAATACAGCAAAAAATCAATCACCAAAAGTACAATTACAAATCCCTGTCCGCAAAAATTACAGAAAAATATATATATATATATATATATATATATATATATATATATATATATATATATATATATATATATATATATATATACACACTACAATATGCACTACATGTGCACTACAATACAGTTTCTAACAATACATCAAATAAGGTACAATACAATAAAATCCTAAACATCAGTTAATCACATCAAAGAGTACAAAATATTAAAAAAAAAATCAAAACGTCAAATAACAATATAAAAAATATACCCAGCACAGTCCTTTTAGTCCTTCCAGAAGGGGGGTGGGTGGAACAAAAGCGTGCACAAGTCCTGAAGCTCCAACATTAGCCACATGGTCAAGCCATTATATCCTTTGCAGCCGTCTATAGATCCACTTTCAAAACCTTTGATTCTCTTTTCAGATGCTTTAGTCAGTGTCCAAACTTTGACCACATATAGCAACAATGGGAATACAGTAGAACCTCAGATAACTTCCAAACTCCATTCCACATGTTTGGACTTTATCCGATTTTGGACTTTATCTGAATCAAATGGGTGATGCATCGGATAACATCAAAAATGGATGTTATCCGAGGTTCCTATACCAAATACCTCGGATAACATCCATTTTAAAAGCAGTTTTGGACTTTATGTGGTGCATCACATGTGCATGAAAACCGCAACTTTATCCGAATCGGACTTTATACGAATCGGACTTTATGCGAGGTACCACTGTACAGTACGTAACTTCTTACTATTCAGATCATTGTAGTGAGAGTTAGATCTTTTGTTTTTAATTTTGATTTTAATTTTAAGGGGGGGGCTAATTCAAGAACAAGCTATTAACAGTGAATTTTTTGCAACGTCCTTTCATTGCAGGCGCACCCCCCCAATAACGGACACAGACAACATTGAAAGTGGATAACAGCATAGGGCCACATTTATTGATTCAATGCCCTAGTCCGAATTATAAATTTGTATTGGTAAAACGACCAATCATAATTCCTAAGGCAAGCAGGCCGAAGTAACACTGGTAAGGTACCACCCAAAAATTGCCAACGGCAATTGGTTACAATGTATCAATTTGTATCAATTTGTTTGTTGACAACAAACAAATTGTTGACCGTAGTCAATAACTAACTCATGACCCCACCCTCTGACGCGTATCCGTGAAATCACAGGGGTGATGCATGCTGGTTAGCAATCATCATCACCCCATCGCCTGGTTCGTCGTTGACCGGACAACGTTTAACTACTTTATTCCTGTCTAGTGTTGTCCAGTCAATTGCGAACCTGCCGGATACTTGTGGGTCATACTGTTTACCTTACCAGTGCTACCCGCCAATGTGACCAAAGTCAACAGGAGGAACACAGAAAGACCCCTATATCAAACCATAGCAACAGTGTGGGATGGGCAAAAAAGCCAGGACCCGGAAGCCAATATGGGTCCCAACCAAAAATTCCCACCCGGCCCCGAAGCGACCAAAATATCACACTGTTAACTAGGGAGGGGGTGGAGGGGAAAAGACTTCTCCGCTCCGTCGCTGAGGTAAAATGGCAGCTCGGCTGCCTCGTGGCCACCCCTTTTATAAGGGAGCTGGCCACGCCCCTAACTACCCGGATTCTCTGTCCTGTGGGGGGGGGGGCCCGCAAAGGGCGCGGCGGCCATTTTGGCGCCGCGCTTGCATTGCAGGCGCACCCCCCCAATAACGGACACAGACAACATTGAAAGTGGATAACAGCATAGGGCCACATTTATTGATTCAATGCCCTAGTCCGAATTATAAATTTGTATTGGTAAAACGACCAATCATAATTCCTAAGGCAAGCAGGCCGAAGTAACACTGGTAAGGTACCACCCAAAAATTGCCAACGGCAATTGGTTACAATGTATCAATTTGTATCAATTTGTTTGTTGACAACAAACAAATTGTTGACCGTAGTCAATAACTAACTCATGACCCCACCCTCTGACGCGTATCCGTGAAATCACAGGGGTGATGCATGCTGGTTAGCAATCATCATCACCCCATCGCCTGGTTCGTCGTTGACCGGACAACGTTTAACTACTTTATTCCTGTCTAGTGTTGTCCAGTCAATTGCGAACCTGCCGGATACTTGTGGGTCATACTGTTTACCTTACCAGTGCTACCCGCCACACGGAGGGGCTTCAAAGAAGACCTGACGCCCCACCCCCAGACCGTCAGCTCGGTCAACAGGCCTGCTCGCCAATCACCCAACAGGAGGTCCATGCCCCCTCGCGACAGATGGACCCCATCCCCTGCGTACAAGTCATAATTTTGTAGGCTAATATCGGGGTGATGACTGACCCGTCCCAAGCCCCGTCGGCAAGAAACCGCGCCACCGCCCTATCGACCGCGCGCCTAGCGCGGTCAAGGGCCAGGAGGTTAACGCCCCCTCTGTAAGAATGGCGCGGGACAATGTCCGACCAAACCAGGGCTGTGGCAGGCCAGACATAGTGCAAGTAGGCGAGTTCCTCGCAAATCGCATGCTTGAGCGATAAGCCGGTGACCTGGCCCAAATCATTGCCCCCCAGGTGGATGATGAGAATGTCAGGCGGGTCAGCACCCAGGCCAGAAAAAGGAAAGGCCGCAGCTCCCGCCATAACATCCCAGGCTTACCATGGCATGTGAGACTGGCGTGTTCACCCAGTCCCAGTCGGGGTCCACTCTGTCGCCGCAGCGTAACGCGCTGCCCTGTGCACCTATCTGTGGCCCACCAGCCATACTGTCACCGGTGTAATACGACACCCAGGGTCTGTAATAAAAATTGAGAAAAATTGAGAAAAAGGCAGTAAGGTGACTGGATTGGTACTCATGGCGGGAGTGGGCGCACATAAAACTGAAAACAATGCGAGCCCCACCTCCCCATGCTGCGTATGTCAGCCCCCGAGTACCCAAAAGCAGCTGCTGTAGCGGCTGCACCAATACGGAATGAATGTGTGCCAAAACGTGCACCTGGTAGGCCCACCCTGGTGAGGGCTCTGGCTGTCACCTTCCAAAACTGAAATTTAGTAAGGGGAGACCCATCTTGGTGACAGAAAAACGGGCTGTGGTGCATGCCACGCAGTGCCAGGAATTCCTGTAGGGCACCAACCGGACAGATGTCTGCCAAAGAACACCGTAGCAGTCTTACACCACTGCCTACGCCATGCTGATCTGTTTTAGAGGAGAGTATCCTCAACTGGGCCCAGTCTTTGGCAACATAGACATCCTCGAGTTCCAGTGCCCTACAACTTGCATCCGCCTTATACAGCATCTCAAGCTCGCCGTCGCGGAGCGCTCCAAAAAAGGCCACCGTTGTAGCCGCATGAAGTGGGCTGCCTCATTTCCAAAACAGAGGCCAGGCCAGCCCCGAGCCAATTGGGTAAAAAACCCTGGGAAAATCTTGCATCCGCCTTACTCAGCATCTCAAGCTCGCCGATGCGGAGGGCTCCAAAAAAGGCCACCGTTGTAGCCGCATGAAGTGGGCTGCCTCATGTATCAAAACTGAGGCCAGGCCAGCCCCGGGCCAATTGGGTAAAAACCCTGGAAAAATCTTGCATCCGCCTTACTCAGCATCTCAAGCTCGCCGACGCGGAGGGCTCCAAAAAGGCCACCGTTGTAGCCGCATGAAGTGGGCTGCCTCATCTATCAAAACAGAGGCCAGGCCAGCCCCGGGCCAACTGGGTCAAAAAAACCCCTGGGTAAATGGGGTGGCGGTCGCCCGGGAAACGCCCGAGCACGCGCACCCGCCCTTCCCAACATGTCTCACCCGGAAGTCATTGGTGCTGTCCACACGACCTCCCACTTTGGCCATAAAAGCCAACCCAACAGCTGAGATGCTATGGTGCGTGGTGCGAGGCCCTGGGCATACAGGTAAACCATGAACCGCAGAACATGGGCTACTGGAATCGGCCAGGTTCCTGGCAGTCGGAATCGGGTACATAATACTCTAAAGGAACTAAATGTGTGGTGATACGCCTTACTCATGCATAGCGCTAATGACAGGCCAATCGCCCGGTTCACCTCTCCTTGCCAACGGTCCATCTCTCATCCGGTAGTGGCGAGGGAAATTCCTCCGCATCCGGGGGCCGAGGCACGGAACCGGGAGATCTGCAGGCGGGACAAAGCAGCAGCAATATCATTATCAACCCTTGGTACTTGCCGGCCCTGAAAGGAACATTGGGGCACAGGTTGCATAACACAAACCCACGCACTAGCTCCATAACCCCGGGCAATTTGGAAATCTGTGCAGTGACGATGCGGATAACAGCCGCGTTGCCATGCCAAAATTGCACAACCGAGTTGGCCCACCCCTTGCCCCATAGCATCAAAGCACCCAGGATAGGTAAATATTCCAGATACGTGAGACCATGCAGGCGACCCTTGCCTGCCCCAGATGGTGGCCACCCACCATAGGCCGACTTCCCATTGAAGTACATCCCAGAAACCCAGGAATCCTGAGGCATCGGACTGCATCTGAAAGCCAAGTGGAGCCATGAAATCAAACCCCAAAATGACACCCCATTGAACTACCTCTGGGCCTATGGCCAGACAAGCACGTCTGCCCCAATACCCCGGGTAAATCTGAGCCTGTGGCGAGGCCTGGATAATCCCGCCATGGCGTCGCACCAGCGCAGAGCAATTGCCCTGCCCGGTGCGACGACGCTGCCAGCGAAATTGGGGTGACCATGTAGCACCAGAAATTCCCTCCATGATGCCATGCACTCAGCCAGCAAGACCGAGACCAGGGCCACTAGCCTTAACACCTTATCCCGCTGCAACCTAGAATCCTGCGCTATTGTGTTACTCTCCACCCCAGGAATACTAGCTGTGGAGATGGGCCCTCGGTCTTTTCGGGCGCTAAAGGGACACCAAGTTCCTCCATTAGCGTCTGAAATGTGTTGAGGAGACGTGGGTACGTGTCCCAGCCCCGTTCAGCCCCGAATAAAACCATCCAGGGATTGGGCTACAGACCGGGACCCTGACCTGCGAACAAAAGCGCAATCTAGGAAAGTGGTGAAACGCTCGAACACCGAGCCCCAATGGGAGAGCCCAAAAGGCATGGCATCATTGAAATAATGTGCTCCCCGGTACGGGGGTGCAGGGACAGTGCCAACGACCCTGCCCGCATAAACCCCTTTTGTCAAAGCTGGCAGCAGCCACCTCCTCCCTCCCCTCAAGGGATAAAAGATTGGGGGGGAGCCCTTCGGTGAACTAAATCCCTCTGCAACAGTCTTGCAAGCCCCCTGTCTGCCCCACCCTCTGCCTATTTCGCATTCTTCTAGGCCTGGAACAGGCAGAGGCCGCATAGGAGCCAACACAGATGGGACACTCCTGTCTGTCTATACAAGTCCTCCCATTAGAGGAGCCATTGGACAAGAAAGTCCAGCACGGCAGGCGGGCCGGAACCCCCCGCCCCGCCCCATGGCAGGTGACCTATGTTGGGGCCGCCCGCTGAACCGCATGCCCACAATGGTATATCTCCCCGGGCACAGGGCACGTGGGCGTCAAGTACAAAAGCCGCAGTCTCTGGCCTGGCTCATCCCGTCTAACCCCAAGGTGTGTGGGAATCCGCCTACGGCATTCCTCGTCACAAGCCACCACGCTGAGCCCGGAAAGTAAACCATTGCCCGGCAGATGTTGTCCAAATACTGGACCATCGAAATCGCCATATCCGGCCGGGCCCTGAGGTACACCGCCATGCCTATGATGCAGGCCGGCAACCATTTGGCCCACATACTTGGTGGCTTGTGACAACGTGCCTGCCACTATCCTTCTTATTCCGCCCCTCCATCTCTCCTTGGAGGGCGCCTTGTCTAAGGGTGAGAAGATATCCATATTCCCCTCGTCCATTTTACTCCCTGGCGGCCTGTGCCAAGTGGTCATTCCGCGTTAAGGAATAGGAGCTTAGACCAACCCGGCCACCCCAACATTCCCCTCAGGGTAGGGAACACCCCCCACCACGGGGCCCCGGGAATGTGTGTGGATGTACCCGCTGACACCCCAGTGCCTAATGTGGCAGTCGTCGTTGCCGGGTGGGGTGTCAACAGCGTGGCCCCCGCACCACCCGCGCAAGGCCAAGGCCATTGAAAGGCCCCCCCCATATTGGGCATGTGTGTGGATGTACTCGCTTGCACCGTATACTCACATGCTGCACCCCCGCGGGCCGCCCCCACCGGGGGTTCCGGCCCACTGGGGGCGTCGGAGCTCACGACCGACGTAGAGCTCATCACCGGACCTGACCCGCACCTGGCTGCTGGCCGGGGAGCCGCGAGGCAGTGGCCGAAACCGCGCCACGCGCCTGCAGCAGCTCAACCCTCCCTGCCAGCTGTTGTCCTTCTGCCGACAGCGTCTCAAAAGGGGACCCCGAAGGGGGCGCCCGCCTGACTGGAGCGAAGAGCCGGCCGGCCCGCCCGGTCCAGGCGTGGTAGAGGCGAATATGGCCATTGGCCAGCACCGAAGCCCGGCAGGGGCGGTGAAGAAACCCACCAAGGCAGGGAGCCGCACCACCCCCCCAAGGCTAGAGGGCCCAGGGGAGGCTGCGACCCAAAAGGAGTAGGAACAGGGTGGGCAGACGCAGGAGCGGTGTCCACCGCTCGCGGGCCGCGGGCCGGAACCCCTTCCGCGCCCGCACTCTGGTCGCCCACTCCGGGCGCAGGGGCAATAGACCCCATTCAGCCGACCCCGGCAGGGGCCTGCAAAAACGGATGCTGAGGAGGCGGGACCGCGGTCCTCCAACCTGGGTTGCGCCTCCTAACAGCGCAAGCTGCACTCGAAGCTGCCTTCTTCTTCAAAGGCCTCTCCACTGAAGCAAAGGGAAGCCAACGAGGAAAATCGCTACCAAAAGGCTTCCCGGTAAGGTAAAGAGCGACGGAGACACAGGGGAAAAGACTTCTCCGCTCCGTCGCTGAGGTAAAATGGCAGCTCGGCTGCCTCGTGGCCACCCCTTTTATAAGGGAGCTGGCCACGCCCCTAACTACCCGGATTCTCTGTCCTGTGGGGGGGGGGGCCCGCAAAGGGCGCGGCGGCCATTTTGGCGCCGCGCTTGCATTCTTTTATTTTACTCTTTCATTGAACCATGTTCTTAGAAGCTTGTTTAGACCAAGTTAATGGCCTTTTAGGCTTCCTCCATGTGAACAGAAGTTCACTTTTTGAATAATAAAAAGTATATGTCAGAGGGGTGGGGCATCGGGATTTTAGAGATGGTTCGGTGGGGCATGGCCAAAAAAAGGTTGAGAACCATTGGTTTAAGGGCAGCTTGGTTATTATCAATGGATGAAAAATAGGGTCATAACATTTCTCGTGTCCCATCCTCACACATCAGATAGAGAAAATTATTCGCCTTGGTGAGAAAGTGGAGTATCTTGTCATGTTTTTGACAAGCGAAGAGAAGATGAATAAGAAGCAATGTTTGCACAGATTAGGCAAATTTGTGCAAACAGCCAGTTACAACGAACTGCAATTTGATGTAAATAACACAAGCAGCTCAAAATGACAAGGGCTGATGCTTTGTTTAAGGAGTCAATGGATCAAACTTGTCATTCACACCATTTATCTCTCTCTCCACTTAACGTACTCTGCCCATATCTGCTTGCTGTGTCGGCACCACTTGCTTCTTAAACGGAAGGGAACGCTGCATAGTTGGGAAAGATTTCCATTGCTTCCTAGATCTGGTCTCAGCATGCACAACAGCAATCCTCACAGGGGAAGACATTCCACATTGAGTGTTCACAGGGTATGTGTTATATCCGGCCTTTATAAGCACGAGTCCAGCACAACGATGAACAAACAGCAGCATGCTTTATTATAACAGTCGGTAAACCTTAGCTTACAAGGTGTTCTGGATCCTGAGATGGCTATACATTCCTAATGGAGTCAGTCCCTCTGGACTCGTGCCCGGCAATAGGCAAAATACTAGCTACCAGGATTGTAGCATAATGGAGTGACCCAGGCTTAGTGCTACCCAGGCTACCTGTGGAGTAGGAAGTATAGATCTGGTCCAGCCCCACCCTAGTTTGTTTGTGGGGCTTATATAGTGTCTCTCCGGCAGTGGCTATTGGATACAAGGTAGTGACCCACCGGACAAATGTAACTAACCAATTAGTGAAGGGGATATATGAACTAATGGAGAGCAGGATCCTAAACTGTAACCAATGGTAGGGCTAGGATTAGCATAACTAGCGTGCCCTTTTGTATGGGATTTCACGTCACTTTAGGCATCAATTTTGGATGGCGGGAAACCACCATTTTCCATTGCAAGAGTGCTCCCTGGGCTACTTGTAAATGTACCTGAATACACAACAGTATGTTTCACAGAGTTGAGACCTGAGCAGAGACTAGAGAGAGAGAGAGTGTGTGTGAATGGCCATGAACTCCTAGACTTGCTACAACAGGAAATAGTCACTGTTAATGAACTAAAACTCCATTAGCAAACATGGCCATATTAGGGGACCACAGTGGCTTAGTGGTTAAGATGTTGAACTCGATGACCAGAAGGTTGGCAGTTCAAGACCAGAGTGCTGTGTGACAGAGTGAGCACCCATAATCTGTCCCAGCTCCTGCCAATCTAGCAGTTGAAAAGCAAGAAATCTGTAGTTTCACTATAGTACATACTCATAACAAAGTGTTCTTTCTTCCCTTGTGTTTCAGTCTTATACATTAGGAGTGTGAAGGGTCTTTGTACAATTTCTCATCCTTCTGATTCTGGACATGTTTCCTAGAAGAGACCTTTTGCTGCAGTTTCACTAGTGAGATTTTTTTTTTAGCTTTTTTTAGACAGACTGTTAGTGTGGGTTTGGTTTTGTTTTAAGCTAAACTTGTGTATGCTCTGCTTTCTCACTTGTTTGATGTTCTCTTGAACTGGGGACAATGGGATCATACCATGAAACATAACACTTTGGTGTTGGCTACAGGCAATGGTAGGACTGCAGTGGCTTAGTGTTTAAGACACTCAACATGAAGACTGGAAGGTCGGCAGGCCAGCCATTTGAGACCTGAGTACTGCACCACGGAGAGAGCTCCTGTCACTGTCCCAGCTCCTGCCAAACGAGCAGTGCAAAAGAAAGAAATTGCAAGTAGATGAATAGGTACCTACTTTGGAGGGAAAGGTAACAACTTTCTGTGCACTAGTCATGCCTGCCACATGTCCATGGAAACGTCTGCAGATGCAGACAATGCTGGCTCTTTGGTTGTAAACTGAGATGAGCATTGAACCATAAAGTCAGATACAACTGGCTTCCAAGCAAGGACGACTTTTACATTTACTGTAGGCAATGGCACACCAAGAATCTCTACACAACTTTTTGAAACCTTTAAGGGAAACTGCTACAAAACTTTGAGAAAAACAAACCTTGAGCTTAATCGTTTCTTGGCTTTTCCCATATATATATATATATATTGTGTGTGGGTGAATAGAAGCAGTTAGTAATTATTCTACAACTTCTGGGCTAACCCTCTGGCTTTGTTTGAGGAATTCAAATACCTTTGCTACCAGTCTTCAAAAAATGTCTCAATGGAGCAAATAGAATATCACAGGCTCTTTAAAACCATTGTAACATCCAGACAAGCCTGTTCTTAGTGTGCAAAACTATAGTGGAAGCTGCCTTTTCATCCAATGCAAAAAGTAATAAGAAAAAGAAGAAATGAGGCAGATCACAGAAATGCAACACAAACACGAAATATTCGTTTTATGCAAGAAAGCAAGGTATTGCTTAAAATAGTTTATTTTTGTACACAGTGTCATAGAAACAGAAGGTACAGAGATATTAGTGTGGATTTTAAAGCTATAATTTTATTATATCCACTTTTAATCTTTAACATGTTTTCTGAATATAAGCCAAGCAAGTAAAATGAGTGTAAACTTTTGATCCTGGTTGTAACTGTACCACCTAGTAAATGGAGAAAGCATCACTTCACAGACTCTCTCTGAGTCAAGGTGTTCCTCTTGACAAGTGTACATCTATGTAGAACTCTGAGTATCGAAAGCAAATTGCAATTGTTTTGATAACTACTTGTGCTTTGTTTAGCTATGAAATGAGTACCTATAAGCAGAAGGAAACACTGTCCACAAACAGGTTAGAGTGACTATCAGGGTTTCTTAAGGTAGAAACTGAACATAGTAGACTTGCTACTAGGACCTCTTTGATGGCAGCATCTTAACCATGGAATTCCTTCCTTGAAGAAATTTGTTTTTCTGGATCTTTTCTTGCCTTTTAAAAATGTAATCATTTTTTTTCTCTAGGAAAGTTCCTTGTTCTGCGAGGGTGAAAGTGTTATTACCATTTTGATATATTAGGTAAAGGTTGTCCTTGCTTGAAAGCTAGTCGAATCCGACTCGCTTTATAGTCAAATCGCCACCGGAGTGCACGGAATGCTGTTTACCTTCCCTCCAAAGTGGTACCAATTTATCTATGAGCAATTTCTTGCTTTCAAACTGCTAGGTTGGCAGGAGTTGGGACAGAGACGGGACCTCACTCTGTTGTGCAGCACTTGGGTCTTGAACTGCTGACCTGCCAACCTTCCAGTCATCAAGTTCAGCTTTTTAACCACTAAGCCACCGTAGTCCCTTCAATATATTAGCACCTAGCACAGTGGTGCTGAACATCAAAGGTGCCCAAACCTTTTTTTTGTGGGCCGGTCCCACCCCCAACATGCAGGTGCAGGGGCCGGAGGTGGGCTGCTCCTGCTGCTGACAGTTTTGATGTCAGCAGCGGTGGTAGTGGCAATGGCACTTTGTCCCAGCTGCTCCGAGCAACCTCTGGCACAGTCTCATCTCCACTACAGCCTTTGCCAAAGCCGATCACCACATTGGGGACATTTTTGGAGCCTCCTCTGTTTCAAAATCCATGGGGCTAGAACGATAAACCTGGTGCACTGCAGTGACATTATCCTGGACACACCAGGGGGTTCTCCTAGCACCACAGATTTTGAAATGGAAGAGGCTCCGAAAATTTCCCCAACATGGCAATCGGCTTTGGCAAAGGCTGCAGAGGGGATGTGACTGAGCCAGAGACTGCTCGGAGCAGCCGGGACAAAGCGTGATTACCGCTACTGCTGCCAGGCGATGAGGGTGGGTGGAAGGGGGGGGGGTCCGTGGTGGGCCTGGGTACACTGCAGAATATCTACAAAAGCAGAGCTCTGTTCTTAAGAACATAAGAAGAGCCTTGCTGGAAGAGGCCACAGGAGCCCATGCTCCAGTCCAGCATTCTGTCTCACCCAGTGGCTCACCATTTCCTTCAGGGTATTATTCCCAAGGAGATGCCTTCACCTGCTTAGGATTCCTGCCTGGAAATGGCATTGAGAGATATCCTGCCTCTCTCTCCAACCCAGAGGTTGTCCTTAGGTATCCATAATTATATCTCAAAAGATGTTTCCGGACACACCAGTTACATACTGGAGTATTCACCAAATTCAACCCTCTTAATAAAGAGTATCTCTAGCTGCACAAGATGGACACAGTGAGAATGAGACAAATGAATAAACAAAACACATTTAGGGGAAACCAATCTGTCTAGGACAGTGATGGTGAACCTTGGCACTCCAGGTGTTCTTGAACTTCAATTCCCAGAAGCCCAAGCCAGCACTCCTGCTGATCAGGGTTTTTGGAAATTGAAGTTCAATAACATCTAGAGAGCCAAGGGTCGCCATCACTGGTCTAGGTCAATATTATTATTATTATTATTATTATTATTATTATTATTATTATTATTATTATTATTATTATTATTATTATTATTATTATTATTATTATTCTTTCATGTCAGAAATTACCATATTCTGGGTTGAAAGGATTTTTGCCACTCAGGGAGTGCCTGAATGAGGCTCTTTTCATGTCCTTCATTTTTTCCCAGAACAGTGCATTCCTATGGGAAATTCACTTTACAAATTTTTTTTTGTAGGACAAAAGGTGCCAGAGAATGCATTAAATGTGTTAAGTGAGGGTCCACTGTACTTACAATTTCTTGCTTTTGATCTGCTTGGTTGGTAGGAGCTGGGACAGAGACGGGCGCTCAATCCATCATGCAGTAAATAGATCTCGAAGTGCCAACTTGCCTGCCTTCCAGCTAACAAGGCGATCATCTTAACCACTGAGCCACTGCAGCCCCTTCTAATTTCCATGATTTCTAAGAAGTAGTTGTGACCATTCTGCCTACATTTTGGAGGAAACTTTGCCCTCACAAATGCAAAACCAAAATCATCTGTAGCTGAACAAACACTGGTAGCCAATTGTTTCAAGACAAAGATTAAAGATGATGGACAAAGGTACTGTGGGTCCTTTGAAACATAGCAAACTGCACAATATGAGTCACAAAGGGAATTTTAGTTCCAGTTTTTATTTTATTTTATTTCCCCCCCCCCCCTTCCGTCCTTCCTTTAAGTGTTGGGGAGCACATTTGATTTTTCAAGGCCCCTGATTTCCTTTCATAGAATTCTCTGTCTTAAAGCTAGACCTGAGTGTGATACTTCTTGAAATAGAGGGCCCTTTCAAATAAAAGGTTGATTCCTACGGGTGGGGGTGGGGGTGAGGACCCAACCATGTTTGTTCTGTAAAATAGGGCACATTGCCTATGGCATTGAAGGCCGTAATCAACTCTATTGGCTTCTAGTCTGTTTCTAAACACAGTTCAAGATACCAGTTCAAGCTCTGAATGGCTTGGAGCCAAGATCCAGAACTCTATTGGTTGTTCACACCAGTGTAGGTGCAATGACACATAGATGAGTGGTGACTTGCCATGAATTAATGAACCACTTTTTTTTTGTATTCCTTTGTTGCCTGCCAAAAAACCCAACTGGTGTGCAACAAGGACTAGAAGCAGTGAGTCCTTAGCGAGTAGAAATTTGCTGCCGCAATTTCATGCCATTGCTTTCCCCCAGGCATAAATAACCAGTAGGATTTTGGCCAGCATATCTGAAAGACCATTTCCTGCTGTGTTGGGTAGCCTTACTGTGAGTAATACCTCTTCTCTTTGTTAACAGCTTAGCAAAGCAGGTATCAATTGGAATTGATTTCCAATGCATTTAAATGGGAAATCACGATTAGCAAAGCAGGCGTCATCTTTGTAGCATCACATTAATTCTAGGGCTTCTTTCTAAGAGGAATCAGGCCACGTTTATTTTTCTTGAGCTTCTGGGAGGTATCTAAAGCTAAATTATTTTCTGTGACCATTTTCTTCATTTTTTTATCGTCCCCCCCTTAAAATAATGTTTTTTTTTTAAAAAAAAAGTCTTATTGTATACCACTTTGTGTGCCCAGGTGAGCAACAAAGAAATGAAAGCCAAAGCTGCAAACAAATTAAAGGATGAGCTTAATTAAAATGAAAGCAGAACTCAAAGTATTTTAAGCTTTCTAAAAGAGATGAGTAGATTCTTGGGAAAGTCTGAAGTCTGAAATACAGTCCATCAGGACAAAGCCCTGTCAGTCTTCATGATGATTACTTCTGATTATTACATGCATGGCATAGTACTCATGTATTTGTCTTTCTCTTTTAATATTACTCCAAACTTTATATACAAGTATAAAATACACTCCAGAGAAAGAGTGGTAAGACCACTTCTGATGATTCGCTAACTAATAAATCCATGGAAAAGTTCCCCCTAATTCAGAACTAACTTGGCATTTTGGCAGTTTCACCTCTGGCTGATACATGGAAGAAGTAAGTAAGTAAGTAAGCAAGCAAGCAAGCAAGTAAGTAAGTATGTAACATATTTTACAGACCATAAGACACACCCAGTTTTTAGAACAGGAAAACAAGGAAAAAAATTCTGAACCAAATATCTGCACCACCAACCAGTGGTGGCGCTGCAGGGGAAATGGGCGGGCAGGCCAATTGCACTGAGGCAGGAAGTGATGCTCTAGGCCTAGCCACTTGGTCTCCCTGCAACCATGGCTCCCCCCTCAATTTTGAACACATGGAGGAGGGACAAAGGAGGAACAAAGGCAAGAAAGGTAAATGAAGCCCTTGCTTTTTATGCACAGGTTTGGTTTCCCACTTAAATGCATTTGGAACATACAAACAGAAAAGCTTTTGAATACAAGAAATTGATTTCCAATGCATTTAAATGGGAAATCATGATTTGCGCCCTCTTGTGGCCACCTGTGGTAATGGCCCATTTTTTTTCTTCCTTGGCCCCAGAACAGCTGTGGGGTGGTGGTGGAGATCTTCAGCTAGCCACAGCTGTTGTATAATATCCTTTTACAACAGCCTTACTGGACAGCATTTGGACTATAAGACACACTCTCATCCCCCCCAACACACTTTTGGGGGAAAAGTTTGTCCAAAAAATACGGTAGGTAGGTAGGTAGGAAGGTAGTAAGGTAGTAAGGTAGTAGTTTCTTCTCATGCTTTTTGGCAACTTTTGCCACTATTACAGCATATCAGGCAATGAGGCTCCTCACTTTTTTTCTTGACCTTATGCTACACATACCTGTGAGCATGGAGAGGAGCTATGCAGTGCAGTGGTGGGATTAAATTTTTTTTTACTACCTACTCTGTGGGCGTGGTATGGTGAGCATGACCAGGGAGAAAGCCCTGTGCTGTACCTGAATTAGTACTACTTTATTTCAAAACTTGGATGGGCGGGGCCAGCCAGAATGTCTTCTACCGGTTCTGGTGAACTGGGGTGAACCTGCTGAATCCCACCACTGGTGCTACGTCTTTCACTTGAAGCAAAAATCCCTTGGTCAAATACATGAACTGAAATATGATAGACTTTGCAGAGGCTGAGCTCCACTGCTCCATGTTTGCCACCTCTGTGATGTTGTCTGGAGCAGCCAGAAGCTGAGCCCCTCCACAACAGAGAGACTGAAATATCAGGAAAGTGTTCAAAGTGATGGTAGTCCCTCTGCTGGTTTTAAAACAATTGTGCTTTGGCTATTCTGAAGCATTCTGGGGAAAAACCAAATTTTCATCTGATCTGATGCCTAGGCTGCTTGCAAAGAAGCACATATCGTCTTCATATTACCCTGGAAAGGCCTACTTTACTGCATGTAAATCGAATTGCATTTCCTCAAAGAAAAGAAAAATCTACCATTTCCTCCTCACCGTGCCAAAAAAATAAATAATCTCCTTTAAATGGAAACAATTGCCCTGGTGTTTTCTCCTCATTAGCTCTTCGCTACTTGCTTATGAAACAGTGGCTAAGTATAAAATGCAACATCATTCCCACTTGGCTAATGAGAGGAGGCAACGGAGTTTGCTCCACTAATTGCATATATTTTGCCAGAAGCAAATGAGGAAGCTTTTGCAAGAAGAGGCTGCAAAACATGTCCCCAAATTATATGTATATCTGCCACCTGTTGTATTTGAATTTAAAATCCCCCTCTCCCTGCATTTCCCATTGCTTGATGGTTTTAATCTTACGGAAATTATTCTTAATAATACTTACAATAATTTTTGGCATAGCTTGGCTGATGTGAGTTGATTTCTTCACCTTTCTTGTCAACTGAACATGGAATATCAGCTCAGCCTATCTCCTTGAATAAAATTGGAAAAGCTCTGATCCTTGTGTTGCCAGTAATTACATAACGTTAAAAATTACCCTGCTTTCCTGTGGAAATGCTCATTAATCCTGTTGGCGAGTGTCTCTGTTTTCTTGCCGAGTGGTTTTGTAAGTGCTGGGAATTAGCTAAACAGAAGCATTTGATATCAGTAAAGTTTACTGCCATCTTCAACATTATTCCACTTCCAGAAACTGCTAGGTACATATGTGTCCACATTTTGAAGGCTGTATCAAATCAGATTAGGTATCTGAACAGTCAATCATACTAAAGATATATATTAAAGATAATTAGTAAAGGTCATGTGGCAGGCATGGCTAAACACCAAAGTGCACACAACGCTGTTACCTTCCCACCAAAGTGGTCCCTATTTATCTATTTGCAATTTCTTGCTTTCAAACAGCTAGGTTGGCAGGATGGGGCAAAGCTGGGACAATGGAAGCGTGGCGCCAAAATGGCCGCCGCGCTCTTTGCGGCCCCCCCAACCGGACAAAACCATCCGGGTAGTTAGGGGCGTGGCCAGCACCCTAATAAAGGGGCTGGCCACGAGGCAGCCGTGCTGCCATTTTGGCGAACCGACGGAGCGGAGAAGTTTTTCCTCCTGACCTCCATCGCTCGTGTCCTTTTGGGGGAAGCCTTTTCGGGCAGCTTTCTCTTGTTTTAGGCTTCCTAGCTACCTTAGCCATGCCCTCGAAGAAGAAGGCAGCCGCGAACGTGGCTCTATCGGCGCGGAGGCGTCAGCCGGGTCGGAGGACCGCGACTGCGCCCGTTCCGCAGCCACCTTTAGCGGAGCCCACCGGGAACGGTGGGATGGGATCGGTAGCTCCTTGGCCCGAGGCGCGGTGTATACCGGCTGCCCCGGACGGGGCCTCAGCCCTTGGCCCACAAACGACGACCACGGCCCCTGCCATGGTCCGCGCGGCTGGGCCCTCTTGCCCGGGCCCGCAGATCCCCATGGGGGGTGCGAGTCATGGAGGGTGGTTGGGTCCCCTGCCTTTGCAGGGCATGCCCACGGCTACCCAAGGGCCGAGCATGGGCGCTTGGCCTTATCTGGCCTCGGGGGCTCAGGGACCTGGACAGGTACCCGTGACTTATGGGCCGGCTGCCCATTTGCCCCCTGTTGGGGCCGGGGCCTATGTCGACGTGGAGGCCCTCCTGGCCCTGGTTGTGGCCCTTGAAGCGTCCTTGGCGAGGGCCAACCAAACAGGGGTGTCTCTGGGATTTCAGGTGCCCCCTTTGGCCGCCGAACAGCGGCCGGCGATGGGTCGGGTTGAGCCGTCCGAGGCGCGTGGGCCGGTGGCGGCCACTGCCTCGCAGCTCCCCACCCCACAGGTGCAGCAGTCTGGTGCTGGTCTGGCCCCGTCGACGAGCTCAGCTTCGGTCGTGAGCTCCGACGCCCCCAGCGGGCCGGAACCCCCAGTGGGGGCGGCCCGTGGGGGTGCATCGGGTGAGTATGCAGTTCAAGCTAATGCACCCACACAACTGACTTCCTTGGGGGGGGGGCTGTCCAATGGCCGTGGCCTCGCTTGGGTGGTCCGGTGGTCCAATGGCCCCCGGCCCACCAAGCAACTTTACCTTTGTCACAGGGCCTGGGTCGGGGTGGTGCCCCCAATGTGCTAGAAAATGTGTTGGGGATCCCCGGGCTGGCTCAGGCCTCCTTTGCTTTGCCCGCAGTTCCCTCTCTGCCGGTGTCGGCTTTGCCAACAGCAGGGTATTCCTTGCCCCTGGGGGACCATCTTGCCCAGTCCACCAAGGAAAAGATTTGGAGGGGCGAGTATGTAGATATCTTCTCCCTTCTAAATAGGGAACCGACCAAGGAAGAGAGGGAAGGGCTGGACGAGAAGGATAAGGAGCAGGCACGTCGTCGTAAGCCGCCACGCACGTGGGCTAATTGGTTGCCAGCGTACTTGATTTACATGGCCGTTTACCTCAGGGCTAGGCCGGATTTGGCCATCCCTATGGTCCAGTATCTGGACAACATTTACCAGGCTATGGTTGACTTCCCGGGTCCGGCGTGGCTGGCTTACGACGAAGAATTCCGCATGAGGATTCCACTGCACCCAGAGATGAGGTGGGACGAGCCCTGCCAGAAGCTGTGGCTTCTGTATATGACCCCCACGCGCCCGGCGCCTGGGGAGAGATACCATTGTGGACATGCGGTCCAACGAGCGGCCCCGGTACAGGTCCCCCGCCAAGTGGCGGGGCAGGGGTTTCCAGCCCGCCTGCTGTGCTGGACCTTCTCGTCCAATGGTTCTTGCAACAGGAAAAATTGCAAGTACAAGCACGAGTGCCCCTCTTGTGGTGGCCCCCATGCTGCCTCCACCTGTCCCAGGCCGGGAGGATACAGGGGCAGGGGTAGGGGCGGACAAGGGGCAGGTAGGACTGCCACGGAGGGAGCGGGTTCACCGAAAGGCCCCCTCCCCAATTAATGTCGACATACTGGAGCGTTGGCTCGCATTGTACCCGAGGAGGGCAGACGCTGTGTACCTCCTTCAGGGTTTTCAGCTGGGTTTTCGTATTCCTTTCACGGGGGATAGGTCACTGCAGGATGCACCCAACCTGTTGTCACTTAGGGGAAGGGAGGAGGTGGCTGCTGCCAGCATTAATAAGGAGATTGCTGCGGGCAGGGTCGCTGGCCCTTTCCCCGCGCCCCCGTTCCCCAACCTTAAAGTGTCTCCTCTAGGACTAGTGCCCAAAAAATCCCCGGGCGAGTTCCGCCTGATTCATCATTTGTCCTACCCAGCCGGCCACTCGGTCAATGATGCTATCCCTGATGACCTTTGTTCTGTCAGGTATACATCCTTTGACCAGGCATTGCGCATGGTGCGCTCATGTAGCCCAGGTGCACTGTTGGCTAAGTGTGACATTAAGTCGGCTTTTCGCCTCTTGCCCATGCACCCGGGTGACTTTGAGTTGCTGGGTTTCAAATTCCGGGGTGAATATTATTTTGACAAAGCCATGCCATTCGGCTGTTCCATTTCCTGCTCGGCCTTCGAGCGTTTCAGTACGTTCCTGCAGTGGGCTTTCGTCCGCAGGTCAGGGTCTCGGTCTGTAGCCCATTACCTGGATGACTTTTTATTCGGGGGTGATCGGGGCTGGGACACGTGCACACGTCTCCTCAACACATTTCAGACGCTAATGGAGGAACTTGGTGTCCCTTTAGCGCCCGAAAAGACCGAAGGCCCGTCTAATAAATTAGTGTTCCTGGGGGTGGAAATTGACACGGTGGCGCAGGCGTCTAGGTTGCCCGAAGACAAGGTGTCCAGGATAGTGGCCCTTATAACGGACTTGCTGGCTAAGCGCAAGGCATCCCTTCGGGAACTGCAGGTGCTACATGGACACCTCAATTTCGCTTGCAGGGTGGTCGCACCTGGCAGGGCATTTGCTCGGCGCTTGTGCGACGCCATGGCAGGCTTATCCAGGCCCCACCATAGGGCGAGATTGACACGGGGCATCAGGGCAGATCTGCACGTATGGCTACAGTTCCTGAGGGAGTTCAATGGGGTCTCATTTTGGAGGTCAGACCTCCTGGCTTCGCCCCAATTTCAAATTCAGTCTGATGCCTCGGGATCCCTTGGTTATGGGATGTACTTCAATGGGAAGTGGGCATATGGTGGATGGCCACCAGCCTGGTCAGGCACGGGTCGCCTGAGGGATCTCACATATTTGGAATTTTTTCCCATACTGGGGGCCTTGATGCTATGGGGTGAGGAGTGGGCCAACTCTGTGGTGCATTTCTGGTGTGACAATGCGGCCGTTGTCCACATTGTCAACTCACAGACCTCTAAATCTCCCAGGGTCATGGACCTTGTGCGCCAGTTTGTATTGTGCAGCCTGCGCCTCAATGTACTGTTCAGAGCCAGGCATGTCCCAGGGGTGAATAATGATATTGCTGACGCTTTGTCCCGCCTGCAGATCTCCCGGTTCCGTGCCTTGGCCCCGGATGCGGAGGAATTTCCCTCGCCACTACCGCAGGAGATATGGACCTTTGGCAAGGAGAGGTGAACCGGGCGATCGGCATGTCACTGGCGCCACGCACGCGTAAGGCGTATCACCACGCGTTGGTTTCCTTTCGGACCTTCTGTACCCAATCTCACCTGCCAGATACCTGGCCGATCCCAGTGGCCCACATCCTCCGTTTCATGGTTTACCTGCACGCTCAGGGCCTGGCACCCCGCACCATAGCATCCAGGCTATCAGCGCTGGCTTTTATGGCCAAAGTGGGGGGTCATGCGGACAGTACCGCTGATTTCCGTGTGAGACATGTTTTGGAGGGGTGGGTGCGGGAACGTGGGCGTTGCCTGGACGACCGTCACCCAATTTCCCCTGGGGTACTTACCCGACTGGCACGAGGCTGGCATGACCTATGTTTCGATAGGTATGAGGCAGCCCTGTTTCGTGCGGCTACAACGGTGGCCTTTTTTGGAGCGCTCCGCATCAGCGAGCTTGTGATGCTGTCTAAGGCGGATGCAAGTCGTAGGGCACTGGAACTCGAAGATGTCTATGTTTGCAATGATTGGGCTCAATTGAGGATACGCTCCTCTAAAACAGATCAGCACGGCGTAGGCAGTGGAGTAAGGCTGCTACGATGTTCCTTGGCAGACATCTGTCCGGTTGGTGCCCTACAGGAGTTCCTTGCACTGCGTGGCACGCACCATGGCCCGTTTTTCTGTCACCAAGATGGGTCTCCCCTCACTAAATTTCAGTTTTGGAAGGTGACTGGGAAGGCACTGGCTAGCGTCGGCCTCCCTGGGGCCCGTTACGGCACCCATTCATTTAGAATTGGGGCTGCCTCTACTGCGGCTGCTTATGGGTACTCCGGGGCTGACATACGCAGCATGGGGAGGTGGGGCTCACAGTGTTTCCAGTTTTATGTTCGCCCACTCCCACCGTGAGTACCTTTTGAGTCACCATGTATCTCTTCCTTCCCTGTTTTTCCCTTGACAGACCCTGGGTGTCGTATCACACCGGTGACAGTATGGCTGGTGGGCCATAGCTACGTGCACAGGGCAGCGCGTTATGCTGCGGCGACAGATTGGGGACCCCGACTGGGACTGGGTGCATACGCACATCTCACATGGTACGGTAAGCCCGGTATGTTGTGGCGGGAGCTTTTGCCATTCCTCTTTTCATCGAGGAATGCCGACCCGCCCGACATTCTGATCATACACCTTGGGGGTAATGACTTGGGTCAGGTCACTGGCTTATCGCTCAAGCATGCGATTTGCGGGGACCTGGCCTACTTACATTACATATGGCCCGCCACAACCCTTGTTTGGTCAGATATGGTCCCACGGCACGCTTATCGGGGAGGCTTTGACCTCCAGGCCCTGGACCGCGCTCGGCGCATGGTGAACAGGGCTGTGGCCCGATTCCTTTCGACCAAGGGCTGGGGGCGGGTCAGTCATCATCCCGCCATCAGTTTGCAAAATTACGGGCTTTATTCAGGGGATGGGGTCCATCTGTCGCGAGGAGGTATGGACCTCCTGCTGGGTGATTGGCGAGCAGGCCTGTCGACCGAGCTGACGGTCTTGGGGGGGGGCGTCGAGCATTTATTGAAGCCTCTCCGGGTGGCGGGTAGCACTGGTAAGGTAAACATTGATGACCCACAGGTATCCGGCAGGTTCGCAATTGACTGGACAACACTAGATAGGCATAAGTTGTTTAAACGTTGTCCGGTCAACGACGAACCAGGCGAGGGGGTGATGGTTACCACTAGACAGCTGGAATCACCCCCTGATTTTACGGATACACGTCAGAGGGTGGGTCATTAGTTAGATATTGACTACGGTCAACAATTTGTTTGTTGTCAACAAACAAATTGATACAAATAGATACATTGTAACAATTGCCGTTGGCAATTTTGGGTGGTACCTTACCAGTGTTACTTCGGCCTGCTTGCCTTAAGAATTATGATTGGTCGTTTTACCAATAGAAATTTATAATTCGGACTAGGGCTTGAATCAATAAATGTGGCCCAATGCCGTTATCCACTTTCATTTGTGTCTGAGTCCATCATTGGGGGGGTGCGCCTGCAAAGACGGGAGCTCATTCTGTCCTGCAGTACTCGGGAATCGAACTGCTGACCTTCCGCCTCCCCGTCAGCATCTTAGCCACTTGAGCCGCTGCAGTCCCTGATGATTACCACATTAGAAATATCAGTCTTTGGTGCCAGAACATTCTTATCATCAAGTATCAATGATGCTTTTCATTTTTCTTCTTCTGCCATATCCAAATCCGAATACTGGTGATCCTCATGGTGATCAGCCATAAAGACTGTCCTGAGAATATAATGCAGTGGTCTTTCATCTGCCTTCCACATCGCAGCATGACACACACAAACATCCCACCCCAACCACCGAACCACTGATCCAGTTCTGCGAGTGACTTTCTGATCCTCAGCCGTTTTGGCATACAAAATCCTCCTCAAGACTTTTTGTAGATATTCTGCAGTGTAAAAACTACACAATTTTTCGTGTGTAAAAAAACCATTTTCATGGATATTGGGGACCAGACACAACCCTCTCTGTTATAGCGGGCTAAGCATGTAGTTCTACTCTCTGGACTCTGCCTGCCCTTGCCTGAAGGCACAGAGTTTTCATGACAAGTTCCTTTTTCTTCTTGTTGTGCTGTATCTGATTCCAAATATTGGCTATCATCATGGCAATCAGC
Organism: Bradypodion ventrale; assembly: GCA_035047345.1. Classification (NCBI taxonomy): domain Eukaryota; kingdom Metazoa; phylum Chordata; class Lepidosauria; order Squamata; family Chamaeleonidae; genus Bradypodion; species Bradypodion ventrale. Next base: position 5,887,277 of record JAWDJE010000011.1, on the reverse strand, counting down.
CATGAAGATTGTCCTGAGAATACAATGCAGTGGCCTTCCATCCTTCTGCACCACAGTGTGACACCCATACCACTGATCCAGTTCCGTGAATCACTTTCTAGTCCTGAGCCTTTTCAGAATGCAAAGTCCTTCTCAGCCCCGGTCCAATATTGATGAAGCTGCTGCCCTCCATCAAAATGGATTCAAGTGCGATCTAAACCACTTGGGGACCATCACCCATCCCTGTGGACTTAGGCACCCAAGGCCATTAAGTCCTCATGGTGGTCAGGTTAGTTAACCACCATGCTTTTCAGGAAGTTTATTAATACAGTTAAACCCCGGCTTACGACCATCCCAGGTTACGTTTGCCATGGGTTATGATGTGCATTTTTATTAAAATAATGATCTGGTTTACGAGCGATTTTTGGGTTATGACCCGAAAATTGCTCGATTTTGAAATCCAAGATGGTGACCGCCATCTTGTAGATCAAAATGTCACCTGCCCCCCTCTGCAGGAGGTCAATTACCATGCGGAGGTGCTGGCACGGATGTCTCCTTGGCTATTTTCCAGGCACTCCGCCAGCTCTGCCGCATCTGGGAGGGTCAGGGAATGCAATCTGTGCAGTTTCCAATGCCGCCCGACCTCCCTCGGGATTGAGGAGGTTTTATGGACGTTTTTAGACAGTTTTATTGTATTTGGTTTTAGTTAGTGTTGCGTATGGGTTTTAACTAATGTTGTGAGCCACTTTGGCTCACATAGGCAAAAAGGGCGATTATATAAATCCAACAAATAAATAAATAAAACCTGCACCCAACGACAGAGGTTTTTACACCCATTTCAGGCTCTCCACTGCCCCAGTCACCTCTGGGAGGGTCGGAGGACCTTTATCGCTCTATTTCTGTCTTTCTAGGACATCCCTGGGCTGCACAACAGCTGAAAACAGGTGTGGCCGCCATTTTGTTTTGTAAACAAAATGGCCACCACATGCATTTTCAGCCATTGTGTGGTCCAGGGATGTCCTAGGAAGGCAGGAATAGAGCAAAAAAAGGGTCCTCTGACCATCCCAAAGGCTATAGGGGAGGCGGAGAGCCAAAAATGTGCACCCGACAATGGTGATTATTTTTGTCCCCAAACAGTGTATAAAGGTAGGAGATCACTTCGTCCTTTTTGTGGGGTTGGGAGATGATAATTTCTGCCATTTTGGGAGGGGGGTTGTATTTTTTAAGGATTATTTTTGATTGGGGAGCCCCTTTTAAAAATTTTCAATGGGTCCCTGTGGGGAATTGTCCTCCAGCTTACAACCTTTTTGGCTTACAACAGGGTCTATGTCGTAACCCGGGGTTTTACTGTATATGCATTCCACAGACACTCATTAAAGGATGACCATCTGTGGAAAGGTGTCCTGTCCCGGTGGGGACGAAGAGGGCCACTCCACCAGCCACTCCACCTGGCCGGCATTATTTGGGCCCTGCCCTCCCCCTTGGACTGAAAAGGCGAGGGGGCGCCCGGGTGGGCTTGCCGCCACCACTGGCTGGTGTTTTATGGGCCCTGCCCTCCCCCTCAGACTTGGAGGACTTTAAAGATGGGGGATTTTGTGCGTGGTCTTGGATATTTCTTGTTATTTCTTGTTATTAATTGTATCTTTAATATTGTAATTTTTTTTGATTATATTGTTGTTATGCTGTATTTTCTGAATTTTCTGGCTTTGATATTGTTTTTGAATTTTTTGTAAGCCGCTTCGAGTTGTCCATTGGATTGAGGGAAGCTGGATATAAATAAAACATTATTATTATTATTATTATTATTATTATTATTATTATTATTATTATTATTATTATTATTATTATTATTATTATTATTATTATTATTATTATTATTATTATTATTATTATTATTATTGCAAACATTCATATTCTCCAGGAGGAAATGGGTAGCATCCTTTGCAGAGGATACAGGTGATTTATCCTGAAGTTGCACTTGGAAATACCAAATCATAGGTAAAACATGTCTCTTTAGATAATGAGAATAGGTAGCAATGATGTAACAACATTTCTGGATTTAATTTTGACTGTGAGATCATGTCAAATTTACTTAGGTGGCTTGACATCACCCTGTTGGTCTAATGTAGGAATTTTCAACCTGCGGCCAGTGGGGCAGATGCAGCCCGCAACACCATTTCATGTGCCCCACCACCTCCACCACACCAGGAAGTGCCATGTGATGGAGGAAGGACAAAATGGCCATCCGGCTCCCAAAGCTGTCTGAGGGAGTGTGACGTGGTCCCAGCTTTAAAAGGTTGAGAAATCCTGGTCTAATGAGTAACATTTTCTAGTATATGTATAGTTACTTCTAAAAGGCCTTTTAGGGAAGACAACAGTTCAAGTTTTATGCCAGTCTTTTATCAATCCAAAGTTTTAAAGAAAGGAACGGAAAGGCACAGAATAGGAATGAACAGCACAGTAAGTAACCAGTTACTTTCTCAACAGTGTCCAAGTTGGCAACAAAAGATTACTCTTCAAAGAATATAAAAAGTAACGTGAAGAAAATACTTCATTAAAGAACTTTCCAAAATCTGTTGTGGTTTATGTCAGAAGACGAGGGCTGAAATTCCCATAAAAGTTGTCAGGCTATGCCTCTTCAGATTTTTGTGTTGAATATGTGGCGGTCTCAGGACCTCCGGCTGAAGGCAACATTGAAAGTGGACCTTACGTGAATCCTTATCTCCATGCCATTCTTAAAGTATTCTTTCAGTCTGTAAGATGTTTTTGCCAGCATCCTCTTGAGGATGATTATGTGTGGAACTACTTACTTGGTTACTTGGTCACATGTCTAGTTTGATGTGGCAGATCGATGCATTGTCTCCCATGAGATTTTAGTGGGCTCTCGCCATCAGGAAGTCCTACTGATACCGTAGCAGGGTCCAGTGGTGCACGGGGGACTGAGGTCCATGTTTTGGATGCTCCTTTAGCCATTTTTAATATGATGATGCAGCTGGCTGGGCTCATGTCAAACTTGGCCATATTACAGCAACACACTGACCAGGTGCATTGCCTACCTGACCCCACTTAGCTGACCTGCAGTTCCAGAATGTGGCAGGCTTGAGCCTGCCAGGGGAATACACCCCTGCCACCATAGTTGTTGGATGGCCAGGGTCACTTCTATGTCACATTGAGGCATGAGGTAGGATTTGCAGCACTGTGGAACTACAGCTGAAAGAAAAGGCACTACCAGAAGGCAAAGTCCCTATTCTGGACTGCCACATGACTGTAAGAAATAGTCATGACTGGGCCTGCAAATTTAATTTCATGCATGGGGATACACAGCAGGATGCTAGTCTTCGCATTTTATAATTAAACAACCCCTATGTATTTTCAGTTATTCTGACTTTAGCCCTTTACATTTCAAACTGCCCTGCAGACTTCAACGAATGCATGGATTCTCCAGTTGAGGCATGTTTCTCCTCACAAGGACTTTCAGGCAGTGCAAAACAACAACAACAACAACAACAACAACAACAACAACAACAACAACAACAACAACAACAACAACAACAACAACAACAACACTTGAATGAATAAAATCTAACAAAATGATTTTCTATCCCTTGTTATAAAATACTGGGCCTTCCAATTTTTCCTCCACTATATTTTCATCAGAAGGTAAAGGGATCTCTGTTAGGCCAGGTTATCCTGCTATGGTAATAGAGTAGACCATACTGCCAGCGACTCAACACCAAGTGTCTGATGGCAGTTAACTAACCTGACAACCCTGAGGACTACTGGCCTTGGGTGCTGAAGTCCACAGGGAAGGGTGATGGTCCCCAAGTGGATTAAATCCCACTTAAATCCATCTTGATGGAGGGCAGGAAGTTCATCAATCCTGGCCTGGGGCTGAGGAGGACTTTGAGTGCCGAAAGGGCTCAGGACCAGAAAGTGACTCGCACAACTGGATCAGTAGTATGGGTGGCATGGTGCATTGCGGAAGACAACATTCTCGGGACAATCTTCATGCCTGATCACCATGATGATAGCAAATATATTAATATGGCAGAAGAAGCAAAAGAAGGGAAGGAATATGCAAGAGGAAACTGACACCTACAGCTACTTCTCTGTAGGCCGTTCACCAAAAGGTTACCCGCAATTTTCAATGTGTTTAATCTTATCATTGGATATTGTTGTCAAATATTTGCCCTCCAATCATATCTTACTATAAACTCAAATGGCATTTCTCCCGGCATCATGTCACTGATTCGGATGGCACCATGTCACTGATTTAGAATTGAGCTCTATGGACATGATGTGACAATGCTCAGTAGGGTCGGCAAATGAATGGACAAAGAATGTGATAATAACAAAGAATGTGAAATATTAAACAAAATGCCAAAGTCTTCATTCTCATCAATTTAGACAGGTGTGTCTCCCCAGATATCTTGTTAAGGAACCAGCCAAATGCAGAATGAGGTTTTCTGTAGTTGACAGTGAAAATGTCTCATGCAGGAGAGATCACTCTTGGGGAGGTCACTTTTGGATTGAGTCATTGTTGGCAGCTGCACCTTGTATCTGAGATTTAGCAGGGGTGTCTGGCATTGCCGGGGCCAAATTTTCACCCAGACATATCACACACCCACACAATACACACCCACGCAATACACACACACACAAAACACACACACACGACAAAAAACACACCCACCCGATACACAACCCACACCCCATCACAGCCACACACATCACACATGACACAACACACTCGCACAACACACACCCACACACACCGACACACAACACATACAGCCGACACACCAACCCACCACACCCAGACACATCACACACAACCCATCACATGACACAACACACACATTGACACAATACCCCCCACACCCACACCCACACACCACACACATCAAACACACAACATACACCCACCACAGCCACACATGACACACAACACACTTGCACAATACCCCCTGAGACTAAATACATACCCAGACACATCGCATGACACAACACACCCACACAACACAGCCACACATTACACACACACCACACAGGACACACAACATACACACCCATGACAGCCACACACAACATGCACAACATAACACATGTGCACAACACACACCAACCCCCTGACCTTGCCTGCTTTCATGCACGTGCCAGGGGGCACAAAAGAACCCCTCTCCAGCGCATGCCTCTCTGCACGTGGCCAGCAATAGGGTGGCAGAGGAAACTAAATGTCCTGTTTCATGTGGCGGTAGGAAGAGCAATGGCAGCATGGGTTGTTTGTCGGGCAACTCTTATGCCACCATTGTTCCTCCCAATGCCAGATGTAACAAGGCACAGTTTCCTTCGCCACTCCATTGCTGGCCTCATGCGGAGAGGCATGTGTTGGATGGGGGTTCTTTTGTGCCCCACCCCTGGTGCTGCTTCTCCACATGCAGGCAGCAATGGGGTGGCAGAGGAAACCACACACCTGTTGCATTATGTGGTGGGAGGAGCAATGGTGGCATGAAGGTTGCCATGACAAAAAAACCATGCCTCCAATGCTCCTGCTGCTGTCAGATGCAACAGGAGCCAACCTGCCCTGCCATGCTCCTCACCGCCTGCACCACTGCTATGGTGGCTGGCTGGCCAGAAGTGCGGTGTATCGCCTCCCTCTACAGCGGTGAGGCAGGTGCCAAAAGGGGTTGTGGCTGGCAACCACAGCAGTGACACAGGCGGTGAGGAGCATGGCAGGGTGTTTTGGCTGGCGAGCCCTTGCCAAGGAGATGCGCTGGAGCACGGGAGCCAACCCTCCCTGTTGCGCTCCACACCACCTGCACCGCAACCCCTTTCGGTGCCTGCCTCCCTGCTGTGGAGGGAGGCCAATACGCTGTGCTTCCGGGTAGGTGCCTTCACAGCGGAGGCAGCCTCTGGAGTGCGCTATGGGGCACTGCTTCCTGATGGGGCGCTCGCCAGAGGAATGGCCGGCATTCCTCATGTGTTGTTGCCTCGACCCCGGATATGTGCGTCGAGGTGGTGCCCTCTGTTGGGTCATGCACAGCGCAGTCCGACCTGGCCTGCCACACATGCCCAGTCTGTGGTGACCTGCCACCAGCCAGTGGACCTCCGGGCTAGGAACGGCCCCCTGTCGGCAGACTTCCGGGCAGTTGGCGATCCTCGGCGTGATTCCTTTACGGGATGAAGGACACCGAGTGGTGCTGCCGCTACCCCATGCCGGCCTGCCCAGGCACCCGATAGGCCGGGCATGAGTTTCTAGGGTGGTGGGGGTCAAGGTAGTGAGGCGTTTCAATAACAAATGCCGTGACACTTTGATTTTAGTTATATATAGAATAATAATAATAGCCCCACCCCATTCCAGAATTAAGACACAGACAACAGATTTGGAGTTTAACAAGGACCACAACATTTTTAACTCCCCACCTCTTTCCCGCAGTGAGGCCTACGTAGTGTGGGTTCCTAGGAGAGGAGCCAGGGTTATCCACTGCTCCCCTCCTCCTGCTCCCATTGGGTGAGTCCAAGGTCCCTAAAACATCATGTCAAAGGACAGCACAGTCCTGGCTTGCCAACTCAGGTTAAACTTGACCAAATCACCCCCATTTATGCCATCTTGGGACTGAACCTCACATTCTGAGTACACTGGATGTTGGGCACCCTGTGACCAGCTTCCATATTGTTGTTGCTATTGTTGTGTGACTTGTATGCAACCCCACTCGCAAAGCGACTCTGGGTGGCTAACAGAGATACAAAATATAAGTTACAATTACAAGTTACCACATTATCATAATACAAAAACATTTCAGCATATCATCATCACAAATCATCACAAGTCACAGTATCGAAATGTATCAGTATCACAGTATCAAAAAGCATTACAAAAAGAGAAAACAACCTCATTTGAGAAGTCCCACAGCAACACGTTTGCGAAGTCCCACAGCACTTATATGAGAAGTCCCACAGAAAGTCCAACAACAACAAAAGTCAAAAGTCACCGCTCTTGTCATCCTCCTGGCCAATGGAAGGGGCCAAGGATGGTGCAGCGTCACAGCGGTGTCTTCACCCTCCCGTGGCCATGGGGGCTCTTATACTGTATATTGGGATCTCACCAATACTACAACTCCCACACTTCTCGGCAGTTGTGACCTTTTTAATGATGACCCCAATCTTAGCCCATATAGCCCTAATTGAAGGGGGGGGGAACAATGTGGGATAGGCAAAAAATCACCTGCCCCAAAGGCCAATCAAGAGCAGGAGCAAATGCCCATCTGGCCCCAAAGTGACCAGCTATTCTCACACTGAACCATAGGGAGGGCGGGTCATATGCGCCTTTTGAAAAGTGGCTGGTAGGAAGGAGGGTGCAGGCTTTTATGATCAGCCCCTTCCCTCTCCAGCCCAATTTTAAGTCTCCAGTGGTGGCATGTCCCTAGAGTGTCTGTGATGGGGAGGCAAAGATCCCCACCCTGGTAGCTATGCAACTGGGTGAGGGTGCCCTTTTCCTGAAGCAAGAAAATGCCATTGGCATGAATTAGTTTAACGTGGATCCTAGATTGCCATGAAGTGACCCACATACTATGATCATGGAGCCATCTTCTGTGGCACATATGAAATGAAAGGTATAATATCAGGACTGCAATGGGCTGCTGCAGCCTTGAGGATATTAGTAAGGTGTGGCTTCATAGCTAGTCCATTTGCCATGACCTCTTACGTCTCCATGACCATTGGGAATCAGAAAGTGGCTCCTCCTCTACTCATTTTGCCGTTGTGCCCAATATGATGGTTTCCAGTGACATTTCCTCCACTGGGGACCATCACCTCACCCAAAGGGGCTCATCCATCTGTAGCCATTGGCCCCTTTAGGGAGGAAAGTTATTTACAACCACCCATTATCGTAGCAGGATGTCCAGCCACTCATGGATTGAGTAAGAATAGGAAACCTGTCACTCTCCAGATATTGCAGCTCTCGCAATTTTTAGCCATTGTCAGACCACCTAAGGCAGGTGGATGTTATAATCCAACAAAGTTTGAAGGACTGTTATTACCACCCTCTGCAATAAGTCCTTGAGCAATCAAACATAGGAGGTGTATATTTATCTCTCCTTCTTCTGCCAGTTGAAGACAGTGCCAAAATCTGGCCAGATACTGAAGACAGAGCTTCCTACTAATTCATTATTGCATTTTTCTCAGTCGGGGGACCTGTAGCACATTCCTTAGAAGGATTGACATGCAAAAACATGCTAACCCCATGGGTTGGAAGAAATGAAACCTATTTTGTGATACACATGTGACACTGTATGATCATTGGCTGCATTCCTTTAGGGGAATGGCAAGGGGGTGGATCATGTGTGAGGAGATAAATCCAAGAAGGAGGGGCAAACTCTCTTGATCTGATGCTGTAAGGGTGTGCTAGCTGTGAACTTAGACATGTAGAGGCTTAGGCTAATAATTTCTTCTGTAACTTACTCTGAATACAATATACTTTTAAAATACCAGAAGATGACTGGAGTGTTTACTTGGCTACCTTATTTACAGTAAGCTAAAATCCTGGGCAGCTCAGAAGCAGGAATCTCAACCACTTGTGGGCCAAAAGTCCTACTTGTGAGTAACAGCGTTCCTGACAACCTGTGCTTTATTTGTGGTTTTTTTCCTGGCTACAGATTAGTCCATACCTGTCAAGTATCCCAGATTGGCCGTGATTTCCCAATTTTCAGCGCAAATTTGCGCCATTTCCCGCCCCGTGCTGCTGAAACCCCGGGATTTGGCAGCGGGGGCAAGGAGGTACTGCACAGCCCTTCTGCACAGGTTGCATTCTACGCATGCATAGAAGAGTTTTATGCTTGCGTAGAACCCTTCTACACTTGCGTAGAACCCTTCTACGCATGCATAGAATGTGACCTGTGCAGAACCGTTCTGCGCAGGTCCCGGATTGGCCGGAGCCGCGGTTGACAGGTATGGATTAGTCACCTACCGATAGCAGAAAGCAGCACTTCTGTTGCAAACACACAGTCTCCTGCTTTAATAGCAATTTAAGAATGGCAGGTTTCCTCAAGCAATTCTCGTCTCTCCTGCCATTCCACCCTGCTCATTGTTATCTCATTTCTTCTGTTAACACTTCTGTTAGATTACACTATCCAACATTTGCAGGTCTTCTAATCACCGGCTAATGCAGGTTGCTCTTCACCTCTCTTCATGTTGTTATTGTTTAAATTCTCCCAGACAAAAGATGTTCCTGTTTTCATGAGATATTTAATTTATCAGTAATAACTCAAGGTGAGAAACGATCCGCTGCCTAGAATGCTATTGGTTAGCCTGCAGCTGACAACGACAGGTGAAAAGAAACCACATTTTCTTTGTGCCATGAACTTATTATTTTTTCCTAGCCTCTCTCTATCCTACCACCTGGTTTTGTATGAGCACAAGCTCTGACAGCAGAGATACTTTAATATGTGGCTCTTTTTCACATTTTTGCCACTTGCTGTCTTTCAGTCAGTCAGGTTCTGACAATCTTTTGAAAAAGTGATGTGGGGGTGGGAAATATTGTTTGTGATTATGTCTTCTGTTAGCTGCTTCTGGTCATCATTACTAAGACTCACAGGTTGGGAGAGTTAAGGCAGTTTGAATTGGGATTTTGCTGACTTTCTAGTGTGAAAACTGAGCACTATCATCTTCCCCATTCCCATGCATTTATTTTTGCTATTAGATCAATGTTGTGTAGATACTTAAAATGTGTGTGCTCAGTTTTGTAGGGCTTGCTGAGAACTTGCCAAGTTACAACCATAGAGGAAATGTGGTCCAGTAGATGTGAGGATTCAGTCCTCTGCAGAACTGTTTCAAAAGTCCATTAAGGCAACTAAGGTCTCTTAATGCCCAAAAGATATGGTCCTATTAAGAAGGTGTAAAGTAAATCCTGAATTTCTTTGCTTCCCATCTCTCTTGATATGGATCAAAAGACTGCATTTACATTTCTATGACAAGTGTGTGAAATTTGCTGTTCCTATTTGCTTGAAGAGCAAATTAATTTATTCATGTATGTATTTATTGATATTATTTATGTGTGGTCTTTCTCCCCATAGGGGACTCAAAGTGACTCACAATAATTACATACATGTTAAATAATAAGTTAAAGTACTTTGCAAGATAGCATATTAAAAAGCAAACAAATCAAATTTAAAAACAGTTTAAATACATTTTCTGAAAATGTTTAAATTTCGTAAATAGAGTGTTCCCTTGGCCACCATTAATTCCTTAAAAGCCTGTTTGCAAAGAGAGATTGGAAGACTGATGATGGAAAGATAAGAGGGAGGGGAGCAATCTAACTTCTATTCTTCTTTACTTCCACATTTACTCCTTCAGGTATTAAGGGATCTAGCTTCTCAAGGCAGTGTATTCCAAAGCCTCTCTCATATCTTCACCTTACAAGTTTGAGAAGATGGTAGAAGTGAAAGAAGGGTCTCCTTAGAAGTTCTTCAAAGCCTACTAGGCTTGTAGGAGATGATATAATCCTTCAAATATCCTAAATGCAAGGCCAACATGCTCAAGTGGGGGTTGCTGGTGGACAACAACATGCTGTGTGAATGTGGAGAGACACAGAATCTGGCTTATTTGCTGGTCTGCCAATTACTGACAATGACTTTGGTCAATGATAAAGTGAAAAAAGTGGCTTCATTTTGGCAGTCCAAGGTTTGATCAGGGCATGAAAGAAGAAGAACATATCCTGGACTCTGTTATTTTTAGCAGCAGCACAGCAAAGCAGGGAAGGTTTCATGCAATGTTAGGTTTGGATGCAAGTACCCCCCTTTTCAGACCAGCTAATAAACAAACTTGGACTAGATACTTGAGTGAAAGAAAAAAGTTCATATACTCAGTAAATGAGGTCAGTAGAGTCTTGGTAAAGTTGGTTTAGAAAAAAAGTAAAGTCTTTGCAGGCGCACCCCCCCAATAACGGACACAGACAACATTGAAAGTGGATAACAGCAAAGGGCCACATTTATTGATTCAATGCCCTAGTCCGAATTATAAATTTGTATTGGTAAAACGACCAATCATAATTCCTAAGGCAAGCAGGCCGAAGTAACACTGGTAAGGTACCACCCCAAAATTGCCAACGGCAATTGGTTACAATGTATCAATTTGTATCAATTTGTTTGTCAACAACAAACAAATTGTTGACCGTAGTCAATAACTAACTCATGACCCCACCCTCTGACGCGTATCCGTGAAATCACAGGGGTGATGCATGCTGGTTAGCAATCACCATCACCCCATCGCCTGGTTCGTCGTTGACCGGACAACGTTTAACTAATTTATTCCTGTCTAGTGTTGTCCAGTCAACTGCGAACCTGCCGGATACTTGTGGGTCATACTGTTTACCTTACCAGTGCTACCCGCCCATGTGACCAAAGTCAACATCAGTAATGGAGAAAGACCCCTATATCAAACCATAGCCACAGTGTGGGGTGGGCAAAAAAGCCAGGACCCGAAGCCAATATGGGTCCCAACCAAAAATTCCCACCCGGCCCCGAAGCGACCATAATCACACTGTTAACTAGGGAGGGGGTGGAGGGGAAAAACTTCTCCGCTCCGTCGCTGAGGCAAAATGGCAGCACGGCTGCCTCGTGGCCACCCCTTTTATCAAGGCGGTGGCCACGCCCCTAACTACCCGGATTCTCTGTCCTGTGGGGGGGGGGGGCCCGCAAAGGGCACGGCGGCCATTTTGGCGCCGCGCTTGCATTGCAGGCGCACCCCCCCAATAACGGACACAGACAACATTGAAAGTGGATAACAGCAAAGGGCCACATTTATTGATTCAATGCCCTAGTCCGAATTATAAATTTGTATTGGTAAAACGACCAATCATAATTCCTAAGGCAAGCAGGCCGAAGTAACACTGGTAAGGTACCACCCCAAAATTGCCAACGGCAATTGGTTACAATGTATCAATTTGTATCAATTTGTTTGTCAACAACAAACAAATTGTTGACCGTAGTCAATAACTAACTCATGACCCCACCCTCTGACGCGTATCCGTGAAATCACAGGGGTGATGCATGCTGGTTAGCAATCACCATCACCCCATCGCCTGGTTCGTCGTTGACCGGACAACGTTTAACTAATTTATTCCTGTCTAGTGTTGTCCAGTCAACTGCGAACCTGCCGGATACTTGTGGGTCATACTGTTTACCTTACCAGTGCTACCCGCCACACGGAGGGGCTTCACAGAAGACCTGACGCCCCCCCCCAGACCGTCAGCTCGGTCAACAGGCCTGCTCGCCAGTCACCCAACAGGAGGTCCATACCTCCTCGCGACAGATGGACCCCATCCCCTGCATAGAGGTCATAATTTTGCAGACTAATATCGGGGTGATGACTAACCCGCCCCCAAGCCCTGGTGGTAAGAAACCGCGCCACCGCCTTGTTGACCGCGCGCCTTGCGCGGTCAAGCGCAAGGAGGTTAACGCCCCCTCTGTAAGAGTGGCGCGGAACAATGTCCGACCAAACCAGGGTTGTGGCAGGCCAGACATAGTGCAAGTAGGCGAGTTCCTCGCAAATCGCATGCTTGAGCGATAAGCCGGTGACCTGGCCCAAATCATTGCCCCCCAGGTGGATAATTAGAATGTCAGGCGGGTCAGCCCCCAGGCCAGAAAAAAGGAAAGGCCTCAGCTCCTGCCATAACATCCCAGGCTTACCATGCCATGCGAGACTGGCGTGGTCACCCAGTCCCAGTCGGGGTCCCCACTCTGTCGCCGCAGCGTAACGCGCTGCCCTGTGCACATAGCTGTGGCCCACCAGCCATACTGTCACCGGTGTAATACGACACCCAGGGTCTGCAATAAAATTGAGAAAAAAGGAAGGTAAGGTGACTGAATTGGTACTCATGGCGGGAGTGGGCGCACATAAAACTGAAAACACTGTGAGCCCCACCTCCCCATGCTGCGTATGTCAGCCCCCGAGTACCCAAAAGCAGCTGCTGTAGAGGCTGCACCAATACGGAACGAATGTGTGCCATAACGGGCACCTGAAAAACCCACCCTGGTGAGGGCTATGGCTGTCACCTTCCAAAACTGAAATTTAGTAAGGGGAGACCCATCTTGGTGACAGAAAAACGGGCCGTGGTGCCAGCCACGCAGTGCCAGGTACTCCTGTAGGGCACCAACCGGACAGATGTTTGCCAAAGAACACCGTAGCAGTCTTACTCCACTGCCTACGCCGTGCTGATCTGTTTTTGAGGAGCGAATCCTCAACTGGGCCCAGTCTTTGGCAACGTAGACATCTCCGAGTTCCAGTGCCCTACCACTTGCATCCGCCTTAGACAGCATCACGAGTTCGCTGACGCGGAGCGCTCCAAAAAATGCCACCGTTGTGGCTGCATGAAAAAGGGCTGCCTCATAATGATCAAAACAGAGGCCTGGCCAGCCCCGGGCCAACTGGGTAAGAACCCCTGGGGAAATAGGGTGCCGGTCGTCCGGGCAACGCCCGCGCTCGCGCACCCACCCCTCCAAAACGTGTCTCACGCGGAAGTCAGAGGTGGTATCCACATGACCCCCTACTTTGGCCATAAAAGCCAACGCCGAGAGCTTAGATGCTATGGTGCGAGGTGCAAGGCCCTGTGCATGGAGGTGGACCATGAACCGCAGTACATGGTCCACCGGAATAGGCCAGGTCTCTGGCAAGTGAAATTGAGTGGCAAAAACCCTATATGAACTGAGTGCTTGTTGATACGCCTTACGCGTGCGTGGCGCTAGTGAAAGGCCAATCGCCCGGTTCACCTCTCCTTGCCAATAGTCCACATCTCGTCCGGGAGTGGCGAGGGAAATTCCTCCGCATCCGGGGCCAAGGCGCGGAACCGGGAGATCTGCAGGCGGGACAAAGCATCAGCAATATCATTATTAACCCCTGGGATATGCCTGGCCCTGAACAAGACATTGAGGCGCAGGCAGCGCAGCACAAAATGGCGCACTAGATCCATAACCCTGGGCGATTTAGAAGTCTGTGCATTGACAATGTGTACCACAGCAGCATTGTCGCACCAAAAATGCACTACCGAATTAGCCCACTGTTCGCCCCATAGCATCAAAGCCCCCAGAATGGGAAAAAATTCCAGGTATGTGAGATCCCGCAGGCGACCTGTGCCTGCCCATGCCGGTGGCCACCCACCATAGGCCCACTTCCCATTGAAGTACATCCCATAGCCCAGGGATCCTGAGGCATCAGACTGGATCTGGAAATTGGGGGAAGCCAGGAGGTCCGACCTCCAAAATGAGACCCCGTTAAACTCCCTCAGGAATTGCAACCAGACGAACATGTCTGCCCTGATAGCCCGGGTGAGCCTAACTCTGTGGTGGGGCCTGGATAACCCTGCCATGGCGTCGCATAAGCGCCGGGCAAAAGCCCTGCCCGGTGCGACCACCCTGCAGGCAAAATTAAGGTGCCCATGTAGCACCTGGAGTTCCCTCAGGGATGCCTTACGCTTGGCCAGCAATTCCGAGATAAGGGTCACTATCCTGGACACCTTATCACCCGGCAACCTAGAAGCCTGCTCTACTGTGTCAATCTCAACCCCCAGGAATACTAACTTGGTCGATGGGCCCTCGGTCTTTTCGGGCGCTAAAGGGACACCAAGTTCCTGCATTAGCGTCTGAAATGTATTGAGGAGACGTGCACACGTGTCCCAGCCCCGTTCACCCCCGAATAAAAAGTCATCCAGGTAATGGGCTACAGACCGGGACCCTGACCTGCGGACAAAAGCCCACTCTAGGAAAGTACTAAAACGCTCGAAGGCCGAGCATGATATGGAGCAGCCAAAAGGCATGGCCTTATCAAAATAATATTCCCCTTTAAATTTAAAACCCAGCAATTCAAAGTCACCCGGGTGCACTGGCAAGAGGCGAAAAGCTGACTTAATGTCGCACTTGGCCAGCAAGGCACCCGGGCCACACGAGCGCACCATGCGCAGCGCATGGTCGAACGATGTATACCTGACCGAACAAAGGTCATCAGGTATAGCATCGTTGACCGATCTGCCGGCTGGGTAGGACAAATGATGAATAAGGCGAAACTCACCTAGGGACTTTTTGGGAACCAAACCCAATGGTGAAACCTTAAGGTTGGGAAAAGGGGGTGCAGGAAAAGGTCCAGCGACCCTGCCCGCGTCTAATTCCTTTTTAATGCTGGCCGCAGCCACCTCCTCCCTTCCTCTGAGGGATAACAGGTTGGGAGCATCCTGAGGGGATCTAACACCCATAAAAGGGATACGAAATCCCTGCTTAAAACCTTGAATGAGATACTCTCTGTCCTCCCCCTTTGGGTACGATGCGAGCCAGCGCTCCAGCATGTCCACCTTAATTGGGGAGGGGGCCTTTTGGAGAACTAGTTCCCTCCGTGGCAGCCTTGCCAGCCCACTGTCCACCCCTCCCTCTGCCTCGCGCCCCCCCAGGCTTGGGACAAGCCGAGGCTGCGTGGGGACCAGAACACGTGGGACACTCATGCTTATACCTGCAGTTCTTTCGGTTGCAGGAACCATTTGACGAGAAAGTCCAGCACAGCAGGCGGGCTGGAACCCCCTGCCCCGCCGGTTGGCGGGTAACCTGCGCTGGAGCTGCTCGCTGGACCGCATGTCCACAATGGTATCTATCCCCCGGGGCAGGGCGTGTGGGTGTCATATACAAGAGCCACAGTCTCTGGCAGGGCTCATCCCATCTCATCTCGGGATGGAGGGGAATCCTCATACGGAATTCCTCATCATATGCTAGCCATGAAGGGCCCGGGAAATCTACCATCGCCCTATATATGTTGTCCAAATATTGGACCATGGGAATAGCTAGATCCGGCCGCGCCCTCAAATATACCGCCATATATATCAAATAAGCGGGGAGCCAGTTAGCCCAGGTACGCGGCGGCTTGCGGCGGCGTGCCTGCTCCTTGTCCTTCTCATCCTGACCCTCCCTTTCTTCCTTGGTGGGCTCTCTGTTCAGGAGTGAGAAGATATCTACATACTCCCCCCTCCAAATCTTTTCTCTGGTAGCCTGTGCCAAGTGATCGCCCAGTGGCAAGGAATACCCTGCCGTCGGCAAAGCCGAAAAGGGGACAACAGGCCTGGTAAAGGGAGCCGGAGCTAACCCTGCCACCCCCAAGACATTGCCAGCAGTGTAAGAGCCTAGGCCCACCCCCGTGGGCATGGTGGCAGTCGTTGTCGCCGGGTGGGGCACCAGAGGGGTAGTCCCCGCACCACCCGAGCGAGGCCAAGGCCACTGAAAGGCCCCCCCTATATTGGGAATATGTGTAGATGTACTCGTTTGCACCGTATACTCACATGCTGCACCCCCGTGGGCCGCCCCCACCGGGGGTTCTGGCCCACTGGGGGCGTCGGAGCTCACGACCGATGTAGAGCTCATCACCGGGGCTTGACCCGCACCAGGTTGCTGGCTGGGGAGCTGCGAGGCAGTGGCCGTAGCCGCGCCACCCGCCTGCAGCAGCTCAACCCTCCCCGCCGGCTGTTGTCCTGCTGCCGTTAGCGCCTCCAAAGGTACCCCAAAAGGGGCACCTGCCTGACTGGCCCGGGCCAAAGACGCCTCGAGGGCCGCAATACGTGCCAGTAAGGAGTCCACATTAACCATGGGTAAAGGGCCGGCCGGCCCACCTGATCCTTGCATGGGGACAGGACCCTGCACCCCAGGGGCCGTATATTGCCATTGACTACCGCCGAAGCCCGGGAGGGCTGGTGGATTAACCTGCCAAGGCAGGGAGCCGGGCCACCCCCCAAGGCTAGAGGGCCCCGGGAGAGGCTGCGGCCCAACAGGAATAGGCCCAACCGATTGAGCAGGAGGATGAGCGGTGCCCACCGCTCGCGGGCCGCGGGCCGGAACTCCCTCCGCGCCCGCACTTTGATCGGTCCAAGGGGCGATAGCCCCCATGCCACCAGCCCCGGCCGGGGATGGCAAAGGTGGCTGCTGGGGAGGCGGCACCGCGGTCCTCCGACCCGGATTACGCCTCCGAACCACCCGAGCTGCATTCGCAGCAGCCTTCTTTTTGGAAGGCATCTCACCGCAACAGAAAGGGAAGCTAGCTAGTAAACGGAACTAAAAGGCTTCCCGGTAGCACCAACGAGCGACGGAGACGCAGGGGGAAAAACTTCTCCGCTCCGTCGCTGAGGCAAAATGGCAGCACGGCTGCCTCGTGGCCACCCCTTTTATCAAGGCGGTGGCCACGCCCCTAACTACCCGGATTCTCTGTCCTGTGGGGGGGGGCCCGCAAAGGGCGCGGCGGCCATTTTGGCGCCGCGCTTGCATTCTTCTAGCCTTGTAGCCTGGAAAATGGAGGAGCTCAAAAGGACACACACACACACACACATAAATCAAATAAATAATTGTCATTACAGGCAAACAATGCACAACAACTTCCTTTAGGTCAGGCTATTTCTTTTTGTCTCTTTCGTCACTGCATTCTAGGGTTGCACTAGAACCATGATGGTGAACCTTGGCACTCCAGGTGTTCTTGGAATTCGATTACCAGAAGCGCAAGTCAGCACTCCTGCTGATCAGGGCTTCCGGGAAGTGAAGTTTAATAACAGCTGGAGTGCCAAAGTTCGCCATCACTGCACTAGAATATAGGCCCAAGCCATATAGATCTTTATAGGTAATAACCAGCACTTTAAATTGAGCCAGGAAATTTACTGGGAGACAATGAAGTTTGTGTAATAAGCATTTTTCATTTTTTTTAAAAAAAAGAAAACAACTGTAAGAAGTTTATTGGGTTCTATTCCACTCATCTTCTTCCTTGGCTGCAAATCACTTTGCAATTTTCATTCACTTCACCCCTGGACTGAATCTGCTCACTTTGCATCAATCCAGATGTCGTATACATTTTTTCCCCTCTGAATTCAGTTCAAAACTTGTGATTTTGTCTGAATTCATTGCAAAGCACAACTTGTAGCCTTTGTCTGACCTTCTGGACCAGATATGGACCAGATATGAATTGAGAACTATTCTGGATGGAGATTGGAATCAATAGAGGATGAACTTCTATGTTTTGAGTGTAGTTCGGTAGGCTGACTTTGGAGAAACACTGACATTCAGAATGATTGAGACGTTATCTCCCAGTGGCTAGCTTCATGGCTTCTTCTCAGAGGATTTATGAGACTGTCACTCTCCAATAATTAAAAGCCATCTGGGGCTATGGATTGTTACCTCTCTTAGAGACTCTGAACGTTTCCACCAGAGTCTCTGGAATACAGTAGAAACTGCTTTGACCTCCAAGCCCTGTGAAGCAAGACAGGTGAAGGGGGGTGGGGGATGCTGAACATATTGACCACAGTTATTAGAAAACCTGCTGAAAGAGATGTCCATGAAGAACCTGGCTTTCCCATCCTGAAAGTTAGCTGGATATCACTGGGAGATGAACAGAATACACTAGTCTTTCTGAGAAAATCAGAAGCTAAATTAAGTTTTTCTCCCTTTAGTACAGCAAGAAACAGAAGTTAAAATGAGAGTAATTAAATATACGGGACTGGGGTGACTTAGTGGGTAAGACACTGATGTTGATGACTGGAAGGTCAGCAGGTCAGCAGTTTGATTCCCAAGTACTGCAGGACAGAATGAGCTCCTGTCTTTGTCCCAGCTCCTGCTAACCTACCAGTTCGAAAGCAAGAAATTGCAAATAGATAAATAGATACCTCTTCGGTGGAAAGGCAAACAGTGTTCTGAGCACATGCCTGCCACATGTCCATGGGAACATCTGCAGGCACAGATGTGTCTGTGGCTCTTTGGCTAAAAACAGAGATGAGCACTGAACATGAGTTGGATAGGACTGGCTTTCCAGCAAGGGTGGCCTTTACGTTTACCTTACTTAAATATATATATTTTAAGAGGAGCATTTCTGCTCCGAGTTAAAGGAGTATTTAAATTAGTATTTAAGATTAATGATGTTACAAATACAGTGGAACCTCATATAACAATTGCCCCGTATAGCAACGAAATCGTATAACAATTAGGTTTTGGGGACAAAATAGTGTCCCACATAACAATTTTCCCTATGGAAAAAAATCGTACAACAATTTTTCAATGGGAAAAACCACTTAGCAAAATCAAATCGTTGTACGATGCATGCATCCCATAGGGAAAATCGCTATACAATGCATGTATCATATAGCAATTGTTTCGTACAACAACAAGCCCCGTGGTACGGATAAAAATCGTTGAATGAGGTACCACTGTACTACTAAGCCTATGATGTAGCACTGGTAGTTTATTTAACTGTGAGATCTGCCAGGATTGTTCTTCAGATCTTGGATGCTGCGACACAGAACATGGCAGTGTTGTGGGTGAAGGTGGGGCCTTCATCAGATAACCGACAATGGTTGTATGAGCTGTTTGACTGGCCATGGTATTTCCAGATCAGCAGAGATATGAATTTGTTCTGAATGTCTCTATGGAAAGGGCAGATGCAGAGAACATGTTCTATGTTTTTGGTTTTTCTGGTATCACAAGGGCATTGTCTCTCCGACATTTTAACTTCTGTTTCTTGCTGTACTATGCTGATCTTGGACTGTGATAAATATTGATTTGACTTGAGGTTTATTCTTCCAGGCCATTCCATAATTTAAGGTAAAGGTGTGGAATTGCTGGGGGAATTGCTTTCTAACCTTGGCTGCAATCTGTTGGGTCCACTTGTTGCTGCATACAAGTAGATGGAAAGTCTCTTCCCTGTTTAAGACCCGGTGTATTTGTAGAGAAAGCTACATTTCCCTAAGGCTAGAGATGCAAGCTTTGGCTTGTTTCACTGTCAGTGGAAATAATGAAAAATCAAACGCAGACGTCTTTTTCCTGCCTGGGGAAAAAAGTTTGCATATTTTTCACATTTGAAAAAAATAATAATGTGGCTCCAGGTAGAAAGCGGAGGAGGAGGATCCATATCATTTCATTTTTCATTTCAAGTTTAATTTCTATACCGCTTTACTCGACCCAGCGGGTGACTCAAAGCTAGCTGCCATAAAGTTAATAGACCAAGAAAGAAAGAAACCAGAAGTGGTCCCTGCAACCTTGGTCCATGAAGACTGATTCAACAAGTTTAATCTCTTGGTGGAAAGGGGAAGGAAATGCTATTGCGAATGTCCTAGAAAATACATGTGACCAACATAATATTAACAACACAGTGTAGATTTCTGGCCACTCCAGCTGCTATAGTGTCATT
This sequence comes from Bradypodion ventrale, assembly GCA_035047345.1. Taxonomy (NCBI): domain Eukaryota; kingdom Metazoa; phylum Chordata; class Lepidosauria; order Squamata; family Chamaeleonidae; genus Bradypodion; species Bradypodion ventrale. Next base: position 5,867,117 of record JAWDJE010000011.1, on the reverse strand, counting down.
AGATATGACACTGTTTCCCAAAGACTGTTCTTCAGGGAAAGCATCTTTTCCCTCACTGAGTTAGATCTCTGATGCTGCTTTGAATGGTGCTTGGCAGGAAAGTGTTCAGCTGCCAAGGCTTAGCTGCAGCAATTCTGCCAGAAACAGGAGAGCAAAGAAGAAGAAGCATGTACAAATGCGTATGAGATCTGTTTTTGTTCTGCATAAATCTAACTCTTTCCCTCCTCCTCCTTTATTTCATCTTCTTCTACCCCTTCAGGTGTCGAGGGAACAAAAAAAAGTTTCATATAAAAGTTTCATCATATTTTATATGATTTCATATAAAATACATAAATCAAACAACACGTATACATAGAAACAATACTACATATATCCCCTCACCCTAGTGCTATACAAACTTGTAAAGATACCAAGCAACCTTCAAACAAATCAACCAATATTCAATCATTTGCCCAAAATTAGAAGGGTTTTATCCCTTCTTTGCTAGTCAAACCATATAATACAAAAGATTTCCAAATTCTCCAGAATGAACTTCTCACTATTTCACCCCTTTTCAATTTCATTTCTGATGTTAATTTATTATTTAAGGCTAATCTCTATATCTGTTTATACCAACTTTCTCTACTTATATTCAATGTGTTTTTTTAACAACTGGTAATACCTGTTCACCCTTTTGAATTGCAAATGGTTAGTAGATGAATGCAAGACAAATATTGTGGCATTACACAGTTGCTAATGAGTTTACCCTTCAGGCCCAGCATCTATTGCAGAGGTGACCAAACTTTTGTCCACCATGGCCTTGACCACACCCCCAGACAGTTGAGTTGGCCAGACCACACACCCCAGAAGCAGAAGCAGGCACATTTACAGCTGTCGTAAATGTGCCCACTTCTGCATTTACAACAGCTGTGGGTGCATTTGTGCATGCACGGGCATGTTTGTGCATGTGCGGGTGAGTTTTATGACTGACATAAATGTGACCAATTTCATTTCCGGGTGCTATGGAGGCAGCGGTGGCCTGGATGGAATGTCATTGGGGGCCGGGGCTGGCCTGCAGACAGTAGTTCGGGAACCCCTGATCTATTGTGTGAGTGGCCCAGGTCAAGCTCCAAGTACTTCCTTTGTTCTGTGAGGTAGCCTATGTTATGGATGACAATTCTACTAAACTTGTTTCTGTAAAGGTGGTATAATATAACAGCATATAGCATACATAATATATAGTAGCATATAACAACCTGTTAGTTGTGGTCTATCAAATTTGATAATGTCCCAGAAACCCTTGACTAATATCACCTACTCTTTTAGAGTGAAGAGTATGTATAAAAATCCTAACTGGATGTGGAGAAGTCTGAGAGAAGTTCAGTGACAAAGGCTAAGCTCTAAAGAAGATTGCCTCCCACCACACTTCTCAAAAGCCACTTATTTCTTGCAACACCTTACCAACATGCAACACCTTACCGACATTGTCATGTGCACTGAGCAGATCTCAAACTAGAAGGTTGCAAATCATGTGGGTGAATCACACTCCCTTGTCTAATAGGCTTTTCTTTACGAAACTGTCACAAACAGATGAGGAAAGACAAGATAAAATGAATTTAAGAAGAGGACAACAATAATGACCAGAGGAATGGAGGATCAGAGGAATGGACTGAAAGAATTCAACATGATTGCTCAGACTTCTTAGACTTGTTAGAAGGGGTGATACTTCTGGAACAGAATGAAATATCATTTTCTAATTTCAAACTCAATGTGTCCTGTATTTTGGCCTTCAGTCATCAGGACTGGACATGGCAGAAAAAAAGAACCAACAACATTGAAAAAGAAGCACGTAATCTGAAAATATTCGATGCAGTTAAAAGGGAAAATAACTTCTTTGATGGCAGATCTTATTCATGACATGTTATATCTGACCTTTCGGATCATATAGGTCATAGCTAGAGTAGGCCCACTGAATCAAAGGAACACATAGAGAAATTAACTCACCAAAAGTAAATGAGCCTACTCTAGTTGTGGCTTAGTACTGTATTTCATATACTGTACTAATAGCTCTCTCTTCTATAATAGTTCTCAATTCTGTTTTCATAAACGGAACTAGTTCTTCTGAAGAGAGCCATGAATACAGTATATCAGTGTAGACGTTTATTTCCCTTATCTTGGAGGCACAGAAGAACAAAGGATGCTGATATTTCTGTGTTGAATAGTATTGCACCAATGATTTTAACAGGTTCAGAGAAAGGTAGAGGATTAACTGACCTGATATAAATCATCCAGCCAGCCAAGGCTGAGATGAACCATACAGATGGCTAAATTTATGAAGTGTTTGTACAGAGCCATAAACAATCCGACTTTTAGCCCTGTGTCATGGAGCAGAGGTTATCTCAACATCGTCCTGGTGACTTTTGCGAAGTTAATAAAACTGTGGGACAATTCTTCCCAATGAGAAGCCCAGGCAGAGAAGGATAGGTTGCCAGGCTACCAGTCACAGGATTTGTACATTTATGTTCAGGGCAGAGTATGCTTTTATTCCGCCTTGTGAGAGCAGGCAGAATCTCATGGTCTCAGACAGAGGTATTTCCCACTATCTGAACCTTTTAGTTGGTTTAACGGAAGTCACAAGGACTTTGACTTGGGTAGCAAGCTGTCACCCCCAGCTCCTAGGTCCTGGAGATATTCTACACTCATATGTCCCATTGACATGGAGAGAGGAGGTGATGGTTGAGGAAATTAATGGGGGGGGGGGAAGGAAGGATGGACTGAGGAGGGAGACAGAAGAAGAAGGGTTTGGAAGAGGAGGGAAAAGAGGGTATCAAAGGGTCGTAATAGCTCAACCATACTAGTGTCTTATACCATCTCTATTTCCTTCTTCTGCTGGCACCCCAGAATTGTATAGCTTGCCCAAAGCTAACCAGGTTGGCTCTTCTAATGGGAGGCAGACTGAGGAGTCAAATTGATGGCTCCTGGCTTCCCAGACCTGGCTCTCCAGCTCATTGAATTCTTCCACCTCATCTCAAATGGGAAGGTTAATCTGTGGACCATTTTTTCATTGTGTCGTATTAGTATGACAATTTCAAAATCCATCTATCACATTGAGGCACTTGGTCGAGGCTCTGCTGATTCAATTTGTGAGAAAACTGGACATTGACGGTTGGTAATGACTAATCCTTTCCTGCAATTTAAGATAGCAAACACGTAGGACTTCCCCTCTCCTGTCTATTAATCTGAACAGAGAGGAAAAACCAGAGTCCAAAAGCAAACAGAATTGGATTCACCTAACATGCAATTTGGATGAGGAAAGAAGCAGGAAACTAATTTATAGCTGTCCGCACTACCCACAGCCTTGGATACTGGCAGCGTTACCACTTTCAATAAAATATTTGAATGGAAGAAAATAAAAATGTGGTACAATGATACTTGCAAAATGTGTGAAATGGTAGTCAGTGGCTCTGCATGGAGTATACATCAACTCAGTGTTATTGTCTTGGGTGATGCACAATTATGGATGCTTCTAAAATCAACTGAATTGCCTCCTGAGTTCCAAAATTCATTATTATTTGTGATTAAATGGGCTACCAGAGAGGGAATAATTATTTTGCCTCCGATACAATCATCTACAGTTGTGTTGCTCTAAATGCCTAGCTGCAAGTCATTGCCAAAAAATCAAGGCACAACATGCATGTGTGAGCTATCTTCTATTCATTTCTTACATTAATATACCATCTAATTGGCCAGAGCCACTCAGGGCAGTTTACATTCTGGACGTCATTAAAGCATCATAAGTATATACCCCCAAAAAGTAAAATAGAATCACAAAATTGATCACAGTTTTCAGAGCAGCAGATTGTGGAACTTTTGTTTTCAAATAGTTTCAACCTGATATGAGAAACACGGATCAACCAAATAACCAAGTAAGTAAATTGTGGAAAATGGCCAAAACAAAACACCATGTACATCAAACTAAGAGAGGGGAAAGATATCACCAAACTCCTCTCACTATCATTTGGCTTTTGGAAGTTTACAAAAACTGGTAGATGTTCACCTATCCTACTCTGGCTTGTTAGTTGTCCTTTAGTGGAGGTGAGTCACAATTAGTAGGTGGGCAATGATGAGTGGAAGTGACTGCAGTGGCTCAAATGGTTAATATGATGAATTTGCTGACTGGAAGGTCAGAGTTCAATTACAGCATGAATGAGTGAGCTCCTGTCTCTGTCCCAGCTCCAGTTTGAAAGCAAGAAATTGCTAGTAGATAAATAGGGACCACTTTGGTAGAAAGATAAACAGCATTCCATGCACTCCGGTGTCTAGGCATGCCTGCCACATGTCCACAGAAACGTCTGCGGGCACAGACAGCACTGGCTCTTTGGCTGTAAACAGAGATGAGCAATGAACCCTGGAGTTGGATATGACTGGCTTTCGAGCAAGGGTGACCTTTACCTAATGATGAGAGCATGGGATTAATGGCAAATCTTTTAGGGCAGGGGAGGACAACCTTGGCACACCAGGTGTTCTTGGACTTCAATTACCGCAAGCCAGTACACTTGCTGATCAGAACTTCTGGGAATTGATGTTCAAGAACACCTGGAGCACCAAGGTTGGCCATCCCTGCTTTAGGGCATCTATGGTGAGGTGGCTCTGACTGCCTGGCACAATTTGTGCAAATCAGTTGGACTTACAGGGCACACCATGAGACACCTTTGGGGAACATCCAACATTTGCTCACATGAACAGAGTTGGGAATTGACTCAATGGGGACTCCCAGACTCCCAGTAGCTGACAAGGATCAGCATTGTGCAGGGGCAAGAATTCACCTGTCTGGTAAAGAGAGGATCAGATTAGTGCCCCTTGCTCTGATATCAGGCAAAGCACTACCAGACCCCACCACAGGTTACAGGTTACATTTAATTAATATTTAAATACAATTATGGCCCAATGCCTTTGCCCGTGGTAAATGTGTTTCACCTCTTTATTTCACTGACAGGGAGGGAAACCCATTTAGGATCATGCAGAAGAAAATGATCTTTAACTTTATTTATAAAAGCCACTAGAGATGGCTTCCAGATGGTTAAGCCTTTAATTTCTTTTTTAAAAAATAGATGGAACAAAAAGTAACAGGAAGTGATCAAAGGAAAGAGGGAAAATAAAATAAATTAGAGCAGGTACAGAGAAAGACAACAAGGATGATCAGAGGAATGGGAACCAAGCCACATGATGAAAGACTGAAGGAACTGGGCATGTTTAGCCTTGAGAAAAAGAGAATGAGAGAAGACATGATAGCACTCTTTTAATTTAATTTAATTTAATATAATTTTTCAATTTATTTGCCGCCCACTCAGGTGAGCCTGACTCAGGCCAGCTTACATAATCTAAAAGACCCTACACAGTAAAATCAGTTAAAAACTCCCACCCATATTAAAATCCCACATTAAGGCAACCCTCTCGTCCACCATCCTCCTCAGCCCACCCAGCATTGTGCCCATTGTGTCAACAAGATATAGGCTGAATATAAGGAAAAGACTTCTTAACAGTAAGAGCAGTACAACAGTGGAACCAACTGCCTTGAGAGGTGGCGAGCCCTCCAACACTGGAAGCCTTCAAGAGAGAATTGGACAACTATCTATCATGTTTGATTTGATTTGGATTCCTGCATTGAGCAGTGGGTTGGATTCAGTGACCTAAAAGGTCCCTGTCAACTCAATTATTCTATGATTCTATGAAAGAACACCCTTAATGTAGCAATCTGAATATTGATTTCAAAATGAGAGACAAGGAGTACAATTGGGCTATAGACTTATACATACACTTGCCTAGAGTTGCCATATGTAATGGAAAACCGTGAATGTCACGTTTTGTAATTGTCCCACACGGTTCCATAAAAATATTGAAAATTCACGGTTTTCAAACCACTTGATTTGGAAGAAAAAACCACACATTTTTCTTGCACTTATATTGGAATGACCAGCAGGTGGCAGCAGTAGCAGCTTGGTGAATGCATCTTTTGCTGACTTGTGGAGTTGTGGCGTCTGTAGCAGCAGTTCGATAACCGAATACTGCAGGACGGAATGAACTCCCGTCTTTGTCCCAGCTCCTGCAAACCTAGCAGTTTGAAAGCAAGAAATGGCAAGTAGATAAATAGGGACCACTTGGAAGGCAGCGTTGGTTCTTCGGCTTTGAAACAGAGATGAACACTGAACCCTAGAGTTGGATACAACTGGCTTTTGGGCAAGGGCAACCTTTACTTCTTTCCCATTTTTGTGAGAGGGAATTATGGTAACCCTACACTTGCCAGATGTAGTGATGTTCTGTTTTAACACACATTATCCACCTTTTGCTTCTTGGAGTTGATGTCTATTTGTCCACCCTCAAGTGAGTTGTGGCAGGAACAAGGAAAAGCAGCAATCACATTAGCTTGCTATGTCTGTATTCAGTCAATAATGTAGGTTTGGCTCAGAGGGAGAGAGAAATAAGCTGCTTTCTACAGATTCAGACCATTGTTTCTTGTAACCCAGCCTCATCAACTCTTATTGGCACCATCAGCTGACTAGGATTCCAACAAGAATTCTTTCCTAGCCCTACGGGAAGCTGGCAGGAATTGAACTCAGGTCCTTTCTAGGTGCAATCCATATGCTTCTCTACAGAGCTATAGCATTTTCCCTACACCAGGGAATGACCATGAAATGGATCAGGTGCTATTTAAGAAATAGGATGCTTCAGACCCCAGAGGACTTCAAAACCAAGAGCTTCCCTGCACAGCAGGTTTTTACTAAAGTAGAACACAGTTCCTCAATAAATTCTGATGGTTGTTCAGAGCTGCAAGCAGCTTGCAAAAAATAGACTGGAAGCAATTACTTTTGATCTTGCAATATGTTTTAACTGCATAATCTTCCCCTGAACAGGGAGAAAAGCGTTTCTTCAGCATTTCTTTGTGCTGCTACAGCAAGTGCCAGGTTGGTCAGACAGGATGTCTGCATCTATCTCCCACCTCCTTCTGCTCTTCCTCCTCCTCCTCCTCTAAACCAACCAATCAATTAGTCTTTATTACAGTACAAGACCAACATAGTACAGCAAAAAAAACCAAACATAAGTTAAAATGAGGGTGGTACTTAAATATTTATTTTAAAAAGGAGCATTAAGGAGTAGTAAAATTAGTACTACTGTTACTAAGCCTATTGTGTAGCACTAGTAATTTATTTAGTTGAAGGATCTGCCAGGATTGTTCTTCTGATTTTAAATACAGCGGCACAAAACCTTGCAGAGTTGTGGGTGAAAGAGGATCTTTCATCAGATAGTATCTAGTGGGTGTATGTGCTGTTTGATGAGCCAGGATACTTGCAGAGCAGCGGAGATATGAACTTGTATCGGATGTCTCTATAAAAAGGGCAGACGTGGAGAATATGTTCTATAGTTTTGATTTCTCCAGTGTCACAGGGGCATAGTCTCTCTGACATTGGTATCCTTTGGAAATTTTCCTCGAGAACCGCAGAAGGGATGTCATGGCAGTGGGATAATGTGAATGCCTTCCAATGACTTGGTGTCTCAAGTGGAGCAGGTACTGGGATGAGGCAACAATATGTCTCCAAGACTCTAGAGCCAGAAAGGTTTTGGCTCTGGCTATTTAATGCAGTTTAAGGGCAAGTCCCAGGCCTGTGTTGGCAATTGTTTTTAAAAGCGAAGTGGGAGCAGTTGTCCCGTGGCCACAAAAAAGCCAACCCGCCGACATCCCGAACTCCTTCCCTCGGCCTGGCTAGCCAGAGGGAAGTGGGAGCAGCTGTATCACACTCCCCACAGCCACAAAAATGCTGCCGCCACCTCTCCGGACTTCTTCCCTCTGCCTGTCTGGCCTGGAGGGAAGTGGACTCAGTTGTGTGGGGTTGAGTTTTTTTTTGTAATATTATATACATTGTTTCTGATATGTTTTTTTTTACTGTTTCATTATTGTATTATTGTAAGATGATGTGATATTCTGTGATTTTTTTGTCAGCCGCTCAGAGTCGCTGTGCGAGTGTGCATACAAGTTGAACAATAAAATAAAATAAAATAAAATTAAATTAAATTAAATTAAATTAAATTAAATTAAATTAAATTAAATTAAATTAAATTAAATTAAATTAAGTATGTCCATGCCCTGTAGTGAGGAAGTCAAAATCTGTACCTCCTGCATAGTCCCTATATATTTTAGGAAAGGTCTGGGACTTTCCCTCGAACTGCTCTGAATAGCCAGGGCACGAAGCTTTCTGGTTCCAGAATCTTGGAGACACATTGTTTCCTCTCCCCGGGACCTGCTTCTACTTGAAACACCAAGACATCGGAGGGCATTTACATTATCCCACTGCAAGACCCTCCCTTCTGTGGTTCTTGAGGGAAAGGCCAGCAAATCAGCAGTTCGAGACCCAGGTACTGCATGGTGGTTTGAGCACTCATCTCTGTCCCAGATCTTGGGGACATGAAAGGAGCCTCATTCAGACATCCCCTGAGTGGAGTTTCTCCAGCAAAAATCCTTTCAATCCAGAATAATTTCTGACACAATTTAGGAGTGAGAGAGACAAGCAGGACAACCTAAAGATTTTTCAACTCCTGCTCCTCATTTTGGTTTCAGGGGATTTTCTCTTTCCCTCCTCAATATGCAGGTTTCCACACAGAATACAAAAGAGCATTGCAATACTTTATTCTGTTGAGTGAGAAAGAGAAGTCAGTTTAGGAGGAAACACTGAATTCATTACAGTAGCTTAATTTAGAAAGCTGGCCTCTTGCTATCTCAGGTGAGAGGATCTCTAATGTACCTATTCACCATCCGAAAGATAACAACCCAGCTAGATGAATGTATGGGATATTTTATTATCTCTTTCTTCATTCTGATTTATAACCCACCTCTTAGCTCAAACTCACAGAATGGTTTTTTGGGCATTTTTTTTGAGTAACTTGCAGCTGTGAAAAACAGCTGTTTTGTTTAGTGCTGTTTCCTCTCAAAGAAGAAGAGGCAGGAACAAAAAGCTTGGGAAGCAGAATAAATCTCCTTTCATTGGTAAAAGTGCTATTTTCAGAGGCCAAAATTTCAAGACTTTCTATGTTTAAGGGATTATGAGATAAATTTGATTTATTTATTGATTTACAAATCCAGGGGGGAAGGGAAGCTGCAACATATCCTGACTTTTCAGCTCTAGCCCTATTCAATTGTAAATTAAATACAGAGACAACAAATAAAGTAGTTTGCCCATTTGCAGAGAATGTCTTGGAATTCCATACCATAAAAGGCTTATGTGGAAAGAGGAGATGGTCAAAGACCACAAGGAAGACCCAGAGGAAGGTGGAGAGATAACATCAAAGAAACATTGCAAGAAAATCAAATAATGCCAGTGGAACCCACTAGAAGCATCAAAGCAAGAACTCTGCATCTCTCCTTGACACCCAATAGGGTAGCATCATGATCATGATCATGATCATGATCATGATCATGATCATGATCATCATCATGATCATCATCATCATCATGATCATCATCATCATCATGATCATCATCATCATGGTCATGATCATGATCATGATCATGATCATCAGCAGCAGCAGCAGCAGCAGCAGCAGCAGCAACAGCAGCAGCAGCAGCAACAGCAGCAGCAGCAGCAAATGAACAACTTGATGGTCTCTGCAGGACATTAGTTGAGAGATTTGAGGAACAACTTATGAATTTTTTTTAATGATCTTCTCATACCTACAGGTATAAGGATGATGGTACCCAGGTGGATTAAATCCCACTTGAATGCATCTCGATGGAGGGCAGCTTCATCAATACTGGCTGATGATGACTTTGCATACCCAAAGGGCTCAGGACTAAAAAAGTGACACACAGAACTGGATCAGTGATATGGGTGTCATGCTGCGATGTGGAAGGCAGATGGAAGTCCACTGCATTGTATTCTCAGGACAGTCTTCATGGCTGATCGCCATGAGGATCACCAATATTCCGATTCGCATATGGCAGAAGAAGAAGACAACTAGAGCAGGCCCATTGAATCAATCAAACTAATGGAGCAGTTGGCTTGCCAAATCCTCACTGTTTCAATGGGCTTACTCTAGTTCAACTTATAATGCAAAGCAACAGGATTTCAGCAGCTGAATTTTACTGGCACAAGTGGGAATTTTCTTCAGTATTTATTGTGGCTGGCATGGTGAAAAGACAAGATTTTATTGCACAGGTTGCTGAATACCACACTTCAATGGCATATGCTTCAACTACAAGTCCCGCTGTCCCCAGACAGCAATCCAATTCTGGGAATTATATACATTTGAAAAATATCATGTTAGATAAGACAATTTAAATTATATTTGGAAAGAGCTAAAAGCAAAATTCTTGTTCTTGTTCTAATTGGGCAGTTGGTTGGGCGGTTGGGCGCATTTACGACAGCTGTAAATGCACCCACCTCCACATTTACGACAGGTGCGCACACATTTATGCATGCATGGGTACATTTTATGGCTGATGTAAATGTGTCCGTTTCCACTTCTGGGAGCAATGAGGGTGGCCACAGACCACATAAAATGGTACCATGGGACGGATCTAGCCCGCGGGCTCAAGGTTGAAAACTCCTGATCTAGTACGATGGCTACTTTGGGCATTTAAAAGACAGAACATCAAGTAACAATCACGTAATTCAAACATAATATGCCATTTGTGAGCAAAAGTGTCAACAGAACTATTACATGCCACCTTCTTTAGCCATCTCCTTCACACAATACACCCTGAGCATCAACGGCTCCTAAAATGTTTATAACAACTTGTGACCGTCCCCCTCCCCTCCTGTTATGTTAGTTGGGAGAGTTTTGAGCTTGGTAACAGCTCATGAAACATGTTGTGACTTTTCCACTAAGGCTACTATCGCCACTTGTTTTCTCTCTCCGTCTTCTTGACCTCAGCTGTGTTCTGTTCCCTTTCCCTGAACTTTTGCCACTCCATGAATCCCACCTCACTGGCAATTTTTGGGTCTCTCCTCCTCTCTTTCTGACAGTTGCCCAGGCGTGTTTTCTTAAATCGCGCTTTGACACTGGGCTCCCCTGCCAGCTGTTCTAGTTGCTCCCTTCTCCTGATCGTTGTTGACAGTAGCTATAAAAAGCATAACATATTCCTTTTTTATTTTTATTTTTTTTTACAAAACTGTACTTGAGCAACAGGTCCCCAAGGCAGCTGGGCTACTCATTTTCCTGTCCTAATTGCAGAGTGTTTAAGAGAAGGAGGGGAAATCACTTTTGTTCAGTTTGGCGGGTTTTGTGCCACCAGCGTCTGAGCATGCTTTTGCCAATATGCCTTTTCATGAACTTTGTTGCCTCGCTTTCAAAGCTGCCTAATCAGTGGTGGGCTCCAAAAAAGATTACTACCACACTGTGGGTGTGGTATGGTGGGCATGGCCAGGGGGAAAAGCCCTGTGTTGCACCCGAATTAGGACTATGTTATTTCAAAATTTGGATGGGCAGGGCCAGGAAGAATTTTTGCCACTGGTTCTGGTGAACTGGTGCAAACCTGTTGATGCCCACCTCTGCGCCTAATGAAGGAGGTGTGCAAACAATTGCATCATCAGCCTCTTGGGGAAATAGCAGCACATGGATTATCAGAAGAGAAGGGGCTGTGGTGGCTTAGTGCAAACAATTGCATCATCAGCCTCTTAGGGAAATAGCAGCACATGGATTATCAGAAGAGAAGGGGCTGTGGTGACTTAGTGGTTAAGATGCTGATGTAGTACGATGGCTACTTTCGGCAGTTAACTTGGGTTAAAGGACAGAACATCAAGTAACAATCACATAATTCAATCATAATGTGCCATTTGTGAGCAAAGGTGTCACCTTAACTATTACTTTAGCCATCTCCTTCCCCGGTCCGGCTCCTTCCCCATTCTGGCATTGGCCATGGGGAGGTTGGAGCAACTGGGTCGGCAGGTCAGCAGTTCAAGAACCGAGTGCTGCATGATGATGTGAGCTCCCATCTCTGTCCTAGCTCCAGCCAACCTAGCAGTGTGAAAATAAATTCCAAGTAGATAAATAAGTACCACTTCGGTGGGAAGGTAAACAGCATTCTATGTACTCTGGTGTACAGTCATGCCTGCCACATGTCCATGGAAGCAAAGAAGCAAAGGCCTCTGTTATTCAAACCCAAAGAGAATTGTGATTGGATGTTGCTAAATTTTTGCCTGCATTTGCAGTTAGAATACCAATTTTTTTCCTGTTTGTTTAAATACATTTTAATTAATTAATTTGGTCACATTGTTTTGCTGTGCCTTCAGCAACAGGTTGTTCTGCAAAATTTAAAAGTTGGTTATGTTGAGTTTATTGTTGTCAGATTTTTCAACCTAATAATTCCTGCAGATTCAGCCTTGATTTTTCTCCTGGCACTTTGGCAACTCAAGAGTGTCCTCAGACAACTGTTCTACAACTAAAGGGTTGTTCAACAGCCCCCACCCTCAAAATTCATGGAATGCTGTTACCTTTCTCACAAAAGCAGTACCTCTTTATCTACTCTCAATTTCTTGCTTTCAAATTGCTCAGTTGGCAGGGGCTGGAACAGATGAATGGGGGCTCACTCCATTATACAGCACTCGGGTCTCAACCTGCTGACCTGCTGACCTTCTGGTCATCATGATCAGCATCTTAACCACTAAGCCACCATGGGGTACACTGTACATAAAGTGTTTGCTTGTTTATACCGGCATGTTATCAGATACTAGCTTCAAAGCCAGGATGTTTCTGTTGCAAAGGTGTGAAATTCCAATTTAGGTTGTCACTCACATTTTATCTGAGTATTAACACTGTTCTTTTGACTGACCATCCTGCCAAACTAGCAATTCAAAAGCAAGAAATTGCAAGCACATAAATAAGGTTCCACTTCAGTGGGAAAGTAAACAGCATTCTGTACACTTCGGTGTCTAGGCATGCCTGCCACATTTCCACAGAAACGTCTGCAAAAAGACAGACAGCGCTTGCTCTTTGGCTATAAACAGAGATGAGTACTGAACCCTAGAGTCAGATACAACTGGCTTTTGAGCAAGGGTGACCTAATGGTTAAGCCTTTTCCATTTCTTGACCAAGGAGGAGAAAATGTATGTGCATTCTTTACATCTTTAGAAAGTGGACATGTTGTTTAAGGGGATAGCTCATGTACTGCTATGTGTGCATGTCTGTGTGTTTCATCTAAAAATGGTGTCCCCCTTCCATGGTCACAATTCATTGGTGTTTGGCCACCGCATATTCATTCCCAGACCCCATAAAAGCCCTTCACTTTAGCATTATCACCTATCATCAAGTGGAGCTTAGAAGAAGAACTGTAGTGTAATGGAGGACCTGAAGCCAATTTGGTTGGTGAAAATTCCCCATATGTTTTCCTTAATGTTATACAGGTGTTAAACATTCTATCAGTATCCATTTAACTGGGAAAGTATTGTGCCTTCCTCAAGCTGCTCCTAACCATCTTTTTTATAAAGTGCTGAAATCTTATATATATATATATATATATATATATATATATATATATATATATATATATATATATATATATATATATATATATATATATATATATATATATATATATAAAGTGCTGAAATGTTGATGGTGTGATTAGTTCTGAATTTCAAGCTGCTCTAGTAACCTCCTGGCCTCATTTTATGGAGGCTATTTTCCTGTCCCTGCCTTTGGATACACTGCCTCCCCTTCCCTATTGCCTCTGCGCTGCCAGGGCATCAGCTACTGCATCTCCTTAGTGATCTCTCTTAATGCAGAGCTAATTAACTTTCTCCCTTGGAGACAGACATCTTCTTTTTGAAATGCCCTTGCTCTAGGAAAAAGCCTTCCATAATTGACTGCACACAAAGACCTTCTGTTGCGCGCTGCATTTCAGCAACCATCAGACCATACCTGTCAAGTATCCTGGATTGGCCAGGATTTCCCAATTTTTGGCACCGATTTGCGCCATCTCCCGCCCTGTGCTGCCAAAACCCCGGAATTTGGCAGCGGGGGCAAGGAGGTACTGCACAGCCCTTCTGCACAGGTTGCATTTTACGCATGTGTAGAAGGGATTTATGCTTGTGTAGAACCCTTCTACGCTTGTGTAGAACCCTTCGATGCAGGCGTAGAAGGCTATGCATGCATAGAAGGGGGCTATGCAAGCGTAAAACCCTTCTACGCATGCGTAGAACGCGACTTGCACCTAACCGTTCTGTGCAGGTCCCGGATTGACCGGAGCCGCGGTTGACATGTATGCATCAGACAAGCCTATATCTATATCAGTGATTCTCAACCTGTGGCCCACAGCACCATTTCATGTGCCCCCCCTGCCTCCACCACACCAGGAAGTGCCATGTGGTGGAGGAATGGCAAAATGGCCATCCGGGCCCCAAAGCTGTCTGAGGGAGCATGTCCCGGCCCCTGGTTTAAAAAGGGTTGAGAACTCCTGATCTATAGGACCCTTATCATATACTGGGCTTACCATGATCATGATTGCACTGTACAAATAGGTACATTTGTCTACCTAGAATCAAAGACATATAACAATTGCCCCAGCCGATTAAACCAAAGTTCAACCTAACACAACACTAAATCTTCAACAAAGGCCTTTGTGAAGACAAAGAGTAAAAGGGGAAAGTAAAGACGCGTTCCTATATTTGTTCATATAGCCCAGCACTGTCAGCTTTGACAGACAGAAACATTTCTGAATTTCAGGAAGGGATCTTTTGCAGCCCTACCTGGAATTCTTTAACATTTCCTGCTGGACTTTTATCCATGCATTCCAGAGGACCAACCCAGGTCAGCTTCTAAAGTCAAACAAGATAGATTGACTTAGAATTTCACTGTTGTTGTGTTTCATATTATATTCTATTTCAATCAAGCATAGGATGCTACGCCTACAATGGTCTGATCGAATATCAAATGAAGAGCTGCACATAAGATCAGGTGCAAAACAAGTGTCAACGTTGATTGAGTTTGCAAAGCATCAGTGGGCCGGGCATGTGTGCTACTTCAAAGATGGCAGGTGGATGAAAGCTACCATACCACTTGGCATAAAGTGACCACTAGGAAGGCCAACAACCAGATGGGAAGACCAGTTCAGGGCAACAATCTCGAGGCCCTGGATAAAATCGGCATAGGATCGAAAACAGTGGAAGACAATGCTTCGATCTACCATGCAAACCTGATGTGTAAAACACAGATCAACCAAGTGACCAAGTAAGTCTCTTCTATCGTGAAAAGACAGGATTTCTGCTTTACCGCGCACCACTGTAAATTAAAATGGGGATTTAATTTTGAAAATAAGTTTATATTTTACTCTCAAAGTGTCCTTCGATCAGCTGGCTGGAAATAAGATCCCCCCCTTCCATTCGTCGACTATATAAATATGTAATTATGAAACATATTGATGTTATAAATCAAGAATGCTCATTAATCCTACAGCAAACACAATGCCAGCATTTGGAGGAGGGGGTGAAGGGAAGAAATAGAACCAGCAAAATTATTTCTAGAATCATTTGTATTGATTTTGCATTTCACTTTCTTATTGGGTTTGTGTTTTTTCATTGCCCATGGTTATTGTCATAACAGTTTGCTTTCTTTTTCACCATCTCCACATTTCAGAGACATGATATTACTTGCTGCTTGAAGGCTTCCCTGAAGATGACTCAATCCAGAGTTTGCTCGTTGCTTCTGGAGAGAAATGAGAAGACTTTGGATTGAACAGGCTCTTGTTCTCTTAGGACAGTTAGATGGACAAAAGACAGATATTTTATCCAATGGGTGGGGGGGGGGGACAGGCTGGAGGAGTCTGCAGTCTGAATAAGTAACTTTTCTAGCTGCAGTAATTTGGTCGAATAAATAGAGAGTCCCTTGTGGCCCTTAGGGTTAAAGGTAAACGTCGTCCTTGCTCGAAAGCCAGTCGTATCTGACCCTAGGGTTCAGTGCTAATCTCTATTTATAGCCAAAGAGGCAGCACTGTCTGTACATGCAGATGTTTCCATGGACATGTGGCAGGTGTGATGAGACACTGGAGTGCACAGAACACTGTTTACCTTCCCACCAAATTGGTTCCTGTTTATCTACTTGCAATGACTTGCTTTCGAACTGCTAAGTTGGCAGGAGCTAGGACAGAGACAGACGCTCGCTCCGTTATGCAACACTTGGGTCTTGACCTGCTGACCTGCTGACCATGCACCACTGTAAATTAAAATGAGGATTTAATTTTGAAAATAAGTTTACATTTTACTCTCAAAGTGTCCTTCGATCAGCTGGTTGGAAATAAGATTCCCCCCACCCTTCCATTCGTCTACTATATAAATATGTAATTATGAAACATATTGATGTTATAAATCAAGAATGCTCATTAATCCTACAGCAAACACAAAACCAGCATTTGGGGGAGAGGGTGAAGAGAAGAAATAGAACCAGCAAAATTATTTCTAGAATCATTTGTATTGATTTTGCATTTTGCAGAGTCTTAACCACTAAGCCACTGCAGGCCTTTAGTTAACCCCAAATAAAATCTCTATGTCTTTATTTTGGCATTTGGTGGGCAGTGGGATTTTGCACCATTGAAGCACAATTTCCTAGCCTCAGCAACCTGGTTTCTATGAGGTCAGAAATGGAGTGGGATGATTCATTTTGAATGTAGGCCAATGAGTCACTTTAGATCACTTGGAGTTTTTTTTTATAAAAAGCAAATTTTGACATAGCCTGTCAGCAAATTTAAACCTGGTTGACTTTGGCACTTGGCACATTTATCTCTGTAGGTAAGACCGTGTCTCCAAATTCCATGGACACCAGAGAATGACAAACAAGTTATGTCTTATTCTACTTTCCATTCCAAACCGATGGGAGGCTGGTGACCCAAACTGGAATACACCGCATATGTTGAACTGAATGGTGCACAAAGCACTCCAGAGGAAATTGGGATGCAATACAAAGGCTCAATTGGGTTCTGGAAATCCTAATTATTCATAGAGGGGAGAGAAAGAATAATGAACTGAATGCAAACAAGCCTATTTCAGAAGAAGAGGAATACTGATGAAGGTTCAGAAGACTGCAAGTATTTGCATGCCCAGGGTACTAGGAGCAAACTTTTCTTCTTCTCGTCCTGAAAAATCCAATCTGAAAACACTATTTGGCCAACCCTTACATCTTAATTAGGTTAGGCTGATTGTGAAGTCGCTCCTACCCAGCTCCTGTTTCTCCTCTGGAGTGCTGCCTGATGAATATTCCCAGCAAGGTAGAGTTGTTTGCTTGGTTGCAGCTGCTTAAATTTCAAGCCATCCTTCCATTGCCTGTCATTACATATTGATTACATAAAGAGCCTTCCAGCTCATGGTATGATACAGTGAACTGGAATTAGCACAAGTGGCAGCACTAATCTATTCTCCTGTCAATGGTGCTGCTTGGTGGACTTCCAGTACCTTCCTGATTATCCCCTAGATGTCTTTCGACTGATAGTTATCATTGGGCATCCTCTTTGTGTTGTTCAGGGTCGAGAAGAAAGGGCCAAACCCTCATTCTGTTAATAAGCCCGTTGACTTGTTTCCTAAATTATGATTTTGCTTCTTGTGTTGTTGTTTTTTTTTTTTTTGCACAATGAGGAATTTTTTTAATTCCCACGTTTTAATGAGCATGTTGAGCCAGTGTGGTGTGTTGGATACAACTTCAGGCTAGAAAATGGGAGGTAAAGATCTTCCTTGCTAGAAAGCCGGTCATGGCCAACTCTATGGAGTGGTGATCATCACCGTTTACAGCCACAGTGCCAGGGCTGTCTGCATCTGCAGAGATTTCTGTGGCCATGTGGCATGCATGACTAGACACCAAACCTCCGGGTTGGAGAGATAGGCAGGATATCTCTCAATGTCATTTCCAGGGAATCCTAAGCAGATGAAGGCATCTGCTTGAGAATAATACCCTGAAGCAAATGGTGAGCCACTGTGTGAGACAGAATACTGGACTGGATGGGCTCCTGTGGCCTGTTCCAGCAAGGCTGTTCTTATGTTCTTATGTTATGTTCACATGGAATGCTGTTACCTTTCCTGCCAAAGTGGTACCTATTTATCTACTTGCAAGTTATTTCTTTCAAACTGCTAGATCGGCAGGAACAGAAAGAGACAACCGGAGCTCACTCCATTGTGCAGCACTCGGGCTTGAACTGCTGACCTGCCGGCCTTCTGGTCATCAAGCTCAGCATCTTAACCACTAAACCATCATGGGCCCAGAAATCAGGAGGCCTGCAACCAAATCCCCACTTAGCCATGGATGCTCATTTCAGGAGTGATGCTAGTATACTTTGAAAATTGTATTAAGGTCATCATGACTGCGGTGGCTCCAGTGGTTAAGTTGCTGAACTTGACAACGGAAGGTCAGAGTAAAATTCCTGAGTACTGCATGATGGAGTGAGCTCCTACCTGTGTCCCAGCTCCTGCCAACCAAGAAATTGCAAGTAGATAAATAGATATCACTACAGTGGGAAGGTAAACAGCATTCCGTGTCTAGGCATGCCTGCCACATGTGCAATGAAATGTCTTCAGATGCAGACAGTAATGGCTCTTTGGCTATAAATGCAGATGAGCACTGAACCCTAGAGTCAGATACGACTGGCTTTCGAACAAGGGCGACCTGTACCAGTACCTGTACCTCTACAATCACAAGTCAGGAGAAACTTGCTATCCAATAGCACACACAAATGTGCATTTGTGTGTTACACCATTTGGGCCTTTTTTATATTAGGAAAGGAAGAACGGTGGAGATATATTAAATTATCCATAATATGAAGAAGGTGGATGAAGAGAAATTATTGTTTCTCTCAAATAAAAATAGTAAAAACTGGACGTGGCATTACTTGGGGGTCCAGACTTTCCACTACTGTACTTATTTTTAGTAAGCAATGAACATAATTAGTATGAAAGGGAGTTTTTGAACCATATCAACATTTGGTAATTTCAGCCAACAGAGTCTGAAAGCCATTTAAAAATAATCTAGCTAAATTGAGCAGATATATTCCAGGAATCATTGTGCCAAAGTATCCTTATTGAAATAGCATTTCTCTTTTTAAGGATTTATAACCGTCCAAAGTTATTGGCATGATAGACTCTGTAGCAAAACCTTTTGGCTGATTTCTAGTGTTAAAGCAACATGACCACAATCATTAAGGGGAGGAAAGAATCACAGAAGAGTTTGCTGAAGTTTCAACTTTTATTTCATTCTTCATTAAGATGCCTAAGAACAAATATCTGATGTCTCAGCCATCATTAACCTAAAATAGAACCTGTGGGAGGCACCAGGTCATTGATTACAACCATTAATAATACTTTCTACTATATGCATTCAAGTAAGCTCCAACCTTTGGTGACACCATGAAAGAAAGATCTCCAAAATTGCCTGTTGTCAAATAGCCCTACTCAACTCCTGGAAGTTATAATCTGTGCCATCCCTTAGGGAACCAGTTCATCGACACATTGGCCTTTCCGTACATGTTTGACTAGACACTGAAGTACACAGGATGCTGTTTACCTTCCCAACCAAGTGGTACCTATTTATTTCTTGCTTTCAAACTGTTGGGATGACAGGAGCTGAGATAGAGATGGGAGCTCACTCCATCATGCAGCCCTTGGGTCACAAACTGGTGACCCGCCAACTTTCTGGTCACGAAGCATAGCATCTTAACCACTAAGCAACCACAGTCCTTCTGAAGACATGTTACCACTAGTACTAACTGATGAAGAAAGCTTAGAGCAGTGGTCAGCAAAATTGGCTCTACAGGTCTTCTTGGACTTCAATTACCAGAAGCCCACTAAGACACCACAGTTCCTATGATTTCTATACTGCCCATCTCATCACTAATTATGACTTGATACCTACCAACCAAGCAACCAACTAACAAACAAACAAACACCACATGATTTGGTGATTTTGTCTGGCCAGGTTATCCTGCTATTGTAATAGAGTAGATCATACTTCCAGCAACTCGAGTGTCAGCCGGCGGTTAACTAACCTGACCACCCCGAGGACTAATGGCTTGGGTGCCAAAGTCCACAGGGAAGGTTGATGGTCCCCAAGTAGATTAAATCCCACTTGAATCCATCTTGATGGAAGGCGGCTGATTTCATTTCATTTCATTTCAATTTTAATTTATACCCCACCTTACTCAGCGTTAGCCAACTCAGGGTGGCATTACAACATCAATAGAAATACAATATAACAGTAAAGAAAATAAATCCAATACAATAATAATCAATACAAATCACATAATACATAATATCAACAAGAGCAAGAAGCAAAAGATACCTTACAATAAAATATAATAGGTCCAAAGTCAATCCCTACCCTAACCCCAATAACAAAAATTTGGCCCACCCACTGTCTTTAAGTCTGGGGGGGCAGGAGCACCAGTGGTGGAGTGGCTGAGAATTGCGGTGGCAATGGTGGTGGCACGTCCAGCCAGCCCCCTGCCTTTCTTTATTCATCCTACCTGGTGGCAGGGGTGGGGAGGGATGGCTTCACATCAGCATCTTCAGGCTCCCTTTGGCCTAGGGAGCCCCTTTTAACCTCCCCGCCAAATGAGGACTTTGTGTACCAAAAGGGCTCAGGACCAGAAAGTGACTTGTGGAACTGGAACAGTGGTATGTGGGACATGCTGCAATGTGGACGGCAGATATAAGGCCACTGCATTATAATCTCAGGAGAGTCTTCATGGCTGATCGCCATCAGGATCGCCAATATTTAGATTCGGATACGGAAGAAGAAGAATGTACAGTATAACTATAGCCATATATTAGCTACAGTATTAAAGGAAATATTTATCTCTGTACTGCCTGATTGTGGAATCGGATTCATAGAAGCATGTTTGTGGGTATGTCCAATGGATTTGATAGGCTTCTGTGGGAACATTGAAACCTATCAGTATGTTCCTAAGGAAAGCAGGCTAGAGCGAAGCGACTGCCTGCCTAGATCCTGACCTGCCTGCCATGACCCTGACGTCTCTGCCAACCCTGACAACGCTCCTGGACACCCTTTGGATTAGACTACTGACTACTGGTAGCCAGACCTCGGATTGCCTTTTGGACTTTGATATCTGGACTATCCTTGAACAAGACTCTCTGTGTAGCAACAAAGTGCGACGACCGTGCCTGGCTGGGTCAGCACAGATAACATGGGTGTGTTATCCTTACACTGAGCAATTCTTGGGCTTTAATCTCAGAAGCCTTAGGAGCATAGCTAAGAAGGAGAGGTGATGGAACATAGTAATTTCTGTTGAACCACACATTCTCCTCCCAGATTGTGTGCTTGACACAGTGCTGCACGTAAACATCTGCCGACTGCAAAATCGAGTTTCTTGTTTCCCTGCCCACAGTTGCAGTTGCCAAAAACATAAAAGATTAAAAAAGATACTTAGTTACATATAGTGGCCTTGTGTAATACAGTACACTAATGGAAATTTTGTGATCACTTTATTGGATAGCAAGCTGTAATAGTCTCCATTAACACATGCAAAATTAGAGAATAATAATATGAACGTTTTCTCTATTATGCACAATAAAAGCATTTTTTTACTCTCTTTATGGCCAAATAAGTACATTAGAAGGTATCCAATCTTCTCTTTTATGCCTGTGTCTCTAAAATGATGTTTCCTATCTCTTGCTGAAATTTCTTCTCTCTGAATTACATCTCAAATTAATGTAGGAAGTGAAAATTTAACCTGGCTTCTCTGTTGGCTACAGATTCTGTGGGAAAATAAAACCAGATTTGAAGATCCTAGTATTTAATTTTAATACAGAAATAGAGTAATTATAAGATGCATATACAAGAGGTGGAAGTGGCTCTGGGATATGATTTTAACATCCATAGGTGTCTCACGTCTCAGGTGATAAGCAATATCCACACATTCCTACACTGCTTATTTGGGCTGATTTGTCTGCTACTTGGTCTAATCCATGTGTCATATAGTAAATCAGGGGCACAGAATCCAAATCTGAAATCCAATTCTGCTTAGGACATCAGGATCTTAAGTAAGCAAATCTCACCCTCTTGGTTAGGTTCTTGCAGATATTTGGTGGTGCGTGTAGCTTGCAGGAAGAAGAAGAAGGCTCAGTCTCAGGGCTACATCCCTAGAACGAATTTTGCAAGGGTTGGTGGTGCTACCAGCTTTGTTGAAGCATCGCAGTGTGGCTTGTCTCCATTTGTGAAAACAGAAGGCTGGCTGCAATTGAAAGACTTACTCAGACACCGCAAAGAACTACTGATAGAATCATAGCGTGACTGAGTTGGAAGGAGTCTCTTAGGTCATTGAGTCCAAACCCCCTGCTCAATGCCAGAGTTTGAATCAAACCAGATCCAACAGATGGTTGTCCAATTCTCTCTTGAATGCTTCTAGTGTTGGAGTGCTTACCACCTCTTGAAGCAGTTGGTTCCACTGCCATACTGCTCTAAGTGTTAAGAAGTTTTTCCTAATATTCAACCAATATCTGGCTTCCTGTAGTTTCAGCCAGTTATTACGTGTCCTGCACTCTGAGATGATGGAGATCCTTTCCCTTTGTGGCAATGATGGTGAACCATGGCACTCCAGGTGTTCTTCAACTTCAATTACCAGAAGCCCAAGTCAGAACTCCTGCTGATCAGGAATTCTGGGAATTGTAGTTCCAGAACACCTGGAGTGGCAAGGTTCGCAAATCACTACCCTATGGGATTCCCCCCCCCCCCCCCCACAGAGTCTCATGCTTCACTGATGAGGCAGGCCAACTGAGCTCATGTTTGCTTACCAAGCAGCCACTTGCAATACAAAGCATGACAAAATGGAAGATAAGAAGGTGGTGGAAATCACACACTATGACAAGCAGGCACCTTTTGCCCCTGGAAGGAGTTTCTCTTCTATGATGTGTTAATCTTATCCTCCAGGTTTATTGAGCGTTGTTTTGGCTTGACATCATCCTACTCCTCCTATTTGAAAGACTCTGTGAAAAATCCTGTACAGTAGAAATCTTTAGAGTCTGGCCAGGTTATCCTACTATGGCCACGTGATTGAACATGGTTCTTCCCACCCGGAAGCAGAAGTAAAATGTGCATGTGCAGAACGCTGCTGTAAATGACACATGGCTGTCATAAACATGTTTATGACAGCTGCAGGCAGTGGTGGGCTCAAAAAAAAATTACTACCACACTGTGGGCGTCGTATGGTGGGTGTGACCAGGGGGAAAGCCCTACGTTGCATCCAAATTAGGACTACTTTATTTCAAAACTTGGATGGGCGGACCCAGCCAGAATTTCTGCTTCCAGTTCTGGTGAACTGGTGCGAACCTGCTGATGCCCACCACTGGCTGTGGGTCATTTAGTTCAGCGTTCTGCGCATGTGCACATATGTTTTACTTCTGCTTCCAGGAGAGGCGAGAGCAGTGCAGGCTGGATTCATTGGCATTGCAGGCCAGATCCAGCCCATGGGACATACTTTGGGCATCCCTGGAGTAGACCATATGGCTAGAGACTCAATGCTGAGTGCCAGGAGATGGTTAATTAACCTGAACACCCTGAAGAATAACAGCCTTGGGTGCTGAAGTCAAGATGGGAGGGTGATGGTCCCCAAATGGATTAAATCTCAATTGAATCCATCTTGTTGGAGGGCAGCAGCTTCATCAATCCTGGCCTGGGGCTGAGGAGGATTTTGCTTGCCAAAACAACTCAGGACCAGAAAGTGACTCACAGAACTGGATCAGTGGTACGGGTGTCATTATGCAATGTAGAAGGCAGATGAAAGGTCACTGCATTATATTCTCAGTATAGTCTTCATGGTTCATCGCCATGATCATTGCAAATATTCAAATTGAGATATGGCAGAAGAAGAAGAAGAAACTTTAACACAAAGTGTTTTCATTGTTGTCTTGAAGAAAAAGGCAGCTTACTCAATGGAGACCTAAGGCCAATGTTGCTATGAAGTTTTAAGTTCTTGATCTCTTAAGATATTTACATATTTTTTTAAAAATCTCAAATTAAAATCTAAAAGGCAAAATGCAGGGGCAGCAGATTAAATTGGTTAACACACTGGAATAAATCAACATGAGGGAGGCTGTTAAAGCTGATTCACCCTATTAGGGTTGGTGCCAGTATTCAGATGCCTGGCATCCGATGTCCTCCTGACTCTGTCCCCCGCTAATTGACGAGAAAGAAAATGATTTCATTTCCGCAAGCACATGTATTTTGAGCAAGAGCAAATGTGGTGTGATTCCTGTTTATTTGCTGGCTCACATTTTTTTTAGTCTTCATGCATTTTTAATGAGCTGATCTTCCATGTCCCTGCAAAACACAGTGTTGACCCAAGTATGAACAGATGCACGTTTCATTTTGTTGATGGTTAGCAGGGTGAGCATGCTTCCAAAGTCAAAATGATTCCCTTCTTCTCCTGTTGTGTGTCTCCTTTTATTCCTTTTACAATCTTCACTTTGTACATCCGAAATATCAACCTCACATGGGTCTATAGCAGGGATGGCCAACCTTGGCATTCCAGATGTTCTTGGACTTCAATTCCCAGAAGCCCTGATCAGCCCTGACTTGGGCATCTGGTAACTGAAGTCCAAGAACAGCTGGAGTGCAGAAATTGGCTGTCACTGGTCTATAGGGAAGCTTTACCGTTCCCTGAAAATATCCAGGAGGAACATGGGAATGCTGTAACCAAGAAAAAAGGATGAATGCTGAAAATGTTGCACAATAATGATTTTGCTACTGGGAATAACATATGTGATTTACATGATATCGAGTGTGCTGATTCCAAATATGAACTCAGAATTTGCCTGTCATGTATAGATTTTAAATTATAGGCATGCTATAGCTGTTCAAATGGTCAGTCATTGGGTAATGCATTTTTACATGCGAACATTATAACAGTTGCAGCTATCACTATGCCTGCTGCTGCCTCAGCTGAATCATCTCCCCTGGTGGCATGCATGTTCCAGCAGTGGCTGGGCATGTCTGGGCAAGACAGTGAGCTGACTTCAGAAATAGGTATATAAGGTGAGATGGACCAAGGGCTTGTCTCTAGCATAAAAACATCTTATTGGATAGTACAGCTAGGCCATAGTGAGTCTGCTTTGAGTTAAAGTTGAGTAGGTGCAGCTGTGTTAATAAACCGGACAATTGTGTCTACATGCATAATTTATTTACAATCCTGATGTCCCAGGCAGAATTGGACTTCGGAACTGGATTAAGTGCACTTAATTTAGTATAAAACACATGGATTAGAAAATATTTTTGTGTGTGATGCAATGCAATTTCCCCCAGCTGTTCCCAGTTTTTGCTCCCACCATGAAATAAGGAGATGAGACACAAAGAGGTATGGTTGAAAGGCTTGGGCCACAAAAAGGGTCTGGATCCAGGGAGCCCCAGCACTTAAAAGGAGGATAGTGGGCCCTTCCTCCTTTAACAACGCCATGGTTGCAGGCAAGGTGATGTCACCCTCCTCGTGATGGCGGCAGAATGCCCAACTCCCTGGCTGACCAGGCATGGAAGTGAGCTTCTCTGGCTGTCATGCATCATTTGTCATGATTCAAGTAGCAGGGAGCATCTCAGTAGTATTTGAATTGATCTCAGAGCATTTGAGGCTGGTGCTTAATCTGGTTATGCTTGCGTAGTAGGGGGCTACGGAAGAGTAAAACCCTTCTACGCATGCGTAGAATGTGCCCTGCACAGAACCGTTCTGCGCAGGTCCTGGATTGCTCGGAGCCACGGTTGACAGGTATGCCTCCACTGCCGCCACCACAGCTGTTCCGGGTCAGGGATAAAGAAGAGCCAGGGAAAGTACACCATATGTTTAGGGGGCCATTACCACAGGTAGTCACAAGAGTGCGTAAATTGCAATTTCCCGTTTAAATACATTGGAAATCAATTTTTCTTGTATTCTAAAGCTTTTCTGTTTGTATCTTCCCAATGCATTTAAAGTGGGAAACCAAACCTGTGCCTAAAAATAAAGGGGTTCATTTACCTTTCTTGTTCCTGCTCCATGTGTCGCTGCTCCCTGCTACACGTGGTCAAAATGGAGGAGGAACCCATGCTTCCTGGTTGCAGGGAGAACAAGAGGCTAGCCTAGCATCGCCTCCTGCCTCAGTGCAATTGGCCTGCCCACCCATTTCCCCTGCAGAACCACCACTGGTTGGTGGCAAAAGTACAATACTATTTTGTTCAGAATTCCCCCCTTGTTTTCCTGCTCTAAAAACTGGGTGCATCTTATGGTCAGGTGCGTCTTATGGTCTGTAAAAATTGGTACATTTAGTCTGTTCTTACCTATTATCTGGAGGTTGACAAACTATACATGGGGAGCTCAGTGCCAGACTGGTTTTGAGATAGGAACAAACCATGCCTGCCTGTTAAAGAACCTGTGGAAGTGACTAGTGAGTGGGAATTTTTGTCCAGTTGGATGAGATTGTATTCATCTCCCTTAAATGTCAGGTATACCGCTTGGATTTTTCACTGTCTTTCACATATCATTAATAGTTGTACTGGACAAGAGGGGTGATTTCTACTTGCACTATTTCTAAAATTCTCGCCTTTGTTACCTTTGATCTGCATGGTATATGTAATTTAAGAATATATGCATCTATGGTAAGAATTACAAGGAGCGACCCTGAAATGATGGACCAAGCCACTCTCATCCTCATGCAAGAATGTCAATAGACCATGCAACCTACTCAAGTAATTTTACTAACACTGGCCAAAATCCTGTTGCTTAGTAAATTACACTAGAGCAGGCCCAATGAAGGGGGGGGGGTTGATGAGCCACTTTAGTCATCTGCTCTCTACTTTCCATTGATTCAAATGATCTTACTCTGTCCATGACTTACTGTGCCAAAGTTTCAGTAAGAGTAGGCTCATTTGAATCAGCAGAACTCATGGAAGAGTTGACCCATCAACTCTGATTCAGTGGGCTTACCTTAGTGCAACAGGACTCTGGCTACTGTTGAATTTTTATTTTATTGTTTTGTTCACCACCAAACTCTTCAGACAGGTCACCCAAGTGGCATTCTCAACCTATATCAGTGACTTTGCTTTAGGCAACTTTCCGCCATCAAACTTCAGATGATGGTTGTTGGGGTTTTTTTTTTGACACACGAACATTGCAGTAAAACTGCTTTTATTTAGTTTTCATTCCTTTCGTGAGTCGATGTCTGAGATTAAATGTGTTATTTTTCCCAAATCAACAAGGCCATTAAACTTTCTCCATACATTTGTGTGTGTGTGTTAAAGCTCCTTACATTGAATTCCTTTGTCCAGCTGTTCTATCTTATTTTGCATGCTAAGCAACTGCGAGAAATATCCCCCCTTTTAAAGCTAATTCAGCATCCTTTGGTTGCTGCGTAAGTGAAACAAAATAGTATAGTGCAGACTTTTTTCCTTATCACCCAAAAAAGTTAGTTACTAAGAAGAAACAAGGAAATAAGAGGGAAGGAAGACTGTGACTATCAGTACCGTAGTTCCTTCCGTTCCACTGAAATAAAGTGGGGAAGTCCTCAGTGCCAAAATTCTGGAATATAAATGGGTACTTAAAAAAAAAAGGGGGATTTAGTAACCAGTGTAATATAGGTCTGGCCAGGTTATCCTGCTATGGTAACAGAGTCAATCATATTGCCGGTGACTGGACATAAATTGTCAGGTATCGGTTAACTAACCTGACACACCCTGAGGACTAACGGCCTTGGGTCCCCAAGTGGATGAAATCCCACTTGAATCCTTCTTGATGGAGAGCAGCAGATTCATCAATACCATAGCTGTCGAGTATCCCTTATTGGCCAGGAAAACCCCTTATTTTGCCCTCTTTCCTGCCGTCAATCCCTTATTAATTAGACTGCAATGCCCTATTGCCACCATTGGAGGGCAGCACAGGATAAGCATAACTGTCAAGTATCCTGTATTTGCCAGGAAATTTCCCTTATTTCCAAATCCAAAACTTGACAGGTATGATCAATACTGGCCTGGATCTGATGAGGACTTTGTATGCCAAAAGGGCTCAGGACCAGAAAGTGACTTGTGGAACGGAGCTGCTCCCCTTTAGAAAGGCACGCAAGACCTGGCTGTGCCAGCAGGTATGGGATCCATCGTGTGGAATGGCCCAGGTCCACTGGCTAGTTTAGTTGCCCAAGGTTCCAGGTCATTGCTGGGAGTTGTCAGATGTTTTATGTACCATATTTTCCAGCGTATAAGATGACTGGGCGTACAAGACGACCCCCAACTTTTCCAGTTAAAATATAGAGTTTGGAATATACTTGTCAGCTGCAGTTAAGTACCTGTCCTATAAGACGACCCCCGACTTTGGCACAGATGTTTTGGGGTTAAAAAGTAGTCTTATACGCCAGAAAATACAGTAACTGTTTTTAATGCACTTTTTGTATGGTTTTATCTTGTTAACTTTTACTGTTTTTATTTTCTTAAGGGGTTGGGGAAGGTCTGAGCTGGGTTTTTAGATGTTTTTAATATATTTCTATGTATATGTTGTTAGCCGCTCTGGGTGGCGCTTGCACCAGAAGTGGGATACAAATGGATAACTAATAATAATAATAATAATAATAATAATAATAATAATAATAATAATAATAATAATAATAATAATAATAATAATAATAATAATAATAATAATAATAATAATAATAATATTTGGATCAGTGGTACGGGTATCACACTGCGATGGCACTTGAAAAAGAAGAAGAACCAGTGTAATAACCAAACAATTTTAAAGGAAATTCATAGCATGAGATTTATTGATTTATTACTTTGACTTTTATCAAATATTTCCTGGAATCCATATCCAATTTGATTGTCTCTCCTCCTAACAGCTGCTGGCTTTTCTAATTATGCTCCAAATTAGCTTGTTTTCCCGGTTTAATGGTGATCTCCAGATTTGATAGTGTCTCGTGCTGTGGTTCTCTGCTTTCTGCCTGGTTACATTCACTTGCAAAGCATATAACAGAGACACATTCCACCTCGTATGTTCCCTTCCGTAAGTGTCATTTGTGACTAATTTGCTATGGTCATCTGCCATGAGCATCTGCTCCTCTCCGTTGGAAAAGCCATATTGTTCATGGGTGAAAAAGAGGTAGAAGCTGTACATGCAACGAGAACGAACTGCAGCTATATGCAATTGAAGTAAATTGAGATCTCTTTTTCATTTGGCCAGATTTCACCAGCCTGTGTTTCAAAAAGTTTTTTTAAAAAAATTATTTGAGTTTTTAAAACAGTATTTTTTCCATCCTTATTTCTTAGAAGAATCCTCAATCAATCTTTATTATGGTCCAAGATTACAGCAAAAAGAACAGAAGTTAAAATAAGGGTACATAAAATATATCAAGAGACAAGTTAAAATAAGGATACTTAAGGAGTAGTAAAATTAGTATTTAAGATTAATAGTGTTACAACTATTACTAAGCCTATGATGTAGGGCTAGTGGTTTATTTAGCTGAAGGACCTGCCATGATTTTTCTTCTGATCTTACATGCTGCGGTGCTGAACCTGGCAGCATTGTGGGTGAAGGTGAGGCTTTTGTCAGACAGCAGCCAGTGGGTATATGTGCTGTTTGACTAACCAGGTTACTTGCATAGCAATGGAGATATGAACATGTTCCGAACGACTCTATAAAAAGGACAGATACAGAGAACATGTTTCTCCAGTGTCACAGGGGCATAGTCTCTCTGACATTGGTGTCCTTTGGAACTTTCCCTCTAGAACTACAGAAGGGAGGGTCTGGCAATGGGCTAGAGTAAATGCCCTCCGATGACTTGGTGTCTCAAGTTGGAGCAGGTACCAGGATGGGGCAACAATGTGTCTCCAAGACTCTGGAGCCAGAAAGGTTTGGGCCTTGGCTAGATCTTAGTATGTAAAGCAGGGATTCTCAACCTATGGCCCATGGCCTGGATGCAGCCTGCAGCACCATTTCATGTGCCCTCCCACTGCCTCCACCACACCATGAAGTGCCATGTGATGGAGGAAGGGCAAAATGGCTGTCCAGCACCCGAAGCTGTCTGAGGGAGCATGGCCCGGCCCCGGCTTTAAAAGGTTGAGAACTCCTAATGTAAAGCAAACATCAGAACACCAGAAGACTGTTCCCATTATAATTTGTCATTTCAGCATTGACAAATCAAAGCAAGCCAACCTTCCTTTCATAAAATACTAAAACCCATTGCTCAGAAATGCCTTTCCGAGCTCCACAAAACATTCATATCCTGGTGAGCTGAAGAATGTACTGATTTTCTTTCAACCAGCACTGAGTCGGCAGGTTCGAACCTTGTTTTAGGACTAATACAAGCTTTCAGTTGCCTTATTATACAGGTAAAGGTTGCCCTTGCTCAAAAGCCAGTCGTATCTGACTGTAGGTTTCTGTGCTCATCTCTGTTTATAGCCAGGGCTGTCTGTGTCTACAGACGTTTCCATGGACATGTGGCAGGCATGACTAAACATTCCTATTTATCTATTTGCAGTTTCTTGCTTTTAAACTGTTAGTTTGGCAGGAGCTGCGACAGAGACGGGAGCTCACTCTGTTGCGCAGCACTTGGGTCTCGAACTGCTGACCTTCCAGTTATCAAGTTCAGCGTCATAACCACTAAGCCACCGCAGTTCCTCCTCCTTATTATACAACCCTGGCATTAAAACCTTGGATAGCAGGTTATCTGCATCTGCAATGGGAGATGTACATACTAAAGTCTTGCTGTTCAGCCTTTAGAGCCACTTCTCACCACGGTGGAAAAAGAGCTACATTTTAAAATAAATTTCAACAAATGAGGCTGACACGGAGCACTCAAAGGAGTTTGCTTGCAGCCATGCTGTATATCAATGACAACAGCATGAACCACTGCTTGGGCTTGGGCCAGATTTAGTTGCACTTTAAACCTCACCTGCTCTGGGGTGCCTAAGAGCTTTTACTAGCAGCACTATGCTATACTGTGGGTTTGTGCATCTCATGACTGATTTTACTGATCATCTTCAACTCTGTCATGAGCAGGTTTTACATGTTGGGACGATGCTATCTTTCATCAAATCTCATTTTGAGTTGGAGCAAAGGGCTGTTCAAATCCGACTGCAGCAACAGACTCAATTTGTGTACAGTTGCATGGAGTTAAGAGATTTCTTCCTGTTTCCCCCGAAATGAAATTCGACACATGCCATTAGTCCAATTTTAGAAAGGCGAGACAACCCTAAGCAACAACACAATTTCCTGTACAACTCAGTGGAATTGGATTTTATTGAAACTAACCAGCATAATATTAGGAGGAGGGGGAGAGAAATCCCTAAATGGTTCAGCATTACAGCAATGATTGTCTGGGGTCTTCTGCTCTATATTTAATTCAGCACAACCAGCAACTTAATTATAGCAGTCATAATCACCAAGCCAGATGGGTTGTTGCTCATCACAATCTCACCCCCCAAGGAAGTTCTCAAAAGCAATGTGTGTGTGTGTGTGTGTGTGTGTGTGTGTGTGTGTGTGTGTGTGTGTGTGTGTGTGTGTGTGTGTGTGTGTGAACTCATCAGAGGACAGGACGGAAATGTATTGGTTTAAAAATGGCGCTGCTTCTTGCCAGCAGATGAAGTTTTGCAAATTGTGTGGTTACGCTGCTATGGAGGTGATGCCACATATGAAAGTCATAGACTCATAGAATAATTGAGCAGGGAGGGGACCTATGAGGCCACTGAGTCCATAGCAAAGTAGGTCTAACAGACAGCTGTTCAATTTCCTCTTGAATGCCTGCAGCATCGGAGTGTTCACGGCGTGTCTAGAAAATATCACACTAATGGCCGAGTTGACCGCTGAGTTTCACTCAAGCATTGTCTATAGCTGGAAGTGGCTTGACTGAAAGACAAGAAGTGGAAGCAGTGGTGTGCATTTCATTTTACCTACTCACAATGTCTTGCATTCGAACTGCTAAGTTGTCAGGAGCTGGAATAGAGACAGACGCTCACTCCATTGTGTAGCACTCTGGTCTCAAACTTTGGGCATTAGCCAGAGTAGACCAGGGTTGAGAACTGTGTCAAGTTCAGGACACCATGCTATAAGGAGGATGCTAAGAAACTGGAACAATATGAGAGAGTGATGATTAAGAGACTAGAAACCAAGCCCTGTGAGGAAAGATCTGGACATGTTTAGCCCTGAGAAAAAGAGACTGAGGGACAATATGATAGCCTTTTTCATATACTTGAAAGATAGGTATAAAGAGTACCTATCTTTCTACTTGCAATTTCTTGCTTTCAAACTGCTAGGTTGTCAGGAGCTCTGATAAAGACGGGAGCTCATTCTGCCATGCAGTACTCTGGTCTTGAACTGCCGACCTGCCGACTGCCAGCTCAGCATCTTAGCCACTTGAGCCACCACAGCCCCATGGAGCCAGGCTTAGTTATACTTAAATACAGAGTATGTTCGGGGAAGTATGGTCTACTCATTTAAATGAAGTTTTATTTCAAAATATCACAAATACTACTAAACCCTGTATAATCCCTTGGCCATGATTGAATTCATTGATTGATTCTAGCTCTTGCTAACTACTATAAAAGGGGCCAGCCTCATCTCCATTTTCAGCCAAAGAGCCGGTGCTGTCCCTGTCTGCAGACATTTCCATGGTCATGTGGCAGGCATGACTAGACACTGGAGCGCACAGGACACTGTTACCTTCCCTGCCAAAGTGGCGCCTATTTATCAACTTGCAAATTCTTAATATAGTCTGTGCTTAAATATGTAATACTGAAATATAGGTTGGTGCCATGGAACAGGCATTGCTCCTTTGATAGAAAAAATAGAATCTCCAACCGAAAGTCCAAAAAAGCCTTTCAAAGAGGTGAAGCCATGCGATTTCAATAAATTGACTTGGTTCTCACGTTGTACAAACACCTGTTTTATGGCTCCGCTGGCAAATGCAATCAGGTACACTGAGTACACAAAAGCAGTCGTTTTGTTCCTCCTCGTTGCTTAAAGGCCATGCCCGCCAGATTCTTTATAGAGTCCTTCCTGTTGTTATTTTCAAAGGCAATGCACCAGCATGGAACCTTTCCCTTCTCAATCTTTGATCTAGCTGTCCTTTTTGCCCTGCAGAAATTTCACACTGAAACATTAGCAAGTGCGCTGCACCTTCTGACCTGTGGCGTGTCTAGAAAATATCACACCAATGGCCAAGTTGACTGCTGAGTTTTGCTCAAGCGTCGTCTGCAGCTGGAAGTGTCTTGACTGAAAGACGAGAAGAGCTGAAACCAGTGGTGTGCATTTCATTTTACTGCTGCCACATTATAAATCTGAAGAAGCAGGAGGCAAAGGCCATCTATTCTTAGACTAAACATCAGGATTTGAAGATGAACACCAGTGTTTCTGCTGGGGTGAATCCAGTGATAATTGAGTTTGAGCTATGGGGAAAGAAGGTATGATAAGAAAATGTATAGGTGAGGCAGAGAAGGATATCAACAATACTTTTTTGTGTGGTAGACTCACCACTGTTTGCATCTTCAGAAGTATCCATGGTCATGTGGCAGGCATGACTAGATGCAGAAGCGCACTGAACACTGTTACCTTTCCTACCAAAGTGTTTTCTTTGCCCAAGGCTCCACCCTTCCCTGGCTGGGAAAGGATAAAAGAACTGTTGGGCCTCGCTGTTGGCCGAAGATCGCCGCCGCCGCTCCAGGCCGTGCCCTCCCTTGGCCGGAGAAGGGACAGAGAGCCACCCTATTGCATTGCATTTTTATTCTTACGTTAGATATACCGATTGTATCGGCTGTATTGTATTATCATGCTGTATTTATATTTTATATTGTAATATTGTTGTTTCATGGTATGTTAGCCACTCTGAGTTGCATTGTCAGGTAGGGTGGCATACAAATCCAAAAAATGAAATGAAATGAATGAAAAGCTGGTCATGCCTGACTCCATGGAGTGGTATCTCCATTTACAGCTAGAGTGCCAGTTCTGTCTGCCTTTGCAGGGGTTTCTGTAGTCATGTGGCAGAAATGACCAGACACTGAAGTGCATGAAATGCTGTTACCTTTCATTCTTGCTTTTGAACTGCTAGGTTGGCAGGAACTGGGGCTGATGATGGGAACTCTCTCTGTAACACAGCACTCAGGTCTAAAACTGTTGACCTGAAGACTTTCTGGCCATCAGGCTCAGCGTCTTAACCATTAAGCCATATGGCTCCAATGGAAAAATCAAATGTTAATATAATTATGTTCATATAATGTGCACATATATTGCACACAAAAGCAACATACAGCAGCTACTTGAGTACATTACAAGCTTGTTATGTTCGTCAGTCCATCTGCTTGTCCCCAAAGAGCTTGATTTGGTCAATTTGGTTATAGTGGGAGGATTTCATGGAGGGTAAAAGCAATGGGCCAGGATATCTGTAGTTTGGGCCAACTTTACAATACAGATGGCCACCCAGTTATTTAAATGTCTAAGAGTCTGGAAATGGGATTCGTAAAATGATTTATCTGTTCCTGTTGAAAAATCTCTTTCAAAACAAACAAACTAATCTAACTTTTTCAGAGACCCTTCTGGAATGGAACATCTTGTGGCTTATGGCTTGAGTTGTGGGCTGGACCAAGAGACCAAGTGCCCAAAGAGAGGTGCAGGGCAAACTCTGTGCTGGGGGGGAGGGAGAAAGCGCTCCCATTGGGCTGCTGACCAGAGGGGCAGCACCAACTCTTTGCTGGGGAGATGGCGCATGTGCCCACAGAGAGAGCTGTGAATGCCACATCTGGCATACATGATATAGGTTCACCACCACTGTGCTAAGGCAACATGAAGTCAATATTTGAAGAGTGTGTTGCTTTTATTGTGTACACTCATATTATACCCTTCCTCTGTGCTTCCTACTTAGTGTGATGCTTTAAAATAGGATTACAATTTGGGCATTCTATAAATGTTTAAAGTTAATAAAACAGACACTCATCCTTCTGTACCATTGTTGACTTAGTGTAGTTCATTTTTCAAACAGTGCCATTAAAGATTGGAGACACCAAACACAGTGAGCAAGATACATGATAACATTAATACCTGAAATTTGTTTGATAGAGGCATGCAGACAGCTTGTTGCTTGAAACATTATGAACTCTAAAATAAATGACTGAGTAGTATCTGAATGTCAACATCCTACCCAAATAGGGTTTCCATATTTCCCTCTCACAAAAATGGGACTGGAGTAAAGGTTTCCCTTGCTCGAAAGCCAGTTGTATCCGACTCTAGAGTTCAGTGCTCATCTCTGTTTCAAAGCCAAAGAGTCAGTGCTATCTGCTTCTGCAGACGTTTCCATGGTCATGACTAGACACTGGAGAGCACGGAATGCTGTTTACCTTCCCACCCGAGTGGTCCTTATTTATCTACTTGCCATTTCTTGCTTTCAAACTGCTAGGTTTGCAGGAGCTGGGACAAAGACGGGAGCTGATTCCGTCCTGTTTGTGTAATGATGCCACAAGAAAAGGCATGCGGCGCCCACCCCCTTCTTTCTCCCATGTTCACTGCTGCTCACTGCTGCCACCTACTGGTGGTTCCAATGGAAGTGCATGAAAATTGTGGATTTTTTCTCTCTACAAATCAAGTGGTTTTAAAACCATGAATTTTCAATGTTTTTTATGGACCCATGCAGGACAGTTATAAAACGTGAAGTTCACGGTTTTACATGGCATATGGCAACTCAATACCCAAATATCTCATTCTGCTATATGTCTTGAGTTGAACTTAATAATGTAGTTCTTTTTTCAGCAAGTTATAAAGGGAAAGAAGGACTAAAATTTGTTTGCTGCTATTGATGTACATTAATGCACAAAAATATGAGAAATATAATTGCCACAGAATTTCACCAGAAATTAACGTCTAAGTGTATAGTTTCTATTTGAGCCTTCTTTTTTACTCACCTTTTAAATCTGGGCAGTAGACATCACAGATATTCATCACAAAATTCCCAAAAGCAGGAAACTGTTGAAGGGAACACCATTAAATTAAAGCAGTTTAAAACAAAGGGCTGTGGTGGTTTAATGGTTAAGATGCTGAGCTTGTCCAATGGAAAGTCAGCAGGGGAGCAGTTCAAGACTTGATGGAGGTCTAATTCTGAAAGTTCTGATATGATAAGGACATAACAACATGCCTATCTGGTTCAATGTTCTATTGTTAGCATGGCAAAGCAGTTGTTCATGGACGGTCCACCAGAAGGAAGGAACAAACAAACACATAAGACATGAAATTGGCCCTTGGAGTGACTTAAACCAGCCTTGTTTATATGGCTTGCAAAATGAGGATCAACATAAAGAAACAGGGGGAAAGATTGAGAAGTGTGAACCCTCGTTCTTGAGACTGGGGCAACAGGTATGGAAATCTATTAGATTTCCTACACCTATAATTTCCTCAGTTTTTATTCATAGTTTCATTTTGTCAACTTGTTTGACTGCAAAATTTCTGCCATTCCACTTCATTCCATTTCAGTCTGCATTTCTCAAAATATGTGCCTGTTGTCCTTATGTACATTGTTCTAGCATACATTTTCTTGGGTGAATTTTTTTGGGCTGATAAAGCATCTATTTTCATACCTATGCATGTTTAGTACGCAAATATGCATACAAAAATGTATCTCAGCTCTGGAAATTTACGAACATTTGAGGCAAGTTGCATTCCATTTTGTTGCCAAACTCATGGGGTGCAAGATGGTTGTTATAACAACCCAACAGATGCCTTCCTCATCCTTAACTGGACAGATATCAATTCTGGGAAGAGGAAACCAAAGGAGTCCAATATTGTGTCCCAGACAGAATTATATTGTATTGTACAATGATTCCACTCATGTCAGCCTCTTCCAAAACAACTTTGGAGGATTTTTTTTTTAAATCTCTCCAAAGTGTTCCAGAGAGATGACAGGTGAGAAAAACGTCAGTACTGAGAATGGTGAAGTGAAATAGTTGAAAGAGAAGCCAATGTAACATGTGCCTGATGTTTTGTTATTTTTTTCACCTCTCTTTTAGTTTATTATTTATGACACCTCCAAACACCAGAGACTCCATCTAACAAGAATGCTTCTGTTCACCTGCCGGCCACAATACGGGTAAATATTATTTCTATTCAGCCAACTGGGATTCTGTAGTGATTTTCTGGAATCAAAAGAGATAGTGCCACTTTTAATAACCTAATTGTAGCAAGCTGCTGTAGCTTGCTCCTTGCTCCCTAATGCAGCATGGTTCAGAATTTATTTATTTATTTATTTTTAGATTTGTAAGGCAGCCTTCCTTGCCTAGGCGACCCAAGGCGGCTCACAACCGAACACGAAAAACTTTCTGGAAACTTTAAAACAACCATAAAACCTCCCTATTCCCTTTAAAAGAGGGGCACTTGGACTGGAGAAAAGAAAACCCTGGACCAGGCTAAATAAGCCATCAGGGCTGGGTTATGGTGCTAGGTGCACCCCACACCTGCTGGCAAAGCCATGTTTTTAAAGCCTTCCTAAAGGGGGGGCAACTCCATCTGGAGGTGCAATTCTTGTGGCAGGAGGTTCCATAGGGCCAGGGCGGATACTGAGAAGGCTCTCCACCTGGTCCCAGTGAGGCGTGCCTTCCTAGCTGATGAGACCACCAGGGAGCCCCTATGGTCCACCCTCGTAGGACGGGTCAAAAACCTTGGGGCGATTCGGTCTCTTAGGTATCCTGGTTCACCATAAATGGATTTAAAGGTTAAAACCAGCACCTTGAATTGTACCCAGAAGCATACTGGCAGCCAGTGCAATTCCCATAGAAGCGGTGAGGCATGGGCAAAACGCCCACGCCCCATCACCACCCGGGCAGCCACATTCTGAACTAGAATTTATGACAAAAATTGTGTGCAGTGATTTTTTTGGCATTTTTTTACTTCAGGTTCTTTTGAGTGAGGTTCTCTTTTATTTTTGGCATGTGTGCATCAATCCTCTCCTCCCCATCACTATTTTGGGCACCCCTAAACCCAAAAAGGAGCTGTAAAACTGTTCTGTAAGTGCAGAGAGGCAAAGCAACAGAAGCTCCATCTCCTCCAAAAGTTGGCAACAGTACAACCACCAACAACCAACCACCCATGCAACCCAGTGGAATGCTAACACAATCACAAAGTCCCTGGTAAACACATGTCCAGAACAAACAATTCCCATAAAATGAGCATGACATACATTTTTTAATGGAACACATACATGTAATTATCTGATGATAATGATGGTTATACAATAATATAACCTAGTGGCTATGTAGGTCTGTGGTATGCCCGCGTTCCTAGATTGTCCATTACCCTTCCCAATGAGTTCACTCGCTAACGCACACGGCTTGAGAATCAACACGGGCTCTGATGGAAGGGAAATTGGGTGTGGGCTAGATTAATTGGAATAAATCATAACGCCTTAGCTGGAGGTTGCGGAAGAGGTAAGGGCAAAAGTTAACAGTTGATGACTCAAGGGTAAACCTCCCTCTCCTGGCCAAAGATAAGGCTTGGTTGGGTAAGCACACTGAGTCAACAGCTAAGGAAGTCAGTTTCGCGAGAACATATGGGCTCCAAAATAAGGCGAAGAACAATCGTGTTTCACCCATCCTGTTGATCAGTTCCTCAGCAGAGGTCCAGGGTAACTCCCAAGAGCTGACGAATGCAACTTGGTCAGCAAAGTGCCACGTATGGCTTAGCCTTCTGTGACGGGGTCACGTGTTCCTTTAGGCATGGAGACCTCGAGGTAGGGCAATAAATATGCCACCCGACTGAGATTGGGACTGGACTTTCACTGCACATTCGTCTCACGTGCCTTCCCTTGCGGCCCACCATTCTGGCCTCCATGGGCCATTACAACATAGGTCTAATGGTTATATTTCCCTTTGATGCAAATACTTGATAAGCAAAATCTATGGAAGTAAACTTTGTCTTGAATGAACCTGGAATAAAATAAATGCATTTCCCCCCATGTATGAATGAACTTTGCCTTACTAGCCACAGGGGGAAAGGAAGCTAATAATATTTCTTTCAGAAGCACTGGGCTTCCCTTTATAATTTGAGTGAGTTTTCAGAGGATGTGACAATAGGATTATTCTGAAACGCACACTACTGCTTGCTTCTCCACAATTGCTTTGAGCTATTCTGACATAATATTCAGGGAATCATGCACCAAGGACACTTTGCAATCGCTTCTTTTGAGGACAAGAGCAAGTCAGAATGGATATTCTTTATTGAACGTAACTTGTCCTCTAGAAGCCGGAGGCTCTGAGGAAACGATCAACACCATTGTTCCTGTCACTTGAAGACAATTCTTTTTCAACAAATGTGACTCACATATATTAGGGAGTGGCCGATGAAAGCATTTGCATGCAACCATGGAGAGCCATGTGCAAAGGCAGAAAATAATGTGCATTTTCTGTACAGTGACTGAAAATGTCTCGCTGCTTCACAGGAGCAAAGTCCAGGAGTTTTCTCATTCTCATATGTGGAAACAAGACAAATAAGAATTTACACCAGGCTGTTGATGGATCCTGCTTTAGAGGCCAACTCACACTTTGGGCTGCATCCCAGTTTGATTCAGATGTATCGGGTCCACAGCAACTAGTCTGAGCTGAATTGGTTTAGTTCAGGATGGCTGATTAGTAAGGGGTTCTTTTTGATGCTCTTGTTCAACTTGATCTTTCTTTCTTTTGTCTGATCAAACCCTGGACTGTCAAAATGAAGCCACTTTCTTCAGTTTGTCGTTGCCCACACACAAGTCCTCATCAGTGCATGTCTCTGGCAGTAATCAGCAGGCCAGCAAATGGGCCAGACTGTCTCTCCACATTCACGCTGTTTGTTGTTGTCCTCCAGCTGTCCCCACTTGAGCATGTTGGTCTTGCATTCAGGGACTCCAACCTTCAGCCTATTCAGGGTCCTCCAGGTGACATAGGGGAGAGTGGGTGTGCGGTGGTGGGGAATCTTGCGGGCGCACACTTTGCCCCCCTGGAGGAGAGAGACGCAGGGTGTAAGCATGGAGGGCGTAGCCATTGCAACCCTTAAAAGGGAGCTCCATGTGCCCGTGGCTGCTTCATCTAGTTCGGCTGGGCCAGGGCACGTTTGCCCTCCACCCCCTCCCTAGGCTGCAGTGTGACGATTTTTGGTCACTAAGGGGCCGGATGGGAATTTTTGCTTGGACCTCTATTGGCCATCGGGTTCTTCTAGTTTTCGCCCATCCCACACTGCTGCACATCGTTGAGTTATGGGGTTTGTTTTGTTTTGTTTGCTGGTCACTTTGGCGGTTGGCACTGGTAAGAACATCCATTCGACCACAAGGAACCCGGTGGGTACGCATTTGGTTGGCCAATAGAAAAACAAGGAATAGGGAGATTCGGGCTGGCCAATCAAATGCGGACCAGGAACAAGGTACTGTGAAGTTTGGTGACTTGCAAAACCTAAGACAGTTCACTGGAGTTTGGTCAGAAGTGGGAGTCAACAGATTACTTCTGACAGGGGTCAATAATTTGGTCAATAAAGTAAACAATTAGATACAATGTAACAGAATAAATTCAGATGAATGATAATCAGTCCTTACCAGTGCTACTCCGGCCCATTTGTTCTAATTCAAATTAATCCAAGTTACAGGTTAATAAAGTGGCCCAATTTTTAAAAACCAAGCAACGTGTCTGTCTCCTTACTCGGGGGTGGGCTTCAGGGCCGGCCCTACCATACGGTGAATGGAGCGGTTGCTCCAGGCACCCACTCCCAGGGGGCACCACAGTGGTAAAGCATGTGTAAAGTTTTGCCAAGTAACTTAATTTAACCCCATATATTAGGGGTGACCAAGGGGGCACTATTGTTGGATCTTGCTCCATCCTAAAACTTGCCTCAGGGCAGCACTGGTGGGTTTGGCAATGAGATTTTCAACCATATCTTCCTTTAATGATGTTCTTTTCCCAGTGAGCTCCTTCCTCCATCTTCTAATTTGGTTTTGCTCTTGCATAAACAGAAGGAGCCTCCACGGAGATTGTGAACACAGTTGGGCGTACCCTGGGCGGCAACCTTGTCGGATAATCCTTCTAACACCAGATCAGACCAAAGTAACTGCCAAATGTTCAACTTGATGACAACCCTTCTCCAAAAAGGGTTGCCTTCTGTTTATATCTATGGTTCCCAATGTCAGGTGAATCTATTGCACATGTGCCAGAGAGGGCGGCACTCAGAGCCCTCTCTGTGTGCACACGCGCCATTGCCCCTGCACAGAGTTCATCCCACTGCTCTGCCCAGCAGCCCAATGGGAGTGCTTCCTCCCTCTCCCCAGCATAGAGTTCACCCTGCCACTCTGCCCAGAAGCTCAATGGGAGTGCTTCCTCCATTCCCTGCCTGGGGTAAGGTGAGCGGCTCGCATGCAATGTGAGGGTGCAGTGCAGAAGGCACTTTGCGATAAATAAGTGGGTTTGGGGTTGCAATTTGGGCACTTCAGTCTCTAAAAGGTTCACAATCACTAACCTAGCCAGGCTGAGTCCATGGATGTTATAACATCCATTTCTCTCTCTTTATCATTTTTTTCCGCTTCAAGTTAAATCTCAAAAATTGTCACTTCAGCTGCCATTGTTCAGAAGTAGGCTTTCAAAGCCCCTGCTGTCTTTCATCCCAGCATTGTCACATTTTACTTAATTTCCTCCCCTAGTATCTCTTCTCCTCTTCTGGCCATGCCTATAGCAATGTTTCCTAGCATGACATCAGTTGAAAGGTTAGCTTTCAAGCAGTGGTAATTACAATGGTTGCCCTGCAGGACTGAAACTCCAGTTGTTACAAACTGACTCGGATCAAAATTGCCACAGCAGGTCACCTGCAAGGTGATAACCTTAATCCTGGGTTTGTAAGATACAGAGAGAATGCAAAAGACTAGGGACTCTTCGGGAACTTTTGGGTCTTTTCTTCCATCATTTTGTCTCTGCTTCAAAGATTCTTTCCTACAAATTCTAACATCAGCCAATTGAAAAGGGTTATATCTTTACAGCATCTTCACAGAGACGTTTAGAGAGCGAGATTTAAATCATGGGTTCCCAAAATGGGCCCCAGGCCCCACAGGGGGGCTTCAGTTTCCAGAAGCCTAAATAAATACATTGTCTGATCCGGTGGAAGTTCCGATGGTATGTTGATCGCCCCCAGTGTGAGGGCCCTGAAATGCGCCATCTGCAGATGGGATAAAGCATTGGCGATATCATTAGACATGCCCGCAACGTGGAAATGACTTAGGCTTCTGGGAATAGATATCCAAAAATGAAAAGTTGGGAAACACTGATTTTAATACATTGGAACCTCAGCTAACAAACAGCTCAGTTAACATAAAAATCACATAACAGAAGGAAATCCCTAGAAAATAGTGGCTCGGTTTACAGAATTTTTCACAGAACGGATTAATTGGTTTTCTTGTGAGAAACCACATTTTGGTTAAAGCATTTTGGTTTTCAATGCATTCCTATGGGAAAATGCATTCAATGCATTCTTGTAGGAAATTTGGTTAAAGAAATTTTC
This sequence comes from Bradypodion ventrale, assembly GCA_035047345.1. Lineage (NCBI taxonomy): Eukaryota > Metazoa > Chordata > Lepidosauria > Squamata > Chamaeleonidae > Bradypodion > Bradypodion ventrale. Next base: position 5,824,687 of record JAWDJE010000011.1, on the reverse strand, counting down.
GCTGTAAGAACGCATTAATTATATTAACTGAGGTTCCACTGTACAATTTGTGTGTACAAGCATATCAGGGAGTAAACAAAACAAAGCAAATAGACAAAGAATGTTATAGTACCTTAAAGACTAACTACATTATTTTAATGTTAGCTTTCATGGATCAAGTGCACTCCATCAGACATAAGAGTGAGAGTTCATAGTATCAACTTATCCATACCAGGTGTGTACCAGGTGTGTTTACATAGCTACACAATGGTTGGCTACTATAACAGATAAGGTTACAAATCAGTGTGTTTTTTTTCTCAACCAGTAATAACAGAAGATCCCTGACTGTTATTCAGATTTATTACAGTAAAGTTTGGTTCTGTAAAGTTGCAAATGGTTAGTGGATGGATGCAAAATAAACATTGTGGCATTAGGTCTGTAAAGGTTGCCCTTGTTCAAAAGTCAGACATATCTGACTCTAGGGTTCAGTGCTCAACTCTGTTTATAGCCAAAGAGCCCCTGCTGTCTGTGTCTGGAGATGTTTCTGTGGTCATGTGGCAGGCATGACCTAGACACCAGAGTGCATAGAATGCTGTTTACCTTAAAACTGAAGTGGTATCTATTTATCTAAATGCAACTTCTAGCTTCTGAACTGCTAGGTTGGCAGGAGCTGGGGAAGAGACAGAAGTTCACTCCAAAGTGCAGCACTCAGGTCTAGAACTGCTAAACTGAAGACCTCCCAATAATCAAGTTCAACATCTTAACCACTAAGCCACCACAGTCCTATTTGACATTACATGTATGTTAATGAGTTTATCTTTCAGACCTAGCATCTATTGACAGTGCTGTGTGAACATTGACAATGCAAGCGCGGCGCCAAAATGGCCGCCGCGCCCTTTGCGGGCCCCCCCCCACAGGACAGAGGATCCGGGTAGTTAGGGGCGTGGCCAGCTCCCTGATAAAAGGGGTGGCCACGAGGCAGCCGAGCTGCCATTTTACCTCAGCGACGGAGCGGAGAAGTTTTTTCCCCTGTGTCTCCGTCGCTCTTTAACTTACCAGGAAGCCTTTGGCGGCGATTTTTTCCTTTTTGGCTTCCCTTTACTCCGGTGGAGATGCCTTCGAAGAAGAAGGCAGCTTCGAGTGCGGCTCGCGCTGTCAGGAGGCGCAACCCAGGTCGGAGGACCGCGGCGCCGCCTCCTCAGCAGCCGCCTTTGCCCCTGCCGGGATCGGCGGAATGGGGTCTATTGCCCCTTGGCCCGGAGCGGGCGAACAGAGGGCGGGCACGGTAGGGGATCCGGCCCGCGGCCCGCGAGCGGTGGACACCGCTCCTGCATCTGCCCACCAGGTTGGGCCTGCTGCTCTTGGGTCGCCGCCTCCCCCGGGGCCCTCTAGCCTTGGGGGGTGGTGCGGCCCCCTGCCTTGGCAGGTTTCTCCACCGACCCTGCCGGGCTTCGGTATTGGCCAATGGCCATATTCGGGTCCTGGGGTACAGGGACCTGTACCCGCGTCTAGACCGTGCGGGCCGGCCGGCCCTTGGCCCCAGGTCACCGTGGAAGCCTTACTGGCTCGCCTTGTGGCCCTTGAAGCGTCGTTGGCTCGGGCCAGTCAGGCGGGCCCCCCCCCCTTTTTGGGGTTCCTTTCAAGGCGCTGTCGGCAGGAGGACAACAGCCGACAGGGAGGGTTGAGCTGCTGCAGGCGCGTGGCGCGGTTTCGGCCACTGCCTCGCAGCTCCCCAGCCAGCAGCCAGGTGCGGGTCAAGCCCCGGTGATGAGCTCTACCTCGGTCGTGAGCTCCGACGCCCCCAGTGGGCCGGAACCCCCGGTGGGGGCGGCCCGCGGGGGTGCAGCATGTGAGTATACGGTGTAAGCGAGTACATCCACACACATCCCCGGGGCCCCGTGGTGGGGGGTGTTCCCTACCCTGAGGGGCATGCTTGGGGTGGCCGGGTTGGTCTAAGCTCCTATTCCTTACTGCTAGTGACCACTTGGCACAGGCCGCCAGGGAGTAAATTTGGCGGGGGGACTATGTGGATATCTTCTCACTCCTAAACAAGGTGCCCACCAAGGAGAGATGGAGGGGTGGAATGAAAAGGATAGTGGCAGGCACGTTGTTGCAAGCCACCAAGTATGTGGGCCAAATGGTCGCCGGCCTGCGTCATATGCATGGCGGTGTACCTTAGGGCCCGGCCGGATCTGGCAATTCCGATGGTCCTGTAGTTGGACAACATCTACCGGGCGATGGTTTACTTTCCGGGCCCAGCGTGGTTGGCTTGTGACGAGGAATGCCGTAGGCAGATTTCCCCGCACCCCGAGATTAGGCGGGATGAGCCAGGCCAGAGGCTGCGGCTTTTGTACGTGACGCCCACGCGCCCTGCGCCCGGGGAGATATACCATTGTGGGCATGCGGTTCAGCGGGCGGCCCCAGCATAGGTCACCTGCCACGGGGCGGGGCGGGGGGTTCCAGCCCGCCTGCCGTGCTGGACTTTCTTGTCCAATGGCTCCTCTAATGGGAGGACTTGTATATACAGACAGGGATGTCCCACCTGTGTTGGCCCCCATGCGGCCTCTGCCTGTCCCAGGCATAGAAGGATGCGGGGCAGAGGGTGGGGCAGACAGGGGGCTTGCAAGACTGCCGCAGATGGATCTAGTTCACCTAAGGGCTCCCTCCCCATTTGAGGTGGACATGTTGGGGCGTTGGCTCACACGGTATCTGAAGGGAGAAGATGCGGGTTATCTCCTTCAGGGTTTTAGGCAGGGGTTCCGGATCCTTTTCATGGGTAACGGGTCCCCTCAGGATGCCCCCAATCTTTTATCCCTTAAGGGGAGGGAGGAGGTGGCCGCTGCCAGCTTTGACAAAATGGTCTATGAGGGCAGGGTCGTGGCACTGTCCCTGCACCCCCGTCCCGGGGAGCATATTATTTCAATGATGCCATGCCTTTTGACTATTCCATTGGGGCTCGGTATTCGAGCGTTTCACCATTTTACTAGATTGCGCTTTTGTCCGCAGGTCAGGGTCCCGGTCTGTAGCCCATTCCCTGGATGGTTTTATTCGGGGCTGAACGGGGCTGGGACACGTACACACGTCTCCTCAACACATTTCAGACGCTAATGGAGGAACTTGGTGTCCCTTTAGCGCCCGAAAAGACCGAGGGCCCATCTCCACAGCTAGTATTCCTGGGGTGGAGAGCAACACGATAGCGCAGGATTCTAGGTTGCAGCGGGATAAGGTGTCAAGGCTAGTGGCCCTTGTCGCGGTCTAGCTGGCAGAGTGCATGGCAACACTGAGGGAACTTCTGGTGCTACATGGTCACCCCAGTTTCGCTGGCAGGGTCTTCGCACCGGGCAGGGCATTTGCTCTGCGCTGGTGCGACGCTATGGCGGGATTATCCAGGCCCCACCACAGGCTCAGATTTACCCGGGGTATCGGGGCAGACGTGCTTGTCTGGGCATAGATCCAGAGGTAGTTCAACGGGGTGTCATTTTGGGGTCTGATTTCCTGGCTCCCCCTTGCTTTTAGATGCAGTCCGATGCCTCAGGATTCCTGGGTTTCTGGGATGTACTTCAATTGGAAGTGGGCCTATGGTGGGTGGCCACCATCCTGGGCAGGCAAGGGTCGCCTGCAGGGTCTCACATATCTGGAATGTTTCCCTATCCTGGGTGCTTTGATGCTATGGGGCAAGGGGTGGGCCAACTCGGTTGTGCAACTTTGGCATGGCAACGCGGCTGTTTTCCGCATCGTCACTGCACAGGATTCCAAATCGCCCGGGGTTATGGAGCTAGTTAGTTGGTTTGTGTTATGCAACCTGTGCCTCAACGTTCCCTTCAGGGCCAGGCATGTCCCAAGGGTTGATAATGATATTGCTGCTGCTTTGTCCCGCCTGCAGATCTCCCGGTTCCGTGCCTCGGCCCCCGGATGCGGAGGAATTTCCCTCGCCACTCCCGGATGTGAGATGGACCGTTGGCAAGGAGAGGTGAACCGGGCGATTGGCCTGTCACTAGCGCCATGCATGAGTAAGGCGTATCACCACGCATTTAGTTCCTTAGAGTATTATGTACCCGATTCTGACTGCCAGGAACCTGGCCTTTTCCAGTAGCTCATGTTCTGCGGTTCACGATTTACCTGTATCCCCAGGGCCTTGCACCACGCACCATAGCATCTCAGCTGTCGGTTGGCTTTTAGGGCCAAAGTGGGAGGTTGTGTGGACAGCACCAATGACTTCCGGGTGAGACATGTTGGGAGGGGTGGGTGCGCGTGCCCGGGCGTTTCCTGGGCGACCGCCACCCCATTTACCCAGGGGGTTTATGACCCAGTTGGCCCAGGGCTGGCCTGGCCTCTGTTTTGATAGATGAGGCAGCCCACTTCATGCGGCTACAACGGTGGCCTTTTTGGAGCCCTCCGCGTCGGCGAGCTTGAGATGCTGAGTAAGGCGGATGCAAGAGTTTCCCAGGGTTTTTTACCCAATTGGCCCGGGGCTGGCCTGGCCTCAGTTTTGATAAATGAGGCAGCCCACTTTATGCGGCTACAACGGTGGCCTTTTTGGAGCCCTCCGCATCGGCGAGCTTGAGATGCTGAGTAAGGCGGATGCAAGATTTTCCCAGGGTTTTTACCCAATTGGCCCGGGGCTGGCCTGGCCTCTGTTTTGGAAATGAGGCAGCCCACTTCATGCGGCTACAACGGTGGCCTTTTTGGAGCGCTCCGCGACAGCGAGCTTGAGATGCTGTATAAGGCGGATGCAGGTGTAGGGCACTGGAACTCGAGGATGTCTATGTTGCCAAAGACTGGGCCCAGTTGAGGATACGCTCCTCTAAGACAGATCAGCATGGCGTAGGCAGTGGTGTAAGACTGCTACGGTGTTCTTTGGCAGACATCTGTCCGGTTGGTGCCCTACAGGAATTCCTGGCACTGCGTGGCAGGCACCACGGCCCGTTTTTCTGTCACCAAGATGGGTCTCCCCTTACTAAATTTCAGTTTTGGAAGGTGACAGCCAGAGGCCTCACCAGCGTGGGCCTACCAGGTGCCCGTTTTGGCACACATTCATTCCGTATTGGTGCAGCCGCTACAGCAGCTGCTTTTGGGTACTCTGGGGCTGACATACGCAGCATGGGGAGGTGGGGCTCGCAATGTTTTCAGTTTTATGTGCGCCCACTCCCGCCATGAGTACCAATCCAGTCACCTTACCGTCTTTTTCTCAATTTTTCTCAATTTTCTTACAGACCCTGGGTGTTGTATTACACCGGTGACAGTATGGCTGGTGGGCCACAGGTATGTGCACAGGGCAGCGCGTTACGCTGCGGCGACAGAGTGGGGACCCCGATGGGGACTGGGTGAATACGCCAGTCTCACATGGCATGGTAAGCCAGGGATGTTATGGCGGGAGCTGCGGCCTTTCCTTTTTTCTGGCCTGAGTGCTGACCCGCCTGACATTCTCATCATCCACCTGGGGGGCACCGATTTGGGGCCAGGTCACCGGCTTATCGCTCAAGCATGCGAATTGCGGGGACCTCGCCTACTTGCATTATGTCTGGCCTGCCACAACCCTGGTTTGGTTGGACATTATCCCGCGCCTTTCTTATAGAGGGGGCGTTCACCTCCTGGCCCTTGACCGCGCTAGGCGCACGGTCAACAGGGTGGTGGCGCGGTTTCTTGCCAACGGGGCTTGGGGACGGGTCAGTCATCACCCCGATATTAGCCTACAAAATTATGACTTGTATGCAAGGGATGGGGTCCACCTGTCGCGAGGAGGTATGGACCTCCTGCAGGGTGTTTGGCGAGCAGACCTGTCGACCGAGCTGACGGTCTGGGTGGGGGCGTCAGGTCTTCTTTGAAGCCCCTCCGTGTGGCGGGTAGCACTGGTAAGGTAAACAGTATGACCCACAGGTATCCGGCAGGTTCGCAATTGACTGGACAACACTAGACAGGAATAAATTAGTTAAACGTTGTCCGGTCAACGACGAACCAGGCGACGGGGTGATGACGATTGCTAACCAGCATGCATCACCCCTGTGATTTCACGGATACGCGTCAGAGGGTGGGGTCATGAGTTAGTTATTGACTACGGTCAACAACTTGTTTGTTGTCAACAAACAAATTGATACAAATTGATACATTGTAACCAATTGCCGTTGGCAATTTTGGGGTGGTACCTTACCAGTGTTACTTCGGCCTGCTTGCCTTATGAATTATGATTGGTCGTTTTACCAATACAAATTTATAATTCGGACTAGGGCATTGAATCAATAAATGTGGCCCGATGCTGTTATCCACTTTCAATGTTGTCTGTGTCCGTTATTGGGGGGGTGCGCCTGCAATGGTGTGAGTGACCTAGGCCAGTGGTGACGAACTTTGGCACTCCAGGTGTTCTTGGACTTCAGTTCACCAGAAGCACAAGTCAGCACTCCTGCTGATCAGGGCATCTGGGAATTGAAGTTCCAGAACATCTGGAGTGCCAAAGTTCACCAACACTGACCACGTACTTCCTTTGTTCTGTGAGGTGGCCTGAGGCTATGGATGAGAATCACTGACCACCCTTCTGAAGTTTGTTCTGTAAAGATGGCATGAGACATTACAGTATAAAGGTGGTATGGGAAATTACAGGATATAACAACGTGTTTCTTGTGGCATTTCAATTTTGATAATGTCCCAGAAACCTTTGACTAATATTCAAGCCTTTGAGATGGGTGTCCTGCATGTGTATCTATATTATCTCTGATGTCTTTCTCTGGATCGTTGTCTTGTCATTTTTCTGTTCTATTGATGCAAGCAGTGATGCTAGCCCTCTGGAGGTAGCAGACAAATGTGTTCTTTTCCATCCCATTTTGTTAGGACTGACAGTTTTGAGGAAAGCGGTCATTTTGTAACTCCCTTGACTCTTTAGGAGAGAAGAAAGCAAACATTGCTTGCAGAATTTGTACATCTGGAGGTTTTACAGGATTTTCTTGGAATGATAAAAGTGCTCACAAAACAGTGTACATACTTTAGTGTGCAAAGAGCTAAAAGGTGCATGGTAGAGAGCACAAACATTGCATTCCATTGGAGTTGGATGTGCAATTTTGATAAAATGTGCAAATCTGGACAGCTATGCAGAGAACTGTACATGCATTTCATTGTGAGAAGCAAACATGCAATATTGCAACTCCATGGGGAAAGTAATGGAGGAGGAATGCAGATTTGATTTTAAATAACATATTTAACTACATTTTATGCATTTACTTTTTTTAAAAAAATTGCCTCACATTTTATTGTGCCTGTCATAGACTGTAATAAAGTGATTGATTGATTGATTGATTTGATTTGATTTGGAGAAATGCGACAAAATTGACACTTAGGTATTTTCTCAGTACTCTAGTTCCATGTTGGCACATGTAAGTCCCTTGTTTGACTGTGTTATAGAGTGAAATCCTCCTAGAGCAGCGATGGTGAACCATGGCACTTGATGTGTTTTTGAACTTCAATTCCCAGAAGCCCTGATCAGCAGGAGTGCTGACTTGGGCTTCTGGGAATTGAAGTCTAAGAACACCTGGCGTGCCAAGGTTCACCATCACTGTCCTAGAGTGAGCATGTACTCCATGAATTTGTGGGAAGAAAAGGATCACTCAAGAAATAAATGAACAGTTGTAGCTCCTTTTCAGACTGATTTATGTATATGTGCTACTGTGCTGTACCATCATTACAGTACATAGCCTACCATTCTTATGCCCCCTCATTACAGCTGTGCGCCATGTCTAAAACATCCACAGCTGGAGAAATGGGTGATGCTGATCTGAAAAGAGAAACCAGGTTGACAGCTCCATTGAATCCCTTGGGGAGATAAGCTACAGAACATCTCGTGCTGGGTGGAATTATGTCTGGCTTCCGAAACCACAGACTTAGAAATGACTGTCACTTTGAGCGAATGCCAAAACAGTATCATCAGTAGAGCAGGAAGCCTTTCAGAGGAAAGGAAAAAAAAGAAAATTTTTTTTTGGAACGCTAGGTCATTTCTGTGCCAGTGGCAGATGCTCTATGTCTCCAGACAAGAGTCTGGTTTCTAGGTCAAAGGAGAGCCACTGATGGGTGACAGAAGGAAGGGATTTTTATGTGCCATGCTTTGCTTGCTGTGCAATAATTTTAAAAAAAACTTTCCTTCTTAAAAAAGTGGAGGAGGAAAGACAAGTTTATTTAACTCCCCTTCTCAGAGCAACTATAATTTTACTAATTCAGTAAGTTGACATAGCTGTTAATGAAGCCATGTGTGTAGTGGCAGGATGCCTCAAACCCACACCAGTTGAGAAAATATACCCTCTTGTTGGTATCTCTCCACCTAAGTTAAGGAGAGAAGTAGCAGCTGATGTTGAGAGAACGAAGCAAGAGAAATGGTGTGAGCCTCACATCCGCAGGCTCAGATCTCAGAAACATTCACCAATGAGGACTTAAGTTTAGCCAATGACAAAGGCAAGAAAGTGGCTTCATTTTGGCAGTCCAGAGTTTGATCCAGACATGAAAGATGAATGCAAATTTAGTGTTAGGTTTCATGTCCTCGTCCTCCCCCAAACTCCTAGGGCTATGCTTAAGGTATGAATTAGAACTGAGTTGATGTTAGGATTAAGGTCAGAATTGATGTTCATTTTGAGATGGTATTGTGGGTTATAGTTAGGATTAGGATTAGGTTTAATGTCCAGAGCACAGGGTTTGCAATACAGAATGTTTCCCCTAATAATAAAACTTAGATAGATAGATAAATCTTTATTGTCATTGTCCTGCACAGAACAACGAGATTGGGGGGAAAACACTTAACAACCCAACAAAACCTAAACAAAATACAACTATACAAAATTATCAATATACTCCCACCCCAGATATACACATTTAACCCCTAAAAGCTCTAAAACTCTAAAACTTCTTTGACCTCAAGGGGCTTTTCCCAAAGTATTTTCTCTCTTTTACTTTGTTCAAAATGTTTCCTAACTGTTAAAATCTCTGTGCTATTTTTGCAACATCTCTATGCTGTCAGCGAGTGCTAAGCATAATCTTTTCCCAAACAAAGTTAGGTTCCTCTACAATAATGAATAATGCCTGGCAGAATAAATATAAGTGGGTTATACTGGGTGGAGGTAACTGTGAGACTTGTCTCTCTATGCATGTTGATGTAGAAACACTGTTGATTCAGCAACTTAGAATCAGTACCTGCTGGTTGGTGTAGCATTGACTGTCCTGCATTGCAATGGATGCAGAAGCCATATTGTTTCAAACAGAGCATTGTCCTATTCACGCTATCTGTGTCCATGTCTGACTAAACTTACTGAACAGTGATTTTGAGTAGATGTATCACGCTGGCTTATTTGGTTAAGACACTGAGTTAGATGAGCAGAGCAGAAGGACAGCAGGTCAGCACTTTAATACCCAAGTGCTGAACAATGGAGTGAGTACCTGTTGTCTGTCCCAGCTACTGCCAACCTAGCTAGTAGATAAATAGGTACCGCTTCAGCAGGAAAGGTAACAGTGCTCTATGCACTCTGGTGTCTAGCCATGCCTGCCACGACCACAGGAATATCTACAGAAGCTGGCAATACTTGCTCTTTGAATATAAATGGAGATCAGCACTGGTCCCTAGAGTTGGATATCATTGGCTTTTGAGCAAGGAAGCCCTTTAGCTTTGTCTTACCCTACAATTGTTCTATTACAGGGGTCAGTGCTGTCTTGGGCTTCTGGTATTTGAAGTCCAAGAACACCTGGAAAACCAAGTTTGCTGACCCCTGTTCTATAAGATTTTCAAGTCCTCCATTGGTGATGTACAACATATACCATGTTGAGCTTCTGTGACCATGCCATTCCTGGGGTGTTGTACCATTTGGTGGTTGCACTCTGCTGTTTCAATTCAATTCAGAACAATGAAGTGGTTCCTCCTCTGCTCATTTTGCCATTGGGCTCCTCTAGCTGATGGTACAATTAGAGAGCCCCTCCGGTCCGCTCTGGTTGGACGGACATACGTTCTTAGGGAGATGCGGCCTCTTAGGTTGAAAGATACAAAGATGAGATAGAGGAGATGGAACATCACAGCACCTCATATTTACCCGATGAAGAGCTAAATTGAAAATGTGGAATTTAGAAATATTCACCTGAATAATGGCATCTGCATTTGAACATCGCTTGGGACCTGTCTCCCTAAAAGTTCACATCAGTGTTGAACATATTGTCACACTCTTGAAATGTGATCTGTGCTGCAAAATGTTGTATTGTTTATTATTATTATTTTGCATAGCTCTGACACATGTCAAGAATTCTGCCAAGCTATCTCCTCTTCCCTTTAAAAGCCTTATCTCTTTCCGTTGCCGTCTGACAAGTTCGAGAATATCTAATGTGCCATTTTCCATTTTGCAAAGCATGTTTCAAAATGTTGAAAATGGCATTTCTCACAGAAAAACTCCATTGGGACATGAATACACCAATAATTCTCATGTTACAGTACATGCACACAGGCCCATAAAAATTGAGCCGTGGGATGGGTGCGGTGTTCGGATGGCCAGAAAATGTTTATCTGACATATCAAATGATGAGCTAGCTTACAAAGGTTTTGTCATTTGGTAAATGAATTCTTTCCAGTAAACTTGGCAGATCTGTAAAGTTAATTTGCTACAACTGGCTTTAAGGAATGGTCAATTAATCAATTCTGTGCATTCTCCTTTTAGATGAAGTGGGTTATCTGGACTAATTGGGTTCTGACTTAATATATATCATTGATTTTTCCAAATGGCTCGGCTTGTCATTTTTTTTTGTCACCTCGTAATTGCTTTCTCATGCAAAAAAAAGCACTTAGTGTTTGGAATACGATACAGATGAAATGGCTGAAAGTAATAGATTTTTGAAAGTTCATTGAACCTTCTAGACTGTCTTTCTCATAATGTTTCTAAAAGAGCAGGGCTGTTGTGAAAGCAGTTGCATTAAAGGTATATAGGGTTGTTTTAAAAATAGTTTTAATAATCAGCAACATTCTCACATAATACAACCAATGGGTTGTGTTGTGTCCTAATGGTTTAATCCTCCACATGGATAACAATGTATCGGAACCAATGTAACCTTGCCTATGGGTAACAATGTAACCTTCAGCTGTATCACATAAACCCTGTAATAGGACGCGAGCTAAGGACCACCAGCGGGCAGCAGCGAGCGTCCAAGCTCTCTTGGTCCAAACTCATCAAAGGCAACAGCGCGGGAAGTTTTCCCGCCACCACCTACACCTGGACAAGAAGGGCGTGACCAGCAATGACGTCACGCAGACAGTAGCCAATGGGCTATCATGGAACCACGTTCAAATGTGTTACTACTGTATATAAAGAGCTTTTGATCCGCCATTACCTCATGTTCCCTCTGACCACCATGCAATAAACCTGAGTTAACCCAGCCCGAGGCTGTGTCCTGTGTCTTGGTTTTCATACACCAAATTGGCGACGAAGGTGGGATAATGGATCCCCAAGGAGCAGCCGGGGCGCAGAGCGGGTTCAACATCACCAAACCGCAAGACTGGGAGCTTCTTGAGATGGACTTCCAGGCGGCACTGGTGGAACTCAAAGTCAAAGAAGACGATGAGGAGAGGAAGAGGGCCATCCTCACCAGACTGCTTGGGATAGAAACCAAGCGAACGCTGGTGGGCATCATTGCACCGAAGAAGGTGAGCGAATTCAAAGCAGATGACATCATGAAGCTGCTGCGTGAGCGTTTCCGACCCTCAAGGGAAATGTTTCCCGCTCGGAGCGCGTTTTGGAGGCGAGTCCAAGCGCCGGACGAGTCGGTTGAGGCATTCGTAACAGCCATGAGAATAGCCGCCGCCCCCTGCAGATGGGACAACCTAGAGATGGCCCTCAGGGACGGAGTTCTGTGTGGCCTGAAGGACAAGGAGGTGCAGCGCAGCTTGATGAACAAGGAGCCACCACCCACGCTGGCAGAGGTTGTAGAGGCCGCGGAAGCCGCGGAGTCCACGAACGCTGGAGTGGACGAAATGCACCAGTGGCGTGAGTGGCGTCCTAGAGCCGGCAAAGCGGAAAATTCGGTGCACGGAAAGTCCGGACAGTCGGTGCACGCAACCCGACGGGCCTCAAAGTCGTCTACGGAAGGCAGCGACGGCGAGGAGGTCCAGAAGGTCCGAAAAGGAGGGCGCTGCTGCGATGGGTGCGGAGCGGCCCATGAGCGCGCGAGGTGCCCATTCAGAAAAGCCGAGTGTTACTCCTGCGGCCATCGGGGGCACATCGCCAAGGCGTGCAGAAAACGGAAGGAGGGCCGGAGGCAGTCACAAGACCGTTCGACCAGACCGGACCGTCCAGCAAGGTCCAAAGATGGCGCCCAGACCACGAGGAAGCAGGACGGCGTGGGCCGCATCTCGGACGACAGCGAGGACGACGCTCCAGTGTTCAGCGTGTCCGCGGGACAGTCCCATTACTTCGTTGAGGTACTAGTACAAGGGGCCCCTATCAGGATGGAAATTGACTCGGGGTCCTCCTATTCTATAATTCCCCAGAAAGAGTTCTTGAAAATCGACCCCCACGTGCGACCCAAACTTAAAACGTTGAGGTCCACGCTACGAGATGTACAGGGGAACAGCATTCCAGTGTTGGGGGTCGGGAAATTTCGGGTCAGTTTTAAGAGACATTCTGCGGAACTGCCCCTAGTTGTCCTTAAGGGGGGAAGTTGTAGCCTCCTAGGGACGCAGTGGTTTCAGCCCTTAGGTTTGTTCATAGGGGGAGTGCATACCGTGGGGGTGGATCCAATACAAGCGGTGTGCGACGCGCATCCCGCCGTCTTTAAAAAAGGACTTGGAAAGTTCAAAGGACCCCCTGTAGCCTTCGACCTAGACCCGGAGGTCCGCCCGATAAGACTCAAACCGCGCAGGGTGCCGTTCGCACTAAAGGACAAAATAGAGGCGGAACTGGACAAGCTGGTGGGCCAGGGGATTCTTATTCCTGTTGATTCCGCGGAGTGGGAAACTCCAATTGTAACAGCGCTGAAGGCTAACGGGGAGGTGCGCATTTGCGCTGATTACAAGTGTACAATTAACAAGGCGATCCGCCCTAATGCATACCCGGTGCCGGTGGTCAGCCACCTTCTGGCCAGGCTGAATGGGGGAAAGTGTTTCGCTAAACTCGATTTGGCTCAAGCTTATCAGCAACTCCCTGTGACTCCCGCCACGGCCGCGGCACAAACGATAGTCACACATAAAGGGGCGTTCCAGGTGTCGCGTTTACAGTTCGGCGTGAACTCGGCACCCGGCCTTTTTCAGTCGCTTGTGGAACGCCTCCTGAAGGGGCTGGAGGGGGTGTTGCCTTATTTTGATGACGTGTTGATAACAGGGGGGAGTGAGGCCGAACTGGCAAAGAGATTGGATAAAGTTCTGACTGTCTTCGAGAAAGCGGGGCTACGACTGAGAAAAGACAAATGTGTCTTTTTCGAAACTGAGGTTGAGTTTCTAGGGTTTCGGGTCACACCAGAGGGTATTAAGCCGTCCAAATCCAAAGTAGCCGCCATCAAGAATGCCCCTCGCCCCACATCCAAAACCGAGCTACAGTCATTTCTGGGGCTCCTCAATTTTTACCATACCTTCCTTCCACGGAAGGCGTCCGTGGCCGAGCCACTCCATCGGTTGCTAAAAAAGGAGGAAACATGGATGTGGGGCGACGAGCAAGAGAGGGCGTTTAAAGAGTTGAAGCAACTCCTAACATCTGAGGCAATCCTGACGCACTTCGACCCCAAACGGCCAGTGGTCCTAGTCTGTGACGCATCCCCGGTGGGGGTGGGGGCGGTGCTTTGCCACGTGTTGGACGACGGAAGGGAAGCCCCGATAGCGTTCTATTCAAGGTCCCTGTCCCAAGCAGAGCGTAATTACGCACAGACCGACAGGGAGGCATTAGCGATAGTAGCGGGAACCAAAAAATTTCACGATTTTTTGTACGGTCGGCCGTTCAAAATCGTGACTGATCACAAGCCCCTATTAGGAATTTTCACTGCAAGTAAGCCCACGCCACAGATTCTGTCCCCAAGAATGCTGCGGTGGGCTATTTTTCTCAACGCATACCAGCATGAGTTGGAATACCGGCCCGGGAAGGAGATCAGCCATGCCGACGCACTCTCGAGGTCTCCTTTGCCCTTGTCGAGCGCCCAAAAGGGAAGGGTAGAGAGAGATCACCAGGTCTTGTTAATAGAGGTTTTAGACTCACCCCCAATAGTACCAGCCGACATTGCCAGGGCCACCGGCAAGGACAGAACGCTAGAAAAAGTTAGCTCATGGGTACAGAAGGGGTGGCCGGCGTCATCCCCAGGTACGGAATTCGACCCATTTTTTCGGAAAAAAATAGAGTTGTCCCTAGAGAGGGGCTGCCTCTTGTGGGGCCAACGGGTGGTGGTTCCTACGTCCCTGCGACCGAGGGTACTCGAACTGCTGCACGTCAGCCACCCGGGCATCGTCCGGTCCAAGGCGCTGGCCCGGAGTTACTTCTGGTGGCCACAGCTGGACGCGGACATTGAGCACATGGTCGGCACTTGTGAGGCATGCCAGGGCTCCCGACCGGAGGCGGCCCGTCTCCCGCATAGGGAATGGGACACAGCAAGGGGGCCATGGTCCAGGGTGCACGTAGACTTTGCTGGCCCGTTCCGAGGAACCATTTTCCTCCTGGTGGTGGATGCGTTCTCCAAGTGGTTGGAGGTTATCCCAGTAAAGAGTACGTCTTCCGCCACTACAATTAGCCAGTTAAGGAGAGTCTTTTCCACGTTCGGTTTACCCGACACTTTAGTCAGCGATAACGCCAGTTGTTTCACCTCCGCTGAATTCAGGGCATTCATGGAGGCAAACGCCATTCGGCATGTCACATCCGCGCCGTTTCACCCGGCCACGAATGGCCAAGTGGAACGGCTGGTGCGTACAACAAAGGATGCGCTGCGGCGCATGGGCCCGGGGGACCTAAATCACCAAGTATGTCAGTTTTTGCTAGCGTATAGGGTGACCCCCTTAGCGTCAGGTTACTCGCCGGCAGAGCTGTTGATGCGGCGAAAACTGACCACGATCCTGTCCAGGCTAGACCCGACGAGAGTCGAGGACAAAGGAAAAGACGTAGGGTTGGCAGTCTCGAAAGGTTTCGCCGCCGGCGATCCTGTTCACTGCAGGAACTACGCCAGCGCAGGTCCAGCCTGGGTACCAGGAACGGTTGTGGAACGGACGGGGCCAGTGTCGTACCGGGTCGAGACTAGCACGGGTCTCCTCTGGAGGAGGCACGCGGACCAACTTAGGCACCGAGTGAGTGGGGGGCCGGTCTGTGGAGCTCAGCAACAGGGTTCAGCGTTAGGGTTCTCCCCCACCCGTTTAGCCCAAGGGGGAGACAGCAATGGACAACGGTCCCAAGCAAGGGGGGAAAGCAGCGGCCCCGAGTCATACCCTTTTGATACGCCAGCTCTATCAGAGGCTGGGGAAGGGGGAGAGGAGTTCGCGACCGCTGCCCCCGAATTTAATTCTGATTTTGATTTTGCGAGCCGGGGGGGTTTTCGGGAGTGTTCCCCCACCCGTCCAAGCGAGAAGAGGGGTTTTTCGTTAGCCCCCAGTGCCCCCAGTTCTTCCCCATTAAAGCACACACCTCCCAACAACGCCGCGGAGCCGCGGCAAGTCACTAACGAGTCTCCCTCTCCAATTACAGGACAGGAAACCAGGGGACAAAGAGAAGGTAGCAAACCCGGGGGAAGGCAGCCCGCACCGAGACCCCAGCGTGTTCGAAATAAGCCATCTTGGCTGAGAGACTTTGTCTCATCCTAGGGGGGGGGAGTGTGGTTTCGAGACTTCGTCTCATCCTAGGGGGGAGGGGTGTTGTGTCCTAATGGTTTAATCCTCCACATGGATAACAATGTATCGGAACCAATGTAACCTTGCCTATGGGTAACAATGTAACCTTCAGCTGTATCACATAAACCCTGTAATAGGACGCGAGCTAAGGACCACCAGCGGGCAGCAGCGAGCGTCCAAGCTCTCTTGGTCCAAACTCATCAAAGGCAACAGCGCGGGAAGTTTTCCCGCCACCACCTACACCTGGACAAGAAGGGCGTGACCAGCAATGACGTCACGCAGACAGTAGCCAATGGGCTATCATGGAACCACGTTCAAATGTGTTACTACTGTATATAAAGAGCTTTTGATCCGCCATTACCTCATGTTCCCTCTGACCACCATGCAATAAACCTGAGTTAACCCAGCCCGAGGCTGTGTCCTGTGTCTTGGTTTTCATACACCAAAGGTTGTGTTTGCTACTTTGGAACACAAGTTGAGTGGATATTTGCTTTGTAACCTAAACACAATAGTGGTTAAATCCATCTGCCCTTTTTTTGAAGCAACCAGTTATGTGGTCTTGTTTTCAAGTTGGCACAAATCATCCGGGAACCTTCAGGATCTAACTGGAGAGATTTTGGAGCTTGACATCAGCTGTATTTGTGTGTGTGTGTGTGTGTGTGTGTGTGTGTGTGTGTTAGCAAATTGTGTACTCCTACCATATGTAGAGGAAGCGCTGTAGTGATTTAGCTATACTCTCTCCTTCCATTTTCTTTGGAGAACCGTATGTCTGAAGAAAATAGCCTCTGCTATCTATGGGGGGGTTTCCACAGATGTTGGAACCATGGGAACTAGTGGTCCACTTACATTGAGAGTCTCTATGTGTAGCAGAGTTTCTTGTCTATGGGACCCATCTTTTTCCAAATTTAGATGAGAAGAGAAAATGGAAGAAGAGAAGAGCAGGACCTACAGTATGCATGCCACTAGCATCTACCCATGATAAGGTTGCCCTTGTTTGATACCTCCTGCCAATGGACCTACATCTTCAGCCAGAGCTGTTAGCTTTTAGGAAAGAGCTGAATACATGGCTGGCCCAGCAGGTGTGTGGAGCTTATAGAAGAACAGCCCCACACATACACACACACACACACACACACACACACACACACACACACACACACACACACACACACACACACACACACACACACACACACACACACACACTGGCTGATATAAACATTGCTAATTGCCACCCGGGTTTTTAGGTTTTATCTGTCTATTTGTCTATCTGCTGTGAAGATTTTATAATAGATATTATAATATGTTTTATGTAAGGTTTTTACCTATGAAAAACCCCTTGCCCACCCCACTCTTGAGGAACAATAAAAATCACTATAGAGACAGCTAGTTTCTTTCATAAGGACATATAATACATCTCTTCTATGTAATAAGTGGCTGAAACTTTTTTGGACATCTTTAGGAAGCTTTTTATTGGCCCAAATGGCCATTGCTTCTTATGAAATACAGTTTCATCTTGCAAGTTGGATGGTGTTTTTTTCCTGTAACAAATTGACAAGAGATTGGAGATGATTTTTGCACATGTTACACTCTCACAAGTAACATAAATAACTCTTCAATTTAATGAACATAAATTCTACAAAATGACTATGGCTGAACCTTGTTGTGATCATGTGTGCTTTACGCCAGTAGTTTTGTGCAAAGACTGTTTCCACAAATTTCAGATACTTTCATGATTAGAAGGTGAGAAGTTCACAGTTTTTTGAGACATACTCATTGATAGGTCTTGTTGGGCCAAAGCAATTGTAAATGCCAGGGCCAACATCAGAAATTTTCAGGCCCGGTATGCCCCCCCAAATTTTGGCCACAGACCCCATGGTTTCTGCACATGCATGGTCTGTTTGCGCATGTGCACATAGTTTGTTTCCTGGTGCCAACGGGCCCATGTCATCTCCGGGCCCAGGACGGGAGTCCTACTTAACCCCCCACCCTGATTGTGGCACTGGTAAATGCAAGAACAAAGATTTTAATTAATAGTCTTTACATTCTTATTTTGTACACATAGGATGAATGAGGCCTATATCTTGTCCTTCAAATTTCTGTTATGTTGTTAGAAAATTGTTTAAATGTCATAGGTAGTCGGGGACTGTGGTAGTTGAGGACTGCAGTGGCTTAGTTGTTGAGACACTGAACTTCATGACTGGGGGTTGGCAGCAGAAAGACTCCCCTGTTTCCCTCCCTCCCTCCATGAACGTTGGGAATCAGAACAATGAAGTGGTTCCTCCTCTGCTCATTTTGCCATTGGGCCTAATGTTTTCTACCAGATTGATTAAAAATGGCTTAAGTTCTCAGGAAAGAAATCTTCATCGCAGCCCTAACTCTTATTACCATCTGCTTCTTGCTTTCTCCCATTGGAATTGCTCTCCTCACTTTTCCAAACAAGAGGAGTAGCCTTGTTTAATGTAACTTTTCTTTCTGAATTTTGTACAGACTACTTCCATACTCCATGTTTTCATTCCCAATTGATTTCATGCATCATATTTATTTCACATGTCTACATCACTTGTATGGTGGACAACAACACGCTGTGTGAATGTGGAGAGGTACAAAATCCAGTTCATTTTCTGGTCTGCTGATTACTAACAGAAACATGTACTGATGAGGATTTAATTTTGGCCAACAACAAAGCCAAAAAAGTGGCTTCATTTTGACAGTTCAAAGTTTGATCTAGACATGAAAGAAGCAGAAGCAGAACCATGTGCATGCATGAGGGCATGGATGAAACCAAAGAAGATCATCTGGATGTTATGGTATGTATAGTGGTTACAAGATTCCTTTTGCATGGTTTCATCTGTGAGCAAAAGTTAGGAATGTAATATACTTTTGACCTGTCTATATTACAGATACTATCTTGATTTATCACCTTTCAAGTTTTATCATAGGAAGAAATGTACCTTGAATGGAGAACTGCTTCTTAGCAGTTCAACAAATAAAGTACACTTAAAACCTATGCACCCATTTTAAAATGGAAAAGACCAGTATGTGCAGAGATGGGGAAACAGTTGTGCAACCTTCATTTTCACCATTGGCAGAAATGCATGCCTTGGCCAGATGGCACATTTGGAATATGGGAAGGAAAAAAACAACACATTGCGTTGCAGTTCAATACAAGAATGAGGAATCAACAGACACAGGAGTCAGAGTAATTTTTAAAATAAATCAAAATTGTTCACACCTTAACAAATGAATATGAGCATCAGCAAAATATTGCACACAGCTCATCGTGCAAATTAGACATAGGTCTCACTGGGAGTCTGTTGAAAGTTCAGAACATAATCATGAGCAAGTATTGATCTGGGTGCATGAATCATTTTGTGTAAAATAATACTACTAAAAATAGTATTTATAACCCAAACTGTCTCTTACTATACTCTATCTGACTCATTATGTCTGGGAGACATACCCTAGAATGGAATATGCAAATTTGCCATTCAGCAACATTCCTGCCACTTGGTCCTTGGGAACAGATCTTGGTAATCTTCTTTTCCTGAATATCTTCAAAAAGATAAGTTTTTGTCACCATTTTAATGATCATGGCCTAAAACACCAGGCATGTTTCTAATTGTTTATAACTCATCATAAGAGAAATGCACTTGGTCCTTGAGGTTACCATTTACTAGATCACACCACTGATCTACAAAGATAGCACAACTTTTAGCCATTGATAGGTTTTACCACATTGATCAGTGGTACTATGAAATAAGTCAGGAATAAATTATGTTGGAAAGGAAACAACACGAAACACTATAATATCAAGTACGACTAGGGTGTATGTGGTTCCACTGTGTTGAATAACTGAGACAAGCAGTGTTGGTTCTGGCTGTCTCAACATGGTAAGATATCACAAAGAGGTCAAGTCATGTAACATTTCTCATTTCAAGTTCAATTTGGGTAGAGGCTAATTGAACAAAAGTTCTCTACACAAAACTGTCATCCTTTCTATTGGAGAAGCAACTCAAACACACGTAGCAAGGATAGAAGGATAGGATTGTTTTTGAAAAAGATAGCTAATGAGTCCAATATTTCATGCATGCAAAAAGAGGCCAAGGACTGCTCTTTTGATATCAGCAACTCAGGTCACCAAAAGTCTGTGAACAAAACAGTTTTGCCAGTTTCATCGAATTTGCATTAACTGCCTTATTTGTGATATTTGTGCAAAAAATCCATTCTTGCCAATCTGAAAAGTGCCATTGAGACTGACAAATAAAATTCCTCCTTTCAAGTGAAGAGAAAGACGCTTGCCCCCCACCTCATTCTCATGCTCAATAATGAAACAAGTGAGGATTTATCTCTCTAGCTGAGGCCATGGATTGGTTAGAAGAGTTAAGCTTCTCTTCAGAAAGACTGGGAAAAATGAATGACACAGCTCAAAATAAGAAGGACGACATACAGTGAAAGAAATCATCATCATCGAACCACAGAGCTGGAGCCTGGAATGGATCCTATGGATCATTGAGCCAAGGAAGCACAGTGGGGAATAGTACTCCCAAACTCTAGCTCAGAGATGGGCAGTCTTGGCCCTCCAGCTGTTCTTGGACTTCAATTCCCAGAAGCCCAAGTCGACACACCAGCTGGTCACGGTTTCTGGGAATTGAAGTTCAAGAACAGCTGGAGGGCCAAGACTGCCCATCACTGCTCTAGCTCCTTGGCCTGATACCTAAACCCCTGAGCTATCTATCAGTACAAAAGTATATCCAGTGTTTGCCAGATTTCCATACTTCACATGTTTTGCAACCATCTATGCATCTATCATGTATTACTTCTCCCATGGTGGTTCTTCTTCATTTGTGTCCTGATCAAACCCTTGACTGCCAAAATGAAGCCACTTTCTTGGCTTTGTCATTGGCCAAACTTGTCCTCATCAGTGCATATTTCTGGCAGTAATCTGCAAAGCAGTGAATGAGTTGGAATCCAGTTCCCGTGGTGGTCAGAAGAAGAGAGCTTTAATCCTGATCAAATACCCCTTTGACCACTAAGGAAATGGCCAAACTTCTATTGTCTGATCCTGGTATTGTTTGATTCTTAATCTTCCTTCCTGCAATAATTGTGAATGCATAAATAAGTTTTGAAACTGTTCAGCTAGTTCTTCTGTAATGTTTCAATCCATAGCGACTTTTGACTGGAACTGTTGACCCCTGGAAAACAAGACTTTCCACTGCAAATATTGACAACATGGCCTTAATTACTTCAACAGCTATTGATGCAAACACATCAATGTAATTAATAGCAAGCTACTTTCCATCTGTTGATGCTCCATTTGGTGGCCCGCATAGAAGTTTCAATAAACACAAGGACACGTGAGGTCAATTAGTACTTCACTAGGGACTTAGCACAAAAGTCAATTTGGCAAAAGCCGAAAGTGATATGATGCATTGTGCTTCTTTCAGTTGAACCACTTATTTTCCAGCTGTTCCTGATGGAGTCATATATGGAATGTTTAGGGTGGTATGTGAAGGACTTTCTAAATTTCAGGATTTTATATGTGTGCATAGGATTCAGACCACAATTCTCTGTAGACATGGAGGACAAGACGGAGGCTTAAAGTAGAAGCGGGAATCCAATTTTCTAGATTTAATGTGAGTTCTGTGCAAGGCACAAGTTTCAAATACTATTAATCCATTGCAGTTTAGTTTTGTATATACATGTTTCCCTTTCTGCATTTGGCTTTCCATGAATACACACCAGTGTTTTCAAAACTGTGATTTAAAATGTCCCCTTCTCCATTTTTCCCCCAGAATCAAGGATGTGATCATTTTTTGGTCTTCCATCACTTTCTAGGAAAGCCTCAAAATTGCTAATTACCTATTTTGATAAATATGAGTGACAAGGATCATTTGCCATCTTCTATATGCTTGCCATGGAATTGTGGTTTGTGCTTTTTAAAATCTGTAATGGAGATTCGTGCGTGCGTGCGTGCGTGCGTGCATGCATACACTGAAGGGGGGGCAGTGTTGCATTCTAGGTATCACTGGGCAGGAACTGCTCAGTCGACAAAACATCCTAGCCTTATGGTTTAGGAAGGAATGTTGTGTACTGCATAGTGATTGATTGAAATTCTTGAGATGATGGGTCAGAGGTGAGACATGGTCAGAAGAATAAAAGGGTGGGGGAGGGGAGCTCTTTGCTCTTCACCATGCTTGATAAATAGTTCTCTGTGATGTTTTCAACTCGGCACATATGAAGTCTATTAAACCAGAAGGAGAAGCCCTTTGGACTTCGACACTTAGTCAGACTTTTAGTATTCTTAATGTGCTTACTGATTTGAAAGTGCTTCATTTGGCTAGAATTGTTTTGCTTCCTGATCTTATGAAACTAAGAAATGTTTGCTTCCTGAAACTTTGTTTCTGTAACCTACTTTAAATACTGTATAATATATACACTTACTACAATATATACATTTTTAAAAGACCTGATGATGACTGGAGTTGTTTAATTTCCTATGTGCTACCTGACTTACAGCCTGGATTTTGGTCAGGACTCATGAGAAGGCAAGCTAAAATCCTGAATAGCTTAGCTGGAGGGCATCAATTCAGGTGCAGTCTCACTTCCATGTAGACCAAATTTCTACTCCTGTGTAACAGGGTCATTTCAATGCTTATCATTCAACAGCTTCACTCACTTCTTCTTCTTATGCCATATCTAAATCCGTATATTGTCAATCATCATGAAGATCAGGTATGAAGACTATCCTGAGACTATAATGCAGTGGCCTTTCATCTGCCTTCTGCATCACAGCATGACACCCATACCACTGATTCTGCTGCACGAATCACTTTCTGGTCCTTAGCCCTTTTGGCATACAAAGTCATCATCAGCCCCAGACCAGTATTGATGAAGCTGCTTCCCTCCATCAAGATGGATTCAGGTGGGATTAAATCCACTTGGGGGCCATCACCCTTCCCTGTGGACTTTGACACCCATTCTCCTCATGTACATAAATTCACCTCACACTGATGTTTTAGTAATATTCTTGCCTAACTTATCAACAAGTTCTACTGCTTTTATCTCCTTCTCACCACTGTCTCACATTTCCATCCCTTGTTCACCAGCTAAACTGTTCTTACTTTCTTTCTTCTTCACAAGGTCATAGCCAGGATTCTAGATTATTATTTTTTTGGAGGGGGATTTTTCAGGAGGGCCAAAAAATATTTCAGGAGGGGTAACAATGTCACACTCACATATATAACATTGGCATCATGGGGTGGGTTGAGGGGCTGGCTATTATCTCAGGAGGGTTTTCGCCCCCCCCAAAAAAAAAAAAAACAACAACAACAACACCCATCTGGCTATGGCACTGCTTCTACACCACTGTAAGCATCCTCTTATCCAGCCAGGCCCATGATTCTTTTTCCTCTTTCCTACTGCCACTGTGTTAAAAATATGCAGTTTATTTGCCTTTGTAGGATAAATCTTCAATGTGTCCACCAGACAAGAAAGAATAAATCCCAACACATGGAGGTCTCTAATGAGATTTATTCAACTGAAGAGTCATGTAGCTCTTGCTGGCAATTATACATCTTCAGTGTTCAAATGGAAATTTAGCTCCCTCTTAAACCCATAGAGTAAGGAACAAACAGTCAACTCAGAGAACATACTGATCTTAATTAAGAACACAATGCACAAGAACTGAGGGAAACTAGTGGACTTGTCAACTGTGACAAAACTTCTCTGGTCTTCTGTAGAAACAATGGCTAAGATGTGCCAGAAAGCCCATTCACCCAACCAATGAAGTTTTCTTCTTCTTCTCCATCTTCTGTGTCTAGACCAGATGTGAAACTGACAAAATGAAGCCACCTTTGGTGAGTTCATTCTGCAGTTCCTTTCACCTGACCTAGCATGAGAAAGATTAGCCAGAAACACAAGGTTTTCATTACCAGGGTACACCCGATTGTGGTTCAAAAATACCACAATCTTTGAGGAAGCACTTTTTATGTACCCCAACAACTGGAGTGTGTATGTATCATTGTCAGTCCAGCTATACTTTAATAGAGAAAACAGAACCAGGATTACCTGCATTTAACACAAGGGAGTAAATCCTCTGAGTTCAACTAAAGGAGGCCCCGTCCACCCCAATTTCTACTACCACCACTTTTCTCTAACCTCAGAAAGAATATTTCTTTGTGATACCCAGAACACTTTCTTGTCTATGCTTCTACTTATCTAGATACTAGAAGGGGGTACCCACTTCGCTGGGTAGTGGTCCCCCCTCAGGCTGGCCCCCCAGAGCTCCCCCCAGCAGCTGTGCCTATACCCCCCTTTCCAGCCCCCCCCCATGGTCCCAGGAGCATTTCCCCCCACCCCCCAACACCCCATCACTCCACTTGTGTGTCACCCTCTTTTGCCTGGCTATTCACTCAGCGCCCGCTCATCCTCCTCATCCACCACCGCTCATCCTCCTCCACCTCCTCCACCATTCGTCCTTCTCCTCCTCCTCCTCCACTGCTCATCCTCCTCCTCCTTCCCCTGCTCCCCATATTGTAGGGTGAAGTGCTGGCTCTTCTGGGTACCTGCTCTTCCTGGCTGCATGAGCAGCCATGGGGGAGGCGTTTGGCTGGTGCACCTGCACAGTCGCATGTTTCTGTGGAGGACTTGCTGGCAGCTGGGGGCACCCCCCTCGCACCCCCCTCTCCAGCGATCGAACCCATGGTGTGCTGCCAGTACCCCTAGCCGACCCAGCTTAAGGGGCAAGGCAAGTAATTGGTGTGGTTCTAGGGGGTGGATGGCCAGGTGTCAGAGCGCATATGCGTCTCACGGGGGGACACCTTGGTTTTTTATATTAAGATTTGCTGAGGATCAGTACTGAGAATGCTATCTTCACTATCAGCTACTGAAGTTGTCCCCCTACTGTGATTCTCTTACATATACCATCACATAGGATATTCTTCCCCCTATGTTTGTGTATCTGCCTAAGGCTGAATTATGAAGATAATGTACCAATATTTCATGTGGCTAAGTTGTCATATCCTGAAAATAGAAAATGTAGATGTGTGACAAATGTAACGCCACCCAGAAAATAAATTGTTCTAATGCTGGGTCCCAACTGGCATTGCTAGGCTGAACTCTTTATTCTTCTCTCAGTTTTGTGGCACTGAGTTGGTTAATTCTATTTCATGCCCGCTTTTATTATTGTTGGTTACGTGAATTCCTTTGGCTCTCTTTGAAGAGAACATTTCTATGAGCACACTTGGAACAAAAACAAATAGTTGCATGTACGTGTGTTTGTGTGTGATTGCTAGCACACAAACTCAGTAACTGTGATCTGAGTTGCTATTTTAATCATTCTAGGTGCATTTTATTAAAGCTAACACAAGCCATTCAACTCTCACAAATTAAATTGACAATTTTTTTTTGAAGAAGGAAGATAAGGATGTGTTTGATCAGCGTTGACCAGTAGATGAGCAGTGAGCCACACTGTACAGTCCAATACTTATGAATGTCCTGATTGTGAGCAATCCAAATTTCAAAGGACAGACTGGCCTGAGGAGGTGTGTACAAGTGATTGGAATTTCAAAAAGCCCAGAATAAACACCAGCTCTTTGATGGAGTAATTTATGCGTGCAGTGGCAGAACAAACTGGCGGAATGGATCCTGGAATGCTCACAGAAAACACCACGATGGATTCGGAGTGAGGAATGAGCAGCGGGTTCAGTCACAAGAAAACCTATAGCCCACTTGTCAGCTCAAAACCTCATGGGAGAATGCCAATAAACAAATGTGAAACTATGGAGATCAGTGTGACACATTAGCAGCAACAAGTAAGTGTTTACGAGGGCGGGAAAATACGATAGAAGTGTGTCTGTCCAACAGACAATGAGACTTTCTAAGTGAGAACCAGGTTTTAATAATTGACATTTGGTTGCCTGAAGAACCATAGAATCACCAAATGATTGAGTTGGATGGGACTTGAGAGGCCATTGAGTCAAACCCCCTGCTCAATGCAAACATCCAAATATAACAAACATCCACATCAAAGTCAGTCTGACAGATGGCTGCACATTTTTCTCTTGAATGTCTCCAGTGTTCAAGTGCTAACCCGCTCCTGAGGTAACTGGATCCATTGATATGCTATTTTAACAGTTCAGATGCCCCCCCCCCCTGATATTCAGACTGGATCTGGTTTCCTATAACTTGATTATGTGTCCTGTACAGTGATACCTCATACAACGTCCCAACTTGGTTCCAAAACTTTGGACTTTATATGGATTTGGACTTTGTATGAGGCATGCAAACTCCTAGCCGCGATGCCTCATACAACGTCCAAATCCTTGCCGCGGTGCCTGGTACAACGTCATTTCCATAGAGATACATTGTACTGTAACAGCACAGACTTCAGGGCAAAGTCAAGGAAACTGACAGAACTTTAAGAAATCATTGTCTAAAGGCTAAATACATTACAAAAACATGTCAAACAACCCTGATTTTAGGGGTTTACAACAAATTTTTAACTTTTGAAAACTTTATGAAGTGCAGGTTAAAAAGTTAACATGTCCCATCATGCAGCACAGTGTTAATCTGCAGCCATGTGGCCGATCATCCATTTTGTACAAGTTCATGCAAAACCCACAAGAGCAATGCACGCATGCATCCTGCCTTTTGTACTGCCCTAATGCCTCATACAAAGTTGTATGAGGCAACTTTTTTCAAGGAATTAGGCGATGTTGTATGAATGAGGTATTACTGCATTTGAGAACAAATCCTGCCCCTCCACTTTATGACTTTATTTCAAATATTTGAAAGGTGTTGTCCTAGTTCCCCTCAGTCTCCTTTTTTCAATGCTAGGTAAAGGTAAAGAACACCCTTGCTTGAAAGCCAGTCGTATCCAAATCTAGGGTTTGGTGCTTATCTCTGTTTATAGCCAAAGAGCCAGTGTTGTCTGCGTCTGCAGATGCTTCTGTGGTCATGTGGCAAGAATGACTAGACGTCAGAGCGCACAGAATGCTGTTACCGTTTCTACTTGAAGAAGTACCTTTTTATCTACTTGCAATTTCTTGCTTTCAAGCTGATAGGTTGGTGAGAGCTGGGACAGAGGCTCATTCCATTGTACAGTACTCAGGTATTGAACCAGGGCTGTAGCTAGGATTCTAGATGTGGGTGGACGAATATTTTTTCAGGATGGGCAACAATGTCATATATGTATGTCATATATCTAAGCAGCCGGGAGTTTGAGGGTGGGCAAATTGTTAACTTGTGGTGGGCAATGCCCACCCTGGCCTCCCCCTGGCTACGGGCCTGTATTGAACTCCAACCTTCCAGTCTTCAAGTTCAGTGTCTTAACCATTTGAGTCACCACAGTCCCTTCTCAATGCTAAATGTGCCGAATAATTCTAGTCTTTCTCCATAAAGTTTGATTCCCAGTCCCTTTATCCTCCTTGTTGCTCTCCTTTAATCATACGATGGCAACTCTGTTCAAATCCTCGTACAAAAGCCATACACCATGCTGATCTTTGCATGCAGCTTGAACCCTGGCCATGGAAAAATATATTTTGTCATATCTGAGAGCAAAATGCCAGCTAGGAGCATAGCAGGTGCTGTGATAAATGCCCATTTGTTCTTGAACATCTCACGACATTCATCATTTGCTGCCGGAGAAAGGTGTCTTACCATACCCCTAAGAGTAGGTTGGGTTTGCATGATTTCACGAAAATCAAATGAAGTGACATACCAGGGAACTGAATTCCTAACCATGGAGATGAAGAATCTGACATTGAGAACTTCCAAATGAGTCAGGATCCTGCATCTTCCATGTTTGGGACTCTTGTGCAGGATATCCCTAGATAACAGAGCTCCATCTTGGTTTAGTCTGAAATCCTGTTACTTAGTGTACTAAGTCACACTACAGCAGGCCCGCTGAATCAGTGGTGATTTGGCAAGCCAATTCATCTATAGGTTTCATGCTTTAAGTGACCTTGCTCTGGTTGTGATTTACTTTAGTATAGTAAGTCCCAAGTAGAGTCGTTCCATTTTCAATCACTGGAACCTCTAGAGGAGCTGACTTACCAATTCCCACCGATTCAATGTGCTCACACTAGCCCACCATGTACATTAAGAAACAGGGTTTCACCCATAGGTTCTTACTTCTTGAATAGGTGTAGCTTCTCCTTTTTGATAAATCAATTCATTCTTGGATAATTTACTTGCTTCAGCAGCCACCCAGCACTTAAAGGACCCTTTGACTCAACTGCTCCAGGAGCCTCCCAAACGTTAGAGCCATAATTGAAGCCATCTACAGGCATCCCAGGGTACATGTGGGTGGTTAGAGAAGAAAGCCTACTGGTGGATTAAGCCTACTGGTGGTTAATAGGGCATTCAGAACAGGGAATAGCATCAAAAACTATATTTTAACAAAGTAGGTTCTTCAAAAATAGCAAGATATGTCTGAACCATTGATCAAAGGACAATGGACTTAACGATTTAAAACATCTTAGGTAGAGGATTTATTATCATATCAAAAGGACAAAGTGACCCTGTTCCCATGCACTCAAATTTGAGATGAAAAAGACTTCAACCTTATAAAGAATAAACATCAAAGTACAGTACTTGAATATGATGGCAAAGAAAGACTTATTTAAGAATTTTTTAAAAATGCAATTGGAATTTGGCTTGCTCAGGCCTGTAGGAAGAATCTATGTAGAGAAGAGAACACCTAAAGATGTTTAAGGGCTGAAAGATAGTGATTGATTTGGAATTCATGCCATTGTGATTAACTGTTATTATATTGCTAGTAGAAGAACATATGGTAAATGGAAGGATAAGACTGCAGTTAGATTACAAAAAAAAAATCTGATTTCAAAACCTGTATTTTTTCAAATAACTTTAGAGTCACATGAAGTATGAAACAATATTCACATTCGTGGCTATAAAGACCAGATACTCTGCCTCCTTTCAACCTCTTCCTATACTCTGCAAACACAATTCCAAATCTGCTATTATCATCATCTTCTTCTTCTTCTTCTTCTACTTCTCCTCCTCCTCTTTCTTTGATGTTGTCTCTTCACCTTCCTCTTGGTCTGCCTCATGGTCTTTGTCCTTCTCCTCTTTCCACACATGCATTGTAAGGTATGGAATTCCAAGACATTCTCTCCAAATGGGTAAACCACGTTATTTGTTGTCTCTCTGTAGAGTTTAAGATTGGTTCTGGTCAAATTCTTAAAACCTCGTTCCTGATTTTATCCATTTAGTCACTCCAGCAGCCTTCCACAGACTTCTCATTTCCCTGGTGACCAACTTTCATTTATGCTTTGCTTTAAGTGTCCATGTTTGGCACTGGTAACATACGGTGGGAATGAATATGCTTTGTATGAGATATTCTTTGTGCTGATCAGTATTACCTTGTGTTATAAGAGCGGAGCTAACTATCTCAACATTTGGTTTACCTTACTGCACTTTCTCAATCACTTGTTCATTTTCTGATCTTATAAGTCCTCTGACCAAGCGACAGAGTAGGCCACAAAACCACATCCTATGCCATAGGAAGATAACCCAACCTCTTCTTCTCTAACCTACACCAACCTCATGGTTGCTTTGATTGCACACAAATGGGGTACACAGAAAGAGCCTCATTGAAGACTGTGGTATTCTTGAACTACAACCGGGCATACCCTGGTAATGGCAACCTTGTGTTACCAGCTAATCTTTCTCACACTAGGTCAGGTAAAGGGATCTGCAGAATGAACTCACCAAAAGGTGGCTTTGTTCTGACTGTTTCATGGCTGGCCTACACATGGAAGAAGAAGAATTGCATACAAACCCCTGCTTTGTTATCTGGGTAGAGCTTTCGGGGAACATACTCACTCTGTAATTATGTGATGCACATCTGGATATGCCCTGGTGGATACACCCAACAAACATGGGTAGATGTTGGTCAAAGGCAGCTGTCTTTGAGTATTGGACTTGAGTAGTGTTATAAAGGGAAGGATCCTGTCCTTGCAATCTGTCTATCTGCTTGTCTTGTCATGACCGTTTCCTTGAATTATCAACAGCATATCCATGTCATCCAGTTTAAAAAAATCATCTTTGTTTGTTATCCCCTCCAACCTCTTTTGCAGCAACCTTGGATCTTTCCATACATGCATCGCCAATTCAGCTCAGTATACATTGGGGGGAAAAATACAATTTAATGTGACACAAATGTTGGTTTAAAATAAACAGCCCCTTCAGGAATGTTTCAGAAAACCTGCATTGGGGTATATAATGCGAGATTACATGTGTCAATGAGTAAATCTGGATCAATTTCACCAGTGTCAACTCCAAGCCAAATGTTCTACTTTTAAGCATGTAACGAAACCCTCAGTGCAATCTATTTAGCACTTCTACTTGTTCAACAAAGCATTCTGCTCCATTCCCATCCCAAGACAGTATTGGTGGATAAAAACACTGGGTTGCCAAGAATCCAGCTGAAATTTTCCCTTCCTGTAAAAAGAACTCCTCAAGAATGAAGGTCTCCTTATGAGCAAGGGTTTCTCCTCCAATGGCAGATTTGGGTTATAGAAATGTGAAAGGATCAGGACAGAGTAAGATATGGGTGAAGTTTTCTAGTTTTCTGCTTGTTTCCTAATGCTGCTGTTGATAAAAAAAATTCTTCTCACTCTCATGAAGAAGTGAAATTTTTTATAATGGCCCATGATGTGTTCAACAAGGCATCTCAATGGTTTAAGTCCTGGATTCTCAATGTTTTTCAGGCATGGGCCATACCACCACCCCTCAGTCAGCAAACGCGGGCCAGACTGGTGCCGCAAAATGAATCTGTGCCTGTAGTACAATGGACACAGACTCATTTATGGCTGTCATAAATGTATTTACGTGGTCGTAAATGAGTCCGCGGCTGATTCCGGCACCAGTGCCGGTGGCTGCAGTGGCAGCTTGAAATAGGTTGGAGGCCAGAATATTTGGTGCCATGGGCCAGATCTATCCCATGGGCCATAGGTTGTGAAGCCTAGATTAAGACCTCCCTTTTCATCAACGATAATAAAAACCGAAAAATGAAATACATGCTCTCCCTCTTTCTCAATCTCTCCCCCACTAATCTATTTCCATCAGAAGAGCTGAGGTTGAATTGAATGTGCTATAAAAGTGTGCCCCCTCAAAAAATTTTTGGCCCATCTGCCCATCTGTCATTATTTTTCTCCATAGCGAAAGGACAGAAGGAATATTTGAAGCCAGTGATTTGGACTGATCTAAGAAGTTATAACTGGATTGGAGGAAAGAGACACCCGCACATCTAAAGAGAGTTATTATTTATACTATGCCAATTTTGTTACTTGTGAGTCATAACAATTACTTTCAAAAACAAGCATTTCAAATCTGTCCCCTCTTTGGGTAGAACCAGTCATTTCAAAATATCCATAAATTACTAACGTTTGTCAATGTTTCCAACTTCCTTTTAAAAAAAAACAGAATTGTAGAATTGCAACTTGATTGAATTAAGAGATTTACTTTATCTCATCAAGCCACCATGATTAGATTGTTGTTGTTGTTTTAAAGGCAGTCATGCTGCCTTGAGGATTCAATTCCCCCCCCCCACCTTTTCCAATTCCATTGCAATGAGACAGAAAACAAATATTAGTCTCTTAAACTCATGCACTTAAAATTAAACTTTTGCACAACTTCGTGTGATCCGCCAGTTACGCCCGCTCCTGGACCGGGACTCCTTGTTTATGGTCACGCATACTCTGGTCACCTCTAGACCAGACTGCTATAATGCACTCTCTACATGGGGCTGCTCTTGGTGACCATTTGAAGACTGCAACTGGTCTAGAATGCGGCTGCCCAGGTGGTGATGGGGTGCGGGCGTTATGCCTGCACCTTGCCACTGCTCTGGTAGCTGCACTGGTTACCGGTGTGCCTCTGGGTGCAATTCAAGGTGCTAGTAGTGACCTTTAAAGCCCTACATGATAGTGGGCCAGGATACCTAAGACACCTTGTCACCCAAAGGACATCTCTCCGTCCCACCAGAGTGGACTGGAGAGGCTCTCTGAAGATACCATTGCTAGAGAGGCTCAACTCTCTATCACTAGGAGGAGGGCCTTTTCCACTGCTCCAGCCCTATGTAACCTCTTACCAACTGAGTTGCACCTCCAGGCAGAGTTGTTGCCCTTCAGGAAAGAACGAAAAACCTTGTGCCTTGATTTCAGTCTCTACTTTGGTAGTTGGTGATCACTCTTTCTCAGCAGCACTTTCTCAGCAAAATTTTGGTGGAGGGATGCCAGCTAAGTAATGCACTTTTTGTACTAGGATTGGTTTTAGGCATCCTGTGACCAACCTCGCTGTTTCATTTAGGGCCACATCGACCTGCTTTGATCTGTACCACACTGGACTTGCATACTCTCCTGCAGAGTAACATAAATCTAGCACACGCAGAAGTTCTTAATGTGTGTGGTTGGGCACCCCAACTTGTGCTTGCTATTTCCCCCAAAGTATTGTTCCTGGCAAAAACCTTCTGTTCGGTATTTAGGCAGTGGGTCTTGAAGGTGAGAGTTCATTCTAGGGTGAGTCCCTAAATGTAAGACCAACATATTCAAGTGGGGGCGGCTGGTGGACAATAACATGTGTGAATGTGGACAGATACAGGATCCAGCTCATTGAATTGTCTGCCAATTACTGCCAGAAACTTGCAATGATGAGGACTTAAGTTTGGCCACTGACAAAGCAAGGAAGTGGCTTCATTTTGGCAGTTCATTTTCCAACATGCTAGGCAATTGCTGGCCATTTTGATAGTTTGGATTTCAACGTCCAGTACTGTAAAGATTTTTTTGTCTAAAACAACTGGTGGGGCAACATTTTCCAAAAACCTCACATATAGTTACTGGGAAAGGACCTCAGTACTTATTTGAAATAAAATTGCATGGCTTTGGTCAACTCCTTCATTTTGCTTCCTACGTCTTCCTTCATTTCTCGTAGTTCTCTAGAGCTGAATCCTATCACAGAGATACAATCCACAATCCATGCTAAGTGGGGAAACCAATGATTCAGGTCGCTCTCTTACCCCAAAAGTCTGCAAATGTTATTGATTTGCTCTGTTTAAGTTGTATATTTTAAAGAGAAGATTTTGATAAGTGCTTGTTATATAAAATATAGTAAACATAATCATAATATTTAAGTTAGTATGAAAAGGGGAATGACAAGAATTAATGAAGAATGATAAATTCCAACATACAAAATATGAAGTGAATACTTTGAAGACATTAGTTGGGAAAGAGAAATAGAATAATAAGTTTGTATTTTGTTAATGTTGGTTAATTTTTCTTTTTCTCCTTCTTTTTTCTTTGTTTGTTTTAATAATTTCTTAGTTAATTGGTATATGTTACGTTTCCCATTCTTATGTTTGTTAATTCGTGTCTAGTTTTGTATTGTTGAGTTTTATGTTAGTGTTTTTTCTTTGAAAATTTAATAAAAATATTTTTAAATGTCTGCAAACGTCAGGAGGAAGCAAACAAATGAAGACAATTAGCTAATGTGGCATGAGCTTGGGGGGAAGAATTCAATTATGTCATTGTGACACACAACACAAAATGAACCCAGCAGCTATTTTTGAAAAGCATGGTTCGGTATGAGTAGTACATGACTTGGAACCAATCACATCTTTGATTAAAAGCCACTGAATTCTTCCAAGGACTTGCAAGAAATCCATAGAGAAGGTTTGTCCTCCTACTTTCACAATACTTTGTGGTTATCAACTGGAGCAGAATGATAGGAGTTTCTACACAGTGGAGAAAAAAAGAACAGTTTTTCACAAAGTAAAGCTGTGTAATTCACTTCCACAAAGGACAGCAGTGGTTGCTGACCAGAGTAAAAGAGGTTTAGATAAATACATGGAAGTTAATGCCATCATTAACTTAAAACAGGAGACAACTAACAAAATGGCGATGGTCGCAACACAACACAACTGTAAGGTCGCCCTTGCTCGAAAACCAGTCATATCCAATTCTAGGGTTCAATACTCATCTATATTTACAGCTAAAGAGCCAGCGCTGTCTGCATCTGTCTGTGGCAGGCATGCCTCGATGCTGGAGTGCACAGAACACTGTTTACTTTCTCACCAAATTGGTACCTATTTATCTACTTCCCACAACTTATTTTTGAACTGCTAGGTTGGCCGGAGCTGACACAGAGATGGGAGCTCACTCAGTCATACAGTACCGGGGTATCTAACTCTGACCTTCCAGTCTTCAAGTTCAGCATCTTAACCACTTGAGCCACCACAGTCTTTACACAACTGTAAGGAAAGGTTATACCTTTATCAGACCATTACAAATCAATTAATCAGCAAGCATATTCCTTGCATCCTTAGCATTGAAGACTGTGAAAACAGAAACATCCAATGTGCTCAGACATTACATTGTTCTGATGTTTTATTTATTGTAATTTGTAAAACTTTTTTAAAAAATGTTGTACACTGCCCAGAATTGAAATATCACCCAGATGGGCAGTATATAAGTGAAACAAACAAACAAATATTACCATAATAAAAGGATTCAGAATAATTAGCCTTCCAGATGTTGCTAGACTAGTGGGCCAATAATATCTAGTCACCATAACTACTGATATGGTGTCATAATCTTTGAGGGGGTCACAAGCTTCTCATTTGTGTTCAAAGATCCAGGCCAGAATCAACTGTGAGTTTAAGCTTGTGCATGTGAAACTGGAATGAACCCATTGAGCAGGTTGACCATTACATCTATCTCAGCCATCTGATTGGGGTGAACAACGATCAGAGAGCAGAACAAGCCTGAAGAAAGATAGCAGGATGAGCGGTATTTAACTCCATTCAAAGAAATCTTGCTAAATGAGAAACTTGACAAGAAACAATGTGCCAGACTTCTTAATTCAATAGTACTACCTGGGAGTGAAACATGGTCTTTAACAAAGGCTGAGGAAGAAGAACTATCAAGAGCCGTAAGAGCCATGGAAAGATCAATGATAAAGGTATTCCTT
Source organism: Bradypodion ventrale (assembly GCA_035047345.1). Classification (NCBI taxonomy): domain Eukaryota; kingdom Metazoa; phylum Chordata; class Lepidosauria; order Squamata; family Chamaeleonidae; genus Bradypodion; species Bradypodion ventrale. Next base: position 5,789,928 of record JAWDJE010000011.1, on the reverse strand, counting down.
CACGGCCACATCCTCAACACCCAGAAAAGAAAGCAAAGCCGAATCAATGAAGCTGTTGTCGAGTATCATAAATGGAAATTGTGCTGGGCTGGGCATGTCTCTTGAATGACAGATGGGTGTTGGACAGCAGCAGTCACTGAGTGTTATCCCACAGGAGTAAAAAGACCATTTGGCACACACATACCCAAAAGATAGGAAGTTTTGGTCAAACCTGGAGAAGAAGAGTGTGGCAGTAAAATGAATGGAAAATGAGTTGCGACTAGCAGGAACTTATCCCTTGATAGTCTGGTCAATCAAGGAATCAAGGAAAGAATATATGAAACAGCATAAGTTGTGGGAAGACCACAGATTGGTGCTAATTGACATGGTGATGGTTATAATTCTGACCTTGAATCTTATCAATCATCTGGGTTTGATTCCAGGAACACAACCAGGACCCTGTTCTTTGGCAGCATCTGACTGCCATAGCCTAATGCCATTTCCCTTACATCAATGCAAATCAGCAATCAGATTCTAGCCTATTTTATAATCAGCTTGTGTGGCCTTAGACATGCTTTCCCCAGGAGAATGCAATGGGAAACTACTTCTGTGTATGCTCTACCTAGAAAACTATGCAAATGTCACAGTAAGTCAGAAGTAACTTGAAAACACACTATAATCGCTGTTGTTAGCATAAATCAGGGGTGCCCAAACTATGACCCGTGGGCTGGATCTGACCCACAGCACCAAATCATTCAACCAGTGCTACCTGTGCCACTCTGGAAACAGAAGTAAAACATGCATGTGCGAGCGTGTTATATACCCACACATGCACATTTTACTTCCACTTCTGGTGGGAGGAACCAGATGACCGGCATGCTGAACCATGTGACCCGCCTGTGGCCCAAAAGGTTTGGGCAACCTGACATAAATATTCAAGTACTTAATCTCAATTTCTTTCTACTGTTTCAGATTTATTTCAGGTGCAATTTTCAGCCTCCATCTTTTCCATAGACATGCCAATGCTGCTTTGAAGATCAAGTATGTAGGATCCCAGCAGTCCTCTCCCAAAAGATTAGTGCATAATAAGGAAAATAGATGGGGAAGAAGTAGAAGCAGTGACAGACTTTACTTTCTTAGGATCCAAGATCACTGCAGATGGGGATTGCAGCCATGAAATAAAAAGGCAACTGATGCTTGGGAGACAAGCTATGAGAAACCTGGGGAACATAGTGAAAAGTAGAGACATCTTGCAAACAAAAATTCACATAATCAAAGCAATGGTATTCCCAGTGGTAATGTACGGATGTGAGAGCTGGACAATTAGGAAAGCTGAACGCAGAAGAATAGATGCCTTTGAAATGTGGTTTTGGAGGAGAGTTTTGAGAGTCCCCTGGACAGCGAAGAGACAAATAGGTCAATCTTAGAAGAACTCAACCCTGACTGCTCCTTAGAAGGTCAAATAGTAATGATGAAGCTAAAGTACTTTGGACATCAAATGAGAAGAGAGGATTCACTTGAGAAAGCCTTGATGTTGGGAAAGGTGGAGGGCAAAAAAAAGAAGAGAGCCACCAAAAATGTGATGGCTAGATGGTATTGTAGATGCAATGGGCAAAAAGCTGGGTGGGCTGAGGAGAATGGTGGAGGACAGAGGTGCCTGGAGGACAATGGCCCATAGGGTCCCAAAGGGTTGGAATCGACTGTGGGACTGAACAACAAAAAAGGGAGCTCAAACATGCACACTTGCACAAAGCAGGTCAAGAGAAGCCGCTTCCATTCCGTGCAACATTCCTTTACATAGCCTCTGGTCCGTAAGCATACCAAATGCCTTCAAAGCATCTAAACGTAATGCATTCATCACCCACACATGCTGTATGTTGTAGATTAACCACAGCATTTATTTTATGGTGTTGTTTGTTTTTACAGTACCCTGGCATTTCAGAATGTATAACTGTGGTAAAGGTTCCTGGTGGAATACAGATGGCAGAATGCAGAATTGAGCCTTGATGGGAGCCTCACCATATCAATTTCTGTTTTGAAAGAAATGTGGCTGGGAGAGCTTTGACTGTAAGCGAATGTGGTGGAGCTGATCAACTATGTTTTGATGCTGAGCAACAAATAACAGGGAGAAAATGACATTCAATAAATGAGTTTCTTCTTACTCCAGGGGAAAAATTGATCTGAATAATGCTAGATTACCTCATCAGTTGAATGTGACTGTAGGGGAAGAAGCATACCAACATTTTTTACACCATTCTCTCTCTCTGTCTGAGTGTGCGCATTGACAGAGTAAAAACCTAAGTCTCAGGATAGCTGAGTTCAAAGCCTCACTCAGCTACGAAAAGTTACTTGGAAAAGGCATTAGTCAAACCAGTCCTAAAATATCTCATATAGGTTGCAAACCATACAGGTCACCATATGGCAGATGTAACAGTATAGCATATAATGTGCACGTAACTTGATACATTTAACAATCACTCCATATTTATTAATTTTTAATTTAATAAATTAATTTTTCTTTAGATTTTACAGTTTAGAAATACCTTTTTTGAAGATACTTTCTAAGGTAACATCCACCCCCTAAACTATTTCAGATAGAGAGATAGATAAATAGATAGAGAAATTGTAGGGTAGAGAGATGGGGGGGGGGGGGAAGAGTGTGAGGAGGATATCAACCCTACGATTTCATGATTTCCCCCATCTGTGAATTTTTTATTTGGCATTTTATATTTCCTTTGTTAATATCATTAAGACCTTGGGTCTTGCTTCTTTTTAATTTCATTTCAGTTTATTAGTTCAATCAAATCTTTTGCTAAAATGTCAAAAAATGAACAAAAGTGTAGGACATAAAACATTGAGATAAAATACTATAGTGTGCAATTAATAAGATAGATATTAGCTAGCAATTCTAAAAGCATATTTTTGCTCCCAGAGGGGGTAACATTTTCTTTTCCTCTAACACGAATTTGACATATTTGACAACCATAGATGTAGCAAAATAATCAGTACCTGCCATCAATAAGAGCATTTGCTTTAAGGGAACATTATCCCTGATACAGATAACAAAGAAATCAAGATAATGGGTAGCTTTTTGTTGCTTATTTCCCTTTGAATCAATGGAGTTTCTGAACGAGTTGATTCACTAAATCCCCACTGATTCAAAGTAGCATAGCCTCAATTTCATCATTTTTTACCTTCACAGATAGTTCAGGCTTGATAAGCTCTAGAGCAGTAATGGCCAACCTTAGCACTCCAGGTGTTTTTGGACTTCAATTCCCAGAAGCCCAAGTCAGCACTCCTACTGATCAGGGCTTCTGGGAATTGATGACCAAGAACACCTGGAGTGCCAAGGTTGGCCATCAATGCTCTAGGGCTAAGATTCTGATACAATTTTCTATTTGGGGAGTATTTTTAAATGAAAATTGAGATCTTGAGGTAGAGATTAAAATACGAATAGAAAAAACGAGATCCGCCTTCATAAAAATATGACATTTGTTATTCAGTAGACATCTAGCTCTCACTTATAAAGATCTGAATCGTGAGATGTTATGTATTCCCAGTGTTGCTATATGGAGTCGAAACTTGGACATTGACTAAAGCATCTGTAAAGAGAATTGAAGCTTTTGAAATGTGGATCTACAGATGGCTGCTAAGGATGTCATGGGTTGACCATGTGACTAATGCAGAAGTATTTCACCGAATGGATAAAGAACAAGAACTTTTTAAGATCATCAAGCAAAGAAAGCTCCAATACCTTGGCCCTATCATAAGGAACAACCTAAACGATAGAACTCGCTCTGCAAGGAAAGATCCCTGGGAAGAGAGGAAGCCCTGGATGCAGACGGACTTCATGGCTGAAGAACCTGGGAGACTGGTGTAGCATGTCCTCAGAAGAACTTTTCTGAAGAGTTAAAAACAGGAAGACTATTGCCATGATGATAGCCAATATCTGGGATGGATGCGGCACCTGAAGAAGAAGATAAAATCTTTCCCAGTGAAAGCCACACTGGGATGATACATCTGTTGATTCTCCAAAAATGTCTGCAACCTAATGTTTTTCTTGGTCATGAGGGCAGTGGGGAAGGGATGGATCAATAATTTGATGCCTAACATTTCTGGCCAGCTCAGTCAGCTGAGATTTCCAGTGACCATTGAATGAGGAGCAGCCACCAGAAGTCACTCTGATTTTGTGCCCTCTCAATCTTACAGGCTGCTATGCACCCCACTTGTTAATGATGTGTATCCCTAGGCATTGAGTGTTTGAATGTGTGTTTGCATATTTGTTTGTGTATTTGTTTTAGTTTGTTTGCATAACCTGCCCATCTTGTAGAACACCACTCTAGAAAGAATGCAAGCGCGGCGCCAAAATGGCCGCCGCGCCCTTTGCGGCCCCCCCCCCATAGGACGAAGGCATCCGGGTAGTTAGGGGCGTGGCCAGCTCCCTTATAAAAGGGGTGGCCATGAGGCAGCTGAGCTGCCATTTTGCGAAGCGACGGAGAAGAGAAGTTTTTCCCCTCCACCCCCTCCCTAGTTAACAGTGTGATATTTTGGTCGCTTCGGGGCCGGGTGGGAATTTTTGGCTGGGACCCACAATTGGCTCTCGGGTCCTGGTTTTTTTTGCCCATCCCACACTGTTGCTATGGTTTGATATAGGGGTTTCTGTTGCTGCTGTTGACTTTGGTCACATGGGCGGGTATCACTGGTAAGGTAAACATTTATGACCCACAGGTATCCGGCAGGTTCGCAATTGACTGGACAACACTAGACAGGCATAAGTTGGTTAAACGTTGTCCGGTCAACGACGAACTAGGCGACGGGGTGATGGCGATAGCTAGACAGCATGCATCACCCCGTGATTTCACGGATACGCGTCAGAGGGTGGGGTCATTAGTTAGATATTGACTACGGTCAACAATTTGTTTGTTGTCAACAAACAAATTGATACAAATAGATACATTGTAACCAATTGCCGTTGGCAATTTTGGGGTGGTACCTTACCAGTGTTACTTCGGCCTGCTTGCCTTAAGAATTATGATTGGTCGTTTTACCAATAGAAATTTATAATTCGGACTAGGGCATGAATCAATAAATGTGGCCCAATGCCGTTATCCACTTTTACCAGTGTCTGAGTCCTTTATTGGGGGGTGCGCCTGCAATACAAAGTATTGAACCACATAAAACACGATAAAAAAAGTCAAATCTTTCCCTCACAAAGCACACCACATCAATCAAAACAAGCACATTTTAAAAGAAAAAAAATACAACATTGATGAAGGCTTGGGAGAACAGAAATGTTTTTATTGATTTCCGGAATGTCAGCAAAGTTGGCATCGATCTAATTTCTACTACTAATTCATTCCACAGATTGAGAATAGTCCAGACCAGGGAGTCAGCAAACCTGACTCTCCAGGGGTTCTTGGACTTCAAGTACCAAAAGCTCAAGTCAGCACTCCTGCTCATCAGGGCTTCTGGGAATTGAAGTCCAAGAACATCTGGAGAACCATGTTTACCCCTGGTCTAGATCTAGTCAACAACTTGTCTATTTTTTTTGAAAGAGACTACACGAAGTCTGACCATTTGGGATGGATGGGTATAATTCCTAAGAGAGAGGCTCTTGCTCAGATCATATGGTCCCAAAACATTAAAATACTGCAAAAATAAATAAATTGTGTGGCATACAAATGTGAAAATTAAATTAAATTGCATTTTTAAATTATACATCAGCCTTTTGTGTGTCATTTTAACAGCATGTGTGCTTGCTTGGTTTGGGTTTTTTAATGTTGAAACAAATAAGTAAAAAGAGTGAAACAAACAAATAAATCTTTAGCTTTAAGTAGAACCATGTTCCAAGCAGTATGCAAGGATCACACTAAAATGACAATGGAAACCCTCAGGTCTTTCATCATCACCTGAATGGATGAGGGACCATGAAGTTATTTTCCTCACCCCATTAAAAGGTGAGGTATTATGTGGTGCTCTTGGCAAGAGGAATAATGCGGGCAAGTTATGTGTAGAGTGTATTTCATGCACTAAAAGAGCAAGGGTGCGCAAAGTATGCCCTAGCTTCTGCCTTGAGAAATGAACCTTTAAGGATGCTAAGCATCTGAAAGCTTCATCTTCATTGTATATGTGTGACTAGCTTTTCAAAGGGTAAAGATTCCAGCTTTTTGTTAATTTAGACAACAAAAAGTAGTGTTTCCCATCTCACTCCCTTTCAAAGGTGGAATATTTCAAGGAGCATTAAAGTTTCTCACCAGCATGTCTCATTGATTCAATTTTCTGTTAGGCTGGCCAACCATTGTGTGCCTCTGTAACCTGATGTGTATAAATCGATGCTCTCACTCTTATGTCTGATGAAGTTAGTCTTTAAGGTGCCACAACTTTTTGTCTTTTTTTTTTTGCGGTTTTGTTTTGTTTACTCTGTGATATCATTGATTCTAGAAACCCTAAATTGACAAGTGAGCACCCATTGAATATTACTTTCACCTGAAGTAGAAGTAAGTCCTAAATGGAAGAGTAATTATGTTTAGATCATGTGTCAGTTCAAGGAGACCAAAAAAGATACAAGCCTCCTTAGTGAAAAGCAACTATAATTGTAGACAGAGCAAAGCTTCCTAAATTTAACCCTAGTATCTCTGTCAAGAAAAGAGAGTGCGCGTTTCTATTCCATTTCTTTTTCCTGTGCTTTCATATTTTCTATTTTATATACACATTTTGGTGTTCATTAAACCTGAGTTCCCTTGCAATGTATTAGCCCACATGTGGAAATCCATTTATCCCAAACAAGTAATCTCATGAAATAATTGGACTTTCTGCTTGAGAAACTTTGTCTTGAGTTATAACATCTCTGCACTTCAGATTTGCGAGCACTTAAACCAGCACAAACAGACAAAGGGTACCAAAAGGCCAAATTTACAAGTTGCTTTGTTCTCATTAAGGCTGCCATTAAATCAACCAGCTGGGGCAAGGTTGCATTAAATTGTACTCGACACTAGCTGGTGCTTCTATAACCTTCCCTTGCCTCAAAGTGAACGTCAGTCTGTGTTTAATTGAATGCTAACTGGACATGGTTTAATATGTTGATGGGACCCATGACCTTCTGTTGGGGAAGAGAAAGAGAATTTGCCCACTATTAAGCTACTGTGTCTTTGTTTATTGAAGGGTACACATATCTTTAGGTGCTATCAAAATTTAGATTGTTTGGGACATCTGTAGTCATATGAAACATATGAGAAAACTGGAGGACTGTTCCTCTAAGACAGGGGTTCCCAACCTACAGCCCGTGGGCTGGACCCGGCCCATGTTGGGATTCCAACCAGCCTGTCGCCATCTTCCCCACACCAGGAAGTAGACGTGGGCATGTTTCCATCAGCTGTTAAATGCACATGCACAAACGTGCACATGGCTGACATAAACGTGGACATGGGTGCATTTATGTCAGCTGCAAATGTCCCTGCTTCCGCTTCCGGGGATGTGTGCGCTGGCCCACTGAGCTGTTCTGAAGGCATGGTCAGACCCACAGAACAAAAAGGTTGGCCATCCCTGTGCTAAGAATAAGAAAATCAATGCTGCATGGCTGTATCCTGGCCCATACTGGGGATGGTGAAATCTGTTGTGTCCCCCCCATTGAAGTTTTGCATATTTGATCCATAGGAATAGACTAGCTCTTCCACATCTACATGTTACATATTTGAATTAATCCTGGTAAGAAGTCAAGTGGAGCCAGATTTTCACCCATTCCTTACTGCCTAATTTCATAAAATTCTTCCCTCTGCAAAAGTGGCAATAACTAAACTCTTCTTGTTTAGGAATCCCAGTACAACTTCAACCTGTTGCAAAATTTGTTCCATGGTGTAGAACATAACCGGGAAGCAGTTCTATTGACACACTTGTGCAACTGGTTTTTGAGAGCAGTTGTGCAACTCTGTGTGATTTGTTGTGAATTCATTTGTGGGACTACTCAGGCAACCCATTGTGCAATTTCTCACGCAGCCAGATATGCAAAGTTTGGGACCAGTTGTGTGGCCAAATGTTCAACCAGTTCTTTAATCAGTTGTGCAAATGAATTGTGCAACCAATTCTGAAATTACTTGAAATCATAAGACAAACATAAAATAAAAGAGAGGTAAAGACTGAGAGCAGTCAGCACCAACACCAGTTATGAGGTTGGCTAAACACTTATAAGGTGAAGGGAAAAGTCACCCTTGCTCAAAAGCCAGTCGTATCCAACTCTAGGGTTCAGTGCTCATCTCTGTATATAGCCAAGGTGCCAGCACTGTCTGTAGACATTTCTGTTGACCTCTGACAAGCATGCCTCAACAACCGAGTGCACAGAATGTTGTTTACCTTCCCATTGAAGTGGTCCCTATTTATCTACTTGCAATTTCTTGCTTTCAAACTGCCAGGTTGGCAGGAGCTGGGACAAAGACTCATTCCATCCTGCAGTACTCGGGAATTGAACTCCAACCTTCCAGACAGTGAGTTCAGCATCTTATCCACTTGAGCCACCACAGTCTCTTGCTATACACTGTACTCACTACTAAACACTGTACTCGTTGCTAAATGTAGGAACTGCACAGAATCTCTCATTTGATTGGCAAGTGGTGGTGAAATTCTTGCTTTTCTTCTTATTCCTCCATGACTCCATGTATTATTGTGTGAGCATGATAAACCTTCTTCTGCTTATTTGACTGTGATAAAACACTCCTTCACTGGCAGTTTCTGATTTATCTGTTTATTTGTTTTCTTTTATGCCATGACATCTCTATCACTACCAGTAGGTTTGCTTTGACAGTGAACCACAGTGCCCTAATGCGTTCCTTCTTGCTGAATGCAAGCACTCTGGGGGTTCTTTAGAAGTTTTAAATGCCGAGATGTTTTTGTTTGTTTGTGTTACCTTTCTTCCTTTATGCTCTTCTCTTATTGCACATGAAATTTTTATACTGACAGATATTACTCTTTACTGCTTCCTCTTTCATGTGTCCCACTAACTTTCTTCAAGATTATTTTTGATGGTGAAGTATCTAGTGATTTGTGAAGGGACAACAGGAAAATAAAGATTTAGACAAACTCTTTCTCTAACAACTCTCGTTGGCTTCTTGATGGTTTTTTTTTAATTGTGTTAGAAGCGCAAACAGGTGCTTTCTGGGTTGAAAGGCTTTTTGCTGGAGGAACTCAAGACAGTGAGCTGACATCAGAAATTGGTGTATAAGGCAAGATGGACTAAGGGCTTGTCTCTAGTGAGAAACTATCTTGTTGGATAGTACAGCTAGGCCATAGTGAGTCTGTTTTGAGCTAAAGATGAGTATGTGCAGCTGTGTTAATAAACCGGACAATTTTTGCTACATTTGTGGCAAATATCCCCTATGTGATCAATGCACGAACGGTACCAAGAGGGTGACATTTGCTTACTTAAGATCCTGATGTCCCAGGCAGAATTGGACTTCAGATTTGGATTCAGTACTTTTGATTTAGTATAGGACACTTGGGTTAGACCAAATAGCAGACAATATTTAATTTTTTTGTGACACAGTAAAATGAGATATAAGGGAAGATTAATGAGTTTCCACAGTTAAATAAGAAATTTGAATGTGGTCTCCTGAGTCTTGGTTGTTATGTCAGACACAGGGCCGGCCCTACCATAAAGCGAACAGAGCGGTCGCTCCAGGCGCCACTCCCAGGGGGTGCCGCAGTGGTAAAGCATGGGTAAAGTTTCGCCAAGTAACTTAATTTAACCCCATATATTAGGGGTGACCAAGGTGGTGCCATAGTTGGATCTTGCTCCATCCTAAAACTTGCCTCGGGCCGGCACTGGTCAGACACTGACTATCTTTGTTCCTTGATCACCTGAAAATAGGAAGCAAATGTTGATTGGTTGAGTTGGTTGGAGTGCACAAAAAGGTTATAAAATGTATGTACCATTGAAGAATTACAAGAGCAAGTAATTTCTCTTTTTTCACTATACCATTCAAATACATAACCCATTCTCTGTTCAAAGCTCAGTTGAATGTAATTCAGAAAAGTTCAGAAAATAAGGCTATCCATAACAATCACACGCTAAGTACCGAAATAGCAAATGAGCTTATCGTTTTCTCATAGAAAGTGCTGCTAGACACCAGCCAAACTGAGCAGATAACTATGACACAAATATCACATTAAGCCATACAAACCAAAAAGGAACCAGGAAGAGGAAGCACATTGGGGGGAGATCAAACAAAAGTGGTGCAATTCCAGTGTTTTAAGGGATAAAGATTAAGATAAAGGAAGTAATTATAAGGCAGCTTAGCTCTGCAAAAGTTTTTTGTTCAATATTGCAAGCCAGTCCGGCCTTAAGTAACAGAATATTTATTTATTTATGTATTTAAATTTCTATACCGCTTTTCTCATCCCAATGGGAGACTCAAAGCGGTATACAACATCTATAGTAACCAATAACAAGATACAATGTAAATAAAGAGGAAGAATACAAATAAGTTACAATTACAATAGAAATCTCCACAATGGTATGCATACACCATAACGTCTTTTCCAGTTAGATGCAGTTGTTGTTGTTTTTTTGTGATGCTCCAGTGGAATAGAGAGTTGAAGAAGATGAAGGAGGGGTCAGTAAGAGGGGAGAAGGACTTGACAAAGATAAAGAATAAAGTGAATATAACTTCCACCCCATCTCCCACAAAGCTACCCTTAAAGAATGGAGATGTGGAAGGAGGAAGGAAAGATGGTCCTGTGCGTACAACCTCTTTGGACTTAAAACGGATGAAACCAAGCTGGAAGCCAAACTTAATATAAACATCCATGGGAAAAGTTAAGAGATAACAGGCTCCTGTATCTATTTTCGTTCTCTTCACTCTCCCTCAGGCCTCCACAATACTGGATAATTAAAACTGACTGCTATACTCTGTGGTAGAACGCCGAGCGTCGGGTGGCAATAAATAACCTGACTCCCTAAAGGGGAAACCGGCTCCCCTTTGGGTAGGGTGATGGTCCCCTCAGTGGAGGAATTGCCATTAGAAACCATCATATTAGACCCAACGATGAAATGAGTGGAGGAGAAACCAATTATTATGATTTCCAATGGTCATGGAAGCTGTGAAGGCACACCTTACGACTAACTTCAAGGCTGTGGCAGTCCATTGCAGTCCTGGTGTTAAATCCTGCATGTCTCATTCACATGATCTGGAGGAGATAGCTCCATGATCATAGTGTGTGGGTCACTTCTTGGCATCTTTCCTGTTTGTCATTCTTCGTCAACGATGACAACGACTTTTTGAGACAATTGCACAGTTTCATAAATTTGCAGTATGGTTTTGCATTTAGACTATTTGATTACACTACATTTATTCAAGTAAAGCAGGCAGCGCCTTGACAAATTCCAGATGTTTGGTGGTATTGTGTGTAATCAAGGGGCCACAGTGGCTTAGTGGTTAAGATGCTGAGCTTGGTGGCTGGAATGCCAGTAGTACAGCAGCTCAAGACCCGAGTGCTGTGTGAAAAAGTGAGCTCCTGACATCCGCCCCAGTTCCTGCAAACCTAGCAGTTTGAAAACAAGAAACTGCAAGTAGATAAATAGGTACAACTCTGGCAGGAAAGGTGACAGTGTTCTGCATGCTTCGGCATCTAGTCATGCCTTGCCACAAGGCCACAGAATCAGCTGCAGATGCAGATAGCACTGGTCCTTTGGCTAAAAAGGGAGATAAGCACCACCCCCTAGAGTCGGATATACCTGGATTTTGAACAAAGGAGACCTTTACCTTTATTGTCCTTAATCAATGGATAGGATTTTTGGATGCTGGGGTTCACAAATATAGTACATTAAAACCCCAAGTTACAAATACGCCGAGCTACATAAAATTTGACTTACAAAATGATTTTGTGCTAAAACCATGTCCCGATTTACACAATTTCCTATGGGTTTGCTTCAAGTTACATTAAGATTCTTTTTCCTTTGGATTTTCCTATGCTTCGATTTACATAAAAAATTCATTTTTCCTATGGGTTTGCTTCAAGTTACATTAAAAATAAATTTTCCTATGGGTTGGTTTTGAATTACATAAAAATTACATAAAAATTCGACTTGAGAAAAAGCCTATGGAACAGACTTTTTTTTCGTAAGTAGGGATTTTACTGTACAGGATTTCTCTTTTTGGGAGTTTAACCTATTTTTCAGGCACCTTGCCATCAAGACAATTCTGACTTAGGAGAGGTTTCCAGGGTTTTCCAGCTAAGTGTTTGCTATTCTCGGAAAGTTCGGACCAAAAATATAAACAGGAGGATCAGACTTGTCCATCCACTGCTTTGAAGCAATAGCTTTCCTTGAGTGAATAAGAACGTTTCTGTGGACACGTGGCAAGCATGCCTCAACACCAGGATGCACAGAACACTGTTTGCCTTCCCACCAAAGTGGTACCTACTTATCTACTTGCAATTTCAAACTGCTAGGTTAGCAGGAGATGAGGCAGACACAGGAGCTCACTCTGTCATGCAGTACTCGGGACTTGAATTCTGACCTTCCAGTCATCAAATTCAGCATCATAACCACTTGAGCGACTGCAGTCCTAGGGCAAGACTAAAGGGGTGATATCCACTCCCTTACCCAACTCTAAGTATTTTTTGCTTCTTGGGTTCAGTGAATTAGTGCTGACCTTGTTGCTATTTATTAGGAATAAAAACTCTGCAGACAGGTCTTCTTGAGTCCTTGCACATGAGGGCATGTATTGGGTGATCATTTGACTTCAATGAGTCCAAGTTTCTGCTACACTCGGTGCTCCTTCCTAGGAGACTTACATCTGAGAAGAAGGAACCCACAAAGGTATTGTGGTTCACTGTAAAAGTAAACCTACTGTTAGTAGTAGAGATGTCATAGTATAAATCAAGAGTGCCCAAACTATGACCTATGGGCTGGACCTGGTCTGCAGGGTCAAATCATCCGGCCTGTGCCACCCTCACAGCGCCTGCTGGTGTAAATGACGTGCATTTACGACAGTGTTTTGCACATGTGTGGGCGCGTTTTACTTCTGCTTCCAGTAGGAGGAACCACATGACCAGGCCACTCAACCACATGGCCGGCCCATGGCCCGCAAAGTTTGGACATCCCTGATATAAATGGTAAAAAAACAAAAACAAATAAACAAATAAATCAGAAACTGCCAAGGAAGGAAGGGAGGAAGGAAAGAAAATCTGTCTATTAACTAGAAATACATTTATTAGCAGTACAGGAAAAATATTTCAAAACTTGACTAAGAGGATCATAGAATGACAGTGTTGGATTGTGCCTTTTAGACTACCAAGTTCAATCCCTTCCTCAGTGCAGGAATCTGAATCAAAGCAGTTATGACAGGTGACTGTCCAGTTCTCTCTTGAATGTTTCCAGTGTGGAGTGCTCACTACCTCTCCAGGCAGTTGGTCTGTTGGTTCCACTGTTGTACTGCTCTAACCATTATGGAGTTTTTCCTACCACTTCTCTGAGTATTGGTTTCCACACACTAGTTCTCCCACTTAAACAAACACAAAAATAAATGGAGGAACAACCTCAAATAAAAAGTTACCAGAAGATAGAGCAGAAGGAAGGTTGTCCAAGAATGCCAATCTACCTCTAGATTTATAAAATAAGAAGAGGGGAGAAATTATCAGTCTATTGCCACAGCACAAATCATTTGTTATATGCCTCATTGTATTTCAATGAAGCTAGAGAAACTATCTGTGTAACCCTAATTTCATATTCCATACTTGATTTTCCCCCTTTTTGTGATATTGTATTATATTGGCACAAGGCAGTAATAACCCATTAAAATAATAATAATTTTTGCCATTGACGTTTGTTGGGCGAGGATTGTTCTGCAGAACATTTGAAATGATTCACATAATTATGACTTCCATATTTTTACATCAACGCGGCTGAGAGTCACAGGCCTGAAGGAAGATGGAAATAATAGATGGATATTTGCCAGTTCAAAATAGAAATGGTAATGTACAGACTTGAATAGAGAGCTGATAAGGTGAGCTTGTGAATTTTTTTAAGGATTTATAGCAGCACATTAAATGAGTATATATAATTACCTGTATCTTCCTGAATTAACATTTTGAATGTCAATAAATAATCTCTTTAGTTTAAATATTATCTTTCTGTGCTGCTTCAAATCAGGTCTACTGTGGATCTGCTTGATTAAACCCGAATAAATGTAATGTTCAGTGTTTGCAATTTTACATAATCCGGTCATTATTAGAGAAGGGGGCTGGTAAGTTTTCCAATTCTTTTTTTTAATGCTGCCATTTGCCACATGCTGAACGACATGATCTCATCTCATACAACCAAAATGAATCCACTAATTGAAGAAGCAATAGATAACATGGCACAGTTAAGGTGGAAGAAAAGTTTTAATTAAAACTTGAGCTAAAAGAAGTTAACTGTGTCATGATCTTAGGTTGCTAGCCTGATTAAGTTGCTAGGCAGCACTCTTGCTGCCAATCTTTCTGCCTATGTTTACTCATACTTCTCATTCCTTGGAGATAAGACAAGCACCAGGTATCTGTCTGCCAGAAGTGACAAAAAAGGAAGGACACCCTATCTCAACATTTCCTATCTGGCCCCTGAACCTTTCCTGACCAGGATGAGAGGGTACAGGACACAGGGAAAAGGTGAAGCCCCATAATGCAATGGGCATCCCAGGTGTTTTCCCATGACCTAAGCACATTCCATTCCCATGGGAAAGTAAGGTACTTTCCCATCATTTCATCAGATTCCTGAGGAGGGGAGAGCCCCTCTTTTCCCTTTATAAGGAGCCTCTTTTGAAACCCCAAACCAGTCCTCTGACTGAGTGCTGAAAGGCTTCTCGTTAGATGGACCGAATCACAGGAGGGAGCAAGGCAGGATGGAGCCCACCAGGGCTTATTGGATTCTATCTTGGAGAGATACCCTGCCCAGAATTATGCTGGATTTCATGGACATTTCGATACTGGAAAATATCTCTATGGATTGTTTTCTTTTACAGGTATTATTGCTTTGCTTTATGAAGTTGCAACTTGGAAAATAAAGTTATTTTGGGCTTTACAATCTTCTGAGTATTCTTCTACTTGGACATAGCCAGGCACCCTGCTCTCTGCTTTACAACATGCTACCAATTCAACATCTGCACTCCCTGTGGCATTTGGAAGTACGGAGACTCTCTGGGTTCAGGAAAAGAGAGGTGACGGGAGGCTGTTGAGGGATTTGCAGAGTCTTGGAAAATCTAACAGCCTGCTGTTTTCAACCAGCCTCTCGAACCCACGGTATAAAGGGCATTCCGGCAAACTGTGCGGCAAACTTGACAATGCCTAACGGTTGGAGAATGCTACAGTGCTACTCAAGGGAATAATACCCTGGGAAGTTTAACTGTGTTAAACAGCATCTCCCTGGATGAAATTCTTTTTCACAAAACCCTTCATCAGGAAATTGGGGTTAAAATTTGGTTTCCTGACTAACTGCATCAATTGTAGCCAAATCAAACTCAATTAAGAATATTACCCCATGGCTGGAAGTAGCTGTTTCCTTTAATTTGTAGTGCTACTATGCCGATGTTAAAAGTCCATGTTGAGTTTTTGGTTGTGCTGTAAGGCAGCTTTTTAATGGTATCCTCAGTAGGTCTACAAACAAACAAAGACAGTCATTAAATTTATACACGCAAAAAAATGCAGGAGGAAGTCAATGCCTTTCCATTGGGGAAGGGGGAAATCAAACATAATGCAAGCTTTTGTGATTCAATATCACTTCTTCAGGCATGCACCGATCGCTTTCCATGCCTGAAGAAGAGATCTTGAATCACATTTTCCCTGTTGCATTGGGTTTGCGCAGAAGAAAATCCTGAGAGATAATGGAGATTGGAAAAATGATAAGGACTTTTTTAAAAGATGAGATCATCTTTGAGAAAGGCCTGGTTCTGCTATAGCTAAGCCACCTAGGGTTTTCAGCTGCCATCTATGAAAGGTCCCCAGGCATCTCAGATGGGGCTTAGCAGCTGCAGAGGGCGAGAGATCCAGTCCTGCAGGACATAGAAGAACAGCTGAAAATCTTGACATATTTCTGTGTCAGAAATTCTATTCCTTTGCAAGTAAAATAGGTCATTTGAATCAGTCGGAGAAAAAGGGAGTGACAATTGGGGAGCATATTAGGATTAGATCCAGAGCCCTCCAGGTTCCTGGCCGTACCACCAACATGAGGGAGATGTACATCAGCATTGCAGCTTGATAATATGATAGGTTTCCCCTTGTCTGCAATGTACGGGAGGGTGTTTGTTGAAACAAGAGGATGAGAAGCATGATGGAATATCTGCTTATTCTCTCCTTCTGTTCTCCTGGTAGAAGCTCAGAGCTAATGTTGTCATAAGGAAAATGTGCTTTTGCCTTTGATTTGCTGCCGCATACCAGCTGGATTTCCTCGGCCTAGCAGCTGGATTACGAATCCGTTGAAGCTCACACAAAGTTTTAGCATGAAATTTATTGAATTTGCTTCACCCAGGGTTTAATCTGCAGCATCTGTCAATGTTTTTAAATTTCTTTGCTATTTTGGAATTGCATTTTTATGAGTGGTTTTAATTGCTGCTAGCTGCTCTGAAAAATGGTATAGACATGAGAAAACTGGGAACCATGTTTCCTGGCATATAAATAGATAGAATAAGGTACAATAACTTTGACAGCCCCATTTGATGGAATACTTCTAGTCTAACATTTCCAAAATTGTACATTCCTAACAGTTTTCATAGGAGAGAAAACATCCTTAGTTTTTCTGCAGTCACAAAATACTGTGGATAAGGACATGTTAGAAGTGTAATATAAAGATAAAGATCACCCATGCTCGAAAGCCAGCCTGATGTTTATCTCTGTTTATAGCCAAAGAGCCAGTCTGCAGACGTTTCCATAGACTAGAAACCGAGTGGTACCTAATTATCTACTTGCAAGTTCTTGCTTTTGAACTGCTAATTTGTCAGGAGCTGGGACAGAGTTGGGAGCTCACGCCATTGTGCAGCACTCAGGTCTCAAACTACTGATCAGCCGACCTTCCAGTCATCAAGTTCAGCATCTTAACCACTAAGCCACTGCTGTCCTGTCCTTAGAAGTGTAAATTCTATATATTTTCCTGCTGATGATTATTGGTACCATATGAGTAAAATGGTACGTCCTGAGAATTAAAATCAGAAAGAATAAAACAACTACAGGCAGCTGAACAAAGCCATCAAGACTTCTCTAGAGAGCAATCATAATTTAATTGTCATTTTATGCAATTGAAGTACAACAGGACATATTATATGTTATAATGAACCTATTTTGTCTCCCTGTCAGCTAAAAAAAAGTCTTTAAAGGAATGGGAAATGATATTAGTTGAATTACATTTTGGAAAAGATACTTGAAAACATGGAAGAGAACTGAAGCTCATTGTCTTAGATAACCAGCTCCCATCTTGAAAGAAGATATTCTTAACTCTTACACATTTATCTGATAAAATAGTACCCTATCTAGACAGACATAAGGAGTAACAACTCTATTCTTAGTTTTTATTCAATCATGGGGGGTACACAGAAAAGGTCTCCTCAAAGATTGTGGTATTTTTGAACCACAATCGGGCATATCCTGGATTCCTGGTAATGTCAACCTTGTGTTGCTGGCTAATCTTTCTCACACTAGGTCAGGTGAAAGGAACGGCAGAATGAACTCACCAAAGGTACCTTCATTTTGGCAGTCTCATGTCTTGCCTAGACCAGGAAAAAGAAGAACTGAATCAGGAGTTTTTGTCCAAGGGGTGCGGTGGCTTAGTGGTTAAGATGCTGAGCTTGGTGACTGGAAGTCCAGCAGGTCAGCAATTCAAGACCAAAGTGCTTAGCAAGAGTGTGGGCTCCTGTCATATGTCCCAGTTGCTGCCAACCTAGCAGGTCTCCCCTGCTCGAAAGCCAGTCATGTCCAACTTTAAGGGATGGTGCTCTTCTCCATTTACAGGCAAAGAGCCAGCTCTGTCTGCATCTGTAGACATTTCTGTGGTCCATGTGGCACACATGACTAAATGCTAAAGAACATGGAATGCTGTTACCTTTTCTGCCAAAGTGGTACCTATTTATCTACTTTCAATTTCTTGCTTTTTGAACTGGCAGGAGCTGGAAAAGCCAATGGGCACGCACTGTTGCGCAGCACCTGGGCCTCTAACTGCTGACCTGTGAGCCTTCTGGTTCCCAAGGTCAGTGTCTTAAACATTAAGCCATGTGGGGCCAATGCAAAATAGAATGTTAATACAATTATGTTCACATAATAATTTGCACCATATTACAAACAAAAGCAACATTAAGCAGCTTACATGAGTACGTTGCAAGTTTGTTATGTTTGTCAGTTTGTCCCAAAAGAGCTTGCTTCGGTCAATTTGGTTATAGAGGGAGGATTTTGTGGAGGGTTGAAACAATGGGCTAGGAACATACCTGTCAACCCGCGGCTCCAGAAAAATGGGACCTGCGAACATCGCTTGTGCACAGGTCGCGTTCTACGCATGAGTGGAAAGGTTTTACCCCTTCCATGCATGCGTGGAAGCGCTACGCCGCTTGCGCAGCCATTACGCAAGCGACATAGCACTTCCGCGCATGCGTGGAAGGGGTAAAACCCTTCCACGCATGTACGGAAAGCGTTTTCCCTGCTGCCAAATTACGGGGTTTTGGAAGCGGGGGCCGGGTTATGACGTCAATCGATGTCGAATTACGGGGTTTTCCCGGCCAAATCAGGAAGGTTGACAGGTATGGCTAGGAAGTCTGTAGCTGCCATTTTTAGTTTGAGCCACCTTCATAGTACAGGCGGCCATCCATTTATTTAAATGTCTAAGTATTCTATAATTTCTTGGTGTGATGACTAGACAGATGCAAAATAATCATCGTGGTGTTGCACAATCAGTAATGAGTTTACCTTTGTTATGTATGTATGTTTGCATGTTCACTGTACTGTAAAGGCAAGAATGTAACCACTCCAAATACAATGTATCTCAGCTGTAAAGGAACGCGAGCAAGCAGCCCATAGAGGGCAGCTGCGAGCGTTCAGTCTCACATGGTTCACATTGCTCAATCACGGACAGCCGGGGGGAAAACCTTCCCCGCATTCAGCAGCAGGAGAAAGATCTGCATTCAGCAGCAGGACAAGAACTACAGAAGAGAGGCGTGCCTGGGCGAGCCCACGCCGGTAGCAGCCAATGAGCTACCGTGCTACAAGATTCAAATGTATAGTGCTACTGTATATATTGAGATGTATCACCACCATTACCTCATGCTCCACCGGAACATCATGCAATAAACCTGTGTTAAGCCAACCCTTCGGCTGTTCTGTTGTCTTTGGTCCCATACAGTAAAACCTTTCAGACATACTATTTGGAATTTATTAGCTATATTGTGTCAGAAATTAACAATGACATGAAACTGACCTAGGCTGCAAGTATTTCCTTTGTCCTGTAAGGTGGTCTAAGCCAGGGTTCCTCAAACTTGGCTCCCAAAGGGTTCTTGGACTTCAGTTACCAAGAGCCCAGGTTAGTATACCTGATGATCAGGGCTTCTGGGAAGTGAAGTCCAAGAACATCTGGAGAGTCAAGTTTGCTGACCCCTGGTCTAAGCTATGGATAATATGGATAGCTATGGATAATCCCCTCACTCAAATATCTTCCTTCCTTTCTTTCCTTAGCACTTTATAGTGGCTTTAATATTTCAAAAATATATTTTTAGATGTGGTCCTAGAAGAAGTAGGGATTTGCATCACACCGGGCTATGCTATGGATAACATGTGTAGAATCACCATATCTTTGCCAGGTCTATAAAGTCACACTGATTTGCGGTTGTACCTGTGATACTAACAAACCCTTGTTACTTCTCTATCCCTGCCTGGTGCAGGGGCCAGATATAAATCAATGACTCTTATGTCTAAGAAGTGGACTTGATCCAGCAAAGCTTTCTTTCCAATATAGCAGTTTTTAGATGCCATAACATTTTTGTCCTTGTTTGTTTGTTTTATTTACTTTCTGATGTGCTTACATAGATTAATATGGATACCACTTCAAACATTTCAGCTATCTTGGATGATGATTGCATAAATAAGCAGCATAGTTCAATTTGTGTTCCATATTACTACTGAAGAAAAGGTAAAGGTCACCCTTTCTCCAAAGCCAGTTGTATCTGACTCTAGGGTGCAGTGCTCATCTCTGTTTATAGCTAAAGAGTCAGCGCTATCTGCGTCTGCAGACATTTCCATGGACATGTGGCAGGCATGCCTAGACATTGGAGTGCATGGAACACTGTTTACCTTCCCACCAAAGTGGTCCCTATTTATCCACTTGCAATTTCTTACTTTCGAACTGCTAGGTTGGCAGGAGCTGGGACAGAGACAGGTGCTCATTCCATCATGCAGTACTCAGGTGTCGAACTGCTGACCTGCCACCTTCCAGTCAGCGTCTTAACCACTTGAGCCACTGGAGAAAAAGACACCTCCAAATTGGATGTTATTCGGTAAGAGACTGGGGAAAAACAGGAATGCAAAGAGAGAGAGAGAGAGAGAGAACTACTTTGTAGCAATTTAATATCCTTGCTTACAACTCCATTTACTTAATTAGGCTAGAGACAGAGACGTGCTAATGAGAGATGCTTAGAAAAGATGAAAAGTCTGCTGTAAAAAAACACTAAATGCAAATTCTAAATGAGTAAAAACCTTCTTTATGGGAGAAAAGATGTAACAACACCTTTGGGGGAAAATCCGTGTAAAGGAGAAAAATGAAGGAGTCATTGCTCATACTATAAAAACCTAGTTTAATAATGCTGTATCTGATTTCACTTGGATTTTTTTAAATATTCTCTCTCACTTATAAAATATTGAGCATTCTATTTAATGATGTAATGTTTGTTTCAAAAAAATTAAACAGTTTCTGGTTTAATAAAGTGGCTACCTGACCAACAGGAAAGAATAGAAAGAAAGAATACACAATTTATTATAGCATTGCCTATCTTCCCAGTCTGGACACGCTATCCTGCTATGGTAACAGAGTGGACCATACAGTGACTCAACGTTGAGTGTCAGGCGGTGGTTAACTCACCTGACATCTCTGACGACTACTAGCCTTGGGTGCTGAAGTTCACATGAAGGGTGATGGTTCCCCACGTGGATAAAATCCCATTTGAATCCATCTTGATGAAGGGTAGCAGCTTCATCAATCCTGGCCTGGGGGCTGAGGAGGACTTTGTGTGCCAAAAGGGCTCAGGACCAGAAAGTGACTTGCAGAACTGGATCAGTGGTCATCCTGTGATGTGGAAGGCAGATGAAAGGCCACAGCATTATATTCTCAGGACAGTCTTCATGGCTGATTGCCATGAGGATCACCTATTTATTTATTTATTTATTTATTTATTTATTTATTTATTTATTTATTTATTTATTTATTTATTTATTTATTTATTTATTTATTTATTTATTTTTCAGCTTATATACCGCCCACTCAGGTACAACCCAACTCAGGGCGGTTTACATAGCGGACAGTAAATACATAAAAGACACATGATAAAACCTATATTTGGATTCAGGTATGACAGAAGAAGAAGAATAGCCACTTTCTTCCACAGCTGATGGATGGAGTCCTGATTCCATCTGGATCATGCTGGGCATTACTTGATGTGTAATGAAATTTGATTAACATTTATAGGCAGCCTGCCATTCCCTCCAACCCAGGAAAGTTGCTAGTCTTACTGTAAGTGTGTGGGAACATAGTAATTAAGGGGCAATCACCACCAAACCATGCACTTCCAGGGCAAAGAAATGTATTCTTTCCAGAGGGTGAGAAGAAACCAGTATTTCTGTACTGTGCAAAAGTCTTAGGCCACCAACCAGCTGCTTTGGGGAAAATTCAATGATTAATTTGGAGGGACCTAACTCCAAAATCAGCATTCTTGGAGGGTATTGAGAGGAGTGTCATTTGAAGACTCTTGCCAAATTTGGTATGTTTAGGTGGCTCAGGTGCTGTGTTATGTGTCGCCCCCCCCCCCCAAATCATTCATCACATTTTCCCCAAACCAACTGGTGGTGGCCTAAGATTTTTGCTAAGTACTGTACATTGTCTTTTCTGACTTTGATAGCCTTATCAATATATTATCCTTTAAACTCAATGTGGAGATTTTTAGGAACGCTGAACACAGGAAAATAGATGCCTTTGAGTTGTGGTGTTGGAGGAGAGTTTTGAGAGTCCCTTGGACAGCGAGGAGAACAAGTAGGTTGATCTTAGAAGAAATCAACCCTGACTTGCTCCTTAGAAGGTCAAATAGTAAAGATGAAGCTAAAGTACTTTGGACATCAAATGAGAAGAGAGGATTCTCTGGAGAAGGCCTTGATGCTGGGAAAGGTGGAGGGCAAAAGAAAAAGAGGGCGGCCAAAGATGAGATGGCTAGATGGCATTGTGGATGCAATGGGCACAGAGCTGGGTGGGCTAAGGAGGATGGTGAAGGACAGAGATGCCTGGAGGACAATGGTCCATAGGGTTGCAAAGGGACAGAATCGACTGTGCGACCGAACAACAACAAAAATCAGGGGTTCCAATCTAAGGCCTGTGGGCTGGATCCGGTCTGTGGCACCATTTCATGTCTCCCCCATCCAAGGGCATTCAAGAAACAAAATGCCCATCCTTTTGAAGCTGTTGGAACAAAATGCCCCCCCCCCACCCCCCATCATGCAGGCAGGGCAAAATGGCCATCTGGGCCTTGAAGCTGACTGAGAGAGCATGACCTGGCCTCTGGCAATTAAAAGGTTGGGAACTCTTGCTCTAAACCAGTCGATATAATCTTAAAACAATTTTTTAATGGAGTTTCCAAAGTTTGACCCTTGATTGTCTTTAGTCAATCACTGGAGTTTGTTGTGTTGGAGGGAATATGTGCAAGAGTTTTCATGGAAACCTTTGCCATTCAATGTTTTCACATTAAAAAGTTTGGCTATGAACACTTCTCTCCCCCCATCCCCACCCCTGCTGTTTCTGTAGCTGCTCCTTCTCTGTATTGGAAGAGTGAGTCCTGTTTACCTTGAAGGCAAATTCATCTCCAGAGTTCACCAGCTGCCATTCTAACCGGTCGTGTCTTTAGTGGGAGTTGTTAGATCTGGAGACCATCTTCTTAGCTTTCTCAGAGTGAACCAGATGCTTTATGACAACTTTCACTAGTCTTTTCACACAAGAGCAGAATACATTGCTGCCCTCTTTTTATGCAAAATATAAAAGTTTTACAAGAATTCATTTTATAGGGTGAATCCTTCCCATGCCAGCACAGAATTTTATGCTTTATCATAGTTGATGATCCTTTTCCTGGAAAATATGAATTTTTACGCAGTCACTCTTAGATAATGGTAGCATCTCCCTTCAAATTGAAAAAAAAAATCAATTTACAAGCTGTGCATTTCCACATTCTCTCCTTATAGGATTCTAATATGCATTTTTATTGCAACACATGCTAAAAAAAGGAAGGTCTTGATTAATAGACAGCAATAAACAATGCCCGAGGCCACTGTCTGCAATGTAATATATAAGGTTTGCTGTTATCTGTGGTTTCAGTTATCTGCAGTTAAAATCATGGACAAAGTAGATAAGGAAAAACTGTTTTCCCTATGGCACAACACTAGAACTAGGGGGCACTCCATGAAACTTTTGGGTACTAGTTCTCAAACAAATAAGAGAAAGTACTTTTTCACCCAGAGGATCCCTGGTCTATGGAACTCCCTGCCAGAAGAAGTGGTGACAGCTGTCAGTCTTGACAGCTTTAAGAAAGGATTAGACAAGTTCATGGAGGACAAGGGTATCCATGGCTATAATTATAATGGATACCTAAGGACAACCTCCGGGTTGGAGAGATAGGCAGGATATCTCTCCATGCCATTTCCAGGGAATCCTAAGCAGGTGAAGGCATCTGCTTGGGAAGAATACCCTGAAGGAAATGTTGAGCCACTGTGTGAGACTGGATGATGGGCTCCTGTGGCCTCTTCCAGCAAGGCTGTTCTTATGTTCTTATTTCTCAAAAAACCTCCCCTGCAGGTACTGGGGGCAGGGGGGGGGGGTCAACCATCCATTCTCTTGGATGATATTTGTTGTTTGGTGCAGAATTTCCTCTGATGTCCTGATTCAATTATTTGATTGTTATTGGGTGTTTTATGTTTTTAATCTGTGTAAAGTACCCAGAGTAGCTATTATGCTAGATGGGTAGTATAGAAGGCTAGCAAACAATGAAACAAACATGGATTCAAAACTCTCTTGCCAAATACCCTTATCTGTGTTTCTGGAAGAGGCTGCGGTGGCTCAGTGGTTAAGAAGCTCACCTTGTTAGCTGGAAGGCTGGCAAGTCAGCCGTTCAAGACCCAGGTACTGCATGATGGATTGAGCACCCATCTCTGTCCCAGCTCTTGGGGACATGAAAGGAGCATCATTTGGGAGCCCCTGAATGGAATTTCTCCAACAAAAGACCTTTCAACCCAGAATAATTACTGACACAAAATTATTATTGTGTTTCTGGAAATGCAGTTCAGATCAATGCATGCATATGCTCAGTTTTTTTGACTGCATTGTTCAGCACTGAAATACCTTGGTGTGAGTCTTGACAGAATGCTCTCTTTTAAGCAGCACTGCCAGAATACCAAGGCTAAAGTTAGTTTGAGGAATAATACCACCAGGAAATTGACAAACTATACGTGAGGAACTCAACCATCCATGCTGCATCCATCAGCTTTGGCCCTGAGTATCTCAGTGGCAGAGTATGCTGCTCCACAATGGAGTGCATCCACATGCGTGAAACAAGACAGCACCATTGTATAGTGACAGGATGCCTCAGACATAAACCAGTTGAGAAAATATATCCTCTTGACAGTATCGCTCCACCTAAGATAAGGAGAGAAGCAGCAGTAGACGCCAGGAGAACTAAGCAAGAGAAGGACCCTCAACATCCTCTAAATTGATATGTGCCTCAAATGTGCCAGCTCAGATCTAAGAAGAGCTTTATGGCAAGAACAAACATTCTTGAGGGTATGCAAGAGCAAGATCAACTCATGAGATGGAGGAAGGAGTTCACATGACAAGGAACAACATTAAAGGAGGATATGGCTGAGGAACTTGACCTCTACTATGGGATCCTGTATGGGCTGAGTGCCTAAATGTATGACCAACATGCTCAAATGAGGGCTGCTGACAGACAACAACACACTGGTGTGAATGTGGAGAGATACAGAATTTGGCTCATTTGCTGGTCTGCTGATTACTACCAGAAACATGTACCAACAAGGATTTAATTTCAGCCAACGACAAAGCCAAGAAGGTGGCTTCATTTTGCCCATTCAAAATTTTATCTAGGTGCAAAAGAAAAAAGAAACCTCTTATTCATGGCTTTCCTAAAGTTACACTTTTCCTCCAGTTGAACCTGTCAAGCAAAACAAGCCCATGATTTAGTGGCTGGAATTTCATCACTTACTGCCAGCAGTGTAATTGTAAAAAGTGGCAAATTGTGGTTAGTTAAGGAGTCATAGATTGTTTTTTTATTATTGTATATCAGCAGCATGAGTAGGTGGCAAGAAATCCAAGCACCAGCTTCTTAACTATTGCCAATTCGCTGGACCAATTCGCCCCCATCTAATCCTGACACAATTTGCAGGTTTGTCTGGAAGCCAAGTGGAAGAACAGCACCAATTTGTGTAAAGGTAAAGGTTTCCCTTGCTCGAAAGCCAGCCGTATCCAACTCTAGGGTGCAGTGCTCATCTCTGTTTCTAAGCCGAAGAAGCTGAAAATATTTTGGAGGAAATATGTCCTTAAGTGATTAGTGTCTTGGGCAAAGGCTTGGGAGAACTGAATTCGAATCCCCTTGGACATAAAACACACCAGGTGGCATTTTGTGAGTTGTTTGTTCTCACTTTAACCCACTTTGCAGCATTGTGGAGAGGATAAACTGGGAAGGCAGAAGGCCACTGCGATATCACTGAAGGAGAAGTAGGATAAAAGAGAAAATCAAAACCAAAGAGTGACTCATTGACTCATAGTTGCGCACTACACTTCATAACCAAGTGACATTTTTTTACCCTGATCTCCCTGGTCTTATTCTGACACACTGACTGCAGTGGTTCCCATAATATAAAAAAAAAAATCAGTATAATTAGCCACATTAATTGGTTTTCTGTACCACTCTAGTGAAGAGACTCTCATATTGTCTCTGCAATTGTATTGTAGCTATCCATCCTGCTTTATCCACTGACATATAATATGTAAAACATAAACATTCATCAAATTAATTCAACAGTTCTAGAGGAGTATAACTAGATTGTTCTCTAGTGTAATTTGGAGAACAATTGACTGATGATTAACATTCAAGTTTGATTTATATTTTTGGTCTCACGCAAGATGGTTCCATGATGTGAGCTCATTGTGACATGGGCAGCAAGTCTGTTGTGGGTGACATGGTACACTGTCTTATAGTGGGTCAAATTATTGACTGATTTAGCTTAGTATGGCCATTTCTGGCTGACAGCAGTGTCTTTCAGGGATTCAAGCAGAATTCTTTCCCTGCTCATCTTTAAGGTAAAGGTCATCCAGTCGTATCTGACTATGGCTC
Organism: Bradypodion ventrale; assembly: GCA_035047345.1. NCBI lineage: Eukaryota > Metazoa > Chordata > Lepidosauria > Squamata > Chamaeleonidae > Bradypodion > Bradypodion ventrale. The sequence goes on along the minus strand of JAWDJE010000011.1, from coordinate 5,763,361 downwards.
AGTGCTCATCTGTTTCAATGCTGAAGAGCCAGTGCTGTCTATCTCTGCAGACATTTTCATGGACATTTGGCAGGCATGATGACACCAGAGCACAAAGTACACTGTTTACCTTCCCATCAAAGTGGTCCCTATTTATCTACTTGCAATTTCTTGCTTTCAAACTGCTAGGTTGGCAGGAGCTGGGACAAAGACGGGAGCGCTTTCCATCCTGCAGTATTCGGGAATCGAACTGCTGACCTGCTGCCTTCCAGTCAGTGTCTTAGTTACTTGAACCACTGCAGCAACCTTGCCCCTATTTAAGTCCCTGGTTTTATGCCCGATCACTCACACAAGTGCTAACCAAGCCCAGTCCTGCCCACCTTCTCATGTGTGATGATATCTTTGTGTTCGGAGCAGAATAATGGTCCTAATATAAGGTGATGTTCAATGTTTTAAACTGGGATGTTTTTCACAACTACAAAACTTTGTATACTTTCAAGATAATTCCATATTATTGCCCTTACCTACTACCAAGTTCATGCTCATGTGTTCAAGAAGATTTGCACCCCTGACCCAAGTATGTTTGAATTTCCAGGATGGATGCTTACATCCCAGGAGCATCAATAGATCATGAGTAAAACCACAACAGGCCACCAGAAAGCCACTGGGTGCCACAAACTGCATGTTTCACATTCCTGTTCAAAAGTACTTTGGTAATCTAAATAAATTTGCACAACCACTTGGAGAAACTTGCATAAACAGTTGTGTTTTCTGTGTGGGTTTGCAAGTACCACTCCAAACGAATTCCTATACAACTGCACAATAGGTAACACTGGCTTACATGACAGCTTCCACAATGTGCAATCTTGATCAACTACACATATGACTTAGTTCTTCTACACAAAAGTTAATAGAGGACTTTGGCCTGACATATCTATTGTCTTTAGTTGTGGCATGGGATAATGAAGTCATTGCCTGTTTAAAATGCTACAACATTCTTTGTTACAGGAAGGACTGTTGTCTTGACCAGGGCATTGAGCTGTCCAGATGGGAGATTGTTGCCCTCTCATAAGTTTTGTGACATTATGGGTGTCACAATTCTGTCTAATGTCTAGGTTTATAACCTTCCCTGTCCAGAAATAAGCCTTCTTTTTTAAATTAAATTTTATTGAATTTTCAAAAAAGAAAACATACAAAAAAGATAAGACAAAATGAAAAAAGTAAAAAAAAAGACACAACAAAAAGAAGAGGGAAAAACAATACATTTGATTTCATCAGCTGTCACTTACATATTCTTAACCATATACTAATACAATTAAATTCAATTTCTCATTTTTCTTTCCACTTTCAAACCCTTATCCATATTCTATTACCGTTGATTTTAATTCTCCATTTTTAAAATAAATCATCTTATTTTTAACCCATTCAAAACCTGATATCTATCATTTTCTCTTATTCTTATATTATTACTATTGAAATAATCAAAACAATCATAATAATCACCCCTGTGCTATATACATTGTCCAGAATTCACCACTTATTTTCCAGCTTATCTTAATTTCCCCAAAAGTTCAATGTATCAGGTGCTGGTTTACTCCCCTTATTATTCTTCAATCTATACACCTAAAAAAGTTTCCAAATGTCTCAAAATCTACTTTCTTTTTTTTTTTGTTCAAATTTACAGGTAAGTTTATCATTCAGGGCTATTTCTCAGATTTCTTTATATCAATTATCTACATCTAAATTCCTTTTATTTTTTCCAGTTTTTTGCAATCTCTTGCCTTGCAATCTCTTTCATGCAATCTCTTGCCTTGCTAGTGTTAGAAAAATTGATATCAAACCTTTCTTATTTGCATCCAAATTCTTATCTTCTAAATCCATTAATAACGCTGTCTTTGCACCTAATTTAATCCCAATATCCATTATAGTCTTCATTTCTTTTTCATTTTTTTACCCAAAATTCCCTAATTATTCTACAGCTCCACCACATGTGTTCATATGTTCCCAAATCCAACAATTTGAAGATTTGCTCTTATCAATCTGATGTAAAATGAACTGGCGTTAGATACCATCGCCAAAATATATTAAAGTTGTGTTCCTTAACTTTTATGGACAGGTTCCTCACAATTCTACTTAACCATTTACTATTCCATCCCCCCCTCCCCCCTGAAATTTTTATGTTGAGGTCAGTCTCCCAAATGCCTTTTTAAGATTATACTGTCTCCTCCCTGCCCCAATTGGGTTCAGTGTGAGCATTGCTGGAAATTTATTTAGGGAGCAAATAGGGATTTTGTGAGTAGTTCACCTAGCTGATGGCTAAGAAAATTTTGCCCATCCTACATTGACCACCCACAGGACATGTAAGAAAGTTTGGAAAACATGAGTGAGTTATATAAGCAGTTGTAGCTGAGCTGACCAGCTGGCTGAATATCTCAGTGAGTTAAGTACTTGGCTGACAAGCCGAAATTTGGAAGTTCAATTCCCTGCTGTGTCTTCCATGTGAAGATACAGTTTGTGTAGCCTGTGCAGTCCCGGGGTGCTCCACCCCACTCCCAGCCCCCACCCACCCCACACAGACAAAAGAAGGGATTGAGAAACCAATTATGAGTACTGTCTATCTAGGAAACTCTGAAAATGGTTGCCATACATTGAAATTTACATGATGGCAGACTTTACCTTCTTTGGGATCTAAGATCACTGCAGATGGTGACTGCAGCCATGAAATTAAAAAGTGCTTACTTCTTGAGAATCCTGGACAACAAAATAAAAAGTACAGACATTACCCTGCCAGCAAAAGTCTGCATAGTTAAAGCAATGGTCTTTCCAGTAGTAACGTATGGCTGTGAGAGCTGGACCATAAGGAAGACTGAGCGCAGAAGAATAGACGCCTTTGAGATGTGGTGCTGGAGGAAACTCTTGTGAGTCCCCTGGACTGCAAACAGATCAAATCAGTCCATCCTGAAGGAAATCAACCCTGACTGCTCACTGGAAGGACAAATATTGAAGCTGAAGCTCAAGTACTTTGGCCACCAAATGAGAAGAGAGGATTCACTTGAGAAGGCCTTGATGCTAGGAAAGATTGAAGGCGAAAGGAGAAGGGGGTGGCAGCGGATGAGGTGGCTAGCTGGCCTCGTTGATGCAGTGGGCATAGATCTGAGCAGGCTATGGAGGATGGCAGATGACAGAAGAGCATGGTGTGCAGTGGTCCATGGTGTCACAAAGAGCTGGACTCAACTGTGCGATTGAACAACAAAAAACAGTTTTACATGGGTGACTGTGGAGTGTGGAAATCAGGGAGATTAATAGTGAGCTGTAGGTGGCACCATTGGTTAAAAGAAACTCAACATGTCAGTTCTTTAGACCTTGAGGACCATGGCTTGAAAGCACCAGGGTAACACTGGCTTCAAGCTTCCCAGTTTGTCTGGATGAGTGTCTGGCTGCTGCCATGCAGCATGGCCCTGATCTCTTAAGCTTGCTGTTAAGATCCAGGAGCTGTGGGCCAGGAAGAATCACTGCTTTTGATTTAGAATCCACACTACATTAGGCTCCACTACAGATATAGAGGTTGAATTGTTACTGAAGTTGTTTTTCCAGTTAAAATCATGATTCCCCTCTCACCGCTTCATTCATGGATGGGTGAAAATATATGTTTTATTTCTTCTGGAGCTTTTTGCAACCAAGTGACCTTCAGATGTGTTGGGCTAAGACAACTCCCATCATCCCACAACCAACTGAGGCTACCAAACTCAGGAAAAGCTGTCATAGGCTAGTTCAGGTTGGCCAAGTATTTTCCCCCTCAGTTCCTGCTGCGGTTCTTGATAGATTTATTTCCCAGTAGCAAATCTGAGTTGCAAATTTCATGTTCTTTCTTCTCTTGCTTTCTGACATTCATTGCCTCAAACAATAGGTACTTTTGTTTGACATCGGTATGTGTAGACTAGAGTTTCAGACAAGTATTGTTTTGTTCATTCAAAAAAAATAAGACTTTGGAAAACAAAAAAAGGAATGCCTCTATTTTATTTTATTTTTGTTCTGTTTTGAGCAGCCCTGAAGTCACTATGAACCAGTCACAAAGAACATGGGAGAGAAAGCATATTGATTCTGAGCCACTGCTGTGTTTTTTATGGGATCAAAGTAGTTATATATTGTGACCAGAGAATGTAGTCAAATGTTTCAGATTCTTTCAGGATTACAAACAGTTTGCAAGGAGGATCAACATATAACTTTTATGGATCTCATTACCGCTCCTTTACTTTACCAATTATTTCAGATCAAAATATAACAGGATCTAAAACTGAACATGTATGTAAGGCAGGGATTCGCAACCTATGGCCCGCAGGCCAGCCCCAGCCTGTGGCACTATTTCATGTTGCCTGCACCAGCACCACCGCAAGCAGAAGCTTAAGCAAAAATGGATGTGGACATCAATGCTCAGCATGCCACAGCTACAATGATCAACCTGAGCTACCATGCTTACTTTGCTGGAGCTCTGATGCCCAGCTACTGCTTCAATGCTTTGTTTTCTGCCAACAGTCTGGACTAGAAATTCTGTGAGTCCAAGAGCCTACTACAAAAACTGAATCTCCATTTTGCTCCGAGGAAAGGCATCAGCCTGGCTTGTCTGTTTACTGCAAGGAAAGACTACTCAGGGGAGATCTGTTGACTCAAAGGAAGACCTCCCTTCAACACCCAGTGTTCCTAGGGTTGCCATAATTCTCTCCTGCCACCCAGGACAGCCACGTGATGTCATTGCATTCTTCAAATTGTGCATGCATCGGATGGAGCTGTCAGGGCTCGAAGAACCCATGGAATCCCCATCTAGTGCAGACAGCCTTCATCTGTCTAAAATAAACTGTAGTCAAGTGGGTTTTCCCCATGTGATTCATCTGCTGCCTCTGTGAGAAACACCTGTGAGAGGGAGGCAGGCAACTTTAACAGAACTTTGCCTCTGCTGCCTCTGAGGCCACCGGATGCTTGCCTCATTCTGGAGGGAGTGGTAGCATCTGCACCAACTCCTCACAGCAACGAGGGGACCTGTTTGTGCTCACTAACACCTGACGTTGGGGCACAGAGAGCAGAGCTTTTTCCCCAGTCTAATGAGAGCGTGGAACTTTGGGCTCTGTGGGAACCATAAGGACACAACCTTTATGGGATTGTGATAATTGTGCTGAATTTTTTGATTATTTGTATATTGAATTTTGTAATGCATATTGATTCTGTGCTGTGCTAGTTTGTTAGTTGGAATTTTTGTGGTATATTTTAGGATGCTATTGTTTATAACTAGTCTTTTTGCATTGATTGTATATTTAATTCTGCAGTTGTTGATTTGTAATTGTATACAATTGTGTTTTGTGTGTTTATATTGTTTTCTCTTGTTATATTGTATTTAATTTACTTGTTGTAAGCCGCCCTGAGTTGGCCCTGGCTAAGTAGGGCGGGATATAAATCAAATAAATGAAATGAAAATGAAAATGTTTATGACAGCCGTAAATGTGCCTACAGCTGTCATAAATGTGTAAACGTGTAAACATTGCCATAAAACATATCCACTGCTGTTGTAAACATGTTTACGACAGTCACGGGCACATTTTACAGCAGTGTTTATGGCATGGGAACCACCAGTTGGCCAACTCAGCTGTCTGAGGGTGGTGGTGGTCCAGACCACGGCATGAAAAGGTTGAGAGCTCCTGATGTAAGGTGTTCAAATGCCATGTCTTAAATCTGATTGTAATCCCAAGCAGAAGACACCAACCAACTCCATCACTGAGTGTTCAATCAACATTGTTTAAAATCCTATTGAAGACTCATTTTCTGCTGCACCACTTACCCTATCTGGAGTTACTGTCAGGATTATCATCCCATGTTTGCTCAAAAATGGTGGTCCCAGAGATAAAAATACCAAGAACTGTCTGTGTCAATAGGACTGAGGGACAGTCTGGACAGGCATATAGTTTACTCTTTGGGATATTTTGGGGATGTGTAGGAGTGAGTTGGGTCAATCATGCACACACACAATTTTGGGACATGGGATTTCACTTGCAACAGCATTGTGGCTTATTAAGAACTGCACAACACCAGATTGGGAAGGCCAGTATAGACAGGCTTTTAGTCTACCTTTTTCCTCTCCATTAGAAACTGTGACAGGAAAACAATCAAGAGACATTATTTCAAACCCATTTGATTCCACGTTACCCCTTACATGGTGTTCAGAGTTTGGAAACTACTTTTCTCAGCTGTAACCCCAATAATTTCCTAGCCAGCCTTGAAGAAGCATCCACTTCTGGAAAACTACGATCCATAAACAGTTACATTTGGAAGTTCTGCATTTCCTGAAACAAATAATGGCTGCATAGTCTGGCATGGCATTTCTTTCTATGACGTTTAAGTATCAGTGCCATGGACACAAATTCCCTCTCCTAATTGATTTTTAATAGACTGGGCTTTTTTAAAAAAAGAATGAAATTTACTCTTCAGATTTATTGTGTTTACTTTGCATTTCTTGAATCGACCAGATTGTTTTCTCATTAAGGTCTGCAGTTACTTATGACAGAAATATTAACTGGTTGTAAATAAAAATTCTTGTTTGCCTGCACCTCTTAATTGTGCCATTTAGTTTTCTGGGGCATAATTGTTAAAGAAATGTTAATTGTCCATCAATGTTGATGTTGATGTAAAGACAAGGAAGAGTTGACAGATGAACACCTTGGCTTTCTACCTGAAGCTCCACAAGATGGTGAGTAGCTGTAGAGTCCTCCCCTATTAAATGTAACAACAATAATTTAAATGATATGAGAGACATTGCATCCAAATCTCAAAACACCTGATATCTCAAATTAGATCAATTATACAAGGAGTTTTCAACCTTTTTAAGCCGGGGGCTGTGTCATGCTCCCTCAGACAGCTTTGGGGGCCAGACAGCCATTTTGCCCTTCCTCCACCACATGGCACTTCCTGGTGTGGTGGAGGCAGTAGAGGGCACATGAAATGGTGCTGCAGGCCAACCTGGTATAATTCAGGTGGAGAATCTCTGAATTATACAAATGCCAAGCCATGCGAATTAATGTCACATCAGCAAACCACCTAGAAGACACAAGTGAGTCCAGCTCCTAATGAATTAGCTGCTCCCAAAGTAGTCTGCCTATTTATTGAAGTGATATTAGGAGAGTCTTCTTTGGGAGTTCTCTTTATCTCATGTAGAGAGGATTGTGATCAAAGAGCGATAGTTCCCATTGGTGGGACACAGTGTGTGGAATTTCCTCCCCAATGCAAGCGCGGCGCCAAAATGGCCGCCGCGCCCTTTGCGGGCCCCCCCCCACAGGACAGAGAATCCGGGTAGTTAGGGGCGTGGCCACCGCCTTGATAAAAGGGGTGGCCACGAGGCAGCCGTGCTGCCATTTTGCCTCAGCGACGGAGCGGAGAAGTTTTTCCCCCTGCGTCTCCGTCGCTCGTTGGTGCTACCGGGAAGCCTTTTAGTTCCGTTTACTAGCTAGCTTCCCTTTCTGCTGCGGTGAGATGCCTTCCAAAAAGAAGGCTGCTGCGAATGCAGCTCGGGTGGTTCGGAGGCGTAATCCGGGTCGGAGGACCGCGGTGCCGCCTCCCCAGCAGCCACCTTTGCCATCCCCGGCCGGGGCTGGTGGCATGGGGGCTATCGCCCCTTGGACCGATCAAAGTGCGGGCGCGGAGGGAGTTCCGGCCCGCGGCCCGCGAGCGGTGGGCACCGCTCATCCTCCTGCTCAATCGGTTGGGCCTATTCCTGTTGGGCCGCAGCCTCTCCCGGGGCCCTCTAGCCTTGGGGGGTGGCCCGGCTCCCTGCCTTGGCAGGTTAGTCCACCAGCCCTCCCGGGCTTCGGCGGTAGTCAATGGCAATATACGGCCCCTGGGGTGCAGGGTCCTGTCCCCATGCAAGGATCAGGTGGGCCGGCCGGCCCTTTACCCATGGTTAATGTGGACTCCTTACTGGCACGTATTGCGGCCCTCGAGGCGTCTTTGGCCCGGGCCAGTCAGGCAGGTGCCCCTTTTGGGGTACCTTTGGAGGCGCTAACGGCAGCAGGACAACAGCCGGCGGGGAGGGTTGAGCTGCTGCAGGCGGGTGGCGCGGCTACGGCCACTGCCTCGCAGCTCCCCAGCCAGCAACCTGGTGCGGGTCAAGCCCCGGTGATGAGCTCTACATCGGTCGTGAGCTCCGACGCCCCCAGTGGGCCAGAACCCCCGGTGGGGGCGGCCCACGGGGGTGCAGCATGTGAGTATACGGTGCAAACGAGTACATCTACACATATTCCCAATATAGGGGGGGCCTTTCAGTGGCCTTGGCCTCGCTCGGGTGGTGCGGGGACTACCCCTCTGGTGCCCCACCCGGCGACAACGACTGCCACCATGCCCACGGGGGTGGGCCTAGGCTCTTACACTGCTGGCAATGTCTTGGGGGTGGCAGGGTTAGCTCCGGCTCCCTTTACCAGGCCTGTTGTCCCCTTTTCGGCTTTGCCGACGGCAGGGTATTCCTTGCCACTGGGCGATCACTTGGCACAGGCTACCAGAGAAAAGATTTGGAGGGGGGAGTATGTAGATATCTTCTCACTCCTGAACAGAGAGCCCACCAAGGAAGAAAGGGAGGGTCAGGATGAGAAGGACAAGGAGCAGGCACGCCGCCGCAAGCCGCCGCGTACCTGGGCTAACTGGCTCCCCGCTTATTTGATATATATGGCGGTATATTTGAGGGCGCGGCCGGATCTAGCTATTCCCATGGTCCAATATTTGGACAACATATATAGGGCGATGGTAGATTTCCCGGGCCCTTCATGGCTAGCATATGATGAGGAATTCCGTATGAGGATTCCCCTCCATCCCGAGATGAGATGGGATGAGCCCTGCCAGAGACTGTGGCTCTTGTATATGACACCCACACGCCCTGCCCCGGGGGATAGATACCATTGTGGACATGCGGTCCAGCGAGCAGCTCCAGCGCAGGTTACCCGCCAACCGGCGGGGCAGGGGGTTCCAGCCCGCCTGCTGTGCTGGACTTTCTCGTCAAATGGTTCCTGCAACCGAAAGAACTGCAGGTATAAGCATGAGTGTCCCACGTGTTCTGGTCCCCACGCAGCCTCGGCTTGTCCCAAGCCTGGGGGGGCGCGAGGCAGAGGGAGGGGTGGACAGTGGGCTGGCAAGGCTGCCACAGAGGGAACTAGTTCTCCAAAAGGCCCCCTCCCCAATTAAGGTGGACATGCTGGAGCGCTGGCTCGCATCGTACCCAAAGGGGGAGGACAGAGAGTATCTCATTCAAGGTTTTAAGCAGGGATTTCGTATCCCTTTTATGGGTGTTAGATCCCCTCAGGATGCTCCCAACCTGTTATCCCTCAGAGGAAGGGAGGAGGTGGCTGCGGCCAGCATTAAAAAGGAATTAGACGCGGGCAGGGTCGCTGGACCTTTTCCTGCACCCCCTTTTCCCAACCTTAAGGTTTCACCATTGGGTTTGGTTCCCAAAAAGTCCCTAGGTGAGTTTCGCCTTATTCATCATTTGTCCTACCCAGCCGGCAGATCGGTCAACGATGCTATACCTGATGACCTTTGTTCGGTCAGGTATACATCGTTCGACCATGCGCTGCGCATGGTGCGCTCGTGTGGCCCGGGTGCCTTGCTGGCCAAGTGCGACATTAAGTCAGCTTTTCGCCTCTTGCCAGTGCACCCGGGTGACTTTGAATTGCTGGGTTTTAAATTTAAAGGGGAATATTATTTTGATAAGGCCATGCCTTTTGGCTGCTCCATATCATGCTCGGCCTTCGAGCGTTTTAGTACTTTCCTAGAGTGGGCTTTTGTCCGCAGGTCAGGGTCCCGGTCTGTAGCCCATTACCTGGATGACTTTTTATTCGGGGGTGAACGGGGCTGGGACACGTGTGCACGTCTCCTCAATACATTTCAGACGCTAATGCAGGAACTTGGTGTCCCTTTAGCGCCCGAAAAGACCGAGGGCCCATCGACCAAGTTAGTATTCCTGGGGGTTGAGATTGACACAGTAGAGCAGGCTTCTAGGTTGCCGGGTGATAAGGTGTCCAGGATAGTGACCCTTATCTCGGAATTGCTGGCCAAGCGTAAGGCATCCCTGAGGGAACTCCAGGTGCTACATGGGCACCTTAATTTTGCCTGCAGGGTGGTCGCACCGGGCAGGGCTTTTGCCCGGCGCTTATGCGACGCCATGGCAGGGTTATCCAGGCCCCACCACAGAGTTAGGCTCACCCGGGCTATCAGGGCAGACATGTTCGTCTGGTTGCAATTCCTGAGGGAGTTTAACGGGGTCTCATTTTGGAGGTCGGACCTCCTGGCTTCCCCCAATTTCCAGATCCAGTCTGATGCCTCAGGATCCCTGGGCTATGGGATGTACTTCAATGGGAAGTGGGCCTATGGTGGGTGGCCACCGGCATGGGCAGGCACAGGTCGCCTGCGGGATCTCACATACCTGGAATTTTTTCCCATTCTGGGGGCTTTGATGCTATGGGGCGAACAGTGGGCTAATTCGGTAGTGCATTTTTGGTGCGACAATGCTGCTGTGGTACACATTGTCAATGCACAGACTTCTAAATCGCCCAGGGTTATGGATCTAGTGCGCCATTTTGTGCTGCGCTGCCTGCGCCTCAATGTCTTGTTCAGGGCCAGGCATGTCCCAGGGGTTAATAATGATATTGCTGATGCTTTGTCCCGCCTGCAGATCTCCCGGTTCCGCGCCTTGGCCCCGGATGCGGAGGAATTTCCCTCGCCACTCCCGGACGAGATGTGGACTATTGGCAAGGAGAGGTGAACCGGGCGATTGGCCTTTCACTAGCGCCACGCACGAGTAAGGCGTATCAACAAGCACTCAGTTCATATAGGGTTTTTGCCACTCAATTTCACTTGCCAGAGACCTGGCCTATTCCGGTGGACCATGTACTGCGGTTCATGGTCCACCTCCATGCACAGGGCCTTGCACCTCGCACCATAGCATCCAAGCTCTCGGCGTTGGCTTTTATGGCCAAAGTAGGGGGTCATGTGGATACCACCTCTGACTTCCGCGTGAGACACGTTTTGGAGGGGTGGGTGCGCGAGCGCGGGCGTTGCCCGGACGACCGGCACCCTATTTCCCCAGGGGTTCTTACCCAGTTGGCCCGGGGCTGGCCAGGCCTCTGTTTTGATCATTATGAGGCAGCCCTTTTTCATGCAGCCACAACGGTGGCATTTTTTGGAGCGCTCCGCGTCAGCGAACTCGTGATGCTGTCTAAGGCGGATGCAAGTGGTAGGGCACTGGAACTCGGAGATGTCTACGTTGCCAAAGACTGGGCCCAGTTGAGGATTCGCTCCTCAAAAACAGATCAGCACGGCGTAGGCAGTGGAGTAAGACTGCTACGGTGTTCTTTGGCAGACATCTGTCCGGTTGGTGCCCTACAGGAGTACCTGGCACTGCGTGGCTGGCACCACGGCCCGTTTTTCTGTCACCAAGATGGGTCTCCCCTTACTAAATTTCAGTTTTGGAAGGTGACAGCCATAGCCCTCACCAGGGTGGGTTTTTCAGGTGCCCGTTATGGCACACATTCGTTCCGTATTGGTGCAGCCTCTACAGCAGCTGCTTTTGGGTACTCGGGGGCTGACATACGCAGCATGGGGAGGTGGGGCTCACAGTGTTTTCAGTTTTATGTGCGCCCACTCCCACCATGAGTACCAATTCAGTCACCTTACCTTCCTTTTTTCTCAATTTTATTGCAGACCCTGGGTGTCGTATTACACCGGTGACAGTATGGCTGGTGGGCCACAGCTATGTGCACAGGGCAGCGCGTTACGCTGCGGCGACAGAGTGGGGACCCCGACTGGGACTGGGTGACCACGCCAGTCTCGCATGGCATGGTAAGCCTGGGATGTTATGGCAGGAGCTGAGGCCTTTCCTTTTTTCTGGCCTGGGGGCTGACCCGCCTGACATTCTAATTATCCACCTGGGGGGCAATGATTTGGGCCAGGTCACCGGCTTATCGCTCAAGCATGCGATTTGCGAGGAACTCGCCTACTTGCACTATGTCTGGCCTGCCACAACCCTGGTTTGGTCGGACATTGTTCCGCGCCACTCTTACAGAGGGGGCGTTAACCTCCTTGCGCTTGACCGCGCAAGGCGCGCGGTCAACAAGGCGGTGGCGCGGTTTCTTACCACCAGGGCTTGGGGGCGGGTTAGTCATCACCCCGATATTAGTCTGCAAAATTATGACCTCTATGCAGGGGATGGGGTCCATCTGTCGCGAGGAGGTATGGACCTCCTGTTGGGTGACTGGCGAGCAGGCCTGTTGACCGAGCTGACGGTCTGGGGGGGGGCGTCAGGTCTTCTGTGAAGCCCCTCCGTGTGGCGAGTAGCACTGGTAAGGTAAACAGTATGACCCACAAGTATCCGGCAGGTTCGCAGTTGACTGGACAACACTAGACAGGAATAAATTAGTTAAACGTTGTCCGGTCAACGACGAACCAGGCGATGGGGTGATGGTGATTGCTAACCAGCATGCATCACCCCTGTGATTTCACGGATACGCGTCAGAGGGTGGGGTCATGAGTTAGTTATTGACTACGGTCAACAATTTGTTTGTTGTTGACAAACAAATTGATACAAATTGATACATTGTAACCAATTGCCGTTGGCAATTTTGGGGTGGTACCTTACCAGTGTTACTTCGGCCTGCTTGCCTTAGGAATTATGATTGGTCGTTTTACCAATACAAATTTATAATTCGGACTAGGGCATTGAATCAATAAATGTGGCCCTTTGCTGTTATCCACTTTCAATGTTGTCTGTGTCCGTTATTGGGGGGGTGCGCCTGCAATGCAAGCGCGGCGCCAAAATGGCCGCCGCGCCCTTTGCGGGCCCCCCCCCCACAGGACAGAGAATCCGGGTAGTTAGGGGCGTGGCCACCGCCTTGATAAAAGGGGTGGCCACGAGGCAGCCGTGCTGCCATTTTGCCTCAGCGACGGAGCGGAGAAGTTTTTCCCCTCCACCCCCTCCCTAGTTAACAGTGTGATTATGGTCGCTTCGGGGCCGGGTGGGAATTTTTGGTTGGGACCCATATTGGCTTCGGGTCCTGGCTTTTTTGCCCACCCCACACTGTGGCTATGGTTTGATATAGGGGTCTTTCTCCATTACTGATGTTGACTTTGGTCACATGGGCGGGTAGCACTGGTAAGGTAAACAGTATGACCCACAAGTATCCGGCAGGTTCGCAGTTGACTGGACAACACTAGACAGGAATAAATTAGTTAAACGTTGTCCGGTCAACGACGAACCAGGCGATGGGGTGATGGTGATTGCTAACCAGCATGCATCACCCCTGTGATTTCACGGATACGCGTCAGAGGGTGGGGTCATGAGTTAGTTATTGACTACGGTCAACAATTTGTTTGTTGTTGACAAACAAATTGATACAAATTGATACATTGTAACCAATTGCCGTTGGCAATTTTGGGGTGGTACCTTACCAGTGTTACTTCGGCCTGCTTGCCTTAGGAATTATGATTGGTCGTTTTACCAATACAAATTTATAATTCGGACTAGGGCATTGAATCAATAAATGTGGCCCTTTGCTGTTATCCACTTTCAATGTTGTCTGTGTCCGTTATTGGGGGGGTGCGCCTGCAAAACACCTTCCGTGGTGCTGTTAGAATTACTCATTGCAGCCAATGTATCAAAAGTTTAAACTGATGTGATGAGGTATGTGAACAATCTTACAAGCTTAATTTTATTACATTTCTCCAAATCTCTCTTGCATTTTCTTCCTGTTCTTGTTTTACATCAGGGTTGTAAGACTTTGCCTTGCTTCTCCCACGTGGAAATCCATGCACAACATTTAACCTGGTTTTTTTCCTTTGCAAATGTTTATTAAATTGCTTGTTTTATCTAATGTGCACATGTTGCCATACTGCTGAAACTATGATTTGATATCATCCCCATTACAATGGCACTCTTATTTAATCACTTTTAAAAATGTGCACTGTTTTGTGTGCACTTTGTACTGTGAGACACTTTGTAGGACAGTGTTTCCCAACATTTGATTTTTTGGACTTTGATTCCCAGAAGCCTAAATCAATTCCCCAAAGCACTGATCAGCTAATGTACAGATTTAGGATTCTGGAAACTGAAGTTCCTCTGTGGGTGCCCATGTTGGGATGCACTGTTGTAGGCCTTTGTAAGTATCTGGTTTCTCAAGGTGAGATGTGTTTCTACTCACGATGAGTCTTAGAATGTGCAAGAATTTGGTAATTTTGTTAAAATACCATCCTTACTCAAATTCTCAAGATTTAATCTGCCTCTGCTGGGATTAGGAAGAAAAGCAACAAGCTCACTCCACTTGCTTGACTGCATTTCCCCTCTCCATCCATGTGCAGGCATGCACAAAAATGTTAATTAAAAAGCACTTTAAACATTCTTTTTTTATATATATCACTGTAAATCTGGCATAGTTCTCTTCACAATCTCTGCTCTCTCCAGTGAAGGTCATGAGTACAGTTTAAATAGCCTGAATGTTTATAACCTCATCATGAAAGGCTGTGCTATAGTGTGATACAACATTACTGTCCCTCTTTTAATGGTTTATCTTTCTCCACTTCACTTGGTCACAGACTAAGGAAGAGTGCTTTGTGATCTTCCGCCTTCCCTCCCACGCTTCCCTTTCATTTTGTTTTTCAGGAAAAGGATGCAGAATCCCTCTTTAAAATATATATTATTTCATGCTCAATTATCTGTCACAATGTGGATGAATAAAGGTTGCCTTGAGATGCTAGGGTGACCGTAGCCTACAAACAATTTGTAATCAACATTCTTGCATTGTAGATAAAAGCTGTTTACTCACGGTGGCATTAAAAAGGATCAAACACAAGGTGATCTGAACTACAAAGCTGGTAACCACAAACAAGTGTGCAGTTTGTTTTGCTGGCTTTAGGACTCTGGTGATCATTAGACATTGCTGAAGTCCACCTCCCACTCTCCCTAGAAATTGTTCATGTGGGCTAGGTGGAATGAGACTTGAAGGCTACTGATATATAGAGAATCTACATAAGAAAAATAGGACAATCTCAGTGCAAAAGAGTTAATGGACATAAATCAGACATCAAGAGCAGCAATACAAAAAAGGGTTGTTGAGGACCTTCCTAACCCTTGCAAGATTCGTTGGCTGCAACTTGTATCCGAGAATGCATTTCCCCCCTGAAACAGGAAAATTGTCACTGGCGTGAATTTGTTTAAGGTGAATCCCAGCTTGCCATGAAGTGACCCACATACTATGATCTCACCCACGGCACACAAGAAGCACAACATGCAGTATTCAACATCGGGTCTGCAATAGATTGCCACAGCCTTGAGGATATGGACAAGGTACACCTTCACAGCCAGTCCATCTGGCATGGTCTCTTCTGTCTCCATGACCATTGGGAATCAGAAACAGGTTTCTCCTCTGCTCATTTTGCCTTGCAATGATTGCAAAACAATGAAAAAATATTCCCAGCCCTAAGATTGATGACTGGTACAAAGGGGTATGGGGTATTGCTTTAAATGATAAACTAACATGGGAGTTTAACATTAAAAAAAAGTTTGGTTAAAAGTAATAAGTTTTGGGAAATTTGGAAATATTTTATTGAATATGCAATGAAAAGGAATTTTGTATACAATCCTGTTCAGGAAACTTTGGAATTCTGAAAAGGTGAAAATGTATGTTGAAAAAGTTACTGTATACCAAAAGATGGAAGTGGTTCCCCACATTGGTATTGGGTGCACATAGTGCACATAGCATAGATTATATACATGCTAGCAAGAAAGTAATTAACAGTCATACTGTATTAAAAAGTAATTAATAATGAAAAGTCAATATATAATAGATCATATAGATCACTTATTTACTTGATAAAACAAATATAGAAGTAAGCAAAAGTGATTATGTATAAGCTTTGAATAGAAAATTTTAATTACCGAATTGAAGTTGTGGGTTTGTAAGCACAAAATTGGCTAAATTAATTATTTAACCATATTCCCTTGACAAAATAAATATGCAATTGAAGATTGTGATGAAGCTATAACATGAGCATGAGCAGAGCCATCTTGGAATGATGAAATCCATTCTAGTTAATTTAAAACTTTTTTTTACTGAGAACACACCCAAGCTTCTTAGCTAAAGTAAGCAGACATGTACATCACTGAACATGTTGGAAAGTACATGACAAATAAGGGGACAGGATAATGTACGTCATTGAACATGCTAGATGAATATGTGATGCCAAGAGAGGACATGAAACACCTACCATCCATGGGGCCCATCTTGTCTGAAGACTCATGTGTGCATAGCTTGTAAAAAGTTTATAAACCTAGCTGATTTGCTAATGAGGGTCCCTGATTCCAATGGAATCAGGCACCACATATGCGCATTATGTTATGATATGATATGTTATGATTTATTTTCTTGATGAAAATATCTTTTTTCCTTCAGAACCTCTCTGGCTGTTTCATTTATATTTAAGTAACTTATAGGCTGACCACCTTTTAGAGGGTTTATAGGTGACAGGCTGTTAAATGTTTAAATGGTTATTGTTTATGGTATTAACATATTATTTATATTACTTTGTTTCATATCATCTTTTGTATCTGTTTTTTCTTTCCTTTGTTTAAAATATAATAATAATAATAATAATAATAATAATAATAATAATAATAATAATAATAATAATAATAATAATAATTATTATTATTATTATTATTATTATTATTATTATTATTATTATTATTATTATTATTATTATTATTATTATTATTATTATTATTATTATTATTATTATTATTAAGGTAATACATAGAAACCTGTTTCAAATCACTTTAATCTACCTGGACACTCTGGACAGGACTTGAAAGTTGCCATTCTAGAACAGAGGAATTATAAGACTAGAATCCAGAGAGAGAGAGAGCAGAGATTAAGTACATGCATAAACTGGACACCCATCTCAGGGGTTAGAATATTAGTCAAGGGTTTCTGGGACATTATCAAATTTGATGCACCACCGCTAATAGTTGTTATATGATGTAATTTTGCCTGGGTCACTCAGGCCATTGTCGGTAGATACTAACTCATTGGCAAATGTATAATGCCACAATGTTTGTTGTTTGTTTGTTTGCATCCATCCTTTGGATGTGATGCATCAGCTTGCAAGAAAAGTTTGTTTTGCAACCATTTTCAACTCAACAGTGGCAAGCTTCCCAGCAAGTTTGAATAACAAATGGGGTTTTTCCATTATTGCCAGTTGTTAAAAGCTATAATGTTGCTTTTCTGTTGGGTGGGCCAACCATTGTGTGCCTCTGTCCTTGACGTGCAAACATTGATGCCATGAGGTCTCACTCTTATGTCTAATGAAGTGGACTTGATCCACAAAAGCTCACATTTAAATAAAGGAGTTAGTCTATAAGGTGACACAATGTTTGTTGTCTTTTTGTTGTTGTTTTGTTTAATCTCTGATATGAAGAATCATGGGTTTCCCATTCCTTCACTGTTGCAATATAACTGGTCACTACAAACTAACAAGAAATAACATAATGTTATTCCCTAGAATAACATAAGAATTCTTCTGGGCCTGCATAGGTTATCTCTAGTTTTCCACTGCACTGTGTTTCTGTGGTGGTTTGCAAGACTTAATATTCGTATTTTTGTATCTATTTTTCCATTGACCACAGCAAGCTTGTGTAAATTTTTCAAAATGACATTCAGGTGGGAGGAGGAGAAATCAAACTTCCCTAGAATGCTTCTCCTTCACAAAGTGGAACCTCCTTCCCTTCCCACTGGTTTACTTGTACCTTTGCAAGCATGCATGCATTCTCAACATCTGAAATATTCTTCAAATATTTTCAAATAAGTGTTGTTGGACTCCAAATTCAATCAGCCATAGCCAGCATGGTTCTTCTTCTTTTGTGTCCTGATCAAACTCTGGACTGTCAAAATGAAGCCAATTTCTTTGCTTTGTCATTGTCCAAACACAAGTTCTCATCGGTGAATGTCTCTGGCATCAATCGGCAGACCACCAAATGTGTCTCTCCACATTCATACAATATGTTGTTGTCCACCAGCAGTCCCCACTTGAGTATGTTGGTCTTGCATTTTAGGGACTCCAACCCTCAGCCTATTCAGGATCCTCCAAGTGATGTAGGGTTGATTGAGATCTTCAGCCATATCCACTTTTAATGATGTTCCTTTCCCAGTGAGCTCCTTCTTCCATCTTCTAATTTGGCTTTGCTCTTGTGTACACTGAAGCATGGTCACTGATGCTGACAACTGTAATCCTTGAAATGTTGTCAGTGGCTCTTCATCTCCAATCTAAATACATGGTAGAGAGATAGGCAATGGAGATTGAAGGAAATAAACCATCTACCACCCGAGATACTATAAAATCGGTTGTATGATTCAACCCACCAGTTTATACAGGTATAACTGTTGAACATCTTTCTGTTTTAAATAATTATAAAGGTTTCCCTTGCTCGAAAGCCAGTCGAATCCAACTCTAGGGTGCAGTGCTCATCTCTGTTTCAAAGACGAAGAGCCAGTGCTGTCTGCTTCTGTAGACGTTTCTGTGGTCATGTGGCAGGCATGACTAGACACCGGAGCACACGGAGCACTGTTACCTTCCCACTGAAGAGGCCCCTATTTATCTACTTGCAATGTCTTGTTTCCGAACTGCTGTGTTGGCAGGAGCTGGGACAAAGACGGGAGCTTGTTCTATCCTGCAGTACTCGGGAATCGAACTACTGACCTTCTGCCTCCCAGTGGCATCTTAGCCACTTGAGCCACTGCAGTCCTATAACAATAATAAAAACAACCAAGATGAGATACTGACTATAAAGTATCAAGATAACATCAGCTTTGGGGATGAGACAAAGTCTCCCAAAGGTTCCCAAAACGAGACTTAACAATTTGTAGCAAAATGAAGCATAACAATTTTATGCAATATCCCTGATGGCTGAAGTTTTCTGAGCAGGGACACATTGAAGCACATTGAAGTACAAGTGTCATCTTGCAACACAGCATGCTGTTAATGTAATATGACATTTCATAGCTTGCTCTGGAACTATTATATATACTCCTGGGTTGCATTTTTGTATAAATCGATAACTTCAGCATATGGCAGGAAATCATGTCTTGTGTTTCTTAGAATTAGCCAGAGACTATTTCTGTGGCTGTGATTGTTTCCTTTAAATGGGGAACTTTGTGTATACATTTTTTTACTGAAGTGTGTGGTTCATCAAGCTGATTTTATTTTGTTCCTATACTTGTGACACTGTTTTCCTCAGTGGGAACCAGGCATGCTTATGAGATCTTGGATGCCATTTCAACCAGAAGCTTATGAAGAATCGACACACAGAATACATGGGCTCTTTTTCAAAGCCTTGTACTTTCCAGGTGAATCTAACAATATGTATAGAGTAAATAAAATAGCCCAAGGACAGGAAAAGTGGCTTTATATTGGCTAGAGAATTAAAGAGGGGGACTGCAGTGGCTTAGTGGTTAAGACGCTGAACTGGATGACCAGAAGGTTGGGAGGTCAGCAGTTCAAGACCTGAGTGCTGCGTGATGGAGTGAGCTCCCAGCTCTGTCCTAGCTCCTGCCAACCTAGCAGTCTTAATGTCGGGTAGGAAATTGGTTCTGGTTGTATCTCGATTACCGACTGCAGTGGCTCAACTTGCTAAGGCGCTGACTGGAAGGTGGGAGGTCAGCAGTTCAATTCCCGAGTACTGCAGGATGGAGTGAGCTCCCATCTTTGTCCCAGCTCCTGCCAACCTAGCAGTTGGAAAGCAAGAAATTGCAAATAGACAAATAGGTAATATTATTGAAAAGTAAATAACACTGGGGTTCAATGGGATCAAACCCACCCACCCCGGTTTAATGGGCAAAGGCTGCAGTTTTTGTGTCCTCTATGTCTTAAGATGAGCCAAAGGTAAATCAAAATAACCACCTTTGCATCTTTTACATAGGATACAGAATTCTGCTTTTCTTGATAAAAGAAAGACTGGGTTATTTAAGGATTAACCTACACATTGAAGCTACCAATGTAGCTTTCAGCAGACCATCATATTTACAAACAAAGTCACGTTTGCAAGCCAATTGTGAATCTCAAAACAAAGCTAGTTGGCAAATTATGGAGAGTACAGAAAGTTCATGTTACAATAATTTGCTATATGTAAGTTGTTGATTAATTCCTTTTCCAAATGCAACAGGTATTTGTGGAAGACTTCTGATTCTTAAATAGTTATTTTCAATTTGTGGCCCACTCCAGTGACCCGACAGAAAGGTTTCATGTTGAAGTGTGCACGAATTGTAAAGGCTTGCCCTGTCCTGCACAATGTCTCCGCCAAGATCTAGATTATTCATGAGAACTTCAACCAGTGCATTCCATTCAGCCACCATTTCTTTCAGAGTAAAGTGAATCTTCTAGTCTGCAGTTTGTTCTGCAAAGAACCAAGTCTTTAATGAAAAGCGAAAGAACATAGCAGCTTTTTGATTCCCACTTGAGAACTGAGCATTCCCACAGCTACGATGACTGATTCAATTTTCTTGTTAGTGGTTCTTACAGAAGTGCTCATAAATACATTTATATGTTCTTATTTGTGTTCTCTCTCTCCCTCCCTCTCTCTCCATTTGCATTAGGTTCAGATATTGTGAGTATGCAGAGGCCAAAACACATATCTAATTCTCTTCCTTAACTCAATTGTTATCAAGATGACATACTGTTAAAATTCCATAGATAGCTCATGAATGTATAAAGGACATCATAGTTTATAATGGCAGCACATCCTTAGCATGAAAACACTTCTTCAGTCATCACAAGTCATCCAATCATGCCAAGGATGGGAAATAAATTCTCCTTAACTGAGATTTGGGATATATTTAATCAACTCATCTTCTATTTAATCAACTGCTCTTTTGCTCTGTCAGACTGCTTAGCAGGGTAAGCAGTATTTTATGGTAGAGGATGAATGGTTTCCCCACCTTTCCCACTTTCCCACTGACTTCCATGCTTCCTGACATTAAAATAAGTGTTCATATGTTTTAAAAGAAGGACTAGAAGGATGCTTTCAACACACACACACACACACACATGAGGGGTTATGTTATTGTGTTTTTCACAGTGTGCTGCCATTTTGGATGGATGGATTCATACATGGAATAGGGTAGATTAAAGTACTTCAAAGTATTCACATCAGGTATAGGGACTTTTTGCCCATATGTATTGAGACACAAAGGTAAAGGTATCCCTTGCTCAAAAGCCAGTCATATCTGACTCTAAGGTTCAGTGCTCATCTCTATTTCAAAGCCGAAGAGCCAGTGCTGTCTGCTTCTGCAGACTTTTCTGTAGTCATGTAGCAGGCATGACTAGATACCCGAGCGCATGGAACACTGTTTTCCTTGCAATGTCTTGCTTTCGAACTGCTAGGTTGGCAGGAGCTGGGACAAAGATGGGAGCTCATTCCGTCCTGTAGTATAGTACTCAAGAATCGAACTGCTGACATCCTGCCTTCCAGTCAGCGCCTTAGCCACTTGAGCCACTGCAGTCCAGAATCGAGACACAACCAGAACCAATTCCCTACCCAACATTAGGACTGTATGTGTGTCCTTCTGTTCTGATGTAAGGTCTTGGAATACATCCAGAGCAATTTATACACCATCCAATCAATTAGTACGCTGCATTTGAAACAACTTATAAAGGTGGGAAAGTGTTAGAAAATCAAAATGGTGAAAATCTGAGGTAGCTAGCTTTAGGGTCTGAATATGAATCACTTTTAAATGCTGCTTTTAAACCCATTAAACTTTTAATGTTATTACTCAGCTTTCCTTTCTTCCGATGTCAGTAAAAGGAATACCTATTGTGTTGGGGCAAAAACGAAAATTACCTTTGAATTCCCTAGAAAATCCAGTAAGTACTATGAGGTGTTATAAAAGTATAATTGATAATTGCTGTATTCAGGCTTTAATTTCTAGAGAATAGTCACTATATGTTTAGGGGGAGGGGACTCTAATTCCTCTTCTCCATCATCATTTCCATTATCTCAACCACATGGAGGCGTCATCTTTGACTACAACTCGTATCCGAGAATGCTATTTTCCCTGAAGCAGGAAAAATGTCATTGGCGTGAATTTGTTCAAGGTGGATCCCAGCTTGCCATGAAGTGACCCACACACTTGGAGCCATCCCCTGTGGCACACAGGAAATAAGCCATGGAGGCAAGCCATCCTTAAAAGAAGATCTTCCAGTATATTTTGGGGGCTCTCCAAGTGAATTGGAATAGTGTTTTTTAAGGGGTTGAATCATTTCAGACATGTTGTTGACAGTACCTTTAGAGCAATAGAGCCAGAAGCAAGGCACGGCAAGGATAAAGAACTTCACTGAATTTGTAGTCCCTCTATTCACCTGAGTTATATATCTGTTTGTAGTTTCATCTGGTTTTCCCACTTTTCAGTTCTTTCCATTCCTAAGATACAAAAAATTGTGAATTTCAAAAAAATTAATAAAAATAAATGGACATAGTATTCACTGCCATTGCTAGTTCAAACTGTGAACTCAAATGGCTTTGAAGAGCAATTTGGTAAATTATGGAGAACTGGGCTTTACATCTATTGGCTATACAGCACAAAGATCTACAATTCATTTTGCTGTTCTTTTTTTAAAAAAGTTTGTCCCTTCATCTTAGGTCACATATGTCTGGCCGGACATCCCACTATGACAATGGAGTAGGCCACACAGCCAGCAACTCAACACTGAGTGTTGTGTTGTGGTAAATAGCCTGACTCCCTAAAGGGGCCAATGTCTATGGGTGGATGAGATCCTTTAGGTGGGTTAATGGTCCCCTCAGTGGAGGAAATGTCACTGGAAACCATCATATTGGGGCCCAATGGCAAAATGAGCAGAGGAAGAACTCTGATTCTCAATGGTCATGTAGGAGGAAGAGACCATGCCAGGTGGACTGGTTGTGAAGGTGCACCTTGATAAAATCTTCAAGGCTGCAGCAGTCCATTGCAGTCCCAGTGTTAAATCCTGCATGTCTCATTTCATACATACCACAGGAGATGGCTCTGTGATCACAGTGTGTGGATCACTTCATGGCAAGCTGGAATCCACTTTAAACAAATTCACACCAATGACATTTTTTCTGCTTCTCGAAAAAAATGCATTCTCAGATATGAGTTTCAGCTGACAACTGTTGTGATCCAGTTCCTGAGATACTCTGAAGATGACATGGATCAGGAGTCACCTCCTATGCCCGGCCCAGTTCTGCCTCCACAGCCCACAGCTGAACCTGAACCCACCCTGCAGCTGAACCTGAGGATGTCTTGAACCAGGAACCTCAGCCTGCTTCTGGCCCAACTCTAACTCCTTAGGCAAACAACCTGCCATATCAGACTTGACAGCAATCAGCCCTCAGCCAAGGAATGGTGCTGAAAAGATCTGCAGCTGAGATGTAAAAAATCCAGAGCTTGTTGCTAGAGGAGGCTCCCACCTGATACCAATTAGCTTGGAGACTTCTTAAGCAAACTCGTCTCACCAGACAAGCATCGGTACAATATTCCTCTGTGCAAAGACTAACACCCTGCTTGACTTTGGATATCTCTTGTGATTGCCTGCCATGATCCTGACTTCTCTGCCAACCCTGATGATGCCCCCGGACATCCTTTGGACTAGATGCTCTTTGAGCTATCAGTAACCAGACCTCGGCTTGCTCTTTGGACTTTGCTATTTGGATTCTCCTTGAATATACTGATTCCAGGACTCTCTGTGTAGTGCTGCTGTGTGGCAACACCCGCTGGGATAGGTCAACACAATGACATATCTCCATACCTGCTGCTTAATGCAAGAATTTCCTTATTGCAACATATCAGAATCTTTCTGAAAGTTCTTTGCATTTTCTGCTTGGAGGAATCTCATAAGTAGCATGATGGATTCCTATCATCTGCCTACTCCCCTACCATAGAATATACATGCCTCCCTTCTCTGTTCTACTTGTTAATCACCAAGATTTCTCAAATACCATTGTCCTCCCAGGAGCTGGATCTCAGCAGAATGCATCAAATTGCTTAATTTATCCTGTCTCCTGCCAATGTGCTGAAGAAAGTGAAGGTGTATCAGTCTTTAGCGGACATTTTTCTGTTTTCCTATTCATGCTGCCTGTCTCAGCCCTGACAGCTGGTGAAAGGGGAAAAAGTACAATTAGATAGAGAGAATGAGAGATGGATAGATAATGACTAAGCACACTGTTTTTCAGCTTAATATTCTGACTCAAGAGCTTCAGAAGAGAAAAAGTCAGATCCACCTCCATTATCCACACCACTTGAATATTAGTGAATAAGAATTCAACTTGTGAGATGTCTGCAATGAGCATGGCCCATGAATGATGTTGCAAACCAAGAGTATGCAGTTTAGGGATAAGTAAAATATCCAGTTTCATTGTCTCACATATGCAGCATTTGTAATGCTCATGTTCTTTCCATTTTGAATGTGAAGAGGTACATAAATATTTGGCTATTGTTAAATAAGCTAAAATTGAATTCTAGATTTGCATGGGCCAAATTCAACAGACACAGCTATTCTATGCATGATGAAGATAATTCTAGACCTTCATTCTAGAAGAAAGGAATTGAACTATTGCCTTCTTATTTCAGCTAAGAAGGAGCTATAGAATTGTCATGGTGTCCACATGCGACCTTGTCTTAATTTTAAGGTGACACATATTGTAGTTTTCTTAGGCTTAGAAAGGCAGCTCTCATTTTAAAGCATGTTGGAATGCCAGGCTGTTAGTCTGACATGATAGTGATGCATAGTTAGAATAGTTGCCTCCCCAAAGGGAGGAGGGAAAAGTGAGTGTCCAGGACTGGACACATTCCAAGAAACACCTGCAGTCCCATGAGGTTACGGAGTGACAGCTAGACCAGCTGACCACACCACGAGGGAGATGACGTCTCCACTCATGTCAATCAAACTCTAACTGCCAGGACACCTGCAGAATGGAATTTTCCCAGGGAATGCAAAGGTGGGGGCCACATGTCAAACAGATGGCACTTGCACCTGCAAACTGTCCACGAGGACAGCATGTCCCATTCCCATGGGAACACAGGTGCTTTCTCATTAGATTACCACATTCCAAAGCACCTTTTCTCAATAAAAGGAGCCCAATCTGAGCACTCAGGGGGCAATTCTGGAGCAAGGGTAAAACCCTTGTCTCTGAACACCATGATCTTGATTTCAGTGGTAGTTTTTGTCCAACAGCTCCTCAACATGACTCTTCGGGGCTAACACTCAGCCATGAGGGGCAGAACCGCCCCAAACCAAGAAGCTTGAGCCTGCTAGGGAGCTAGCAAGAATTTATTTCACTTATTTGTTTTATTAGCTTGTGTTTTATGTAGTGTAGATTAATTTAAGATCTGTATCCAGTATTGTGTTTCCTTCAATAAATCTTCAAAAGCCAGTCATGTTTTGCCTGCCTTTGTAAAGAAGGAAAAGGAAACCCAGCAGAGCAGAAGTGGCTCCACTTGTCCTCATCGCTTCAACACTGGAAGCCTTCCAGAAGTCGGTGAGAGGGATTGCTCTGTCTGTTAAGGGGAGAAGGGGGAGTAGCAAGTCATAAGCTGTGTGTCATAGGCCTCAGCACTAAGAAGCCTAGCTTCTGCCAAGGGATCAATATTACCTGCCATATGCAGAAGGCTACTCTGTCCCTTTACCCCAGTGAATCGGGCTAGGGTGAGGAGTGCTCATTAAGGCATAGCAGGACGCTGGATTGAAGGTCTGCCCTGCTGGGTGCTCCCAAAATAAATATTCTGGGTGCCCAACGTAGCCTTTGTGAGGTATTTTCCTCCCCCTATGACTCTGATAAGCATAATTGTTACCAGCAAGAACAGTGAAATCTTTCTTCGGTTTATGAAGGAGAACAAGAATCAGATTTTGCACAAATTGCACAAACCTATAATAGTTGTTCATTTATTTCTAAATATCAAAGGGTTAGACACACAGAACAGATTGTCTGCATTTTTTTAAACAACCATCCAGCCCTTCTTTCTTTCTCTCTCAGTTTGCTTTGGTTTTCAAATGGAAGCACTGATTTTCCCCAGAGACATTTTGTACATATCATTGGAGCATTATATCCTGTCAAATTGTCTCTGACCTATGGTGGCCTTATGAATGAGATATCTCCAAAATGTCTTATCTTCAACAATCCTGCTCAGATCCTGCAAACCTTAAGATTCTAGCAGAATTATTTTGATAATTCCATAAACAACATGATGCCATTACGGTTATTAGAGATGGGGTGAAGTTGGATATCCTTGAGTAATGGGTATTGTTTTGAGCACATCATATCTCAACTCTGAGACATTCAGCTTCATGATTGCAGGAGGCGATCCATTGCCAGAATCGATTCATGACTATGTTCTGTTGATGAATCCATGCCAGGAGCAGCTTCCTATTCTCCTCACATAAATTCTCTGGTTGACTTTAGGTTCTCAGAGTTCTCTTTGCTTTCTGGGTGTGATTGATGATTTATTTACCTTGCTTTGTCTTGTTCTGTTCTGTTCTTGTTCTTTTGTGATCGTCAGAACACATTTGGCTGAAGTTGTGTGTGAAGTACCAATGCTCAGATGATAAGCTAAAAATCTAGATTTTGATTGATTAGTTACCTCTGAATTTGAGCAGTACAAGTTCTTGTTTTTAAAGTCAAGCTAACCATGACACTTGCCACTGAAATGTATAGCTTAGGCATTCCCAACCTAAGGCCCTTGGGCTGGATCTGACCCACAGTGCCATTTCATGTCCCCCCCCACCCCTCCAAGGGCATCTGAGAAACAAAATGGCCACTCCTTTGAAGTTGTTGGAAATAGTAAAGATTAAGGTCTCCTTTGCTTGAAAGCTGATCATGTCTAACTCTAGGGGCTGGTGCCCATCTCTGTTCACAGCCAAGGAATCTGCATATGTTTCCTTAGCCATGTGGCAGGCATGACTAGATGCTGGAGTAGATGTAACACTGTTACCTTTCCAGCTGAAGAGGTTGTCAATATATGCATTATAGTGAGGCAAAGTGCAGAGATAATAAGGTCAGACTGAGGTCAGTTAACAAGGAACAGGTGTAAGCAATCACCGTGGATCAGCTCTGCTGTGATTGACAGTTAATAAGATACATTGTAACCTTAAGTGTTTTGCTTCCTGTAGAAATAGAAGTTGCTTGCAAAGCTTGCAGAGCAGAGCAGAAGCACAGACTGCACAGAGCAGAGCAGAGCAGAGCAGAGCAATGCTGAATGTAATGTTTATTTATTTGGACTGTAATTGTTAATATACCAGTTTGATTTAACTAAGCCTGGCGTATAGTCTTCTTTCTTGGACCTATTGCAACTCAGACTGCTACAACACTCACTCAAAACCAACAGAGGTACCTATTTATCTACTTGTAATTTCTTGCTTTTGAACTGATAAATTAGCAGGAGTTGGGACAGATGATGGGAGTTCACTCTGCTGCACAGCCCTCAGGTCTCGAACTGCTGACCTGCTGACCTTCTGGTCATCAGCCTCAGTGTCTTACCCACTAAGCCATAACTGCCCCTTTGCTAGAAATAGATTAGTCTAAATTTCTGCAGCCTGTTCTCCAAGCACACCCCAATGTGTTGGAGTACATAGCTGTGGAACCAAAAACTGGGAGTTCAATTCCCAACTTGGCCACCTAGAAAAAGAGATAACTTGTGTAGTCTTATGGACATTGCAAAGTCCAAGACAGGTACCAGAAGACAGGAACAGTAAAACAATTATGGATACCTCTATATCTAGGAGACCATAAGAAGAGTCACCAATGGATAAAACTAAATTGACAACACATCACCATCACCATCATCGCAAGTATTCTCATATATTTCAAATGAAGTAAGAGTCCTTCTAGTTAGGATCAGGCTAGCCATTTTCAATTAATGGTTGAAGCTCCAAAGTTTAGACTATTACCAGTCAGTCTGGAAGCAAACTATACCCATAAAACTCCAGCAATATAGATGGTCTCCAGGTCACCCCATCTCTTCCAAAACAAAATAGCTGCAGCCTTTCCCAGGCAACTTATCACAATTATTGATTTTCAGCATGACCTAGGTTGTTAAGTGACAGTGCACTTCTTGCCTTTAAAGCACTGAACTTATTTTACATGCTCTCTTTACCAAATCATCACTCTAGGCCCGTGATGGTGAACCTTGGCACTCCATCTGTTCTTGAACTTCACAATGCATTCACAGAGATGTGAGCTTCTGAGAATTGAAGTTCAAGAACAACTGGATTGCCAAGGTTCACCAACACTGCTCTAGGCTATCTAAATGCTGTTTTATCTGCAGTTTTGAAGGGGAGGTCCCTCACTTGGAACATAAGTGCTCCTGTGGTTTGAACAGGTTTAATTGACATTCCTATGCATTATCATCCCCCCCCCCTAATATGCCAAATAAACATTTTCTGCTGATTGCTAGTGCAGTTGGTTACGTGCTGTGTTCTCTAACTTGCTCAACAAGGAAATTAGTTATTTCAGTATGGCACAATTTTCTGCAGCTGCAAGTATGATCAACTAGGGAATGAGTTCAACAAATTTATGATTTATAATTTGGATTTGTGTGGCCGGCAGTGTTGAGGGTGATTCTTTTATTAGCAATTTTGATGGGGGAAATTATATATTACTTGACAGCGTGCTATGCTGTGAACAATGCACTGATGTCACTTTGGCTCATTGACTGCAGTGCTTAAAGATATAGGACAGAATGGACCTGCGGCAGAGAAGTCATCAAGAAGAAAAATATTGAAATGTATATCCTCTGTTTTGCCAGCAGGCTCGGACCAGTTTCATCTCTGCTTGGGTGGGGAGTTGCTGCTGGAGACTGCAGAAAATGTCTGTTCCTTCAAGCAGCTGTTGTTGGAAAGGACATCCCTCTTTGGTCTACCTCACCTGTGGCTTCTTGGGGAAAAAACAAACCATAGTTTTCATAAAACCCAAACCTTGCTCATTAACACACAACATCTCTAGATAGCTTCTGCCTGAGTGGGCGGCATATATAAATATGACTATTAAATTAATAGCTGTCTTCTGGTTAATGAACTACTTGATAGTTTTATGTTCTCTCATCACCATCACCATCATCTCCTCCTCCTACTACTACTACTTCAAGTGTCATATCAAATTCCAAATAATGGCTATTGTCATGGCGTTTAGCCATGAAGATTGTCCTGGGAACAATATATTGCAGTAGTCTTCTATTTGCCTTCTGCACCACAAAATGACACCAGTACCACTGATCTAGTTACATCGGTCACTTTCTAGTTCCGAGCCCTTTTGCCACACAAAGTCATAATCGGCCCCAGGAAAGTATTGATGACGCCGCTGCCCTCCATCAAGAAGGAATCAAGTGGGATTTTAAAAAGGCTTGTTCGAACTCCTATCTGGGTAATTATTTTTCCCCAGTTCTTGCTGTCCTATCAAAACCTGTCTTCAAATTCCTGAGTGTAGTACATTGTGTAAACAATTGGGAACATGTGCCGAACCACAGTATTCTCTCCTTTGCAGGCGCACCCCCCCAATAACGGACACAGACAACATTGAAAGTGGATAACAGCAAAGGGCCACATTTATTGATTCAATGCCCTAGTCCGAATTATAAATTTGTATTGGTAAAACGACCAATCATAATTCCTAAGGCAAGCAGGCCGAAGTAACACTGGTAAGGTACCACCCCAAAATTGCCAACGGCAATTGGTTACAATGTATCAATTTGTATCAATTTGTTTGTCAACAACAAACAAATTGTTGACCGTAGTCAATAACTAACTCATGACCCCACCCTCTGACGCGTATCCGTGAAATCACAGGGGTGATGCATGCTGGTTAGCAATCACCATCACCCCATCGCCTGGTTCGTCGTTGACCGGACAACGTTTAACTAATTTATTCCTGTCTAGTGTTGTCCAGTCAACTGCGAACCTGCCGGATACTTGTGGGTCATACTGTTTACCTTACCAGTGCTACCCGCCCATGTGACCAAAGTCAACATCAGTAATGGAGAAAGACCCCTATATCAAACCATAGCCACAGTGTGGGGTGGGCAAAAAAGCCAGGACCCGAAGCCAATATGGGTCCCAACCAAAAATTCCCACCCGGCCCCGAAGCGACCATAATCACACTGTTAACTAGGGAGGGGGTGGAGGGGAAAAACTTCTCCGCTCCGTCGCTGAGGCAAAATGGCAGCACGGCTGCCTCGTGGCCACCCCTTTTATCAAGGCGGTGGCCACGCCCCTAACTACCCGGATTCTCTGTCCTGTGGGGGGGGGCCCGCAAAGGGCGCGGCGGCCATTTTGGCGCCGCGCTTGCATTGCAGGCGCACCCCCCCAATAACGGACACAGACAACATTGAAAGTGGATAACAGCAAAGGGCCACATTTATTGATTCAATGCCCTAGTCCGAATTATAAATTTGTATTGGTAAAACGACCAATCATAATTCCTAAGGCAAGCAGGCCGAAGTAACACTGGTAAGGTACCACCCCAAAATTGCCAACGGCAATTGGTTACAATGTATCAATTTGTATCAATTTGTTTGTCAACAACAAACAAATTGTTGACCGTAGTCAATAACTAACTCATGACCCCACCCTCTGACGCGTATCCGTGAAATCACAGGGGTGATGCATGCTGGTTAGCAATCACCATCACCCCATCGCCTGGTTCGTCGTTGACCGGACAACGTTTAACTAATTTATTCCTGTCTAGTGTTGTCCAGTCAACTGCGAACCTGCCGGATACTTGTGGGTCATACTGTTTACCTTACCAGTGCTACCCGCCACACGGAGGGGCTTCACAGAAGACCTGACGCCCCCCCCCCAGACCGTCAGCTCGGTCAACAGGCCTGCTCGCCAGTCACCCAACAGGAGGTC
The DNA here is from genome assembly GCA_035047345.1 of Bradypodion ventrale. Taxonomy (NCBI): domain Eukaryota; kingdom Metazoa; phylum Chordata; class Lepidosauria; order Squamata; family Chamaeleonidae; genus Bradypodion; species Bradypodion ventrale. The sequence continues at coordinate 5,732,449 of JAWDJE010000011.1, read as the reverse complement.
CATACCTCCTCGCGACAGATGGACCCCATCCCCTGCATAGAGGTCATAATTTTGCAGACTAATATCGGGGTGATGACTAACCCGCCCCCAAGCCCTGGTGGTAAGAAACCGCGCCACCGCCTTGTTGACCGCGCGCCTTGCGCGGTCAAGCGCAAGGAGGTTAACGCCCCCTCTGTAAGAGTGGCGCGGAACAATGTCCGACCAAACCAGGGTTGTGGCAGGCCAGACATAGTGCAAGTAGGCGAGTTCCTCGCAAATCGCATGCTTGAGCGATAAGCCGGTGACCTGGCCCAAATCATTGCCCCCCAGGTGGATAATTAGAATGTCAGGCGGGTCAGCCCCCAGGCCAGAAAAAAGGAAAGGCCTCAGCTCCTGCCATAACATCCCAGGCTTACCATGCCATGCGAGACTGGCGTGGTCACCCAGTCCCAGTCGGGGTCCCCACTCTGTCGCCGCAGCGTAACGCGCTGCCCTGTGCACATAGCTGTGGCCCACCAGCCATACTGTCACCGGTGTAATACGACACCCAGGGTCTGCAATAAAATTGAGAAAAAAGGAAGGTAAGGTGACTGAATTGGTACTCATGGCGGGAGTGGGCGCACATAAAACTGAAAACACTGTGAGCCCCACCTCCCCATGCTGCGTATGTCAGCCCCCGAGTACCCAAAAGCAGCTGCTGTAGAGGCTGCACCAATACGGAACGAATGTGTGCCATAACGGGCACCTGAAAAACCCACCCTGGTGAGGGCTATGGCTGTCACCTTCCAAAACTGAAATTTAGTAAGGGGAGACCCATCTTGGTGACAGAAAAACGGGCCGTGGTGCCAGCCACGCAGTGCCAGGTACTCCTGTAGGGCACCAACCGGACAGATGTTTGCCAAAGAACACCGTAGCAGTCTTACTCCACTGCCTACGCCGTGCTGATCTGTTTTTGAGGAGCGAATCCTCAACTGGGCCCAGTCTTTGGCAACGTAGACATCTCCGAGTTCCAGTGCCCTACCACTTGCATCCGCCTTAGACAGCATCACGAGTTCGCTGACGCGGAGCGCTCCAAAAAATGCCACCGTTGTGGCTGCATGAAAAAGGGGCTGCCTCATAATGATCAAAACAGAGGCCTGGCCAGCCCCGGGCCAACTGGGTAAGAACCCCTGGGGAAATAGGGTGCCGGTCGTCCGGGCAACGCCCGCGCTCGCGCACCCACCCCTCCAAAACGTGTCTCACGCGGAAGTCAGAGGTGGTATCCACATGACCCCCTACTTTGGCCATAAAAGCCAACGCCGAGAGCTTAGATGCTATGGTGCGAGGTGCAAGGCCCTGTGCATGGAGGTGGACCATGAACCGCAGTACATGGTCCACCGGAATAGGCCAGGTCTCTGGCAAGTGAAATTGAGTGGCAAAAACCCTATATGAACTGAGTGCTTGTTGATACGCCTTACGCGTGCGTGGCGCTAGTGAAAGGCCAATCGCCCGGTTCACCTCTCCTTGCCAATAGTCCACATCTCGTCCGGGAGTGGCGAGGGAAATTCCTCCGCATCCGGGGCCAAGGCGCGGAACCGGGAGATCTGCAGGCGGGACAAAGCATCAGCAATATCATTATTAACCCCTGGGATATGCCTGGCCCTGAACAAGACATTGAGGCGCAGGCAGCGCAGCACAAAATGGCGCACTAGATCCATAACCCTGGGCGATTTAGAAGTCTGTGCATTGACAATGTGTACCACAGCAGCATTGTCGCACCAAAAATGCACTACCGAATTAGCCCACTGTTCGCCCCATAGCATCAAAGCCCCCAGAATGGGAAAAAATTCCAGGTATGTGAGATCCCGCAGGCGACCTGTGCCTGCCCATGCCGGTGGCCGCCCACCATAGGCCCACTTCCCATTGAAGTACATCCCATAGCCCAGGGATCCTGAGGCATCAGACTGGATCTGGAAATTGGGGGAAGCCAGGAGGTCCGACCTCCAAAATGAGACCCCGTTAAACTCCCTCAGGAATTGCAACCAGACGAACATGTCTGCCCTGATAGCCCGGGTGAGCCTAACTCTGTGGTGGGGCCTGGATAACCCTGCCATGGCGTCGCATAAGCGCCGGGCAAAAGCCCTGCCCGGTGCGACCACCCTGCAGGCAAAATTAAGGTGCCCATGTAGCACCTGGAGTTCCCTCAGGGATGCCTTACGCTTGGCCAGCAATTCCGAGATAAGGGTCACTATCCTGGACACCTTATCACCCGGCAACCTAGAAGCCTGCTCTACTGTGTCAATCTCAACCCCCAGGAATACTAACTTGGTCGATGGGCCCTCGGTCTTTTCGGGCGCTAAAGGGACACCAAGTTCCTGCATTAGCGTCTGAAATGTATTGAGGAGACGTGCACACGTGTCCCAGCCCCGTTCACCCCCGAATAAAAAGTCATCCAGGTAATGGGCTACAGACCGGGACCCTGACCTGCGGACAAAAGCCCACTCTAGGAAAGTACTAAAACGCTCGAAGGCCGAGCATGATATGGAGCAGCCAAAAGGCATGGCCTTATCAAAATAATATTCCCCTTTAAATTTAAAACCCAGCAATTCAAAGTCACCCGGGTGCACTGGCAAGAGGCGAAAAGCTGACTTAATGTCGCACTTGGCCAGCAAGGCACCCGGGCCACACGAGCGCACCATGCGCAGCGCATGGTCGAACGATGTATACCTGACCGAACAAAGGTCATCAGGTATAGCATCGTTGACCGATCTGCCGGCTGGGTAGGACAAATGATGAATAAGGCGAAACTCACCTAGGGACTTTTTGGGAACCAAACCCAATGGTGAAACCTTAAGGTTGGGAAAAGGGGGTGCAGGAAAAGGTCCAGCGACCCTGCCCGCGTCTAATTCCTTTTTAATGCTGGCCGCAGCCACCTCCTCCCTTCCTCTGAGGGATAACAGGTTGGGAGCATCCTGAGGGGATCTAACACCCATAAAAGGGATACGAAATCCCTGCTTAAAACCTTGAATGAGATACTCTCTGTCCTCCCCCTTTGGGTACGATGCGAGCCAGCGCTCCAGCATGTCCACCTTAATTGGGGAGGGGGCCTTTTGGAGAACTAGTTCCCTCCGTGGCAGCCTTGCCAGCCCACTGTCCACCCCTCCCTCTGCCTCGCGCCCCCCCCAGGCTTGGGACAAGCCGAGGCTGCGTGGGGACCAGAACACGTGGGACACTCATGCTTATACCTGCAGTTCTTTCGGTTGCAGGAACCATTTGACGAGAAAGTCCAGCACAGCAGGCGGGCTGGAACCCCCTGCCCCGCCGGTTGGCGGGTAACCTGCGCTGGAGCTGCTCGCTGGACCGCATGTCCACAATGGTATCTATCCCCCGGGGCAGGGCGTGTGGGTGTCATATACAAGAGCCACAGTCTCTGGCAGGGCTCATCCCATCTCATCTCGGGATGGAGGGGAATCCTCATACGGAATTCCTCATCATATGCTAGCCATGAAGGGCCCGGGAAATCTACCATCGCCCTATATATGTTGTCCAAATATTGGACCATGGGAATAGCTAGATCCGGCCGCGCCCTCAAATATACCGCCATATATATCAAATAAGCGGGGAGCCAGTTAGCCCAGGTACGCGGCGGCTTGCGGCGGCGTGCCTGCTCCTTGTCCTTCTCATCCTGACCCTCCCTTTCTTCCTTGGTGGGCTCTCTGTTCAGGAGTGAGAAGATATCTACATACTCCCCCCTCCAAATCTTCTCTCTGGTAGCCTGTGCCAAGTGATCGCCCAGTGGCAAGGAATACCCTGCCGTCGGCAAAGCCGAAAAGGGGACAACAGGCCTGGTAAAGGGAGCCGGAGCTAACCCTGCCACCCCCAAGACATTGCCAGAAGTGTAAGAGCCTAGGCCCACCCCCGTGGGCATGGTGGCAGTCGTTGTCGCCGGGTGGGGCACCAGAGGGGTAGTCCCCGCACCACCCGAGCGAGGCCAAGGCCACTGAAAGGCCCCCCCTATATTGGGAATATGTGTAGATGTACTCGTTTGCACCGTATACTCACATGCTGCACCCCCGTGGGCCGCCCCCACCGGGGGTTCTGGCCCACTGGGGGCGTCGGAGCTCACGACCGATGTAGAGCTCATCACCGGGGCTTGACCCGCACCAGGTTGCTGGCTGGGGAGCTGCGAGGCAGTGGCCGTAGCCGCGCCACCCGCCTGCAGCAGCTCAACCCTCCCCGCCGGCTGTTGTCCTGGTGCCGTTAGCGCCTCCAAAGGTACCCCAAAAGGGGCACCTGCCTGACTGGCCCGGGCCAAAGACGCCTCGAGGGCCGCAATACGTGCCAGTAAGGAGTCCACATTAACCATGGGTAAAGGGCCGGCCGGCCCACCTGATCCTTGCATGGGGACAGGACCCTGCACCCCAGGGGCCGTATATTGCCATTGACTACCGCCGAAGCCCGGGAGGGCTGGTGGATTAACCTGCCAAGGCAGGGAGCCGGGCCACCCCCCAAGGCTAGAGGGCCCCGGGAGAGGCTGCGGCCCAACAGGAAAAGGCCCAACCGATTGAGCAGGAGGATAAGCGGTGCCCACCGCTCGCGGGCCGCGGGCCGGAACTCCCTCCGCGCCCGCACTTTGATCGGTCCAAGGGGCGATAGCCCCCATGCCACCAGCCCCGGCCGGGGATGGCAAAGGTGGCTGCTGGGGAGGCGGCACCGCGGTCCTCCGACCCGGATTACGCCTCCGAACCACCCGAGCTGCATTCGCAGCAGCCTTCTTTTTGGAAGGCATCTCACCGCAACAGAAAGGGAAGCTAGCTAGTAAACGGAACTAAAAGGCTTCCCGGTAGCACCAACGAGCGACGGAGACGCAGGGGGAAAAACTTCTCCGCTCCGTCGCTGAGGCAAAATGGCAGCACGGCTGCCTCGTGGCCACCCCTTTTATCAAGGCGGTGGCCACGCCCCTAACTACCCGGATTCTCTGTCCTGTGGGGGGGGGCCCGCAAAGGGCGCGGCGGCCATTTTGGCGCCGCGCTTGCATTCTTGCTGTTTCCATCTAATTGAATCAACAGGAAAGAGAACAACCACTTAAGGTCTCATTAGAAGCATTTGCAAAGTATGCAACCTGTAAAACTTTCACTGCTAGGCTTTTAACACTTGTCTTTTTAGTACTCTTCTTCTTCATCATCATCAGATTAAACCCAGAAGGCTGTGAGATGTCACAAATAAGGCTCTCACTTTGGTCATTTTCTAGAGATCTGTTCCACTTGAGGCCTTATTGTGACACGTACAATCAACTTTACCAGAATCAAACTGGGGTGGTATCCTGCACATTTGGCCATCTGACCAAATCATGTTAAAATATGATCCTCTCTAGGAGGAACTTCCTGATTTGCAATCTGGGGATGTATCCAATGAGAGGCAAGCAACTAAACATGGAGTTCTTACGATCATAGCTTGTCTTTTATTACCCTGTCTGCTCCTTCTTATCTTGGCTTAGTGTTGCGACTTGGCTTTGCTTGTCACTCCCTATCAGCTTGGTAGACATCCTCAATTTTTTTTTCACTGTGCCCAATGCTTGAATCTGCAACCAGAAGATCTACTTTACAAGGCATAGAGAAATAAAGTCATAACACTGAACAGCAGTGATTTTGCTACTGGGGATAACACATGTGATTTACATGATATCGAGTGTGCTGATTCCAAATATGAACTCAGGAATGGCCTATTATGGACAAATTTTAAGATGTGCAATTCAAATGACATGCTGTGATGCAGTGTTGGCAAAATGAAGCTTGGTTTTGAAAATTCTGCAGAAAGAACCGTGGAGAGGTAAGGAACTAGTATAACTCGTCTTTAAATGTATTACTGTATCTGATTAGGTTTCCATAACTAACTGTAGGAGAATAGGAAAGGCCCTATGGGAAGCTGGAGACTGATGTTCAAATAGATCCTTTTAAAAAAAACTTTGAAAAATGCCTACTGTTCCCATTCAGAGATGTGAGACAAATTTTCACACAGCAACAAGAAACTTTGATTAATCTCTAATTAGGCCCTTGAGTTTGCTGAGCTGAGGCAGACCCTGAAGAAAAACATTGAAGACAACTCAATAGATATAATTTATAGTTTTTCAAGGACTCACGCTATTTTAATTAAAAATCATCAACACCTAGAGTGTTGAATTCAGATCTATTAAATCAGAACAATGGGTGAAGGTTGTTTTATGTCAGTGGGTATGGAGCAAAAGAAAACTCCAATATATTGGCCATATCATGAGGAACAACATACTCCATCACCGCCGTCACTGCCGTCGCCACTGCTGTGCTGATGGAAACACCAGTCTAGCCCACCAACCTTCCTCCCACACCGCCAACACCACTGCTTCCCTGCTTAATGGCCTGCCATTGGTGAAGGAGGGGTCTACCTGCATTTTGCACAATGCAAAATCAGTGTCTTTTCCAGTGTCTCATCCAATCTCCTCACTGAGTGCATAGATATCTAGTGTTGTTCTCTATTATTTCTCCATTGCAATAGGCAGAAAAATGGAATACCGTATATTTAAAGTGCGATCTTCCAGAAAATGAAGATATCCACAGAGTCTCTAGAATCCTATGTCAGATGAAGTGGACTTGACCCACGAAAGCTAACATTAAAATATAGCAGTTAGTCTTTAAAGCACCACTATGGTTTTTTTTGTCTTAATCACAGCATTGATTAAGGCACTTTGCCATCCACTCTGCACTATCAATGTGAAATGTGTGTTTCTTCCTTCTCCAACAACGTTTTATAGTCAAGAGAGAAAAAAACTAATTACAGCAAACTGTAGTTCACCAATTCTTCAAACAGTCTGAGAAGACCTCGGATCAGCAAAGTTCAACAGGGTAGAGAAACAAATTTCATACATTATCAGCAATAACAGCTGATTCTTTCCTTACTGGAAATTTTAGAAGGAAAGGAAGAATAATTCAGGATGCCGTACCATGTAGAGGTCAACATGAGTGTGTAGCATCTAAGGAAGCCTGCCATGAAGATGCTTTGAATTGATGTGAACCACTCCTCAGTCCAACTTGCACAATGGGTAGACAGAGCCAGACCAGTTCTAGTAGCATCTTGACACAAACATCTCACACACACCCCTGTTCTGTCTTTGCCCACTCAGCAAGCATAGCAGATATGAAATAAAGAGTGTAATCATACCAACATGTCTTCTATACAAACCTGTGAGTAAGCATGTATAGGAACAAAGAATGATTCTTTAACCCAGGCCATGGCATATCTCACTAGCTTTAGCCAAACAACACACAAACCCATCTGTTCTGTTCCACAGGAGATTTGTTCATTCATTGTACAAAAATGAAAAATACACAAATACACTTTGGGAGCTAACTTGTTTGCAGGAAGCAATCTGCTATAAGCATTAATGTGATGCTTGGGAATTAGGCAGATCAAAAAGACAACCAGATGAATAGCAAACAAGTAAGGCCAAAACTCATATATCAGTATCAAATATGTTAGATCAGCCTCAATGAAGAGTAATTCTGCATGGGAGACTAACTGGAGCCACATATGACTGGTGCAAGAGCGATTGGGTTGGATTCAAATATTGTTTTTGTTGTTCAGTCACACAGTTGAGTACGACCCTTTGCGACCCTATGGACTATCGTTCGCCAGGCTCCTCTATCTTCCACCATCCTCTTCAGCCCACTCAGATCTGCAGGTACTCCCATCACATCAACATTGCCATCTAGCCACCTCATCTTCTGTCCTCCCCTTCTCCTTTTTCCTTCTATCTTTCCCAGCATCAAGTCATTCTCTAGTGAGTCCTCTCTTCTCATTTGATGGCCAAAGTACTTGAGCTTGAGTACACCATAGGCTTAGTTGTAACACAATCTTAAATACTAATTTTACTACTTCTTAACTCTGAGCAGAAATTTTCCTTTAACTTCTGTCAATTGATATATTTCAGCTTCTGGTTGCTGTTTTGTTGTTGTTGTTGTACTATGCTAGTCTTGCACCATAGCAAAGATTGATTGATTGGATCACACATTGTGGGTGCTGGGAATAAGACTCTCTAGACCAGGGGCTGAGGTCTCTCACTGATTAAGAAGCTTGCCTTGTTAGCTGGAAGGCTGGCAAGTTGGCAGTTTGAGACCCGGGTACTGCATGATGGATTGAGTGCCTGTCTCTGTCCCAGCTCTTGGGGACATGAAAGGGGCCTCATTTGGGCATTCCTTGATTGGAGTTTCTTCTGCAAAAATCCTTTCAACCCAGAATAATTTCAGACACAAAATTATTATTATTACACACTAGGTCGGGTGAAAGGAACTGCAGAATGAACTCATCAAAAGGTGCCTTCATTTTGGCAGTTTCACATGGAAGAAGAAAGAGAAGAAGAAGGGTGGGTAAAAGAAGACCTATGACACCCCAAGAATGCCAGCAGCTCTTGGCCATGGTTGTTTTCTTCTCTGAACTGCCAGAAACCTGCCTGTTTGTTTGTTCGTTCTTGCCTTTCCACTTTCCTTCTTTTTAAAATCTTTTTTAATCTTATGACATGGCAGGCATGAATCTGGACAAACTCTGGAGGGTGGCAGATGACAGAAGACCCTGGCATGATGTGGTCCATGGGGTTGCAAAGTTTTGGACTCAACTGTGTGACTGAACAAAAACAAAGGTGTCAACAGTTAGCCTCTGAATCTCCTACAGTTACCCAACCCCAAGTGGAAGCTATATATGAAAACTGTACTTCAGACAGTCAGAAACTTTGCACCTATGGTGACAAGGCAAAAGAAAGAATGTGGCATCTTGAAAGCTAATAATAATAATAATTTTGCGTCAGAAATGAGTCTCCTTTCATGTTCCCAAGTTCTTTACCCACCAAAGTGGTCCCTATTTATCTACTTTGAATCTCTTGCTTTTGAATGGCTAGGTTGGCAGGAGCTGGGACAGCGCCGGGTGCTCAAACTATCATGCACTACCTGGGTCTCAAACTGCCAACTTGCCATCCTTCCAGCTAACAATGCAAGCTTCTTAACCACTGAGCCACCGCAGCCCCTTTTGGAAGCTAATAATAACAAGTGTGTGCCATTAAGTTGATTCTGACTTTACCACAACTATTTCCAGGCTTTTCTAGGCAGCAACTATTCAGAAATGATTTGACACTTCCCCATTTTTCTGTGATGCCTTGGGACTGTGCAACTTGCCTATGGCTGCAAAGGCTAGCTCTTCTCACAGGAGGCACAAGTGGAGACTAGAACCTCTGACTCCACAGCCAGATATTTAGAGTATGTTAGGATACTTTCTTGGGGTCTGCTATGCTCTCCACCGCACAGGGACTGCAGTGGCTCAAGTGGTTAAATGCTGAACTCTAAGACTGGAAGGTTGGAGTTTGATTCCTGAGTACTGCACAATGGAGTGAGCTCCCGTCTTTGTCACCAATCCTGTCCACCTAGCAGTTTGAAAGCAAGAAATTGCAAGTACAGGAGACCCTTGAATAACAACGTTACTTGGTTCCCCAAGTAGCATCGCTATGCAGAAAATGTTGTTCTGCGGTTTCCTATGGGACTCCCGCATAACGACGCTAAAAACGTCGTTATACGTGGGTCCCCCTTGAGTCGCACTTGTGCGAGTAAGGCGGGGTACAAATCTAATAAATAATAATAACAATAATAACAATGATTTTTTTAAAGCATAGTTTGCTATTTAAACATCGTTGTCTGGGGAAGTATGTGATGCATAATGACGCGTCATTAAGCGAAATCGTCGCTACCTGAACACGTTGTTATGTGAGGTTCCACTGTAGATAAATAGGTACCACTTCAGTGGGAAAGGTAACAGCATTCTGTGCACTCTGGCATCTAGTCATGCTTGCCACATGTCCACAGAAAAGTCTGCAGATGCTATAAACAGAGATGGGCACTGAACCCTACAATCAGATATGACTGGCTTTCAAGCAAGGGCATCCCATGCTCTCTGTGATGATGAGAGGTTGCTGAAAGTTTTGAAATCCAAGGGGAAGCATATTTTAAAATAATTGAATTCAAAATGTTTCCCTAGATCTGCCCATGGCTTTTTTGGGTGGGGTGGGTGGTGGGGTGGGTGGGGTGATAATGGGTTCCATTTGGATAAGAGGGCTTTCATCAGTGACTCAATTGCTGTACCTACTTTTGATTTGCATCCCATCTCTTTGGTGTCTTGGTTAGAGTCGAAGTATACTATCATCCCAGGAGTGAACTCTAACTGCATGTGAAGTCTCAAGCCACTAGGCTGCTCCTTCCCTTCTTGACAACTGCTGTTTGAGGAGGAGTTGAAAAACAAGGTGGCACAGCCTAAGTGCCAGAAGTCACAGCGTTGAGTACTTGTGGAGGTTTGCCACAGAGGGAGGAAAGCCATTGGGGGTGGAAGGATGAAACAAACACTTCTGAGACAGATGGGATTTCCAGGCATAATGAGGTAACACGGGGACACCGAGGCAGAACACTGTGCTCTTTCCCTTGCTCAGCTCTAGAGGAGACTAGTAAGAAACAGTCTCCTTGCTCTGAATTGTACAGGCTGCCACACAGAACGTGGGCGCTGAGGGAATACACAAAGTGATTTTGATCTCCTGTTTTTCCTCTGAATTATTGATCAATTTAAATCTCTTAGACAATGTTCTCTGAAGAGCATAAAGAGAGAATAAAAGAGGAGATGGTTTCTTCTTTGTTTTTGAGTTGTGTGTGTGCATGTGTGTGTGCACATGTGTGCATGTGCGTGCATGCGTGTGCACCCCTAATGAAATGCCAGTTGTGATTCCTGACTTGATGCAACCCTCTGTGGTAAAGGTGACAACCCGACATACGTTTTCTCCTAGCTCCGATCTGCTTTCATTCTTGCTTGCTGTCTTAATTTTGGTTCTCATCTGGTCTTGGAGAGCATTTGCACAGGGTGGTTTTTTTTAGGTTGTCTCAACTCCATAGGGCAACTTGAAATGAAATTTTCCAAGTCCCTGAAGATTTCTTGCTAGGAACTAGATGATGAAAGTGATTTTAAAAATCATTTGGAAGCTCAGTCACACTCCCGAGGTATGGTTTTTCCAGGAGGCTGCACAATCCTCTAGGAGCTGTCTCATTGTGTTGAGATGGCCATTCTCCATTAATGATTCCACAGCAGTCGGAGTTCTGCACATCTCTAGGGATGAACAGGGACTGTATCCATTTTTTAAAAATGAAAACCTGAATGTCTCCTTTAAATTTCTCTTCCTTTCTCCTTTCATTTGCTAGCTCATTTGTTCATTCTCTCCTTTTCATCACGTCTTTCCTTTTTTTATCTTGTATTATGGGGAAAACAAAAAATAACAGGGTCAGAAAGCCACTATTATCTGATTTTTGAGGAACATAGCAACACCTGAGACTACTATTCAACCCCTCTTGTTAAAGGATGAGCAATCATTTTGTTCACTTGCACAGTTGAGTCTGACCCTTTGCGACCTCATGGACCATTGCACACCAGGCTCCTCTACATAAGAACAGCCTTGCTGGAACAGACGACAGCCCATCCAGTCCAGCATTCTGTCTTACACAGTAGCTCACCATTTGCTTCAGGGTATTATTCCCAGGCAGATGCCTTCACCTGCTTAGGATTCCCTGGAAATGGCACTGAGAGATATCCTGCCTATCTCTCTTTAGGTATCCATAATTATAGCCATTGATACCTTTGTCCTCCATGAGCTTGTCTAATCCTTTCTTAAAGCTGTCAAGAATGACAGCTGTCACCACTTCTTCTGGCAGGGAGTTCCATAGACCAGTAATCCTCTGGGTAAAAAAGTACTTTCTCTTATTTGTTTGAGAACTAGCACCCAAAGGTTTCATGGAGTGTCCCCTCGTTCTAGTGTTGTGCAATAGGGAAAACAGTTTTTCCTTATCTACTTTGTCCACACCGCGCATGATTTTATAAACTTCAATCAGGTCACCTCTTAGACGCCATCGTCGTTCAAGAGTGAAGAGGCCCAACCATTGCAGCCTCAGATGGTAAGGAAGGTGTTCCAGTCCCCTCTTCCTTCTGGTTGCCCTCCTCTGCACTTTTTCTAACTCCATAATATCCTTCTGGAGGTATGGCGACCAGAATTGTACACAGTATTCCAGATGGGGCCTCACCATAGATTTATAAAGAGGCAAAATGACACTTGCTGACTTATTTTCTATAGCCTTCCTAATGATCCCTAGCATTGAATTTGTTTTTTTTTCTCACTGCTGAGACACACTGGGTTGACACCTTCATTGAGGAGTGTCCACCAGGACACCAAGGACCCTTTCCTGGTTTGTCGCAGAGTGTTCAGACCCCATCAGTTTATAAATGTAATTGGGTTTTTTTGCCCCAACGTGTATCACTCTGCACTTACTAGTGTTGAAGCTCATTTGCCACTGGTTTGCCCACTCCCCCAGTGTCATGCAATCCCTCTGGCACACCTCATAATCTCTCACAGTTTTCACTACCCTGTATAATTTAGTGTCGTCAGCAAATTTGGCTACCTTGCTATTTACTCCTACTTCTAGATCATTTATGAAGAGGTTGAAAAGCAGGGGTCCCAGTACTGAACCTTGGGGGACCCCACTCTTTACTTCCCTCCACTTGGAGAAGTGTTCATTTAATGCTACCCTCTGTTTCCTGTCCCTTAGCCAGTTGCTGATCCAGGACAAGACCTGTCCCTTTATTCCATGACTGGTAAGTTTGTTCAAGAGCCTTTGGTGTGGGACCTTGTCAAAAGCCTTCTGAAAGTCCAGATAAACAATGTCAACTGGATCCCCCTTATCCACATGCTTGTTGACACTCTCAAAAAATTTCAACAGATTAGTGAGGCATGATTTGCCCTTGCAAAAGCCATGTTGGCTCTCCTTTAGCAGCACCTTCTCTTCTATGTGCCTATTAATCCTATCTTTTAGGATGGTTTCCATCACTTTACCTGGGACACATGTCAAACTGACAGTTTGGTAATTTCCTGGATCACCCCTGGATCCTTTTTTTAAAATTGGTGTTACATTCGCTACCTTCCAGTCACCAGGCACAAAGCCTGATTTGAGGGAAATATGATATATTTTGGCTAGGAGATCAGCAATTTCATATTTAAGTTCCCTGAGAACTCGTGGATGGATGCCATCTGGTCCTGGTGATTTGTTAGCATTTAGTTTAACAAGACATGCAAGGACCTCCTCCCTGGTTATTTCTATCTGGCTTAATTCTTCGGTTTCCCTCCCTACGAAGATAGGCTCTGTTTTCAGCATGTGGTCTCTGTCTTCTTCAGTGAATACTGAAGCAAAGAATTCATTGAGTCTCTCTGCAATCTCTGTTTCCTCTTTAATAACCCCTTGCCTTCCATTGTCATCTAATAGTCCAATAGCCTAACTAGTTGGGTTCTTACTTCTAATGTACTTAAAGAAGTCTTTGTTATTTCTCTGAGTATTTTTAGCTATACGCTCCTCAAAGTCTTGCTTTGCTTTCCTGATTGTTGCCTTGCATTTGTTCTGCCAGAATTTATGTTTCTGCCTGCTGTCCTCATTCGGACAAGCCTTCCATCTTCTAAATGAGCTTGTTTTGCTTTTGATCACTTCCCAAACAGCTCCTGTAAGCCACATCGGAGTCCTCTTGGACCTGGCAGTGCCCTTTTTCCTTTTGGGTATGCATTCCAATTGCGCCTCTGTTATTGTTTTTGTAAACAGCCTCCATGCCTCTTGGGTATCCGACTCTAGGGTTCAGCAAATGAGCCAGTACTGTCTGTGTTTGCAGATGTTTCTGTGGACATGTGGCAGGCATGCCTAGACACCGGGGTGCACCGACCACTGTTTACTTTCCCACTGAAGCAGTACCTATTTATCTACTTGCAATTTCTTGCTTTTGAACTGCTAGGTTGGCAGAGGTTGGGACAGAGACAGGAGATAATTCCGTCATGCAGCACTCAGGTCTTGAATTGGCAACCAGCCAAACTTCCAGTTGTCAGGTTCAGCGTCTTAACCACTAAAGCCACTGAATTCCCTGGGGGCAGGGTAGAGAGGTAGATTTTTTTTCAGCGTAAATCTATATTTATTAGTTATCTCTGCTACAATGCATAGTATTTGGAGATGGCTTGCTCTTTAGTGGGCTATTAAGAGCTGTTAGTTTGACAAAGCACCAGCTCATGCTGAAGATGAAAATGATCAGAACTGCTTTGTAGATGTGTATCGAAAGCCACCTGTATGATAGGATACTCTATTGGGGTCTGCTATGCTCTCTGTGACAATGAGAGATTGCTGAAATTTATTTGGTTCCCACTGTGTATTTCATTTCTGTTTTACATACAAGTTGTACATTCCCAGGGTGCTACCAGAAGATGGGAATGGTGAACTCTGAGTACTCTCTATCTAAGGAAATCCTGAAGAGGGGTGCTGTAGAGATGAATACACACAGGCCAGGATGTGGGTGCAAAATGCAGATTCCCGAACAAAGGAAGCCTGCTCAATTTATTCCCTAGAAAATCCTCCCCCTTCATGTACGTAAGGTAAACATGGGGCTGTACAAACTACAGATCATGTGATATCCAAACATATACAGGATATAGGTGAAGAGCATAAGAGAGCATAATATGCCAAAGAGTCCTGGCAATCAATCTTCTAGGTGATGGGTTAAAGCATAGGAAGGCATACACTGCATAATCTTGGCGTCAAGGCGTCTGGGTTGCTTGAGGTTGCTTGACCTAGCCTTTCACACATAACAGGCTTGCACTGGCTGTTACCGGTTCTACATAAGCAGGCCTCCAGAAGGCCAAGCTTGTGATTAGATAGGGCTTCCAAAAGGGCAAAGGGATGTTTCCAGACCATCTTCTGCGAGGATACCACTAAGAAATGCATCTTAGTGTTATAAAGGTTCAAAAGCCCCCTTTTAGAAGAGTAGAGAAACTTAAAGAAAGTTACCATTACTAATGTGTTGTAAGATTAATGTATAGGGGTTTATCCAACAGGTTGCTATAAGTCAGAATTGATTTGGTGGCATAGAGCAACAGCAATTACACTTTACATACCAATCCTCAACAATACCCTCTTGGTTACAACACCCTCTAGGTGGTTCACAAGGAGTGCCCGTCTCTGTTCCAGCTCCTGCCAACCGAACAGATCGACAGCAAGAAATTGCAAGAAGATAAACAGGGACCACTTTGGTGTGGAAAGATCTTGGGGACATGAAAGGAGCCTCATTCGGGCGTCCCCTGAGCAGCGTTTCTCCAGCAAAAATCCTTTCAACCCGGAATAGTTTCTGACATAAAACTATTATTACCACTTGTCATGGAGGAATAATCTTAAGAAGAAGATGGTGATGATAACAAAATTGTGTGTGTTTTGTGCTGGCAAGTTGCATATGATTTGTATCTTACCTTAATACAGTTTTCAAGGTGTAAGATATATAAATGGTGTTAATTTCTATGGGATTTGACCACAGATCTCTTGTGTCCCAGTCTCTCATTCTATCTACTGTATTAAAATGGATTTCTTGATTCTCTTTATAATTTGCTCAAGATTATGTGTTTAATCTGTCCCAGATGACAGGAGGTTTATGCCTGTTTATGTCTTAAAGATGGCACTCCAGCCTCTGCAGAATAACTTCATTTGCAGATAGTTCCCCAAAGTAATTGGTTTGTCTTACCATCATGACGTTCTGGTGTTCAACTGCAACTTCACCTGCTGTAACTAAGGGTATTAGATCTGTTCCTGTCTTCCAGAATAAGACTATCATAAAGAGGAAGGGAAGGATCTGTTCTTGATCATTCCAGAGTGCAGGACACGTAATAATGGGCTGAAGCTACAAGAAGCCAGATATAGGCTAGATATCAGGAAAAACTTTATAACTGTTAGAGTAGTGCAACAATGGAATCAATGACCTCATGAAATGATGAGCACTTCAACATTGGAAGCACTCAGGAGAAAATTGAACAACCATTTGTCATATCTACACTGGAGCCTTGGTTAATGTAATTAATGCTTTCTCCGGGACATTCCTTACAGTGACAATTACTTTAACCAAATTCCCCATAGGAATGCATTGAATGCAATTTCCCATAGGAATGCATTGAAAACCAAAATACATTGACCAAAATGCAGTTTCCCATTGGCATGCATTGAAAACCAATTAATCCAATCCCAAAAGAACAATTCTCTAAACAAAGCCACTATTTTCTATGCGATATTTATGTTAACCGAGCCGTTTGTTAACCGAGATTCCACTGTACTTTGATTCAGATCCCTGCATTGAGCAAGGGGTTGGGGTTGGACTCAATGACCTAAAGCAGGGGTTCACAACCTATGGCCTGTGGGTTGGCCTCAGCCCCTGATGCCATTCCATCTGGCCCACGGCGTTGACCCCAGAAGCGGGGTGCAAACAAGCTCATTGCCATTGCATCTAGCCCACTCAGCTATCTGACAGTGAGTAGTCATGCCCGTGGTGTGAAAACCTTGAGAACCCCTGGCCAAAAAGGTTCTTTCCAACTCAGTGATGCTATGATTCTGGGACATCAGAAGGAAAATTTCTATGGGATTTGAGTCCTGACATATTCCCCTTGCCCCAGTATACTCTTGCAGGCTAAACAAATCCAACTTCTCCATCTTTACGTATACAACTTGTTTTCCATATCATTAAGCAACTCCATCACAGTGGTTTAACCCTGATCCAGTTTATCCACATTTCTCTTAAATAAAAGAAGTTCTGAACTACTACATTTGAATGATGAGGATTTTGTTTGGACACAACCCTTTTCCTTGGCTTCTATCTAAAAATAGTTAGTTCTTTCTTCTACATGTCTCATGTAGTGCAATTATCATGCACAGTATTACATTTTCTGAATGCCCTTCTACTTTCTTCTCATTACATAGGCAATGCCCTCCTGGGCGAGGAAAAATTGCAAATCTATGAGATGTAGAGGACAGGAGGAGGAAAGAGCTATCTGTGATTCAGGAACAGCAAAGGTTAGGGTCTCAGTTTGCACACTTGAGTGTAATTGTATTGACTTCTAAATGGCCCGTGTCGATTTCCATTACAGGGTTTGCCTCATTGACCTCAATAGACCCAGCCACACAACAAACCTATCAACAGCTGGACTTGTGGATCACTGATCTATACTAGTAGCCGATGGAGCTCATTGACTTTTATAGCTGACTTGCAAAGATTTAAAACTACTCATGGCAGGCAGAATTAAGTATGCAGACTTCTGCAGCCAGTAGCACTGTCTTTTGGCTTTCTTAGTCAAGCTTTCGTAACTTAATTTTTGTTATACCAGACATGTTCAGAGGTGTGCTGGCCCACAGGAATATGGGGACTCATTCGGTGTGCCCCAGTGACTGATGCCCCCCAGAGGCAGCCAGAGGTAATTAGAATATGGGATTTCTCCCCACCCCCACACTCCCAATAGGTGCACCCATCGCTTCCTGTACACCACCCTCACAAGGTGCCTAGCACACCCCAGGACATGTTCTTTTCACCAATGCTTTCCCCTCCTCTTTATCACATAAACGGCAGAATAAATAGGATGCTGAAATGAGGGTTCTGACAGTCAAAAGAAGAGAGATGACAGTAAAATATGTTTGGTGAGTAATTCAGCTGAAACTCGAGTGTTTTTAGGGTTTGCTTCTATAGCGAATCAAACTAGAGCCTTTGCTCTTTGTGAGCTTAACGTGGTTATTGTGTTCTTTGCTTCGTGAAAAGGGTGAAGAAAGTCTGGGAAAGCAGCCTTCCAAACCAGGGGTGGACTTGTTTTTCTCGGTGATAGTTATACGAAACTGAAACTGTGAGAACAGAAGGAGGAATGATGAACATTGAAAGTGGTTGGTTATTGGTTAACACACTGGAATTGGTGGAGTTGAAAGATGGAAAGTGGGTTTCGTTATATTGGATTGTAGAAGCAGAAATACCATTATTTTTATGTGTTAGGAGGAGAAAGGAGTGTGCTTATACTTGCTTGTGAGTAAACAGTAGAAAGATGTATTCTAATGTGTTAGCTGGCTAGGCCAGGAAAATCGTAGGTAGAGTTTTCTTATGTATTTATTTATTATTTACAATATTTTTATACTGCTTTCCTCACCCAGGGGTGACAATAGCAGTTCACAAGTTAAATAAAAACATCAGATAAAAAACATCAGATAAAACCCCTATCTAAAAACAGATTAAAACACATAAAAACTATCTAATACAATAAAAACCACCCTTATCCTCCCTCCGCCCACATTAAAAGGATTGCCTGGACAAAATAACCCCCAACGTAGGCTAAACAAGCCAGCGGTGTTGGGAAGTGGAGCCATTCATGCCCCACACCCGCTGGCATAGCCATGTCTTTAGTGCTTTTCTGAAGGGGAGCAGCTCTGTCTGGAGGTGCAATTCAAATGGCAGGAGGTTCCAAAGGGCCTGGTTCCAGTTAGATGTACTTTTTTGGCTGATGGGAGCACCACAGAGCCTCTCTGGTCTGCCCTCATAGGACTGGTTGAAAACCTTGGGGTGATGATGTAGTCTCTTAAGCAACTTGGTCCACTGCCATGTAGGGCTTTAAAGGTCAAAACCAGCACCTTGAATTGCACCCGGAGGCACACTGGCATCCAGTGCAGCTCCAGGAGCAGCAGCGACCCATGGGCATAACGCCTGTGCCGCGTCACCATCCGGGCAACCCCATTCTGGACCAGCTGCAGCCTCTGAATGGTCATCAAGGGCAGCCCCATGTAGAGCGCATTACAATCATCCAATCTGGAGGAGACCAGATCATGAGTGACCGTGAGCAGGGAGTCCCGATCCAGGGAAAGAGTAGAAGTAAAAATGCTCATTTTCTAATTTTGTACTTGATCCAGAACTTTGAACTATTTTTTTCCTTCAAATAAAACCTGATTGTAACAGAAGACACTGTATTTTTTATATAGAGCATAAGCTGGTCAGAGATCTCCACTTCCTTCACTTCTTTATTGGCAATGCTACATTTTGCTAACTAATTCACATTGCTATTTCCTAGCTGAGCTGGCTATATATATAAAGTATAAAAAGACTACACACACACACAGACAAGTTGTTGGTAAGCCACATGTAAAAAGGCACAAATATTAGGGAGATGTGCTTGTACAATTGCTAATATCAGATGTAAACTCTGAGCAGGATTAGATGTATCAATGTGTTGTACCAAAAACAGGTTTTACAGTATTTGGCATAATTGTACATTCAGTAGATAGACATTTCTACAGGCATAGAGATGAGTAGAGTATAAAATGTAGCAGAAATAAAAAGATCCAGCATTCTGGATGGCCAGCAATAGTTAAATTTTGTGAACCACTCTTTTGAGTGACATAGGAAGATCTCAATGGTGCACTTTAAGAATATAAATCTGACTTTGAAAGATAAGTGAAAGAGACAGATTCAAAAGAGAAATAAATGATTGAAGAGATATAAGTGAAAAGATTCAACTCTATTGCTGAATGTTTTGGTGCCATTCTGCAAATGGTATAACATCTTGGAGTGAAATGCAATAAGCCAAGGAATCTCCATAGATATTATTGTATAGTAACTAGCAATGTCATTCTCCTATTCCATACTTGGCATGGTAGTTTGCAGACAATAGGTTAAACCCTGGTATCTTCCCTCAGTTTTGTAGTTGCAAGTCATTTTCAGTGTGGGATTCTTGAAGCAAGATGATATGAGACTGATGGATCTTGAGGACTCTTGTTAAGTAATCACACTTTGCTCTGCTTATACCCTCAATGTTAAACTGACAGATGATAATTGAGGGTCCAATGTTGTGGACTTGAGGTTCCTGTGAAGGATCTTTTGGTGTAGATGTGAAGCTACTCTGTTCACATGGAGATGAAAATCCTCTCCCCAATGTGACTGTATTATTATATATTTAGGTTCCTTCACACATTATATTTAGGTTCCTTCACACACATTTGGAAGCACATTGGTGGACTTGCATAGTGCCAAAGACAAAGTCCTTCAATGGCTTTCAATTCTGGATATGGAACTTTAGCTAGGAACTTGATATGGACAATTTGTGCTTACTGTATATATAAACATTAATAAAAGGGACCTTGGTGTCCTGGTGGTGGACTGTGCCTCAGCAGTGAAAAAAGCAAACTCAATGCTAGGGATCACTAGGAAGGGTATATAAAAAAAGTCAGCAAGTGTCATTTTGCCTCTTTAGAAATCTATGGTGAGGCCCCATCTGGAATACTGTGTACAGTTCTGGTCACCATACCACCAGAAGGATATTATGGAAAAAGTGCAGAGGAGGGCAACCAGAATTATTAGGGGACTGGAACACTTTCCTTACCATCTGAGGCTGCAACGGTTGGGCCTTTTCACTCTTGAACGACGGCGTCTAAGAGGTGACCTGATTGAAGTTTATAAAATCATGCTCGGTGTGGACAAAGTAGATAAGGAAAAACTGTTTTCCCTATCGCATAACACTAGAACTATGGGGTACTCCATGAAACTTTTTGGTACTAGTTCTCAAACAAATAAGAGAAAGTACTTTTTCACCCAGAGGATTACTGGTCTATGGAACTCCCTGCCAGAAGAAGTGGTGACAGCTGTCAGTCTTGACAGCTTCAAGAAAGGATTAGACAAGTTCATGGAGGACAAGGGTATCAATGGCTATAATTATAATGGATACCTAAGGAAAACCTCTGGGTTGGAGAGATAGGCAGGATATCTCTCAATGCATTTTCCAGGGAATCCTAAGCAGGTGAAGGCATATCCTTGGAAATAATACCCTGAAGCCACTGTGTGAGACAGAATGCTGGACGATGGACTCCTGTGGCCTGTTCCAGCAAGGCTGTTCTTATGTTCTAATGTAGACAACTGAAGTTCAATATATGATTAATATAAATAAATAAATAGTTGCATAGTGAGTCATGTAACAGATCACACTGACAGAGATACAATACTTGTGGCAATTCATGTCTAAAAGTCATTCCCTTTTGCTAACTGTGCAATAAATGTTCAGCCGTTATCTCTTGGTAGTAACAGGAACAGGGGCTTTTGAATCTTGTTACTTGTGCTAGTAACCTCACCCATGTAAACTTGTCTGCATTGCAAGTTGCATGACAATTGTTCCAATAGTGTTTTGAAAGAGTAGGACTCACAGATGGTCCAGGGTTGGAATTAGAGTGGGGAGAGAGATGAAAAGTGTTCTTGGTTCTGCATCCCAAAGGTTGTGAGTTCGATCCTGACCAGGGCACTTGGTTGACTCACGCTTCTACCCTTCCAAGGTCAGTAAAATGAGTATCCAGCATGTTAGGTACAAAATGCTAATTAACTTGTGAACCACCCAGAGAGTGCACTAAGCGCTATAGGGTGGTATATAAGTGTGTTTGCTTTGCCTTTGATTGCTTCCATCTATCTGCAATGTTTTCCAACACATATTATCTGTGCAACATTCTAGATATTTATTTATTTATTTCGATTTCTATTGCCACTCCCTCGCTGAAGTGGCTCTGGGCAGCTCACAATCACCATAAAACATTCAAATATAAAACATCCCCATGACAATAAAATCACAAAAAAATGTTTAAAAACCATTAAAATACTCTCCCAGGCACAATAGGTTAAAAAACTGAAACTAAAAACCTGAGTGGCCTTCATATAAGACAGCTGGGGGGGGGCAGCACCCCACACCTGCTGTGCCAGCTCTGCCTGAAGGTACAATTCGGTCAGCAGGAGGTTCTACCGGCCAGAACAGATGCTGAAAAGGCCCTCCTTCTAGTGCTAGAGAGGCAAGCCTCTCTAGCCAATGGAACCACTAGGGAGCCCCTCGAGTTTGCTCTTGGGGTAACACGGTCTCTTTAGTAACCTGGTCCACTACCATTTAGGGCTTTAAAGGTCATCAACTGCACCTTCAATTGCACCTGGAGGCACACTAGCAGCCAATGCAGCTCCCGCAACAGGGGTGAGGCATGGGCATAATGCCCACACCCCATCATCATGCGAGCAGCTGCATTTTGCACCAGTTGCAGCCTCTGAATTGTCATCAAGGGCAGCCCCATGTAGAGCGTATTACAATAATCTTGTCTGGAAGTGACTAGAGCATTTGTGACCATAAGCAAGGAGTCCTGGTCCAGTAGCATGCATAATTGGCAAATAATGCAAAGTTGAGCAAAAGCCCTCCTGGCCACAACTGCCACCTGCTCATTGAGCAAGAGTCATGAATCCAGGAAGACCCCCAAATTACGCACTGGGTCTGTCTGAGGTAAAAGAGCCCCATCCACCACCAAAGGTGGTAACTCCTGGGATAACATGTGGACCCTTACCCACAGCCACTCAGTCCTGCTGGGATTCACTTGTAGCCCATTGTCCCCCATCCAGACCCTCAGAACCTCCAGTCACCTGGAAAGGACTTCATCTGCATTGCTTGGATCACCATGGGCTGAGATGTACAGTTGAGTTTCATCAGCATATTGATGTTACTTCACCCCATGGGAATAGATGATCTCCCCCAGAGGCTTAATGTAAATAATGAATAAGAGAGGCGAGAGCACCGAGCCCTGCAACACCCCATATCGGAGAAGCCTAGGGCTGGACCTCTTGCCCTCCAAACACACCGACTGGGTCCGCCCCTCAGAAATGAGGAAAACCAGGACCACACAGTGCCTTGGACCCCCAATCCTCGAAGCCGTTCCAGAAGGATACCATGGCCAACGATATCTAATGCCACTGAGAGGTCAAGAAGAGCAAGGATGGATGGATTCCCTCCATCCGCTCACGCCGGAGATAATCCAACAGCACGACCAATATAATAAGAGAAGCACTTCAAATGCAAGCAGGCTTGCTGCCTGGACTGCTGTTAAAGCCACCCACATAACTACTCCAGTAAACACACTGGGGTGATGGGAGGAATGTATTCCTCGGTGCCCATCAAAGATATATTGTGGCAATTGAGGACTCCGTTTTTTCAAGCCATTCTGTGAAACTTCAGAGCTGAAGAAATAACTTTTTTTTTTCCTGTTGGCTAAACTTCCTCCCAATTTAATCTTTCCTTCATTTCCTTTTCTGTTTCCAAGGTGCAACCAGGGTTGCATAAATCTATGCGCTGCTCCTGCCGTCTATGCTAAGGGAGCCTTGCAGAACGTTGTCTCCTGGGCAACCAAAGAGAAGGCAAGGTTTCCACACACCTTTTCCTTCGCTCAGCAAACTGACCTCAAGGAGGTCTCCGCTTTCAAGCTTAATTGGGATTCCTTTTCCGATGGTGAGAATAGAACATCGAAAGAACCTTGAGATCAAAGCATCAAAGGGGGAGTGAAGCTAGCAGTTTCAACCCCATGAGGGTAGGGAAAGTTCAGTGTTCAGAGGACTTTTTGCTTTCACCACATCTTCTGCAATACACCTAAATTCAGGCCACCTCCTTCGTAATGACTGGTATTTTGCTAGTTATTTATGAAACCAATTCTGGAATGTGTTGCTTTTTTGCATTTTGCCTTGAATTCTCCACGACTATTATGTTTCTCCAGAGCTACAGAAATCTCTTTAAAATGCAAATGGCCTGAGCAGCTGAGTTCAATAGGAAGACTTCAGCCTGAAAGTGGAATCAAGACAATTATTTTTTTGGTTCAGGCTCCAAAGTACCAAGTGCTGTCAAGATGACACATTTGATCTCTGCAGGGAAAGCATCGAGTGACTGTTCCAGCCCTCTGACATTCCCAGTTGGGGTGAGTTAACATACACAAAGTGGCATGTACAGTACTGTGGAACAAAAGCAAAACAAAATGTTCACAAAGCTCAAGTTAAACAGGAAGAGAAGGTTTGGCCCACACCATGGTATCAAAGAGGTGGATTTGTATGGAGGATTAGATAAGGAGGAGCTATGAATAAACAGAACATGGGCAGGTGGGGGGGGGGGGGGAGTTGTCAAAGTTGTTTGCTTGTGTCCACAGCAGAACCAGCCTAAATATGAGTCGGACTGACAGGATCCTTGAACCATGAAATGAATTGTTCAGACATATATTTTGGGAGTAAAATTTACTCCTGGATCCTTCATGGCAACATTCCAGGACCTACAAGTTCTAGGTTGAAAAATCTTTCATCTTGTATGCTGCTGTTCCATATCACATGGGAGCATTACTTCAGTCTGTACTATAGCACTTGTGTGAAGTATCTTCAGGCTCTCAAAGCCTTACCCTCTCTGTGTAAGCATTAGACCAGTGGTTCACTGCCTTTTCTTGGCCATGCCCTACCTAAGCATATCTAAAATCCTGATCCCTGCCCACGTGACATATAATTCCTATTATTCAAAAAGTGAACTCCTATTCTTGTGTAGGAAGCCTAAAAGGCCATTAACTTGGTCTAAACCATGGGTTCTCAACTTTTCCTGCCACGGCTGAGACCACATCCCCTCAGACGGATGAGTGGCCCAGACACATGGTTCCCGCCACTGTAAATGCTGCTGTAAACTGTATCTTTGGCTGTCATAAATATGTTTATGACAGCCATGGGTGCATTTACGGCTTGTTTTTGGCTGTTTTCACTGCCTCTGGTGGTGGTGGCAGCAGCCATGAAGGTGGTGGGCCACATATAAGTGGTGCTGTGGGCTGGGGCTGGCCCATTGGTTATAGGTTGTGATCCCCAGTTCTAAACATTCATGAATTGCCCCCTTTAAAAATCCCTACATTGGGAACCATGGCACTAGACCTTTGGGTTAGGAAAAGTTATGAAAGGTTTCACGATTAGGCTAAGCTTGAAAGATATGCACCTGCTTCTTGATTCAGTTGTGTTTCTCCATGATGTTCTGCACTGATTTTTGATCTTGGTGTGTATCATTGGTCCCTGATTTTCACTCCCACCTCCTATGATCCAGAACTGAATGCAGCTCTGTGGAATTTAATGGCTCTGATATCACCCTCTAGGTTTCAGTTCAGTCTTCAAACAAATTATGACAATCCGCTAACTCCCAGGTAGTCCTCCGGGCTCCTGGCGATGGGATTGTGCCTGATCCTGCTTCCCTGGCCCAGCATGTCAGAGCTTTTCCTATCAGTATGCCCAGTCACTCCTGACCAAAATCTAGGTAGTAAGCAAAGGGTGCCCATGAAACTAGTGTAGATTCAGGTAACATGTGCCAAGTAATCACTCCATAGTCTCTTCAGGCATTTAAAAAATATATTGAAAGCATAGCTAGATACAGGATACAGTCCATCAAAACATCAGGAAACATTTCAAAGCAAAGAAATAAATAAGGCTACTTGTGTAAGAGACAGGCGCAGATGCTCAGGCCATAGGCCCCCCTTCCGTTCTCTCAAGCATCTACACATTGGCTGCTTACAAAGCAAAGCATTCCAGAGAATGTCTGTGTGTGCATGTGAGTGTCTGGGATATATCTCCTCCCCCCAGGGTCCACCTTTGGCCCTACCCCTCAAGGATCCCAACCAATGATCTTACAATGAGACATGTCAATCACACAAAAGGTTTCATGAGGCAACCATGCGGCAATGTTTACATTCTTTCACTCTCCCCCAGATTTGAAATCGCCATTTTGAAAAACACACAGGCTATAATTCATTCTGTCACACAAATAAAGATGAATTTGAATGTATACATGGAAACAGAGAGACTCCTATGAGAGATCAAAAGACAGACACCAAGCAGTCCAGGACATACTCTGTTCTTCAAAGGATAAAAACCCAGCCCTGGAATTTTTGTATGGAAGCAGATCAGTCGTCAAAGCATTTGTCTCCAATCTAGAGAAAAATGACTGGGGAATATTTAATTGCAGTGGATATCATGCAATCCTGGGCTCCAAAGCAGACTGCCCACTTTATGGGTGCATGGATGTTGTAACAAGGACTGGAATAACATTCCTTCCCCCAAGACGGTTTCCATCAGTTTCCTTTCAGTTGGCCATTTTTTTTCTGCAGAGAACTCTGAAATGACCACACTGTGATGAGAAATGATAGTCTGGCCTTTTCAAAAGATGTTTGCCCACTCGGTCTGATGCTTGAGTTCCCTTTATGATCAATGTCAGTCTTTCTTATGTCAGCCTGACTTATATGAAGCATACTTATTATCTAAGCAGGAGACTCTTGGTAAGAATTGGGATGCAGGTCGGCTAAATGAAAGTTTGCTTCTCGTTCTGGGAGCTGCAATTACTGGTCTCTTTCTTCTTCTAATTTCCTCTACAATCAGCAATTTTTTGCAACATTATTTCTTATATCAGACCTGAAAAAATATTATTTTGACTCTTGCTACATCATCTAAGGATAAAGCCTTGCTGCGGATGCTTGTTTTATTTTTGTTCAAAGTTGTTTTAATTCACTAATGGGTTCTTACCTATTGCATATTTAATTAATTTGTAATTTATTGCACTTTTAATATAACTTCTTTTAATCTGCTGGGGTCTTCCCACTGGGGGAAAGAAGGCCAATAAATGTTATAAAATTAATTGACCATATCATGGGGGTAATGAATAGCTGACCTGAGCAGTAACTTGCTTCCCAATATTCCAGTTAAACCTGAGAGCTAAGGTCTGGATTTAGTTACCCTGGACTAAGCAGCACTCCTGAATACCAAGGCTAAAGTCAGTATGAGGAAAAATATAATCAGGAAGTTGGCAAACTATACATGGGAAGCTCAACATTCAACACTGGATTTGCTAACTATGAAAATAGGGGAATTATTGGCATACACGGAAAGAGCCTCCTTGAAGATTGTGGTATTTTTGAACCACAATCGGGTATACCCTGGTAACGGTGACTTTGTGTTGCCAGCTAATCTTTCTCACACTAGTTCAGGTGGAAGGAACTATGGAATGAATTAATGAAAAGGTGGCTTCATTTTGGCAGTTTCACATCTGGCCTAGACATGAAGAAGAAGAAGGAAAAGAAAAAGAAAAAGGAGGAGGAGGAGGGGAATTATTTTCCAAATCATAACTTTTCAATCTCTGACACACAATCCGTGTTCCATTCCTGAAATAGGTAATCATCACCTCCCATCCCTTCACTAAAAAAATTAGGTCTCACGTTTCTGTTTAAAAAAAATCCCTTAAGACAGTTAACCTCATTAAAATTGCTCTATATAAAAATAAATGACCTAATTATTTTTTTAAAATGAAGACATTTTAGGGAAACACTCTTTAGTCTAACTGGTTATTTTTTAAAAAAGTTCTGATTATAATATTTAATAATTTATATGTCGTCATTTTAATGACATTTCATTCCAGTTCATGCTACGTTTGCCTCACATATACAACTCAGTATACTGTTAAACCCCACATGGCATTAACCATAAGTCATAAGGAAGGGAAAGGAACCAGTGATAGATTTTTTAAACTGCATTTTTGAAAAATGTACAGCCTCAAGAACACAATTCAAATAACTTTTCCCAGTAGGCATTCTGTTATTCACAAAAAAAAAAAAAATAGCCTTAGCTGCACCAAACAAAGCTGGCTCTTGACTTTCAAGTGTGGTGTTTCTTTTATGCTCTACATTGTGGTTGCAACAATGTGAAAAAGGAATGACAATGTTGAAATCAATTGTAAACCTGTCGAAACAAAAAACAAGTCTTCCCCCCCCCACTCCATTTTGGTATTTGCAAGTTAAATGTGAGAAGTTTTTTAGAACAGACCAAAACTTGTCTCTCCTCTTTTGATGGGGGAATATGTGAGAGCAACTCTGATCTGTTCTCATAGAATTGGCTTCAAAAACAGGTATGAAAGCCAAGCTTATAACAATCGCTGAAATATTCAGAAAACCGCTTAGCCAGAGCTCATTTGTGAATGAGTGGCTTCTCGTGAATTCCCTCCTGCTTTGCTCATAGATCTTGGAAGACAGAAAAGCCATTCTTTGTTGGCTTTTAAGACACCCACAAACACTCCTGCCAACCAAAGTCATTGAGACAAGATGAGAGGTACGGGGCTTATTCCTTTGGCAGATCTGCCGCTTTCAATTGTTCCTCGGGATTCTTCCACCCGGAAATCCCGAGAGCTGAACAAAACTTCCCTCCCACTCTTCTGCACCTCCATGTGCAGGTTGTGAAAGACAGACGCCATAAAGGCCAAGCAAACAGGATGGCAGGAAGCAAAAGAGTTGACCCATGGAAGAGGGACCATCTGCCCTCTCACCTCTCGGGTTTGCGATCTAAATTGCTAGCCATCTTATTCTCACAGGTAAAAACTGGGGGTGGGTGGGAGGGAAGGAGACCATTTCTGTCTGCTAATAATAATAATAATTTCAAGTCAGAAATTATTCTGGGTTGGGTTGAAAGGATTTTTGTGGAAGAAACTCCACTCAGGGAATGCCCAAATGAGTCTTCTTTCATGTCCCCAAGAGCTGGGACAGAGATGGGCACTCAATCCATCATGCCATACCCAGGTCTCACACTGCCAACGTGCCAGTCTTCCAGCTTACAAGATGAGCTTCTTAACCATTGAGCCATCACTGCCCAGTGCCTGTCTGTTGATTGAAATTCTGGTCAGTATCCTGTTTGTGTTATGCCTGTAAACATAATGAGCGGTACACCCAGACCCATGGACTGTGCTACAGAACTATGCAAGACATTGTGAATACCCTGACACAACAAATTGTGCCATGTGCCTGCAGAAGAGTTTTGAGGATAGCATTTCCATCTTGGTGCTTTCATAAGTATCGCAACACAGCCTCAAGTTGTGAGTCTCTTGCCAACAGGCTGGCTAGGCATGATGGATTGATTCCCTAAGGCAGGAGGTTCCCAATGTTTTTCCAACCAGGGGTCGTTCCTGCCCCCGACACTCAGCTAGGGGTGGCCAGAGGCATGGTTGCTCCCACTGCTTATGTTTTCATCATTGGCAATGGCAGCAACGATCATGCGATTTTACAGCTGCTTATACAGCCTCCACCGCTTCCCAGGGTGGTGGTAGGTTTTGCTGAGCATCTTTGCTCCATTTTGAGAATTTTCTGCTGCATTTCAGCAGCTAGAACGTGGCCATTGGGGACTTCCAGGTGCCACACTGGGAACCCAGGTGCTGCCAGAAGCTCCGCCCGGCACTGGAAGTCACCGACCACCATGGGTTAACTGCCAAAACTCAGCGGAAAAGCAGTAAAAAAACACACAAACTGGAACAAAAATGCTCTGGCATTCTTCCTACTGCCGTGGAATAAGGCAGAGGCTGTGCAAGAAGCCACAAAAATGGCACAAATACCACCACCGCTACCACTACTACCACCACAGCAAGTGACGTATTGGGACTTCCGGTGGTGGTGGTGGGAGCTTCTGGAGATGCCGAGTCAGCCACCACAAGCCATATTAATGAGCTCCACAGGTTGGATTATGCCTGCATGACATAAGTTGGGAACCCCTACCCTAAGGGAAGCCACAAACTATAACCCGCAGGAGTTGAGCTGAGTTGTTGAGGACGGACATTTTGGAGATCTCTCAATTCATAGAGTTGCTATAAGTCAGAGATGACATAACAACATGTGACAACAAAATAGGATTCCCCAAGCTGTACTGTTGACAACCAATTGTTGAATTCCAAATTGGGGGACAAGAAGTTTTCCCTGTATTTTCCTAAATCTTTCAAATAGATCTCAAATAGCATCTACAGCAGCAATTCACATTGGGGGACTTCAATTCCCAGAAGCCTAAGAAAGTACATTGGCTGATCAGTGCTTTGGGGAATTGACTCAGGCTTCTGGGAATTGAAGTCCAAAAACCAAAGGGGGCAAATGATCAACAAGGGAGATGAGATGAACACATGACAAGCCTTGAGAAGATGCATACAGATGGCCTCAGATTTCTGCCTTGATAGTAGTCATATTAAGGAACTGCAGTGGCTCAAGTGGCTAAGACACTGACTGGAAGGTGGGAGGTCAGCAGTTCAATTTCCAAGTACTGCAGGGTGGAATGAGCTCCTGTCTTTGTTCTAGATCCTGCCAACTTAGCAGTTCAAAAGCAAGAAATTGCAAGTAGGGACCGCTTCGGTGGGAAGGTAAACAGCGTTTCGTGTGCTCTGGTGTCTAGTCATGCCTGCCACTGACCACAGAAACATCTGCAGAAGCAGACAGCACTGGCTCTTTGGCTTTGAAACAGAGATGAGCACTGAACCCTAGAGTTGGATACAACTGGCTTTCGAGCAAGGGAAACCTTCACCTTTACCTAGTAGTTATATTGAGACATTTCTTTAAACATGTTTCACAGTGCATCTTGTAGTAGCCCAGACCACCACCAACTCTGTTTGGATACACTCTACTCAGAGACAGTGATGTTCTAAAGGATCAAGTCTCTTATTTTGGAAATGGGGGGCTTTGTAATTGGAACTCTGATTTTCCAGGATGCAAGTTTAATGGGCATAGCTGTCAAGTATCCTGTATTGGCCGGGAAAACCCCTTATTTTACCCTCTTTCCCACTGTCATCCCATATTAATTAGACTGCAATGCCCTATTTCCGCCATTGGAGGGCAGCACAGGATAAGGATAGCTGTCAAGTATCCTGTATTTGCCAGGAAATTTCCCTTATTTCCAAATCCAAAACTTGACAGGTATGTTAATGGGAGAGCCCCTACAGATAGAGATGACTGTCTTCTTCGGTCTCTGCTCAAAGAGAATTGTGGAAATGATGGGAAAGAAAAAGTGGTTGTCACACTTCATCTTGCTGCTGGTTGCTGAATTTAGGTATTGACCCTCAATACCTAGAGATGTAGGGAGTTGTGTTTTTGGACTACAAGTCTTAAAATTCCCAACAGGCAAAGCTTCAGAATTCTGGTATAGTCCACAAATACTGTATAGTTCTGCACACATCTATTAGTACTATACTAGGTCTCACACAACAAAGTTTTCCAGAGCTGTCCTTGGCCTTTAACTGATATTTGACCTGGCTTAACCTGTCAGGGAGAGTTTCTAACTATCACCTACTCTTGGGTCATTTTGTTTTTATAAAGGATATTCAGTGAACCCCTGCTTTACAGAATTAATCCGTTCTGCAGGGTTTTCCTTATAGAGATTTCTCCTTAAAGCGAACTGCAGTTTCACATAGGAATGCATTGAAAACCAATATTTCCATTCCGGAAGTTAGAAAGCAGCCAAGGAAATGTGTCCCCCCGCCCCTGTTCAAAGCTCTTTCTAAAGTGCCGAAAACACAGCAAAAATTCAAAAGTTTACTTTGGAAAGAGTTGTGAGTAGAAGGGGTACTTT
The DNA here is from genome assembly GCA_035047345.1 of Bradypodion ventrale. Lineage (NCBI taxonomy): Eukaryota > Metazoa > Chordata > Lepidosauria > Squamata > Chamaeleonidae > Bradypodion > Bradypodion ventrale. The sequence continues at coordinate 5,701,387 of JAWDJE010000011.1, read as the reverse complement.
TTTGGGGTTTTTAGTGAGTTCTGGAACTGATTTTTTTTGTGTTGTTTTCAATTGACACATTTCCGACAGCGCCATTTAGTGGCCAGTCATGGTGATTGCAAAAATAATAATAATAAAGTCCTCACCAAACAGCTGATAAAGGGATGAGGGTAATTTCGGCACTTCCTGGTTGTGGGGAATGCTTCTGGAGGTGCCAAAAGCTGACAATAAATTTCAAAAATGGAGCGGAAATGCTCCAAACACCCTCCCACCACTGTGGGAAGCATCAGAACACCCAATAAAAGTTCCATATAGTGATTTTTTTTTAACCTTGAAGCAGACCATCATTCATATGGATTTATTTTCCTGAAGTGAGTTTTCCAGCTGTCTGTAAAGTGGGGGTTTACTGTATTTGGATGTTTATAGGATGGGAGGAGAATTTTATATTATATATATTTCATTTATTATATTCACTGTCTAGAGTGATATTTGAGTCAGGTGGACAGTATAGAAATACATGTATTGTGGAATGTTGTTTTAGTCTTTGCTTTGTCTATTTTGTCTTGATGATTTAGTTAGTGAGATTTGATGCTTTAGGTTTTTCTTAACTGTGTTAACCTCCCAGACTAGTCTTTGCCCGCCACCCCCAAGTGAAGAGACGGACACATGTCATGGGTTCAAACATGGGCCACTATATTAAGCCAAAATAAGTTGTTGCAAACTATTGTGCTGGGGACTAAGTAGTGCGGGTGCGTGATAATAACTCAGGTCAATATCAGAGAATTTGGATCCCCACTGTGTCCAACAGTGTGGCCAAGCTATGCGACCAGGGAGCTAGCAAAGCATCCTGATCAGCTGTCTCAAGTCTGTGGCTATTAAACAGCCATGAGACACCCCAAGTGATAGTGCTGTCCGAGGTCCCAAATTAATTGAGACCCCAACTGAATAACTAAACAGCCAATTCTGATTAAAATAACCCACACTACCTGCCACATTTTCAGCCAAAGGCTGAACCCTGACTTACCCCAGATCGGTCTACCGGGGTGGAGGCCCCAGTGCAATGGAAGGAGCAAATTGAAGCAAAAAGGCCATGAACCCATGGAGTGGCTGGAGGCCCTAGCTTCTAGAAAGGTACAATTGGGCACGTAGCATAGCAAAAGAAGACCAGGCTGTGAGAGCATGCACATCTCTTTCCAGGGGAAGCAGGCAACAGCGCAGATGGGTATTTTACCCCCAGTGCTGGTCCATGTGTGCCAGATGGGCTGTATAGTGGGCGGGCGGGTGGGTGGTTGCCTATTTCCATGTGGGGAAAACATTCACTCTTATATCTCTCTTTCATTCTCTCTCTCATTCTCTTTTACCCAGTGGTGGGCTCCAAAAAGTTTTACTACCACACTGTGGTATGGTGGGCATGGCCAGGGGAAAAGCCCTGTGATGCACCCGAATTAGGACTATTTTATTTCAAAACTTGGATGGGCAGAGGGGCCAGCCCCAGAATTTCTGCTACCGGTTCTGGCGAACTGGTGCGTACCTGCTGATGCCCACCACTGCAGTTTCACCTGACCAAGTGTGGGAAAGATTAGCTGGCAACACACGGTTGCCATTACCAGGGGATACCCAGCTGTGGTTCAAAAACACCACGATCTTCGAGGAGGCTCTTTCTGTGTACCCCGAGGAAGAGATTGAAGATTGATCATTCTGATGAATAATTTTTGGGATGTGATATTTTGCCTTCTTACAATGCTATTTATTAAGGAAATTGTTAAGGTGTTGGACACTTCCTCTGTCAACCTGCTCACCCAAAGGTCAGGAAAAAAATATTGCTAACTCTCCCCCTTTCTATGCAGAAGTATTTTTTTTATTTTAAAAAAATCCCACTCATTTCTCTCCATGAACAGGTGGGGAAATTCATTATTAGAAATTGGTGGATAAACACAAACCCTCTCACCATGTTGAGATAGTCAGTGAATGTAGTGGCAATTGCAGCATATTGTAGATGCTGTAAATACATGTGCTTCGGTGCTCAGAAAGCCCATCATGAATCTCACGGTTGCATGAAAGGTCTGAATTATGTTCACTGATAATATTTCTGGAAGTAGGAAAGAGAGAGAGAGAGGATAAAGGTAATGGAAGGGCAGAAAGAAATGGTTCAATTATAAATGCAAGGTGAAATATGCATGAACTGTGAACTCTTCAGCATTTCTCAGTAGGAAGCGTTTGCAGGTCACCACCTGAATATTCAATGGTGCTATTAGGGAGGGATTTTTGTTTAAAGATGAAAGGGAATGGGGGGGAAAAAACCTTAAAAGAGGTCATTAATTTCAGTTTTGGATACTTCCCTCGATTCTCAAAACGGAACTTCTTAAACATGAAAGATTTGTTAAAATGAAGGAGGGGAACATGAGGCTGGGATGGGGGTGGTGATAGAGGGTAGAAAAGGTCTCCCTTGCTTGAAAGCCAGCCACATCTGACACTAGGGCTCGGTGCTCATCTCAGTTTACAGCCAAAGAGCCAGCACTATCTGTGTCTTGCAGAAATTGTTCTGGTCATGTAGCACTAGATGTCGGAACACACAGAACACTGTTACCTTTCCAGCCAAAGTGGTCCCCATTTATCTACTGGCAATATAAATCAGAAAAACAAACAAATCAATAAATTTCTTGCTTTTGAACTACTAGGTTGGCAGGAGCTGGAGCAGACGACAGGCGCTCACTCCACTGCAAACAGCTGGGCCTCGCACTGCTCACCTGCCAACCTTCCAGTTGTGAAGCTGAGTGTCAATGCACTCTGCCATCTAGACATGCCTGCTACATGACCACAGAAACATCTGCAGATGCAGACAGTGCTGGATCTTTGGCTGTAAATGGAGTTGAGCAACAACACCCTAGTGTCTTATATAACTGGCTTTCAAGCAAGGGAGACGTTTACCTTTACTACTTACACACATTTTAGGGAGGCTTGTCTCTAGTGTGTTATTTAAAGGAGGGAGCTGCACCTACCCAAAGGCTTTGGGGTCTGCTTCCTTTCACCGAGGCAGCAAAGATGGGATCTTCTTAAAATTACAAAACTCTCTAGTGATAGGTGCCCTAATAATAGGTTAAGGGTGGTAGCTCTAGTCTCAATGGGCTGGCAAATCCCTTCTGGGTTTTAGCCTAAACATTATGGTGACAATCAAAGGTGCAGAACCCTTTTGGGGATCCTGGATAACTCCTGAGATGTTTTGTTTGTCTTATCTAGTCACCAAACTTGTAGAGCTCTGGTGGTGCAGTGGTTAAACTGCTGTCAGTTTCCCTTGCTCAAAAGCCAATCATATCCGACTCTAGGGTTCAGTGCTCATCTCTGTTTCAAATCCACCGTCTGCTTCTGCAGACATTTCCGTGGTCATGACTAGACACTGGAGCGCACGGAGCACGGTTACCTTCCCACCAAAGTGGTCCCTGTTGATCTACTTGCAATTTATTGCTTTCGAGCTGCTAGGTTGGCAGGAGCTGGGACAGAGATGGGAGCTCATTCTGTCCTGCAGTACTCAGGAATGGAACTGCTGACCTTCTGCCTCCAAGTCAGCATCTTAGCCACTTGAGCCACTGCACTGCAGCCAAAATTGCTGACATTGTGTGTTTGATCCTGACAGGGATCAAGGTGGACTCAGCCTCTTCCATCCTTCCAAGGCCAGTAAAGTGAGTCCCCAGCATGTTGGGAGAAAGATGTTAATTACCTTGTGAACTACCCAAGATGTGCACTAAGCACTATGGGACTGTATAAAAGTGTAATTGCTATTGCTATCCTGCTTTTTCCAGTAAACTTAATGGTGACGGTACATGGTTCTTGTCCCTGCTCTCACCCTCACAACCCTCCTGTACTGTATTCATAACCAAGTGGGGATTTAAACCCTGGTTTCCTAAGCCCTGGTACAACAGCGCAAATCCTAGATCCCACTGACCCTACCGAAAGCAAAGCCATCACTCTCCACAGCTGATATGAAACTCTTGAGCAAGCAATGCAAGCGCGGCGCCAAAATGGCCGCCGCGCCCTTTGCGGGGCCCCCCCCACAGGACAGAGAATCCGGGTAGTTAGGGGCGTGGCCAGCTCCCTTATAAAAGGGGTGGCCACGAGGCAGCAGAGCTGCCATTTTGCCTCAGCGACGGAGCGGAGAAGTTTTTTCCCCTGTGTCTCCGTCGCTCGCTAGCTTACCGGGAAGCCTTTTGGTGGCGATTCTGCCTGGCTGGCTTCCCTTTTTTGCTTCAGGAGAGATGCCTTCGGAGAAGAAGGCAGCTGCGAGTTCAGCTCGGGCTGTTAGGAGGCGCAACCCAGGTCGGAGGACCGTGGTGCCGCCTCCTCAGCAGCCACCTTTGCCACCCCCGGCCGGGGCTGGTGGAATGGGGTCTATTGCCCCTTGGCCCGATCAGAGCGCGGCCGCGGAGGGCGCTCCGGCCCGCGGCCCGCGAGCGGTGGACACCGCTCCTCCACCTGCCCACTCCGTTGGGCCTATTTCTTTTGGGCCGCAGCCTCTCCCGGGGCCCTCTAGCCTTGGGGGGTGGCCCGGCTCCCTGCCTTGGCAGGTTTCTTCACCAGCCCTACCGGGCTTTGGCGCTGGCCAATGGCCACATATGGGCCCTGGGGCACAGGGACCTGTCCCCATGCCAGGATCAGGAGGGCCGGCCGGCCCTTTACCCATGGTCAACGTGGACACCTTACTGGCCCGCATTGCGGCCCTCGAGGCGTCTTTGGCCCGGGCCAGTCAGGCAGGCGCCCCCTTCGGGGTACCTTTTGAGGCGCTGTCGGCAGCAGGACAACAACCGGCGGGGAGGGTTGAGCTGCTGCAGGCGGGTGGCACGGCTCCGGCCACTGCCTCGCAGCTCCCCAGCCAGCAACCTGGTGCGGGTCAAGCCCCGGTGATGAGCTCTACATCGGTCGTGAGCTCCGACGCCCCCAGTGGGCCGGAACCCCCGGTGGGGGCGGCCCGCGGGGGTGCAGCATGTGAGTATACGGTGCAAGCAAGTACATCTACACACATTCCCAATATAGGGGGGGCCTTTCAGTGGCCTTGGCCTCGCGCGGGTGGTGCGGGGGCCACGCTGCTGGCGACCCACCCGGCGACAACGACTGCCACCATGCCCACTGGGGTGGGCCTCGGTCCTTACACTGCTGGGAATGTCCTGGGGGTGGCAGGGTTAGCTCAGGCCCCTTTTAATAGGCCGGCTGTCCCCTTTTCGGCTTTACCAACGGCAGGGTATTCCTTGCCATTGGGTGATCACTTGGCACAGGCCACCAGAGAAAAGATATGGCGAGGGGAGTACGTGGATATCTTCTCACTCCTGAACAGAGAGCCCACCAAGGAAGAAAGGGAGGGTCAGGATGAGAAGGATAAGGAGCAGGCACGCCGCCGTAAGCCGCCGCGTACCTGGGCCAACTGGCTCCCCGCTTATTTAATATATATGGCGGTATATCTGAGGGCGCGGCCGGATTTAGCTATTCCCATGGTCCAATATTTGGACAACATATATAGGGCAATGGTCGATTTTCCGGGCCCCTCATGGCTAGCATATGATGAGGAATTCCGTATGAGGATTCCCCTCCACCCTGAGATGAGATGGGATGAGCCGTGCCAGAGACTGTGGCTCTTGTATATGACACCAACACGCCCTGCCCCGGGGGATAGATACCATTGTGGACATGCCGTCCAGCGAGCGGCTCCAGCGCAGGTTACCCGCCAACCGGCGGGGCAGGGGGTTCCAGCCCGCCTGCTGTGCTGGACTTTCTCGTCAAATGGTTCCTGCAATCGAAAGAATTGCAGGTATAAGCATGAGTGTCCCACATGTTCTGGTCCCCACGCAGCCTCCGCTTGTCCCAAGCCTGGGGGGGCGCGAGGCAGAGGGAGGGGCGGACAGTGGGCTGGCAAGGCTGCCACGGAGGGAGCTAGTTCTCCAAAAGGCCCCCTCCCCAATTAAGGTGGACATGCTGGAGCGCTGGCTCGCATCGTACCCGAAGGGGGAGGACGGGGAGTATCTCCTTCAAGGTTTTAAGCAGGGATTTCGTATCCCTTTTATGGGTGATAGGTCCCCTCAGGATGCCCCCAACCTTTTATCCCTCAGAGGACGGGAGGAGGTGGCTGCGGCCAGCATTAAAAAGGAGTTGGACGCGGGCAGGGTCGCTGGACCTTTCCCCGCACCCCCGTTTCCCAATCTTAAAGTCTCGCCATTGGGTTTGGTTCCCAAAAAGTCCCTAGGGGAGTTTCGCCTTATTCATCATTTGTCCTACCCAGCAGGCCGATCGGTCAACGATGCTATACCCGATGACCTTTGTTCGGTCAGGTATACATCGTTTGACCATGCGCTGCGCATGGTACGCTCGTGTGGCCCGGGTGCCCTACTGGCCAAGTGCGACATTAAGTCAGCTTTTCGCCTCTTGCCGGTACACCCGGGCGACTTTGAATTGCTGGGTTTTAAATTTAAAGGGGAATATTATTTTGATAAGGCCATGCCTTTTGGCTGCTCCATATCATGCTCGGCTTTCGAGCGTTTTAGTACCTTCCTAGAGTGGGCTTTCGTCCGCAGGTCAGGGTCCCGGTCTGTAGCCCATTACCTGGATGATTTTCTATTCGGGGGTGAACGGGGCTGGGACACGTGCGCACGTCTCCTCAATACATTTCAGACGCTAATGCAGGAACTTGGTGTCCCTTTAGCGCCCGAAAAGACCGAGGGGCCATCGACCAAGTTAGTATTCCTGGGGGTTGAGATTGACACAGTAGTGCAGGCTTCTAGGTTGCCGGGTGATAAGGTGTCCAGGATAGTGACCCTTATCTCTGAATTGCTGGCCAAGCGTAAGGCATCCCTGAGGGAACTGCAGGTGCTACATGGGCACCTTAATTTTGCTTGCAGGGTGGTCGCACCGGGCAGGGCTTTTGCCCGGCGCTTATGCGACGCCATGGCAGGGTTATCCAGGCCCCACCACAGAGTCAGGCTCACCCGCGGCATCAGGGCAGACATGTTCGTCTGGTTGCAATTCCTGAGGGAGTTTAACGGGGTCTCATTTTGGAGGTCTGACCTCCTGGCATCCCCTAATTTCCAGATCCAGTCTGATGCCTCAGGATCCCTGGGTTATGGGATGTACTTCAATGGGAAGTGGGCCTATGGTGGGTGGCCACCGGCATGGGCAGGCACAGGTCGCCTGCGGGATCTCACATACCTGGAATTTTTTCCCATTCTGGGGGCTTTGATGCTATGGGGCGAACAGTGGGCTAATTCAGTGGTGCATTTCTGGTGTGACAATGCTGCCGTTGTACACATTGTCAATGCACAGACTTCTAAATTGCCCAGGGTTATGGATCTAGTGCGCCATTTTGTACTGCGCTGCCTGCGCCTCAACGTCTTGTTCAGGGCCAGGCATGTCCCAGGGGTTAATAACGATATTGCTGACGCTTTGTCCCGCCTGCAGATCTCCCGGTTCCGCGCCTTGGCCCCGGATGCGGAGGAATTTCCCTCGCCACTCCCGGACGAGATGTGGACTATTGGCAAGGAGAGGTGAACCGGGCGATTGGCCTGTCACTAGCGCCACGCACGCGTAAGGCGTATCAACAAGCATTCAATTCGTACAGGGTTTTTGCTACTCAATTTCACTTGCCAGAGACCTGGCCTATCCCGGTCGACCATGTTCTGCGGTTCATGGTTCACCTGCATGCACAGGGCCTCGCACCTCGCACCATAGCATCCAAGCTCTCGGCGTTGGCTTTTATGGCCAAAGTAGGGGGTCATGTGGATACCACCTCTGACTTCCGTGTGAGACACGTTTTGGAGGGGTGGGTGCGCGAGCGCGGGCGTTGCCCGGACGACCGGCACCCTATTTCCCCAGGGGTTCTTACCCAGTTGGCCCGGGGCTGGCCAGGCCTCTGTTTTGATCATTATGAGGCAGCCCTTTTTCATGCAGCCACAACGGTGGCATTTTTTGGAGCGCTCCGCGTCAGCGAACTCGTGATGCTGTCTAAGGCGGATGCAAGTGGTAGGGCACTGGAACTCGAAGATGTCTATGTTGCCAAAGACTGGGCCCAGTTGAGGATCCGCTCCTCTAAAACAGATCAGCATGGCGTAGGCAGTGGAGTAAGACTGCTACGGTGTTCTTTGGCAGACATCTGTCCGGTTGGTGCCCTACAGGAGTACCTGGCACTGCGTGGCATGCACCACGGCCCGTTTTTCTGTCACCAAGATGGGTCTCCCCTTACTAAATTTCAGTGTCGGAAGGTGACAGCCAGAGCCCTCACCAGGGTGGGCCTACCAGGTGCCCGTTATGGCACACATTCGTTCCGTATTGGTGCAGCCTCTACAGCAGCTGCTTTTGGGTACTCTGGGGCTGACATACGCAGCATGGGGAGGTGGGGCTCGCAATGTTTTCAGTTTTATGTGCGCCCACTCCCGCCATGAGTACCAATCCAGTCACCTTACCGCCTTTGTTCTCAATTTTCTTACAGACCCTGGGTGTCGTATTACACCGGTGACAGTATGGCTGGTGGGCCACAGCTATGTGCACAGGGCAGCGCGTTACGCTGCGGCGACAGAGTGGGGACCCCGACTGGGACTGGGTGACCACGCCAGTCTCGCATGGCATGGTAAGCCTGGGATGTTATGGCAGGAGCTGCGGCCTTTCCTTTTTTCTGGCCTGGGGGCTGACCCGCCTGACATTCTAATCATCCACCTGGGGGGCAATGATTTGGGCCAGGTCACCGGCTTATCGCTCAAGCATGCGATTTGCGAGGAACTCGCCTACTTGCATTATGTCTGGCCTGCCACAACCCTGGTTTGGTCGGACATTGTTCCGCGCCATTCTTACAGAGGGGGCGTTAACCTCCTGGCTCTTGACCGCGCTAGGCGCGCGGTCAATAAGGCAGTGGCGCGGTTTCTTGCCACCAGGGCTTGGGGACGGGTTAGTCATCACCCCGATATTAGTCTACAAAATTATGACCTGTATGCAGGGGATGGGGTCCATCTGTCGCGAGGAGGTATGGACCTCCTGTTGGGTGACTGGCGAGCAGGCCTGTTGACCGAGCTGACGGTCTGGGGGGGGGGCGTCAGGTCTTCTGTGAAGCCCCTCCGTGTGGCGGGTAGCACTGGTAAGGTAAACAGTATGACCCACAAGTATCCGGCAGGTTCGCAATTGACTGGACAACACTAGACAGGAATAAATTAGTTAAACGTTGTCCGGTCAACGACGAACCAGGCGATGGGGTGATGACGATTGCTAACCAGCATGCATCACCCCTGTGATTTCACGGATACGCGTCAGAGGGTGGGGTCATATGTTAGTTATTGACTACGGTCAACAATTTGTTTGTTGTCAACAAACAAATTGATACAAATGGATACATTGTAACCAATTGCCGTTGGCAATTTTGGGGTGGTACCTTACCAGTGTTACTTCGGCCTGCTTGCCTTAGGAATTATGATTGGTCGTTTTACCAATACAAATTTATAATTCGGACTAGGGCATTGAATCAATAAATGTTGTCCTTTGCTGTTATCCACTTTCAATGTTGTCTGTGTCCGTTATTGGGGGGGTGCGCCTGCAATGCAAGCGTGGCGCCAAAATGGCCGCCGCGCCCTTTGCGGCCCCCCCCCCCCACAGGACAGAGAATCCGGGTAGTTAGGGGCGTGGCCAGCTCCCTTATAAAAGGGGTGGCCACGAGGCAGCAGAGCTGCCATTTTGCCTCAGCGACGGAGCGGAGAAGTTTTTTCCCCTCCACCCCCTCCCTAGTTAACAGTGTGATATTATGGTCGCTTCGGGGCCGGGTGGGAATTTTTGGTTGGGACCCATATTGGCTCCGGGTCCTGGCTTTTTTGCCCATCCCACACTGTTGCTATGGTTTGATATAGGGGTCTTTCTGCGTTCTTACTGTTGACTTTGGTCACATGGGCGGGTAGCACTGGTAAGGTAAACAGTATGACCCACAAGTATCCGGCAGGTTCGCAATTGACTGGACAACACTAGACAGGAATAAATTAGTTAAACGTTGTCCGGTCAACGACGAACCAGGCGATGGGGTGATGACGATTGCTAACCAGCATGCATCACCCCTGTGATTTCACGGATACGCGTCAGAGGGTGGGGTCATGAGTTAGTTATTGACTACGGTCAACAATTTGTTTGTTGTTAACAAACAAATTGATACAAATGGATACATTGTAACCAATTGCCGTTGGCAATTTTGGGGTGGTACCTTACCAGTGTTACTTCGACCTGCTTGCCTTAGGAATTATGATTGGTCGTTTTACCAATACAAATTTATAATTCGGACTAGGGCATTGAATCAATAAATGTGGCCCTTTGCTGTTATCCACTTTCAATGTTGTCTGTGTCCGTTATTGGGGGGGTGCGCCTGCAAAGATGCAGTTGCTTAATAACATCCTGCTTTCTCTGAAAGAGAAGGGTTTCATCAACCAGCTATTATATGCTGCTTCTCTTGACAATGCTCAATTAATTTAATTGTATGGGTTTTTTTTCATTTCCTTTTCCTTCCTTTCTTTTCTCCCTCCCTCCTTCCCTTCAGTTTCTGAGTTATGACTTTTTGAAATAAATTTATCTCAGGAAGAGGATATTTGTGTGGCTGATGAGGAAAGCTGCCTCGTGTTTGCCAAACTTCTCTTTTGGGAATCAGAGTAAACTGCATACAGTAAAACCCCAACTTATATATGCCTCACGTTATGTAAAATTTGACTTACGTAAGGTTTGTGTGTGTGTGGAAATCACACCCCAATTTACATAAGGTTATTTTTGTGTGGAAATCACATCCCGATTTACAATAATTAGAATCCTTTCTCCAGTTTCAGTTACAATCTGGGATGGTTCATTCACCCTCGATTTATGTAAGGGGTTTACTTGCATCTTCCAGTCCTCATAGAAGCAGCAGGGGAGGTGGCAGCGGTGGTGGCAGCAGTGGTGGCAGCGGTGGCAGTGGTGGCGGCAGTGGTGGCAGCAGCAGCGGCGGCGTTAGCGATGTTAGCAGGGGCAGCGGCGGCAGCAGCGGCGGCGGCGGCAGCAGCGGCGGCGGCACTGGTGGCAGCTCTGGTGGTGGCAGCTCTGGTGGTGGCAGCTCTGGTGGCGGCAGCGGTTCCATTTCTTTCTTTCTTTCAATGCATCCCTATGGGGATGCATCGATTTATGTTAAAAAAACAACTTACGTAAATAGCTATGGAACGGGCTTTTTACATAGGTCGGGGTTTGAATGTATTATCATTAACCTACCCAGCACCTTTACCAACCTGGGTAACGTTCTCTGAGACTTCAAATATTTCTTGATAAAAATCACATGTGTGTTTCAAAATTTGGGTTTCAATTATCTCTCAAGTGTCAGCTTGAGGGGGAAATAGAGATGAAACCAAGGTTTTGCTGATTAAACTGCTACTTTCCAGGCTTATTTGCAAGGGAGAGATGGGATAGATCAAAGGTAAACTGTGGAAATGTTACCTTTCTCTTTCTCTCTCCTTGGACAATAGAAGCATGATATTGCCAAAGTCAATTATTCAATTCTTGGTTTATTAAGACAGTGTTTCACAACCTTTGGTTTTTGGACTTCAATTCCCAGAAGCCTATCAATTCCCCAAAGCACTGATCAGCCAATGCACCAACTTAGGTTTCTGGGAATGGAAGTCCGCCAGTGTTCCGTGGTACATAGTTTGGGAAACACTGGTTTAGATCATGACCTTTGACTAGTCACGTGTTTGCCTTAAATGCAAGATAATGACCATAATCCTGTTGCTTAGTATAGTTAGTAAGTCACACAACAGAAAACCCAATAAATCAATGCGGATTTGGTAAATCAATCACTCCACGAAATTCATTGATTGAAATGAGTCTACTCTAATCACAAATGACTTCAGCATGGTAAATCATGGTTAGAGCGGATCAATTTGAAGCAGTGGAGATGACACTAAATCCACATTAGTTCAGTATGCCTGTTCTAGTGTGATTAATTAGACTAAGCAACAGGGTTTGGCCAGTGAACAAAGATCATTATTGGTTGTCCGTTTTGATTTGTTGTATGTTCCATCATGTTATTTCATATCTGCTTGTACACCACCTAGAGAGGGATACCACCAAATGGGCAGTATAGAAATATAATAAGTAAATAAAATAAATAAAATCATTATGATCTTTTCTCCAGCTTCAGCTACAATCTGGGATGGTCCATTTACCCTCTCTTTCTTTCCCTCCTGCTATTGTGTAGTTGCCCAAATAATCTGAGTGGGAAGCAAGCTTCCTTCTTTCCTTCTCATCTCCATCCTGTCTCCCGGTGGTGTAGTGGTTAAGGCACTGGGCTTGGAGACCAGAAACATGGGTTCGATTCCCGAGAGCTGCACAATGGGGGACATGAAAGGAGCCTCATTTGGGCACCCCCTGCAAATATCCTTTCAACCCAGAGTTGACATGAAAACGAACAATTTGAAATAGTGAAATCTGATTTATCCCTAATATAATCATCAACTAAATCAGATCCTCTCATAGGTCTGTGACACTATCAGAAGTTCAAATGAGATTTGACTCTCTCGTATCTGAATGTAACCTCCGCACTCTCCAATTCTGTTTGGCACCTGGAAATTGACAAAACAATCTGTTTTAGTCTCAGTTTTGCAGTTATTCAGTCACAATTCCATTCTGATCTGCTTGCAAATTGGCCTGCTTTTGGAGAACTACAGGCCAATTCTCATTCATTTTTATTACGCAGTTTCCCCAATAGACCCATGTCAGTATGTCAGTTTCCCTTGCACAGTTCTGGAATCCAGAACTCCATTATCAAGTTCAAAGCAGAGTGAAACTCAATGTAGAAAAAAAAAAGAATTACTGTGTTTTAATCTGCATTCTCACCCAAGAAGTGTGAATTAGGTCAGTTTGCTTTAAAATGCTGATCAAAGGAAATGCTCCGCTATCATTAGTTACTTTCAGAGCACTGTTTATCCTACTTTTTCTCCATGCAGGAGCCTAGAGCTGCTAACCACGAGATGTTTGAAATAAGCAACCAGCACTAAAATGTAATAAAAACAAAGGAATGCTCAGGCTAGCAGCAGAATCATCAATATAACTGGAACAAAAGAAAGGCTTTGTCAGCCACTTTCTCCAAAGACTGTCATTTAACCAGTTTGTGGGATGTATTTAACCGAGGAGGACTCTTTGCAACTCTCTGAGCTGTGAATCTGTTCCCCAGCAATTCTGCCTCACTGCATAATAAACAGGGCGAGATGAGAGTCCCAGACAAAGAAATTGAAAGGTAGAACCAAATGAAAATAGTGCCATTTTAATGCTCACCTGCCATAGATTGGATAGGTTTATGGTTTCCATAGCTAGACTCTGTGCCAGTCTGGCCAGGTTGTCCTGCTATGGTAATAGATTAAGACCAGTGTTTCCCATTCTTTGGTTTTTGGATTTCAATTCCCAAAAGCACTGATCAGACAGTGTACTGACTTAGGCTTCTGGGAATTGAAGTCCACAAGTGTTCCACAGAACATAGTTTGGGAAATGCTGAATTAGACCATACTGCCAGTGACTCAACATCAGGTGGCAGTTAACTAACCTGACAACCCTGAGTACTAAACAGCCTTGGGTGGTGAAGTCTACAGGATAGGGTCATGGGATCCAACCCTATGGTAAAGGTAACTTGCTTGAAAGCCAGTCATATCTGACTCTAGAGTTCAGTGCTCCTCTCTGTTAATAGCCAAAGAACCAGCATTGTCTGTTGTGGGGGGCTGATGGAGAAGTGGTCCCCGCCTGTTGGCTCTTCTAAGATAAAGTGCCTCTCTTGTATTGATGGGGGTGGGTAGGCTTTTTAACTGTCTTTTAATGGGTTTTTATGGGGTTGTCTTTTTAATGATTTTATGGGATGATTTTATATGTTTTATACTTGTTGTGAGCCGCCCAGAGCCGCCCTAGGGCGAGGGGGCGGCATATAAATTTAAATAAATTTTAAAAAAATCTACAGGCATTTCCATGGACATGTGGCAGGCATGCCTATACACCGGAGTGAGATAGAAGGAAAAATGGCCAGACGGTAAGTAATCCGGAACGGAGGAGCCATCTGAGGCAAAACCAATTGTATTGAAAACATAAGTTCAATAAAGAATGATTATTGAATGGATATAAAAGTCACTTATTTAATCAGTCTATAAAGGTTAATTCAAAGGTTCTATCCAGATTGTAATTCATCAATATATAACTTACATTTATCATAAATCCAACAGCATTGTATCTAGAAATGTCTCAAAGCTGTTTCTGGATATTCACAGCTTTTCCATAGAATTATCTTCTTCAGGATATCTACAAAGAAACAAATCATGGTAACAAAACTAACACATATTTACATATGGAAATAACAAGATCAACAATTATATATGTATTATAAGATAATGAAACAATGTACCTTAAATTGCGTCAATAGCCTCAATTTGTGTATTTCTTTCTGTGCCCTGACGTCAAATTTTTAGTTCAAACAAGGAAGTCTTCATAAGGACGGTAGAATTTCATGTGAAGGTAATTTATGATCATGTCTTAAAGGTAGAAAATCAGCTGGCACCTGTGCACTGTAATTGCAAATAACAAGAAAGGTCGAACTCACTGTTAATTCCATGGGGTTCTAGGGTCTGGAGTTTAAAGATGTAAAAAGCTTCTCTCTGAAGCAACTGCTTATTGATATCAATCCTCTCATAACTTACTGGATTTATGACCTCTAAAATGACAAATTGCAATTGATCTTCAGTGCGATGTTGACTTTAAAAATGCAAAACTAGAGGTGCACCCACTACCTGACCACGCAACCGTGAGCGATGCTCTGAGATCCAAATATGGACCGGTCTCGTAGTAACTCCAATGTAATGCTTATTACAGAGACACATGATCATATATATATATATGACACCAGAGTGCACAGAATGCTATTTATTTTCCCTTCAAAGTGGTCCCTATTTATCTTCTTGCAAAGTCTTGCTTTCAAACTGCTAGGTTGGCAGGAGCTGGGACATAGATGGGAGCACACTCCATCATGCATTGCCTGGGAATTGAACTGCTGACCTTCTAGTCAATGAGTTCAGTGTCTTACCACTTGAACCACTTGAGCCACCACAGTCTCAATGCTATGAGAGAAAGGAATAACTACTGATTTGGTTTCTATAGCAAACCGGCAAACTGCACACCCGGAGCACCAATAATGACTTCTAATAATAGGTTATAGAGCAACTGACACAGATGGAGAATCTGAACTTGTAAAAATATCACGTAGTGTTTGTGTTCTATGAAAACCTATCAGAGGTTTGTCCGCACAGCCTGGAATGTCTCCCAGGATGTGCCAGTATTTCATAATTGCCTTCTTAATTTTCAAAGCTAAGGGGAAATATTCGAACAATAAATTCTCGACATTGGTGGTTTCTCTTTCTGTAAAAATAGCTGAGCTCTAAGTGTCTTGCTAACTTTGTTGTATTAACACTCAATGATGTGATTAGGATAACCCTAATCCCTCAAAAAAGACCTAATAGTAGCTGCTGACTTGGTGAAATTGTCTGCTCTAGTAGAATTCCTCTTTGCTCTCGACAGGAGGCTGAAATGAATATTCATTTTTAAATGTGCTGGGTGAAACGATCGGAAATCTAAGTAGGAGTTCCGATCGGTGGGTTTCCTAAAAGTTTAAGATTTTCTACATAAACAGATACGTCTAGAATGCAAGCGCGGCGCCAAAATGGCCGCCGCGCCCTTTGCGGGCCCCCCCCACAGGACAGAGAATCCGGGTAGTTAGGGGCGTGGCCAGCTCCCTTATAAAAGGGGTGGCCACGAGGCAGCCGAGCTGCCATTTTACCTCAGCGACGGAGCGGAGAAGTCTTTTCCCCTGTGTCTCCGTCGCTCTTGAGCCTACCGGGAAGCCTTTTTGGGTAGCGATTCTGCCTTGCCGGCTTCCCTTTGCTTCGGTGGAAATGCCTTCGAAGAAGAAGGCAGCTTCGAGTGCAGCTCGCGCGGTTAGGAGGCGCAACCCAGGTCGGAGGACCGCGGTGCTGCCTCCTCGGCAGCCGCCTTTGCCCGCCCCTGCCGGGGCCGGCGGAATGGGGTCTATTGCCCCTTCGCCCGGAGTGGGCTACCAGAGTGCGGGCGCGGAAGGGGTTCCGGCCCGCGGCCCGCGAGCGGTGGACACCGCTCCTCCACCTGCCCATCCTGTTCGGCCTACTCCTCTTGGGTCGCCCCCCTGCCTTGGCAGGTTTCTCCACCGACCCTGCCGGGCTTTGGTGCTGGCCAATGGCCATATTCGGTTCCTGGGTACAGGGGCCTGTACCCACGCATGGACCAGGCGGGCCAGCCGGCCCTTCGCCCCAGGTTAACGTGGAAGTCAGGCGGGGGCCCCCCCTCCTTTGGGGTTTCCTTTTGAGGCGCTGTCTTCAGGAGGACAACAGCCGACAGGGAGGGTTGAGCTGCTGCAGGCGCGTGGCGCGGTTTCGGCCACTGCCTCGCAGCTCCCCAGCCAGCAGCCAGGTGCAGGTTCTCCGGGGATGAGCTCTACGTCGGTCGTGAGCTCCGACGCCCCCAGTGGGCCGGAACCCCCGGTGGGGGCGGCCCGCGGGGGTGCAGCATGTGAGTATACGGTGTAAGCGAGTACATCCACACACATTCCCAATATGGGGGGCTTTCCAATCGCCTTGGCCTCGCGCGGGTGGTGCGGCGGTGCACCCGCTGACGCCTCACCCGGCGATGACAGCTAACACCCAGGGCCCCGTGGTGGGGGGTGTTCCCTACCCTTAGGGGAATGTTTTGGGTGGCCGGGTTGGTCCAAACCCCTATTCCTTACTGATGAGTGACCACTTGGCACAGGCCGCCAGAGAGTAAATTTGGCGGGGGGAGTACGTGGATATCTTCTCATTCCTAAACAGTGTGCCCACCAAGGAGAGAGGGAGGGGCAGAATGAGAAGGATAGTGGCAGGCACGTTGTCGCAAGCCACCAAGTATGTGGGCCAAATGGTTGCCGGCCTGCATCGTATGCATGGCGGTGTACCTTAGGGCATGGCCGGATTTGGCAATTCCGATGGTCCAGTATTTGGACAACGCCTACCGGGCGATGATTTACTTTCCGGGCCCAGCGTGGTTGGCTTGTGACGAGGGATGCCGTAGGCGGATTTCCCCGCACCCCGAGATTAGGCGGGATGAGCCAGGCCAGAGGCTGTGGCTTTTGTACGTGACGCCCACGCGCCCTGCACCCGGGGAGATATACCATTGTGGGCATGCGGTTCAGCGGGCGGCCCCAGCACAGGTCACCTGCCAGGGGGCGGGGCGGGGGGTTCCAGCCCGCCGGCTGTGCTGGACTTTTTTGTCCAATGGCTCCTCTAAGGGGAAGACTTGCAAATACAGACAGGAGTGTCCCACCTGTGTTGGCCCCCATGCGGCCTCTGCCTGTCCCAGGCCTAGAAGGATGCGGGGCAGAGGGTGGGGCAGACAGGGGGCTTGCAAGACTGCCGCAGATGGATCTAGTTCACCGAAGGGCTCCCTCCCCATTTAAGGTGGACATGTTGGAGCGTTGGCTCACATGGTGCCTGAAGGGTGAGGATGCGGGTATCCTTCAGGGTTCTAGGCAGGGGTTCCGGATCCCTTTCATGGGTAATAGGTCCCCTCAGGATGCCCCCAATCTTTTATCCCTTAAGGGGAGGGAGGAGGTGGCTGCTGCCAGCTTTGACGAAAGGGTCTATGCGGGCAGGGTCGTTGGCATTGTCCCGCAACCCCGTCCTGGGGAGCATATTGTTCAATGATGCCATGCCTTTTGGCTATTCCTTTGGGGCTCGGTATTCGAGCGTTTCACCATTTTCCTAGATTGCGCTTTTGTCCGCAGGTCAGGGTCCCGGTCTGTAGCCCATTCCCTGGATGGTTTTATTCGGGGCTGAACGGGGCTGGGACACGTACCCACGTCTCCTCAACACATTTCAGACGCTAATGGAGGAACTTGGTGTCCCTTTAGCGCCCGAAAAGACCGAGGGCCCATCTCCACAGCTAGTATTCCTGGGGTGGAGAGTAACACGATAGCGCAGGATTCTAGGTTGCAGCAGGATAAGGTGTCAAGGCTAGTGGCCCTTGTCTCGGTCTTGCTGGCCGGGCGCATGGCATCACTGAGGGAACTTCTGGTGCTACATGGTCACCCAGTTTCGCTGGCAGGGTCGTCGCACCGGGCAGGGCATTTGCTCTGTGCTGGTGCGACGCCATGGCGGGATTATCCAGGCCCCATCACAGGCTCAGATTTACCCAGGGTATCGGGGCAGACGTGCTTGTCTGGCCATAGATCCAGAGGTAGTTCAACGGGGTGTCATTTTGGGGTCTGATTTCCTGGCTCCCCCTTGCTTTCAGATGCGGTCCGATGCCTCATGATTCCTGGGTTTCTGGGATGTACTTCAATTGGAAGTGGGCCTATGGTGGGTGGCCACCATCCTGGGCAGGCAAAGGGTCGCCTGCATGGTCTCACGTATCTGGAATGTTTCCCTATCCTGGGTGCTTTGATGCTATGGGGCAAGGGGTGGGCCAACTCGGTTGTGCAACTTGGGCATGGCAACGCGGCTGTTTTCCGCATCGTCACTGCACAGGATTCCAAATCGCCCGGGGTTATGGAGCTAGTTAGTTGGTTTGTGTTATGCAACCTGTGCCTCAACGTTCCCTTCAGGGCCAGGCATGTCCCAAGGGTTGTTAATGATATTGCTGCTGCTTTGTCCCGCCTGCAGATCTCCCGGTTCCGTGCCTCGGCCCCCGGATGCGGAGGAATTTCCCTCGCCACTCCCGGATGTGAGATGGACCGTTGGCAAGGAGAGGTGAACCGGGCGATTGGCCTGTCACTAGCGCC
Organism: Bradypodion ventrale; assembly: GCA_035047345.1. Taxonomy (NCBI): domain Eukaryota; kingdom Metazoa; phylum Chordata; class Lepidosauria; order Squamata; family Chamaeleonidae; genus Bradypodion; species Bradypodion ventrale. The sequence continues at coordinate 5,682,582 of JAWDJE010000011.1, read as the reverse complement.
ATGCATGAGTAAGGCGTATCACCACGCATTTAGTTCCTTTAGAGTATTATGTACCCGATTCTGACTGCCAGGAACCTGGCCTTTTCCAGTAGCCCATGTTCTGCGGTTCACGATTTACCTGTATCCCCAGGGCCTTGCACCACGCACCATAGCATCTCAGCTGTCGGGTTGGCTTTTATGGCCAAGGTGGGAGGTCGTGTGGACAGCACCAATGACTTCCGGGTGAGACATGTTGGCAGGGGTGGGTGCGCGTGCCCGGGCGTTTCCCGGGCGACCGCCACCCCATTTACCCAGGGGGTTTTTGACCCAGTTGGCCCGGGGCTGGCCTGGCCTCTGTTTTGATAGATGAGGCAGCCCACTTCATGCGGCTACGACGGTGGCCTTTTTGGAGTCCTCCGCGTCGGCGAGCTTGAGATGCTGAGTAAGGCGGATGCAAGAGTTTCCCAGGGTTTTTACCCAATTGGCCCGGGGCTGGCCTGGCCTCAGTTTTAAGAAATGAGGCAGCCCACTTTATGCGGCTACAACGGTGGCCCTTTTTGGAGCCCTCCGCATCGGCGAGCTTGAGATGCTGAGTAAGGCGGATGCAAGATTTTCCCAGGGTTTTACCCAATTGGCCCGGGGCTGGCCTGGCCTCTGTTTTGGAAATGAGGCAGCCCACTTCATGCGGCTACAACGGTGGCCTTTTTGGAGCGCTCCGCGACAGCGAGCTTGAGATGCTGTATAAGGCGGATGCAAGTTGTAGGGCACTGGAACTCGAGGATGTCTATATTGCCAAAGACTGGGCCCAGTTGAGGATATGCTCCTCTAAGACAGATCAGCATGGCGTAGGCAGTGGTGTAAGACTGCTACGGTGTTCTTTGGCAGACATCTGTCCGGTTGGTGCCCTACAGGAATTCCTGGCACTGCGTGGCAGGCACCACGGCCCGTTTTTCTGTCACCAAGATGGGTCTCCCCTTACTAAATTTCAGTTTTGGAAGGTGACAGCCAGAGCCCTCACCAGGGTGGGCCTACCAGGTGCCCGTTATGACACACATTCATTCCGTATTGGTGCAGCCTCTACAGCAGCTGCTTTTGGGTACTCTGGGGCTGACATACGCAGCATGGGGAGGTGGGGCTCGCAATGTTTTCAGTTTTATGTGCGCCCACTCCTGCCATGAGTACCAATCCAGTCACCTTACCGCCTTTTTTCTCAATTTTCTTACAGACCCTGGGTGTCGTATTACACCGGTGACAGTATGGCTGGTGGGCCACAGCTATGTGCACAGGGCAGCGCGTTACGCTGCGGCGACAGAGTGGACCCCGACTGGGACTGGGTGAACACGCCAGTCTCGCATGGCATGGTAAGCATGGGATGTTATGGCGGGGGCTGCGGCCTTTCCTTTTTCTGGCCTGAGTGCTGACCCGCCTGACATTCTCACCATCTACCTTGGGGGCAATGATTTGTGCCAGGTCACCGGCTTATCGCTCAAGCATGCGATTTGCGAGGACCTCGCCTACTTGCATTATGTCTGGCCTGCCACAACCCTAGTTTGGTGGACATTATCCCGCGCCTTTCTATAGAGGGGGCGTTCACCTCCTGGCCCTTGACCGCGCTAGGCGCACGGTCAACGGGGCGGTGGCGCGGTTTCTTGCTGACTGGGCTTGGGGACGGGTCAGTCATCACCCCGATATTAGTCTACAAAATTATGACTTGTACGCAGGGGATGGGGTCCATCTGTCGCGAGGAGGTATGGACCTCCTGTTAGGTGATTGGCGAGCAGGCCTGTTGACCGAGCTGACGGTCTGGGTGGGGGCGTCAGGTCTTCTTTGAAGCCCCTCCGTGTGGCGGGTAGCACTGGTAAGGTAAACAGTATGACCCACAAGTATCCGGCAGGTTCGCAATTGACTGGACAACACTAGACAGGAATAAATTAGTTAAACGTTGTCCGGTCAACGACGAATCAGGCGATGGGGTGATGACGATTGCTAACCAGCATGCATCACCCCTGTGATTTCACGGATACGCGTCAGAGGGTGGGGTCATGAGTTAGTTATTGACTACGGTCAACAATTTGTTTGTTGTCAACAAACAAATTGATACAAATTGATACATTGTAACCAATTGCCGTTGGCAATTTTTGGGTGGTACCTTACCAGTGTTACTTCGGCCTGCTTGCCTTAGGAATTATGATTGGTCGTTTTACCAATACAAATTTATAATTCGGACTAGGGCATTGAATCAATAAATGTGGCCCTATGCTGTTATCCACTTTCAATGTTGTCTGTGTCCGTTATTGGGGGGGTGCGCCTGCAATGCAAGCGCGGCGCCAAAATGGCCGCCGCGCCCTTTGCGGGCCCCCCCCCCACAGGACAGAGAATCCGGGTAGTTAGGGGCGTGGCCAGCTCCCTTATAAAAGGGGTGGCCACGAGGCAGCCGAGCTGCCATTTTACCTCAGCGACGGAGCGGAGAAGTCTTTTCCCCTCCACCCCCTCCCTAGTTAACAGTGTGATATTTTGGTCGCTTCGGGGCCGGGTGGGAATTTTTGGCTGGGACCCATATTGGCTTCCGGGTCCTGGCTTTTTTGCCCATCCCACACTGTTGCTATGGTTTGATATAGGGGTCTTTCTGTGTTCCTAATGTTGACTTTGGTCACATTGGCGGGTAGCACTGGTAAGGTAAACAGTATGACCCACAAGTATCCGGCAGGTTCGCAATTGACTGGACAACACTAGACAGGAATAAATTAGTTAAACGTTGTCCGGTCAACGACGAATCAGGCGATGGGGTGATGACAATTGCTAACCAGCATGCATCACCCCTGTGATTTCACGGATACGCGTCAGAGGGTGGGGTCATGAGTTAGTTATTGACTACGGTCAACAATTTGTTTGTTGTCAACAAACAAATTGATACAAATTGATACATTGTAACCAATTGCCGTTGGCAATTTTTGGGTGGTACCTTACCAGTGTTACTTCGGCCTGCTTGCCTTAGGAATTATGATTGGTTGTTTTACCAATACAAATTTATAATTCGGACTAGGGCATTGAATCAATAAATGTGGCCCTATGCTGTTATCCACTTTCAATGTTGTCTGTGTCCGTTATTGGGGGGGTGCGCCTGCAAAAGGTATATTCCTAGTACTCGACGTGCCAGAAAATTTCAAGTTTATGTCCAAAGAATTAATCCAATTAATAAATTCAGAGGCAATACTAACCGAGTCCAGTACAAAGAACAAATCGTCTATGAAGCGTTTATAGACCACGATATGTCGATGATTAAAAATGAGAGAGAGTGAGAAAGAATTACCAAACCCAATCTCTGGGAGCTATGTAAATATCACAGGTGATTGTCAACTTTTTTATTTACCTTCAATGAGGCTATATTTGAATAGTATGTATAGTATTAAGTTCGGATAATATATACCAAATTTTATTGAAAATGATTGTTGGTGGTGGTGGTGGCTTGATTGAAATATGGTGATAACATAGCAAAAAAGTACATGAGTTACATGAATCATATAGTTTGTTTTGTGAAGATTGTATGCTTTGTGATAATGTTATTTTCGTTACTGTTGTTATTTTTTTCTTTTTCTGTTTGTAATGTCATTAATTATTGTTATTCATTAATAAAATTTATAAATAATAAAAAAAATGATATGTCGATGAAAGGGATTAACCCTGTTGTTAAAAATAAATTCTTTTTCAAATTCGACCATATACATATTGGACATATTGGCCACAGCTGGAGCCAGGGAGCTCCCCATGGCCATGCCTTATACTTGTAAGTAGAACGCATGTTTAAACCTGAAAAATTGTTCTCCAGGACAACGTCCATGAGATCAAGTAAAAAATGTATCGGTGGTTGGGCATGATTGTGGAGTTCACGTCAACCTCCATAGACTTACACAACGTGGAGCACTGGACCAAGTGTCCTGCCCCCTCCCTCTGGTTTTTATCTTCTCCAACAAGTTCCACCCACTGGCCATTCCCCTAAAGGATTTCAGCCAATGCCTATACAGCATTACATGTCTATCCAATTTAAGTTTCATTTCTTCCAGAACATGATGCTAGGATATTTAGTCTATCAATTTTTCTCTGTCCAGTGATACCCATAATGCAACATTGCCGCTTCCCGCCAGTGAACAGCACACAGAAATCGCCACTAAACATTCAAAAAACACACAGGCCCCATTTCTATCCCATGGCAGGGGTTGCACCCAACAGAAATGTCTGCATTTTGGTAAATTGTCATAAAAATGGATGTGGAATGAAATTCTCACCCATCCTTGATAAGAATTTGGCACATGGACTTTGCAACCACTGAAGCATAGAGCAGTTTCAGATATACAACTGGAGCCCAGATACTGAGAAGAAATACAACAAAGTTTAATTGCCCTATATTGATTCCACTGAAGAATGTAGCCAAGAATAAAATGTTTCAGTTTCCTTTTTATCCTGCTGCTGACTCAGTTATTCTTCTTTCCCTCCAGTGGCCATCTTGATACCTTGTTGGGAATCCAACAAAACCTCATGTCTAGCACATTTGTCATGAACCTTCTTGTTTGAGATCCGTGCTGTGGGAGTTCTGACCAAACATCTCATTCATATTCATAGCGTGCATCATGAATATTTGAGAACATCCTGGAAAGAACTTTGCTTAGAAATCAGGATAACCAGTGCCATATTTTGATCACTCTGGTATCCATTCCATGGACAACACAAAACTCTCCCCAAAATGTGATTATGTTTGGATCACTCCTTTTGCTAAAATGCCAAACACCTTCTGGTTCGGGCAAGAATGAAATGCCACATTTAAGTATTTCTAGTGGCAACCAAGCAAAACAGAATTTGCCTAAGTTCTTTGCCTCTGTTCAGCGATTCCAAAAAAGGAGTTGGTTGTATGTGTGAGAGGGGAAGAATTCAACCCTTGCCCCCTTGCTTGTCTGCGTATGAAGATGGACAATCCAACAAGGGGACTTTTGACTATATGTGAAGCATCTCCATGTGAGCAGGAACCCTTAATTTCATGATTCTTAACTTCATGGAGTAGCTCCACTTTGAAGAGAACCTATATACCCAAGGAGAGACAAAGGACATTGTGGGGAGGCCTGGTATGGTATTGCTATAACTGGTACCTGAGCAGGGGAAACTAATTTGCCCAACTCTGATCCGGATGGGTAAATCCTTGTCCCAGTGCAGTATTAATCTTTATCAGCTACCACCCACGGCAGCGGTTAGTTGGAGAGACAACCATGAGGATGTTTCCAACTCAGTTTGCTTGAGACAATGTTGGCCGTACTTCATAGTTGTCTCATGGTGTACCCTGTATGCCCAACTGATTTTAATGAATTGTGCCAGGCAATCAGTGTCACCTCGTCAATAAATGCCCTAGAGGATTCATCGCTAAACCTGTATCCACCCAGCACTAGATAAAGGTAAATGGCATCCTTGCTTGAAAGCCAGTCATATCCAACTCTAGGGTTCAGTGCTCATCTTCATTTATAGCCAAAAGCCAGCGCTGTCTGCATTTGCAGACATTACCATGGACATGTGGCAGGCATGCCTTGACACTGGAGTTCACTGGACAGTGTTTACCTTTCCATCGAAGTGGTGTCTATGTTTCTCAATGCAATTTCTTGCTTTCAAGTTGCTAGGTTGGCAGGAGTTAGGACAGAGACAGGCACTCACTCCATGGTGCAGCACTCAGGTCTCAAACTTCTGGTTGTCAAGCTCAGCATCTTAACCACAAAGCCACTGAAGTCCCTAGGGCTGCACATGGGGTGGAGTTAAAACTCTCTCCATTCTCCTGTTTTCTAATTCATTCTACTTTGGCATCCTCAGGCTTTTCCTCCCCATCACCATCTGTACCAGCCATTGTTAATCAAGCAAAACCTGTGATTTAATGGCTTATGAACTCGACATAGTTCATGTTGCAATAAAGGGGAGAAATGATCTCTAATTAATAAGCTCTAGATTTATAGAGATGTTAGCGATGGGATCACATTGTAAAAACTTTTAAGTTCACTTCATTGAAGCTTTAGGTGAAGGCCTGGTGTTATTTCCAAAGCAATCATTCTTGGTTGAGTGTTTCAGCTTGTAGATTATCCACAAAACAACATTCAAAGCATCTCAAAATTTCATGCTTTTGAACTGCTGGGACAGGAAAGGTCAGACTCAGGTCTCAAACTGCTTACCTGCTCACCTTCCAGTCGTGAAGCTCAATGTCTTAACCACTAAGTCACCACCTTCCTGCATTCCCTAGACCTGTAGTGACAAACCTATGGCAGGTGTGCCAGAGGTGGCACTCAGAGTCTTCTCTGTGGGCACACATGCCATCGCCCCAGCACAGAGTTCACCCCACCGCTCTGACCAGCAGCCCAATGGGAGAATTTCCTCCCTCTCCCAGCACAGAGTTCACCCCGCCCATCTGCCCAGCAGCCCAATGGGAGCATTTCCTCCCTCCCCCAAGCACAGAGTTCACCCCACCTCTCTGCAGCGCGGATGGCAGCCCATTGAGTTTGGGGACTCAGTCTCTAAAAGGTTCACCATCACTGCCCTAGACCCTCCTTCAAATTCAAGCAGTAGTTGAAATTCAAGGCTGAGCAAATAACTTCAAACACTGAACAAGTCCCAGACGTGTGAGTGGGAGTCAACATACCCTTAAGCTACCTGCCCTGTCTTTTCCTCCTTCCTCTGCTATGTCGATACAGGTTTCAGATTTCACTCCTAACTCTCTTGTACTTCTCTTGCTCTTACTCTGATAAAAGCATTTAATCCCTTCAAGGATTCGTCTGCACTGAATGGCAGTGGTTCAGAGCAAGCCTGTTTCTCCCTCTGGGAATCTTTTTTTGCTGAATTATCTGTACGCCATCAGCTCTTGGAAAATCAGAGTTCAAATATATGTCCTCAGATCTCGGTCTGCTTCAAACCCACTCACAGATATGCTATGTGAGTCAATTCCTCTCAGTGTGAGTGCTTTGTATTTCCAATCCTGAGTGTTGCTGTTGAGCTTAGAAATTCTGAAGTTGGTTGAACATCCCGAATGCAAGGCACAAAAATCCTTCTGCTTTTAACCTTTAGCCTCAGGACTTGATACATATGAATTTCAATGGAACAGACCCACAGCCTTATTTCAGTACTTAAATAAGAAGCCATGTACAGTGTGAGTTCCATTCCCAGCAGGACACAATTTTACAGTTTTCTATACATTCAAGCCAATAAATTAAGTGTGAACAAGATTGGAAGTCTGACTCAAAGCATTAAAGCCTGTGGGTTTTCCCTTATGAATTCTAATATGGAGTTACCATAAAACTTCCTCAAATGAGGTGCAGATTGGGAAATGTACCCTCAACTCTTACAGGACTGTGGTGGTGGTCGGAGTGGAGAGAATAATTGTGGCACTGTAAGGGTAAAGATTAGAACAAAGGAACATGGTTGCTAATCCCTTTCCAAAAGTAAACAACAAAGCGCAACTAGCTGATTGCCTGGCCTAGGCTAGCCTAATATTATAGTGAATACTTTTACTCCCCAAAACGATAAAAAAGCTGGTGAAAATCTCCCCCACTCTTCTTTCCACCTTCCCATATATGAAAACACATTTTTCTCACTCATCCCTCATCTTCCAGGATTTCAACCAATTAAATACAATGTCCATCAAATTAGTCCAATTCTCACAGTTCTCAGCCTGTTATCGCTACATGTACAGTAAACCATCCAGCACCTGCCTTGAAGGTTGAATTCCTTAGCTTTGCCCCAGGAACCAAGAACTCAAAGAACTACTTTTCTCTGTAAATGGAAATCCCCCCCCCCCCAACTCTATTTCCTTACAGGCACAATGGTTATTTTCTACTGCCTTAGTGCCATCTTGAATGGGTCCATGTAGAATAGGTGCATATAGGTCCAATAGAGTGTATTGACACTATACATCAGGGGCTTGCAAACTACAGCCTGTGGGCCGGTCCTGGCCCATGGCACCATTTCATGTGGCCCTCCACCCTCATTCATACCACCACCACTGCCACTTCCACCACTGGAAGCAATGAGAGACAAAGGACATTGTGGGGAGGCCTGGTATGGTATTGCTATAACTGGTACCTGAGCAGGGGAAACTAATTTGCCCAACTCTGATCCGGATGGGTAAATCCTTGTCCCAGTGCAGTATTAATCTTTATCAGCTACCACCCACGGCAGCGGTTAGTTGGAGAGACAACCATGAGGATGTTTCCAACTCAGTTTGCTTGAGACAATGTTTACCGTACTTCATAGTTGTCTCATGGTGTGCCCTGTATGCCCAACTGATTCTCATGAATCGTGCCATGCAATCAGTGTCACCTCGTCAATAAATGCCCTAGAGGATTCACCGCTAAACCTGTATTCACCCAGAACTAGATAAAGGTAAATGGCATCCTTGCTTGAAAGCCAGTCATATCCGCCTCTAGGGTTCAGTGCTCATCTTCATTTATAGCCAAAAGCCAGCGTTGTCTGTGTTTGCAGACATTACCGTGGATATGTGGCAGGCATGCCTTGACACTGGAGTGCACTGGACAGTGTTTACCTTCCCACTGAAGTGGTGCCTATTTATCTACTTGCAATTTCTTGCTTTCGAACTGCTAGGTTGGCAGGAGCTGGGACAAAGACAGGAGCTCAATCCGTCCTGCAGTACTCGGGAATCGAACTGCTGACCTTCCGCCTCCCAGTCAGCGTCTTAGCCACTTGAGCCACTGCAGTCCCTACCTACACATATAGCAGAACAAATTGTTATATTTTCTCTCATAAGGCTACACATAAGTTTTGTACCTTGGAAGCTATTCCCACGAGGGAAATGATACCATTGGATTTTTGGATAAAAAGGTCAATCCCGCCATTGAGGGATGCAAATGACTTGCAAATTGATTTCTTGAGCAACACATCCTGGTGCAAAATGTTCCCCATATCAGCTGTTCATCATCTGAAGAGAGAGAGAGAGAAAAAACAAGAGCTTTTCCACATCATAATCATCACAGCCATTTCAATAAGCTTTTATTTGTTTTATACAAGCACAATGTGTTTTACAATGTCATTCTCTCCTCCAAACAATGGAAAGCTCTGTTAGGACATATTCTCTCTCTCTCTCTCAAACTAAGATACTAATAATTGCCTTGATAATGTTTTTTTTAAAATAAAGTTCCTATTTCTAGAACAATTAAGTGAGAGAGAAATTGTACATAGATAACAACTTTCAATATATATCTAATTCTATTTTTAATACATATCTTCAGGCATAATGTTTTTTAATTGTCCTTAGGATAACCTAAAGGGGAAAAAGTAATTAACAATTATATCTACATCTTCAAGCAATTAATACACTAGCAAACACAGACATACAAATGTGCACAGTTATGGCTTGAAATTGTGGAGAGAGTTTGAAACCAAGCATTACACATGAACCTATGCAGGACACAAATTATAAAATAATCCTTCAAGCTTTAAAGACCCTTTCTTTCTTCCCACATCATTAATTTTATATATTAGAAGATCACTACCAACTTTGATTCTTTTTTCAGATGCTTTGACTCTATAAAGCAATGAATGTCAGACTAGGATTTCAAAAGACCTGGGTTCAAATCCCTGCTCAGCCCTGGAAACACTTTAGGGGTTGCAATTGTAAGGCAATCCCCGAGCTCAAAAACCAGATTAGGGTGGCTGTAAATCAGGAGTGAAGGCATATAACTGCTAAATGAAGGATTCATTATGCACAGATTGAAAAGTGCTTGCATTTTCAATGCAAAAAAGAATAACCAAAGTTGTTTGATCTTTCACAACTCAGCCTTAAATGAAACATAAGATAAATAGAGCAAAAGGTGATTTACTAGAAACCATTTCACAATACAGTTTCAGCCCCTAAAAGCTTTGCAAAGTAAATGAGGCTATCAGAAAGGAGACAATTCCCCTCCTTCCCCACAGTCTCCCGTCTTCCTTTATGCTTCTATTGATCTTAATATATTTTAATCAAGGAGTACTGTTTGCCAGCTCAGTAGCACGTAATAAAACAAGCCAGAATGATGTGCTAATAAGCACCACACTGGGAATGGAACAAATATGAATTGTGCTGTCCAAAATAAACAAGGGCTTTAATTGGGAAGTTGTTTGCTCCATCCGCCAAGGCTCACAGGGAAGCTGCTCACACAACTGGGAGTTGTTTTGAAGAAGAAAAACCAACAGGATGCAACACAATTTCTATGATATAGAGAAAACATCACCATTTTGAGATAAAGCTGAAGAATCTTCAATGCTCCCAATCTGGTCTTCTTCAGATGCCATATCCATTCCAGATATTGACTATCCACATGGTGATAGTCTTCCTATTCTTAACTCATCATAACAGTTCTTCTGAGGACCTGCCACACCAGTCTCTCAGGCTCTTCAGCCATGAAGTCCATCTACGCCCTCTCTTCCCAGGGACCTTTCCTTGCAGAGTGAGTTGGAGGATTCTGTATTTCATGTTGTTCCTCATGATATGGCCAAGATGTTGGAGCTTTCTTTGCTTAATGGTCTTAAACAGTTCTTGTTCTTTCTCCATCTGGTCCAATACTTCTATGTTAGTCACATGGTCAACCCATGATATCCTTAGCAGCCATCTGTAGATCCACATTTCAAAAGCTTTTATTCTCTTATCAGATGCTTTAGTCAATGTCCAAGTTTCAACTCCATTTATTTATTTATTATTTATTTATTTATTAGTTCAAATTTATATTGCCGCCCACTTGCCATAGTGACTCAGGGCGGCTTACAAACAATACATTACAATATGTCGATGAGGGCTCCTCAACCAGCCCTGGCTTCTTCTTCCCCCATATAGCAACACTTGGAATACGTAACACCTCTCTATTCAGACCTTTGTCAAGAAGGTTAGATCTCTACTGCATAACATATGTTGCATTTTTATGAAGGTGGATCTTGCTTTTTCTATTCTTATTTTAACCTCTACCTTGGGACCCCAATTTTAATTTAACATATTCCCCAAATAGACAATTTTATCCACTCTTTCAACCTGTTGGAGATTTCCTTTCCAGACCAAAGAAATCCCCTGCAGTGGAAGGAAAAACTGTGATAAATAACATTGGAGTCATCTTTTGGTCACCTCTGATGTGTATTTCAACATTTATTCCATTTATTCCTTCTAAAAAGTTTAGATTGTATGTTGCAGAGTGGATTGATAGAGGGATTCAAAAGTGAACATTAGGAAAGGATATCTCAGTGCTGGATTTCTCCTGTTTCTCATTAGTCTTGTCTTTCACTTCTTTTGCCCAGTTTCCATGCATGCATCATCCACACCTTAGACCTACTGAGCAGAAAGCCTGCTTATGGATCATTGAGTCCAGTCCCTGGCAACATTTGTTTATATCTATTAGTACATCACACTCTAGTTGTCTGGCTGGACATCCCACTACAGTATTGGAGTAGACCGTACAGCCAGCGACTCACCGTTGAGTTTTGGGCGGTGGTAAATAACCTGATTCCCTAAAGGGCCAATGGCTACAGGTGGATGAGCCCCTTTAGGTGAGGTGATGGCCCCCACAGTGGAGGAAATGCCACTGGAAACCATCATATTGGGCCCAACAGCAAAATGAGGGGAGAAGGAACCACTTCTGATTCCCAATGGTCATGGAGGTGGAAGAGTCCATGCCAGAAGGGATGGCTGCCAGAAAGGATGGCTGTGAAGGCACACCTTATCCATATCCTCAAGGCTGTGGTAGTCCATTGCAGTCCTGGTGTTAAATCCTGCCTATGTTCCACAGGAGATGGCTCCGAGATCATAGTATGTGGGTCACTGTGATGGAATTGTACTGTTTAAGTCAAGATATTTTTTGTGTTAAGAACATGGATGAGTTAATGCCTAAATTATGCATGTACAGCAGGGGTTCCCAACCTAAGGCCCATGGGCCAGATCTGGCATGCAGTGCCATTTCATGTGGGCCCCCACCCCTCCAAAGGCAGTTGAGAAACAAAATGGCTGCACCTTCGAAGCTGTTGGGACAAAATGGCCACACACACACCCCATCATGCAGGCAGTGCAAAATGGCTATCCGGCCCTCAAAGCTGACTGACTGTGACCCGGCCCCCAGTTTGAAAAGGTTGGGAACCCCTGGTGTAGAGATTGTTTTGAGTACATGTTATTGACAGGTGCTGGAATCACCTTGAGATGGTGCCATTAGTAGCCACAATGGTGCTATGTGTAATGAAAACAGCAAACTATGAGAAGGCTGTGAGATTGTTATGAGAAAGAATACGTTGTTTTGAATTTATTATAATGTGATTGGCTAGTGCCAATTAGATAGGCCATAGTCGCTTTAAGCTAATGATAGATGGGATTTGGAGTTAGTTCGATTTGGGATCTCAAGACGTAACCTTAATATGGTTAGACTGCTGTGAAGGAAACAGAAATTAGAAATATGATTACTTAAGACAGGTTTTATTGTTTTACTTGGGGGAAGGGACTTGATTGATTGTCTCTGATATATTTTGATTAGTTTGGCTTTGTTCTCTTTTTGAGACTACAACTTTGTACCTTATGAAGAAACTTATTCTTTTTACCTACCTTTATTATCAATAAATGAAGAACTTCTGAAACCAATGGTGTGATTATTGAAGAATGGGTGGAAAGAGAGTGCTGCCAAGCCTTTATTTATAGGCAATTTGCTACCACAACACTATTTCTTTATTCTCTCTGCTCAGGTGGTTTAAAGCTAATTATGCTTCAGGTGGCTTGACGCATTCAGCCTGATCAAAATCTAAGATAGACTTTTCGATTCGGAGCGTTCCATTTTCTTTGGGCTGAAAAACGTTAAAGGCCTTGATAAAGTTCAGTACAAAGAGAGAGCCTAGGCATAGAGTCCTGTCTTAGTTGGATCTTTGTCTGGTAAGGTAGTTATTTACCAGAACTGCATCCATAACAGTCACTTTATGGCAAGCTGGGGTCCACCTTACACAAATTCATACCAGTGGCATACAATTTGGCCTAATAAATTAATCTGTATGAGCAATTTCCCCTACACACAATTTATCTTTTATTCTTTCTGACATACACGTTTATGTATTCTTTCCCCCTAATATATGATTTTTTTTGTTTTCCTGGAGTCTTGAATCACAATGTTCAGGAAGTGTGAATAGCAAAAGATGACACCGGAGCACACAGAACACTGTTTACCTTCCCACCGAAGTGGTCCCGATTTATCTACTTGCAATTTCTTGCTTTCGAACTGCTAGGTTGGCAAGAGCTGGGACAAAGAGGGGAGCTCATTCCGTCCTGCAGTACTCGGGAATCGAACTAATGACCTTCTGCCTCCCAGTCAGCATCTTTGCCACTCGAGCCATATAGCAGGAACTTTTTTCCATCTAACATGTTTGACAAATTAGTCTGCTTTGTGGTGTGATTATTTTCTTTCATGAACTTTGTTTGCAAGTCCGATTTCATAAACACAAAAGTCTGCAAAATCTCCTCGTTCAAATGCTTGTGGGATTTCGGCAGTAAAATAACACAGCGGAGGCTGGTAGTTTTGATAAAATAAATAAATTTTGTGTCAGAAATTATTCTGGGTTGAAAGGATTTTTGCTGGAGAAACTCCACTTAGAAAATGCCCGAATGAGGCTCCTTTCATTTCCCCAAGATCCATTGTGCAGCACTCAGCTATCGAAACCTGACCTTCCAGTCTCCAAGCTGTTAGTTGGTGATGTTTCCACTTTTGGATTTTAGTATGAATGTTAAAGGATCTATCCCAGTGGCAGCGAACCTCTGGCACATGTGCCAGATGTGGCACTTAGAGCTCTCTCTGTGGGCACCCATGCAGACACCCCAGCACAGAGTTTGCCCCACCCCTCTGCACAGCAGCCAAATGAGAGTGCTTCCTCCTTCCCCCAGCTCAGAGTTCATCCTGCCCTTTTGACCAGAAGTCCAATGGGAGCATTTCCTTCCTCCCCTGTTGCTGTGTTGCCACTATTTGATAAATAAGTGGGTTTTTGGTTGCAGTTTGGGCACTTGGTCTCTAAAAGATTTGCCATCACTGAACTATCTGCAGCCCTGAACTTGCTTTGGATATATAATTCAGGCCCTTGGATAGGTATTAAAATTCAGATTAAATCCTGGAAAAGATTAATTACTGCACAGACAATGTAGCCTCCATCCTGCACTGCTGCTAACATATAGTCTGGCCTAAAGGTGGATTCGGAGAGGGATTAGATAAACTCATAGTAGGAGAAGAAGATAATTTGATCAATTATTATCGTGTAACTGAATAAAACCTCTCAGCTTAAAGTGCAACAACAAAAACATTATGGCACTTAAAAGACTAACTGCTGTACAGTATTTTAATGTGAACTGCTGTGTGGTCGCCATGCGTCAAGCCATTCAGGACACATAGGTCTAGCCTAGACAGGAGCTGGCGCAAAAGGCGACCGGCATGGTTTGATTTTTAGGAGTGGATGTATCACCAGGTTCTATTGTGACTGGCCATCAGACGTAATAATAAAGATTTGATTTGATTAATGTGAACTTTCATGGATCAGGTCCACTTCATCAGACATGGGAGTGTGTCATTGAAGACCACTTCTTCATAGCTTGGAAATGTAATTATAGTTGCCGTGCTTTTGAACTTGCTGAAAGCACTTGACAGGCTTCTCTGAGATTACTACACCACAAAGACCTCCAGTGTTATTTAAGAGGAAGCTTATGGTTTTACAGGATTTTATTGACGAAGACAACAAGATGGGGAAAACAGCAGAGTATAAGACAGAGAGAGAGAGAGAGAGGTCACTTAAAATATTTCTCCTTCCTTCCAAAGTTTTAAGGGAATGATCTCTTCTCAATCATCCCAGAATGCAGGACGCATAATAACAGGCTCAAACTAAAGGAAGCCAAGTATAGGCTGAATATCAGGAAATAACTCTTAAAGGAAAATGTTTGCCATAATGATAGCCAATGTTCAGAAAGGATGTGGTATGAAGAAGAGGAGGAGGAGGAAGAGGAAGAATAAGAAGAGGAATAAGAAGAATCACTTGAGTTGGAAGGGTCCTTTTAGGCCATCCAATTCAAAACCCTTGCTCAATGCAGGAATCCGAATCAAAGCAGATGTAACAGATGGTTGTTTTCTAATTCTCTCTTGACTGCTTCCACTGTTGGAGTGATCACCACCTCTCGAGGCAGTTGTTCCACTGACCTACTGCTCTAACCATTAAGAAGTTTCCCCTAATATTCAGCCTATATCTGGCTTGAAGAAGGAGAAGGTCCTATCAATGTCCAACTTTCTGTTGGAAAAGGAAACTGTCCTATGGCTACCTGGGAATCCTAGGCTTCCTGGAAGTCTTAGTCTTGCTGCCCAGTAGGATCTATAGAGGAGATATTGAAAAACTGTATTCACTTCACTATGACACAGTTTTGTGATGGTTTCCTTGCCTCTGCTCCCCACCCATCCCAACCCCTTTCATTCTGAAGGTAAGAAATGCCTTTGTTAAGATCATAGCTAACCAGCAGGAAGTGGCTTAAGGCGCACACTTTGTGGCCCCATACATTTGTTTCTGAACCAGCTTGCCACTGTGATACATGTATAATCTCCTGAGAACTTCTCCAAAACCAATCCTGTCCCTTGGGCTTAAAGAAGTTTCCTATCCTTGATCTACAGCCATGTCTCCCTACTTGGCATTCTGGAGAGCAGGCACTATTAATAAACAGAAAAGCTAATCAAATTGGAGCATCTTGAAATGTGATTTAATTTGCTAGTTCCAGCCTATGAATATTAACCACTTGCAAATTAAATTATCCAGCAACAAATTGCATTCGGCTGTGGTAGAGTATCCGTGGAGGGCATTCCCCAGGCAATAACTTGTAGCAGGAATTTGAGGACTGGTCATTTGGCTCAGCGGGGGGTGAGTGGGTGGTTGTCTGTGATTGAACAGTCATCGTGGGAGTCCAAGGGAAAAATGAGATCCATGTTCAGTATTTATCATTATGTTCCCTCCCCTTCCCCTGCTACAAATTGCTGTTCCTTGACATGAATGTCAAGTTCGTACACTGCTGGGAATTTCAGAGAACAGCTTTTCCTGTTATGTTATATTTGATGGACTCCACCAATTCCAGTCTGCCTTATAAATATAGATGACAAGGCAAAGATTTGATGGCTTTGCTGAAAGGAGAAAAAACTACACCCAACTCTTATTTTCACAGTTTATAAAGACAATCTCTTCTGAATTTGCTCAAGAATATCCAGGAACCTAAAGTTGGGAGACTTCTTCTTTCATGTCCAGGTCAAACGTTAAACTGTCAAAATGAAGCCACCTTCTTGGCTTTGTCACTGGCCAAACTTAAATCCTTATTGATACAAATTTCCGGCAGTAATTGGTAGACTAGCGAATGAGCAGATTCTGCATCTCTCCACATTCACACAGTGAGTTGTTGACCTCCAGCAGCCTCCACTTGAGCCTCTTGGTCTTGCATTTAGGGACTCCAACCCTCAGCCTTTTGAGGGTCCTCCAAGTGACATAAGAGAGGTAGAGTTCCTCAGTTATATCCTCCTTTAATTTAGCTCCTTGTCCAGTGATCTCTTTCCCCTATCTTTTAATTTGATTTTGCTCTTGTGTACCCTGAAGGGTGCTTGTTCTTGCCATAAAGCTCTAACAGGATGTGAGACAGTGGACATGAGGCACATATCCATTCAGAGGATGTCAAAGGCCATTCTCTTGCTTAGTTCTCTGGCATAGAGTGATTGATTCATTTAAGCAGAGTTATTCATGGAAAATGTCAGTCCTACAAATTCCAAGCAACCTGTTCTAGGTAGAACTCATTGCAGGTGCACCCCCCAAAAAAGACTCAGACACCGGTATATGTGGATAACGGCATTGGGCCACATTTATTGATTCATGCCCTAGTCCGAATTATAAATTTCAATTGGTACTCAGCCAATTATAATTCTTAAGGCAAGCAGGCCGCAGTAACACTGGTAAGGTTCCTCCCAAAATTGCCAATGGCAATTGGCTACAATGTATCCATTTGTATCAATTTGTTTGTTTACAACAAACAAATTGTTGACCGTAGTCAATAAACTATCTACTGACCCCACCCTCTGACATGTATCCGTAAAATCACGGGGTGATGCATGCTGAAGAGCTCCTGCCATCACCCCATTGCCTGGTTCGTCATTGACCGGTCAACGTTAACAAACTTGTACCTATCTAGTGTTGGCCAGTCAATTGCGAACCTGCCGGATACCTGTGGGTCATAAATATTTACCTTACCAGTGCTACCCGCCCATGTGACCAAAGTCAATAGCAAAGCCCCTGTATCAAACCATAGCAACAGTGTGGGATGGGCAAAAAAGCCAGAACCAGGAGGCCAATTGTAGGTACCAGCCAAAAATTCCCACCCGGCCCCGAAGCAACCATAATATCACACTGTTCACTAGGGAGGGGGTGGAGGGAAAAACTTCTCCTCTCCGTCGCTTTTCCAAAATGGCAGCTCGGCTGCCTCGTGGCCACCCCTTTTATAGAGGGGTGGCCACGCCCCCTAACTCACCCGGATGTCTGAGTCCGGGTGGGGGGGGCCGCAAAGAGCGCGGCGGCCATTTTGGTGCCGCGCTTTCATTGTCAGGGTACAATTTGTACCCTTGTTCAGCCTTGTTCCAAGATGGAGATTTCTATGCATAGGGGATAGGGGACAGTAGCACATTCCTGAGAAGGATTGGAATATAAAAACATGCTAGTCTCGTGGTTTAGAAGAAATGTAACCTAATGTGTGATGGACATGTTGTACTGTATGGTCGGCTGGATTCTTTTAGGGGAATGACAAGGGAGTGGACTGTTTGTGAGGAGATAAAACCCAGAGGAAGGAGTCAAGACTCGTTCTTGATCATATGCTTCTCTCTGAGAGTGGGCTGTGAATTGAGACAACATGTAGGAACTTAAGCCAGAAAGGGGGGAGGCTGGGCTTGCCCAAGTAGAGAAGCTATCTTTGCTATGATGTGCTTTCTGAACTTTTGATGAACTTTCTTCTACAACTTATTCTGATTACAATATACTTTTTAAATACCTGAAGATGACTGGAGTGTTTACTTGGCTATGCACTACCTTATTTACATTAAGCTAATATCCTGGGTTGCTAAGCTAGAGGGGCGGCAGCTCAGAAGCAGGAACCAACCACTTGTGGGCAGAAGTCCTACTCATGAGTAAGCTTGTTTCCTGATACTCATTCCTGTTCTTAAACCTACATTCTGCTCCATAAATACATCAGATCTGTGTGGGGCAAAGCTGTTTAGTCTTAGCCGATGTAAATTATATTGACTCGGACTATGCCAATTACCCAAAGCTACACAGGCTGGCTCTTGTCCAGTGGCAAATAAAACTCCCAACTTCCAGCTCCATAGGCAGATACCTGAACTCCTGAGCTGTTCAGCCAGTTTGTAGAATATACCCATGGAAAACAGAATTCTTGACCTACCTTCCGAAGAACCACATAACAACTGCCACATGCCCAAGAGAGTTCTGCATGCTTATGTTTAGTTGCAAATGGAGGGGATGTATGTCTACAAACTGCATTCTGTCTGACTCTGCTAAAAAGACAAGTGTTAAAAGCCCAGCAGTGAAGGTTGTTATAGGTTGCATTTACTTTGCAAATGCTTGTAATGAGACCTTAAGTGGATGTTCTCTTTTCCTTTGATTCAATTAGATGGAAACAGCAAGAAAGGAGAGAATACTGTGGTTCGGCACACGTTCACAAGTGTTTACTCAATGTAATGCACTTAGGAGTTTGAAGACAGGTTTTGATAGGACAGCAAGAACTGGAAAAAATAATAATTACCCAGATCAGAGTTTGGACAAGCCTTCCTTAAATCCCACTTGAATCCATCTTGATGGAGGGCAGCAGCTTCATCAATACTTTCCTGGGGCCGATTATGACATTGTATGGCAAAAGGGCTCAGAACTAGAAAGTGATTGATGTAACTAGATCAGTGGTATGGGTGTCATGTTGTGATGTGAAAGGCAAATGGAAGACTACTGCATTATATTGTTCCCAGGACAATCTTCATGGCTGATTGCCATGACAATAGCCATTATTTGGAATTGGATATGACACAAGAAGAAGAAGAAGGTGAATGTTTTAAAAAGTTCTGAATAGTTTCTTGTGGTCATTCTGGTACACGTTTTCAAGGTTGTTGCAAACATTGTTGTCATCATTGTTGTCATCGGTGGCTGCAACTCATATCCAAGAATGCTTTTTTTCCCCCTGAAGCAGGGAAAATGCCATAGTTTAAGGTGGATCTCAGCTTGCCATGAAGTGACCCACACACTATGATCATGGAGCCATCTCCTGTGGCACACATGAAATGAAACATGCAGGATTCAACACTGGGACTGCAATGGACTGCCACAGCCTTGAGGATATTAACAAGGTGCACCTTCACAGCCAGTCCTTCTGGCATGGCCTCTTCCACCTTCATGACCATTGGTAATCAAAGTTCCCCCTGTGTAAATGGAGGACAGAAGCAGAAACTCAGAAATATCTACTTGTGTATCAGTTCTTATCTGTACAGTCCACACTGACAGTTTCCCTCCTCCCTTCTGTTTATTTGACATCTTTCTAAAGAGAAACAGGCAAAATGGGTATATTTTAAATGACAACTAGCTGATATATTTAGTCAGCTAACAGACAGCGTGTCTCTATCCGGTCTGTGCAGGGCAAGGCTACACAGCTCTGTGGATTTGTCCCTTGGAGCAAAACATTGTTTAACTGTATTCTGTTTAGCCAATGGTCAGCAAACACCTGCCATTTGAGGTTGAAGCAATGACCCGCAGAAACCTGGAAACAGTTCAACAGGAGAACGGATTTGTTTTAAAAAGCCATTAATCGTTAGGGATCTGCCTAGGGGAAACTTCCCAGCTGTTTTCATTTAATGCTTTTGGGAAGTCCCCAAAAGTTTTCAGGTCATTCAAGTATCAACTCTTTTGGCAAACTCAAAGGTTTTGAATTTTTATGATGCTTTTGGTTAGGATTTCCCTATACAGGGTTCTGGTCTTAAAAGCCCAAGGATTGCAGTGAGCCAGAAAGTGAAAAACAGAAGATGGAAGCTGAAAGGTTGTTGTTCTTGTTCTTCTTGTTCTTCTTTTTATTGTTCTTGTTGTTCCTGTTCTTCTTCTTGTTGTTCTTCTTCTTCTAGACAGTTAACCTGAAATCCCTGTCCCTACAAATCCCATGATTAATAGAACAGATTTGGACTATATTTGACCAAAGCTACAAGCACTAACTGAATCAGAGCTATTTCTGCATTTCAAGGATGACCATAGGTTGAGGCAAAGACCTAGAACATGGCTCCCAATGTGGGGAGACTTCAATTCCCAGAAGCCTAACTCAGTAAATTGGCTAATCAGTGCTTTGGGAGATTGACCTAGGCTTCTGGTAATTGGAGTCCAAAAACCAAAGGTTGGGTAACACTGATCTAGAGAGTTGCTCAAATGGTGGATTAGCATGCCTGCAGCCCAATGTTGAATCCGGCATATGTCTTACTAGGAAGATGCTGAGCCAACATTAAGCAAGGCAGAGCCTCTCCACTCCTCCAAAGGAGCTCAAGACCTTTCATGCTGAGATTCAATGGCAGGTTCTCTGAATGAGGCCATTGGGCTATATATATCCTCATGCAACTCTCGCTGGCATTTTGCTTAGATGCAAGGCAAAGCAAGGAACTGACATCATTATAGAACATTGAAAAGTTATATGATTAATTTAGTGTGCATTTATTCTGTTAAAATGTAAATTTTAATGGATTTTTGGAAATGCTATAGAGGGGATGGGGTGGAGGGTAGAAATTTTGACTTTGTCGTGTGCCATTGGGTTGTGTAGACATGTCTGTCTTATGGTTTTTGATGTAGTGATGGTGGTAGAATGTGATCACTTTATGCTATTTTGGAGCCAAGCAGTTTTACCTATAAACATCACAGAGTTGAGTATACTGTAATTGCCTTGTTTTAACTGGAAGTCCCAGAATGCCCCATTAAACATGGTCAGGAGCTGGGATAGTGGCAAGGCCAGAAGGAGTAGGTTAGTTGTTGTAGCTCCACAAAATATCTCCAAGTTGGAATGACTGGTGGCAAACAATGCAACTTTTAAGTAACTGCAAAATATGAATAGACAAAATATTTGCAGCAAAAAACAGAAATATGAAATGATCACTTATGGACTGAATTTTCAGTTGAGTAGTAGTATTTGTCAGTCTGGCCAGGTTATTCTGCTATGATAATAGAGTAGACCCTACTTCCTGAGACTAAACACTGATCGTCAGGGGGTGGTTAACTAACTTAACCACTGGGTGCCCAGGTCCACAGGAAGAGTGATGGTCCCAAAGTGGATTAAATCCCACTTGAATCCATCTTGATGGAGAGGAACAACTACATCAATACTGGCCTGGGGCTGAGGAGGACTTTGTGTGCCAAAAGGGCTCAGGAGACTCACAGAACACGATCAGTAGTATGGGTGTCACACTCTGATGTGGAAGGCAAATGGAAGGCCACTGCATTATATTCTCAGGACAATTTTCATGGCTGATCACCATGATCATAGCTAATATTCAGAATCAGATATGGAAGAAGAAAAAGAAGAAGAAGAAGAGTTGAGTTGAGTTCCTATGCTCTCAAATGCCAGTTACTTTATTTTACTTTAATTTGTGACATATTTGTTGTTTGTTTGTTTTGATTTGCTATGTGTTCTGTTGTTATATGTTTGTACACTGCCCAGAGAGAGAGAGAGAAGAATTTGCAGAGAAGAGGAGTTCTCTCATTTTACCCATAAGCAGCTTACATCCAGTGTTGATGAAATTATTTAAAGAAACTGCTCCGGCTGTTGAAAGATTCCAGGAGCGATAGATTCACACATGGTTAGCTACAGAAACAATTCATTCAGGATACAGCAATAAATTGGATGCAAGATGCAATCAGCAACACTTTCTTGGGACTACAGTGTGACTAACTGCAGTTTAGAATGACTCCTTCCCTTGTATACCCTTCAGGGAAGCTTTTCATGGATTTTCTCACACAGTTAGAGGCTTGCGTTGGCTCTTTGGCTATGAAACAGAGATGAGCATGAACCCTAGAGTCGGATATGTCTGGCTTTCGAGCAAGGGTAACCTTTACTGCACCCTAGAGTCGGACACTACTGGGCAAAAGTCCTAGGGTGTCAGGAGCAGAAGCAGCTCAGGCAAAGGTAGAGGGGCTCCTGAAAGCCAAACACCCAGGGGCCGTGAGTCTCGACCTTTTCACTTTCGAACAAGGGAGAGCTTACTGTGTTGCTGCCAAGCCATTCTCCAAGGTTACCCAACCATGCATTTTTCCTTCCTGTACATTTCCCCCGAGTTTATTTTGCCTTGAATGATCAGCTGCAACAACCTGTTACAATTGGCAATGATCATCTTCGAGTTCTCTGGGCGAAATCGAAGAGCTCTACAATTAAAGCAAGAATCAGGAGAACAGTCTAGCCAGAAGTATCCTGAGGCTGGCCAAGTGTCCGACTTCCCTCCTTGTTCCCACCCCGCACTGAGACAGGAGGTCATTTTAGGCAAGCAAAATCTACATTCAGACTTCATCAATAGGGCCTTCGCGAGCCAAAAGAAGGAGAAGAAAGTTGAAAAAGCACATCTGTCACACCTGATTTCATCTTCTCCAGCTGTGGATTTTGCACACTGCATTGAGAAGACAATATGTTGAGCCAAGACCCCAACAGTGAGCAGTGATTTACAAAAGAGATGATCTTGTTCAGATAGAGAGATGGGAGAATCCTGGAGGTGAAAGGCACATCATAGAAAAAAGAAACCATTCCCCTCAATAGCGGGTAGGGCAGGTTGCCTTTGAAAGGATGTACGGTAAGCAGTTCGAGAAACAAATGAAGGTATTCAGTGAAGAAAGGAGAGTGGCCACCAAAATCAGAATGGCAAACCACTGTAAAAAATATGCAGAAGTAGAAGTAGATCCTTTTCTGGATCACTAAATAAAAAAATAAAAATAAAAAAACCATGGCCAGTTTTTGTGATTCATGATCACTTCTTCAGGTGTGCATTCAAATATTGGTGGCATGATGGTCTGCCAGGCTCTGTCCCTAAAAGTCAGTCATGTGATCCATGTTTTAAAAATATGCAGAAGTAGAAGGTGTTACCTTTTCTGGATCACTAAATAGAAAAATCATTGAGAACTTTCATGATGTGATCGTGAATCACATCACATATTGTACATGCTTTATACATAGATCACACAGCTGACTTTGTTTATGGATTCACTTTAAAAAAGTTTTGTACCCTAATGCTCCTCTTTTCTGTTGAATCATGGCAACAGTCTGATTTTTCCTCCTAGCGAAAGTTAGTACAAGGAACAACATCAGCAGGAAACTCACACACTATACATGGGGAACTCAACCATCCATGCTGTGTACATCAGCTTTGGCCTTGAGCATTTCTTCAGCAGAGTATGGAGCACATCCACATTTACAAAACAAGTTGACATCGCTGTTACTGAAGCCATGCGTATTGTGACAGGTTACCTCAAACCTACACCAGTTGAGAAAATATACTCTCTTGTTGGTATTGCTCCAACTGTGATCAGGATAGAAGAAGAAGCAGCAAAATATATACATTCCAGCTCCACCATTTTGAAAAGGAAGTAGTTATTAAAAATAAATATAAGATTCACATGCACTGATTTCAAAGCAGTCACAATTTAAATTTCTGATCACAAATGAAAAGCTCACATTGGAGAGAAACATTTCTTTGTGTGTTTTAAAGTGGTGCGGAGAGCACCACAAAACAATGTACGGTAAAACTCCCTACTTACACAAAAAGTCCGTTCCATAGGCTTTTGCTTAAATCGGTTTTTGATATAACTCGAAGCAAACCCATAGGAAATCGTGTTATGTAAATTTGTGTAAATTGGGACATTTATGTAAATCGGGATGTGGTTTTAGTACAAAATCATTATGCAAGTTGAAATTTACGTAACTCAGGGCATTTGTAAGTCAGGGTTTTACTGTAATAAAAGATGCCTTTGATCCATCCAGCCACCATATATAGATATTGTTAATGATCATTAACCAGCGGTGTTATCACTTGTTTCTGTGATGGAGGGGGAAAAGCAATCGTTTATATTGCTTTCTTTCTTTTAATGAAAGCCTTTCTATTTTCTCAGGCTTATTTGCTATCAAATCTCTCACTTGTATTTCTGCTGCTGCTTTGAGTGATTTGGAATAATCTACCATAGATAGGCTACGTAAACTTAGTTTGCTGGTTGATAAAACAAATGTAATGCATTATCAACACCTCTTGACAATGTTGTCATCATTCATTGCAGAATATGATATTGCTGACCTTGTAAAGGGAACCATATTAGCTAGCTTAGGGTAAGCTCTCAGAGTGAAAATCAATGGGGCTCAAGATCAGGCAGAAAGGAAAGGCAGATGATGTTCTTTTTGGTTTATTTCATAGAGGACATGGACAAATTTTAACTTCAGCGATTGACTGTTCTCCCCCCCTTTCCTCCCCATTCATCTTCTCTCTCATCATCTGGCAAACCACTTCAGCATCTTAACCACTAAGCCACCCCGGTCCCTACCATTCCATAAAACGATAAACTATCCATATAAAGACATTCCTAAACTCTATTTGCTGGTCTTCACAGTAGTATTTCACATTTGTAAAGGCATAATAACTTGTGTATCTAAGATATATTTCACTTTACTCTTATTTCTCAGACACATATAGTACAATAAGCTTTCATCCATAAAGCAGAAATCATAGGATGGGACTAGAACATTATTTTTACTTGGCCAAAATAAAATTTTGTGTTTGTTCATCTTTATAAATAAAACTGTTAATAATGAAATAAAAGTACTTAGTAGATAGGAGGCATGTTATGTGCGCTTATCGTTTTTCCTAAGCATGAGATTTTTTTTCCCTCTCTGGGAATTTGAGGAAGAAATAGAAATTCTAGCCAATCAGAGATCATTAATTAAGAAGGTGTGAACTAATATTATGGCTGCTAATTTATGGAGTGAAAATCTTTAATACCTAGGAGCCATCTATGTGCAGAGAATCCTGATGCAGGAGATGGAGCCAGTGAATGTAGCCAAGCACAAAATCCGTCAATTTTTATTTCAGAAGCCAGCAGACCTGCTAAATTCTTAATTCTTTTTGACTGAAGCTGTCTTGATTTAATGAGACAACTTGACAAGGAATTTTTAATATCTCTCATATTCTTCTTTCCCAGGATAAAAGCAAGACAAAGAGCCCTATTTTCTTCTTATCAATGTTCTATAACTTTTCTAAACTGTCTGCTCAAAACTATGTTCTTCCCTCATGAGAAACAAAACACAGGATCCTCTCTGGTGCCTCTAATCCTAGACCAATGATGATGATGATGATGATGATGATGATGAGTAGCAGTAGTAGTAGTAGTAGTAGTAGTAGTAGTAGTAGCAGCAGCAGCAGCAGTAGTAGCAGTAGCAGTAGCAGCAGCAGCAGCAGCAGCAGCAGCAGCAGCAGTAGTAGTAGTAGTAGTAGTAGTAGTAGTAGTAGTAGTAGTAGTAGTAGTAATTAGCATTTACACCTCCCCCAACAAGCTCTGTCCTCAATGTATCAACCTAGAAAGGATGTAAGGCTGAGTCAACTGTGAGCCCATCAAGATCAAACTCAGATCATGAGTAGAGTTTTGGCGGCGGCACTGCAACTTATCCACTGCACCAAGATTATTTATGTGAAAATTCAGCTTATGGAATGTCTCTCCATTTGTGCAAAAGATCCTCCATGCTCTCTTCTGAAGAGCTCAACACAATACTTTGCCCTCTCATAGAGCAAGAATAATTCCCCAGTTTTTCATCCTCATTTGTAAAGGCAAAAGTAAAGGTAAAGGTCACCCTTGCTCGAAAGCCAGTCGTATCTGACTCTATGGTTCAGTGCTCATCTCTGTTCATAGCCAAAGAGCCAGCACTGCCTGCATCTTCAGACATTTCCATGGACATGTGGCAGGCATGCCTAGACACCGGTGTGCATGGAGCACTGTTATCTTCCCACCAAAGTGGTACCTATTTATCTACAGTACTTGCAATTTCTTGCTTTTGAGCTGCTTGGCTTGGCAGGAGTTGGGACAGAGATCGGAGCTCATTTGTACTTATGGCATAATGCTCAACTCTATTGAGAAGCAAATTTTCCAGCAAGGAATCCTCTGGATAATCTTCTTAACCCTCCCCCCTTTATTTTTTATGGAAGTACAACATTCATTTTAACTACTACTGCATTGATGGTCATACCTGTCATCAGTTCAATTATTCTAGAAAATTAGGAAACATATATTGGACATGATGATGTTCATATAATAGGTGCACTGATGCTATGCCAGAAAGCAGGTTTATGATTTTTTTCTCCTTGATCATATGCCTTCATTGTTGAATGCTGCCCTCATTAATGAAAGGCAAATTAGGACCATTAAATTTAAAACTCATGTTCCCTACATATATAGTTGGGCAAACTTAGCCAATCAGGGATAATAAATGACCAGGAATAATAACACAGATATAGTTTGTCAGCTTTTTCACAATTGTCAATAAATCAGAGGGGAAGGAGAGTGTTTTAACTGTAATTTTGTTCACACAGTTGTTTTTGTCTTTTGCCTTATTCTACTAAGAGTTTTGTATAGATGTCCAATATTTCATCGGCCACAATCCTGTTGTTTAATGCATTAAATCACATTAGAGTAGTGCCCACTGAACCAATGGGGATTTGGTGAGATAACGTCTTCATATCCCACTGATTCAAGTGGGCCAACTCTAGTTATGCCATTTTCCCCATAACAAGTCACAGAGAGATTGAACACATCTATCTCTAGTTCTCTTGCCTGCCCAAAACATGATTAGCTTAATTAGAGCCTCTATGGCACAGTGGATAAGCTGCCAACATTCGGAGTTTGATCCTAATGGGACCAAGGTTGACCATCCTTCTGAGACTGAGGAACCAACGTGTGAACTGCCCAGAGAGTGCTCAAAACACTATGGGGTGGTATAGAAGTGTGATTGCTAATGCTGCTCTTAATGGCCCACAAATCATCTTTGCACCATGTGAATACTGAGACAGCATACACAGAAAGTAAAATGGCAAATTTAAATGGAATGCAGATCATTGCTTTAACTACTGGGCTATACTGAAGGGTCAAGAAAGAGATCAATACATAAAAAGCTAAATATATATTAAAATATATTAGTTCAGAAAGCACATTGAAAACAATGAAAACCTATCTAAGCGTGGAAGCCCAGGTGGTCCCCCTCTCTTAGCTTAAAACAACTACATGTTTGCTGTGTTCACAGCATAGCCATAGACTTACACAGTGTGGAGCAGAAGAGCAAGAAGGACCGTCCTCACTCCTCCCTTCCTTTTTTATCTCCTCTGCCCCCTCCTCTGAAGGAGGATACATCTGAAGAACCTTTCTAAGTTTCAGCAAAGGCTTGGTCAGATAGCATCCTATTCCCATAGAAGCCAACCATATGCTGTTGGAAAGCCTATGATGCACAATTATCTAAATAATACCCTCACTCTCCCAAAGGTGTTTTTCCAGAAATTAAAATTTAGGGATATGGTGCTATCTTTACTGCATGATAACTATGCATCCAGCAAGACCAGTATGCTGTGATAGACATTTTTCCCCCTAAATCTGGCCAGTCTTCTTTCTAGCACGAAGCTGGCTTGGAAACAACACACCTTGCCATAAGTTCCAAAACTTAATAAGTGAGGTGAGAAGAAGTGTAGGATCCTCTTCACCCAATCTGTGGTGTACATGGCATAATAAAAAAAAAATGCTTTTGTAGTACCGCCTTAGAAGTTTCATTCATTGGAGTGGAGTGAATGGAGCAATATGGACAGAACACAACATCACATCTGTTCTGGAACATGATACTGGCCTTGTCCTGTAGTTCTTAAATTTAGCTCCATTTGAGGGCCCTTTATTTCTAGAAGTATGAATGAGGATGAAAAATGTCTTTGTCCTCTATCTTCAAATCATACCATCATGTTTGCAGGCGCACCCCCCCAATAATGGACTCAGACAAAAATGAAAGTGGATAACGGCATTGGGCCACATTTATTGATTCATGCCCTAGTCCGAATTATAAATTTCTATTGGTAAAACGACCGATCATAATTCTTAAGGCAAGCAGGCCGAAGTAACACTGGTAAGGTACCACCCAAAATTGCCAACGGCAATTGTTACAATGTATCTATTTGTATCATTTTGTTTGTTGACAACAAACAAATTGTTGACCGTAGTCAATATCTAACTAATGACCCCACCCTCTGACGTGTATCCGTAAAATCAGGGGGTGATTCCAGCTGTCTAGTGGTAACCATCACCCCCTCGCCTGGTTCGTCGTTGCCCGGACAACGTTTAAACAACTTATGCCTATCTAGTGTTGTCCAGTCAATTGCGAACCTGCCGGATACCTGTGGGTCATAAATGTTTACCTTACCAGTGCTACCCGCCCATGTGACCAAAGTCAACAGCAGCACAGAACAAACCCCTATATCAAACCATAGCAACAGTGTGGGATGGGCAAAAAAGCCAGGACTCAAGTGCCAATTGCGAGTCCCAGCCAAAAATTCCCACCCAGCCCCGAAGCGACCAAGAAATCACACTGTTAACTAGGGAGGGGGTGGAGGGGAAAAACTTCTCCGCTCCGTCGCTTCGCCAAAATGGCAGCACGGCTGCCTCGTGGCCAGCCCTTTTATTAGGGTGCTGGCCACGCCCCTAACTACCCGGATGGCTTCGTCCGGTGGGGGGGGGGCGCAAAGAGCGCGGCGGCCATTTTGGCACCACGCTTCCATTGCAGGCGCACCCCCCAATAATGGACTCAGACACAAATGAAAGTGGATAACGGCATTGGGCCACATTTATTGATTCATGCCCTAGTCCGAATTATAAATTTCTATTGGTAAAACGACCGATCATAATTCTTAAGGCAAGCAGGCCGAAGTAACACTGGTAAGGTACCACCCAAAATTGCCAACGGCAATTGTTACAATGTATCTATTTGTATCAATTTGTTTGTTGACAACAAACAAATTGTTGACCATAGTCAATATCTAACTAATGACCCCACCCTCTGACGTGTATCCGTAAAATCAGGGGGTGATTCCAGCTGTCTAGTGGTAACCATCACCCCCTCGCCTGGTTCGTCGTTGACCGGACAACGTTTAAACAACTTATGCCCATCTAGTTTTGTCCAGTCAATTGCGAACCTGCCGGATACCTGTGGGTCATCAATGTTTACCTTACCAGTGCTACCCGCCACCCGGAGAGGCTTCAATAAAGGCTCGATGCCCCCCCCCCAAGACCGTCAGCTCGGTCGACAGGCCTGCTCGCCAATCACCCAGCAGGAGGTCCATACCTCCTCGCGACAGATGGACCCCATCCCCTGAATAAAGCCCATAATTTTGCAAACTGATGGCGGGATGACGACTGACCCGCCCCCAGCCCTTGGTCGAAAGGAATCGGGCCACAGCCCTGTTCACCATGCGCCTAGCGCGGTCCAGGGCCTGAAGGTCAAAGCCTCCCCTATAAGCGTGCCGTGGGACCATATCTGACCAAACAAGGGTTGTGGTGGGCCATACGTAATGTAAGTAGGCGAGGTCCCCGCAAATCGCATGCTTCAGCGATAAGCCAGTGACCTGTCCCAAGTAATTACCCCCAAGGTGTATGATCAGAATGTCGGGCGGGTCAGCATTCCTTGCTGAAAAGAAGAATGGCAAGAGCTCCCACCACAACATACCGGGCTTACCGTACCATGTGAGATGTGCATATGCACCCAGTCCCAGTCGGGGTCCCCAATCTGTCGCCGCAGCGTAACGCGCTGCCCTGTGCACGTAGCTATGGCCCACCAGCCATACTGTCACCGGTGTGATGCGACACCCAGGGTCTGTCAAGGGAAAAAACAGGGAAGGAAGAGATGTGTGGTGACTAAAACGGTACTCACGGCGGGAGTGGGCGAACATAAAACTGGAAACACTGCGAGCCCCACCTCCCCATGCTGCGTATGTCAGCCCCGGAGTACCCATAAGCAGCCGCAGTAGAGGCCGCCCCAATTCTAAACGAATGGGTGCAATAACGGGCCCCAGGGAGGCCCACACTAGCCACTGCCTTCCCAGTCACCTTCCAAAATTGAAATTTAGTGAGGGGAGACCCATCTTGGACATAAAAACGGGCCATGGTGCGTGCCACGCAGTGCAAGGAACTCCTGTAGGGCACCAACCGGACAGATGTCTGCCAAGGAACATCGTAGCAGTCTTACTCCACTGCCTACGCCGTGCTGATCTGTTTTAGAGGAGTGTATCCTCAACTGAGCCCAATTATTGCAAACATGGACATCTTCGAGTTCCAGTGCCCTACGACTTGCATCCGCCTTAGACAGCATCACAAGCTCGCTGATGCGGAGCGCTCCAAAAAAGGCCACCATTGTAGCCGCATGAAACAGGGCTGCCTCATACCTATCGAAACATAGGTCATGCCAGCCCCGTGCCAGTTGGGTAAGGACCCCCGGGGAAATTGGGTGGTGGTCGTCCAGGCTATGCCCACGTTCCCGCACCCACCCCTCCAAAACGTGTCTCACACGGAAATCAGCGGTACTGTCCGCATGACCTCCCACCTTGGCCATGAAAGCCAGCGCTGACAGCCTAGATGCTATGGTGCGGGGTGCAAGGCCCTGGGCGTG
This sequence comes from Bradypodion ventrale, assembly GCA_035047345.1. Classification (NCBI taxonomy): domain Eukaryota; kingdom Metazoa; phylum Chordata; class Lepidosauria; order Squamata; family Chamaeleonidae; genus Bradypodion; species Bradypodion ventrale. The sequence continues at coordinate 5,651,861 of JAWDJE010000011.1, read as the reverse complement.
CAGGTAAACCATGAAACGAAGGAGGTGGGCCACTGGGATCGGCCAGGTATCTGGCAGCCGGGATTGGGTACAGAAAGTCTGAAAGGAAACCAACGCGTGGTGATACGCCTTACGCGTGCGTGGCGCCAGCGACATGCCGATCGCCCGGTTCACCTCTTCTTGCCAAAGGTCCATATCTCCTCCGGGAGTGGCGAGGGAAATTCCTCCGCATCCGGGGCCAAGGCACGGAACCGGGAGATCTGCAGGCGGGACAAAGCGTCAGCAATATCATTATTCACCCCCGGGACATGCCTGGCCCTGAACAGTACATTGAGGCGCAGGCTGCGCAACACAAACTGGTGCACGAGGTCCATGACCCTGGGAGAATTAGAGGTCTGTAAGTTGACGATGTGGACAACGGCCGCATTGTCACACCAGAAATGCACCACAGAGTTGGCCCACTCCTCACCCCATAGCATCAAAGCCCCCAGTATGGGAAAAAATTCCAAATATGTGAGATCCCTCAGGCGACCCGTGCCTGACCAGGCTGGTGGCCACCCACCATAGGCCCGCTTCCCATTGAAGTACATCCCATAACCAAGGGATCCCGAGGCATCAGACTGAATCTGAAAGTGAGGTGAAGCCAGGAGGTCGGACCTCCAAAATGAGACCCCATTGAACTCCCTCAGGAACTGGAGCCATATGTGCATATCTGCCCTGATGCCCCGCGTCAATCTCACCTATGATGGGGCCTGGATAAGCCTGCCATGGCGTTGCACAAGCGCCGAGCAAATGCCCTGCCAGGTGCGACCACCCTGCAAGCGAAATTAAGGTGGCCATGTAGCACCTGCAGTTCCCGAAGGGATGCCTTGCGCTTAGCCAGCAAGTCCGATATAAGGGCCACTATCCTTGACACCTTGTCTCCCGGCAACCTAGACACCTGCGCTACCGTGTCAATCTCCACCCCCAGGAAAACTAACTTATTAGACGGGCCTTCGGTCTTTTCGGGCGCTAAAGGGACACCAAGTTCCTCCATTAGCGTCTGAAATGTGTTGAGGAGACGTGTGCACGTATCCCAGCCCCGTTCACCCCCGAACAAAAAGTCATCCAGGTAATGGGCTACAGACCGAGACCCTGACCTACGAACAAATGCCCACTGCAGGAATGTACTGAAACGCTCGAAAGCCGAGCAGGATATGGAACAGCCGAATGGCATGGCTTTGTCAAAATAATATTCACCCCAGAATTTGAAACCCAGCAACTCAAAGTCACCCGGGTGCACCGGCAGGAGACGAAAAGCCGACTTAATGTCACACTTAGCCAACAGTGCACCCGGGCCACAAGAGCGCACCATGCGCAATGCCTGGTCGAAGGATGTATACCTCACCGAGCAAAGGTCATCAGGGATAGCATCATTGACCGAGTGACCGGCTGGGTAGGACAAGTGATGAATCAGGCGGAATTCGCCCGGGGACTTCTTGGGCACTAGCCCTAGAGGAGAGACTTTAAGATTTGGGAAAGGGGGTACGGGGAAAGGGCCAGCGACCCTGCCCGCATCAATCTCCTTATTAATGCTGGCGGCAGCCACCTCCTCCCTTCCTCTAAGTGACAAAAGGTTGGGTGCGTCTTGCGGTGACCTATCCCCCGTGAAAGGAATACGAAACCCCAGTTGAAAACCCTGAAGGAGGTACACTGCATCTGCCCTCTTCGGGTACAATGCGAGCCAACGCTCCAGCATGTCGACATTAATTGGGGAGGGGGCCTTTCGGTGGACCCGCTCCCTCAGCGGCAGTCCTACCTGCCCCTTGTCCACCCCTACCCCTGCCCCTGAATCCTCCCGGCCTGGGACAGGCGGAGGCAGCATGGGGGCCAGAACAAGAGGGGCACTCATGCTTGTACTTGCAATTTTTCCTGTTGCAAGAACCATTGGACGAGAAGGTCCAGCACAGCAGGCGGGCTGGAACCCCCTGCCCCGCCACTTGGCGGGGAACCTGTACCGGGGCCGCTCATTGGACCGCATGTCCACAATGGTATCTCTCCCCAGGCGCCGGGCGCGTGGGGGTCATATGCAGAAGCCACAGCTTCTGGCAGGGCTCATCCCACCTCATCTCTGGGTGCAGTGGAATCCTCATGCGGAATTCTTCGTCGTAAGCCAGCCACGACGGACCCGGGAAGTCAACCATAGCCCGGTAAATGTTGTCCAGATACTGGACCATAGGGATGGCCAAATCCGGCCTAGCCCTGAGGTAAACGGCCATGTAAATTAGGTACGCTGGCAACCAATTTGCCCACGTGTGTGGCGGCTTACGACGACGTGCCTGCTCCTTATCCTTCTCGTCCAGCCCTTCCCTCTCTTCCTTGGTTGGCTCCCTATTAAGAAGGGAGAAGATGTCTACGTACTCGCCCCTCCAGATCTTTTCCTTGGTGGACTGGGCCAGATGGTCCCCCAGGGGCAAGGAATACCCTGCTGTCGGCAATGCCGACACCGGCGCAGAGGGAACTGCGGGCAAAGCAAAGGGGACCTGCACAAGCCCAGGGATCCCCAACACATTCCCTACCACATAGGGGGCACCACCCCGACCCGGGCCCTGGGTCAGGGATGAAGTCGCCGGGTGGGCCGGGGGCGATTGGACCGCCGGGCCACCCGTGCGAGGCCATGGCCACTGGAAAGCCCCCCCCCCAGGGAAGTCAGTTGTGTGGGTGCACTAGCTTGAACTGCATACTCACCCGATGCACCCCCACGGGCCGCCCCCACCGGGGGTTCCGGCCCGCTGGGGGCGTCGGAGCTCACGACCGAAGCTGAGCTCGTCGACGGGGCCAGATCAGCACCAGACTGCTGCACCTGCTGAGTGGGGAGCTGCGAGGCAGTGGCCGCCACCAGCCCGCGTGCCTCAGGCAGCTCAACCCGACCCGTCGCCAGCCGCTGTCCAGCAGCCAAAGGGTCAACCTGGAATCCGAGAGACGCCCCCGTTTGATTGGCCCTCGCCAAGGATGCCTCAAGGGCCGCTACACCGGCCAGAAGGGCCTCCACGTTAACATAGGCCCCAGCCCCGACAGGGGGCAAATGGGCAGCCGGCCCATAAGTCACGGGTACCTATCCAGATCCCTGGGCCGCAGGTGCCAGATAAGGCCAAGAGCCCATGCTCGGCCCTTGGGGAGCCGTGGGCACACCCTGCCAAGGCAGGGAACCCAACCACCCCCCGTGGCTCGCTCCCCCCATGGGGAACTGTGCGCCCGGGCAAGAGGGCCCAGCCGCACGGACCATGCCGGGGGCAGTGGTCACTGTTTGCGGGCCAAGGGCCGAGGCCCCGTCCGGGGCAGCCTGCGCGCACCACGCATCGGGCCAAGGGGCCACTGATCCCATCCCACCGGTCCCGGTGGGCTCCGCTAAAGGTGGCTGCTGGGCGGGCGCAGTCGCGGTCCTCCGACCCGGCTGACGCCTCCGCGCCGATCGAGCCACGTTCGCAGCTGCCTTCTTCTTAGAGGGCATAGCTGGGTTAGCTAGGAAGCCGAAGAAAAAGAAAAGCTGCCCGAAAAGGCTTCCCCTGGAAGGACAGGAGTGACGGAGGTAAGAGGGAAAAACTTCTCCGCTCCGTCGCTTCGCCAAAATGGCAGCACGGCTGCCTCGTGGCCAGCCCTTTTATTAGGGTGCTGGCCACGCCCCTAACTACCCGGATGCCTTCGTCCGGTGGGGGGGCCCCCCGCAAATAGCGCGGCGGCCATTTTGGTGCCACGCTTCCATTCTTTTCTTCAAGGTCTTCCTTGCTCGAAAGCCAGTTGTGTCTCCTTCTAGGAGGGCCTCCTTATCTCTGTTTACATCCCAAGAGCCAGTGCTATCTGCATTTGCTGACATTTTTGTGGTCATGTAGCAGGCATGCCTAGACACCAGAGTGCATGGAATGCTGTTTACCTTCCCAGTGCAGTGGCCCTCTATTTATCTACTTGAAATTTCTTTCTTTTGAACTGCTAGTTTGGGATGAGCTGGGACAGAAGACAAGAGCTCACTCCATCGCACAGCACTCGGGTCTCAAACTACTGACCTGCTCAATTTACAGTCCTCAAGCTCAGCATCTTAACCACTAAGCCACCATGCAGTTATACTTACATGCCATCCTGTAGGACGTAGAACACTCTCAGGATGGGTCACAGGGTAATTGCCATTTTGTCCCCAACACATTTGGCACACATCTTACACAACTCTGAAAGATGGAAAGCTTAAGTCAACCATGAGCCTGTCGGGAACTAACTCAGATTGTGAGCAGAGCTTTGGCCGGGGCATTGCATTTTAACCACAGTGACATGAGAGCACCTTCCCCCTCTAACTGGAGTAGAATATTTGATTATATCATGGCTTACTCTCCCATCTACTTTTATATATATACATCTGGTGCTACACATTACTTGTCCCTGTACCCATGGGGGGCCAAAACTGATATTACTTTTGTATCAATTGCATGTGGGCGTAACAGGTTTTTCCCAAACTGAATGGGGTATGGTGGAGGAGCTACAGTGCGCTTATTTTGTCGTATTTCCTGGAAATGTGTACTTACAGAAGAAAGGATAATGTTTTGATTCAAAATAAAGCAAAATATAGCAATGCAACCTCTCAAATTGTTTCATTCTGTTAATTTCTTGCTAGAGCACACATTGTCTTATAAATGGGTATAATTGCTTTAGAAGCATGGCAACATTAATGCTACTTTCAGTATACAATGTTAATGCTGTTTTCTTTATCATCTGTTTGAAAGGAAACTCCTTTGTTGGGTTAAAAAAAAAAACTTTTCATGCAACAACACTAATGGACTAACATTCCTTCCAGCATGAAAAAGCATTTGTATGTTCTTTTGAAAGGTAACTATTGAGTGCTACTACTGAAAGCAACATTTTCTTAACTGAGGTGGATAGGGTCAGTACATTATTCATCCAAACCGATATGGGCCAACCCTAATTCTTAGGTTCCAACAGATGCCCTCTGCATACCAAGAAGGAAGATATAATGGTGTCCCTATGGAGGAGTGTCTATGTATCTATGGATAAACTCAAACTGACGCAATCACTCATTACTTACTGTTCTGTCCTCTGTATACTCTGACCCAAGAGTATGATTTTTAACTCCGATTGTCCAGTCATATTTTAATTGCTGCAGCTCACTTTGCTTTGGTAGCTAGGAAACTGTAATCCTATTTTATTAAAGGTCATTCTTCTCCTTCTCCTTCTCTATCAAAATCCGAATCTGAATCTTGGTGATCATCATGGCAAACAGCCATGAAGACTGTCCTGAGAATATAATGCAGTGGTTTTTTACTTGCCTTCCGCATCACAGCATGACACCCATAGTACCACTGATCCAGCTCCACGAGTTACTCACTGGTCTTGAGCCCTTTTGGCTCACAAAGTCCTCATCAACCCCAGGCCAGGATTAATGAAGCTGCTGCCCCCCCCCCCCCCATCAAGATGGATTCAAGTGGGATTAAATCTATTTGGGGACCATCCCCATTTCCTGTGGACTTCACCACTCAAGGTCTTTAGTCATCAGGATTGTCAGGTTAGGTAACCGCTGCCTGACACTCAGCGTTGAGTCACTCGTAGTAGGGTCTATTCTCTTACCCTAGCAGGATAACCTGGCCAGACTGGAAAGGTCATTATACTAGTTTTTAGTAAGATGTCAAAGGATCTGAGTTGTTTTAGTCATTATTATACCTGCTTTTCTTAGATAATTTTTTGCAAAATGTTTTACATCATGATCTGTTTTGTAAAGGCCCACGGTCATGCAAAATAATGTCTGGTGATGATGATACAGAGCAAGGTTGAGTGTTCAATTCCTCACTCTGCTTCAGACAACCTGTGTAACCGTGGATGAACTGCACAGTCAAAGGGCAACCCCAAAAGAAGGGAGCATTGAAGCAATTCAAAGTACAGTACTTTACATAGAAATTCCTGCAAAAGTTTGCCCTAAGTCAGAATTTATTTCATAGTATGATATGGGCAGATGAGCCCCTTTAGGTGGGGTGATGGTCTCCTCAGTGGAAGAAATGCCATTGGAAACCATCACATTGGCTCAATGGCAAAATGAGTGGAGGAGGAACTCTGATTTCCAATGGTCATGGAAGCGGAAGAGGCCATGGCTCTGAAGGTGCACCTTGTCCATATCCCCAATGCTGAGGCAGTCCATTGCAGTCCCGGTGTTGAATACTGCATGTCTCATTTCATATGTGCCGCAGGAGATGGCTCCATGATCATAGTGTGTGGGTCACTTCATAACATGCAGGAATCCACCTTAAATAAAATCACGTCAATGGCATTTTTCCTGCTCCAGGAAAAAATGCATTTTCGGATATGAGTTGCAGCCGACAATGCAATTATTATTAAGAGATATAAATTGCTGGTCATAGTTGTCTGGATAATATAAGGTAAATAAAACTCTGACCATAATTGCCTGGCAAGAACAAATCAAAATCAATTGGCTGTAGTGATCTTTTCCAGCCTAGAAGCATTTTATTTTTTAATAGAAGTTTGGACACCACAAAACTTCCTCTTTTCAAATGCCAAGTACAGTATATGCATTTCTTGTGATTAGCACAGCTTCTTTTGCTATGAAGATTGAGTAAAATCTGGTTTAAAAAACAAAACAAAACAAAGAGAGAGAGATGTGGAAAGCTGCAGCCTTTCATTCATAGAAATGCATCCCAGAGAACAAACATCTATTGGCACTCTTGAAAAGCCTAAAAGGCATAGAAGAAAAGCAGCTTTCTAAGCAAATGCAGAATTAAATCAAAAGGTTTCCAGAGGAAGCCTTTGACTGCAGCAGAACTGCTCAATCTAGCACTTTGAAGGATGATCAAAACTAGCTGTAATTATTTCTGATTTGTGCTTGTATAATTCCAGATTGAAAAAGAGGCCTCCCTCCATCCCACCACATATCTCCTTTTGAGAGGTGGTAGCATGAAAGAAGCAGATTCCAGTTGCCAACCTTCTGGCATAGCCGAAGGTAATCCATAAAATTATGAATGGATCTGAAATGCAACTACGAAGAAACAGTAATGAATGAAGAACAGAGCTGGTATGTGTTCTCCTCCAATGTTACAGAGATGTGTGAGAACTAAGGCAGGCAGAAAGAAAGAAAGAAAAAGAAGGAGAAGAATGTACTTGTGGACACAAAGAGAAGACATAGCGAAGTTAAGACTGCAAGATACATCACAGATGTTGTTTTGCCCATGCCTCGCCACTGGTGCGGGACCTGCACTGCCTGCCTATATGTCTTCCAGGTGCAATTCAAGGTGCTGGTTATCACCTTTAAAGCCCTTCATGGTAGCAGACCAGGATAACTCAGGGACCCCGTTGTCCCCTAGGACATAGACCCATCCCACGAGAGAGAACTGAGAGGGCATCCCCCCCCCCATATACCATCTGTTGAGGAGGTGCACTCTCCAGCATAAGGAAAAGGGCCTTCTCAGTTGTAGACCTCACACTATGGATTCTCCTCCCGGTAGAATTATGCCTCCAGGCCCAGTTGCCACCATTTAGGAGAAAACTGAAAACATAGTTAGCGAAGCGGGTCTGGGGGCCGGGATTGTCAACATCTAATGATTCTATCATTTTTAATGTACACACACATTTAATGATTCTATCATTTTTAATGTACACACACACACACACACACACACACACACACACACACACACATACACACACACATGTATGGTATATAAATTGACTGTATAAAAACCAACCAACCAGCCAAAGAAAGAAAGAAACAACCCCAATGGATGGGCTACTATATTATGGACAAAACAATCCTACAGTGAAGAAGGGGGTTCTGATTTTGATGGTAGAGGGGCAGCTTTGGTAGGTCTGGGGTCCACGATGGAGTGAGCTCTCATCTCTGTCCCTGTTCATGCCAACCTAGCAGTTCGAAAGCAAGAAATTGCAAGTAGCTAAGTAGGTACCACTTTGATGGGAAGGTAAACAATGTTCTGTGCACTCCATTGTTGATGCAGTCCTGCCATGTGTCCACAGTAACGTCTGCAGATGCTTTGGCTATAAACAGAGATGAGCACTGAACCCTAGAGTTGGATACGACGGGCTTTCGAGCAAGGGCAACCTTTACCTAGCTATTCCACCCAATTTAGTGTCAACTGCAAATTTGGAAAGGCTACCACACCTCTCCCTATATAAGATGGGATGATATTTGCAAATCCACCTCCAAGTTTGGCCCTGGATTTCGGAGAGCAGAGTTTGCTTTTCTTGCTAGTACTGAGAGGTGTAAACTCTGAGGATTCACTTTAGCACAGCTCAGGAACTTGCTAGCTTCTTTCTCCAAGCTGCAATGTACTACAAAGAAAAACATTCGCTGAAGCTCTGTTAAAAATCTCACTTCCTATAAGAGAAGAAAAATAAAATAAAAAGGAGCCTTTCTCAAGATGACCATAAACTATAATTAGGATCTCTACCAATTTGGGACCCTGAGGAATAAGAACGAAGGCACAATACAGGCGAGGACTGTTGCAAAGAAGGTTTGATGCTGTGAAAGGAGAAACTCTGGCTTATTTCTTTGTATCAGTCACAGCGTAATGTGCCTGAGGCTGAGGACACATTTCATAAACACCTTTTAAGGCAATTTCAAGGGAAGACAACAGCAATTAATCTTAGTCATCTAAAATGGCAACACCAGCTCATGCAGAAGACTTTGGCTCTCAAGGTCAAGTAGTATATTATGGATTGGTGGTGTTTCCCTACGGGATAGAAGGATCATTAGTAAGATAATAGAATTGACAAAAGCACATCATTCCTCTATGGGGATAGGGTGGGGGGAGTGATCAGATGAAATAACTAGGGGCTATTTAATGCTAAACATCAGTTCAGTGGGCAGAGGTCAGTGGAGGTTAGGGGTTCCAATGCTAGTTGGAGTCAAATATACTCTGGGTTTAAGTCTGAACTTTAAAGTAATTATCAAAGACTCTATACCTAAAATAGGCTCCGTACCTTGAATAGCTCATGTGAGGTTCAGACTTAAATCTCTAAACCAGTGGTTCCCAATGTGGGGCCCAGTCTCCACTGGGGGAAACTTCAATTCCCAGAAGCTTAAGTCAGTACATTGGCTGATCAGTGCTTTGAGGAATTGACTTAGGCTTCTGGGAATTGAAGTCCAAAAACCAAAGGTTGGGAAAACACTGCTCTGTGTGACTGTTTTTAATGTGTGAGTTTTGTGTTGTTAGCCACCCAAAGTAAATGGGTGGGGTATAAGTATAATAAATACAATAAATAAATAAACCTAATTCCTTACTGCATCACTGACCTTGGACATGGCAGAAGAGGTTAGACTGTACAGATGGCTAGTGTGCACACATTCCCACACAATGTACTGTAACTGTGTGGCTATTTTAATCCATCTCTACAGATTAACCTCAAAATATGGGGATTAACTCTCAAAGTTTACCCACTGAAAAAAAGGAAGGTGAAATATCAAATAGGTTAACTCCAGAAAAGAAGCCCTAGCTTTGAATTTACAAGAGCTGATTGGGGCTGTTAAGGACAGGACATTTCGTAGGTCACACATGTCATGATTTCATCTTGGGATGGCATCATTTTTTATGTTCATTACATTATATTCATATAGGTTATTAAGTAAGGATTTTAAACCTGCTGTTCTTTTGTTTCTAGGATACTCTCTGCCATTTTAAGTTGGCACCTGCCATTGAATGGCATCATCCCTTTTCTCTGGGAAAGTACATTTTGGTTCTTCTTCCCAAGTTCACTGTCTGGGAAGATGTTCTATCTCACGGACAGAGATGGAACATAGATAGGATGGCCACCTGGTATCCTTTGAACTACGCACAAAACCTGTCACTTTGAGAAGTCAATCAGCACTTCTCAAGGATGCTTTCCCAGGAAAAAAAAAGGTATAAGAACCAGGGCTTTTGCTCTGTTTGAAAGTCATTTTTCGATTGCAGCCAGAGGCTCTATCTCTCCTTATATCTGAGATAGACTCCCCTTTTGAACCATCTTGTGGTGCAGGGCACCACTGCGCTTAGCCTAAAAACCAGAGATGATGGGACTTTGGTTCTGCAGAGACATTGACACTTAGAATTTCTTCTGAGACTATGCAATTTTTCTATTACATCCCATTTATTGGACTCTGTTACTTTCTTCAATAAATCATAAAAGGACGTTGATTGTAGAGTGTGCTCTTTCTGCTCCACTTGAAGTGGAGCAGATTGAATGGGGATATGTCACAATACAGCCTTTTCCCTAAAACAAGGATTACAGCTTTTGGGTTACTTTGTGGGAGCTTTTGTCGAAGGAGAAACTTTGTTTTGAGGCGTGGAATCCAGCTACAAAAGGGCGAGCTGCAGCCGAGGTAACAGCTTTACTCCCACTCACCTTACCCAGCTTCAAAGGCATTATATTCCCCAAAATGAGTTAAGGGTGTTATCACATGGGAATCCAGAGTCTCATCCCAAGGGGCTTTGCTACTTTAATTTTAACTGCGACATCAGTCACAGAACGCCATTTCCCTGTGAACCTGTTGCCCAGCTCCACTGGATCTGGCTTTCTCGGGCCAACTTTGAGAAAGGACACTCTTCTCGGCCTTATTTGCCAAATCACTGTGGTCTCTTGACTGTGTGGCACCTGTGGGCCTCTGGAACAGAGGGAGACAAGGCGTGCGCCAGCCGAGATCATCCACGATAACACATTCATAGGATCACCATGAATGGTTGGAGGCAACTTGGTGATCTATGCAGAGCTATGCCATCCCTCACAATCAGGCATGTCCCATAGGTTACCACCCAGGTCCTTTTAAATAGAGACTTTTAAAATATTTCCAGGATGTAGGGATTTTGTTGTTGTTCAATCACACAGTTGAGTCCGATCCTTTGTGACCCCATGGACCGCCACACACCAGGCTCCTCTGTCATCTACCATCCTCTGTAGTCCGCCCAAAGCTACACCCACTGCATCAATAATGCCATCTAGCCATCTCATCATCTGCCGTCCCCTTCTCCTTTTGCCTTCAGTCTTTCCTAGCATCAGGGCCTTCTTCATTGAGTCCTCTCTTCTCATTTGGTGGCCAAAGTACTTGGGATACACTTAGCCTTTGTCTGAGACTCAACTAGGTGTAACACACATGCAGGACCAAGCCTTGAAAACTTTCTATCGTGTGTTTTCAACTCATATTAAATACTACTCTTGCTTTTAAAAAAGAAACCACAAGTTTACATTCAGTAACCAGAATAAAGGTGGTGAAGTCTACAGGGAAGGGTGATGGTCCCCAAGTAGTTTAAAACCCACTTGAATCCATCTTGATGGAGGGCAGCAGCTCAATCAATCCTGACCTAGGACTAAGGAGGACTTTGTGTGCCAAAAGGGCTCAGGACCATTAAGTGATTCATGGAACTAGATCAATGGTGGTATGGGGTCATGCTGCAATGTGGAAGGCAGATGAAAGGCCACTGCATTATATTCTCACGACAGTCTTCATGGCTAATTGCCATGAGGATCTCGAAATATTTGGATTCGGATATGGAACTTGTAGAAGATCCATAATAAAAGCTATCTTGAAAGTCCCTTCTGTTCCTAGGCTTGTTTGTTTGTTTATTTATTTATAGTAGCATTTCTATACCACTTTTTTCGCTCAAAAGCGACTCAAAGCGGTTTACAGAGTCAACATAAATAACAAGAGCATATCAATAAATAGCTGGACATCATACAGAAACACAATACAAAATGTTTCCAATTATTCTTCCTGAACACAATTTTAAGTAAGCCTTAGAACAGAAGGGACTTTCAAAATAGCTTTTATTATGGATCTTCTTCTTCTTCTTCTGCCATATCTGAATCCAAACACTGTACTTAGTTTATCATATTTCTCATGACTGACGCCCATCACAAACATGGAAGCATCAGCTTGATGGAGCAGAGATAATTACATGCTTAGCACCACCCTTCAGGTGAACACTGACCTTTTTTGTGGTGGTGAATACACCAGTAGATTCCACAATGTACTCTGCTCCAGCAACAGCCCACTTGATGTTGGCAGGATCACGTTCTTGGAAGACTGTGATTCCCATTGATCACAAGTTTCCCATTCTCAGCTTGGATGGTGCCTTTAAAACGGCCATGAGTAGAGTTCAGATCAATGAAGGGATCACTGATGGCCTCAACCTGGACTTTTCCACTATATAATAATTCCATGCCAGAAATTATTCTGGGTTGAAAGGATTTTTGCTGAAGAAACTCCTGCTTGGCTGGGGTGCAAAGCGGGGCTGGGTGTGTGCTGCAGGAGGAAAGGTGCCTGCTCCCCACACCTGGGGGAGGCATAGCAGCAACTCTGGAGGTGAGCCGGGCCCTTCCTGTGTATCACACCAGCTGTGGCAGGGATCACCTGGCCCTCCTCCCTGGTGGGGATGGGTCTGGCCAGCGTTCAACCTTGCACAGCACCTAGCAGCTGACTTAGAACTGGTGAGTACCAGAAGGATCTGATTGTTTAATCAATACCGAAGTGGAATATTTTTTTTGGGAAATGGTAAGGTCTGGCAGAGAAAGAGCTGATGAAAAGCCAAGAATTCTTCTCTGGCTCAGATTTTGATGGTAAATGGAGGAGTTTTAAAATATCACTTCTATTTTGAGATGGATTTGTACAAGCCTTCCCACGTTTATATCCAAGCATGGCTTGAAATGAAAAGCTTTTGCTGAAATTTCATGATAATGATTCAGACATCACTACTTCTTCTCTGAGCATTGCTGTTGAGTACACAGATTAAGAAACTCTTCCTATACTGCAATCCAAACCTGACTATACACCCATTACTTGAGTAACGAAGGAATACAAATTATCATTCTCTCCATGTGCGGGGAAATTTTCTTCCTTTCCATCTGTGATGAGTGAAAAACAAGTTTGACCTTTATGACTAAGCCAAGCAGGAAATCCAGAGAAGGCAGTGTAATTTTTCCAAAATAATGGAAACACGATCTCCTCGTTCAATTAAACATATCTGAGCACAAGAAACTGCCACCACACCACCCATTCTACCAATGCTATCTATCCTGATAGTCCATGGAGCTTTCATGAACATGGATGAGTTGGAAAGAATGTTCTTGCTACGTGAGAACATTTAACCCGCAAAACGTGGCGAGACTTGGCAACTTTCTTTATGTCTCTGAGATAGGACCGCTTTTCCAAATCTCTGCAGGCAAGATAGGGACATTTGTAGTCTTCTGTGGTTTTCAAAGGCAAAGCATTTCAGCAGATCTTTCTTCATCTGCATTTTGGGAAGCAGATTGCAAATCAGGAGAGTCAGAAAAAAAAGAGAGGGGAAAAATTAATTGCCTTATTATGCAGAAGCTCCAGAGAATGTAAATCCCTCAGGAACATAATGTACAGACAATATTTCTGGTTGGTTATCCAGGGCTTCTCATATTGTAAGCTAATACACAGAAAGTTCGGTTTCACTTACCAGTGATAACTTTCGTTCTTCGAGTATATAGTTTGTGAATACACACTCATGGGGTTATGCGCCTGCGCAGAACAGCCGATCGGAGGCTTGAAAAGCTATTGGTCAAAAGTTTTGGCGGTAAGACCGCCCACCGTACCGCCCACCCTGAGGCGCCCGCGCGCCATTTTACCTCAGTTCCATACTTAAGCCAAGCACAGGATAAACCAACTGATCTCATCCGTGCAGCTCAAGAGGGGAGGCAGGGTGGGTAGTGTGTATTCACAAACTATATACTCGAAGAACGAAAGTTATCACTGGTAAGTGAAACCGAACTTTCTCCTTCGTATAGTTTGTGAATCCACACTCATGGGAGATTAGCAAGCTCACACTTACTTGGTCGGTGGGCAGTCGGATGAGATGATCCCACGATGAGCTGAAGATCCCCTAGGTGGACCCGTCAGGGGCGTTGAGTCCGGAGCCCTCTGGTGAGGACGACACGGCCAAGCCTGGCGTCCGCAGTGGCTCTGGTGTCCACCCTGTAATGCTGGACAAATGTGGAAGGTCTGGACCAGGTGGCAGCCTTACATATGTCCTCAAGCGGTGTGCCCTCCAGAAAGGCAGTGGATGTGGCAACCGCCCTGGTGGAATGCGCCCTGACATGCGGTGGAGGTGGCAGTGAGGCTGACTCGTAGGCCAGGTAGATGGTAGAGGTGATCCATTTGGAGAACCTTTGAGCAGAGATGGGTTCACCCTTGGACTTTCCCCCATAAGCCACAATGCAAGCGCGGCGCCAAAATGGCCGCCGCGCCCTTTGCGGGCCCCCCCCCCCACAGGACAGAGAATCCGGGTAGTTAGGGGCGTGGCCACCGCCTTGATAAAAGGGGTGGCCACGAGGCAGCCGTGCTGCCATTTTGCCTCAGCGACGGAGCGGAGAAGTTTTTCCCCCTGCGTCTCCGTCGCTCGTTGGTGCTACCGGGAAGCCTTTTAGTTCCGTTTACTAGCTAGCTTCCCTTTCTGTTGCGGTGAGATGCCTTCCAAAAAGAAGGCTGCTGCGAATGCAGCTCGGGTGGTTCGGAGGCGTAATCCGGGTCGGAGGACCGCGGTGCCGCCTCCCCAGCAGCCACCTTTGCCATCCCCGGCCGGGGCTGGTGGCATGGGGGCTATCGCCCCTTGGACCGATCAAAGTGCGGGCGCGGAGGGAGTTCCGGCCCGCGGCCCGCGAGCGGTGGGCACCGCTCATCCTCCTGCTCAATCGGTTGGGCCTTTTCCTGTTGGGCCGCAGCCTCTCCCGGGGCCCTCTAGCCTTGGGGGGTGGCCCGGCTCCCTGCCTTGGCAGGTTAATCCACCAGCCCTCCCGGGCTTCGGCGGTAGTCAATGGCAATATACGGCCCCTGGGGTGCAGGGTCCTGTCCCCATGCAAGGATCAGGTGGGCCGGCCGGCCCTTTACCCATGGTTAATGTGGACTCCTTACTGGCACGTATTGGGGCCCTCGAGGCGTCTTTGGCCCGGGCCAGTCAGGCAGGTGCCCCTTTTGGGGTACCTTTGGAGGCGCTAACGGCAGCAGGACAACAGCCGGCGGGGAGGGTTGAGCTGCTGCAGGCGGGTGGCGCGGCTACGGCCACTGCCTCGCAGCTCCCCAGCCAGCAACCTGGTGCGGGTCAAGCCCCGGTGATGAGCTCTACATCGGTCGTGAGCTCCGACGCCCCCAGTGGGCCAGAACCCCCGGTGGGGGCGGCCCACGGGGGTGCAGCATGTGAGTATACGGTGCAAACGAGTACATCTACACATATTCCCAATATAGGGGGGGCCTTTCAGTGGCCTTGGCCTCGCTCGGGTGGTGCGGGGACTACCCCTCTGGTGCCCCACCCGGCGACAACGACTGCCACCATGCCCACGGGGGTGGGCCTAGGCTCTTACACTTCTGGCAATGTCTTGGGGGTGGCAGGGTTAGCTCCGGCTCCCTTTACCAGGCCTGTTGTCCCCTTTTCGGCTTTGCCGACGGCAGGGTATTCCTTGCCACTGGGCGATCACTTGGCACAGGCTACCAGAGAGAAGATTTGGAGGGGGGAGTATGTAGATATCTTCTCACTCCTGAACAGAGAGCCCACCAAGGAAGAAAGGGAGGGTCAGGATGAGAAGGACAAGGAGCAGGCACGCCGCCGCAAGCCGCCGCGTACCTGGGCTAACTGGCTCCCCGCTTATTTGATATATATGGCGGTATATTTGAGGGCGCGGCCGGATCTAGCTATTCCCATGGTCCAATATTTGGACAACATATATAGGGCGATGGTAGATTTCCCGGGCCCTTCATGGCTAGCATATGATGAGGAATTCCGTATGAGGATTCCCCTCCATCCCGAGATGAGAT
Source organism: Bradypodion ventrale (assembly GCA_035047345.1). Classification (NCBI taxonomy): domain Eukaryota; kingdom Metazoa; phylum Chordata; class Lepidosauria; order Squamata; family Chamaeleonidae; genus Bradypodion; species Bradypodion ventrale. Next base: position 5,636,080 of record JAWDJE010000011.1, on the reverse strand, counting down.
GGGATGAGCCCTGCCAGAGACTGTGGCTCTTGTATATGACACCCACACGCCCTGCCCCGGGGGATAGATACCATTGTGGACATGCGGTCCAGCGAGCAGCTCCAGCGCAGGTTACCCGCCAACCGGCGGGGCAGGGGGTTCCAGCCCGCCTGCTGTGCTGGACTTTCTCGTCAAATGGTTCCTGCAACCGAAAGAACTGCAGGTATAAGCATGAGTGTCCCACGTGTTCTGGTCCCCACGCAGCCTCGGCTTGTCCCAAGCCTGGGGGGGCGCGAGGCAGAGGGAGGGGTGGACAGTGGGCTGGCAAGGCTGCCACGGAGGGAACTAGTTCTCCAAAAGGCCCCCTCCCCAATTAAGGTGGACATGCTGGAGCACTGGCTCGCATCGTACCCAAAGGGGGAGGACAGAGAGTATCTCATTCAAGGTTTTAAGCAGGGATTTCGTATCCCTTTTATGGGTGTTAGATCCCCTCAGGATGCTCCCAACCTGTTATCCCTCAGAGGAAGGGAGGAGGTGGCTGCGGCCAGCATTAAAAAGGAATTAGACGCGGGCAGGGTCGCTGGACCTTTTCCTGCACCCCCTTTTCCCAACCTTAAGGTTTCACCATTGGGTTTGGTTCCCAAAAAGTCCCTAGGTGAGTTTCGCCTTATTCATCATTTGTCCTACCCAGCCGGCAGATCGGTCAACGATGCTATACCTGATGACCTTTGTTCGGTCAGGTATACATCGTTCGACCATGCGCTGCGCATGGTGCGCTCGTGTGGCCCGGGTGCCTTGCTGGCCAAGTGCGACATTAAGTCAGCTTTTCGCCTCTTGCCAGTGCACCCGGGTGACTTTGAATTGCTGGGTTTTAAATTTAAAGGGGAATATTATTTTGATAAGGCCATGCCTTTTGGCTGCTCCATATCATGCTCGGCCTTCGAGCGTTTTAGTACTTTCCTAGAGTGGGCTTTTGTCCGCAGGTCAGGGTCCCGGTCTGTAGCCCATTACCTGGATGACTTTTTATTCGGGGGTGAACGGGGCTGGGACACGTGTGCACGTCTCCTCAATACATTTCAGACGCTAATGCAGGAACTTGGTGTCCCTTTAGCGCCCGAAAAGACCGAGGGCCCATCGACCAAGTTAGTATTCCTGGGAGTTGAGATTGACACAGTAGAGCAGGCTTCTAGGTTGCCGGGTGATAAGGTGTCCAGGATAGTGACCCTTATCTCGGAATTGCTGGCCAAGCGTAAGGCATCCCTGAGGGAACTCCAGGTGCTACATGGGCACCTTAATTTTGCCTGCAGGGTGGTCGCACCGGGCAGGGCTTTTGCCCGGCGCTTATGCGACGCCATGGCAGGGTTATCCAGGCCCCACCACAGAGTTAGGCTCACCCGGGCTATCAGGGCAGACATGTTCGTCTGGTTGCAATTCCTGAGGGAGTTTAACGGGGTCTCATTTTGGAGGTCGGACCTCCTGGCTTCCCCCAATTTCCAGATCCAGTCTGATGCCTCAGGATCCCTGGGCTATGGGATGTACTTCAATGGGAAGTGGGCCTATGGTGGGTGGCCACCGGCATGGGCAGGCACAGGTCGCCTGCGGGATCTCACATACCTGGAATTTTTTCCCATTCTGGGGGCTTTGATGCTATGGGGCGAACAGTGGGCTAATTCGGTAGTGCATTCTGGTGCGACAATGCTGCTGTGGTACACATTGTCAATGCACAGACTTCTAAATCGCCCAGGGTTATGGATCTAGTGCGCCATTTTGTGCTGCGCTGCCTGCGCCTCAATGTCTTGTTCAGGGCCAGGCATATCCCAGGGGTTAATAATGATATTGCTGATGCTTTGTCCCGCCTGCAGATCTCCCGGTTCCGCGCCTTGGCCCCGGATGCGGAGGAATTTCCCTCGCCACTCCCGGACGAGATGTGGACTATTGGCAAGGAGAGGTGAACCGGGCGATTGGCCTTTCACTAGCGCCACGCACGCGTAAGGCGTATCAACAAGCACTCAGTTCATATAGGGTTTTTGCCACTCAATTTCACTTGCCAGAGACCTGGCCTATTCCGGTGGACCATGTACTGCGGTTCATGGTCCACCTCCATGCACAGGGCCTTGCACCTCGCACCATAGCATCTAAGCTCTCGGCGTTGGCTTTTATGGCCAAAGTAGGGGGTCATGTGGATACCACCTCTGACTTCCGCGTGAGACACGTTTTGGAGGGGTGGGTGCGCGAGCGCGGGCGTTGCCCGGACGACCGGCACCCTATTTCCCCAGGGGTTCTTACCCAGTTGGCCCGGGGCTGGCCAGGCCTCTGTTTTGATCATTATGAGGCAGCCCTTTTTCATGCAGCCACAACGGTGGCATTTTTTGGAGCGCTCCGCGTCAGCGAACTCGTGATGCTGTCTAAGGCGGATGCAAGTGGTAGGGCACTGGAACTCGGAGATGTCTACGTTGCCAAAGACTGGGCCCAGTTGAGGATTCGCTCCTCAAAAACAGATCAGCACGGCGTAGGCAGTGGAGTAAGACTGCTACGGTGTTCTTTGGCAAACATCTGTCCGGTTGGTGCCCTACAGGAGTACCTGGCACTGCGTGGCTGGCACCACGGCCCGTTTTTCTGTCACCAAGATGGGTCTCCCCTTACTAAATTTCAGTTTTGGAAGGTGACAGCCATAGCCCTCACCAGGGTGGGTTTTTCAGGTGCCCGTTATGGCACACATTCGTTCCGTATTGGTGCAGCCTCTACAGCAGCTGCTTTTGGGTACTCGGGGGCTGACATACGCAGCATGGGGAGGTGGGGCTCACAGTGTTTTCAGTTTTATGTGCGCCCACTCCCGCCATGAGTACCAATTCAGTCACCTTACCTTCCTTTTTTCTCAATTTTATTGCAGACCCTGGGTGTCGTATTACACCGGTGACAGTATGGCTGGTGGGCCACAGCTATGTGCACAGGGCAGCGCGTTACGCTGCGGCGACAGAGTGGGGACCCCGACTGGGACTGGGTGACCACGCCAGTCTCGCATGGCATGGTAAGCCTGGGATGTTATGGCAGGAGCTGAGGCCTTTCCTTTTTTCTGGCCTGGGGGCTGACCCGCCTGACATTCTAATTATCCACCTGGGGGGCAATGATTTGGGCCAGGTCACCGGCTTATCGCTCAAGCATGCGATTTGCGAGGAACTCGCCTACTTGCACTATGTCTGGCCTGCCACAACCCTGGTTTGGTCGGACATTGTTCCGCGCCACTCTTACAGAGGGGGCGTTAACCTCCTTGCGCTTGACCGCGCAAGGCGCGCGGTCAACAAGGCGGTGGCGCGGTTTCTTACCACCAGGGCTTGGGGGCGGGTTAGTCATCACCCCGATATTAGTCTGCAAAATTATGACCTCTATGCAGGGGATGGGGTCCATCTGTCGCGAGGAGGTATGGACCTCCTGTTGGGTGACTGGCGAGCAGGCCTGTTGACCGAGCTGACGGTCTGGGGGGGGGCGTCAGGTCTTCTGTGAAGCCCCTCCGTGTGGCGGGTAGCACTGGTAAGGTAAACAGTATGACCCACAAGTATCCGGCAGGTTCGCAGTTGACTGGACAACACTAGACAGGAATAAATTAGTTAAACGTTGTCCGGTCAACGACGAACCAGGCGATGGGGTGATGGTGATTGCTAACCAGCATGCATCACCCCTGTGATTTCACGGATACGCGTCAGAGGGTGGGGTCATGAGTTAGTTATTGACTACGGTCAACAATTTGTTTGTTGTTGACAAACAAATTGATACAAATTGATACATTGTAACCAATTGCCGTTGGCAATTTTGGGGTGGTACCTTACCAGTGTTACTTCGGCCTGCTTGCCTTAGGAATTATGATTGGTCGTTTTACCAATACAAATTTATAATTCGGACTAGGGCATTGAATCAATAAATGTGGCCCTTTGCTGTTAGCCACTTTCAATGTTGTCTGTGTCCGTTATTGGGGGGGTGCGCCTGCAATGCAAGCGCGGCGCCAAAATGGCCGCCGCGCCCTTTGCGGGCCCCCCCCCCCACAGGACAGAGAATCCGGGTAGTTAGGGGCGTGGCCACCGCCTTGATAAAAGGGGTGGCCACGAGGCAGCCGTGCTGCCATTTTGCCTCAGCGACGGAGCGGAGAAGTTTTTCCCCTCCACCCCCTCCCTAGTTAACAGTGTGATTATGGTCGCTTCGGGGCCGGGTGGGAATTTTTGGTTGGGACCCATATTGGCTTCGGGTCCTGGCTTTTTTGCCCACCCCACACTGTGGCTATGGTTTGATATAGGGGTCTTTCTCCATTACTGATGTTGACTTTGGTCACATGGGCGGGTAGCACTGGTAAGGTAAACAGTATGACCCACAAGTATCCGGCAGGTTCGCAGTTGACTGGACAACACTAGACAGGAATAAATTAGTTAAACGTTGTCCGGTCAACGACGAACCAGGCGATGGGGTGATGGTGATTGCTAACCAGCATGCATCACCCCTGTGATTTCACGGATACGCGTCAGAGGGTGGGGTCATGAGTTAGTTATTGACTACGGTCAACAATTTGTTTGTTGTTGACAAACAAATTGATACAAATTGATACATTGTAACCAATTGCCGTTGGCAATTTTGGGGTGGTACCTTACCAGTGTTACTTCGGCCTGCTTGCCTTAGGAATTATGATTGGTCGTTTTACCAATACAAATTTATAATTCGGACTAGGGCATTGAATCAATAAATGTGGCCCTTTGCTGTTAGCCACTTTCAATGTTGTCTGTGTCCGTTATTGGGGGGGTGCGCCTGCAAAGAGGCGTTGCGACTTCCTGAACTCTCTAGTCCTGCTGGTGTAAAACAATAAAGCTCGTTTCACATCCAGCGTGTGCCAAGTCCTTTCTTGGGCGTTAGTGGGGTTCTGAAAGAAGGTTGGCAAGGAGATAGTTTGTGCCATGTGAAACTTGGAGACCACCTTGGGCAGGAAGGTGATGTCCGCTTGGAGGACGACGCGGTCGTTGAAGAACTGGAGAAAAGGTGCGTCTGCTCGCAGGGCAACCAGCTCACCAGCTCGTCGTGCAGACGTGATAGCCACTAGGAATGCCGCCTTCCATGTGAGGAGGCGAACATCGGCGGTAGCCATGGGCTCGAATGGGGTCCTGGTGAGCGCGTTGAGCACGGTAGACAGTGACCATTGAGCCGTAGGAGTCCTGACCGGAGGGAAAGCGTTCCGTAGTCCCTTGAGGAAGCGCTTCACCGTTTGGTCACGGAAAGCCCCAGCAGCGGGCGAACCAGCCGGGGAGTGTGCCACCACTGCTGCGAGGTGCACTCGGATGGAGGTGATGCTAAGGCCAGACTCCGCCAAATGGAGGAGGTAGGTTAAAACGTCCTGCAGTCCCGCCTGCGGGGGGGGCATGTGCTGGGAAGCCAGGAAAGCGCAAAAACGCCTGTATTTGGAGGCGTAGGACCTCCTTGTGGAAGGGCGCCGCGCTAGCTCGAGGATCCTGGACAGTCTGGGGTTATCCTCCACGCGGTGAGGTGGAGGCTGGGCAGGTCCGAATGGTGCAGCTGGCCGTGCTCCATTTGGAGAAGCGTCGGTGACTCCGGCAGTGTGCGATACTGTGACGACATGCGCAACAGTAGCGGAAACCAGGGTTGGCGCGGCCATGCCGGCGCCACCAGAATTGCATTGGTTCTGTGTTGGTACATCCTGGTGAGTACTTTCTGGACCAGAGGAAACGGAGGAAAGGCATAGAGATAGTCCTGATCCCACCGTTTCATGAAGGCATCGCCTTCGGAGTTCAGTCCGATGCCTGCTCTGGAGCAGTACCTGCTGAGTTTCCTGTTGGACTCCGATGCAAAGAGGTCGATGCTCGGCGTCCCCCAGGCCTCGCAAAGCGACCGGAACACCCCGCCGTCCAGCTCCCATTCGTGGGTCGTCGAGGTGAGACGGCTCAGGTGGTCTGCCAAAACATTCAGTGTGCCCTGAATGTGCACTCCAATTGGGAAAATGTGCCTCTCCAGGCACCATTCCCATAACTGCACTGCGAGGTACAGGAGGGTGGTGGACCGTGTTCCTCCCTGCTTGTTGAGGTACGCCACCGCCGTGGTATTGTCCGAGGCCACTTGAACCGCCTTGCCGGTGAGCAGCTTCTCGAAGGAACGCAGGGCCTTCCAGATGGCCAGCAGTTCCAAGTAATTTATGTGGTGCACCGTTTCGTGTGGTGTCCAGGTGTCGTTGACCGTGAGGGTCCCGCAAGCAGCGCCCCAGCCGAGGTTGCTCGCGTCGGTCAGTATCTGCAACGAGGGTTGCGGGGGGTAGAAACTCTTTCCCGTGGCCACGTTGAGTGGTGTAGACCACCACAGCAGTTGGTCCCTCAATTCTGGAGATGGGGTCAACCGTTTGGACTGGCTCTCCCGAAGTGCGTCGAACTCGTGAAGGAGCCACGATTGCAGGGACCTGAATTTCAACTTGGCATGGGGAATCACTGCCGTCGTTGAGGCCATCAGGCCTAGAAGTCTCTGAGCCTTCTTCGCCCGGATGCACGGTTTGGTGCGTAGTTCGCTCACCCCCTGCGCAATGTCCTGTAAGCGTTTCTGGGGGGCGTAGGCTCTCGTAGCAAGCGAGTCGAGTACCGCTCCGATGTACTCGACGCGTTGAGAGGGAGTCAACTTCGATTTGGTGAAGTTGATCCTGAGGCCGAGACTCTCCATAAGGTGGACCGTGTATTGTGTGTCCCGAATGGCTGACGATTTGGTGGGGGAGACGATCAACCAATTGTCGATGTACGGGAAGACCCTGATGCTCCGTTGACGGAGGAATGCAGCCACCGGAGCCATGCATTTGGTGAAGACCCGCGGTGCCGTGGCCAGACCGAACGGTAAGCACCGGTACTGGTACACGGAATTGTCGATGCGGAAGCGGAGAAATCGTCTGTGTTCCTCGAGGATGGAGATGTGGAAGTAGGCATCCTTGAGGTCTATGACTGTGAACCAGTCCCCTTTGTTGATGAGGGGGAGGACGGTCTGCAAGGTCACCATCCGGAACTTCCTGGTGTGGATGCATTTGTTCAGGCGGCGCAGATCCAGGATAGGGCGAAGGCCTCCGTCCTTCTTCTGGACCACGAAGTACCTCGAGTAGAAGCCGTTGTCCCAGTCGGACGGTGTTACCCGCTCGATGGCTCCCTTGGAGAGAAGGGTTGATATTTCTTCCTCCAAATGGGGGGACGAGGTGGTGAGACGATGTCTTCCTACCCGAGGCACCCGCACGAACTCGATGGCGTAGCCAGAGGACAAGATCTTTAAGACCCACTGGTCGTCCGTGATGCCCGACCATACCTGGAGGAAGTTCCGGAGGGGGAGGTATGGGATGTGGAGCGAGAGAGACTCGGCCGTCGCAGCTTCAAACGCGGGGCTTGGGCCTCGCGCCCGAACGTTTGTCCTGTCCGTAGGGTCGGTAACGGGGTTTGTGCTGCCGCCGTTGTTTGTAGGAGCTGGATCTAGGCTGCTCCGTCGGTCCCTGCTGCTGCGGGTTGCCCTGGAATCGCCGTGTGAAGGGCTGGAACCTCGGCCTGGCGGAAGTAGCCGGCGTGGTGAGCCCCAGGAACTTCGCTGTGGAATTGGTCTGGCGCATCTCATTCAGGACTTTGTCGGTGTCCTGACCGAAGAGGCCCTGCCCGTCGAAGGGAAACTCCTCGATGAGCTTTTTCATAGCGTCATCGAGGGAGGTGTCCCTGAGCCAAGCATGGCGACGGAGGTAGATTGCGGAGGCCATGTCTTTTGCCGCATAATCGTTGATATGCCGGGCAGTGCGCATCAGTTGCTCGGCGACGAAGTCCCCCTCGGTGGCCAGTGCGTCAATCCGCTTTTGGGCATCCGCGGGCAGTTTCGCTGTCTCAACCTTCACCTGCTCCCAGAGGTGAGATTGATACAGGCCCATGGCGGCCGAGTAGTTGGCGGCACGGAAGAACAGGGAGCCGGTGGCGTAGAACTTATGCCCCACCGCGTCCAGTTTCTTTCCCTCCGGCGTCGATGGGACCGGAAACCCGCTGGTGGCCGTCCTATGCTGGAAGGCCTTGACCACCAGGGAATTCGGCAGGGGGTGAGCCTGCAAGAACTCGACGTTCTCGTCCAGGACCCGGTACATGCTGTCGAGCCTGGACGAAACGGAGTGGGCCGCCAAAGGTTTCTTCCACGTCGCCCTCGCCGAAGTCATCATGGAGGGGAGCATGGTTATGTGGACTGGCCGCACAGCACATCTGTCGAGCTTCGCGGTCATCTGATCCTCACCCTCCAACGGCGGTTGATCGACCTTGAGGTTGAGTGCGGTGCCCAGCCTTGTGAGCATGGCGGTCAGTGAGCGTTGGTCCTCACCACGCGGTGGGTCCACCGAGCCGATAGCCTGCTCCGGCGTGCGCTCGGCGTCGACGTCTCCCTCGTCCTCCTCCGACGACGAGCTGGACTCATCGGAAGACGAGGGAGGCAGTCTTTCATCCACGTCGGGACCGCGCCAGTACGGCCTGGGCGGGCCGGCGGGATGGGATTCCTCCGCATCGACGTCCGGACCACACCATGACGGGTTGGGTGGGCCGGCGGAGCAGGCACTCGACCCACGAGAGGTCAGTGGGGCCACGGCAGGGCCGGGATGCCCGGGGCTTGCGGTGGTCGGAACCGGAGCCGCAGAGGCCGCAGGCATGGGGGCTTGGAGCTTGGCCGCAAATGACGCCATGACCTGGAACATCTCTCGGACGAGGGCCATCTGAGATCCGTCCGAGTCCGCTGGAGGCAGAGCCCCGGTAGCCGGCGGGTTGGTGGTCCACGAAACGGTGGGTGTCGAAACGGTGGCCGGCGTCGGTGTCGGCGAAACGGTCGTCGGAACGGTGACGACCGCGTCGTCCGTCGGCGTTCTGGGCCTTGGAGAGACGGAGGCCTGCCTCGGCGAGGGGTTTCTTCCCCGGGGAGGAGAGGGGAGCACCTGAAGTGGGCGAGCTGGAGCCCCAGCCCTGCGTCCTTTATCAGGTGACCCGGAAGACGACCGTCCTCCCCAGATGGAGGATCCCGGAGAAGGACATCGGGCAGTCGAGAACGGCGGCGAAGGCCCGGGAGAGGCGGGTGTGCGCGGGGTGGGAGGAAGCGACCGTCTCTTCTCCGACCCATGCTTGCGCTTCTTCTCGCCATTCCTGTCCTTCTTTTTCTTCTTCCTAATTGGAAGCACGGAGGAAGAAGCCGGCGGCGGCTGGACGGCAGCGGCGGATGTGGACGCGGAAGCGGCGGGAGCCAGAGCGATCTCCATCATATGCGCCTTGAGGCGATTGCTTCGGTTCTGCACCGCGAGGCGCGTAAACTTTTTGCAGTGCGGGCAAGACTGGCTCTGATGCGACTCTCCCAAGCAGAAGAGGCACAGGCTGTGTCCGTCGGAAGCTGGGAACTTCTTAAGGCACGCCCTGCACTGTTTAAACGCTGCAGCCATGAACCGCGGAAAAATTCTTCCAGTGGAAGCTTCTGGAGGCAAGTACCCCGAAGGGCGGACCAGCCGCCACCCCCTTGAGGGGGGAGACGGTGATCGATGCGAAGAAAAATTGGCAACTGAATCCACTCGAAAGAAGAGACAGAGCCGGGGTGGCGATCCTGCCCGGAGGACAGAATCACCGAGAAAAATTGTTGAAATTTGCCAAAAAGACTTTCCCTCAGAAGGGCGAAAAAATTGAGGAAGCTCTCAACGATCGTCCTGCTGCTACGGCGGAAAGAAGAGAACTGAGGTAAAATGGCGCGCGGGCGCCTCAGGGTGGGCGGTACGGTGGGCGGTCTTACCGCCAAAACTTTTGACCAATAGCTTTTCAAGCCTCCGATCGGCTGTTCTGCGCAGGCGCATAACCCCATGAGTGTGGATTCACAAACTATACGAAGGAGAAGGAAAAGGTCTCATTGCATTGCAAGGTAGAAGTAGAAGGAAAGTTGGATAGATGCTAAGGGTTTTTTCCTCCCCTCTCTGTCTTTCCTCCTCTCTGTGCATTCATAATCTCAGATGCAAATCTAATATAAACAATATTTAGCATTTCATGCTTAAAACATTCTGTCATTCAAGATTTAACACCACCTGAAACTTACCAGGTTGGCATGCTGGTCACCTAGTCAAAGTTTTCCCTAGGATGGGAGTGCATGCTATAGTTCTGGTTGAATTATCTAAAACAGTTCTAGAGTTCTACCTATGCACTTAAAACAAACATGTAACATGTAACTTTTATGCTAATTATTTTCCTCTTTTCTCTCTTTTTATTTTTTGGGGGGGAGGGAATGGTGTCTCTACCTCACCCCCACCCTTTTGTTATTGTTGTTGCTGTGGTTAAGTAGCTGCCCTATATATGACTCAATGGGATATGGGCTTCACACGATATTTCTCCCATGATGTTATGAAAAATCACAATTTTACTGGTCAGTACACCAGAGAAGGGGGCTACGAAGTATTGACAACCTCCTTGATTCTGTAGCCTGGGTAACACATGTATTTTGTGAATGCCCTCTCAGGAAATTTCAATGTACTTGGGAGGGTTTCATCAGGGCCACACCAGAAGCAGTTGGGTGGTTACTCTCTTTAGATATCCTATTTGAAACCTATGACACAATATTACTATGATTGTACTTCTTTTTTTAATCAGATTTTATATTAAATGCAATATTTGACCTCATCCATTGTGGTTTTTATATAATTCACATACTAGAACTGAAAGCTGAATGGTCTACACACCATTTTGATGAGGGTTTTTTTTGTCTTTTAGTTTTGTTCTCTTTACTCTCTGGTATGCTTGAAACACAGACAAACACAGCTACCATTTCCAAACTTTTGTACTAGAACTTGTCATTCTTATTAATGTATAAATTGCATAACCTCTGGAAAAAAACAAAGGAATGAAGGAACAAATGAATGAATGAATAACCAGAAAATGAAGTCATTGTTGCTGATAAGCAAGTAGTAGAAGAACAACAGGAAACTCACTCCTAATTAATGACATTCAATACTCCTGCTTGCCTAGATGAAGGGTGGACAACTTGCAGCTCTGCAACTACATGCAGCCCTCAAGGGTATTTTAGTGATTCTCAAGCCTCCCCTCTGCCTTGCTGTAAACATTTAAATAAAATAAAGTCACAGACAAAAGTATGCTGTAGTTGGCAGTGATGCCCCCCATTCTTCAGAGGTTATGACTCCATGTCAGAGTTTCTTAGGAGCTTTCCAAGGAACCCTACACTCAATAGTTTAAGAACCTTGGATAGCTCCTTTCTAATGCACTAAATAACACCTGGAATGGATTCATTGCTTCAGGATTCTTGCAGTCTCCAGGGACCAAGAAGAACTTGCTGAAACCCTGGCAGGTGGGGCAGGTATGGGGAGGTGGAGGGGGGTGACCACCACCACCACCACCCACTGGCTCATTTAGAGCAGGATCACTCAGGTTTTTAGTTTTAACTAGATGTTCTTTTTTGTGTTTTTAGGATTTTTTTGAGGGTTTTTGTTGTTTAATGTTGGGGATTTTATGTATGCCACCCAGAGTCACATGTTGATTGGGGCGGCTATACAAATAAAATAAAATAAAATAAAATAAGTAATAAGAACTGCACCATCTCAAGGATAGTCTGGATGCCTTTGTCCTGGATTGAACAAAACTCCTGTGCCAAATCTCACTAAGGACAAATAACTAGGCTGCATATAAAAACCCTGTCTAGAAAGTGGTTTCTAAGAAGTTATTTGGTACAGTTGTCACTACAACTCTCTGTGGTGGCTCAGTGGTTAAGAAGCTCACCTTGTTAGCTGGAAAGCCGGCAAGTCAGCAGTTGGAGATCCGGGCACTGCATGACGGTTTGAGCGCCCATCTCTGTCCCAGCTCCTGTCACCCTAGCAGTTCATAAGCAAGAAATTGTCGGTAGATAAATAGGGACCACTTTGGTGGGAGAAAAGATCTTAGGGACATGAAAGGAGCCTCATTCAGGCACCCCCTGAGCAGAGTTTCTCCAGAAATGTTTCTCCGTGCAATGTCTTCTTTTTTCTTACTGATCCAATAAAGATATCGCCTGTCTCCTGCATCTTTTGCATCTATGCAATTTGAGTATGGATCACACGGCTAATTTTCCTCATTTGACTGTAATATTCGGATTCAGATATGACAGAAGAACAAGACTGGTTTCAAGAAAGATGAGGCAGAATGAGATGAAGGCATCAGCTTCACAGAAGCATCATACCCTTAAGACCTGAAGGCCATTATTTTTTTTCCCCTGACATGAGTTTGCAAACAGTCTTTCAATAGCTTTGGAATTTCTTTGGAAGTTTATTGCAGAGACATGGAAACACTAGGTAAACAAACAAACAAACAAGAAGTCTCACGATGCCTTAAACTCTAACAAGCTTTATTTGGCTTAATCATTTGTGGACTCTAGCCTACCTCCTTAGAAACAAGGAGGTCTAGATGCTAGAGTCTACTACAGCAAAGGCCCCACTACAACTTGTCAATCTTTAGGACAAAACACTTGGCATTTTTATGTTGTTTTAGTTAAGGTTGTTTGCTGACACGGACTAACACAGCTAACCTCTGGAAGTTTTTTTTTTAAAGACCTTGGGAAGGAGGGGCTGAGGGGGCTCAGTGGTTAAGAAGCTCACCTTGTTAGATTGAAGGCTGGCAAATTGGCAGTTTGAGACCTGGGTACTGCGTGACAGATTGAGTGCCTGTCTCTGTCCCAGCTCCTGCCAACTTAGCAGTTTGGAAAGCAAGAAATGGCAAGTAGATAAATAGGGACCACTTCGGTGGGGAAAAGATCTTGGGGACATGAAAGGAGCCTCATTCAGGCATCCTCTGAGTGGCGTTTCTCCAGCAAAAAACCCTTTCAACCCAGAATAATTTCTGACATGAAACTATTATTTTTAGCTTGGGAAGGAAAACACTGTTTTATCTAACTGTAAAATTGTAAAGTGGATGTTCAAGATTTTGTTTAGCCCTGGGGCTTTTTCTGAAGATAAAGAAATAGACCAGCGCATGTTTTTATGTCTAAAATGTCTCCTGGAAAGCGAGCCTGATGGGATGGCGGTGTCTCCAAGCACCTTTTGACATTAAATGTGATCTAATGGACAACAGAACGAGACTTCGTGGGAGCTCAAGGCGGAAAATCAACACATTAAAGAGAACGCCTTCGTTGATGGAGGGTCAGTGAGAAGATTGCTTACTCAATAACACCCATTTTGTGCTGAAACATAAGGCAACTTCCTATTGGCCTTATGCCAATTAACGCCGCACTAGCTGCCAGCATTTATAATCGTAATAATGAGGGAAGGAAAAAGCCCTACGGCTTTGGATTCCTTGCTGTCAGTAGATAAGATATTATCCGTCAGTGTCAAAGCTTCAAAATCCCATCTGACCAGGGGTCCGGTTCTGTATCAGCATGGTAATAAAAGGATGATTATGTCCAGTAACCTATTTATGAAAAGGAAACAGTGCGCTTCTTTCAGAAAGCCATCAATTGCTTTAATAAGGAATTGAAAAGCTCACCCTACTTTATATGCTGAGCACCATTTCAGTTGCATAAGGATTTACAATAGAGGAAAAACAAAACTGGTTTTGTTGTAAATAAGAGCAATTTGTTGGGAAGAAGAAGGCAAAGGCGACGCGCCGTAATCACATTTGAACCAAGGTGGGGGTGGATTATTTACAGGATAATAAGACGCCATTGGGCTTTTTTCCCCTTAATTAAAAAAGAAGTTCCGTTTTCAAAGGGAATGGATTGCCATTGGATACAGCTGCCACAAAAGTTGGAAGGAAGATACACAAAACAAAAAATAAACATAAACATAATGGGAGATGAGGAACTATAAGCAATTCCTCAATGGGATTGAGTTCATAGTGCTTGGAATTAAATATGAATTGTTGTTGTTGTTGTTTTAATGAGCATCACAAATGTTTTGGAGCTGGTTAGATCTGCTAATTTAAACGTGAATGCGACAGGGGTGTGATTGAGGGGGGAAAGTGAAAGGAATAAATAAATACAAACAAACAAACAGCCAGGAAGGAAGGGAAGGAGGAAGGAAGGGAGGCTTTGTCCAAAATTGCTTTATTCTATATATCAAAACATAAATCATTTAGGTAACGGTAAAGGTCACTCTTATATGAAAGCCAGTCATGTCCGACTCAAGGGTTCAGTGCTCATCTCTGTATATAGCCAAAGAGCCGGTGTTGTCTGCGTCTGCAGACATTTCCGTGAATGTGTGGCAGGCGTGACTAGATGCTGGAGTGCATGGAATGATGTTTACCTTCCTACCGAAGCGGTACCTTTTTATTTACTTGCAATTTCTTGCTTTCGAACTGCTAGGCTGGCAGGAGCTGGGTCAGAGACAGAAGCTCATTCTGTCATGCAGCACTTTTGAACTGCTGACCTTCTGACTGTCCAGTAGTCAAGTTCAGCACCTTAACCACTAAGCCACTGCAGACACTTTCCTTCTCGGATCAAACATGAAATGCTCCCCATAAAGAGTAGCATAGCAAGCTCAATCGTTCATTTTCGTGCCAGATATTACTCTAGGTTGAAAGGATTTTTGCAGGGGTCACCTGAATGAGGCTCCTTTCATGTTCCCCCCATTGTGTAGCTCTCAGGTATCGAACCTGTCCCTCCAGTCTCCAAGCCTTAACCATTAAGCCACTGGAGGAACTGCAGCAAGCTCAATGCCTACACTTCTGATGTTCTTCAGCTGTGTGTGTGTGTGTTGTGTTCTCTTGTTTTTGTGTTTATTTGTTTGTATTCCTCTAACTTTCCAGAAGCCAGTTTGCAGGCCCTCAAGTGTGCCAATAAGAAGACAAAATAGCTTGTGCTTCTTGCTGGATTCTGCTTTCTCGCTTTTCTCCCTTTCTTTTACAAACTGCTTAATTGAGATTCGTCTGGCTCGGAGCTTGGAAGCAACCAGTTATGAATAAGCCAGTCACTACCATGGAAGCATTGAATTCTAATCCCAGCGAGCTACATTGAGGACCTTGGCATGAACACTGTAACATTTGACTGTAACTAACTTTTAGCAAGGGATTTTCCAAGCAGGAATAGGGAAAGTTACCTGGTTAAAGTAGGTATTCCAGAATTTTTGGGACAGATAGGGTTGGCTGGGGGATTCCCTCTTGCATGATGTTTCAGGTTCTGTGCACATAACAAGATCTGGAATAGGATGTTTAATGCCTTTCACAATTTTATTTCTAGTTTTAAATGTTAGTAAACTTGGTCCATGAAGTGCAAACAGGTGACGCATAGAGGACAAAGTTACTCACTTCCTGTTTTGCTTCAATCTGTTACAAGGGAATTATGTTCTCTGGGCAAATAATAGAGCAAATTATATAAGAGGAACTTAACTCCTACGACCGTGATGGGGAACCTTGGCACTCCAGGTGTTCTTGGACTTCAATTCCCAGAAGCCCAAGTCAGCACTCTTGCTGATCAGGGCTTGTTGGAATTGAAATTCAATAACTGCTGGAGTGCCAAGGTTTGCCATCAGGGTCCTAGGATATCAGAAAACAAAGAAAATGCTGTAGCACATTGAAGACTAACTAATCTGCTAATCTGAATAACAACGAGAGATCATCTGCCATTGCCAGTTGCATCAAGCCATGTTGATTTGTATGCTTATCTGTTATGCTAACCAATCACTCTGTACTTGATGTGTATAAATGGATGCCATGAAGCCTCACTCCCATGTCTGATAAAGTGGACTTGATCCACGAAAGCTAACATTAAAATATAACAGTTACATATCCTTCAAGCACCGCTCCAGAAAATACGGTAACTGCTCCGGCCCGGGAACAGACCCCTTTGCACATGCACAGAAGACGTTTGCGCATGCACAGATGGGTTCTGTGCATGTGTGTGTGTGCAGTAACGCCTTTCCCTGCTGTTCTAAATATGGGACGGCACCAGGAAAGGGGAGGAACACGGGCCAAAATACGGGATTTCCCGGCCAATCTGGGATACTCGACAGGTATGCAGTTAGTCTTCAAAGTGCTACAGTGTTTTTATTTTGTTGATTTTCTGATATGCTTGAATCACAGACTAACAATGAATTCAAACATAGGCAAAACAAAAATATTTTAACTTGCCATAGAGGGTAGGACTAGAACCATTGGGTGGAAATTTCAGAGAAGCAAATTTTTGTTAACAGAGCTGTGGGATTCTGGGAGTTCTTATCCGGGGAAAGGAAAGGAAAGCTTCCTGAATGAGAAGACACTACTCTAATGACTGATGTCCAGTAGTTAGAGAAAGAGAAAATGGGAAGGGAGGTAATAAAGAATGAATTGCATCTGGAAGAACATGTAAGGATAGATGAGCTACTGAGAAACACAGGTTCCATAGACATTTCTTTATGGTGCTAATAATGACCACAGCCTAAATATAGTCACTGAAACCTAACTAAAGTAGACCCATTGATTCAATGGCTGATTTACCATTAGATTATTGATTTGAGGCTGAAAGCCGGTTGCCTTAGCACAGCAAGTCACAATGAACAGAAGTCCATTGAGTCAGTGAAACTTATGGAGCAGTTAACTCACCAAATCCCCATTGATACTGTGGGCCTAGTTACAAGTTATTATGCTATATGTATCCCATTATGAGTTCTACTAAAGATCTGTGGCTAATTATTCTTATCTATTTATTCCCCTAGTTAAAATAATTGGGGGGGGGGGGGTTTGAGATCAACGTTTAACTCTTGCAAAGCAAAGCAAAGCAAAGCAAAGCAAAGCAAAGCAATCACACTTCTATACCCTGCCTCCCAGCGCTTACTGCATTCTCTGGGCAGTTCACAGGTTAATTAGCATTTTGCCCTCAATATGCTGGGTACTCATTTTACCATCCTCAGAAGGATGGAAGGCTGAGTCAATGTTGATCCCTGGTGAGGATCGAACTCACAACCTTTTGGTTGCAGGACTGCAGTTTAACCACCCCTGTTTAACTTTTTACTAACTTCTCTGACCACATCAATTAATTTATGAACATTTTGCAAGCAATTACAAGGTATACGATTTCCAGGTGTTTCTTCCTCACCAGGAATTAGCCAAATATTTCACCAAAAACTTTTCTGAAACAAAAACAGGTTCTAATCTAACTTCCGGATATATTACGCAGGATTTTTTTTTTAACATTCACGAAACTCATTTCCTCTTTCTGGATAATAGATGGAAAATCCTATTGGCCAAAATGTTAAACAAAACTTTATCATCACCGGCAAAGGAGTCTCTCCCTCCGCCCCCCAAATATCATTTTGATTTTGTCAATCACTCAACCATTAGAAATGCAGACTCTTATCATTAAACGTATAAAAATATCTAACTTTAATGCAGAAAAAAATATATTACAGGTAATGTTCTCTTGATTAGGCAAAGAACCTGAAAAACACTGAACATTACAATGGGTGTTAGAGTTGCAGCATAAATGAAATGGCAAAATTGTTGAGCAGGCTGCTTTGACATCATGGTAAATATGTCTGTTTTATTAAGGAACTACTCACTCTCCAATGAGGCAGCAGCTGTGACACCTCTTTCCATTGCTAAAACCTTAGTCCGTTTCAAAGTTTCACGTAAAAGAAGGTCCGGATTTTGGGAAGAGGATCAGGATAGGAAAAGGTTGAATTTACAGTTCATTTTTTTTAAAAAGGTCTCGGAGCCAAAGTCAGTGAGAAATGGACTGGTTTTGCTGTCATTTGTGCAGCAAACCGCTTTTGACTGAATGCAGCCGACACAGCGCTCTGTTGTACTCTGTTTTTAAACCTTCAAAAATACAATACATTAAAATAGATTCAGATTTATCAAAGCTAAGCGCAACAATTAAGTAATAATGTACTTAAAGTGCAAAGGCACTTTAAAAACACACAAAGAAAGGTGACACCCAGTGGCTAAAGTTGGTAATTGAAAGAGGAGTACCAACAATATTATTTACACATAAAGGGAAGATAAAGGTTCTAGACTAGAGGAAAGGAAAGAGGAAATAATATTTAGATATTGTCTGTTTAATGCATCAATTTTTCCCCTTTCAAAATTGTGTGTATATTGCGGGGAAGGGAAGAAATCTTTTTCTCCCCTAATCCTTTTCTATATTCCTATTGCCCCATGAACCCAGCAGAAATAAATTGAAACCAATTCTCTAATACAAACATTCGTCAACCCAAGTTTCAAAATCGCAGTGGGGTGTGGAAGGGTGCAGAAATAAAAGTTAATGAGGCATTGCTTTAAAAAAAAAAGCACCCATCATACCCCGACATTATATAAAGATGATTTGAGAACATGGCAGCTGTTGAGGATGGGGCGCAACATGTTGGTCTGTTGAGTCCAGAATTGAGTTAGTTGATTCTAGAAGACTTTTCTCCCACAGTAAAGGAATCCCTGGGCCCTCCCCATTAGCAAAATATCCCCCCTTCCCCAAACTTCACAGCTGACTAATGGCGGTTTGTTTCTCCAGAACCTCGAGGTAGTCTGGTTCGCTCTGTAGTTTCCCCGGGAGCAAAGGATGATCGGGTTTGGACTGTTCTGTAAAATATTTCCTCGGTGTCCCATACAAAACCGTTTTGTTTATCCTGTCCTGGTTTTGACGCCTTGACTCGTAGGAAGGGGCGAACTGCCTTTTGGGGAGGGTGCAAAAGTTATAATGGACAAGGCTTCCACTAGGCAGTTCCTTCACCCGTTCCACAATGTTCTGATACAACAACTCTGGCTCTCTAGAAAAGGCTTGTTTCTCCAACATTTCTGCAGCAGTGATTGTAAATGCTAGGCTCGCCGAGTCATCCTTCTTCGGCTCAAGGTTACTGTAGCTGTACTCGTGGAGATTCCTGTAGTAAGCCATGGGGTCACTTTCCTTCTGCATATAGATGGGGTTCTGACACATCTGGCCAACAGAAGGTGGGATGTAGTTGTACACGTGTCCTTCCGCTTTGTCATGTGCCTCGCTGTTGTAGCACCCATACTGCAACTGGAAGGAGCTGACGTCGAGGTTGTTGGCATTGCTCGGGACACTTGGCATGCCCTTGCGGCGTTTGAGCACAAAGACAAACAGACCAGCCCCAAAACAGACTGACAAAATAAACACCACCAGCAGTCCTAGAATTAAGACAGAGAGAGGGACTTCAGTGCGCACTTCTGGGTAGGAGCTGGGGAAGATACTGAAGGTTGGTGGTGTATCAGTGTTTGGATCTGGTGACAAGAAAGAAGAGTCTAACATATGGGGATTTTCAGGGCAGATAGCTTCCTTGCTCAAGGTCTTGAGATGTTCTCCAGCATGCTTTGGTGGAGAATCACAGATCACTTCATTAATAACAACTGGGGGCCCTGACTGCTGGTTGTTTTGCTCAGTCACACGCTCTATCCAGTTCCTCAGGCCTAAGATGTCACAAGTACAATCCCAAGGATTTTCTTGAAGGTCAATCTGAATCAAAGCTGAAATTTGGTCAAGGACCCCACGCACAGGCAAGTAGGAGAAGTGATTGTTCCTCAGATTGAGTCTTGTTAGAGTTGTGCCCCTGAACACATTATCTGGCAGAGATCGCAGCAGGTTGTTGTTGAGAAACAAGAGGTGAAGATTGCCCAGTGCATTAAAGGTGCGTGGCAGAATATCCTTAATCACATTATACTCTAAATAGAGGTACTGCAAATTATTCAGCCCTTCAAACATGGAAGGATACAAGATCTCAAGATAATTGCCATTGAGATACAGTCGACGTAAACTGGTGAGATTACCGAAGGCACCTTCTTGGATTACCGCAATCCTGTTGTTTCCCAAATGCAACAAATCCAGGGAGCTGTACTCCAGGAGATCTGTTTTGTAGATGGTTTGCAAGTAATTGCTGGTCAGGTAAAGTTTCTTTGGACTGACAGGCCTGGGGTGAAGATCAGAGATGTTGCCAATTTTTTTCTCTTGGCAGTTGACATTCAACCCATTGTCAGAACCTTGAGAAGTGCAGACACAGCCAGCAGGACAGGTGAGTGGCACAGGGGACTTGGTCTGGTAAACCATGATAGGCCCAAAAATCTGCCTATCTTTAGACACTGTGACCCGTGGGGTTGGACGGTTCCTTGTTTTAGGTGGGCGGCTGGACTTGGGGGCCTTGGTAGCACCAACTGCAGAGTTAGCTGTTGGGGGATACCTCTGGATGTGTGTGTCTGAGTGGGAAGGGTGCCTCTCTCTCTGGTTAGAGTCACCAGCACTTTTTCGAGGACAGAGATCCTGCCTGGTGAGTTGGGTGACATCCTTCCCATGCAACCTAAAAGGGGTTTCACAAACTATCTCCCCAAAGAAGACAGTGATGGTATCCAACCAAGCTTTGAGGGGCAGAAGGTCACAAGTACAGTTCCATGGGTTCTCCTCCAGTTGGATCTCCATGATCCCACCAATGTGCTCCAGCACCCCAGCAAAAGGCATCATCTTCAGCCTGTTTCCTCTGAGGTCCAGGTGGGTTAGCAGGACAAAACGGAACACATTGCTAGGCAAGGACAGCAGAAGGTTGTCATTGAGGATCAACACTTTTAGCTTGTTGAGCTTGCTGAAAGCTCCAGCCTCAATTGAACTGATATAGTTGTAGTCAGCCTGGAGATACTCCAGGCTTTCCAAACCCAGGAAGGTGTCCTCCCGTAGGATTTCCAGTTTGTTGTTGTTGAGGTGTAGCCTCTTAAGAGTCCGAAGGCCAACAAAGGCGGCTGTCCGGATCTCTTGCATGTCGTTGTTGCCCAGGTGGAGAGTCACAGCATTTGAGTAGTTGACAAATTCATTGGGGTGGAGGCGAGTGAAGGCATTGCCATTGAGGAAAAGCTGATAGATCTTGGATGGTGGAGGCAGGAGGAGGCTGACAGTTGTAAATCCCTTGTTTTCACAATTAATATTCAGTACATTCTCCTTCTCCTCACAAGGGCAACGACTCTTGCTGCAAATGTCTTTGGCAGGTTTGCGGCTCTCCGTCGGTGAGATCCGAGCCACCGTGAACACACTCAGCAGCCAGACACCCTTCAGCATCTTTATGCTCCGTTGAGCTCACCCTCGGCACCGACAGTCAAATCTGGAGGGAGGCAAAGAGGAGAAAAGAGAACCCAGGCTGAAAATAATAGTGATGACAATGACGATGAAGAAGGAGATGAAGAAGACAAAGGTGGAGAGGAGAAGAAGAAGAAATGGCTATCTGGGAAGATGGAAACAAATAAGAGAGAAACCAGGCAGCCTAATGTCATGTTAGGACTGTTGGTTTCAGAACCTTTCCAACTTAGAAGTACAGTACCTTTTCATCTTTCCCATCTCTCCTGACATTCCTTGACTTCCCCACCCCACCCCCTTGTACCTTGAATTCGTAGCCTCCTTGGCATCAGTCCCTTTGCTCTACTCCTCTTCTGCAAGCTTTTCCTGCTGGCGGGCCCGGTCTCCACCCAGCCCCCACCCTGAATTCCTGGGAAAGGGAGGGAAGGGAAGCGAGAGACGTGGGAAGCAGTTAACTTGCTAACAGATCATGTCCTACTTAACTCTACCATCCCCGCCTCCCTTCTGCTCGAAGCCGGTTGCGTCGCCAAGAGCAGTCACCGGGCTTGGCAGTGCCATAGTTTCTGGAGTTTCTCTCCTCATCCTCTCCCTCCCCTCCTCCATTCATGCCCTCCCCCTTGCCATGGGAACCCCATTGCTGCTCACAGTGGCCTCTTTTGTGCCAGGCAAGAGCTACGCTCATCCCTTCGACACACATACCGCCTCCGCTGCTTGGCCTCAACGCACACACACACACCCCTGCCTAATCCATTGGGCCAACTCAACCCAACAATTTCCACCCCAATCACTCACTAGGGATCCCATCAAAGTTAATCGAAGAGCTGTAACCTACTCCTCAGTTGGGTGCTGTCAATTGCGGAGAAATCAAAGGGAAATTTCAATTTCCGCCCTTCTTTCCCTTTCTCTCTGCTTTTCCTTATAATTCAATCTCTGCTTAGTACAACCAGCAAAGAGGTTAACAGGAATTCCTGGGTCTCAGGGAACTAAATCTGCCCCTTTCAGCCTGCATGCAACAGCAACTTAATTTTTAACTGACTTTCTTCTCCAATCTCCTTCTCTCACATTCTTCTCCAAGATAATCCAAGTAACAGCCCAGTGATGTCTGAGTGTCATTATGCTCAGGGGCAGAAGGGGAGCAAAGAAAATATAACCTCCCCTTTCATTCCTCTGAATGTCAAGGGCTTCAGGCACTTTAAATCTCCTTGCTGGCCAGTTCTTGACCTTCTCTTTCTGTGTGTGTGTGTCACCCTCCAGGACTTTTGCAAAACCTCCCCATTCCATCCAACTCCAAGGCTGCCTTCTTCCTCCAAAGAAGCAGAAAGGGATGTTAGGAAGGACATTTCCCTACAGAAACATTTTGGAAACTTTGCACCCCTAAACGAAAAAAAAACTTGTTCAAACTCTCCACCCAGCACACTTCTAGGGTTCACAGTCTGACACCAACTGGGGAAATAAAGTAAAGGATAGATAATGAGAAAGACCATGAAGAATTCACCTCCCTACACACAACCTTAACATCTAAGAATCATTGCCCCCCTAAACTCTCTGGCATCTCATGCCTTTTCCATTTCCTTTCCAACCCCCTCTCCACCCCCCCTTTCCCTTCCTCCCTTCCTCTTTTCTTTCTGCAGGGTGGGGGGGGGGGGGGAGGACAAAAGCCAAGTGGCTTTTTTTCCACTCCTGCTCCATCCTTTGGCCCCTTTGGGGGCAGAGAAAGCCAACCCGGTGGGTTGGGCTGGTCCCTTTCTCCCTGTTTTGGGAACCTTTGTGCTGCAATAATAATAATAATAATAATAATAATAATAATAATAATAATAATAATAATAATAATAATAATAATAATAATAATCCTTTCCTGTTTCTTTTCTTTTTTAATGCAAGGTCAACACACACACACGCACACCGCCTCCTTCTTCCTGGGACAAAAGGATGGAAAGGAGGAACCCTTAGGTGCGCCTGTAGATGCGTTTTCGCGTGGAGGGCTTGGGGCGATTGGGGGGGCGGGAGGGGGGAAGATGCAGTGGTGGAAGTCAATGTGTGTGTGTGTGGGGGGGGGGAGAGGTCGGTGGGGGGTCTTGCCAAGGCGAGCCGAGGGCTGCGGTACTCACTCAGGAGGAGGCGAGGGCGCCCTGCGTCTTCGCCGGGGCGCGCAGCCAGACGGTGGGGCGCATCTTCCGTCCGGCGCGGTCGTCTCCAGGAGCCCCCGACGGGGAGAGCCACCCCGGCCCCGGGACCACCCCCACCACCACCACCACCACCACCCCCACCGCCTTCCGGCCGGAGGTGCCCCTGCCCAGAGAGCGGGGTGGGCGAAGGGAGGGCAGGGACCGCTCCGCCCGCCCGGTGCGCTCCGTCTTGGACTGGCGCTCCGGCTGCCCGGCTCCGACGGCAGCCCAACCAGCCCGATGAATGGGCAGCAGGCTTTGGGCAGGCGGGCGGGCAGGCAGGACGCGTGTTGGGGAGGGTGGGGGAGCTGACGTCACGCCGGGGAAATGGGGGTGCGGGGGCAGCTACGATGGAGGGGGGGAGGGAGGGAGGCACGGGGGGGGGCGGAGACTCTTTCTCTCTCCTCACCCCCACCCCCACCCCCCTTCCTCCTGCCTTGCCCCCACATCGTCTCTGGCGCATCTTTCCCACTGCGCTCCCGGGAAGGATGCGCTTCTCTGCCCGTGCCCGGCTGCCCACCTTCGCCCTCGTCGGGAAGAGAACGGGGGCCCGAGAAAGGTAACCAGGCAGGCAGGATCAGGCCTCTGGAGGGTGTGTGGGTGAAGTGGAGGGTGGAAGGGGGGCGCGGGTGGGGAGGGGGGTTCCACCATCCCGAATGCAGCCTCCGCTGCACCCTGGGCAAGGTGCAAGTCATAGAATCAAAGAGTTCCTTCCTTCCTTCCTTTCCTTCCCTTCCTTCCTTTCTTTCTTCCTTTCTTCCTTTCCTTTCCTTCCTTTCCTTCCTTCCTTCCTTTCCTTTCCTTCCTTCCTTCCTTTCTTTCTTTCTTCCTTCCTTCCTTCCTTTCCTTCCTTCCTTCCTTCCTTTCTTTCTTTCTTTCTTTCTTTCTTTCTTTCTTCCTTCCTTCCTTCCTTCCTTTCCTTCCTTCCTTCCTTTCTTTCTTTCTTCCTTCCTTCCTCCCTCCCTTCTTCCTTCCTTCCTTAGAATCATAGAACCATAAACCCATAGAATCATTGACTTCCATTCTTTCTATTTTTCTTTCATTGAACATAATATAAAAAAATGATCTGCATTTTTTAAAATGTGTGACTGTTTTCAATGTGTGAGTTTGTGCTGTTAGCCGCCCAGAGTAGGAAAATCTCCTAGATGGGCTGGGTATAAATATAACAAATAATAAATAAACACAATCACTGATCCTTCCTTCCTTCCTTAGAACCATAAAATCATAGTAAAGGGTAAATGTTTCCCTTGCTTGAAAGCCAGTCTTATCCGACTCTAGGGTTCAGTGCTCATCTCTGTTTCAAAGCCGAACAGCCTGCGCCGTCTGCTTCTGCAGACATTTCCATGGTCATGTGGCAGGCATGACTAGACACAGGAGCTCACAGGACGCTGTTACCTTCCCACTGAAGTGGTCCCTATTTATCTACTTGCAATTTCTTGCTTTTTGAACTGCAGAATCACTGAGTTTCATTCTTTCTATCTTTCTTTCATAGAAAGACTCACTGAGTTGCAAGGGGCCTGCTCAATGTACGAGTCTGAATCTGGCTCCTTTTAAAAGTGTGTCAAGGCCATGGAGAAAGGGATTCTGCCTTCATCCGCTTTTAAAGTATGTGTTTTCTGGCATCCCGAGTCAGTCTCTCCCCTGCCCCCTCCCTGGAGAGGCAGTTGCTTCCCTCCTTGGGGTTGCTCTGTGGCAACTAGTATTTTTGTTGTTGCTGCTGGCTCTATGGCATTGTGGTTTCTTCATTTAATTATTTTTACACAACCTGGAGTTGGAAGCATCCCAGATGGGTGGTATAAAAATGTAGTTAGTAAATAAATAATGAGGAAAGACCAAAGGCATGTTTAGCCTTGAGAAAAGATGACTGAGAGGGGATATGATAATGCAGTGATGGTGAACCTTGGCACTCCAGGTGTTTCTGAACTTCAATTCCCAGAAGCCCTGATCAGCAGGAGTGCTGACTTGGCCTTCTGGTAATTGAAGTCCAGGAACACCTGGAGTGCCAAGGTTCGCCATCATTGTGATAATGTAAAGGTCAAGATATCCCTTGATTGAAACCTGGTTGTGTCTGAATCTACAGGGTAGTGCAAGCTCTGTCTGTCCCTGCAGACATTTTCATGTTCATGTAGCAGGCATAATTAGATACCTTTCCTGCCTATGCAGTACCTATTTATCATCTTGCAATTTCTTGCTTTTGAACTGCTAGTTTGACAGGAGCTGCAACAGAGATGGGAGCTCACTTCATGGTGCAGCATTCTGATCTCAAACTGCTGACCTGCCAACCTTCTGGATTGTCAAGCTCAACATCTTAACCACTAAAGCCACTGCAGTTCCCCTGTGAATATGATGAAATCACTCTTCAGATACCTGAACGATGGTCATAAAGACGAAGGGATCTGTTCTCGATCATCACAGAGTGTAGAACATGGAATAACAAACTAAAGGAAGCCAAATACAGGCTGAGTATTGGGGTTTGGGGTGTGTGGATTCCCAACATTTAGAGCAGTACGACAGTGGGACCCACTGCCCTGAGAGGAAGCATTCAAGAGAGATTTGGAACCACCATCTGTCAGATCTACTTTGATTCAGATCCATGCGTTGAGCAGGGGGTTAGGCTTGATGACCCAAAAGGACCCTTCCAACTCAGTGATTCTACTGAGTGAATGAGAGAATGAATGAATGAATGAGTGAGTGAATGAATGAATGAATGAGTGAATGAATGAATGAATGAATATTTTCCTAGTACAGAGTATACGGTTTTCCATTTAGCTGTTGTGGCTTCTTGGCCTTTGTTCAATTCTCTTCTCAGTTCCAGAACTGTGTCGATTTATTATTATTATTATTATTATTATTATTATTATTATTATTATTATTATTATTATTATTATTATTATTATTATTATTATTATTATTATTATTATTATTATTATTATTATTATTATTATTATTATTATTTAAGCAGGAGGTTGTTCCATCTGGTTGCTATCAATTAGTTCAGGGGTTCTTAACATTTTCAAGCTTCGAGGGCTGGATGGCCATTTTGCCCTGTGTGCACCATGGGTGTGGCCATTTTGTCCTAACAGATTCAAAGGGGTGGCCATTTTTCTTCTCAAATGCCATTGGAGGGGTGGCGGGGGCACATGAAATGGTGCCATGGGCCAGATCTGGCCCATGGGCCTTAGGTTGGAAACCCCTGGATTAGTTAGTATACCTCCTTGGGTGGATTGCCAGTCAATGCTATTGACACACCCTCCACCCTCTTCTATGGTCCACCCCATTCCTTTCTTCTATCATGTTGGTCACATGGCCAGCATAAGTATACCCAAAAATGGCAAGAGGTCCTTTTTCGGATGTGCACTCCCCAAATTTCCCAGGAACCATTGACTATGGGATTGTGGGATTTTCTCTCCAAACAAACAACTAGTCTCCCTGAATTCCAGCAGTGAGGACAGGAGACGGTGGGTGAGAGTTGTCTTTTCACATTCTGCTACCAGGCTTGCCGGTAGGAAACTGGATGCTTGAATAGATGCAAAGGATAGGAAAGTTGCTTTGGGAGCTACATTCCTGAGAACCACTGAGAATAACTAGGAGATTCTCCGATGTATACCCTCTGAAAGATGCACCCCTTATTTAATCAAGATGGAATTAGATGCATCTTTGACCCTAATCCATAGCAACATTATTCAGATGTTGTTTGGAGTGGAAAACTCTGTTAATCTGTTCATCAAAAACCAACAAATAGAATCATAGGACTCAGAAGGTTTTAATTCATGGATTAAAAAAAAAATCAACTGTATTTGGTGTTGCAGCAGATGATGTGAGGGTGGAGTCTGCGAAGACTTGTGTTATAATAATTTTGTGTTGAAAGGATTTTTGCTGGAGAAATTCTGCTCAGGGGCTTCTTTCATGTCCCCAAAATCTTTTCCCACCGAGGTGGTCCCTATTTATCTACTTGCAATGTCTTGCTTTCAAACTGCTAGGTTGGCAGGAGCTGGGACAGAGACAGGCGCTCAATCCATCGTGCAGTCCCTGGATCTCAAACTGCCAACTTGCCGGCCTTTCAGCTAACAAGGTGAGCTTCTTAACCACTGAGCCACCGCAGTCCCTAACAAGACTTGTGTTGTAGAAAGTTTACTAATCTTCAAGGCATTGGCGAGCACTTTCTTGTTTCTGGATGTCCTTGTTATCCAGTACCACATTGTCCTGATTTTGGTCTGCCACCGTGTTCCTGAAGCCCAGGGAAAGCATCCCCTGCCTAGGGCTGAAATCTCATGCATACGCTTGCGAAGAAGTTCAGTCCCAGGGAGCATCGTGTAACTTCTTCAGCTAATGCACCAAAAAGCCAGTGAGATTATTTAGATGAGGAAAGTGCTGTGGAGACAAATAGACAGAAATAGACTGTGGTGCAGACATCCCAGCTAGAGACAGATAAAAAAAAGTGTGTGTGTGTGTGAGAGAGAGAGAGAGAGAAAGAGAGAGAGAGAACTGCTTTTCACAAGCTCAAGCAATGCATTCACTGAGCTGAAGATGTTGTATTTTATCTGGCAGTGGTCCTCTGGCATCTTCGCTAGGTGATAGCCTTGATGGTGCGTGGGGGCTCCAGTGGTCTAACTAGGTAGTGCTGCCCATTCTCTTGTCAATGATGTTAAAAGTAAAAGTAAAGGTCATCCTTGCTCAAAAGCCAGTTGTATCTGACTCTAGGTTACAGTGCTCATCTCTGTTTATAGCAAAAGAGCCAGCGCTGTCTGCATTTACAGACATTTCCGTGGACATATGGCAGGCATGACTAGACACCAGAGTGCACGGAACACTGTTTACCTTCCCATCATGGTGGTCCCTATTTATATATTTGCAATGTCTTGCTTTTGACCTGCTAGGTTGGCAGGAGCTGGGACAGAGACCGGAGCTCACTCCATCGTGCAGTAGTTGGGAATCAAACTCCGACCTTCCAGTTGTCAAATTCAGCATCTTAACCACTTGAGCCACAGCAGTTCCTGTCAATGATGTTAGGCCAGGACTAAAACTCACCAAAGCATCCTCGGTCGGATTCCTTGGACAAGGTCAAAGTGGTGTGCACACATCATGGCCTGCCTAGCCAGCGGGTGACATGTTATCCAAGTGGATAAAAATCTCCATTCAGGTGGACTTGATTTCCCAGGTCAATTTGCACGTGCAGCATGTTGTCACAGAGATGTCTACCAATGCACAGAGTCCTCACTGAATAACAACTCCAATGTGCGGAGTCCTCGCTGAATAACAACTTCAAGGTATCCAAGGTAAAGGTCCTGTGGCATTCCACCACCCAGGGGAGGGCTGGTGGACTCCAGTCAAGGTTCTAGCAAGAACTTTAGGGAGGCTGTCCAAGGTCCTGAACCCTGTTTGTAAAACACGCTCAGCCAAAGGATGTGCAGATTTGGGTTTTTGGGTACAACTCCAAAATTTCTACAGATTTCAAAATTCTGGGAGTTGTAGTTAAGAAACACAGTTCCACTCACCTCTAAAGCCTAAGCACCTTGGTTCATCTTCTTCTTTACTTCCTGTTTTACCCTTCTAGTGTCAAGGGAGATACAAAGTTCTTGGTCTGGCATTTCCAGTGGCCTCCACTGGCCTTATTTGGTCTTCTTGTAATATGTTATCTCTCCACCTTCCTCTGTGTCTGCCTCGTGCTCTTTGTCCTTTTCCGTTTTTCACATATGCTTTGCATGGTAAGAAATTCCAAGACACTCTCTGCAGATGGGATAACCACTTTATTTTTGTATTTGTATAAAATTTTAAATTCTAATTCTTTCTCTTATGATCTCATTCCTGATTTTATCCCTTCTAGTCTCTCCAAAATCCTTCCTCAGACATCCCACTTCCATTGTGACCAACTTTCATTTATATTTTGTTGTAAGTGTCCATGTTTGGTACTGGTAACATAGGGTGGGAATGAATATCCTTTGTATGAGGTGTTTCTTTGTGTTGATTAGTATTACCTTGTGTTGTAAGAATGGAGCTAACCTTCCCAATATTTGGTATGCCTTTACTGCACCATACAGTATTTTAATCTCTTCGCCTATCTTCAATAAACGTTATTCCTGGGTATTTGAACTCTGCCTCTTGTTTTAAACCTGTTCCCTCTACTTCAATATTTAAATTATGCTTTAGGTACAGGTAAAGGTTTCCCTTGCTCGAAAGCCAGTCGTATCTGACTCTAGGATGCAGTGCTCATCTCTGTTTCTAAGCCAAAGAGCCAGCGCTGTCTGCTTCTGCAGACGTTCCCGTGGTCATGTGGCAGGCATGACTAGACACCAGTGTGCACGGAACGCTGTTACCTTCCCACCGAAGTGGTCCCTATTTATCTACTTGCAATTTCTTGCTTTCGAACTGCTAGGTTGGCAGGAGCTGGGACGAAGACAGGAGCTCATTTCTGTCGTGCGACAACTCCTTCCTTGGACAACTCCTTCTGGACCAAGACCCAATGCAGATTCAGTGCTCCCCAGACACTGGAGTCACCAGCTTGAACAGGATTTATCCTACTCCCTGCTATTCAATTCATTGAATTTGTAATCTTAGGAATGGGGTTATAGACCATCTGTATACATTCGTTCTGCTCCTGTGTTTGTGTGGCACCAGCAAAGAGAAGAATGCAATTTTAAATGGGACCACAACTTACTAGAGAAAGTAATATATAAGGGATGTTGCTTACAAGCCTACAGAGGGGAAACTGGAGCCTGTAGACTTAGTCCATTCTGTTGTCAGCTAGAATCTGGCCTATGTAGATCCATTAAGAGACATCTTCTAAGACAGGCTTTCTCAACCATGGGTCTCCAGGTGTTCTTGGACTTCAATTCCCAGAAGCCCAAGTCATTACACCTGCTGATCAGGGCTTCTAGGAATTGAAGTCCAAGAACATCTGGAGTCCCACGGTTGAGGGCCTATGGACTAGACCAGAGGTCTAATACAGGGGTGGCCAACCTTGGTGCCTCAGGTAATTTTGGACTTCAATTCCCAGAAGTCCAAGTAAGCACACCTGCTGATCAGGGCTTCTGGAAATTGACGTTCAAGAATACCTGAGGCACCAAGGTTGGCCACCTCGGTGTAATAGATATATTAGCTGGCTGCACAGCTCAGAGGCTGGTAGTTTGTTTTCCCATTGTGCCTCTTGAGAGAACAGCCATCCTATATAGCCTTGTTCAAGCTGCATGGTCCCAGGACATCTTCTGATTAGGGTTTCTGGGAATTAAAGTTCAAGAACACTTGGAGCACCAAGGTTAGCCACCTCTGGGTTAGATCTACAATTTAATAACTGCAGAAGAAGGGATTTCCATATGTCACGTTTTGTCCTCACTCCTCTGAGAAAGAAATGGGAATTCCTTAAATTCAGGAATTCAACGTACAAGTCTATTTGCCTCTGATCTTCATCTCATGGACATGAAGATTGCCATGAAACCACGTAGGAGAAGACAGACAGAATGCCTTCTTCCTAACCAATTCTTCCAATTCTTCCTCTTTTTTTAAAAAAAATTCTGTCTCTGCAGCCTAATCTTTCTTTTCAAAAGACTTCTTCTTGAAAAGGCCTCTTTATATATAAAAAATGGAACATAAGATATGAGTTTCAGCTTATTGAATGGTATAAAGAAGCCTGGAATATAGCTATAAATGATGCATTAATGTGTGAGATTAAAGTTAAAAAAAAGGATTGTCAAAAGTGAATGATTTTTTTAAAAAGACGTATGGTGAGACTTTATAGAATGTGTCCTATTGAAAGGGAAAGATCAGGTGCCAGTGAACAGAAGAGTGTCTTTTTGGAGAGAGATGGGGTCCAGCAACTCATAAGAAGAAATGAAGAGAAAGAAAAGGAATATGTGTACATTGATTTATGTTTCATGTCTTTGCAAGAAGAAGAAAAGGCACCCCACCCCCCATAGGAAACATAGATAGTTCAGCCATCTACCTGCCTGTAAAAGAACAAAATTGCATTTGCAATGCTAGACCCCAAGGGATGTAGGGGAATGCCGTTGAGTGTCAAGGCATTACAAGCTGAAAACTGAATTGATTGGAATTTATCTGTCTGATTTTGATGTGGAGTGGAAAGGCAGGTCACTATATTGTTCCCTGAGATATTTTAGCACCCTTCTGCTTCACTGATCTGTCTGGATCAAGTAATGGAAGACAGCTGGTTTACTTCCTGAAAATGTGCAGGGATGAACTGAATGACCTGGTTCATCAGACCGTAGGGAACTGGAGTCTCTTGTCATTCTCTCACTGAACCTTAAGAAGCGGGCAGGTCCCAAACTTTCTTCCAGGATCCTAGGATCGGCCAGCTCTCCCACCATTGCAGTCTGCAATGTTTTGAAGTTTTCAAGGGTTTAATCCTGTTTTAATCACTTAATCTATTTTAATTATCACTCAAATTTAATTCTTTTCCAAACTGTTCACAGCAGGATTTGGGCCACTGTATATTGTGAATGCCTTCAGATGTGTTTTGTGTGTACACACATGTGTGCACAGATATTGACATACATACATATGTATACACATGCTAACTCTTTCTGACTCTTTTGATGCCATTTGTTAGAATTTGGTGTAGGAAATTGATCCCTTTCTGTCTGTCTTTCTGTCTGTCTGTCTGTCTGTCTACAGTGGATCCTTGCTTTAAAAAATTAATGCATTCTCTGGGACCTTTTGTACTATGAAAAAATTGTAAAGCTAGTTTCCCATACGAATACTGTACCTTGAAAAATAAAATTTGTTAACTGAAACATAGTTTCCCATAGGAATGCATTGAAAACCAATTAATCCATTCTGGGGGGAGGGGGAAATTGTTAACCGAGCCACTATTTTCTATTGATTTTCTTTTGTTATGCAAATTTTGTGTTAAGCAAGTCACTTGTTGAGGGTCCACTCTATCTATCTATCTATCTATCTATCTATCTATCTATCACTTTTTGAGAGTGCTAAATTTTGAAGAAACACCTGTTCTCGAACTACCTACCTACCTACATACATACATGCATACATACATACATGCATACATACATACATACATACATATTTCTTGCCCATCTAGGATATTATCCCAGTTTGGGCAGTGTGCAACAGTTGAAAGCTTTTTACAAATCATTGTAAATCAAAACCCCTAACTCAAATCATAGCTCCACTTTGATTTGTTCCTGTGAGGATGGATGAGTCCGAGAACAGGTGTTTGTTCAAAATTTAGCACTCTCAAAAAGTGAGATTCCTTCCTCAAATTCTTCTCTGATTCTCCCACTCTCTAAAATCATAGATGTCCATATGTTTACTTAAGCATTTATTGGCCAGTATCCTCTTTGGTGCATAAAGACACATTCCCCCAGTCTGGTAAGTCTGTGATAGATCACACAACCAATTGTTTGACTGATCTTACTACCAGTAGGAGACTGGGCGTGCAAAGGGAAACCTGCTAGAACAGTGAGAAACATTGTGCAGTTGTATAATTATGTAATAAAATGGACTACACCATTAAACCAGAAGTGTGCCCGGATGGATATTTTTCTGCCAGTGTAAGACTAGAAATTCTTATTTATTTTCTTCTGATATCTGACTGAAAGATTCTTCTGATTACCCTACCCTTTGCAACCCAGATGTTAGGCTACGGAAGTCTAACTGGAATAAAGGATGCAAAAGCTACCTTATATTCAATCTGATTATTGGTCCATCATTCATTTACCATACATACTTTAGTATAATCTGAGTTTTTAGCCCCAAAAATGAGCCTCAAAAAAGGGTCTTAGCTTATTCTTGGGTCATCAACCATGAGGGTCCCAAGACTATGCCAGATTGAGATGTGCCATCAATTTAATTAATTGTACCATATTTTCCATGTGTTTTGATTATTGAAACTCATTAGCAGCTGCTGCATTTCCTACCCTCGACTTATACTTGGGTAAATCTATTTCCCTGGGTTTTCAGGTCAAAATTAGGTACCTCAGCTTATATTTGGGTCGGCTTACATTCGAGTATATACAGTATTTATTTTACCTGGGAAAACTCATTCTATCTTACTAGTGCTCATGTGCCCCTTAGTCTGGTATACATCACATTAACAATAGCAATAGCACTTACATTTATAGACCACCCCATCGTCCTTAGAACGCTGAATGGGCAGCTCACAATATAATTCACATTTTTGTGGACAACATCCTTGGCACTCATCTAATAACCTCAGAAAGATGGAAGGCTGAGTCAACCTTTAGCCCATCAGGATTGAACTAAGATCCTGAGCAAAGTTTTGGCTGCAATACTACAGCTGATGCTCCTGTAGCCATTTTAAATACAACGACACAGCTGGCTGGGCTCTTGTTGAAGTTGGCCATATTAGAGCAATGTACTGGCCAGGTACATTGAATTAGCTGACCAGAGGTTCCCAATACAATGGGTTGATTGAATATCAAATGAAGAACTGTGCATAAGATCAGGTTGATAACAAGCATCAATGTTGATTGAGGTTGCAAGGTATTGGTGGGCCGGGCATGTGTACTGATGCAAAGATAGCAGGTGGATGAAAGCTATCACAGAGAGGATACCACTTGACATAAAGTGACCTCTAGGATGGTCAGCAACCAGATGAGAAGACCAGTTGAGAGAAAAGCTCCCTAGGCCCTGCATGAGATTGGCACAGGATCAGAAACAGTGGGAGATGATGCTTCGATTTGCCATTTCAAACTATGTGAAACATTTATCAACCAAGTAACTGCAGCTGAACCATTGTGCCCTTTGATTTCTTGGGTTTACAGGTATAACATCCTGCTTCCTCCCATCAAGAGTACAGTAAGACGGCTGGGGTGTAGCAAAAGCAACGGAGAATGAAAACACTCCCAAGGCATGAAATAGGTGCCAGTCATATATGTATCTTTGGTTCAAGAAAGCATTCGTATACTGGTCAAATGATGAGATATCAAGAAAAATATAATGCAGTATATCAACTTTATAAACTTATATCTAATATATCACTAGGTCAGGTTATAAACACCTGTGCAACCAAGTTGTTCTGCATACGTAAGACCGTAATTGTAACAAAATTCGATGACCCTCATATATACAAGCGTACTAGCGAGAACCTGTACAAATACAGACTAGAAAGTTATACAAAAAAGTTATACAAAAAACCCGAAGCAATTCCACAGTTCATGTCGCAAAGTTTGCTATGTTACACTGAGCCAATCAAGTCCTTGTATACGGTCGATAGCTCTAAGTCACTGAGTGGACTACGTGGATTGACTATCGGGAACCAAAATTCAACTGTACCAACGGCAGGTTCTCGTGCGCGGGCCACGTCAATAAGTTGTAGACAGATTTCCGATGCCCTTCCGGTAACGGGACATTTCGAATAGCTTTCTCAAGGGTCTACCGGAAGGGCATCAGAAATCTGTCTACAACTTATTGACGTGGCCCGCGCACGAGAACCTGCCGTTGGTACAGTTGAATTTTGGTTCCCGATAGTCAATCCACGTAGTCCACTCAGTGACTTAGAGCTATCAACCATATACAAGGACTTGATTGGCTCAGTGTAACATAGCAAACTTTGCGACATGAACTGTGGAATTGCTTCGGGTTTTTTGTATAACTTTTTTGTATAACTTTCTAGTCTGTATTTGTACAGGTTCTCGCTAGTACGCTTGTATATATGAGGGTCATCGAATTTTGTTACAATTACGGTCTTACGTATGCAGAACAACTTGGTTGCACAGGTGTTTATAACCTGACCTAGTGATATATTAGATATAAGTTTATAAAGTTGATATACTGCATTATATTTTTCTTGATATCTCATCATTTGACCAGTATACGAATGCTTTCTTGAACCAAAGATACATATATGACTGGCACCTATTTCATGCCTTGGGAGTGTTTTCATTCTCCGTTGCTCCTCCCATCAAGAAGCATCACAACAACCCTGTAAACTAAGTCACATTGACATAGGATGTCTGTCAATGACAAACTTCATCACCACGTGAGGACAGGAGCACAACTCTACTAATTAGATACTTGAACCAGATTGGGTCATCCCTTCCTTGTTGTTCTCCTGTCCTCTCAACATCACAATTGCCTGATCCTTGGTTGGAAGGAACTTCTTTTTTCATGTCCTGATCAAACCCTAGACTGTCAAAATGAAGCCACTTTCTTCACTTTGTCATTGTCCAAACACAAGTCCTCACTGGTGCATGTCTTTGGCAGCAATCGGTAGATCAGCAAATGGGCTGGACTCTGTGTCTTTCCACATTCACACCATGTGTTGTTGACCATCAGTAGCCCCTACTGAAGCATGTTGGTCTTGCATTTAGGGACTCCAACCCTCAGTCTATTCAGGGTCCTCCAAGTGATGTAGGGTAGGTTGAGATCTTTAGCTATATCCACCTTTAATGATGTTCCTTTCCAAGTGAGCTCCTTCTTCCAACTTCTAATTTAATTTCGCACTTGTGTACCCTCAAGAATGTTTGTTATTGCCATAAAGCTCTTCCAGGATCTGAGCCTGCAGACTTGAGGCTCATATCCATTCACAGGGTGTCAAGGATCTTCCTCTTGCTTAGTTCTCTCAGCATCCACTGCTACTTCTCTCCTGATCTTAGGTGAAGCAATACCAACAAGAGAGTATGTTTTCTCAACTGGTGAAGGTTTAAGGCAACCTGTCCCTACCCGCCTGGCTTCATTAACAGCAATGTCAACTTCTTTTGCATGTGTGGATGGAAGGAACTAAAAACCAAGAAAAAGAAATTTTGTGACAGAAGTAACCCCTGTTACTTGGTAAAGCACAATGTGCTTTGGAGACTGATTTTTCAGGAATAGCAAACAAACCCTGTGCTATTCTTGTCTCTCTAATGCTGCATACATGCCAGTGTGAGTGTGTCTCTCCATCTCTGCATGTGTGCTCAGAGAAAACTTCCTCTCACATTTGTCAAAGTGTGGAATGTGCATGGTGGCTTGTCACCATCTCTAGGAGCATGTCTTTGTAGCTAGCTGCCTTTGTTACTGCCATTGCCATTGTTGCACTGTGAGATATTTATATTCCTCATCCACCATGATCATTAAGAAAATCAACAGTTACTGCATTTAGCTTTAAATAGCCTGCAGTGTTATAATTGTATGGAGCGGAGCAAGATCAGCTTCAGACAGCGGCAAAGGGGACAGCCTGTACGCATGGGGAATGGGGAAAGAGGTGGGCTCTATCATCATCAGTATCCATTTGGACGATGGCTGGGGGGTGCAGATAGGAGAAGAAAGAAGGGACCTGACATTGCAATTACTTCACCTGCTGACTCCTGCTTGGTAACAACATCTGGTGCTCAGCTGTGGCCATGAAGGACGTATCCATCCATCTCCCAGATCAGAATTTGGGAGTGGGTAGAGAAACAAACTCAGAAAGCAGCTAGAAACATACAAACAAATTAGAACAGAGAGGGGTAGGGACTATGGTGGCTCAAGTGGTTAAGATGCTGGACTTGATGACTGGAAGGTCTCAGTTTGATACCCAAGTGCTGCACAACGGAGTGAGCTACTGTCTCTGTCCAATCTCCTGCCAACCTAGCAGTTTGAAAGCAAGAAATTGCAAGTAGATAAATAGGGACCACTTTGGTGGGAAGGTAAACAGCATTCCATTCACTCTGGTGTTGAGGTATGCCTGCCTCATGTCCACAGAAACATCTGCAGAAGCAGACAGCACAGGCTCCTTGGCTATAAACAAAGATGACCACTGAACCCTAGAATCAGATATGACTGGCTTTCGAGCAAGGGAGACCTTTACCTTCACCTTCACCTTCACCCTCACCTTACAGAGAGGGGAAAGAAGGATCATCAGAGGACTGGAAATCAAGCCCTGTAAGGAAAGGATGAAGGAGCTGGGCATGTTTAACCTTGAGAGAAAGAGACTGAGAGGGGATAGGATGATGGCACTCTTCAAATACCTGAAAGATAATCATAAAGAGGAGAGGAAGGATCTGCTCTCCATCATCCCAGAGTAAAGGTAAAGGTTTCCCTTGCTTGAAAGCCAGTCGTATCTGACTCTAGGGTTCAGAGTTCATCTCTGTTTCAAAGCTGATAGCCAGCGCTGTCTGCTTCTGCAGACATTTCCGTGGTCATGTGGCAGGTGTGACCAGACACCGGAGCTCAGGGAACACTGTTTACCTTCCCCACCAAAGTGGTCCCTATTGATCTCCTTGCAATTTCTTGCTTTCAAACTGTTAGGTTGGCAGGAGCTGGAACAAAGACAGGAGCTCATTCCGTCCTGTACTACTCAGGAATCAAACTGCTCACCTCTCGCCTTCAAGTCAGCATTTTAGTCACTTGAGCCACTGCAGTCCCAGAGTACAAGACATGTAATAACGGGCTCAAACTAAAGGAATCCAGATGTAGGCTGAATATAAGGAAAAATGTCTTAATGGTTAGAGCAGTACGACAGCAGAATCAACTACCTTGAGAGGTGGTGAGCCCTCCAACACTGGAGGCATTCAAGTGAGAATTGGGCATCCATCTGTCATATCTGCTTTGACTGAGATTCCTACATCGAGCAGGGGTTTGAACTCGATACGTAAAAGTCCCCTTTCAACCCAGTTCTTCTAAAATTCTATTAGTCCTGACCTCTAATCCCAGGGTCGGCACCTTTCTAGAAATGACTTCTCTCCAGGTCCAGGGGTCTTGTGAGCTCTGATGGAGAGCCTCTCCTTTCCCTGGTGGGTGTGCTGAACATGGCATTCTTGGGAAGCTTCCAGAAAGTTGCTTAAGGGACTCAGAAGCAAATCTGAAGAGGCCCACACTGAGAAGAAGCAAGCGTGTGTGGCTTGTTTCTCAACAGCCATTTCCAAGGCAGATTTTATTTCCCATCAGGAAACAGGACCCTGTAGCAGAGAAGCAGCTAATCGCAAACAGTGAAGAACATAAATCCATAAAATCCACCTATCATCCTGAGGAACTAGTGTTTGGGCCCCAAGTTGAGAAGAATCCCATTGTCTTAGATCTCAACCCCAAATCTGAGAGAATAGGATTGGAAATAGGGTTGGAGAGATTTAAAAGTCAGCTGATTATAGCAGTAGACATGAGTCTGGTCTGGACCAGTAAGTTCCAGTTCTCAATAAAGTTTGATTAACCAAGTATCCAAGGGCCGCAGTGGCTTAGTGGTTGAGATGCTGAGTTCAATGACTGGATGTTCAGACGTTCAGATGGTCAGCAAATGCTGGATGACAGGGTGGGGAACCAGTCATCTGTCCCAGCTTCTGCCAATTTAACAGT
Organism: Bradypodion ventrale; assembly: GCA_035047345.1. Classification (NCBI taxonomy): domain Eukaryota; kingdom Metazoa; phylum Chordata; class Lepidosauria; order Squamata; family Chamaeleonidae; genus Bradypodion; species Bradypodion ventrale. The sequence goes on along the minus strand of JAWDJE010000011.1, from coordinate 5,597,696 downwards.
TCAGAAGCAAGAAATCGCAAGTATTTATATTTATTTATTTATTATTCAATTTTATATCCCATCCTACTCAACACATGGCTGACTCAGGGCAGCTAACAACATATAAATGACCCCGGGACACCCCACAGGGTTTACACATAAGATACCATATTCGAATTACAATAATAAATATAACAGAATATCAGCAAAACCTATGAAACAATAACAGAAATAGAGCAATCAAGCAAAAATAAATCATCAAGGCATGAATATATAATCATGAATACTAGACAAATAGGTACCACCTTGGTGGAAAAGGTAACAGTGTTCCATTTGGTCATGCCTGCCACATAACCTTGGAAACATCTGAAAAAGCAGGCTGAGCACCATTCCCCAGAGTCAGATATGACTGGCTTTTAAGCAAGGGAGATATTTACTAACCAGGTACTCAGTGTGGGGGCAGTGGACAAAGTGACGCCTGAGTTCAATTCCCAGTTCAGCCTTGGAAACTTACTGGAGGAGAGATGGACCTATTAAATCCACTCATCTCAGAAACCCTGCTAGGGTTAGTTTCAGCTTACATAGCATCAAGACAACATGGAAACCCACAGCCAAGGGTAAAATTAGCCCTCCTTTTTTGATACCTAGATCAACAGCATCCTGATGCCATCTGGGAAACTGTCGAAGATGACTAGGCAGCCTCTGAACTACTTCACGTTATTTTTTTCCTCCTCCACATTATTCCACAAGACCTGAACCATCACTCTGAAACTTGGCAAATTTATCCTGTGTGAACATCCTGGAAACCCCTATTTTGGTGCATACCTGTCAAGTATCCCAGGTTGGCTGGGATTTCCCGTATTTCCACGCCAATTTTCTCCATTTCCCACCTGGAGCTGCCGCTACCCTGTAATTTGGCAGTGGGGGGGAAGGAGTTACTGCACATCCCTTCTGCGCAGGTCCTTTCTACGCATGCGTAGAAGGCTTCTGTGCAGAAGAGGATGCATAGAAGCCTTCTACACATGCGTAGAAGCGAGCTGTGCAGAATGGTTCTGCGCAGGTCCATTCTACACATGCATAAAAGCCTTCTACGCATGCGTAAAAGCCCTCTACGCATGTGTAGAAGTGAGCTGCGCAGAACAGTTCTGCACAGGTCCGTTCTATGCATGCGTAAAAGCCTTCTACGCATGCATAAAAGCCTTCTACGCATGTGTAGAACGGACCTACACAGAAACGTTCTGCGCAGGTCCCATAATCTCTGGAGCTGCGCTTGACAGGTATGTTCTGGTGTCAGGGAAGAAGTGCAGGATAATTTAGTTCCTGACATTGCAGAAATGTGCTCGCTCAAGATATAAAAGTCTTGTCGCTTCTCAGAAGAATTAATTTGTTTGTGCAGCTGAGAAATCTTCAGAAGGTCACCCAGGCCCAGCTAAGTAGATCTTGCTTCACATACGTGGGGGGGAAATGAGTCTTGATTTATTGAGTTGGCGTTCTAAGGGCACACAGTTTCAACTTTTGAGGCAACCTTTGGCAGGGAATTTCATTGGCAGACAAAAAAATAGTCGTTGCGTTGGAGTGGTGAGAACTCATGCATGCCAGGTAAGCTGACCTGAATTTAATGAGCAAACAACAACATGCTTCCTGAACACTTTGGACAGCAGGAATTCTGTACCTTCTGTATAATTGCAGAAGATGACCCTACAGTACAATCATATCTAAATTTATAGGAAGCTTTGCTCTTCTACCAAGATAGTATCTGGGCTAGATGGATATTTTGGGACCAGACTGTCGTAGTTTAATGTCTGTGGGAGAAAGGTACATCCCAGGACAAAACAAAGGGAATGCAGAGATGTGAATGAGAGCAAAGCTCCATTGACTCATTCCACGAAAGTAATATATTTCATGACCTCCCTACCCATCAAATAAGGAGGCAGGAGGCAGATTTGTGGTGAAAGGCATTGGACTGCTTTTGTTAATTAAATTTAATCCCTTGACTTGTGGAGTGGCTGGTAGTGCTAAACCTGATACTAACTAGAGCAGGAGACTCCTTGTAATCCTCTCCAGACTGGACAAGTGAATTTCATGCACCTGGGCAGTGTTATACTACCCAGGCCAGCAAATTTGAGGAGGCATCGCTCTAAACATTTCCAACTGTATTTGCATGAATGGATTTTGGACATACCACAGAACTGGCTCATGGTGTCGTCCCTCAAATCATGCCTGGCACTTAGGTTTCATCTTGTCTATCAATGCCCTGCCATTCCCGCAGTGGCTTATTGGTTAAGACGTTGAGATGGAGACTGGAAGGTCAGGTTTCTATACCTAAGAGCTGCACTTGGAGACATGAAAGGAGCCTCATTTGGGCATCTCCTAAAAATCCTTTCAACCCATAGTAATCTCTGACACACGATTATTAACAATGCCCTGAGGGATTCACTGCTACCATCCTAACCCAGCACTGCCCAACTAAATGTGATGTGTTTAACAACTGCACCCATAAACCTGAAAATCCCAATGTGCCAATGTGCCAGGTGAGAGCCTTGTTGTGGCACAGGGGCTTGAGTGGCCCAACTAGGCCATGTTGCCCCTCAATTGTCAATGAGGTTAGGCCAGGACTAAAACTCACCTAAGCGTCCTCCGTCGGATCCTTGGGGCAAGGTGAAAGTGAAGGGCACATGTCATGGTCCATCTAGCCAGCAGGTGATATCATATCCAAATGGCTAAAAAACCTCATGTGCTTTCTCAAATCCAATTGCATGTGCAGAATGTCATTGCAGAGATGTCAACTCCAAGATATCCAAGGTAAGGTACCCCTAAACCTCAAAATCTCAATGTGCCAGAATGGGATAGGCAAAAAAACTACCCATCAATGTGTAAGTGCCAATTGAGTGCTTAAAAAATTCCTACCAGGCCCCAAAAGGCAACCCAAACTCTCTGGACAGAAGGGTGGATGGATGGTCCATCATTTTTCCAAAATGAGGCATGTTACAAGGCAAGCCAGGCCTATAAGGTGACCTATCACCCCACCCTCAGACCAATGAGTAAGTATGCTAGCATGTCCCTTGCTTCCACCTACCTTCTGTTGACAAAGTTGGGCAAAATCTCCCATTCATCTAAGCTGTGGTGGCTGAGTGGTTAAGAAGTTTGCCTTGTTAGCTGGAAGGCCACCAAGTCAGTAGTTCGAAACCCAGGTACTGCATGATGGATTGAGTGACCGTCTCTGTCCCAGCTCTTGGGGACATGAAAGGAGCCTCATTTGGGTGTTCCCTGAGTGGAGTTTTGTCTGCAAAAATCCTTTCAACCCAGAATAATTTCTGACACAAAATTATATTTTATTATCATTACCTCCCATTCATCCATGCTGCATAGCAGCTGGACATAAAAGGGACACATTTCTTAACTCATCCAGGCTTTTGACATTCAAAAACAATATGCAAGAAGACCCAAGAGTTTGTATGTCCTTCTTTCTATTAGTCCATCCATCTCTATTAATCTATTGATCCATCTTTTTAAAATGAAATGACAGCACAGCAAAATCTATTCCAAGGAAGGGGGAGGTCAGAAATATCTTTAGACACAGTCAATCACTTTAAAAGCTCTTTCTGCACTGAGGCATTTTAATTCCTGAACTCCCTAAGGTCTTGATTCTATTACCATAGTCATTACTATAATAGAGATGGGTGGAGAACAGGAGATGACGTAAACATTCCCATGGGCATTGGTGGCAGCTGTTTAATTATATGGAGAAAATGACTGGACATGCTTAAGGTGTCCAGCATTTTCTTCTCCTTCTTGATCCCTGATTTATCGGGGAATTGAGTTGCAAAAATTTCATGTATTTATTTCTCCGACAGGCTCCTTTTCTTGGAAGGGAGAGAAGAAAAAGGCATGCAGAACACAGACACAAATCAGTGTCTTCCCAGTGTTATCTCTGAATTCACATAGCTTATATAGAGAAGGAGGAAAGCCTTTTTCAAAAATATTTAAACCAGGGGTTCCCAACCTACAGCCCACATGCCGCATCTGGCCCATGACACCATTTCATGTGGCCCCTCCACCCTCACTCCCCATGTGTGGTTACTTTTCGGGTGGACCTTAGGTCCCTACCCACACAGCACACAAATACACTGGATACATAAGATATATGGATGGGTAGGGACTTATGGGCCACCCTGTAAACAGCATTTTAAAGCTATTTACATGGCACAGATTGCAGTCGTGCCGGCACTGGCAGTGAGGGCACCCAGCTTGAAAAGGTTAGGAACCTCTGACTTAGTCAAAGGGAAGGACATGTTGGAAGTAGTTTCCCCAGATAATGCATTTTTTTGAGATTACATGTTGATCTTGCTTTCAATGAGCTACATATTGTTTCCCTGTTCTCTTATCAGCTTGCTTCTGCTGCAGAGGATAGAGATAGCTTACCATGAACAAGGTGAAAGTCAAAGGTCTGAATATTCTTATCCAGATTTATGTTAGAAATTAGTTAGAAATAAGAATTGTTAATACTCAATACAGTGTTGTTGTTTTTACTACATGGGGAGCTCAAACACCCACACTGCATACATTAACTTTGGCCCTTAGTGTCTCCGGTATGGAGCACATCCATGCACATGGAACAAGTTGACATTGCTGTTAATAAAGCCATGCATATAATGACAGGATGCCTCAAACCTACACCAGTTGAGAAAAATATATCCTCTTGTTGGCATTACTCCACCTAAGATAAGGAGAGATGTAGTAGTGGATGCTGAGAGAATTAAGCAAGAGAAGGACCCTCGACAGCCTTTTGAATGGATATGGGCATCAAGTCGATCAGATCAGATCCAGGAAGAGCTTTATGGCAAGAACAAACATTCTTGAGGGTACGCAAGAGCAAAACCAAATTAGAAGATGGAGGAAGGAGAACTCTGAACAAGGAACAACACTAAAGGAGGGTGTGCTTGAGGAACATGACCACTCTTATGTCACTTGGAGGACCCTGAATAGGATGAGGGTTAGCATCCCTAAATGGAAGACCAACATGCTCAAGTGGGGGCTGCTGGTGTACAATAACACACTGTGTGAATGTAGAGAGATACAGAATTTTGCTCATTTGCTGGTCTGCCAGTTACTACCAGAAACATGTACCAATGATGATTTAAGTTTAGCCAACAACAAAGTCCAAAAGGTATCTTAATATGTTCAGTGTAAAGTTTAACCTGGGCAAGTGAAAAGAAGAAGACAACATCTGTACTAACCAGGAATACTTTGAGTAAAAGAGAGCCACCATCTTCATGGTGGATCTTTAAGCTCTAAAGCAGATCACAGATGCTTCCACCAGCTATCCAACTCCACCTTCGAATTTGCCCCAAAGCTCCTAGAGTAAAGCAGAGAGGTTCTGAGAATACTGTGGAAGAGGATTGAAAACTACTGTCAGATACACTAGAGCAGGGGTGGCCAACTTATGGACCATGGGTCTCCCATGGCCCACGGCACCATTTCACGTGGCCTGCTGCTGTCACACCTGGAAGTGGAAGCAGATGTGTTTACAACAACCATAAAATGTGCCCATGCATGCATAAACATGGTTATGACAGCTATAAATGCACCCATGGCTGTCGTAAACATGGAAGCGGGCACATTTACTTCTGCTTCTGGGGGGCATGGTCAGGCCCATGGTGTAAAAAGGTTGGGGACCCCTGCACTAGAGGATGCCTTGTTTTAGGTTTCCTTCCTTGATTTATTTGATTGACCAGACTATCAAGGGGTTTGTTCCTGCTGGTTGTGACTCGTTTTCTATTCTTTTCGCTGCCACACTCTTCTTCTCCAGTTTTGACCAAAACATTTCATGAATGAGTCTTCCCATCTTTTGGGGGTCCTGCCAAAGGTGTCTTTTTTTATTCCTCTGAGATAACACATGGTGACAGCAGCTGTCACTTGTCACTTGTTTTGGGTAAGCAGGTTAAATATTAAATATTAAATATTAAAGAAGTGATTTCACATACACTGGATCATGTGTATCAGCCCAGTAAACATTTTCGGATGAAAAGGTATGTGCCGGCTATTGTAAGTATCAGACTGATGAGCTGAGCATGGAACCTGTTTTGGAAAAAAAAAGATGCAAATGATGTTCCTTAGGAGTATGGCCTTTGTCTTGAATCAAAATCACCTTGACTTATAAGGCTATCCTTTTATGTAGCAGGCTGTGTAAAATTAAATGGCCTGGCGAAGTGAATGAGATCTTCTTTAAAAATATAATAAAAAAAGCAAAATAAAGTTAAACTCTGCCTTGCAATTTTCTTCTCATTTGCCTCCTCATCAGTGAACCTAGATCGTTCTTTGAGTTCAAATCAGACTAATATATTTGTTCTTAAGAAATGAAAGCTGCACATTATTTCCCATAAGTGCATGAAAGAGGACTGTCAATTTAAAACTAAAAGGTTATGATTAAATCTTAATTCCACCAATAGCTTAGCAAAGAAGGAAGTTACCCTTTCCCCCCCTAAAAGTTGTGAATAATCCTATTAAGCACATATCACACATTATAAAATAGTGTGGAAGGCTGAAATGAAATGCAGGAGATCAATATCCATAAACAGCACATCAGTAGCACAATTCTATCTCATATATGTAACATTTAAAAGTCTAGTGGATGTCTGGACGGAGAAGACTGGTAATGGAGAAGACTGTACAGCCAGCGACTCAACACCGAGTGCTGGGCAGCAGTAAATAACCTGACTCTCTAAAGGGGCCAACAACTACAGGTGGATGAGCTCCTTTAGGTGGGGTGATGCTCCCCTCAGTGGAGAATATGCCACTGGAAACCATCATATTGGACCCAATGACAAAATGAATGGAGGAGGAACTTTGATTCCCAATGGTCATGGAGGCGGAAGAGGCCATGCCAGATGGACTGGCTGTGAAGGTGCACCTTGTCCATATCAGGGAGTGAAGGAGAAGACAGGGGAGGCTGAGGCTTCAGGGCCCATCCCTGAGCCCACACCAATGGTCAAGGAGTAAACAAGAAGATGTGGGAGGCTGAGGCTTTGCCCCCCCTTGAGCCCCCCCCCCAATGACCAGGGAGTGAAGAAGACATAGGAGGCTTTGCCGCCACCCCAAAACCCCACCAACATTGATTGAATATTATTATTTTATTGATTGTCTGTAAGTTGCCCTGAGTCACCAAGGTGAGTGGGCAGCAATATAAATAGGAATAAATAGGAATAAATGAATAAATATCCTCAAGGTTGCAGCAGTCCATCGCAGTCCTGGTGTTAAATCCTTCATTTCTCGTTTCATATGTGCCCCAGGAAATGGCTCCGAGATCATAGTGTGTGGGTCAGTTCATGGCAAGCTGGGATCCACCTTAAAGAAATTAACACCAATAAAAAATCACGTGAAGAGTTTCCATGAGACAGAATTGACTTGATTGTGTACAAATATTATATTATGCTGATATATTTAGAGAGGGCCATGGTGGTTTAGTGGTTAAGATGCTGGGCTTAACTACTAGACAGCACTGGTTCTTTGGCTATAAACAGAGTTGAGCACTGAACCCTAGAGTCAGATACAACTGGCTTTTGAGCAAGGGTGACCTTACAATTTGATAAAGATTCTCACTGTTCTAGAAGGTTCCCCTTTGCATGCCCATTCTCCTACTGGTTGCAAGATCAGTCAAAAATTTGGTTCAGTGATCTATCACAGTACTACCAGGCTGTGGAGATGCATCTATAATTGTCTTAATGCACTGAAAAAGATATTGGCCAATAAATGTTTAAGTAAACCTATGGATATCTGTGATTTTGGAGAGTGGGAGAATCAGAGGAGAATTTTAGGAAGGAGTGTCACATTCTGAGCATGCTAAATTTTGAACAAACACCTGTTCTCAGACCCATCCATCCTCACAGGAACAATTCAAAGAGGAGCTTTGATTTGAGTTAGATACGACTGGCTTTCAAACAAGGGTGAACTTTATATTTATCTATAAGCACAAGGTAGGTTGAAGAACTAGGAAAGGAGCTGTATGTGACACTTGATTGTCAAAGCATAGAGTTTACACACACACACACACACACACACACACACACACACACACACACACACACACACACACACCTCTTTGTCAAAGATGAGCACAATGACATTACTGACTCTACTCAACTATGAACATTTTTCAGGAGGATAGATTCCAACATCAGAATTAGAGAATAATTGTGTGCACTGCAGAGTTAGAAAGGCACCACAACTGCAGGAAAACATCTTCTTCGAAGTGTGCGAACCAGTAGAAAATCTTGGCCTGAGTTGGGATAAAGTGGACTTAAAGTAGAATGAAAAGCAAAAAACTGTCCGGTATAGCGTTTTCCGGTTTGACAGCACCATGCGTCAGGGTTTGATCAGCGTTATGCACAACCCCACCCCACTGATACATTTTTATTTATGTCACACACCATGGTGTTTTGTCCTGTCACTGCCAGGCTAAAAGGGAGGTTGATTTCTGGATGTTTGACATCTTGTTTGGGAAGAAAAGGAGCTAATAGCCTGGGGCTCTCGAATGGAGGGGCCTTCAGAGCCAGTCCATCTCAGGCATCAGCCGTTCATCATTCACCTTCCCTGGATTCAGGCATATAAACTGTTGGCAGACTTCCCTACTGTGCTTGGATTCCTGCCTCTTTGGATACATGGGAGTAAGGGAGAGAATGCCTTCCCTGCCTTCATATTTTTTAAAAAAACAAGGCAACTAAGGCATTTGAATGCATGCCAACCTTGCTGTCACTTCCACACAACATAGACGCTTCTCAGAAATTGCTCGGATTTGCCGAAGCAAAGAAACGCATGCAGGTTTCCTGATAATAGATGCGCAGGCCAGCCAACTGGGCTCGGCGGGAGCTTTAGAGCTTTGCCATTTTCACATCGCTTCAAATACTATATTCAGATAATGGCGAGGGAGAGAGTACCCCTCAATACCCATTGTAAGAGCTCAGGACGTTACTTTTCAAAGGAAAAACCAATCAGATTCCTAGTCATAGTGATTGAAAAGTAGGCTGTTGAGTCATTTGCTGTGTAAAATATTGCTTGGTATACCTGGTAGTCCATAGCATCAGTTTGCTATGGATTATCATGCAAAAAAAAACTTTGGGTTGGCAAAAAACAAAACACCAAACCTAAAACTAACATTTCTGTTGTAAAGCTTCCAAAAGTGCGTTGAGCTTCTAAAGGTGTGTAAAGCTTCTTAAAAAGCTAGAGAGTATTAAGAGGTGTAGGTGCCCAAACTATGGCCTGTGGGGCAAATCCAGCCCCCTACACCAATTCTTCCAGCCCTCGGTGCCCACACCTGTGCATGGGCAGAACGCTGACATAAATGCACCCATGGGTTTTGTAAACATTCTTACGGCAGCCGCAGGTGCATTTACGCCAGTGTTCTGTGCATGTGTGGGCATGTTTTACTTCCACTTCTGGTGGGAAGAACTACATGACTGCCCTGCTGTACTCCGTGACCGGCCCATGCGCCGAATAGTTTGGGCACCCTAGTGTAGTGGTTAGAGTGTCAGTCTAGGACTCTAGAAGCTTGGATTTAAATCCTTTGTTTGCGTGGAACATGGAGGGGCATGACATATAAACTACATTTTGAATAGCTTTTTAAAAAACCCTTTAAAATGAAACTAAAATAAAAACAACCCTACCACCACCTGCTGTTACAATCTTTGTAACTCGGAATTGACTTGATGGAATGAAATAATACAACACATTACACGTTATACTAATAAATCAAATCAAATCAATTTATTATTATACACTGTAAGCTTAGATGTTATTATATTTTATATCAAACCTTTTATTGTACTATGCACATATCATGATATACACTAGATCTCATTTAATAGAATTTAGCTAGAGCATTCTTAAATTGGTTTCATAATCCCACCACAATATATTCAATTTTATTTTGTTTTATTTAAAAAAATGTATTGAAAACATTTTATCTATAATCTGTCCTGGTCTTTGACTGTAATAAATTTATTTGAGTTATACAATAAATTATCTTTGTTCACACTCCTTGAAATACCTTTCTTTTCTTTTCCATTTTATTAAAGTACGTTGAGAGGTAACTTATTTATCCTGATGTAAGGGAACTTGTTATGAATAACTATGTCCTCTGTAATTCCAAGCGCTGCCTATTCATTATTTGACTTAAAAGAGGGCCTGACAAAGCTCTTATTCTGAAGTGCTTATTTTTCTTCTTCTATATAGGTCTTTTAAAAATTCAATATGAATTGTAGAAGGATAAAGGATAGACCGCTCACATTGTGTTAGATTGTCAAATGGGTACTGCATTTTACTCCCTCTGAAGTTGAGGGAGAAATTGTGAGCAGCAAGTGCACTCTACAGACAAACACAGGAAAAAAAGACTAGTAAATAAAAGTTTCCCTTGCTCGAAAGCCCGTCGTATCCGACTCTAGCGTGCAGTGCTCATCTCTGTTTCAAAGCCGAAGAGCCAGTGCTGTAGACGTTTCCGTGGTCATGTGGCAGGCATGACTAGACACTGGAGCATACGGAACGCTGTTTTCCTTCCAACCGAAATGGTCCCTATTTATCAACTTGCAATTTCTTGCTTTCGAACTGCTAGGTTGGCAGGACTACCCTGTTACATAAAAAAGACTACCCAGTTGTAAAATGGAATTGATGGAGAATCAAGACGACAAAAGAGAGAACAGAATGAGAACAGAAAATACAGATGGAAAGGAAAGTACAATTAGGCAAAGGGATGTGGTGGCTTAGTGGTTAAGACGCTGAGCTTCTGAAGGTCAGAAAGTCAGCAGTTTGAGACTCAAGTGCGGCACAACAGATTGAGCATCTGTCTCTGTCCCAGCTCCTGTCAACCTAGCAGTCCGAGAGGAAGAAACTGCAAGTAGATAAATAGGTACTACTTTGGCAGGAAAGGTAACAGTGTTCAGCATGCTCCTGTGTCTAGTCATGCCTGCTACTTGACCATGGAAATGTCTGCAGATGCAGACACTTCTGGTTCTTTGGCTGTAAATGGAGATGTGCATCCACACCCTAGAGTAGGACATGAGTAGCTTTGGAGAAAGGAGATGGGCTGGCTGGATAGCTCAGGGCTTTAGGCATACAGCAGCAGGTTTTGGAGTTCAGTTCCCCTCTTGTTCCTCCTAGAAGAGAAGCCAACTTGTATAGCCCTTTGGGCAAGCTGTACAATCCCATGGTGTCCCCAAGAGGAAGAGGAAGGTAAACCACTCCAGAGAACTCTCTACCTAGAAAACCCTGGAAAGGGCTGCCATATATTGGAATCTACATGAGAAAACTTAATTTCAAATGAGAATGGAAGCAACTTGTAGTTCAAAGTATACGAGTCAATAGTATTCCCTCCTGCTATGCCTTCTTCAGCTAAACAGTTCCACTTGCAAAGTCCAATACTAACGTTGTCAGGGCCACCCAAGCTCCAAGATGACTCTGCTTGGACTATGAAGTCTTAGCCTGCAATCCTTTATCCATTGATCTGGGGTAGAAAAACACTGAATCTCATGGGACTTACTTTTCACAGCAGGTATTCAGAGAATTGTGGTATAGAACGATGTCACTGAGTTGGAAGTGTCCTGTCAGGTCATCAAGGCCATCCTCTTGCTCAATGTAAGAATCCAAATCAAAGCAGACATTAAAGATGGCTGTCCATTTCCCTCTTGAATGCCTCCGTCCTTGCAGCTTTCACTACCTCCCGAGGTCATGCGTTCCATTTTTGTGACGCTCAATTAGTTAAGACGTTTTCCCTTATACTTGGCCTATATCTGGCTTCCTGTAACTTAAGAACATATAAGAACAGCCTTGCTGGAAGAGGCCACAGGAGCCCATCCAGTCCAGCATTCAGTCTCACACAGTGGCTCACCATGTGCTTCAGGGTATTATTCCCAAGCAGATGCCTTCACCTGCTTAGGATTCCCTGGAAATGGCATTGAGAGATATCCTGCCTATCTCTCCAACCCAGAGGTTGTCCTTAGGTATCCATTATAATTATAGCCATTGATACCCTTGTTCTCCATGAACTTGTCTAATCCTTTCTTAAAGCTGTCAAGACTGACAGCTGTCACCACTTCTTCTGGCAGGGAGTTCCATAGACCAGTAATCCTCTGGGTGAAAAAGTACTTTCTCTTATTTGTTTGAGAACTAGCACCCAAAAGTTTCATGGAGTGCCCGTTATTATGTGTCTCCCACTCTGGAATGGGTGAGAACACATCTTGTCACTCCTCTTTATGACTATCTTTCAAGTATTTGAAAAGTGCTGTCTCCTTTACATGACATACCCAGTTCCTTCAGTCTTTCCTCATAGGGTTTGGTTTCCAGTCCCCTGGTCATCCTTGTTGCCCTCCTTGGAACCGAGTCCAGCTTGTTGATATCCTTGTTAAAATGCAGTGTCCAGAACTAGATATAGTACTCTAGATGAGCCTAATTAATGCCAAACTGAGGGGGTTTAAAGGTAAAGGTAAAGGTTTCCCTTGCTCGAAAGCCAGTCGTATCCGACTCTAGGGTGCAGTGCTCATCTCTGTTTCTAAGCCGAAGAGCCAGTGCTGTCTGCTTCTGCAGACGTTTCCGTGGTCATGTGGCAGGCATGACAAGACACCAGAGTGCATGGAACGCTGTTACCTTCCCACCGAAGTGGTCCCTATTTATCTACTTGCAATTTCTTGCTTTCGAACAGCTAGGTTGGCAGGAGCTAGGATGAAGACGGGAGCTCATTTATGTCCTGAAGTACTCGGGAATCGAACTGCTGACCTTCGGCTTCCCAGTCAGCGTTTCAGCCACTAATTCCTCATTGGTTTTGGAGATGGTACTTCTGTCAATCCAGTCGAAAATAGCGTTGGCCTTTTTTGCAACCACATCACACTGTTGACTCATATTTAGCCTATGAGCTACAACCATGCCAAAATCCCTCTTGCTCATAGTATTACTGAGCCAAATACTGTATCTCCCTTCTTGTAACTATGCATTTTTCTCCCCTTAAGTGTAAAACTTTGCACTTATCCCTGTTAGATTTCATTCTGGTGTTTTCAGTCTATCGAGATCTTTTTGGATGTTGTTCATGTTGTCCAAGATATTTACTATTTCACCCAATTTTATATTGAAATAGAAGTAGTCCTGTTTGTACTTCTGCGGAAGCATTTTAGTTCAACCATAATAAACAGAGTCGGTTTGGTGTCTAGGTATTATTCCCTTGGTGATGAGGACCATGACCTCAAATGCTATGCAATTTCATGATTGCTAGAAAAGAGCTGTACAATTTCCTGTATCAGCAAAGGCACATAAGCATAGCAGGTGTAGAAAATATATCTCAATTTATATTGAAATGAAGAGCATGTATATCTACTACAGGTATATCCTGATGTTCATTGCTCAATTCCCATTTGGGAGAATCAAAACCCTTGTACTAATTCTGCTGTTATAGTGTACTGGTTTCTCCAAGGAAAATAATACCCCAAGGACCCTTACATGAGCAAAATTACCCTGCAACATAATAATAAAGCAGTACCAAAACTACAGAGAGTTATATATCTGGTACATCATTACTCATGTCCTTGGACTTTGAACTGTAATCATATAGATGCTTTTTTTTAGCCCGAAGGGGGGTCCTGGGCTTTCCCTAAAGAGCAGCTTTCTTTATTTTAATATGCTTCCTGAAATTTTGCTGAACTTTATTCTGTAACTTACTTTGATTTCAATATACTTTTAAAAATACCTGAAGAGACCTGGTTACTTGGCTCACATTACCTTCTTTACATTAATCAAGAGGCCTTGGTTTTTCAGCCAGGAGGCGACAGCTCAGAAACATGAAAGGGCTTACTCGAGAACAAAGTCCTATCATGACACCACCGTGGCCTCGTCCCCATACAAAGGAGCCCTGAAGCAACCTCACACTTCCCTGTCTGGCCATGCAAGGAAGATTTTATATTCTTCAGACCATCCTATAAAAAGGAAACTCCAAATAATATGAAGTCTTTCTGCATCAACTTGGCTCTCCAAATGTTCTTGGACTTCAATTCCCAGAAGCCCTGATCAGCAGGTGTGCTGACTGGGGCTTCTGGTAACTGAAGTCCCAAGAACACCTGAAGAGCCAAGTCTGCAAATCCCTGTTCTAGTATAACCAGACAGGGAAGGGTCAAGATCTGAGACAGCTTCAGGATTCTGTCTGTTATGAAAATAGTTTTGGTAGTTGCAGGATGAGTCCCACAGTCTGGTGCAGCTGCTAGGAGACTTATGACCCCTCACCAGGAATCTGAGGTGGGTAGGAGAAGAGCTAGAAAAACCAGGTCTTCATCATAGATACTGGGGCTGAGATGGCTCAGTGGTTAAGAAGCTCGCCTTGTTAACTGGGATGCCAGCAAGTCTGCAGTTTGAGACCCGGTTTCTGCATGATGGTTTGAGTGCTCGTCTCTGTCCCAGCTCCTGCCAGCCTAGCAAGAAATTGCAAGTAGATAAATAGGGGCCACTCCATTGGGGAAAAAGATCTTGGGGACATGAAAGGAGCCTCATTCAAGAGTCTTCTGAGAGATGTTTCTCTAGCAAAAATCTTTTCAAACCAAAATAATTTCTGACACAAAATTATTATACCATAGATGTTGTCTCTGCAATGAAGGGTTCTGGATTTCATGTGGCCCTTTGCATGGACGTTGGTCCATTCTTGCTCCAGCTGTAAAGGTAGCCTTGCTTTGCTTGCTTCCTTGGTCATCTGGCTCCTGGTCTGCTTGAACTATATCTTGTATACTGGACAACCCTCACTCCCGCCCCTCCTGTCTTTTCTTGGCTTTGCTCTTCAGCGTGGATAAGGTTTGTCACCTGACCTTTAGCTTGGTTGCCTTGGGTCCTGGTGCCTCTACTGCTAGCCGATTGTCCACGTCCCAGACTCTGGCAGCAGGAAGAGGGGGGCAACACTTAATATACTTGTTTTCAACTATTTTCCCCTGCCACTCCTACTTCACTCGACTGTTTTAACTCTGTTCCATTCTGTCCTATTGCAAAAACAACATTCCCATGCATTGAACAGTAGAAACCAAAACTGGTCATCAGTATAAGATTGTGATGAATAACTTCTTCTTCGTCAAGTGCCATAACCATTCTGAATATTGGCTATCATCATGGTGATAGTCTTCCTGTTCTTAACACATATTTGTGGAATGCAGCCCAATCCATCTCTGACAGAGAAGTGCTGCATATAATGCAAAGGATGCCCTAAAGTCAGAACTGGACTGTTGGCAGGTCAGCAGTTCAAGACCCGAATGCAGCTCTCGTCATCTTTCCAGCTCCTGCCAACCTAGCATTATGAAAGTAAAGAATTTGCAAGTAGATAAATAGGTATAATTTTGGCAGGGAAGTTAATGGTGTTCTGTGCACTCTGGTTTCTCAGTGTCTAGTCATGCCTATCATATGATTACAGAAACTGATACAATTAAGCAGCCTGCTGGAGCTGTTAAGATTAAAAAAGAATTAGTTTTCATTGTAAAGTAGAACCCCACATAACGAAAAAACTCCACCACGGAGCTCTTCGCTATGTGGTTTTTTCGCTATGTGGTTCCCTATGGGAAATGCCCCACATAACGGAAAAAAATGTTCATTAACTGAGGTTCCCATTAAGTGAGTATACCGTGGTTACGAAAAACCACGCATAACGGAAAATATTCATTATGCGGGTTATCACCATTGCATAACGAACACTTCGTTGTGCGGATTTTTTTGCTATACGGTGCGTTCATTATGAGAGCTACCACTGCAAGTACATTTGTGCTTGGTTGATTCTTATGTGTTTCAACCAAGCAAAAATGTACTTCCAGTGGTACCTCACATAACAAATGCATCTTATATCACCATTGCATAACAAACACTTCGTTGTGCGAAATTTTTTGCTATGTGATGCATTTGTTATGAGAGGTACCACTGTAAGTACATTTTTGCTTGGTTGATGCTTATGTGTTTCAACCAAGCGCAAATGTACTTTCAGTGGTACCTCGCATAATGAATGCATCGTATATGAAGGTTTGCTCTTGTTCTTGCATTTCTTTTTCCTCCATTTTTTTTAAAAAAAACACTGCACTTGATAAGCTGTTGGTTTCCCTCTGCGGTTCAATTAGCTTTTCAGAACCACAAGCCTTTGGTTGGTGGACAGGATGATTAAATGATTACCCCCCAATAATGAGATTTAACATGATTAGTGTCAATTACCTAGGTGACCTTTAAGCAGGTTAATTGGTAGCACTGAATAATGATCACACTGCAGAATGAGACACCCTGAAATTAAATGAACTGCAATGCTATTCAATAAATAAAGGGAAAAAATGAAAGAAGTTCGTGTGGGGCCAGGTACCACAGCCAAGTTTAGTCACTCAAAAGAGGAAGAACAAAAGGATCTCTGCTAATGTTACAGTAAATAAGTAAAAGCATTGTAGTATAGCTTTCATTTTCAATGCATTCCAGGGTGAAGATGTACAAGTTTAGGTAGTTATTTTTAAAAAATCTCCAGAAAATCTGGTTAATGCATGTGGAATAGCGTACAGTAAAACCCCTACTTACGTAAAAAGTCTGTTTCATAGGCTTTTATGTGAATCGGTTTGTTACTTAACTCAAAGCCAACCCATAGGAAATCAGATGTCAAGACACAGAAATGATGCGACAGAAAAAAGAGCACCTCCCCACGTTTTGCAGCCTCAAACCGAGGTATCTACACAGTTTGCGACCTACACAACTCAACTATCTCAGCCTGCCAACCTTTCCGACACCGTTGGCAATCTAATGGATGGAAAAGTAAGTCTCAAGGTGCCAGCGAACCTATGAAGGTAACCTTGGCAAAAGAAGTTTGCATGCTTTATTTTCTTGACTCCTAACTTTAATGGCATGTCGTATTTATGAGTAACATTATCGATCTATTTACCAATTTTACTACTCCTTAACTCTGAGCATAAATGCTCATTTTTAAGCACCCTCACTTTAACTTTTTGTGTCTTGATATATGTTAAGTACCCCCATTTTAACCTCTGTTCCCTTTCTGTTCTATGCTAGTCTTGGATCGTAATAAATGTTTGATTTGATTTGGTATTTATGGGTCTCCTGTAAATACCTGTTTGACAGGGAAGGGTTATAGAAAGCCAGATTAGACTTGCCTTTAGTCTGATCAAGCAGGTCCCTTTATATTTTCTGAGCATCATGACTCTCAGGATCTTCAAATAAGTCTCTTGGATAAAATAAAGTTCCCATCACAATGGACTGCAGAACAATGAAATATCAAGAACAGATTATATTTGTCTTGGGCTGAGTTTGCTTTTGCTTTCACCTCACTGGAGCTTTTAACTCTGTTCTCCCAAAGTAATGGGTTTATGGGAGAACCATTATTCTACTTATCCCCTATAATTAGATTTGTGATGCCTAGCCTTTTATTTTATTCTTTTTTAAAAAAAAAATCTGGTTGAATAAATTCAGGCTCTACCGCTATTTAGTTGAGATTAGGAATCAGCCAAACAATTTGGAAGCAGAGAGTATAGAAGGAATACTGGTTTATGTAGGATTTTCACTGGAAAACCAGGAAAGCTTTTCCCATTTTGAGCGGTCAGTCATTTAAGAAAAGTGATGTGAGATTGGAGCATTGGCTATATTCCAAACCAGTGAGTGAATTTTTATCTTACATAACTTCTGTGCTTCCTCTTGATGGCTTCCTCTTGATGGGCCATGCTAGATGGCTTCCTCTTGATGGGCCATGGTTCCTCTTGATGGGCCATGCTATAGGGGTTACAGTTTAAAACAGGGGTTCTCAACCTACAGCCCATGGGCTGAATTTGGCCCACAGCACAATATAATCAGGCCCCCACCCTTGCTCCAGCCACTGCTGCCACCATAATCAGCCACAGACCCATTTACAGCTGTCTTAAACACATTTACGAGAGCTGTAAATGAGTCTGTGGCCTTTGTAAACACATTTGTGACAGTCGTAAATGGTGGGAGGACAACCAGTGCAGACCCTTCAACTGTTTGAGGGAGCGTGACTTGGCCCCCCACTTGAAAAGGTTGAGAACTCCTCGTTTAAAACATCATTTTTGTAATACTTGTGACACTTTTTTTAAAAGTTCTAATAAAAATCCCAGAAGAACATTCTATGATTTCTCTATCAAGCACCTCATAGTAAAGGTAAAGATCCCCCCCTTGCTCAAAAGCCAGTTGTATCTGACTCTAGGAGGCAGTGTTCATCTCCCCTGCCTGCCGGAGGGGAGAAAAGCCGACGCCGACTACATACCGGAGAACTCTCGGGCTCTCTCCGAGCCACACCAATGCTCCGGAGATGGGAGCCAGGTGCACTCGCTGCTGCCGCCACACCCGAGGACTCTCCCCCCCCTCCCCAGACCCACCCATGGGTCCGTGGAAGAGCACTTTGTGCTGGTTTTTTAAAATTGAATTGTTTTATCATGTAACTGCTCTTTATTGTATTTATTGTTTTTGCACTATGATATATTGTATTTTCTTTGATTTTTCTGTATTGTGACTGCCGCTGCCGCTTTGAGTCACCCATTGGGTGAGGAAAGCGGGATATAAATTAAATGATGATGATGATCATTTGCAGCCAAAAAGCCAGCACTATGACCAACACACTGAGCATGGAGCCATCTCCTGTGGCACATATGAAATGAGACACACAGGGTTTGATACCAGGCCTCCAATGGACTGCTGCAGCCTTGAGGATATGGCATGGCCTTTTCTGCCTACATGACAGTTGGGAATCAGAATAATGCTCATTTTGCCATTGAGCCCAATATGATGATTTCCAGTAGCATTTCCTCCACTGAGGGAGACAATAAAGGGGAGTCACGTTATTTACCATTGTACAACACTTGCTATTGAGTTGCTGGCTGCATGGTCTACTCCATTACCATAGCAAGATGTCTGGTCAGAAAAACTTTGGAAGTAACTTAGTGTATAAGAAAAACAAGGTTGTATTATTATAGAATAAATATGTTTATTTTTGTTAGCTGGGTAAAAAAGTTTAGATTCCCCTAAGTGAAGAATTGCTTTGCCTCTAATCATACCTCTACTCTGGAATTTATTGTGCATCTCCACTATCATTATATGTAAAAATGAATAATTCAGGCTAGATCATGCCGTTTCCTCTTTCTCCTGTGTTTGAATCTCCTAAGCCTCAGGTTCTTTCCCATCTTTCCCCAAGCTGAGAGTTGGCAATTTGTTTGGAAATCAATCGAAATGAATTTTTCATGCATCTTCATTGGCCAAATTTGGAAGGCATGGCTGTTCATTATGTAGAAAGGATCATGTTCTACCTGCCTGCAATATAAGCATCAAATAAATAAATAAATTATATAAAAGCGACTCAAAGGGAGGGAAAGAAAGAAGGGGGTTCAGTCTCAGTCGATCTGCACCCATACATGGCAAAGATAATGAGGTGTTCAGCTCCTCGTGCTAAGTTATACAGTTTTATCATATTATGTGTCCCGGCAGCAAAAATTATAGGCGTTCAAGTGACAGGTGTTAAAAAAAAACATATTAAAACAAAATAACATAGAGAAGCTTTCTAGGTGACAGGTTTAAGATGTTTTCTCCCTTTCCCAAAATAGCCTGCTGTCATGACATTAGCTACTGCTACAGAAAGATTACACAAAACAGAACATTCACCCCCGTGAACAGGGACTACCAGTACTGAAACCTTTTTGGTTTCACTTTGGAACAATAATTTGTACTAGTATCCCTATTTTAATTGACCAAGCCCTATGGGCCAATATCAAATCCAATGATTGTGCATGTGGAACTCTGGCTGCAGAAACTTGCATGATAAGCTGCTAATGACCCAGTGGTTGTTTAGCCACACAGTCAATTCCAACCCTTTGTGACCCAATGGACCACCGCATGCCAGACACCGCTATCCTCCACCATCCTCCACAGCCCGCTCAGCTCTACGCCCATTGCGTCAACAATGTCAACAGCCCATCTCATCCTTTGCCCCCCTTCTCCTTTTGCCCTTGACCTTTCCCAGCATCAAGTCTTTCTTGAGTGAATCCTCTCTTCTCATTTGGTATCAAAAGTACTTTAGCTTCATCTTCAATATTTGACCTTCCAAGGAGCAGTCGGAGTTGATTTCTTTTAAGATTGACCTATTTGTTCTCTTTGCTGTCCAAGGGATTTACAAAATTCTCCTCTAGAACCACATCTCAAAGGCATCTATTCTTCTGCACTCAAGCCACCTTTTTGCACTCTCTTCTTTCAACCTAAGCAAGAGCTTCTTTAGGTCTTCTTCACTTTCTGCCATTAGGGTAGTATCATCTGTCTCTCCCAGTGATTTTAATTCCAATTTTTGATTCGTCCAATCCATTGCACATTATGTGCTTTGTATATAAGTTAAATAGGGACTGCAGTGGCTCAAGTGGCTAAGACGCAGACTGGGAGGCGGAAGGTCAGCAGTTCGACTCCCGAGTACTGCAGGACGGAATGAGCTCCCGTCTTCGTCCCAGCTCCTGCCAACTTAGCAGTTCAAAAGTAAGGCGGGATAAAAATCTAACAATAAAAAAATCTTGCATTCTTACTGATGTTGTTATTCGAGGTCCTGAAAGATGAGCATTCTCAGGTCAGTCATGAGTGACTTGTTTTTATGCCAAATCGAAAGCTGTTTTATTTCAGAAGTTTTTAAAGGGGTTTTATGGACTTGCTATTGCTCTTTACACATTTATTTGAAATAGCTGCTATTTTTGTATGCTATTATTTTATGTATAGTCTTTTCATTGTTTGAAAAAATAACATTCTGCAATACAGACTATACTGTAAAAAGGAGCAGCTGAATATTATGACAAACAATAAGTAAACTTTGACTTTATTGATCATTTCATGGATTTCCCTTTTTGTATTTCAACCCTTGTCTCAAGGACAGAGCTGAAAATTCTACTTTTTCAGATGGATAGAACTGTAAACATATTTTTGAGAGAAAAAGAAGAAAAGGAAACAGCTACTATATGCTACCTCTCTCATTTCTCTGTCAGTTTATCTTCAGTCAACTGGTACGTATTCCATTTTAAACTTGCATTGATTCCTTCTCTAAAGGGAAGGAAGGCACAAAATATAGAAATAGACAAGCAAATAATCACTTTGTTGGACTCATAGTTGACTTCAAAGGGACATATGTTTTCCTTCTGTGAAATTGTTACTTGTCACATCTATCTGAGGCAGTGTATATAGTTGCTAGTGACAACAAAATACCCTTATTGATCTCCTCCAGTCCATCTTCAAGTTCTCTTGCTAGGGATTTTCATGAATTATTCTGAATTTAATGGAAGGACACTGAATTTAAAAAAAGTATGATCCCCAAACCCAAATTCAAAAAAAAAAAAAGCTTCACAAGTATAAAGGAAAGAACATGAGGCATATTGGGAAAAAATATGAGCATAATAGAAGTTGGAACTTGATGTACTTATCCAGAAAGGAGATTTTGAATTATTAACTCTTAAATGTCTTGCTTTGAATTTCTCTGTAGTCTTCTCCTCTTGTTTTTTTTAATGACAAACTTGTTATCTTTTCCAGAGGGGTGAGCTGGAAGGACATGGTTCTCTCCAAGCTGGGGAGGCACTGGTACCGAAGGATTTGGGTCGCTAATGGTCATTGAGAATTGAGAAATCTGAGCTGGTTATTTTTCAGAATTGTTGGCTGCTACTCATACCTGCTGCTGGAAGAGCAGGTGGCAGATGTGGCCAGGAGGGCTTTTGCTCAACTTTGAGTAATCCGCCAGTTGTGCCCACTCCTGGACCAGGACTCCTTACTCATGCTCTGGTCACCTCCAGGCTAGATTACTGTAATGCACTCTACATGGGGCTGCCCTTGACAACCATTCAGAGGCTACAGCTGGTTCAGAATACAGCTGCCCGGGTGATGATGTGGTGTGGACGTTATGCCCATACCTCCCCACTACTTTGGGAGCTGCACTGGTTACCAGTCTGCCTCCGGATGCAATTCAAGGTGCTGGTTTTGACCTTTAAAGCCCTATATAGCAGTGGGCCAGGATACCTGAGAGACCACATCATCCCCCAAGAGTGTCTGCCCATTCAACCAGACCGGACCGGAGGGGCTCCCTGGTTATGCCTTCAGCTAGAGGGGTTCGCCTCTCTGGCATGCGAAGAAGAGCCTTCTCCGTGCCCGCTCCAGCCCTCTGGAACCTCCTTCCAACAGAATTGAGGTTACAGACAGAATTGCTGGGCACTGATTGAGCATAAAGATTTATTCTTGTCTAAAAAAAATTAAAGCTGAAGGAAATACATTAATATACTGTATTGCCTTCTCAATTTCAATGGGTTTGCTGCATTCATGTAAGAGGAGAGGAGAATTCAAAGTGATGACGCACATGAAACAATGGTGTGAGACTCAGTCTATGCTAAAAAAAAACAAATTACAAGAGTTATAAAAACAACAAAACCAAATTCTATCAGTTAATTGCACACTTTTTACAAGCTTCCTGTTTCAGGCACGTTTCTATGGTCACAAACCCAAGCTTGGAAGACACATTGATTCATGCTAATTGCTGATTACTCAAGTGGGAGAATCAGGAATTGGATCAGTGACAATGTTTCACCATTTCAAAGTAGCCCTTTCAAGCAAACAAGCCCCACTCTGGGATGTAAAGCCATTTGATAAGGACCCATGAAATAAAGCCTTGATAGGAATATGAATGAAGACATTAAAGCCAAGTTGTCCCTCAAGTGCAAACACATCAATTCTCTTTGGTAAGCCTGCTTCATAATCAAATAGGCTTTGGATGATTAGTAACTTCATAGAACAGTGTAAGAAACTTCATAAAGATGAGATGAGCAGGCTGTCTTTTGAAAGATGTACCCAATACATATATGATTGTTGGATTTTCAATAATCAAAATGATGTTCTTCTTCTTCCGTGTCTAGGCCAGACATGAAACTGCCAAAATAAAACCACCGTTTGGTGAGTCCATTCTGTAGTTTCCTTCGCCTGATGTTGTGTGAGAAAGATTATCCAGCACAAGGTGACCATTGCCCGTGGTACACCCAGTTGTGGTTAAATGTGATGTAGAAGAGTTACTGGTATGTTGAAAAGATCCAAGATGGATTAGTGAATAATTACTGCTATCCTGAATTGCTTAGTTGGAGGGCATCAATTCAGGTGTGGTCCCGCCTACATATAGAGTAAGGTTCTACTTGTGAGTAATGGATCCATGACATATATTTGTTTCAACCTATACTTCTCAAATGTAAGGAAAGCTGGTTCTGAAATTCATTGGAATCACCATAAACTAATTGAAACCAAATTTCATGGCACTACTGTAGGGCCTTTTTAACTGAAAGGGTCTGGTCATATCTGGACCCTTAGCTTTGCTGATCTGAGTGATTTTTGTAGGATGTTTTTTTTGAGGGACCTGTTAAAAAAAAAAGAAATGAAATTTTTATCCAAACTTATTAACATAGATTAATTAAAAGATAAAGCAAAGGCTTGCATGATCTCAGTCCAATGATAAGACCTGAAAGGAAAGCAGGAGAGATGAAGGGCTGAATGGAGATCCATCAGTGGTGGACATCAGATATCAGGAACCAAAATTGTAAACAAGAGGGAGGAAAGACCATTGGATCATAAAATTGTGGAAGAACCAAGTTGGAATTGGCTAAGAGGCCATTGAGCCCAATCCCTGCTCAATACAAGAATCCAAATAAAAGTATGTCTGACAAATGGGGGTCCAATTTTCTCTTGAATGCCTCTATCATTGGATTGCACTCCAACTAATGAGGTCATTGGTTCCATTGTATGGTTGTTATGGTTAAGAGGTTCTTTCCTGATATTAGGCATATGTCTTGTTTTTTGTAATTTGAACCCATAATTATGTGTCCTGCATTTTGGAATTATCAAGAACAGATCCTGCTATTTCATTTTATGACTATCCTTTAAGTATTTGAAAAAATGCTATCATATCACACCTCAGTCTCCTAATCTAAACTGGCTAAACATGGCCAGTTCTTTGCCAGACCCACCCCCCAATAAGGAGACGGACACTGTGCTGGGTTTAAACTGGGCCACTTTTATTAAACATAATTCAACAATGCAAGTGGGCCACCATAGCACTGGTAAGGCCAAACGGGTTATAACCAATTATATCAACCCCTAACAGAAGCGCAAATGACTTAACCTCTGCTTCTGACGTGAGTCTGGTGAACTGGAAGGTTTGGCAAGCTGTGTCTAGCATAGCCTCCCCTTGTTCCTGAAGCACACATGATTGGCCACCCAAGTTTCCCTCTATCTTATCCTTCCTGTGGCCAACCAAGTGTGCCCCTGTCCGACACGTAGGGGTCACCCAGAGCCACCTTACCAGTGCTAGCCTCCAAGTGACCAAAACACAGGGAACAAAACTACCCTATAACTCAACCGTCAGCGACAGTGTGGAATGGGCGAAAACAACAAGAACCAAATGGCCAATCTAGGTTCAAGCAAAAATTCCCATCCGGCCCTGAAGCGACCAAAAAACTCATACTGACACCTAGGGAGGGGGTGTGTGGAGGGCAAACGTTGCCTGGCCCAGTTGATGCAAAAGGAGGAAGAGCGGTCTGAGCCTCTCCCTTTCAAGGAAGGCACAGCCCCCGCCTCTTCTGGCCCAGCACCACCTCCCATGGGGTGGGGCCGGCAAAGCGTGCGGCAGCGAATCCGTGCCGCCACATGTTCCTTCTGTTTTTCCATATGAGGTTTCGGTTCCTATTCTGTGAACATCCTTGTTGCCCTTCTCTGAACTTATGCCAGTTTCTCAGCACCTTCTGAGATTCTGTCAGTGGTAGGTATCTCATGACCATTTATTGCTAAGGACAAGAAGTCACCATCAAGTAGCAGCTGTGAAACTAACTGTGCAGCTGTTCTCTTTCTCTATGGTGAAAACCACAGGGAAGTTCAGGATCAGCTCTGATTTTATGTAGGGATGAACTTTTCTTCATACAGTATCGAAACTGCATCATTTGTGCCACAAATTCCACAGACTTGAGACAGATGGAAAATGCTTCCCTGACCCAGAGGGGTGGCATTTGTGATTCTTTCTTTAACATTGGCATTGCCATAGTAGCATCTTCACAGTGATGCTAGGGAAAACCAAAGGTGATCATGGTCCTGGCTAGGGCATGCAGTGTAGATGTAGGACAAACCCTTAGATGAGTAGAACATACTGCCATCAATTCAACACTGAGTGTCAGGTGATGGTTAACTAGCCTGACAAATCTGAGGGCTAATGGCCTTGGGTGGCAAAGTCCACAGGGAAGGATGATGGTCCCCAAGAGGATTAAATTCCACTTGAACCCATCTTGATGGAGGGCAGCAGCTTCATCAATACTAGCCTGGGGCTGAGGAGGACTTTGTTTGCCAGAAGGTCTCAGGACCAGAAGTGACTCATGTCAGGATTCATTTATTATAATGTCAAGGCTAGCATAGACGGGGGCCCATCATAGCCTGGAAATTACCTTTAGGCCTGACCAGGGCTAGTGTGGCAAAGAGAGGTGTTTCTGCTTTAGCAGACCGCATTTTGACCTGTGCAGACCTCTCGGCTCCCAGAATTAAACTGGTTAATAAAATGGCGATTCCTGACCCTTAAGGAGCCCAGTTTCCTAGATAGCCCACCCAATGCCACCCCTCTTTCTGATGACACTTGGAAGAGATCAGTTGGCCTTCAGGGTATAGGGGAGTTACCTAAGAAAATGAAAGTCCGGCAGTCCAGATTTCACTCCCTCCTAGAAGTGAAACTCTCAAGGCTGTTTCCCTTAATTGGCAACCCCTCCTTTGGATACCTTTAAAGAATAGTCCATTGATGGGTCTCTTTAACTGACCTCTGGAATTCTCTCTCTCTTCTTTTGAGGAGAAAAACGACGCTACGGGAATTCTTCAAATTCAGCAGCGATATATTGCTACAAAATAGGTGATTCTTCTTTAATGTTCTATGTACAATATGTTTTCAACAAACGAAGTGTGCAGTTCCGAAACTTTTCCGGTATAAAGTTTTTCGACACTTCCTCAGGGAAACGTAATGGCTTTTCTATGAAATGTAATGATAGAAATAAAAATGGATATAATAATAGTGTAACTAAAGCTTATACAAGATATTTACATGAAAATGCATTTAAAACGAGCCTACCATTTCATTGTGTCAACCAGACTCATGCACAGGGGTTCCCTCCAAAATGGATGTCTGCTGATGAGACACCAAATCCCTCATTTTTATATGTTTTTTGCCACTCACACCTCCCATTGGAATTATTTGAAAATTCCCCAAATATGACATTAAGGACATCTGGCCAGAGACATCTGGACTTGCACCTGGAAGTTACATGAGGTGCTTATCTTAGGTTCCATCTCGATGGCATCTTCATGAGATAGATTAGGATGTCAGATTTCCAGACTTAGTGTCCTCGTGGCTGACGACAGTGAGTGTGTGAGCTGGTATGCGAACTGACCCACATGGGGTTTACAGCAATCTAGTTGATTGACAAGGCATCTTAACTTGAATTGGCTACACACATAGTAAATGAAAAAAATAAAAGGCATCCTTTGAATGACCATTACAACTCATAGAACTAGATTAGTGGTACAGTTGTCATGCTGTGATGCGGAAGGCAGATAAAGGGCCACTGCATTATATTCTCAGGACAGTCTTCATGGCCAATTGCCATGAGGATTGCCAATATTCAGATTTGGATACGGCAGAACAACAACAAGAATGGCAAACACCTTATCTGGCAGAATATTTGTAAGAACCTGGTGGCTTTCCATCTTTCAAACATTTCAGTGAGGTTTTGTACAAAAGGAATAGAATGTTTTGCATAATTTTTGCTACATTTTCATATCAGTCATGGAAGTGTTTTGTCATTCTTGTGCCTTCAACCTATTGAAATCTCATCTTCTGCATTTCCAGTACATGCATTGCCAGTCCTTGCCACAGGTCAAAAGCAAGCGGTTGAGTGTTTCAATCAGATTGGAAGTGCATCAGTCAAAGGCAACAATTTAAGATTTCATATGAATTGCATCATTTGCAATATTGGAGATGCCAAGTTAATTGCTCTCTGTTGCCATTTGTTTTGTTATGTTTCACCTTAATTGAAATTTTAACTGAAAGATTGCTAGCAGGCATGAATGAGTAATGACCAATGGGAGATGCAGGTATAAACAAAGGACTTGAACATCTGTTCATTCAGAGCGAGCAACCCAGGTTTTCATTTCCACCACCAGCCTACCCACCTCCTGCAGTAGAGAAGAAATAGGTTGTAAACTAGATAGTTAGGAAGATTGAGAGACATGCAATATTGCACTGCCTGTGCTTTGATCCCAAATAATTAAAGATTAGAAATGAGATGGTATACATAAAGTGTGATTATTATTCTTCCATGTCTAGGCCAGATGTGAAACTGCCAAAATGAAGGCACCTTTGGCAAGTTCATTCTGCAGTTCCTTTCGCCTGACCTAGAATGAGAAAGATTAACCAGGAACACAAGGTTGCCTTTTCCAGGGGATGCCCGATTGTGGTTCAAAAATACACAGTCTTCGAGGAGGCTCTTTCTGTGTACACCATAAAGTATGCTCAGTAAAATAAATAAATAATGGCATTTAAATTTTTAATGCCTATGACCATAGGAAAACTGCTGAGAGTAGAGTTGGACACTAATTATGGAGGAATACAAATAAAATAAATAAATAAACCTGCTTTATTGGACTACAAACTGCAGAAATGTTCAAAACGTATGAAGTCTCCAAAATGCACCCCATTCAGTCTCACCGTCATGAGTAGAAGATTCTGGGATGATCAATCCAAAATTCTTAACCAAGGGACTTTTCTATTCCATGAATTTTTGCATTAAAAAAAGTATACATGCAAACATACACAAACATTTGCATTTATGCACACTCACATATATCAGCCAAATCGTAAGTTTGAAAATGAGTTTTAAAAATACAAAAAGAAACATAAAAATTCAACACAGGCCAGTCATGAGATTTCGACTGTGTGGTGTTCTTCTGTGGGTAGTTTGAATTTAGAAAGTGTGTACAATCAAGCACACATTGTGCTACAAATAATGCAATATTTGTCTGGTCAACTCATTTAGCTCAAACAACTGGCTTGTGTGTACATATGTCTTCACCTCAAGAACCAGAATAAACTCAGAGTGTTCCAAAAGCAAGGGAAAGAACATCTGTAGGATTTCTACAGGAGGATTTTAACATTAGCAATGGCTCAATTAGAACAAAATCACATGTAATCAAAATTTATGACTTCAGTTTCCTAGGTCATCCACCAGGAGCCCTGGTGTGCTGTGGCCACAGCTGAGTTCAAGCCTGGCTAGGACTCAAGGTTGAATCATCCTTCCATCCTTCCGAGGTTGTTAAAATGAGTACACAAAATGTTGCGGACAAAATGCTAATTAGCTTGTGAACCACCCAGAGAATGGACTTTGCCCTGCCATCCCCTCCCCCCACCAAATGAGAGACAGGACAACAACGTGGAAGGAAAAAGGCCACCTTATTGACATCATAAAGTGATGAAACCCTATGCAGGGGCATTGAAGCATGGAGGGAGAACCTAACATTTAAGGAGGAGCCCAATGAGATCGCGCCCCAGCTGAGGCGGGGCCTACCCTACCTGCCAGAATCTGACGTAACCTGCTCTTCCTCCACACAACACTAACACCCCCCACCTCTGTGCTCTCCACCAAACCGTACAATTCTTGCACCCCAATGACTCCTTACACATCGGAGAAAGGTAGGGAAAAACAGATTCGCCAGGCCAATCATGAATCCCAAAATTCCTACCTGGCCTAAACTATGTTTATGACCGGCCTAAGCCATACCTGCCAACCGCGGCTCCGGCCAATCCGGGACCTGCGCAGAACGGTTCTGTGCAGGTCATGTTCTACACATGCGTAGAAGGGTTTTACGCTTGCGTAGCCCCCTTCTACGCAAGTGTAGCCTTCTACGCATGCGTAGAAGGGTTCTATGCAAGCGTAGAAGGGTTCTATGCAAGCGTAAAACCCTTCTATGCATGTGTAGAACATGACCTGCGCAGAAGGGCTGCACAGTACTTCCTTACCCCCGCTGCCAAATTCTGGTGTTTCGGCAGTGCGGGGTGGGAAATGGCGCAAATTGGCACTGAAAATCGGGAAATCCTGGCCAATCCGGGAAGGTTGACAGGTATGGCCTATGCCTTTTTCAATTTTCAGGGTGGGTGGGAGGGCAAAGAAATCCCAGCCCACAAAAAATGTTCCAGTCTTCGCACCAAGGTCCTACCCTAACACCCCTCCTCTAAGCAGAACAGTCCAATTGCGAAGTTCCACATCGCTGTCCCAGCAGCCTGAGAGAGAAGGGGGGGAAGGGAGGCAGGGCAAAGACCCCCCGCTCCGAGCAGGTAGTGTCGTGAAAGACCCCAAGCACTACAAGTCAGTATATAAGTGCAATTGCTATTGCTATTTTATCGTACTTCATTTAGAGTTTTCATTCAATTAAAGCACATTCCCTTACATATTGAGATGTTGAAGATGACATCATTGTCAAGTTAGTGCTGGCAAATTACCACTGATGAAAGGTGATTTGAGGGTATCCAAAACGTATGTACAATATGACAAAGTTGCATGAATCTTGGAATCTCAAAAAAAAAGTTTCTAAGTTGATATCATCACCGCAGCATGTGTACAGCTGCACAAACAGGGATTTCAGCCAGTATTTCTTTGTTTCCTTTGCTTGTAATACAAGAATACTCTAGTCCTATTTATGAAGGCCATTTGCATTGTGAAACAGGATTTAGGCTGGTCTATTGATCATTCCAGAGATAGTGTCTCCTTGATGTATATTTAGTCCTCAGTATTTGTAAACTGATTGTAGATACCCGACAAACAAATCCCTTCTTCATCCATTACTTGTTTGTAGGGGATTATTAGGATCCCTGTACTATGTATTGATTACATAAAACCAACTGCTCATGTTCATCAATATCCATGCTTAATGTCTTTTGGAGATCCTTATTTCATAGGATCATAATAATTCAAAAGCAACTTGAAAGTGCAGTAAAACACGAGGTCAAAAGAGGTGAAGATCACCAGGGAGTGGCCATTTGGTGGCATATAGATCAGTGTTACTGATATCTGGCCCTTATATGCACCAGTCTGAGACAGCGATGAACAAACAGCAACAGTCTTTATTTAACAGTCTATTAGAGATGATCTTACAAGGTGTTCCTGATCCCAAGATGGCTATACGTTCCTAGCAGAGTCAGTCCCTCTGGACTCTTACCCGCAGTGGGCAATAAACTAGCTAGCATAGAAGTGTAGCGTAAGGGAGGGACCCAGGCTTAGCGCTACCAAGGCTACCTGTACAGAGTAGGAGGTATACCCGTGGGGCTTATATAGTGTCTCCTCGGGGTGGCTCCTGGATACAAGGAAGCGTCCCACCCAGACAAATGTAACTAACCAATCATAACAGGGAATATATGTAATTTACCAATGGAGGACAGGATCCAAAACTGTAACCAATCCTAGGGCTTGGATTAGCAAAACAAGTGCGCCCTTTTGCAGGGGTTTCGTGCCACTTTAGGCTTCTCATTAGGCTTCTAATTTTCCTCTTGCAAGAGCGCTCCTCAATACACAACAGTTACCTAGTCTCTGCCCCTGTGACACTGGAGAAATTGAAAGCACAGAACACGTTCTCTGCATCTGCCCTTTTTATAGAGATATCTGGAACAAGTTCATATCTCTGCTGCTCCGCAGGTATCCTGGCTGGCCCAACAGCACATGCACCCACTGGCTGCTATCTGACAAAGCCGCCCGGAGTCGGCTTTGGCTGAGTGGGCGGTATAAAAATTTAGCAATAAATAAAATAAAATAAAAAGCCCCACCTTCACCCACAACACTTCCAGGTTCTACACAACAACATGTAAGATCAGAAGAACAATCCTGGCAGGGTCTTCAGCTAAATAAACCATTAGCGCTACATCATAGGCTTAGTAATAGTTGTAGCTCTATTAATCTTAATTACTAATTTTACTTCTCCTTACTCTGAGCAGAAATGCTCCCTTTTAAAATACTTCTGTGTCATGATATATTTTAAGTATCCTCATTTTAACTTCTGTTCTTTTTGCTGTACTCTGCTGATCTTGGAGTGTAATAAAGATTGATTGATTGGTTACCTAGTTTCTGCTTCTTGACTACCCTACATAAACTATGGCAGTCACATCTCATGAAATTAATCAACTCTATGTGAACTATGACAGTCACATCTCATGAAATTAATTAGCAAGAGCCTGAAGCATCTCAAGACATGGACGGCCATCATGAAAATCCACACGGTAGCCTCAAGGCAATTTTCATGGTATTGAAATATTGTTTTCAACTGGGAGGTTCTGAAGCACCCAAATTCCAATTGCAAAGGAAGGGCATTGTGCCACAAAGGGAACCAAATCAAACCAATTTAGAACAAACAAAAGGAAAAATAAGTGTGCAACATGTAGAAAAATAGAAGTGGAAGGACAGGGGTGGGGAGGGGGGGAGAGACGTAGTTAACAAATGCAATAAGATCTTGAACCCATATGGGCATTTTAGCCACTTGGGAAATGGAAACTCCAGTAAGCTATGCTATTTGAATTAACATTTACATACAGCTCATGTATATTACTTATCTCTGAATTGTAGTCATCTGCTGTAGGAGCTATACTGTTATTGCTATATTCAATTTGACTATCACTATCCATTTTCTTTATGAACAGTATAATTCCAGCTTTACAAATCAATGGAAATGTCTATTTTGAAGTGATATATTTTAGGTTGGCATAACCCATGGTTGCCTCCTCCCATTCAAGAATATTCAGATTCTCATGTTTGCCTCCAAATCACACCTGCTCCAGTTTTCTCAGGTAGCATTTTAGTCCATGAACTGAATAAACTGCATATTCTCTGTGCGTCTTCCTAACTTCTAAAAATCAATTAATTAGAAGGTATTGTAATTAGAGCAGAAAAACAACAGAGCAACTTAATTCCCTCCTTTCCTCATTAAAACATTTCAGCTTTTTCAAACTAAAATGTTTAATGAGCTGTCTACATTGCTCGGAATAAAATATAGCTCATGTGTATCAAAGTTAATTAACACATATCTTTATTGAGGACCTTATATCCTTATTCTCTCAGCTGTATATTGTTGTCTTTGTAGCAATCCTGTGAGGTGTGTTATGCTGAGAAAGAGAAATTCAAGGTTGTTCAGTGATCTTTGTGTCTACCTTCCTTCACCATTGGCAATGATTGTTAGGTATGAGAGGACTTACGACTCAACGGTTGTTTGTCCCTAGTCTTGGAACACCAAGTGCGCCATAACTCCAAAAGCTGTTAGGGAGACTTCTATTGAAGGACTGAATAAACCCAGACATGTTCTGCTTCAGCAAGGTTACCATGTCATTTATTGCCAAATCATGACTCATGGGAGCTTGAAGGAAAAGGAAAGTACAGTTGAGTCCACTTCAAATATTGAATTCCTCTCCATATTCCTCTTTGAAGACCAAATCTGATATTAATGATAAATCTGATATTAATGATAAAACATAATGTTGCATGTTGCATCACAAGCAGTGACTAGCAGACATCTACCATACCTTCTTGAACATAACCAGTGTGGTCTAATTTCAAGAAGGAAGCATGGTCAGGACTGCTTGGTACTTGGATGGGAGATTACAAGCAAATGCCAGAGATGTCCAGGTAGGACTAGCCAAGAATCCTGCCATAAATCCTTGGAGGTGTTGGCAGACATAATTGACGATGTTAAGCTAGTTGATGGGTTTGTTTCAGGGGAAAAAAACCAGGTTCCTACACTTGTGAGGTGATGCAAATACATTCTGTCCAGTTGTAATGAATTCTAACTTCATGCTTCTAATGAGCATACTGGCTATGGGAAGAATTTCATTGTTTCTGAAAGCTTTGTTTTGGAGTTTAACTGCTGACAAAACTCAGTGCCCTCTGGAAACATGTCTTGGCCCTAGGTTGCAAATAAACATTAATCGAGTTGTTTTCACTGTGACGGTAAGCTCTCGAAAAGCCCATATGCTGAGTTTTAGGAAGGACTTCTCCATGTGCAATTTCTATATCATGCAGTGATAGTTTCTTTTAGCAATACAAGACTGTGGTGAGCAGTGCTTGCTTCAAAGAACTTCGTTTCAAAGATCTCACATTTTCCTGTGATGGTGGAGTGGAAGAACTAAAGGGTCATATTAACTGAGAGAAGGGCATTGCTCTTTTCAGGAGATTCTGGGATGTACTCGAACTTCACATGTGGAAGAGAAAGAGCAGAGACAGACCACAGTAGTGGCATAGAAACCCGCAGGCTGCCCCTGTTTGATTAACTACTAGCAAGGATTTTTTATAAGGACTGTCCATGGTTCCTCTGAACCTGTTTAGACACAATTCAGTGCTTCAAAATCTATCTGTGCCAATCAGATTTGTAAGCCAGTTCAGAGTCGATTTATAAAGTTGCTTCACTGAACTTTTTTCTTTTGTGATAGAACTTATAGATCGAGTAAACCTGCCAATTCCCAGGAAGCTAGTTTCAGGGGCTTAAATTTTAGACATCTTTAAAAACTGACTTTTAAAAAAAAACCTAATGGATTAATTTGTGCTCTATATAACCCAATTTAAGCTTCAGCCTCAAATCAATGTGTACACTGTGTTTGCTTCACCTGTAATCAAATGCGGCCATTCCACTTGGATCTGGATTAGTTGGAGAAAGGCTGATTCAATTGAGAAATTGAAACCAGGGCTGCCGTGGCTCAGTGGTTAAGAAGCTTGCCTTGCTAGATGGAAGGCCGGCAAGTCAGCAGTTGGAGATCCGGGTACTGCATGACAGAGTGAGTACCCATCTCTGTCCCAGCTCCTGCCAACCTAGCAGTTTGAAAGAAAGAAATTGCGAGTAGATAAATAGGGACTACTTCTGTGGGAAAAGATCTTGGGGGACATGAAAGGACCCTTACTCAGGCATCCCGTGAGTGGAGTTTCTCCAGCAAAAATCCTTTCAACCCAGAATAATTTCTGACATGAAATTATTATTATTGAGAAATTATGATTTGTTTCAACCTAGTGCACTGCTACAATTATTAGTAATTATTTTGCAGGATGGTAGGCCCATGTCCCAAAGGGTTAATGACATAAAATTAATCAAAGGGAAAACAACAGAGACAAAGGAAGCAAGAGGAAACAATCAGCATTTGGTAACTTTCTCAGTTGCATGAGCTTAAATTACCTGTACTTATATACTCAGTGTCTTATATACCGCAGTGGCTCAAGTGGCTAAGACTCTGACTGGAAGGCAGCAGGTCAGAAGTTCAATACCCAAATACTGCAGGGTGGACGGAGCTCCCATCTCTGTCCCAGCTCCTGCCAACCTAGCAGTTCGAAAGCAAGAAATTTCAAGTAGATAAATAGGGACCACTTTGGTGGGAAGATAAACAGCATTCCATGTGCTCCGGTGTCTAGTCATACCTGCCTCATGACAACGGAAACTTCTGCAAAAGGAAACAGCACTGGCTCTTTGGCTATGAAACAGAGATTGGCACTGAACCCAGTGGTGGGCATCCACTAACCCCCATCATTTCTTCAAAATAACTCTCTGAAGCCATCTGTAGGGGTTGATTTGTCTTATACAGGTCAGTTTGCCCCAGGGCCGGCATCAGAAATTTCTGGGCCCGGTATGCCCCCCCCACCCCATTTTGCCCATGCCCATGTGGTTTACTGTGCATGTGTGAGTTGTCTGTGTGTGCATACCGTATTTATTCGAGTATAACGCGCAAAATTTTATACCCAAAAAAGAAATCAAAGTTTGGGTGCGCGTTATACACGAGGACTGGGTGCGCCTCTTTTAAACGAGCCTCAAGGGTAGGCACGGAGCATGCCACGGCCCTCCTCCCAGGCGGCGGCAGGCGCCCAGGTCCCGCTGCCGCCGCCGCTCACCTGCACGAACCCGCCGGGACGAGAAGGGAACCCTCCGGGGGAGGCGCTAACGCCAGCCACCCGCGCTACCCGGGCCGCGCGACTCAAGAAGCCGGCGCCGGGTAGGCACGGAGCACACCGCGGCCCTACCCTCCCAGGCGGCGGCAGGCGCCCAGGTCCCGCTTCCGCCGCCGCTCACCTGCATGCATAAAAAAATTTTATACCGAGGTTTCATGGAAAATTAGGGGTGCGCGTTATACACGAGTGCGCGTTATACTCGAATAAATACGGTACATCAGTGGTTTCCCGGCGCCACCACGTCCCTGTGGTTTTCTGTGCATGCATGGTTTGCTTGGGCATGCGCACATAAGTGGTTTCCCGGTTCCGCCAGGCCCCCATCATCTCCGGACCTGGGACAGGAGTCCTGATGCCCCCCCCTCCCCGATGGCGGCCCTGGTTTGCCCTCCCCAGGGTATTTTCTAAGACAGAAAAGGTTCTCTCTCTCTCTCCTTTTTTAGGAAAAGGAAGTAGGTGTTCAGCCATTTCCAATTGCGAAACAAAGTATTTTGGGGCTACAAAAGGCTGGTAGGGAGGTTAAATTTGGGAGTCTTCTCAAGTGGCTTCAGTGGGTAAAGGTAAAGGTCACGCTTGCTCAAAAATCAGTCGTATCCACCTCTATGGTTCAGTGCTCATCATTGTTTATAGCCAAAGAGCCAACACTGTCTGCATCTGGAGATGGTTTCTTGGACATGTGGCAGGCATGGCTCGACACCAGAGTGCACAGAACACTGTTTGCCTTTCCACCAAAGTGGTACCTTTTTATCTACTTGCAATTTCTTGTTTTCAAACTGCTAGGATAGCAGGAGCTAGGACAGAGATGGGAGCTCATTCCGTCATGCAGTACTCAGGTCTCGAACTGCTGAGCTGCCGATCTTCCTGTCATCAAGTTCAGCATCTTAACCACTTGAGCCACTGCAGCGCCTAGACATACAAATCTCAGAGTAAAACCAGGGAGAAAGTCCCTCTGCTCTCAATGCACAAAAAAGTTCCAATTACAAACACCGACAAGATCCTCAGAGCCGATTGCTTCTTCCACAACATTATTTACTTTTTTTTTTTTTACTCTTACTCCCAGTCTCCAATTTATCTTTTATTATCGCACAAGAAACAGTGGCTCAAAGAGTGAATCATAGCTCCTACACAGAAGTTCAGAAAACTGTTTTATTTTTCCATTCATCAGATAGGGAGCAAGAGAGAAAGATGCGGTTGTAATTTCAAGTTACAAGGCCTCTGAGGCAAAATGAAGGATTGGTTTTTTCCCCTCCCTCAATAAGTTTTGTTTTGTTTTGGTATGAGCATAAAAGAAACAGGATGGTTTGATTTTTCCAGGAATTGCCTCCCTGATGTTTCAAAATTGATGAATATTATCATCAAAACCCTGTTTAAGTTGATGATAGCAATTCTCATGCAATTCACTGGGGGTTAAATATTTGGATACAGTCATGTTTTTTTTTCCTTTTCTACCTTTGATTTTGCCAACAGAGATCACTGTTTTCGGGAGTGCGCACACAAGTATGCATTTGCTTTCTGCACAATAGTGATAAATGGTAAGTTATCTTGCTTCCTTTTCAATTGCAACTGGAACTCCATTGAAAGGGGTCAAAGTATCACAGAAACTCTATGCCTGCAGTACCACGAAGCCTATCAACTCCTTGTTAACTTGGCTTGTAATAGGAAACTTTTGTTTTGTGAAAGATGCACTGAACCATGCTGTCAAACTGTTAGGTTGGTAAGTTTTGTAGGTTGGTAAGAGCTGGGACAGATAGAAATAGAATAGAATAAATCTTTATTGTCATTGTCCCCTTGCGGGAACAACGAAATTTCTCGGTTGCTATATCAACTCAAACTAAGGCACTCCACGTGAATTTAAAAAAACTACAAAAACACTAATTAAGACAGTACAATACAGTACCATATGACAAATAAAATAAAATAAGATGACTTCAGAGTCCAGGGTTTCCATTTAAGATGGCTCGTTCTCATTGTTTTATATCTATGTCCCAATGGCAGCAGGTCAAAGAAGCGGTGACCAGGATGCGATGGATCTCCTAACATATCTCTCGCTTTTCTATGGCACCTGATGGTATAAATTTGTTCTAAGGTGGAAAGTAAACAACCAATAATACTCTCCGCTGTTTTAATAATTCTGTGCAACACTGTCCTATCCTGATAAGTACAACTTCCGTACCACACACATAAACCATAAGTGAGCATGCTCTCAATGGCACAGTGATAGAAGGCAAGCAGCAGCTTTTGCGGAAGATAATTTCCCCATAAAGTTCTCAAAAAATACAGTCTCTGCTGCGCCTTCTTCAAAAGCACCCTTGTGTTGGTACTCTAGGACAGATCCTCCTGTAACTCAATGCCTAGAAATCTAAACGTTGTTACCGTCTCCACACAGGTTCCATCACTCAAAAGTGGCTGGACGTCGGTTTTCTGCCTCCTAAAATCCACCACAAGCTCCTTTGTTTTCTTTATGTTGAGGAGCAGATTATTGGTTCTGCACCACTTTGTCAACCGCTCCACCTCATCTCTATAGGCCATCTCACCCTCCTTATCAGAGATGAGCCCGATCACCGATGTGTCATCTGCGAATTAAACAATCCTATTGCTAGAAGGAGCAAAGACACTATCAAACATATAGAGAATATAAAGTAGCAGGCTAAGCACACATCCCTGTGGTGTTCCCATATTAGTATTAAGCATATTAGAGGTTAAGGGCCAGACCTGACCCTCTGGGAGCGATTCGACAGAAAATCCAATATCCACCCACAAAGTGATGGCGGGAGCTCCAAATCTCCCAATTTAGATATTAGACATCACGGTAGAATGGTGTTGAATGCCAAGCTAAAATCCACAAAGAACAATTTGGCATTAACCCCCCCCCCCTCCCTATTGCTCCAAATGTGCAAGAACAGCATGGAGGGCAATCGTCACAGCATCCTCTGTTGATCTTTTCATTTCATAAGCAAATTGGAATGTGTCCAGTCCCTCTGGTAGACAGGCAATAACATAATTTCATACCGGCTTTTCAAAACACTTCATGATTACAGGTGTGAGTGCCACTGGACGAAAAACATTCAGATTTCCCGGATAATGTTTTCCGGATTAGATGGCGCTCACACCACTGTGCAGCACTTGGGTCTCAAACTGCTGACCTGCTGACTTTCTGGTCATCAGGTTCAGTATCTTAACCACTAAGCCACCACAGTCCCTAAGTGAATGCCCAGTTTGATGTAAAAGAGTGATTGACTAGGAGACCTTGGCTTTGAATCCCTACTTGGATACGAAAAGTCAAACAGGGGGCCAGGATGATGATGACAACAACAACAGCAAAGTTTAATTTATATACCACTTGAAAATTGTAACCCAAGATGCTTTTTGCAAAATGTGAATACCATTATACTTCCCACCATGAGATTTGGTGTCTCAGTGGAGGTGAGATCTTTTACATAATCTGGAGATTTCTCAATGGGCTGTCTCACTGTATCAAGGTGACCTCTTCTAGCCAAAATGTTAGGAATGGCCATAATTTCTCACATCCTGAACCATTTCGGCTCTCATTCTTGACAGTTGTAAGCCATCCTTCTCCTCAACAGAACAAAACAGAGCCTCTTTTGTTTCTCCAATCCTTTGCACAGTCAGACATGCAAAACAAGTTGGCATTGCTTTGAAAGAAGCCATGAGTATAGTGACAGGATATCTCAAACATACATGAGTTGAGAAAATATACCCTCTTGTTGGTATCGCTCCACATAAGAAAAGGTAATACAGTGGTAATTTGCTTTACAAACGCCTTGAGTAATGTAATTTTCAAGTTACAAAAGGAAATCCATTGAAAATAATGTCTCAGGTTACGGATTTAAATCATGAAAAATTCGTTACTCGAAATGCAATTTTCTATAGGAATGCATTGAAAACAAATTTATCCATTCCAGAGGTCAGGGGGGGGAAAGGTTTTCAATGCATTCCTATGGGAAACCATATTTTGAGTTATAATTTTTTTGTAATATGAAACGTCCTAAGGAGTGCATTAATTTTGTAACTTGAGGTAAGTAGCAGCAGATGCCGAGAGAACTAAGCAAAGAAAATGACCCCCAACATCCTCTAAATGGATCTGTGCCTAAAGTCCACCACTTCAGATCCAGGACCTTTATGGCAAGAACATTATTGAGGGTACACAAAAGTAAAATAAAATTAGAAGATGGATGAAGTAGCTCACTTGGCAAGGAACAACATTAAAGGAGAAAATAACTGAGGAACTCAACCTCCCTGCATCACTTGGAGAACTATGAATAGGATGTGGAGTCCCTAAATGCAAGACCAACATGCACAAGTGGGGGCTATTGGTGCACAACAATACATTGTGTGATTGTAGAGAGATAGAGAACCCAGCTCATTTGCTAAACTGCTGATGACTGCCAGAAACATGCACCGATGAGGAGTTAAGTTTGGCCTACACTAAAGCCAAGAAAGTGGCTTCATTTTGGAGGTCCAGGGTTTGAATGGGACACAAAAGAAAGAATTGCCCCAATGATTTCATTTTCACAGTTTTCAAGCTTGACTCGTTATTCCCCAGTACAGTATTTGCAGTTGCTGCCCCCTCGATGTTCTCTGGCTGACAGAGTGCATTCTGAAATGCGGTTGTAAGGCTCACAACTAAATTGTTTTGCAAACAGCTTACAGATGCAACGGACTGCTCTTTGGAAATTCACATTGAAAATCTGTTTTATCTGCATTGTTAGCATAAATGGCTTCCGTCTAAGAAACAAGTTGTTAGATCTGTGTGGCCCAAATTCGTGGCAGAGAATATATTCCTCCCCTACTGTCTCAATGAAGACATGTTGCAGACTTTAAATGGGAAATATTTACTTTTAATGTATAATGGAAGAGGCTCTCTCCTCCCTTGGGATTCTGAATGAGTCACTGCTGTGGGCATTGCTTTTAATGAGCAAGATGCAAGCAGAGAGTGCTACTCGCTTGGTAAAGAGGCAGTGAAGTACAGAGGCTCTGTTTTCAGAAGCCATCACTCCGTTCCTGCTCTCTAAGGTAAAGGTCACCCTTGCTCGAAAGCCAGTCATATCTAACTCTAGGGTTCAGTGCTCATCTCTGTTTATAGCCAAATAGCCAGAGCTGTCTGTATTTGAAGACATTTCTGTGGACGTATGGCAGGCATACCTAGACACTAGAGTGCACGGAATGCTGTTTACCTTCCTACCAAACCAAAGTGGTATCTATTTAACTACTTGCAAAGTTTTGCATTCAAACTGCTAGGTCGGTAGGAGCTGGGACAGAAACAGGAGCTCACTCCATTGTGTATCGACCTCCGAACTTCCAGTCTTCAAGTTCAGCATCTTAACCACTTGTGCCACTGCAGTCCCTTCACCTCTGTGTACTATACCTAAAAACAAAACCTGAACACGTTCAGAATTGACTGGATAACACACCATTATTAATCATCCAAGGTGTTAAATTTGTTAAGATGCTTGCCTTGCTTGCTGGAAGGCTGACAAGTCAGTAGTTCAAGACCCAGGTACTGCATGATGGATTGAGCACCCATCTTTGTCCAAGCTCTTGGGGACATGAAAAGGAGCCTCATTTGGGTGTTCCCTGCACAGAGTTTCTCCCACAAAAATCCTTTCAACCCAGAATAATTTCTGACATGAAAATATTATTTTTATTATTGCAAAGGGCTTCAGCACCTTGCATACTCCTGGAAAGACTGAAACCCAGAGCAGATTTGCTGTTGCCATCAAAATATCTAACAATATGAATACCTTTGTAGATTGAAGTTGCTATATTACACTCTCCTTATCAATGAGTTGTTAAAATCATAAAATCACTCATTTGGAAAGGGCCTATTAAGCCATTGAGTCCAACCCCTGGCTCAATGTAGGAATCTGAATCAAAGTAGATATGACAGATGGTCAACCAAATCATTAAGTATCCAGTATCCTTTATTAACTGATTAGTCACTTGACCATATCCAGTTAAAATGAGAAAAAATGCATTAGATAAAATATGATTAGAAAAACAGAATAAAAATCAGATGAAAAGTAGAATGATAGACTCACAATAAAATGAGATATAAAATTTACTCAATAAAATTCATCACCTTTGCATGCAACTGCTATCTGATCAATAAAACATCATCTCTATTGAATGGCCCCAACTATAATAATTTCATGTCAGAAATTATTCTGGGTTGAAAGGATTTTCGAGGAAGAAGCTCTGCTCAAGGAATGCCCAAATGAGGCTCCTTTCAAGTCCCCAAGAGCTGGGACAGAGACGGGTACTCAATCCATCATGCAGTACCCGGATCACAAACTGCTGACTTGCCAGCCCTCCAGCTAACAAGTTGAGCTTCTTAACCACTGAACCACCACAGCCCCTATAGCCCCAACTATAAACTACTTTCCTTCAGGTCACAAATATGTAATTACTAGAACTGTCAAGTTTATGGCCCCAACTATAATCTTGACAGTTCTAGTATTTACATATTTATTTGTGACCTGAAGGAAAGAAGTTAATCTTT
Organism: Bradypodion ventrale; assembly: GCA_035047345.1. Taxonomy (NCBI): domain Eukaryota; kingdom Metazoa; phylum Chordata; class Lepidosauria; order Squamata; family Chamaeleonidae; genus Bradypodion; species Bradypodion ventrale. Next base: position 5,556,185 of record JAWDJE010000011.1, on the reverse strand, counting down.
TATTTTGTTCTGTCTAGTAATGTCTATAAATACTGGGCTCTTATTGTTGTGTATAATTGACAACTAAACAGAACATGTGCAATATTTTCTATTTCTGGTGTTCTGCAGACACAATTCATTAAGTGTTCATTAAGTCTCATCTTTGAATCCATGTTTGGGATTTCATGCATATCTGAGAGTAAATAAAACAAAACAAACATATATATAAAACATTGCGGAACTTTAAAGACTAACTGCTGTATTTTAATATTAGCTTTTGTGGATCAGGTTCACTTTTTCAGACATAAGAGTGAGGCTTCATGGCATTGATTTATACACATCAGGTACATAGGTTCAGAGTGGTTTGCATAACAAATAGCATAACAGTTAACAATAGAAGCCTTTAGGCACATCTAGGCTGCAATGGACTGAGCTCTGGAAGTGATCTGGAGGTGATCATCTGTTACCTCAATTTGAAGGTCCCATTGGACTTAGAGAGCTGCTGGTCTACTCGAGAGTAGGACCATGTGTGTGCCTAGACTAGCTTTAGTTACGAAGCTGTTTCAGACCTTTCCGTAGCAAACTGCAGAGAGGATCCGCACCTACTAGCATTAACCATACTAGCATTAACCACACCTACTAGCATTAACCACAAATATGCCGGTATGTATTAATCTAGCTAAAATAGTGGTCATTCCCTTTCAATACATCATTCTCCCAATGCAACTTGACAGAACTTCATTAGATAGCATCCTCTCATCTCAGGGGCTTGGGTCTAGTAAATAATACTGCAGCCTAAAGTGGCATAACTCCACAACGGACGATACCAATTTCTTTTAGGATAAAAAAGTCAGCCAATGTATGGGTAACTGTCTTTATGTATCTAACTGTGATATTAAAGGGCCTGTGAATCTTGTATCCCCTTATTCCAAGGAAGAGGCAATTGGAAGCTATAATTGAAGGATACTTTGATATAAAATAAATCAGGCAGAGAATGTGGACGTGCAACTGAGCACAATCGTAAAGGATTCACCCTCGTTGTCCTGCCAAAGAAGAGAACATATCTTTTGTTTCAGGAAATGGGCAAAAAGCCTTTGTCAATAGGACTCATTTCAACCCAGCCTTTCCAGACAGAAAAACAACAGCCCAATGTGGAATTCATCAATTGTTGCTGAAGTTGTGCTAGCTTGGCTTGATGGCCCAGACCTGTCAGTTTGCATATCAATGTATTTGCCATTGAAGCCAAGGATTCAGGAGGCTAGTAATCATTGGAGAAATTGCTTCCATGCCTATGATGTGTCAAGTCATGATTGATCCTGGACTTTTGAACTACAGGCTTGATTCCTAACACTTTTACGATCTCCAATACATTTGTCCTTCATTGTCTGGGACTGGAATGCATAATTTTGCAACAGTGATTTGTTATCGTATTGTTTTATTTATTTTTTTGAAACATTTAATGCTTTTGTGTTAGCTAAATGTAATACCTTTTTAATCTGTGTACTTATCTCCTTTGTATAATTGAATGGCCATCTTGAGAGAAGTCTATTATAACTTTTGTGACTATGAAACCTCTGTACTCATCTGTATTATTTGCTTTGGTTAGCTTGACCTGTTTGTACTTCACCTTATAACCTATATAGACCTTGTCCAGAAGTAGCTCTGGACCTAGCATTTTCCATCTGCTTAGCGTAGGTCATTCGTGGAGATCTTTGCTCTACTGCAAGGTGCCTTGAGTGGGTAAATGTCTGTATTTTTCTGAGTAAACAACTTTAATTTTTTATCAAATAATTTTGTTTGTGGTTCCTTATTTAACCTCTGTCCATGAACATTCCCAAAATTAAAAGGTGTTTTCCCCATCCATTGCCTGGCTACCTGCAGGGCTGTGGTGTAGATGTACTTTTTAGGTAACAATCCTTTTTGTTGTTGAGTCACACAGATGAGTCCAGCCCTTTGCAACCCCATGGACCACCACACACCAGGCTCCTCTGAACTCTGCCATCCTCTGAAGCCCGCACAGATCTATGCCCATTGTGTTAATGATGCTATCAAGCAACCTCATTCTCTGCCACCCCCTTCTCCTTTTGCTTTTGCTCTTTCCCAGCATCAAGGCCTTCTCAAGTGAGTCCTCTCTTCTAATTTGGTGACCAAGTACTTTAGCTTCATCTTCAATGTTTGTCCTTCCAGGGAGCAGTCAGGGTTGATTTCCTTCAGGATTGACTGATTTGATCTCTTTGCTGTCCAGGGTACGCTCACAATTCTCCTCCAGCACCACAATTCTATTACCTGAAAAACCCCATCTTACTCCTTGCCATGGATCAAAGATGGAAGACACACTAGCTGCAAAGAAATGATGGGTAGAGTGTGTCCTGAGATTGCTGGTAGATGGAGAAACCTACTTACTATAAAAGGGAGGTTTGGCACAGGCAGAATCCCCAAGAGCCACAGAGTCAAAATTCAGGGTAAAGATATCATGAGGTGAAGAAACTGGAGGTCTGACATTTAGATTGTCCCAGGGGTGAGGAGAGGAAACTAGTGAGTAAAGAGTCCATTTAATTAATTTTGGTTCAGTTCTATTCTTTCTGGATATTTAGGTTGGGTGGCTGGCTGGAGGCTTCCAATCTCAACACAAAAAGATTTGAAAAGTTAGCACACACAGAAACATTTTAAATTTATTTTTAACACATTTTGACATCATTGGGAGTAAAGGGGTTAAGTCTACAACTGCCGCCAATTAGCCCAGTCTGCACCAGTGTGAAGTGGGCAAAAACACCACTGTCCCACAGCCAATCAGGGACATGTGCAAAAATTCCCACTCGGACCCGAATCGACCAGCTAATCTCACATTGCTGTTTCGAGGGTGGGCAGGTGGGCTTTCACTCGCCTACTTTGCTCCAACTGAGCTGGGATTGGGGAGGATGAACCCATAATTGGGCAAGCTCCTCTCCTTTCCCAGCTCGGCACACCCCTGGCCGTGCCTAACTTCTGTCTCACCCAGGAGAGGGAGACAAAGCCACGCCACCAGACAGATGTCCAGTGGCGTGTTACCATTGCTTTGACTAGGCGGACTTTTGTTGGCTGGGTGATGTCTCTATTATTTATGATGCTGCCTAGGTTTCTCATAGCTTCTTTCCCAAGCAGTAAGCATCTTTTTATTTCATGGCTGCAGTCACCATCTGTAGCAATCTTGGATCCTAAGAAGGCAAAGTCTGTCACTGCTCCCATTTCTTCCCCTTCTTTTTGTCAGGAATTGATGGGGCCGGATGCCACAATCTTGGGTTTTTTGATGTTGAGTTTCTGGCCAGTTTTTGACTCTCCTCTTTCACCCTCATCAAGAGGCTCTTTAGGTCTTCTTCACCTTCCGCCATTAGGGTAGTATCATCTGCATATCTCTGCATATTGTGATCCTACTTATTTCATTGTTGCCAAATTGGGACTGCGGTGGCTCAAGTGCTTAAGACACTGACTAGAAGGCCAGTGGTTTGAGACCCAAGTACTGCATGATGGAATGAGCTCCCGTCTCTGTCCCAGCTCCTGCCAACCTAGCAATTCAAAAGTAAAACAATTGCAAGTAGATAGGTAGGGACCACTTTGGTGGGAAGGTAAACAGCATTCTGTGCACTCCAGTGTCTAGGCATGCCTGCCACCTGTCCACAGAAATGTCTGCAGGTGCAGACAATGCTGGCTCTTTGGCTATAAACAGAGATGAGCACTGAACCCTAGAGTCAGATATGACTGGCTTTCGAGCAAGGGCGACCTTAACCTTGGCGGGTCTGATCTCTTTCACAAACCAACGTATGTATTGTTCCCATCATGTGTCTTTAGTTTATTTTTTCCCAGTTTCATTCTTCCCTGAAGTGTTTTGTCTCTGTTCCAACTTCACATAAATGGAAATTAAAAGTAAACTGCATTTCTTTAAGTTTGGGTAATTGTGTGCTTTTTCAACTAGTGGATTGCCTTGGAAACCAGAGTTTGATCTAAAGGTTCTCCCTCTTATTTGACAATGGGGCAATCTAATTATATGGAGTTCTGATTAGTTCCAAATTATGATTAGATAAAGAATACTTTAGATATGAATAGGCTGGTGATGAAATACAAGATTTTTTTTAATTGGAAGCCATGCTATGCCAGAAGATAGATGAGACAGAAGCAAAGGGGTGTGTGTATGTGCGTGCATGTGCATGCGTGCATGTGTATGTGTGTGTGTGTGTGTGAATTGTGGATGATGGTAGGAACTCACTTCTGTGAAACTGTGCTCTCCCTTGGGAAGTTAGGCTTGCCCCCTCCCTCAGATTATTCCACAAGAATTGAAGACCCACCACTTCCTGCACACTTTCAATCCACTATGACCAAATCTCTGTTTTGCTTTGTTGCTGTTGTTTTGCTCTTCTAAATGTGCTTTCAAAGTTACAAATGTTTTTAATTACTCAATGGTTTGAATTATCATTGTAGTTTGACTCCTTCGTAATCTATAATTTATTGTGTTTCAAGTATTGCTTGTTTTTAACATTGTATGCTTCCCTCATCCGGAGAAAAGTCAACCAAGGAATGTTACAAAAATAATAAAATAAATAAATCAACTGCTTGCGCATAGTAATAAAAGCATCGATTGGGTTCAAGGGTGAGCTGTTGTGTGAAGTTTCTCTGTTCATCTTCTGTCTAGAATCACTACAATAATGCTGTCCAGGGGAGGCAAAACCATAGGCAAGGATTCAGTAGAGTATTTTACTCCTGCTTCTGCTAGCAGCAGTGAACTTATTCGTATCTATAGTTCAGCAATTTTTTAACCCATGTAGTGATACAGAAAACCTGATACTCAGCTATTATTTCTCTTGAAACTGTCTGGTCAGACATCTCGCTACGGTAATGAAGTAGACTGTACACCCAGTGACTCAACACCGAGTGTTGGGCAACAGTAAATAACTTGACTCCCTAAAGGGACCAATGGCTATGAGTGGATGAGCCCCTTTGGGTGGGGTGATTTCCCCCTCAGTGGAGGAAATGCCACTGGAAACCGTCATATTGGGCTGAACAGCAAAATGAGCAAAGGAGGAACCACTTCACTATTCTGATTCCCAACGATCATGGAGGCAGAATAGGCCATGACAGGTGGACTGGCTATGAAGACACATCTTGTTAATATCCTCAAGGCTGTGGCAGTCCACTGCTGTCCCAGTGTCAAATTCTGCATGTCTCATTTCATACATGCCACAAGTAATGGCTCAGTGTGTCGGTCACTTCATGGCCAACTGGGATCCATCTTAAACAAATTCATGTCAATGGCATTTCCCTTGTATCCTGGAAAAAATGTATACTTGGATGCAAGTAACAGCTGACGATGACAATTTCTCTTGAGCAGTATTCTAACTGCGCATCCCTCCACATTTTCAAGAATGTGTACTGGGCCCAATGTCACACCCTGGATTTTACATCTGAGTGGAGATGTGAATGCAAGACTTTTGAGTCCTACTCCAGCCAATGGAGTACACAAAGATCCTTGCCCCATCCATAAACTCCACGACAATCCTTGGCATTAAACTAAAATTCAAGAAAACAATTTTATTTGACTTCCCAATAGTATGTATGCAAGCGCGGCGCCAAAATGGCCGCCGAGCTCTTTGCGGGCCCCCCCTCCGGACGAAGGCATCCGGGTTAGTTAGGGGGCGTGGCCAGCTCCCTTATAAAAGGGGTGGCCACGAGGCAGCCGCGCTGCCATTTTGCGAAGCGACGGAGCGGAGAAGTTTTTCCCCTCTTACCTCCGTCGCTTTTACCCTTCACCGGGAAGCCTCTTGGCTGCTGATTTTTCTCATTTTCGGCTTCCCATCGGCTAGCTGAGATGCCCTCGAAGAAGAAGGCGGCTGCGAGCGCGGCTCGGGCAGTACGGAGGTGCAATCCGGGTCGGAAGACCGCGGTTGCGCCTCCCCAGCAGCCTCCTCTGCCTGAACCCACCGGGACTGGTGGGATGGGGTTAATTCCCCCTTGGCCGGAGGCTGGGGGCCCGCGCACGGGCCCAGTAGGGGCCGCGGCCCTCGGCACACAAGCGGAGGCCACCGCTTCTGGCGTGGCCCATTCCGCTGGGCCTTCCTCCATCGGGGCACAGCTCGCCCTGGGGGCTTCCAGCCTAGGGGGGTGGTGTGGTCCCCTTCCCTGGCAGGGTGCTCCCTCGGCCCTACCAGGCCCGGGTTTAGGGTCGTGGCCCTATTCGGGCCCCGGGGTACAGGGACCTGTACCACTGCCTGTAGTTAGCGGGACGGCTGGCCCTTTGCACCCCCTTGTTTTAGGTGGCCAGGTCAGCGTGGAGGCCCTCCTGGCCCGCGTTGCGGCTCTTGAGGCATTCCTGGCCCGGGTTAGTCACCCTGGGGCCCCTTTTGGGGTGCAGTTCGACGCGTCGTCTGCTGGGCAGCGGCAGGCGATGGGACGGGTCGAGCTGCCTGAGGCGCGTGGCCCGGCGTCGGCCACTGCCTCGCAGCTCCCCAACCAACAGGCCGGTGCGGGTCAAGCCCCGTCGACGAGCTCTACGGCGGTCGTGAGCTCCGATGCCCCCAATGGGCCGGAACCCCCGGTGGGGGCGGCCCGTGGGGGTGCAGCATGTGAGTATGCGGTCCAAACTAGTGCACCTACACACGTGGCCACGCTGGGGGGGGCTTTTCAATGGCCTTGGCCTCGCACGGGTGGCGCGGCGGTCCAGTCGCTGACACCCCACCCGGTGACGTCAACTATCACCCAGGGCCCCGTGGTTGGGGGTGTTTCTTACCCAGTTGGGAATGTTTCGGGGGTGACCGGGTTAGTCCAGGCCCCTTTCCAGATGCCCGCAGTTTCTACTGTACCTGTGTCGGCCTTGCCGACAGCGCGGTATTCCTTGCCATTAGGGGACCATTTGGCCCAGACCACCAAAGAGAAGATCTGGCGGGGGGAGTATGTGGATATCTTCTCCCTCCTTAACAGAGAGCCCACCAAGGAGGAGAGGGAGGGGCAAGACGAGAAGGATAAGGAGCAGGCACGTCGTCGCAAGCCTCCACGTACGTGGGCCAACTGGTTGCCGGCCTACCTTATATACATGGCGGTCTACCTTAGGGCCCGGCCGGATTTGGCAATTCCGATGGTCCAGTATTTGGACAACATCTATCGGGCGATGGTCGACTTCCCGGGCCCGTCGTGGTTGGCTTATGACGAGGAATTTCGTATGCGGATTCCACCCGACCCCGAGATGAGGTGGGACGAGCCCTGCCAGAGGCTTTGGCTTCTGTACATGACTCCCACGCGCCCCGCGCCCGGGGAGAGATACCATTGTGGACATGCGGTCCAGCGAGCGGCCCCAGCACAGGTACCCCGCCAGGTGGCGGGGCAGGGGGTTCCAGCCCGCCTGCTGTGCTGGACTTTCTCGTCCAATGGTTCCTGCAATAGGAAGAATTGCAAGTACAGGCATGAGTGTCCCTCCTGTGCTGGCCCCCATGCGGCCTCTGCCTGTCCCAGGCCTGGAGGGATGCGGGGCAGAGGGAGGGGCGGACAGGGGGCTGGCAAGACTGCCGCAGATGGAGCTGGTTCACCGAAAGGCTCCCTCCCCAATTGATGTGGACATGTTGGAGCGTTGGCTCGCATTGTACCCGAGGGGGGAGGATGCGGATTACCTCCTTCAGGGTTTTAGACAGGGGTTCCGTATCCCTTTCATGGGTGATAGGTCCCCCTCAGGATGCCCCCAACCTTTTGTCCCTTAGGGGGAGGGAGGAGGTGGCTGCTGCCAGCATTACTAAGGAGGTTGATGCGGGCAGGGTCGCTGGACCTTTCCCTTCACCCCCGTTTCCCAATCTTAAGGTATCGCCCTTGGGCTTGGTGCCCAAAAAGTCACCGGGCGAGTTTCGCCTTATTCATCACTTGTCCTACCCAGCCAGCCGATCGGTCAATGATGCTATCCCTGATGACCTTTGCTCAGTCAGGTATACATCTTTTGACCATGCGCTGCGCATGGTGCGCTCATGTGGCCCGGGTGCGCTGTTGGCTAAGTGCGACATTAAGTCGGCGTTTCGCCTCTTGCCGGTGCACCCGGGCGACTTTGAATTGCTGGGTTTCAAGTTCCGGGGTGAATATTACTTTGATAAGGCCATGCCTTTTGGATGTTCCATATCATGCTCGGCTTTCGAGCGTTTCAGCACCTTCCTAGAGTGGGCTTTCGTCCGCAGGTCAGGGTCCCGGTCTGTAGCCCATTACCTGGATGACTTTTTATTCGGGGGTGAACGGGGCTGGGACACGTGTACACGTCTCCTCAACACGTTTCAGACGTTAATGGAGGAACTCAGTGTCCCTTTAGCGCCCGAAAAGACCGAGGGCCCATCTACCCAGCTAGTCTTCCTGGGGGTGGAGATTGACACGGTAGCGCAGGCTTCCAGGTTACCGCGGGATAAGGTGTCAAGGATAGTGGCCCTTATCTCGGACTTGCTGGCCAAGCGCAAGGCATCAGTGAAGGAACTGCAGGTGCTACATGATCACCTCAATTTCGCTTGCAGGGTCGTCGCACCGGGCAGGGCATTTGCTCGGCGCTTGTGCGACGCCATGGCAGGATTATCCAGGCCCACCATAGGGTTAGGCTTACCCGGGGTATCAGGGCAGACATGCTTGTCTGGCTCCAGTTCCTGAGGGGGTTCAATGGGGTGTCATTTTGGAGGTCTGACCTCCTGGCTTCCCCTCGCTTTCAGATTCAGTCCGATGCCTCGGGATCCCTGGGTTATGGGATGTACTTCAATGGGAAGTGGGCCTATGGTGGGTGGCCACCGGCCTGGGCAGGCACGGGTCGCCCGCGTGATCTCACGTATCTGGAATTTTTCCCTATCCTGGGTGCTTTGATGCTATGGGGCGAGGAGTGGGCCAACTCGGTTGTACATTTCTGGTGTTCACATTGTCAATTCACAGACTTCCAAATCGCCCAGGGTCATGGACCTAGTGTGCCAGTTTGTGTTGTGCAGCCTGCGCCTCAACGTCCTCTTCAGGGCCAGGCATGTCCCGGGGGTCAATAATGATATTGCTGACGCTTTGTCCCGCCTGCAGATCTCCCGGTTCCGTGCCTTGGCCCCGGATGCGGAGGAATTTCCCTCGCCACTCCCGGACAAGATATGGACCATTGGCAAGGAGAGGTGAACCGGGCGATTGGCTTGTCACTAGCGCCACGCACGCGTAAGGCGTATCACCACGCATTTAATTCTTTCAGAGCATTCTGTACCCAATTCCGGCTGCCAGGAACCTGGCCGATCCCGGTAACCCATGTACTGCGGTTCATGGTTTACCTGCATGCCCAGGGCCTTGCACCTCGCACCATAGCATGTAGGCTGTCAGCGTTGGCTTTTATGGCCAAGGTGGGAGGTCATGTGGACAGTACCACTGACTTCCGTGTGAGACATGTTTTGGAGGGGTGGGTGTGGGAGCGTGGGCGTTGCCCGGACGACCGCCACCCGATTTCCCCAGGGGTTCTTACCCAATTGGCCCGGGGCTGGCCTGGCCTCTGTTTTGATAGATATGAGGCAGCCCTATTTCATGCAGCCACAATGGTGGCATTTTTTGGAGCGCTCCGCATCAGCGAGCTTGTGATGCTGTCTAAGGCGGATGCAAGTCGTAGGGCACTGGAACTCGAAGATGTATATGTTGCCAAAGACTGGGCTCAGTTGAGGATACGCTCCTCTAAGACAGATCAGCATGGCGTAGGCAGTGGTGTAAGACTGCTACGGTGTTCTTTGGCAGACATCTGTCCGGTTGGTGCCCTACAGGAGTTTCTTGCACTGCGTGGCACGCACCATGGCCCGTTTTTCTGTCACCAAGATGGGTCTCCCCTTACTAAATTTCAATTTTGGAAGGTGACAGGCAAAGCGCTGGCCAGTGTCGGCCTCCCGGGGGCCCGTTATGGCACCCATTCCTTCAGGATAGGGGGGGCGTCCACTGCAGCTGCTTTTGGGTACTCCGGGGCTGACATACGCAGCATGGGAAGGTGGGGTTCGCAATGTTTTCAGTTTTATGCGCGCCCACTTCCGCCGTGAGTACCAGTTAAGTCACTGTACCTTTCTCTTCCTCGTTTTCCTTACAGACCCTGGGTGTCGTATTACACCGGTGACAGTATGGCTGGTGGGCCATAGCTACGTGCACAGGGCAGCGCGTTACGCTGCGGCGACAGAGTGGGGACCCCGACTGGGACTGGGTGCATACGCAAGTCTCACATGGCATGGTAAGCCCGGGATGTTAGGGCGGGAGCTGTTGCCCTTCCTTTTTTCAGGCCAGAATGCTGACCCGCCTGACATTCTGATCATACACCTTGGGGGCAATGATTTGGGCCAGGTCACCGGCTTATCGCTGAAGCATGCGATTTGTGGCGACCTTGCCTACCTGCATTACGTATGGCCCGCCACAACCCTTGTTTGGTCGGACATGGTTCCGCACCATGCGTATAGAGGAGGTTTCGACCTCCTGGCCCTTGACCGCGCTAGACGCATGGTAAATAGGGCGGTGGCGCGGTTCCTTGTCGACAGGGCTTGGGGGCGGGTCAGTCATCACCCCGCCATTAGTCTACAAAATTATGACCTTTATGCAAGGGATGGGGTCCATCTGTCGCGAGGAGGTATGGACCTCCTGTTGGGTGATTGGCGAGCAGGCCTGTTGACCGAGCTGACGGTCTGGGGGGGGGCGTCGGGCCTTCTTTGAAGCCCCTCCGTGTGGCGGGTAGCACTGGTAAGGTAAACATTTATGACCCACAGGTATCCGGCAGGTTCGCAATTGACTGGACAACACTAGACAGGCATAAGTTGGTTAAACGTTGTCCGGTCAACGACGAACTAGGCGACGGGGTGATGGCTACAGCTAGACAGCATGCATCACCCCGTGATTTTACGGATACGCGTCAGAGGGTGGGGTCATTAGTTAGATATTGACTACGGTCAATAATTTGTTTGTTGTCAACAAACAAATTGATACAAATAGATACATTGTAACAATTGCCATTGGCAATTTAGGGTGGTACCTTACCAGTGTTACTTCGGCCTGCTTGCCTTAAGAATTATGATTGGTCGTTTTACCAATAGAAATTTATAATTCGGACTAGGGCATGAATCAATAAATGTGGCCCAAAGCCGTTATCCACTTTCATCAGTGTCTGAGTGCTTTATTGGGGGGTACGCCTGCAATGCAAGCGTGGCGCCAAAATGGCCGCCGCGCTCTTTGCGGCCCCCCCCCCACCGGACGAAGGCATCCGGGTAGTTAGGGGGCGTGGCCAGCTCCCTTATAAAAGGGGTGGCCACGAGGCAGCCGCGCTGCCATTTTGCGAAGCGACGGAGCGGAGAAGTTTTTCCCCTCCACCCCCTCCCTAGTTAACAGTGTGATATTTTGGTCGCTTCGGGGCCGGGTGGGAATTTTTGGCTGGGACCCATATTGGCTCTCGGGTCCTGGCTTTTTTGCCCATCCCACACTGTTGCTATGGTTTGATATAGGGGTTTCTGTTGCTGCTGTTGACTTTGGTCACATGGGCGGGTAGCACTGGTAAGGTAAACATTTATGACCCACAGGTATCCGGCAGGTTCGCAATTGACTGGACAACACTAGACAGGCATAAGTTGGTTAAACGTTGTCCGGTCAACGACGAACTAGGCGACGGGGTGATGGCTACAGCTAGACAGCATGCATCACCCCGTGATTTTACGGATACGCGTCAGAGGGTGGGGTCATTAGTTAGATATTGACTACGGTCAATAATTTGTTTGTTGTCAACAAACAAATTGATACAAATAGATACATTGTAACAATTGCCGTTGGCAATTTTGGGTGGTACCTTACCAGTGTTACTTCGGCCTGCTTGCCTTAAGAATTATGATTGGTCGTTTTACCAATAGAAATTTATAATTCGGACTAGGGCATGAATCAATAAATGTGGCCCAATGCCGTTATCCACTTTCATCAGTGTCTGAGTCCTTTATTGGGGGGTGCGCCTGCAATGAGGTGTGCTATTCAGCAGTATTGAACAGTTTACATCAGGGGTGGCCAACTTTTTAATGCTGTGGGCCTGACCACACCCCCAGATAGCTGAGCAAGCTAGACCATACCCCCCAGAAGTATGGCTGTTATGAATGTGCCCACTTCCGCATTTATGACAGCCTCAGGTGGGTTTGTGCATGTGTGGGTGCATTTTACAACTTATGTAAATGTGCCTACATCCACTTCTGGGTGCAGCAGAATCAACGATGGGCTGAATAGAATGGCATCATGGGCCGAGTGAAAGGAAAATTTTGTTTAGACCAGTAGTTCTCAACCATTTTAAGCCGGGCACCAGGTCATGCTCCCTCAGACAGCTTTGGGGGCCAGATGGCCATTTTGCCCTGCCTCGACTACATGGCACTTCTGGGTGTGGTGGAGGGAGGTGGGAGCCACATGAAATGTCACCATGGGCCACATCTGGCCCATGAAAGGCAGATTGAGAATCCCTGGTTTAGACCACAAGGGCAAGACAATAATGTCCCAGTGGGGGTTGGATGCACATTTGTTGATGTACTGTTATTTTTAGTTAATGTTAGTATTGCATTCTGTTTATATGTATTTTTCTTTCTTTTTGTTGATTAATAAAATATTATTTTTTAAAAAAAGGAATTGCACAGTTAGTCGTGTATCCCCAACTGCTGGTGTACAGTGAACCATCAGAAATGTCTGGAGTAAACACTTTCATCTTCATACTAATGAAAGTAACTGTGCAACATCAAATTGCATGTGCAAAGTTACTGACACCCACACCACTGATCCAGTTCCACAAGTCACTTTCTGATCCTGAGCACTTTTAGCATGCAAAGTCCTCATTGGCCCCAGACCAGCATTGATGAGGCTGCTTCCCTACAGCAAGACAGATTCAAGTGGGATTCAATTGACTTGGGAACCATCACCCTAAATAGCATGGACAACATTTTCTACTCCAACAGAAGGGACTATGAGTCTCAGATGAAATAACCAATGTTCATTTCCTCTCAACACCTGCCCCTTGGGTCTACTATTTTCCTTTCCTTAATGATAGGGCCTACTATGGGCCTCTTTCCTTGTCAGATACCTGGTCTCCTTCCCAATTTTCTATCCATGAACAGGGATTCAGGAATTCCACATGGCAATGACAGAAAGGCACTTGTAACCCAGGCTGAAGACTGGAGAATGCAAAATCACCATGGACTTCACCCGAAACTGTGGGGAAAGATGCAGGCACTGCAGTGTCAAAATTCATTTGCTACCTTTATTTTCCTCCTTGAACATTAGATAAAAGGCAGACGTGTCCCATTAAGAGTCTATGTGTGTAGAATCTCTGCTGTTTACACAGCCTCTGCTGAGTTACTGAGGCAGCAAACATCTGGATAGACAGAGGAGGTAACAAGGGTGACCTTTTCTTTGTAAGGGAATAAAAGAAGGGAGCAGACAGCATGCTAAATTGCCATTAACAAGCACCTGATGAGGAGATGGTAAGGACACCCCCCCCCACCCCTATCCTTGACATTCACCTGGGACAAAGAGAGGTTTAATTAGAGAGGTTTAATTAATAGGGATAAGGGGCTGCGGAGGCTCAGTGGTTAAGAAGCTCATCTTGTTAGCTGGAAGGCTGGCAAGTCTGCAGTTTGAGACCCAGGTACTACATGACGGATTGAGCACCTCTGTCCCAGCTCTTGGGGACATGAAAGGGGCCTCATTTGAGCATTCCCAGAGTGGAGTTTCTTCCGCCCAAATCCTTTCCACCCAGAATAATTTATGACATGAAATCAGGGGGTGGCCAGGGTGGGTGACATATATATATTGCTTCTACTTATCTGTGAACTGTTTTCAATAACCACATCTCTCTCATTTGCCTTTTCATTCATCTTCCCAATTATTCTTATTTGCTTAAATATGTGTCAGTAAAAGGTTGGAGGAATAGATAATCAAGTCAAGGCAGTTTCTGGTCTTCCTATGTGAGAATGAGGCAAGTAAAGATCGATATCCTCCATGTCCTCTTTTAGAAAGATGAGCTGAGAATAATGTGTGGATAAGAGCTTAGTTTTCCAAAGAGGTATAACATTTGATCAGCAGTATTCAGTAGCTCCATTCAGTTCAAAGGCAACCAGATCTAGGTAAAGGTCACCCTTGCTCGTAAGCCAGTCATATACAACTCTAGGGTTCAGTGCTCATCTCTGCTTATAGCCAAAGAACCAGTGCTGTCTGCATCTGCAGAAGTTTCCATGGACATGTGGAAGGCATGCCTCAACACTGGAGTGCACAGAACACTGTTTACCTTCCCACCGAAGTGGTCCCTATTTATCTACTTGCAATTTCTTGCTTTCGAACTGCTAGGTTGGCAGGAGATGGGAGTTCGCTCCATCGTGCAGGACCTGGGTATCGAACTCTAATTTTCCAGTCAGCAAATTCAGCATTTTAACCACTTGATCCACCATAGTCCCCTGATGTACAAAATTGCAGGTATAAATACATGTCTTGATTTTTTTAAAATGATCTTAAACATGAGTTTTGACACCTACTTACGCAGGCATAGTTGTTAGTTTATCTTCATTTGTGTGCTACCTTCCTCCCGATTTAGTGACCCAAGGCAGATAACAAATTAATGAAAACCTCACTGACTAAACCCGCACTATGTTATAACACTAAAAGCAAATAAGCATGTAACAATATTAAAACAATTCATTAAAGTTCTTAAAACATATCAATATATTAAAAACATATGCAACACTCATGAAAAATTGTCTACTCAAAAAGATAAATCAATAGACAGAAATGCAGAAAGATAATAAAAATGCTCATCAAATAGGAAGTAGAATGGGACAATATGTGAAACTGCTGTGAACTTTAAACACGTTTATCCATTCCTCATTAGAAGGAAGTTTTTTTTTAATGTTTTACTTGTTTTGCTTTGTTTTGTTTTGGCTACGTTCTCTTTGTATGTGTTGGTTTTAATTAAATTTCTAAATCACTTTTGCCTTTTAAAAAAATCCAGCATGGTTTGCAATTTAAAAAACCAAGTATAATAAAATGAGTAGTAAAAAGGATAGATTAATAGAATCAAATAATAATAGAAGGATAAAATAACAGAAATATGAAAACAATGAAATTCATTAAAATAATCCCATGTTTAACTCATTAAGTACTGTAAGTGGAAGAAAGTATATATATTGAAGCAAAAGCTTGGGTAAACAGGTAGACATTCATTTTTGTATTGGAAACATCTGTGAGAGGTCACTCGGATATCAGTAGAGAATCGTTTCCACATAGTGTAAACTATGATGACCGGAAGGCCAGCAGTTCAAGACCCAAATGCCATGTGGCAGAGTGAACTCCCATTGTCTGCCCCAAAAAGTTGAGCTTCCTAAAACAGAGAGAGTTGGTGCTTGGATGAAAGTTATCCGAATGGGAAGAGGTCTTGTCCAAGAACACTCGATTCTTACTATTGGTTTTTTTTTTTGCTTCCTTCGATGTTACAATTGTTAATACCAAGAATTTTGAATAGGAAGTGGGATGGGTAGCTGTTTTGTGGGAGAGACATTTTGGGTGGATAGAGTGATGGATTAGGACTCAGAAGACCTGGGTTCGAATCCCCACAAATCCATGGAGCTAAATGGATTTGTGAAAGCAGTGAAACCACTCCTTAAATATCTCAGTTACCTTGAAAACCCAATTGGGTCACTGCAAATTGGATGCAACTTGGCAGCACAGAGAAATGACAACAATGTCTTTTTCAACAAGTCTTGCCTTCTCGTGATGTGCCCCAAAGTACAACCTCAATTTAGGTTTAGCCCTTTAGGCAGATGTTTAACTCTCTGTTTAGTTGTCTGGTTGGGAGTTTCATCCCTCACTGTGCATCCCAGAAGAGCCAGCCTATCTGACCCATGAAAGGGTCACCATAAATCAGAATTGACTTGATGGCACATATTTATTATTTATTAAAGTACCGATATTGTACTGTGTGTCTCAGTTTACTGCCTAAGTCATGCAGAGTTCAAGTTCAAATGAGAGATTCTAGGCCAAAGCTGAGTTTCGGAAAGGCAAGCAAGGAGGAGGGAAATGAGTCGGTCCTCGGGCTGAGAATTGCGGTATATAAATTAAAATTTCAATTCAATTCAATTCAAATGTTCATTCCAGGTAGGCCAGGTCAATAAAGGTAAGGAGACGTTTGTAGCACCTTGGACCGCTCAGGCTTCTGCTACTTCTTCAGGAAATTTGCTATTATCATGGTGATAGTTTTCCTGTTCTTAACTCCTCAGAACAGTTCTTCCAAAGATATTCCACAACAGTCTCTTAGGTTCTTCAGCCATGAAATCCATCTCTGTCCAGGGCCTCTCTTCCTAGGGTTTTTTCTTGACCAACAAGTTGGCATATTCTATATTTCATGTTGTTCCTCGTGATATGTCCAAGGTATTGGAGCTGTCTTTGCTTAATGGTCTTAAACAGTTCTTGTTCTTTATCCATCCGCCGCAACACTTCTACATTAGTCACATGATTTTGCTAACACTGTGGCTAAAATCCTGTTGTAATGTCAGCAAATTGTTAAGATGGCTGACATTTATTGCAAGTAAAGAGCCCCTCCTGATGTTTTTAAGGTCAGGCACACAAACACACACCCTAAGAATAATGGATTTGATTATTATTTACCAACAAGGAATGGGCCAAAGCTGACAATTTTGCTTACGTTACACAACAGGAGTTCAGCCACGGTCTGATATTGAGGGATTCCCATGGCTATGAGGTTGCAAACAATACTTTGTAAATACTCTCCAGTGTGGAGTATGGACAGGAAGATAGACTAGGACTCAAGAAACCTGGGTTTGAATATCTGCTTGGCCACAGAAATTCACAGGGCAAAACCACTCCTTAAATATTACACTTTTCTTGAAACTCTTATTAGGATTGCTATAAGTCATTTAGGCTCACGGCCAGAAAGTGACTCATGGAACTGGATCAGTGGTACAGTTATCATGCTGTGATGGGGAAGGCAGATGTAAGGCCATTGCATTGTATTCTCAGGACAGTCTTCATGGCTGATCACATGAGGATTGTCAATATTTAGATTCAGATACGGCAGAACAAGAAGAAGAAATAAAAAAGACTAAAGCTACAACAGATAGAGCAGACAACAATGACAGAATATTCTGACATTTCCATAAAGGATTCTGTATTACCTTTCTCATCTTCAATCTGAATATGACTTATGGTCTCCTAAAACCAAGTCCAAGAACAGAATCTCTTGCTTCAGGCAAATTCCTTGGCCTTGCTCTTAACACATCTTTGATTGTACCTATTTCTGGTCACTACTGGTTCCCAGAAATTTGCCAGCCCTAATCTCTTATTTTCCTTTCTGAATAAAAAGCAAAATCCATGGATGGATGAGAATATCTTTAATGTCTTCCCTCCTTTTTGCAGGCATGTGGTGTACCATTGCCACTTTCTAGCTTGATGTGTTTGCTTAGCCCTTTTGATACCTTGTACAAACAAAGGTGAGTGTTAAACACAGGCCTTCGCATCATCCTGAGCACTCAGCAAGAGTATATATTTGGTGCTTTTGCATGATAATCCTTCTGAAGTATTTTGACATTATTCAACTGCAGCAAGGGCAGTGTTGAGCTGCTCCCGGTGCCCATAGGTGCCCGGGCACTGGTAGCAGAATTTCCCCAGGCCATGCCCACTTGACTAGCCATGCCCACCTCCCTAACCCAGACCATGGAATAGGGAGGCCAAGTGGGCATGGCCCACAGAGTTAGCCATGCACACAAAGTTAGCCATGTCCATGGTGGGGGTAGTAATTTTTTTTTGCAGAGCATCACTGAACAAGGGAGAAGTCCCATTCTTGAGAGGCATCTAATGGAGCCACAGAATGTAAATCAAAGCAAAAGAATAGCTACTTGGAGACAATTATAGACTCTAAAATTGAGGTAAAGAAAAAGGTTGCCCTTGCTCGAAAGCCAGTTGGATGTGACTCTAAGGTTCAGAACTCATCTCTGTTTATAGCCAAAGAGCCAGCCCTGTCTACATCTGCAGACCTTTCCATGGACACGTGGCAGGAATGACTAGACACTAGAGGGCACGGAATTCTGTTTCCCTTCCCACCTTGACTTTAAAGAATGGGACAATTGAAGAATGTTGGTTGGTTGGTTCATTGGTTGGTTGATTTATATCCCACCCAATTAGTGAGACTACTACTTAGGGCTGTTCAAAATAAAAGTTAGACACAAGAAGAAGCTTGCCAGGAATGCTTCCATTATTTCTTTCCCTTATTGCATTTCTTTCCCTTATTGCATTTCTTTTCCTTATTGCACTTCTTCTGCTTTTTTTGTGTCCCGATCAAACCCTGGACTGCCAAAAATGAAGCCACTTTATTGACTTTCTCATTGGCCAAACTTAAGTCCTCATTGTTGCATAGTCCTGGTAGTAATTGGTAGACCAGTAAATGTCATTTCCTGAAGAGGACACCATCTGCCTGAAATAAGATTTGACCATAACAGAATGCTGAGAAATGTCATTATTTACAAAAGCATCTCGATTTTGAGGAAACAGCAAGAAAACCCAAAGGATTTAATATTGATATAGAGATGCGTAGGATGGGGGCAGTGAGATGTTTTCACTGTCTGAAATTTTGGCAAGATGAATTCGATCTGACAAAATATATAATTGTATGGTATGAAATTAGGCGACCAGATATTCAGGCCCCGGGGGAAGACAGCACAGTTGTAAATAAGACCGTAAGCATTGCTTGACCTACTTCATTTTAACTCCACCAGCCTTCGATTCTTCATCAATCTTTGTCTGTCTGCTGATCTTGTTATCTCCCTACTCAGACTCACCACTAATAGACTTGACCCCCTTTTATTCCAATTGATCGTGAAGAAATGATTTCTAGCCCATCTTCATCTAGAGAGCTGGAGAACTCACACAGCATTGTATGCATGTGTGTCGGTTGCTCAGTACAGTATTTCAATGATTTCTTATTTAGCAGTGCTTAATACCCTTAATACTACACCAAGGCCTTTGACTGTGTGGAGCACAATAAAATGTGGCAAGTACTTAAAGAAATGGGAATACCAGAACACCTCATATGCCTCCTGAGAAATCTGTACAAGAGTCAAGAAGCAACAGTTAGGACAGAACACAGAATGACAGAATGGTTTGGAATAGGAAAAGGAGTAAGACAAGGCTGCATTTTATCACCCTACCTTTTCAACCTATACACAGAGCACATAATGCGCAATGCAGGGATGGAGGAATCACAATATGGGATAAAAATTGCTGGGAGAAACATCAACAATTTGAGATATTCAGACAATACCACCCTAATGGCAGAAAGTGAGGAAGATTTAAAGAAGCTACTGATTAGGTTGAAAGAAGAGAGTGCAAAAGCTGGCCTGAGACTTAACATCAAGAAAACCAAGATAATGGCAACAGGCCCTATCAGCACCTGGAAAGTAGACGGGGAAGAAGTAGAAGCAGTGACGGATTTTACTTTCTTGGGATCTAGGATCACTGCAGACGGTGACTGCAGCCATGAAATAAAGAGGCGCCTGATTCTAGGGAGACAAGCCATGAGAAACCTGGGGAACATAGTGAAAAGTAGAGACATCGCCTTGCAAACAAAAATCTGTATAGTCAAAGCAATGGTATTCCCGGTGGTAATGTATCGGTGCGAGAGCTGGACCATTAGGAAAGCTGAGCGCAGAAGAATAGACGCCTTTGAGATGTGGTGTTGGAGGAGAGTTTTGAGTACCCTGGACAGCGAGGAGAACAAATAGGTCAGTCTTAGAAGAAATCAACCCTGACTGCTCCTTAGAAGGTCAAATAGTAAAGATGAAGCTGAAGTACTTTGGACACCAAATGAGAAGAGAGGATTTGCTTGAGAAAGCCTTGATCCTGGGAAAGGTGGAGGGCAAAAGAAAAAGGGGACGGCCAAGGATGAGATGGCTGGATGGCATTGTGGACGCAGTGGGCACCGAGCTGAGCGGGCTGAGGAGGATGGTGGAGGACAGGGGTACCTGAAGATCAATGGTCCATAGGGTTGCAAAGGGTCGGAATCGACTGTGCGACTGAACAATACCCTTGTGAAAGAAAATGCCACTGTACAGGTGAAACTCGGAAAATTAGAATATCATGCAAATGTTCATTCAGTTCAGTAATGCAACTTAAAAGGTGAAACAAAATATATGAGATAGACTCATTGCATGCAAAGCGAGATAGTTCAAGCCTTACTTTGTTATAATATTGATGCTAATGGCTTACATCTTATGAAAACCCCACCCCCCCCAATCTCATGTACCCCATAATCATCACATAAACTCATGTACACTGTACGTCATGATCTCTCATCACAATTATAATGAATTAAGGCATGGCATCTCTTGCTTTGCATGTAGTGAGTCTATCTCATATATTAGTTTCACCTTTTAAGTGAAATGAATGGACATTTGCACAATGTTCTAATTCTCCGAGTTTCACCTGTAAATGCATTCATAAAATTAGACATGGCTAAATGTACGGCCATTTTGAAAATGCACAGAGAGATTTGGTTACTATACCAGTGTTAAAAAAATCCTATTAAGGATCTTCTTCTTCCTCCTCCTCCTCCTCCTCCACCACCACCACCAACACGAGGTGTTTAGGAGATTTTAAGGAGCTACTTATATAAATGTTTATAATGTGTGGGACCCTTACCCAAGACCATAAAGTAGAGGTTAAAAAGCCAGTCACGTCCACTCTAGGGTTTTTTACTCATCTCCAGCACTATCTGCATTTCTGTGGTCATGTGGCAGGCATGACTAGAAGCCAGAGCACACAGAATGCTGTCACCTTTCCCAACAAAGTGGTACCTATTTATCTACTTGCAATTTCTTGCTTTTGAACTGCTAGGTTGGTAGGAGCTGGAGCAGACAATGGGAGCTCCCTTCAGCTTGGTATGTATAAATAAAATAAAATAAAATAAAATAAAATAAAATAAAATAAAATAAAATAAAATAAATATGAGCCTACAACACTGAGAATGGAGAAAGAATGTGCTTGTTTTAATACACACAAAATAATGTTGCACAGAAAGATAACTGCTACTTTTGTAAGGTCTCAATGTGAAAAGGGGTTTTCTTCTTCGAAAAAGCTTCCTCTAAACTGAATTGCAAACAACTCTGAAAATAACATAATGCCCCTATTTTCACTTCCCATTTACTTCATCCTGCCTGAGTCTTTAGAGAGCTTTAGTACACCATAAAGAGATTCTTGCTCGCCACCCCAAAATGGGATGAGAAAAATATCCCCAACAAAGAAGTAGAGTTTAAAAGTCTTCAGTCGTAAAATGTTTACACACATTTTTATTGTCGGTTGAATGTTTCCCAGGCCCTCAAGACATAATGAATATTTTAAATGTTGGGGTAGAAATCACCCTTGCTAGTAGTTTTATGGCAAAGTGCTGTACCCAAGCTTACAACGATGGCAGCAAATTCATGGTGCAGAAGATCGGATATCTGCAGTTGTCCAGAGCAGATAGGACAAAGACAAATAAATGAAAGTTGAAAAGCAAATGTATTCTCTTTTTTCAGAAGAGAAGAACAATTTTATGTTATTAATTCATTGGTGATTGAACTATTGTCTACTAAACTGGTGAATTTAGTATCCATGAATTGGTGATTCTAAATGGCACAAAACAGGAGCACTTGTAGTTATAAGCAAATATAGTCATTAGAAATTTACTTTGTCAGTAGAAAATTGTTTTTAGAGATGTATGCTAAGAAAGACTGGCGAAACCCAAAGTGTAGATCCACTTTCCTCCATATTGAAATCAACGGTTGAAAACATGTTCTCTGTAGTGCAATTCGAAACTTTAATCCAAAACAGACGTTCCTTTGAAACAGAACAACTTTTTTTTCTTTTTAACCAGGGGTTCTCAACCATTTCAAGTTAGGGGCCAGGTCATGCTTCAAATGCAACCTGGGGATTGTGCGCTCTGACCTGTGTTTTTGGAGGAGGCAGCTGATCTGCTCAGCTGAAAGCCACCCGGGGATCGGGTGCTCCGATCCAGGCTTTAAGAGGAGGCAGCCAAACCTCCCAGGAGCAATGCATCATACAACGGAAATTTTGTACAAAGCAATTTTTTTTTTCAAATTTATCTTCGTTGTACAGATTTTTGTTGTTGTTGTTGTACATACATTTGTTATATGGGGTTCAACTGTAATTGCAAGTTGGAAGTTTCCTTCACTGCAACCATCTCCCAGAGTCTCTTAATTCCAGCTCAAAATAACATTATGTGATGTTGGCTACGAAGACAGGTTGGTTTTGGACATCTCTCCCTTTCATATCACCTCCATTGCAGGTGTGAAAGCCTTCCTGTCTGTCTTCTTTTCATTTTCCCCACCCTACCCCCATCTCAGCCAGAGGTACTCCCATACAAACCAGTTACCCAGTACAGGGATCCTCCTTATACACATAAGACAAACATACAGTAGAAGTAGTCCTTCATTTTCATCTTCTATGCCTGTCTCCATATTTATTAACCTTTTCTCTCCCTCTTCTACAACAAGGCCATGTTCTTGAAGGCCATGTTCTTCAAGGAGGCTTTTCAGGACGTTGTTCCCTTACCAATAAATTAGCCAGTTAGGTTCAGTCAGGATGCCCTCAGAAACCAATTATTTTATTTTAATTTATTTTAGTTCAGTTTGTGAAATATTTGTCATTGGTGGGTTTTGATTTGTTGTAGATATTGTTGTTATAGGTTTTCTGTTTGTCCGCCACCCAGAGTGGGATAACACCCAGATGCGCAGTATAGAAAATAAATAAATAAATCTATTTGGTGTTAAAGCTGAGAGTCTTCTTCTTCTTTCGTGTCCTCATCAAACCCTGGACTACCTAAATGAAGCCACTAATGTTTGTAGATACTGGGCACTTATTGAGGCATATACCGTATTTTCTGGTGTATAAGACGACTGGGCGTATAAGACGACCCCCAACTTTTCCAGTTAAAATATAGAGTTTGGAATATACTTGTCAGCTGCAGTTAGGTACCTGTCCTATAAGACGACCCCCGACTTTGGCACAGATTTTTTGGGGTTAAAAAGTAGTCTTATACGCCAGAAAATACAGTAATTAACAACTAAACAGAACATATGCAATACAGTACTTTCCATTTCTGGTGTTCCACAGATACATTTTCTCTCAGATTATGGGACATGGTTCATAGTTGCGGGTGACAAACTCTATTGCCTTGGCTGACTTGGTTTGCGATTTGCAAACCAAAAATCGCTCGTAACCCGGGAAATTAATTTAATTAAATTTGCAGTCATAAACTGCAGCAAACGTAACCCAGGGCAGTCATATGCCAGGGTTTTACTGTATCTCGGTTTTCTTGATGTTGAGTCTTAAGCCAGCTTTTGCACTCTCTTCTTTCAACCTAAGCAGGAGCTTCTTTAGGTCTTCTTTACATTCTGCCATTAGGGTAGTATCATCTGCAGATCACAAATTGTTGATGTTTCTCCAAGCAATCTTAATTCCAATTTATAATTTATCCAGCACTGCATTGTGCATTATGTGCTCTGTATATAAGTTAAAGGCGGGACGTCAGCAGTTCAATTCCCGAGTACTGCTGGATGGAATGAGCTCCCATTTTTGTCCCAGCTCCTGCCAACCTAGCAGTTCGAAAGCAAGAAATTGCAAGTAGATAAATAGGGAACACTTTGGTGGGAAGGTAAACAGCGTTCTGTGCACACCGGTGTCTAGTCATGCCTGCCACATGACCGTGGAAATGTCTGCAGGAGTAGACAGCGCTGGCTCTTCAGCTTTGAAACAGAGATGAGCACTGAACCCTAGAGTCAGATATGACTGGCTTTCAAGCAAGGGAAACCTTTAACCTTATGTAAGTTAAATAAGCTGGTTGACAAAATGCAGCCTTGTCCTACTTCTCTTCCTATTCCAAACCACTCCATCATTCCATATCCTGTCCTAACTGTTGCTTTTTGACTCATGTACAGATTTCTCATGAGGCATTAAAGGTGTTTTGGTATTCTCATCTCTTTAATTACTTGCCACATTTTATTGTGATCCACATAATCAAATAAATGCCTTGGTGTAATCAATGAAGTACACTTGTTTCTGGTATTCTTTTGTTTTCTCCACGATTCAACGTATGTTGGAGACATATGCCATACATATGGATACAGCGACCATAATATGGGACATAGGAAATTGTAGCTAAATGTACCTTTGTTGAGAAAATATCGATTATAAAATGTTCCCAAACATTCTCCACATGTTGGCCACCTCTTTCTACATATAAACAAAATCTTCTCCCCCACTCATAGTGAACATGCATTCCAAGATGTCTGTTGATATGTAGGAGATGTTTGGGACACCCTGTGCATGGAGTAAGATGCCGTCTTAGAGTATGTAAAATGTACATATCCCTCTAGTTTCAATGCTCCATTGGAATGCTATGTCGTGGCAAGATTTCTTCCTTTGATAATGGAATTGTCCTCAGGTGACTTAATATGTCGATACCTGTCAAGTATCCCGGATTGGCCGGGAAATCCCTCTCCAACGATTGTTCCTGCGGCCATCCCGTATTTTGGCCAGCTAGGAAAGGGGTTACTATGCATGCATGCACAACGGGGTTCTGCACATGTGCAAATGGGGTTCTGCACATGTGCAAAGTAATTTTTGCTGTGCATGTGTGCGCAGGCCAGGAGCCGTTCCCGTATTATCATTGGCAACACTTGACAAGTATGAATATGTCTGAGAAGGTATGCATAAGACTAGGCTATTTTCATCAGTAATACTGTGAGCCTTGAACATAGCATATTGATTTATCTCTTTCTGTAAAGTAATAACTTCAAATGCTTCCAGCAATGCTGGAAACAAAATATCATACTGTTTCATAATGAAGGTTAAAACAGGAAAAAATTGCCAGAAACACCCTGGGGTCATGTGATTTCTATTCTTGATAGAATTCAAAATAGTTGCCTTGTGCTCACCTTTGTATGTTGCTTGGAGGGCATCTTGAAGCTATAAAGCGGAGTATAAGTATTTAAAGGAACTGCAGTGGCTTAATGGTTAAGACACTGAGCTTGACGACCAGATGGTGAGCAGGTTGGCAGGTTGGCAGTTCGAGACCCGAGTGCTGCACGATGAAGTGACCTCGCATCTCAGCTCCTACCAACCTGGCATTTCAAAAGCAAGAAAGTGCAAGTATTCAGTATCCTTTATTAAGCGATGGGTCATCTAACCACATCAGGTTAAAATGTGATAGAATACATTAGATAAAATATGATTACAAAAATAGAACAAAAACATATTAAAAGTAGAGTGATACAATCATAATAAAATGAGATATAAAATTTACTCAACATAATTCATCACCCTTGCATGCATCCCCTAGCTGAACATCTTCTCTTTTGAATGTTGATTTTGATATGCATTGCTGATATTGTATTGTTTATTTACTTTTTCTATTACTGTATTGTTATTTTTACTTGTACATCAATTGTATTGCTTTTGCTATTGTTGTTTTGCTGCTTTGACTCCCCTTCGGGCCGAGGGAAGTGGGGTACAAATAAACCTATGTATGTATGTATGTATGTATGTATGTATGTATGTATGTATGTATCTATCTATCTATCTATCTATCTATCTATCTATGTAAAAATGGCCCACCTCCTGCCAACCTATTTGGCTGTAAATGGAGATGGACCATAGAGTTGGATACAATGGCCTTTTGGACAAAGGCAATCTATAATTATTTGAAACAATGATGTGCAATCTCCAGTGGCTTTCCTCTTTTTTTTTTTGTTATGTGAGCTTCTCCTGAATTGCTGAATTTGTCTTCCTCACCCACTCATTTCTTTGGTGTCTTTTTGTTCCTGTAGTTATCAAGCACAGCAATGCAGAGGCATGTTGGTCCCTTGTGAACATGGATTGCAGTGTCACAGTAGAGAACTGTTCATGATGGCTCATGGGCAACAGGTGTTAGGGAAATGGACACGATGGGCTCATCTATGAGCAGTGCAGGCTGCGTTATGCCAACTGAGAAGACAACAGTAGCTCACATGACACTTTGCTTTCAGCATCTCTAAATTTAGACACAGGGGATGGATGTGTCAGCTCACCTGCTCTGATTTAGAGCACTTAATGTAACATCAGATTAATTATTCACCCTCTCTTCATTTTCTAACGGAAGTGCAAATGATACAAAATGAACTTATGGGGAATCATCAGAAGGTTGAAAGCTGTGTCATCTGATTTTTAAAAGGGATGGGATTGTAAGAGAATCACTGAGAAGCAGAGCCTCCTTGAAGATTGTGGGGGTTTTTGAACCACAACCGGGCATACGCTGGTAACAACAATCTTGTGTTGCCAGCTGCCATGATCTTGATCTAGAGATCTTAATCATGCCTTCCTGTCACACATCTCCCTCTGCCCTCTCACCATCAGTGTCTGCCACCTCCATGTGGGGCAGCTTAGCCTGCCTCCACTTGACCTGGCTAGTGAGTGTGCAAGGAACCAATTATTCAGAATATTTAAGTTAGGCAGCATAAATGTGGCCACAAGCATGGTCCAGTCAACTCCAGTCCCAATTCAATAGACACAAAGGATCTATATTTAATAAGGTTTATTATATAAATTAAAGAAATGAGTATAGCAGAGAAAATCAAACTTGCAAACTTAGTCATTCAAAGTACATACAAAAATAATGAAAAAAGCTTAACTGGCTTTGGCCCTTATGACCTGTTGAATACTCATACTCCATATGTGAGGCTCCCCATGGCTTCCCCGATACAAGAGAGTGAGCAATGGTTTCCCATCCCATGGGTTTTATCTCCTCTCTCCAGGGTCTGCCTCCCAGCCATGCCATTCCCCTAAGGGATTTCAACCAATGATCTTACAAGATGACATGTCCATCACAGTTTAGGATTCATTTCTCACAGTTCACGAGGCTAACCTATTTACTTTCAAATGCAGCTAGTATGTTATATGCAGAGACTCCTACAGCTTGAAATCTCCATCTTGGATGTACTAAAGTAGAAAGGAATCCAGTGGGTAAAAAGCTAATGAAAATGTATAGCACACTTAGGCTTTTTCATTACTCCAGCTAATCTTTCTCACACTGGGTCAGGTGAAAGGAACGGCAGAAAGGTCCCTTCATTTTGGCAGTTTCATGTCTAGCTTAGATAGAGAAGAAGAAAAACTGATTGCAGGGAAACTTTGCAGGCGCACCCCCCCAATAACGGACACAGACAACATTGAAAGTGGATAACAGCAAAGGGCCACATTTATTGATTCAATGCCCTAGTCCGAATTATAAATTTGTATTGGTAAAACGACCAATCATAATTCCTAAGGCAAGCAGGCCGAAGTAACACTGGTAAGGTACCACCCCAAAATTGCCAACGGCAATTGGTTACAATGTATCAATTTGTATCAATTTGTTTGTCAACAACAAACAAATTGTTGACCGTAGTCAATAACTAACTCATGACCCCACCCTCTGACGCGTATCCGTGAAATCACAGGGGTGATGCATGCTGGTTAGCAATCACCATCACCCCATCGCCTGGTTCGTCGTTGACCGGACAACGTTTAACTAATTTATTCCTGTCTAGTGTTGTCCAGTCAACTGCGAACCTGCCGGATACTTGTGGGTCATACTGTTTACCTTACCAGTGCTACCCGCCCATGTGACCAAAGTCAACATCAGTAATGGATAAAGACCCCTATATCAAACCATAGCCACAGTGTGGGGTGGGCAAAAAAGCCAGGACCCGAAGCCAATATGGGTCCCAACCAAAAATTCCCACCCGGCCCCGAAGCGACCATAATCACACTGTTAACTAGGGAGGGGGTGGAGGGGAAAAACTTCTCCGCTCCGTCGCTGAGGCAAAATGGCAGCACGGCTGCCTCGTGGCCACCCCTTTTATCAAGGCGGTGGCCACGCCCCTAACTACCCGGATTCTCTGTCCTGTGGGGGGGGGGGCCCGCAAAGGGCGCGGCGGCCATTTTGGCGCCGCGCTTGCATTGCAGGCGCACCCCCCCAATAACGGACACAGACAACATTGAAAGTGGATAACAGCAAAGGGCCACATTTATTGATTCAATGCCCTAGTCCGAATTATAAATTTGTATTGGTAAAACGACCAATCATAATTCCTAAGGCAAGCAGGCCGAAGTAACACTGGTAAGGTACCACCCCAAAATTGCCAACGGCAATTGGTTACAATGTATCAATTTGTATCAATTTGTTTGTCAACAACAAACAAATTGTTGACCGTAGTCAATAACTAACTCATGACCCCACCCTCTGACGCGTATCCGTGAAATCACAGGGGTGATGCATGCTGGTTAGCAATCACCATCACCCCATCGCCTGGTTCGTCGTTGACCGGACAACGTTTAACTAATTTATTCCTGTCTAGTGTTGTCCAGTCAACTGCGAACCTGCCGGATACTTGTGGGTCATACTGTTTACCTTACCAGTGCTACCCGCCACACGGAGGGGCTTCACAGAAGACCTGACGCCCCCCCCCAGACCGTCAGCTCGGTCAACAGGCCTGCTCGCCAGTCACCCAACAGGAGGTCCATACCTCCTCGCGACAGATGGACCCCATCCCCTGCATAGAGGTCATAATTTTGCAGACTAATATCGGGGTGATGACTAACCCGCCCCCAAGCCCTGGTGGTAAGAAACCGCGCCACCGCCTTGTTGACCGCAGGCCAGACATAGTGCAAGTAGGCGAGTTCCTCGCAAATCGCATGCTTGAGCGATAAGCCGGTGACCTGGCCCAAATCATTGCCCCCCAGGTGGATAATTAGAATGTCAGGCGGGTCAGCCCCCAGGCCAGAAAAAAGGAAAGGCCTCAGCTCCTGCCATAACATCCCAGGCTTACCATGCCATGCGAGACTGGCGTGGTCACCCAGTCCCAGTCGGGGTCCCCACTCTGTCGCCGCAGCGTAACGCGCTGCCCTGTGCACATAGCTGTGGCCCACCAGCCATACTGTCACCGGTGTAATACGACACCCAGGGTCTGCAATAAAATTGAGAAAAAAGGAAGGTAAGGTGACTGAATTGGTACTCATGGCGGGAGTGGGCGCACATAAAACTGAAAACACTGTGAGCCCCACCTCCCCATGCTGCGTATGTCAGCCCCCGAGTACCCAAAAGCAGCTGCTGTAGAGGCTGCACCAATACGGAACGAATGTGTGCCATAACGGGCACCTGAAAAACCCACCCTGGTGAGGGCTATGGCTGTCACCTTCCAAAACTGAAATTTAGTAAGGGGAGACCCATCTTGGTGACAGAAAAACGGGCCGTGGTGCCAGCCACGCAGTGCCAGGTACTCCTGTAGGGCACCAACCGGACAGATGTTTGCCAAAGAACACCGTAGCAGTCTTACTCCACTGCCTACGCCGTGCTGATCTGTTTTTGAGGAGCGAATCCTCAACTGGGCCCAGTCTTTGGCAACGTAGACATCTCCGAGTTCCAGTGCCCTACCACTTGCATCCGCCTTAGACAGCATCACGAGTTCGCTGACGCGGAGCGCTCCAAAAAATGCCACCGTTGTGGCTGCATGAAAAAGGGCTGCCTCATAATGATCAAAACAGAGGCCTGGCCAGCCCCGGGCCAACTGGGTAAGAACCCCTGGGGAAATAGGGTGCCGGTCGTCCGGGCAACGCCCGCGCTCGCGCACCCACCCCTCCAAAACGTGTCTCACGCGGAAGTCAGAGGTGGTATCCACATGACCCCCTACTTTGGCCATAAAAGCCAACGCCGAGAGCTTAGATGCTATGGTGCGAGGTGCAAGGCCCTGTGCATGGAGGTGGACCATGAACCGCAGTACATGGTCCACCGGAATAGGCCAGGTCTCTGGCAAGTGAAATTGAGTGGCAAAAACCCTATATGAACTGAGTGCTTGTTGATACGCCTTACGCGTGCGTGGCGCTAGTGAAAGGCCAATCGCCCGGTTCACCTCTCCTTGCCAATAGTCCACATCTCGTCCGGGAGTGGCGAGGGAAATTCCTCCGCATCCGGGGCCAAGGCGCGGAACCGGGAGATCTGCAGGCGGGACAAAGCATCAGCAATATCATTATTAACCCCTGGGATATGCCTGGCCCTGAACAAGACATTGAGGCGCAGGCAGCGCAGCACAAAATGGCGCACTAGATCCATAACCCTGGGCGATTTAGAAGTCTGTGCATTGACAATGTGTACCACAGCAGCATTGTCGCACCAAAAATGCACTACCGAATTAGCCCACTGTTCGCCCCATAGCATCAAAGCCCCCAGAATGGGAAAAAATTCCAGGTATGTGAGATCCCGCAGGCGACCTGTGCCTGCCCATGCCGGTGGCCACCCACCATAGGCCCACTTCCCATTGAAGTACATCCCATAGCCCAGGGATCCTGAGGCATCAGACTGGATCTGGAAATTGGGGGAAGCCAGGAGGTCCGACCTCCAAAATGAGACCCCGTTAAACTCCCTCAGGAATTGCAACCAGACGAACATGTCTGCCCTGATAGCCCGGGTGAGCCTAACTCTGTGGTGGGGCCTGGATAACCCTGCCATGGCGTCGCATAAGCGCCGTGCAAAAGCCCTGCCCGGTGCGACCACCCTGCAGGCAAAATTAAGGTGCCCATGTAGCACCTGGAGTTCCCTCAGGGATGCCTTACGCTTGGCCAGCAATTCCGAGATAAGGGTCACTATCCTGGACACCTTATCACCCGGCAACCTAGAAGCCTGCTCTACTGTGTCAATCTCAACCCCCAGGAATACTAACTTGGTCGATGGGCCCTCGGTCTTTTCGGGCGCTAAAGGGACACCAAGTTCCTGCATTAGCGTCTGAAATGTATTGAGGAGACGTGCACACGTGTCCCAGCCCCGTTCACCCCCGAATAAAAAGTCATCCAGGTAATGGGCTACAGACCGGGACCCTGACCTGCGGACAAAAGCCCACTCTAGGAAAGTACTAAAACGCTCGAAGGCCGAGCATGATATGGAGCAGCCAAAAGGCATGGCCTTATCAAAATAATATTCCCCTTTAAATTTAAAACCCAGCAATTCAAAGTCACCCGGGTGCACTGGCAAGAGGCGAAAAGCTGACTTAATGTCGCACTTGGCCAGCAAGGCACCCGGGCCACACGAGCGCACCATGCGCAGCGCATGGTCGAACGATGTATACCTGACCGAACAAAGGTCATCAGGTATAGCATCGTTGACCGATCTGCCGGCTGGGTAGGACAAATGATGAATAAGGCGAAACTCACCTAGGGACTTTTTGGGAACCAAACCCAATGGAGAAACCTTAAGGTTGGGAAAAGGGGGTGCAGGAAAAGGTCCAGCGACCCTGCCCGCGTCTAATTCCTTTTAATGCTGGCCGCAGCCACCTCCTCCCTTCCTCTGAGGGATAACAGGTTGGGAGCATCCTGAGGGGATCTAACACCCATAAAAGGGATACGAAATCCCTGCTTAAAACCTTGAATGAGATACTCTCTGTCCTCCCCCTTTGGGTACGATGCGAGCCAGCGCTCCAGCATGTCCACCTTAATTGGGGAGGGGGCCTTTTGGAGAACTAGTTCCCTCCGCGGCAGCCTTGCCAGCCCACTGTCCACCCCTCCCTCTGCCTCGCGCCCCCCCAGGCTTGGGACAAGCCGAGGCTGCGTGGGGACCAGAACACGTGGGACACTCATGCTTATACCTGCAGTTCTTTCGGTTGCAGGAACCATTTGACGAGAAAGTCCAGCACAGCAGGCGGGCTGGAACCCCCTGCCCCGCCGGTTGGCGGGTAACCTGCGCTGGAGCTGCTCGCTGGACCGCATGTCCACAATGGTATCTATCCCCCGGGGCAGGGCGTGTGGGTGTCATATACAAGAGCCACAGTCTCTGGCAGGGCTCATCCCATCTCATCTCGGGATGGAGGGGAATCCTCATACGGAATTCCTCATCATATGCTAGCCATGAAGGGCCCGGGAAATCTACCATCGCCCTATATATGTTGTCCAAATATTGGACCATGTGAATAGCTAGATCCGGCCGCGCCCTCAAATATACCGCAATATATATC
The DNA here is from genome assembly GCA_035047345.1 of Bradypodion ventrale. Classification (NCBI taxonomy): domain Eukaryota; kingdom Metazoa; phylum Chordata; class Lepidosauria; order Squamata; family Chamaeleonidae; genus Bradypodion; species Bradypodion ventrale. The sequence continues at coordinate 5,524,161 of JAWDJE010000011.1, read as the reverse complement.
AAATAAGCGGGGAGCCAGTTAGCCCAGGTACGCGGCGGCTTGCGGCGGCGTGCCTGCTCCTTGTCCTTCTCATCCTGACCCTCCCTTTCTTCCTTGGTGGGCTCTCTGTTCAGGAGTGAGAAGATATCTACATACTCCCCCCTCCAAATCTTCTCTCTGGTAGCCTGTGCCAAGTGATCGCCCAGTGGCAAGGAATACCCTGCCGTCGGCAAAGCCGAAAAGGGGACAACAGGCCTGGTAAAGGGAGCCGGAGCTAACCCTGCCACCCCCAAGACATAGCCAGAAGTGTAAGAGCCTAGGCCCACCCCCGTGGGCATGGTGGCAGTCGTTGTCGCCGGGTGGGGCACCAGAGGGGTAGTCCCCGCACCACCCGAGCGAGGCCAAGGCCACTGAAAGGCCCCCCCTATATTGGGAATATGTGTAGATGTACTCGTTTGCACCGTATACTCACATGCTGCACCCCCGTGGGCCGCCCCCACCGGGGGTTCTGGCCCACTGGGGGCGTCGAAGCTCACGACCGATGTAGAGCTCATCACCGGGGCTTGACCCGCACCAGGTTGCTGGCTGGGGAGCTGCGAGGCAGTGGCCGTAGCCGCGCCACCCGCCTGCAGCAGCTCAACCCTCCCCGCCGGCTGTTGTCCTGCTGCCGTTAGCGCCTCCAAAGGTACCCCAAAAGGGGCACCTGCCTGACTGGCCCGGGCCAAAGACGCCTCGAGGGCCGCAATACGTGCCAGTAAGGAGTCCACATTAACCATGGGTAAAGGGCCGGCCGGCCCACCTGATCCTTGCATGGGGACAGGACCCTGCACCCCAGGGGCCGTATATTGCCATTGACTACCGCCGAAGCCCGGGAGGGCTGGTGGATTAACCTGCCAAGGCAGGGAGCCGGGCCACCCCCCAAGGCTAGAGGGCCCCGGGAGAGGCTGCGGCCCAACAGGAATAGGCCCAACCGATTGAGCAGGAGGATGAGCGGTGCCCACCGCTCGCGGGCCGCGGGCCGGAACTCCCTCCGCGCCCGCACTTTGATCGGTCCAAGGGGCGATAGCCCCCATGCCACCAGCCCCGGCCGGGGATGGCAAAGGTGGCTGCTGGGGAGGCGGCACCGCGGTCCTCCGACCCGGATTACGCCTCCGAACCACCCGAGCTGCATTCGCAGCAGCCTTCTTTTTGGAAGGCATCTCACCGCAACAGAAAGGGAAGCTAGCTAGTAAACGGAACTAAAAGGCTTCCCGGTAGCACCAACGAGCGACGGAGACGCAGGGGGAAAAACTTCTCCGCTCCGTCGCTGAGGCAAAATGGCAGCACGGCTGCCTCGTGGCCACCCCTTTTATCAAGGCGGTGGCCACGCCCCTAACTACCCGGATTCTCTGTCCTGTGGGGGGGGGCCCGCAAAGGGCGCGGCGGCCATTTTGGCGCCGCGCTTGCATTCTCCATCATTGGTGATGATCTTTGGGGCATTATCTGTAACACTTTCTAGTTTTATTTATTTATTGCATTTTTGCATTGTACCACCCATTTGGGATAGTTCCCACTTTGGGCAGTGTATGAACAAATAACAAAATAACATAAAATAAAAAATAAATTGAAATGAAACAACAGAATATGTGCATCAAAAATGGCTTCAGAACTTTGGGGCTTAAAATGTTGATCAGCTTTGATTTCAGTGGACCTAGGGTGGCTGACTTTAGTGCCCAGAGAAGTGCAGGATGAAGACATACAAAGCATACTTGTCAACCGTGGCTCCAGCCAATCTGGGACCTGCGCAGAATGGTTTTGCACAAGTCGCCTTCTACGCATGCGTAGAAGGGTTTTATGCTTGCGTAGCCCCCTTCTATGCATGCGTAGCCTTCTACACAAGTGGCGTAGCCTTCTACGCATGCGTAGAAGGGTTCTATGCAAGCGTATAACCCTTCTACGCATGCGTAGAAGGTGACCTGTGCAGAATGGCTGCACAGTACCTCTTTTCCCCCGCTGCCAAATTCTGGGGTTTCGGCAGCGCGGGGCGGGAAATGGCGCAAATCGGCGCCGAAAACCGGGAAATCCCGGCCAATCCGGGAAGGTTGACAGGTATGATACAAAGGAAGAGCAGAGTAAGGAGTACCTTGCACTACTCATGTTTGGTTGGTAGGTAGGTACGAAGGAAGGAAGGAAGGAAATTGGTTGGGCATTTGCCTAAAACCTTAAAGTCTGGTACTAGTTAATGACAATGAGTCACAGACCCTGATTTCCTACTTTTTCCTACTTTTCCTTTCTTTCTTTAACTCAATGTTCAGGCAAATACAAGTAGGTGTAGATATTTAAACAGATTTGGTTAAGAATATACTTGAACAGTGATGTCAAACCTTGGCACTTCTGGTGATCTCTAACTTCAATTCCCAGAAGCACTGATCAGAAGGAGTGCTGACTTGGGCTTCTGGGAATTGAAGTCCAAGAACACCTGGAATGCCACGGTTCACCATCACTGAAATCGGACATGCTCTAACTCATCTAAAAATTAGTTGTCCAAGATTTGTCTGGGCAGGTTATCCTGCTATGGTAATAGAGTAGACCATATGCCAGTGACTCAACACCGTGTCAGGAGGCGGTTAACTAACCTGACAACCCTAAGGACTAATGGCCTTGGGTGTCAAAGTCCACAGGGAAAGGTGATGGTCCCCAAGTTGATTAAATCCCACTTGAATCCATCATGATGAAGGGCAGCAGCAGCATCAGTGCTGACCTGGCACCAATGAGGACTTTGGGTGTTAAAAGGGCTCAGGACCAGAAAGTGACTCACGGAACTGGATCACTGGTATGAGTGTCATGCTGCGATGTGAAAGGGAGATCAAAGGCCACTGCTTATATTCTCAGGACAGTCTTCATGGCTGATCGCCATGAGGGTCACCAATATTCAGATTTGGACAAAAAGAGGAGGAGGAGGAAGAGGAAGAGGAGGAGATTTGTAAGTCAAATTATTCATATTAAATCAAAGCAGATAACATCTACATGCCACTGCAAAAAGGACCTAATGTCTAGAGTTAATGGTTCTCTAGACAGGACAAATGAGGACAGATGTTTGAGCTCCTATTATGGTTCTGGCAACCCCTGTTATCAATTAGTTTTAACAGACCATGATAACTAGAAATTGCTTTTGAAATTGAACACTTTTCCCCCTTCAAGCATCAAATACAATTTAAGATACCAGATATCATATGGAATATTAGAACCATGGCTCTTATGAGGACAACAACTTCGACATGTTTTGTAGAAGCTAGGCTAGTTCAGAAGATTGGGAGTTGGATTCCCCACTGTGTCTCTTTGGTTCCATGATCTGTAGGGTCCATTCCAGCTCCAAGATTGTGGTCTGCAGAAATAATGATAACTCATTAATGTTTGGAAACATGTTCGTTCTTTCTATGTGAATAAATCAGCTATGTGTTTTGAAGTGTGTGAAAAGTATTCCTTTCTTGGTTGTTTTCTTCTTCTTCTTCAATTTCTGTATCGGATTCCAAATGAAGATTATATCCTGGGAACAATATAATGCAGTGACCTTCCATCTTCCTTCCACATCGCAGCATGATCCCCATACCACGGATCCAGTTCCACAAGTCATTTTCTGGTCCTGAGCCCTTTTGGTACTCAAAGTCCTCCTCAGTCCCAGGCCAGTATTAATGAATCTCCTACCCTCCACCAAGATGGATTCAAGTGGGAGTCAATTCACTTGGAGACCATCACCCTTTCCTGTGGACTTCGCCACCCAAGGCCATTAGTCCACAGGGTGGTCGGGTTAGTTCACTGCCATCTGACACTTGGTGTTGAGTCACTGGTAGTAGGGTCTACTCTATTACCATAGCAGGATAACCTGGCTATTGTTTCTTCCATGATGTTTTCCATGCTGGATCTCCTGTCAGTTGTGATTTGCCATCTAAATGTTAGATTAACCAAAACATGAGAGAATTCCAAGCACAGGAAAAAGACAAATAATGGATGCCTTCAAGGCTGTTTTCAGCATGAAACATTTTTATTCTTTGTGGCTTAGAGTATATCAGCTCATAAAATAAAGTGATCTTCTAAACAGCATAATCAAATGTTTTAGTAGAATTTAAAAAAGCCAAATTAACTGCCTCATTCATTGGAATGCTTTCTATTCCCTCCATTTATTGCAGCATTTTAATTTATTTATTTTTAAATGTATGCCCTCAAGAAACAATTTGAGATAGCAAACTCTCTGCTTAAATAATAATAATAAATAATGGTGAGCCAAAAGTTAGAAGAATGACTGCTGTTCAATGCAGCAATGTTCTTTTTGTGATGGGTCCTGCTTGATAAAAATTAGGTATATATCGAAAGAATCAAGCTAGGGCTGAAAAATTCTCTTTTGTAAGATCTGAACCCAAAATAGAGCCTCGTGAGGAAATATAATGAATCCAAGCATGATTAATCCTGCCAGATCTGAATATATGATAACAAGAAATTTTGTGGGGGTCTCCACAAATGAAAATATAACAAATTGTGCAAATCTGTGCAAATAATGCAAACAAAGCTAAGCTTCCAAAATGATGGATTCTTTACCTGATTGTTGTCTCATCCCATCAACAGAATCATAGCACATATGAATTGACTGTCCTTGGATGACCATTGACAAGAGATGTCAACTCAAAGGCAGGTTTTTATGTATGTTAGGCATCAGCCATTGACTGATTCCATGGAAGGCCATCATTCTAGATAAGCGAGATAAAGTCCATGAGCTATGGGTAAGTCACAGGAGTAGGTATGATCTACCACATATATAATTTTAAATCCCATGATTGAACTTCTGTTAGAAAGATAGGTAAGGTAAAGGTCTCCCTTAATAATAATTTCATATCAGAAATTATTCTGGGTCGTGATGAGCTTGTGTTGTGTCTGTGTGCTTTGCTGCTCAAGGTGAAAAGAAACTATAACTGCAAAGAGATAAACCCTGCAAACTACAGGGATACTCAAGGGATGGGGGACACACTCGAAATCTCACTCTTATTTTGGGACATAGAATCTTAGAGGATTTGACCATTCTTTAATGAAGTGTCTCATGAAGTCAACCAACCAAGACAGAGCAGTTACTGCATACCTGTCAAGTATCCCGGATTGGCTGGGATTTCCCGTAATTTAGCTAACTCTATTTTCCCACCAGCATCTCGTAATTTGATGGCAGGGGAAAGTAGTTACTGTGCATCCCCTTCTGCGCAGAAGCTTTCTATGCATGTGCAGAAGCCTTCTGCACAGAAGGCTTCTCCACATGCATAGAAGGCCTCTATGCTTGCGCAGAAGGTTTCTGCACAGAAGTCTTCTGTGCAGAAGGATTCTGTGCAGAACCCTTCTGCACATGTGTAGAAGCCTTCTACGCATGTGCAGAAGCCTTCTGCGCAGAAGCCTTCTACGCATGCGCAGAAGGCTTCTGCGCAGGTCCCGTATTGTCTGGAGCAGCGCTTGACAGGAATGTGTTACCGTGTTATCCCAGAGACCATAGCAAAAGTCTCGGAAAGTCATTACAGTCCTAGCTAAGAAGATGAAAGAATTTAACAGGGGTGCTTTTGACCCCACTTTTCTCCACCTTCATTTCCTCATATTACCGCAGGGAACCTCACCATTCATCAGCTATACAGGTAGTAGGGGTTTGCCAACCTACAGCCCACAGCACCATTTCATGTGGCCTACTTCCATCCTTGCCACTACTGGAAGCGGAAGTGAATGTGTTTGTGACAGCCGTAAATAATAGGTTCTGCAGTGGCTCAATGGTTAAGAAGCTCACCTTGTTATCTGGAAGGCTGGCAAGTCAGCAGTTTGAGACTCAGGCATTGCATGACAGATTGAGCACCCGTCTCTGTCCCAGCTCCTGGAGACATGAAAGGAACCTCATTTGGGCATTCCCTGAACTGAGTTTCTTCGACACAAGAAACACGTTTATGACAACCGTGAAGGCATTTTACAGCAACATTTATGATTTGAGTCACCATGTGACTGGCCTGCTCAGCTATCCGGTGGTCGTGAAAAGTTTGGGAATGCCTTAGCTATAGCTTTGGCCAGTTCCAAACACCACACAACAGATACTGCAACCAGAAAAAATGAAGAAGAACACCAGAAGGCCTGATAAGCTTCCTGAGTGAGACGGTCATATTTCACGAAGGAGGGGAAAACACTGTACAGACTTTTGAAGAAAGTCTTACTCTAGTTCCCCTTATATCTCATGGCAACCTCAAATCCAATATATAGGTAAGATTCGTCTCACATGAAGGAAAAATGTAATTTCCCCCACTCTGTTCAGCTAAGGAAACTCATCATTCGATATGGCATCGTGTTTACTTATTTCATGGTACAGTGTATAAAACCAATAAGGAAAAAAGCAATAACAAACTTATGTGGTAAAAAAAAGAAACAATAAAAACAACAGCAAACTAGCATTTTTGCATTAACAAACAGAGAGAGAGAGATAAAAGCCACTTCATTTTCATTTATGGGCTATGTTAAAAATACAGAAAATGTAAAGGTGATGGGGGGGGGATTCTATAGAAAAAGGCAGTTTAAATTTTCAGTGGTACAATTACATTTCTGGCACCTAGCAACAAGCAGTAGAAATCTTGAGTAACTAAAGGCATATCAAGGAAACCAGCCTTGATATAACAGGTATATATCTGCACATTTTGCTGATGGAGGTTTGCAGTTTAGCATTGCTGACGTTTTCTTTTGTTAATCCTTTGGTTGATTTTCATATTTCATGGTCGAAAGGAGACCTCAAAAATGCTGAAATCTTTGGAAATAATGTTTGCAGCTGAGAGAGGAAACTTTGGAACAGATCTACTATCCTTGAAATATTGGTATTTCCAGGTATGGAAGCTATGAAAAAGTCCTTTCTTTACTCCAGATATTGTTCTAAGCACATCCTTAGATGTTGGCCATTGTATGGTTTGAAGGAGAGGATAAGAAATAGTGTTGTTGTTTTTTTAAATGTCTCAACAAATCTCTTATATTTGGTCATTTAGAGGATGTTTTAAAATCCAAGAAAATGTAATGTAATAGGATAGAGAAGGTAGGGTTTTATGTCCTGTAGGCATATCTGGTTGCTAGTAGATTGACACATTTCTTGAGAAATATTGATATTCTCTGTTGGTTAAGGACAACCAAGACTTACTAGCCTTAAAGCTTCTACTAGTCATCAATGCTGTGGAATTCACATTTCTTATTATTTTAATTTTATTTTATTGGGGTAGTGATATCCTGGTCATCTGGCACAGGCGCCACCCAGAGCGGCTAAAAACATAAAAGGAGAAAGCTCTTTAAAACCAAAAGAAAGCAATCTCCACACAGCACAATACATAATCTAAAACATAAAAGATAGAATAAAATACCTACACAATCTTAAAAAACCTAGAACACTCCAGTCCCTCCCTAACACCTTAAGAGAAAAATAGTAAAAGTTAAAAAGATAAAAAGTCTTTAAAAAAAGCATGAAAACAGACAGAGTACAAAATTCTGACCATCACATGTCGGATCCCAAACCCTCTGGCATAGCCACGTCTTGAGTGCCTTTCTAAAGGGGAGTAGCTCCGTCTGGAAGTGCAGTTCTCATGGTAAGAGGTTCCACAGGGCCGGGGCAAACACAGAGAAGGCTTTTCTCCTGGTCCATGTCAGGTGTGCTTCTCTCATCAAAGGGACCACCACAGAGCCTCTCTGGTCTGCCCTCGTAGGGTGGATAGAATGCCTTGGGGTGATGAGGTCCCATAACTAACCCATTCCACTGCCATGAAGGGCTTTAAAGGTCAAAAAATGGCACCTTGAATTGCTCCCAGAGGCACACTGGCAACCAGTGCGGCTCCCAGAGCAGTGGTGAGGCACAAGCATAATGCTGCCACCCCATCACCACCTGGGCAGCCAAGGTCTGGACCAGCTGGAGCCTCTGAATGGTCATCAAGGGTAGCTTCATGTAGTGCACATTACAATAATCCAATCTGGAGGAGACCAGAGCATGAGTGACCGTGAGCAAGGAGTCCCGGTTCAGGAGTGGGCATGATTGGTAGATGACATGAAGCTGTGCAAAGGCCCTCCTAGCCTTGGCTGCCACCTTCTCTTCAAGCAGCAGCAGCGAGTCCAGGAGGACCACCAAGTTATGCACCGGGTCTGTCTGAGGCAGTGCTGCCCCATCCAGTAAAAAATAATACAGGCCCCCAAACCCACAGCCACTCAGTCTTGCCAGGATTCAGCTGAAGCCCATTGTCCCCCATCCAGACCCAAACAGCCTCCAGACACCTGGACTTTGACTGATCTTTCTGATCTTTCTAGATAAATAAGCCACACCAAACATATATATCTGCACATAAGTTGAGAAAAATTACAGTGGCTTGCTTTTAATCATTTAATCATGACCAGAGAATGAAAGAGGAAGAAAATTCTTCAACTAAAGTTTTACTAAGCATTTTCCTACCCTGAATCACCTGTGTGCATGCACGCACGCATGCACACACACACAGTTTGGTTCAAATCCCAAGGAAATAAAATCCAAAATGCTACATAATCACCAAACAGAATTGCTAAATCTCCAAGTGGCCTCCAGATGTGAATTTATCACTGTTTTGTTCAACATCACAAAGCAGTTTTAAAAGCTATATTTTGTTTTCATCACAAAAGTGTGTATTATGCAGTTGCTGAAATAGCTTTCTTTATACAACTAATAAATAAAACATCTCTTCTTTAAAATCATTTTATTACCCTACTGGGGAATGTGTTTAATGTATCCTTAGTTTGTTTTGCTTTCAATTGTGTGTGTGTGCCTGTGTGTGTGTTGTTTATGTTGCTCAAACCTTCCCCTCCATTCTTTTTCATAGCTGGGCCACATTGCACCACTGGAGCAAGAGTATAATAATGACCCATTCTGGTCGATCTCTGCAAAAGCAAGAAAACAATCAGCCTGGGAACAACATAATGCAGTAGTCTTCCATTTGCCTTTCACATTGCAGTGGGACACCCACACCAAAAAGTGTAAGTTACTTTCTGGTCCTGAACCCTCCTCATCGACCCCAGGCCAGTATTGACGAAGCTGCTGCCCTCCATCAAGATGGATTCAAGTGGGATTTATATGCTTGTCTATGTACAGTGGAACCTCATACAACAATTGCTCCGTATAGCAATGAATTCACATAACAATTAGGTTTTGGGGAGAAATGGTGCCCTGCATAACAATTTTCCCTATGGAAAAAAGTACAACAATTTTTCAATGGGAAAAACCACTTAGCAAAAAATAATAATCATTGTGGGTAATGAATAATTGGCCAAACCTTTCCCAAGGTGTTCGCCCCGGGACCAACCGGACTTTGATGGAAAGGCAATTGGGGTACGGGCTAGTTAGCTAGTTTGGGGGGCAATTCATAAAGCCTTGGCTGGTGGAGATGATAGAAATAGGGCAAAAGTCAAATGTGATGACTCTAATGGAAATACACAATCCTCCGCTTCTGGCCGCAGATTAGGTTGGGCAAATAAGCCGCGCTAGACAGCAGAAGAATTAGGCACCCAGAGTCAATACACATGGACTCCAAGATTAGGGCAGGAACAATGGGTTTCACCAACCCAAGGTAATCAGGTGCGAGTTGTCCAATTATCACCTAGGTGCCTTCCTAAGAACCGGCATGGCAGCTGGGCCACCATAAGAGGTCATGTATTCAAGCCTTCTGTATTAGGGGGTCACACGCATCCTAGGCGCACATCACCCCAAGGCAGGGTAATAAATGTGTGCCACCCAACCCAGATCGGGGCTGGACTTCACCGCATGATTGTCTTGCGTGTCTTCCTTGCGGCCAGCCACTCCAACACCTGGGACCCATTGCAACAAATCATCACATAGGGGAAATCGCTATACAATGCATGCATCATATAACAATTGTTTTGTACAACAATGAGCCCCGTGGAATGGATTAAAATTGTATGAGGTACCACTGTATATAAAAAGAAGGTGCTGCCTTGTATGTGGAGAATACAAGTCAACACCCCTGGACCCAGCATGATGTAACTTGACACACAGGTGCCTTGTGCATGCTGGCATGGCACTGCAGGGGTCAGGACAACAAAGGGGGGCCCTGCGCCCAACAAAAAGGGAAAAACACAAAAAATACATGTCCCGATGGGCCCTGCGGCATGCAGCAGCCAGTTGGTGTGGCCTGACCTATTGCGGGATCGGTGGGGCCATGGTCGCATGTCCGGCACACCAACAGTTGCTGTGCACATTCAGAAGTCCTTATCAGCAGGAGTGCTGACTTGGGCTTCTGGGAATTGAAGTCCAAGAACATCTGGAACACCAAGGTTGGCCATCTCTATGAAGCTTCTAGATCAGTCGCTCCCAATGTGAGGCCCATGTTCTAGAGGGGGACTTCTATACCCAGAAGCCTAAGTCAGTACATTGACTGACCAGTGCTTTGGGGAATTGACTTAGACTTCTGGGAATTGAAGTCCAAAAACCAAGGTTTGGGAAACACTGTTCTAGATTATCTTGACTAGGAAACATGGAGTCTGTGACATCCTACTGCCATCCTGTGTATTTCACTGAGGCCAGTCTAGCCCTTGCTTCCATCGATGAAAGAAAAGTGGGGGTAAAGTAGCAGGAGGATCTGATGTTAGGCTGGTTTCTTCCAACTGTTTTTCTTCTGACCTAATTCCTGCTTCTTTCATGTTCTCCACTGATGTTAATTAAGCTTGTCATAGGCTTATAAGCATGGCATATCTGAACAGATGAGCTCCCCTACAGTTAATTTACAAGAGAATATTCATGCATTCATAATTCAAATACTCACATATTTCAACTCAAATTTCGGTGAGGTTTTATCCTAAAAGCTTCTTTGGGCTGTCTCTTGCCTTAAAAAGATGCAGAAATTCTGACTTCAATACACACATACACACAATTCGGATTGGTATAGTTGGCTATCAAAAAGCAGAACCCTATCTGGCTGGGATCAATGTGAATTTGATATGCTTTAGACTTAGAGTAAGTTGAAATTGACCTACAAGATCCTGAAAACCTGTCTTGCTTGGTTGAGAGAGTCAGTCTGTGGGTGCATTTATGGCAGCATGTGGGGGGCACATTTAACTTCCATTTCCAGGAGCAGCAAGGGTGGTGCAGGCTGGATTCTTATGTGCCATGCGCTGGATCCAGCCTGTGGGCCATAGTTTGGAAAAGTTTGTGCCACTGCTTTTATTGTAAAAGATAAAAAGAGAAATATAAATTAGGTGCAATGCCTTTGCCACCTTTCACCTTTCTCTTTTCTCAGCCAAATCAGATGTTGTTACAGAAAAAGAAACAATCTCTTTGTAGTCTAAGATTGTAATTCTCTTCTTCCAAATTACTAGCTGCCAGGCTGACCTTTCTTTTCTGAACTGCAGGACTGTTCTCTCTGTTTTTTTTAAAAAAAACTTATTATTATTATTATTATTATTATTATTATTATTATTATTATTATTATTATTATTATTATTATTATTATTATTATTATTATTATTATTATTATTATTGCTCCCCCACAAGTTCAGTAGCTGCCAGGTTTGGCTGCTTAATGAGAAAAGAAAGCCAAATAACCATTTCATGAAAAGATAAGAAAAAAGGAGAGGGGAAGAATCCTACCATTTGTATAGGCTGCTAGCATAGTTTGCCCGGCTTTGCCGGGCAAGTTTTTATTTGTGGTTTGTTGTTGTTGTTGTTGTTGTTGTTGTTAAGGGTGGTTTGGGTGGGCGTGTTTTGCATTTGTGGTTTGCGACTTTTTTGATCTATTTTATTAGATTTATTTGTGATTTGGATTTATTTCTTATTTTTCTGACTTGTTTTTACTCTTGTGGCCTCTAGGTGGGGCTGTTAGTAATAGTGTTGGATTCTCTTTTTGGTTGACTTGTTTTTTTCTCTCCCGGCCTCTAGGTGGGGCTTCTTCCGGTAAGTAGTCTTTGTTTCTTCATTTCAATTCCAGAGTCATTGAGGGAGGACATGCTGGAGAGTTCTATGGGTTTTTATTATCTGGATTTTGTTTTTTATTTTGTTTTTTGTTTTTTGTGTTGGACTGGGAGGTGTTTCTGTTTCTTCTTTTGTTTTTTTTGGGGGGGGTTTTAGATGTGTTTAATTGTTTCATTTATTTCTGGTTGGTTTTTATGTTTCTGATTTCTTTTGTGATTATTTGTTTAATTTGTGGTATTTTTGTTGTTTGAGTTAGGTATTTTGTGTTGTAGTTAAATGTTTTTTTCTGTGTTTTCATGGTATTTTGGGTCTTTTTGTTTGTGGATTTTGTTGTTTATTGTTTTTTGGTTAATGTGTATGTTTATTTATGTTTTATTATTTTTGGTGTTTGGCGTTTTGGGTAAATATTTGGTTTTGTTGTTGTTGTGTATTTAGGCATGAAGAACGGCTGCCTGTCAGTTCCTCTTCTCCCCATTGATGCTTTGAATTTTGGTTTCAATGCAGCAATGGAGGAAAAGACGAGCCAGTAGTCAGTCAGGAAGGTTCGTTAGGTAGGTCGGGGGCATACCTGTCAACCGCAGCTCTGACGAATTCAGGACCTGCACAGATCGATTCAGCGCAATTCACCTTCTACGCATGCGTAGAAGGGTTTTACGCTTGTGTAGCCCCCTTCTATGCAAGTGTAGCCTTCTACGCATGAGTAGAAGGGTTCTACGCAAGCGTAGAAGGGTTCTACACAAGGATAAAACCCTTCTATGCATGCGTAGAATGCGACTTGTGCAGAAGGACTGTGCAGTACCTCCTCGCCCCCGCTGCCAAATTCCGGGGTTTCGGCAGTGTGGGGTGGGAAATAGCGCAAATCAGCGCCGAAAATTGGGAAATCCCGGCCAATCCGGGAAGGTTGACAGATATGGTTGGGGGAGAAGGAGGCAGAGAAGAGCTATCTCTGCCTGACGATGTTTCTTTCCTCTCTGTCTCCTTTCTCTCCTGGCTTACCTAACTGGAGATCGGTAGGCAGCGATCCGTAAGGGGTGGTGCTCTTCCTTGTGGATTGCTGGCTGCTGCTTTTGTATTACCCTCCATCGGAAGTACAAAGGCAGCAGCCAGTCATTCGTCCTTGGCCCTATCTGGATAAAACCTGCCACCTTCTTCTTCAAGTGTCATATCCAATTCCAAATATTGGCTGTCATCATGGTGATCAGTCATGAAGATTGTCCTGGGAACAATATGATGCACTAATCTTCTATTTGCAATATGGCAACCCATTCCAACAATCCAGTTCCACGAGTCTCACTTCTGGTCCTGAGACCTCTTGGCATACAAAGACATCAGCCCCAGGCCAGGATTGATGAAGCTGCTGTCCTCCATCAAGATGGATTCAAGTGGGATTGAATCCATTTGGGGACCATCACCCTTCGCTGTAGACTTTGCCACCCATTAGTCCTTAGTCCTCAGGGTTTTCAGCTTAATTAACCGGTGCCTGATGATTGGTGTTGAATGATACATAGTTCTTTCCTGATTTGCTGTAATTTCTGGCTAGCATCTGCAAAGTCTATTTACATTTTCTTTTTCAACAGGCACAGGACACATTTCAGAGTAGTGTCTGAACTTTTTGGAACAAAGTGACAAACGCCTTTCCCTCCTTGCAGATTTCCATAACTTTTCTTTCTTTCTCCCTAACCTAGGCCTCCTTTCCATACACCATATTAAGGTGTTTTTCATTTGAAATAGCAATTTCATTTCTTCTTCAAGCATAGAATTATGTTTTCAACACCACTCAGTCCTCCTCATGTGATTTTTTTTTTAACAGCAGTCACACAATTCAGAGAGCCTCTTTGTTATTTTATTCAGCAATGCAAAAGTCAGTGTAGAGCACAGATAATACATGTTTTGTTCTTTTGACAACTATTCATTTCCATGGAGCATGTAGATGTGTGGGCTTGTGTAGACAGGAGATATGCAATCAAGTAATATTTAAAATTGAGCATCATTTTCTAAGGTTTGATTGACAAGACAGCATCTTATACCTCTGTTATGTGGAACATAATTAATACCTGTGAAGAAAATCAATAATCAAAGTTCACCTTGAAAAGAACACTGTTGGACAGATGACATTTGGATGTCATATATTTTCTTAGATAACTTCCAAACTTTAATGACATTTTTTATATCTGATGGGATAAAGCCTATCCTTGTGTCAAATAGTTTATCATGAATAGACATGTAAATATGTATTTGAGCAAAAGACAATTAGGGAAGAAACATGTTCATCCTTTTTCATCTCTGTAAAAGATTTTGAAAAGATTTTTAGATACAGGAAAAAAAGTTGTCCTTGCTCAAAAGCCAGTCATATCGCACTCTATGGTTCAGTGCTCATCTATGTTTATAGCCAAAGGTGCTATCTGTGTCTGCAGACATTTCCATGGACATGTGGCAGGTATGCGTCAACAACAGAATGAATGGAATGCTGTTTACCTCCCCACTGAAGTGGTCCCTGTTTATCCACTACCCCTCTGCCGCTACCGGCATCCTGGGCCCAACCCTGGGCCAGGGCACAAAAGGCCGCCACAGTGACGGGACTCTGCCACTGCCCCCAGACTTCCTTGTGTCTGGAGTGAAGAGGCCGCTGTGGCGACGGGCCTACTTTTTGGGTAGTACCTTTGGGTAGTAGTTCTCAAACAAATAAGAGAAAGTACTTTTTCACCCAGAGGATCCCTGGTCTATGGAACTCCCTGCCAGAAGAAGTGGGAAGAAGTGGTGACAGCTGTTAGTCTTGATAGCTTTAAGAAAGGATTAGACAAGTTCATGTAGGACAAGGGTATCAATGGCTATAATTATAATGGATACCTAAGGACAACCTCCGGGTTGGAGAGATAGGCAGGATATCTCTCAATGCCATTTCCAAGGAATCCTAAGCAGGTGAAGGCATCTGCTTGAGAATAATACCCTGAAGCAAATGGTGAGCCACTGTGTGAGACAGAAAGCTGGACTGGATGGCCTGTGGCCTGTTCCAGCAAGGCTGCTCTTATGTTTAAATTAAATTAAATTAAATTAAATTAAATTAAATTAAATTAAATTTACTTGCAATTTCTTGCATTCAAACTGCTAGGTTGGCAGAAGCTGGGACCCTGAAATCAAACTCTGACCTTCCAGTCAGCGATTTCAGCATCTTAACTACTTGAAAAACTATGAAAACTCAATGTGGAAGCTTGGGACGTGGTGCTGGAGGGCTGTCAGGATGATAGATGAAGGCAAGGGAGAGGAACACCTTTACTAGATGCCTTAAATATTACAAATAGAAGCTAGCTTTCTGGAGATGTTGATGAAGAAGAAAAAGTTTCTTAATTCATGGTCACATGCACAAGCCAGGTTTCCCTATTTAAACCAAATTTCAAAAATGAGGCTGCCCAATCAGTTCAGAGGTGGTGGGTATCAGATTTCAGCTCTGTCAGTGTAGATCAGAATGTTCACACAAAACCACATGGGGTGTCCCCTAAGTGGAGTTTCTCCAGCAAAAATCCTTTCAACCCAGAGTAATCTCTGACATGAAATTATTATACTCTGAAGAAAAAAACAGATTACAGTGGAACCTTGCTTAACAAATTTAATGTGTTCTCCAGGACCTTTTGTACTGCGAATTTTTTAAAGTGAATTTCTCATAGGAAAGGATTGAATGCAATTCCCCATAGGAATGTATTGAAAACCCAAATTTGTTGACCAAAATGTGGTTTCCCATAGGAATGCATTGAAAACCAATTAATTCGTTCCAGAAAGAATTTGTTAACCGAGCCACTATTTTCTATGGATTTTTTAAAATGCAATTTTTGTGTTAAGCAAACCGCTTATTAAGCGAGTTTCCACTCTGCTAGTAGTTTCATGTATCCCTTTTGTCAAAGAGCAGTAACAAAATGAGGATTCAGGAGGAGGACTTAATTCAGCAAGCAGAGCACAGCAGAGGTTATACTTCTTGAGAATCCTCAGGAAGAAGAACAATCTTTCAAAGGACCTGCTGTTGGCATTCTACCACTGTGCCATAGAGAGTGTGTTAACCTATGGTCTGTGTGCATGGTTGGGGAGTTGTACAGCTAGGGAAAGAACAATGCTGTCCAGGCTCATAAAGACTGCAGAGGGAATAATCGGGCATACTCTTCCCACTCTAGATCAAACCTATGCCACCAGGTGTTATAAGAAAGCTGTAGAGATTGCACAGGATAGTACGCACCCCAGAAATGATCTCTTTCAGCTTCTGCCTTCTAGAAGAAGGTATAGGGTCATAAAGACCAGGACCAGCCGCTTGAGAAATAGTTTCTACCCAAAAGTGGTCTGGATTTGAATGCAGAGCAATGCAGTCTATGAGGGAGCTTCTGTATATAGTTTTTAGAGTTTTTTTAAAGAGTTTTAGAGTTTTTAGAGTTTTAGAGCTTTTAGGGGTTAAATGTGTATATGTGGGGTGGGAATATGTTGATAATTTTGTATAGTTGTATTTTGTTTAGGTTTTGTTGGGTTGTTTAAGTGTCCCCCCCCCCAATCTCGTTGTTCTGTGCAGGACAATGACAATAAAGATTTATCTATCTATCTATCTAACATAGTTCAATATGAATTGATTTAAATCCAGATTCTTAAGAGTTAATCACTCAAAACCCTGTACTTGAATGGGTGCTTCTGTCAGTTTTGTTTCTCTCATAAGTCAACAATGAAACACATTGCTTCCTCTTTCCATTGTGTTTACCAAGATATTTGGAGGTTGTAGCAGTTTGTGATCAAAAATAGGACCACACAAAATTCTCACCCATTCTGAGTATTTTGCTCAAGCCACTACCTCTTGCTCTACCGAGAGTGCTATGATTTCCAAGCACAGAACATGTATAATTAACAGGTTGGGTAAAATCATTATACTATTGTACACACCAGGGGTTCTCAACCTTTTCAAGTTGTGGAATGGACCACACCTCCTCAGTCAGCTGAGTGGGCCGGACTAATGGTACCCTCCACTGTAAACACTGCTGTAAAACATGACCGCAGCTGCCATAAATGTCCTTATGACAGCTGTTGGCACATTTATGACAGTCATTAACATGCCACTTCCAGTGGTGGCAGTGGCAGTGACGTGGGCCACATGAAATGGTGCCAAGGGCCAGGTCTGGCCCATGGGCCGTAGGTTGAGAACCCCTGATATACACCAATTGAAAGGATTAAGGAAGCACAATGTACATTTGACCAAGAATTGATTTTTTGTCTACAAAAGGTAAAGGTATAGGTTGCCCTCACTCGAAAGCCGGTTGTATCTGACTCTAGGGTTCAATGCTCATCTCTGTTTATAGCCAAAGAGCCAGTGCTCTCTGTGTCTGCAGACATTTCCGTGGACATATGGCAGGCATGCCTAGACACCAGAGTGCTGTTTACCTTCCCACCAAAGTGGTCCCTATTTATCTACTTGCAATTTCTCGCTTTCGAACTTCTAGTTTGCTTTCTACCAAACCTTACTGTACTAAATTACAAAGAAGCTATACATAAATATAGAAATCCAGAAATCCACTTCTCAAACTCTTCTTGGGACATAGCAACTCTTTGCTGGTGCATTTCTAACAAGGAAGTAATATTGCTCCTCAGAATACTTGGGACATTTTCCCTTCACTTAACTGGCATCCACAAGATAATATGAACATCCTGGCATTCTTGTAAAACTCTGGTCTTAAAAAACTGTTCTTCTCAATTATTTGTCATTGGTAACTCAATAATGAGGACTGGAATGAAATTAGCCACCTCTTCATTGTCCCCTCTAGATCTGCTGTGCAACATTCCAATACATGGATTCATCAGTACATCCATTAGCAACCCATGGTTGCAAAATTCACATTGACAAGAATTTGAGAGCTTAATTCTGCTCAATGCACAAAATACTTAGCAAAGTTTCTGTATGAACCTCGGTCAGTGTATAATCCCAACCATTTCAACCTGAGCCCTTAATTGATTACAGTGAAAATTAATGTCAACTTATCACTTACTAAACCCAAGATGGGTTCCTCTTCCAGAAAGGTCAATAAATATATATATTTTCTGGCACTTACAAACTTCAAGGAAGTCTGCCACATAATTGCCCTTCGGAGTGAGAAGAATATCAGGAGGGAAAGAAGAATATATAGAGAGAGACACGTGGTCCAGAGGAAGAAATGCTGATAGGTTCAAAATTGAACACGAAATAGAAAGCATTTGTCTGTGAAAATGTTTCTAAAACTGTGCTATTGCCTGGGATTCAAGAGCAATCCTGGAATCCATAAAAATGTTTCAAACCCCAGACCAGATAAGAGATTACTGCTGCAGATTAGTATTTCAATAAGGATAAAGAAAAAACTTAACCATGGTTGAAACTGATTCAAGTCTTTCAATTGATGACAAAACAGCATGCAATGAAAGGGCCTAATATCTTGGACAGGGGAAAGTGAAATTCTGTATTAAATGGGGTGGGGTGGGAGGAACGTCATCTAGTAGTGGAAGAGACTGAGTCTTCTCTTCCCTTGGAAAAATCATCTGATCTTTAATTAATAATACTTGTACTCTATCAAGTCAATACTGACTTATGACATCCCTTTCTAGGGTTTTCTATGTGGAGAACTGGAGCTTCTCCAATTCTGGCTCCACAGGCATAGCTGTCAAGCACGGCTCCTGGAAATGCGGGAACTGCTCTGGCCCGGGTGTGCATACACCACAACAACTCATCTGTGCATGCGCAGAACCCCTCTGTGCACGCAACAACTCATCTGTGCATGTGCAGAACCCCTCTGTGCACGCAACAACTCATCTGTGCATGTGCAGAACCCCTCTGTGCATGCAACAACTCATCTGTGCATGCGCAGAAGCCCTCTGCACATGCACAGAGCCCATTTGCGATGGGCACACGTGTGCAGTAACCCCTTTCCCCACCATTCAAATATAGGGCGGCGGCGGGAAAGGGGAGGAATGAGTGGAGAAATAGGGGAAATCCCGGCCAATCCGGGACACTTGGCAGTTATGACGGGCAGCTACCATAACCATGGAGGAATTGAGCTAGCTTTCCGATCTTTACAGACCACACTTGTTCTATAGAAAATCTCCTGTGATTAGCCATCCAACAGATTATTATTTTAATTTTTGCATTTTCTCGGTGTGTGCTTATGTGTGAGAGTGAGTGGAGAGAAGGAGAAAGAAAAATGAAGTGGTTAATTTCCTTAATCGACATACCTTTTAAGAATGCAAATCTTTAATGGAAAGTGGATGGATGTCAGCACCCTGATGCTATTTAAAGTTCATCTGAAGCCAATAAGATCAAATACTTCACCATCCTGTAACCTAGTTCAAAGCCCTTTCAGTTAACCAGACAGGACAGTGGCTGGGCCCAGAGGGACCTTAGTTCCTGCCAGAGTTAATAGGAGATACCTGCTCATCAGACACCAGGATGCTCTTATTAAACAGACACTGTTCCATTTTCCAGTTACCTATTACTTTTGAGATGTTACCACCTACACTAGCCAAATCTGACGTGACCGTTCCTTCAAAGCTCACAATGCCATAATGAACCTGAGTGAAATCACTGCTTAGGGTTTTCTGACATCTCCAGGAAGCCCATGTTATTCTTTCCTCCTTGGACATCTTATGTTACTACACAGGGTAGAACTGGCTTAGCTTTAGCATTAAGGCAGATACCACTATTAAAGGAGGCACTAGGGTGAATATCAGGTTGCTACCAGGAAATAAGACTCAGGCAGGAATATTTAAGTTTAGGACAGTGATGGTGAACATTTTAGAGATCAAGTGCCCAGACAGAGGGGTGGGGTGAACTCTGTGCTGGGGGGAGAGAGGAAGTGCTCCCATTGAGTTGCTGGGTAGAGGGGCAGGGTGAAGTCTGTGCTGGGGTAATGGCATGCATGCCCACATAGAGGGCTCTGAGTGTCCCCTCTGGCATGCATGCCATAGGTTCACCACCACTGGTTTAGGGCATAAATGCCAGGATCTGACCCCAGGAGCAAAGTCATTAAAAAGCAAACTTGAAAGCTGATAGTTCCAATGCATTTCCCACGCTAGACTTATACTCAAACTAGCTGATTGCCCGGCCTTGCCCGGCAGGGGTATTGATTTTTTGTTGGTTTTGGGGTGGTTTTAAGGGGGTGGCTTAATTGGGAAGAGAGGATTCACTTGAGTAAGCCTTGATGCTGGGGAAGGTTGAGGGCAAAGGAAGAAAGGGACTGCCAAAGACACGGCAAGGGCGAGAGGCAGGAATCCATCAGGTGAGGAGCCTGAAATAGGTCTTCTTTGGCTGGGGTTGCTGCCCCCTCTAAGATAAAAGTTCAGAGTGTAAGACTATTCCTACATCCTTGACAATCAAGTGGCTAAGTTCATGTGTGTAGCGCTTAATCAACATCTACTTAAGCTTTCTATGTTAGTTTTAATTTCCTTTAGTATAAACCTGGAAAAATCCACCCTCTCTAAATCTTCTAAGCTTCGTGGTCAATTGGTATATTTGCTTATGTATTTATTCTATTAATTGAAATGCCTTTGTTCCCCCTTCTTCATATAAAGAAGATCCAAATTAGCTAGCAAGAGAAGGCTGGAAGGAAGGCATTTCAATTAATAGATAAATGTATAAGCAAATACTCTGTTTGCCCAGCTGAGAGGAATAAGTCTACAGGAGATGACATTTCCTGGCTTTGATTTATGATTCTTCTTTCTCTCTAATCTCTGAAGTGTCATGGCATGCCAGAACATGGGAAGTTATGTAATTATTTTCTAAGACCTTCCAACAGAATTACCAAGTTTGGTTTGCCAGGTCCTGTTTACTCAAGGTAAGGGTAAAGGTTTCCCTTGCTTGAAAGCCAGTCGTATCCGACTCTAGGGTGCAGTGCTCATCTCTGTTTCCAAGCCGAAGAGCCTAGCACTGTCTGCTTCTGCAGACATTTCCGTGGTCATGTGGCAGGCATGACTAGACACCGGAGCGCACGGAACGCTGTTTGCCTTCCTACTGAAGTGGTCCCTATTTATCTACTTGCAATTTCTTGCTTTCGAACTGCTAGGTTGGCAGGAGCTGCGACAAAGACGGGAGCTCATTCCATCCTGCAGTACTCGGGAATTGAACTGCTGACCTTCCGCTTCCCAGTCAGCATCTTACCTACTTGAGCCACTGCAGTCCCTTGTTTTCTCAAGGCAAGTCCTGAAATCTAGAGGTAGAAACTTGTGATGCTGTAAAAGGTGGATGTTATGCAACAACTGCAAAATGTCTGTGTCAGATATTCTAAGATGATCTTAAAAGCTAATGAGGGAATTTCAGTAGTAGTGGCAAATCTAAAATCATCCAGGTTAATGAGACAGACAACAATGTTTCTGAAAATGTCTCAAGGGGCAACTACATTGACCATTCATTCCAAGTTTATGTTGGCATGGGCACTGATGCATTTAAATTGAAACCTGGTGATGATCTTCTTCTTCTTCTTACCATGTCTATGCCAGATGTGAATGTGCCAAAATGAACTCACCCTTTGGTGAGTTAATTCTTCGATTTCATTCTCCTGAACTAGAGTGAGAAAGAATAGCCAGTATAAAGTGACTTTTACCTGGGGTATACCAGATTGTGGTTCAAAAATACAAAAATCTTCAAGGAAGTTTGTTCTGTGTACCCCAGTAGGTCCATTGAATCTGTGGTACTTATGAAAAGGTTGAATTACAAAATCCATGAAGATTTAATAGGACTACTCTAGCTGTGACCTACTGTACTAAGCTACACGATTTCAGCCTGTCATTAAAAAAGTTTCAGTTACACTGCATTCAGTTGTAAATTGGAATGTAATTGGGTTATACCTCTGTTAATAGAAAGCAGAATCAATAATAACTGCACAATTATTTCTAAGTTCTGCACATCAGACATCTTATGCCACCTGAGACACTTTTTAATTTCCTGCCACCCTCCAAATTTATACGGAGATTCACTCACACCATTCTTTCACCCATGCCTCTCAGTTATTTTTGTCAGGGAAAAGTTCATTTGTGAAATTCCTGCTCAGTGTTAACTTTTACAACTTGTCGTTAATGCTTCTTAATTGCCTCCCAAAAGGAAAAATAATAGCCACGGATGAATCCTGCAAAAGCCTGAGTTTTATGCAGGGAGTGCTCCCATGAAGGACAAAATGAAGAAACGTTTCAGTTGGCTAGCATAAATATTAAATGATAGGTAACAGACAGATGGGCTTATCCAACTCTGAAAAGCAGCCAAGTTGTTCAAATATTCAAATGTAAATTAAGCAACTCTTTCCTAATGCTTATCTTTTATTCTTTTTACATTTTCCTTCTGATTAAAATGGAAAATGTATTTTCACTATAAATAAACCAATGGAATTTCCAGTTCTTATGGCTGAAACATATTCCTTTCTCTAGGTGTTCTCGGTGTTCTCAAGGACGAGGAAGAATGGCAGGACAAACCAATCTATCTGGATTATCTATCTATCTATCTATCTATCTATCTATCTATCTATCTATCTATCTATCTATCTATCTATCTATCTATCTATCTATCTATCTATCTATCTATCTATCTATCTATCTATCTATCTATCTAATTTCTATCACCGCCCAACTCAACACTGCCGCTGGGTGGCTATCATCATTAAAACAAACATTACCATCATAACTAAATCCCTTTAAAACCCCATAAAAAAGTGCCGATGAAGTTATCCACCCATAGCTGTCAAGTGTCCCGTAGTGGCCAGGAACCTTCCATATTTTACCCTCTTTCCCAGTGGCGTCCCATATCAGTCAGACTGCAATGCCCTAATGCCGCCACTGGAGGGTTGCACAGGATAAGCATAGCTGTCAAGTTTCCTGTTTTGTCCAGGAAATTTCCCTTATTTTCAAATCCAAAACTTGACAGCTATGTACCCAACCCACCCCATCAGTTAAAAGGGACAGTGAGCAATCTTGTTAAATGACCCTGCAGGCCGGAGTCACCACTCACCCGGTGCCCCACACCTGCTTTGCCAGCCAGGTTTTTAATGTATGCATCATTTTATTATGGGAGAAGAGGTTCATGCCTGTCAAACTATCTTTACAGTCCAAAAATTCAACAAGGGGGGCAACAGAATGAAGGGAGAGAAAGCCGAGTAGTAGAAATGTCTGGCTGAGTTTAGTAGCCTGTCTGGCCAGTTTATCATGCTATGGTAATAGAGTAGACCCTATTGCCAGCGTCTCAACACTGAGTGTCAGGTGGTGGTTAACTAACCTGACAAACCTGAGGACTAACGGCTTTGGGTGGTGAAGTCCACAGGGAAGGGTGGTGGTCACCAAGTGGATTAAATCCCACTTGAATCCATCTTGATGGAGGGCAGCAGCTTCATCCATCCTGGCCTGGGGCTGAGAAGGACTTTGTGCGCCAAAAGGACTCAGGATGAGAAAGTGAATCATGGAACTAGATCAGTGGTATGGGTTTCATGTTGCAATGTGGAAGGCAGATGAAAGGCCACTGCATTATATTCTCAGAACAGTCTTCATGGCTGATCGCCATGAGGATCGCCAATATTCAGATACGGCAGAACAACAAGAAGTAGTATTGTTCTTTTGGGTCACTGAAACTCAGTGGTTGTGTCAGACTTCAGAGAAAAGGTGGATTAGGGGAATTATAGGAAAAGAAGTTACAGAGCACTGAACCTATATCTGAAGTGGCATCAAGGAGCTTTTGCAGGCGCACCCCCCCAATAACGGACACAGACAACATTGAAAGTGGATAACAGCACCGGGCCACATTTATTGATTCAATGCCCTAGTCCGAATTATAAATTTGTATTGGTAAAACGACCAATCATAATTCATAAGGCAAGCAGGCCGAAGTAACACTGGTAAGGTACCACCCCAAAATTGCCAACGGCAATTGGCTACAATGTATCAATTTGTATCAATTTGTTTGTTAACAACAAACAAATTGTTGACCGTAGTCAATAACTAACTCATGACCCCACCCTCTGACGCGTATCCGTGAAATCACAGGGGTGATGCATGCTGGTTAGCAATCGTCATCACCCCATCGCCTGGTTCGTCGTTGACCGGACAACGTTTAACTAATTTATTCCTGTCTAGTGTTGTCCAGTCAATTGCGAACCTGCCGGATACTTGTGGGTCATACTGTTTACCTTACCAGTGCTACCCGCCACACGGAGGGGCTTCAAAGAAGACCTGACGCCCCCCCCCCCCAGACCGTCAGCTCGGTCAACAGGCCTGCTCGCCAATCACCCAACAGGAGGTCCATACCTCCTCGCGACAGATGGACCCCATCCCCTGCGTACAATTCATAATTTTGCAGGCTAATATCGGGGTGATGACTGACCCGTCCCCAAGCCCTGTTGGCAAGAAACCGCGCCACCGCCCTATTGACCGTGCGCCTAGCACGGTCAAGGGCCATGAGGTTAACGCCCCCTCTGTAAGAATGGCGCGGAACAATGTCCGACCACACCAGGGTTGTGGCAGGCCAGACATAATGCAAGTAGGCGAGTTCCTCGCAAATCGCATGCTTGAGCGATAAGCCGGTGACCTGGCCCAAATCATTGCCCCCTAGGTGGATAATGAGAATGTCAGGCGGGTCAGCACCCAGGCCAGAAAAAAGGAAAGGCCGCAGCTCCCGCCATAACATCCCAGGCTTACCATGCCATGCGAGACTGGCGTGTTCACCCAGTCCCAGTCGGGGTCCCCACTCTGTCGCCGCAGCGTAACGCGCTGCCCTGTGCACATAGCTGTGGCCCACCAGCCATACTGTCACCGGTGTAATACGACACCCAGGGTCTGCAAGAAAATTGAGAAAAATGCGGTAAGGTGACTGGATTGGTACTCATGGCGGGAGTGGGCGCACATAAAACTGAAAACATTGCGAGCCCCACCTCCCCATGCTGCGTATGTCAGCCCCATAGTACCCAAAAGCAGCTGCTGTAGAGGCTGCACCAATACGGAACGAATGTGTGCCATAACGGGCACCTGGTAGGCCCACCCTGGTGAGGGCTCTGGCTGTCACCTTCCAAAACTGAAATTTAGTAAGGGGAGACCCATCTTGGTGACAGAAAAACGGGCCGTGGTGCATGCCACGCAGTGCCAGGAATTCCTGTAGGGCACCAACCGGACAGATGTCTGCCAAAGAACACCGTAGCAGTCTTACACCACTGCCTACGCCATGGTGATCTGTTTTAGAGGAGCGTATCCTCAACTGGGCCCAGTCTTTGGCTACATAGACATCTTCGAGTTCCAGTGCCCTACCACTTGCATCCGCCTTAGACAGCATCACGAGTTCGCTGACGTGGAGCGCTCCAAAAAATGCCACCGTTGTGGCTGCATGGAAAAGGGCTGCCTCATAATGATCAAAACAGAGGCCTGGCCAGCCCCGGGCCAACTGGGTAAGAACCCCTGGGGAAATAGGGTGCCGATCGTCCGGGCAACGCCCGCGCTCGCGCACCCACCCCTCCAAAACATGTCTCACACGGAAGTCAGAGGTGGTATCCACATGACCTCCCACTTTGGCCATAAAAGCCAACGCCGAGAGCTTGGATGCTATGGTGCGAGGTGCGAGGCCCTGTGCATGCAGGTGAACCAATGAACCGCAGAACATGGTCCACCGGGATAGGCCAGGTCTCTGGCAGGTGACATTGAGCCGAAAATGCCCTGTAAGAATTGAATGCTTGTTGGTACGCCTTACGCGTGCGTGGCGCTAGTGACAGGCCAATCGCCCGGTTCACCTCTCCTTGCCAATAGTCCAGATCTCGTCCGGGAGTGGCGAGGGAAATTCCTCCGCATCCGGGGCCAAGGCGCGGAACCGGGAGATCTGCAGGCGGGACAAAGCGTCAGCAATATCATTATTAATCCCAGGGACATGCCTGGCCCTGAACAAGACGTTGAGGCGCAGGCAGCGCAGCACAAAATGGCGCACTAGTTCCATAACCCTGGGCGATTTGGAAGTCTGTGCATTAACGATGTGGACAACAGCAGCATTGTCGCACCAGAAATGCACCACCGAATTAGCCCACTGTTCGCCCCATAGCATCAAAGCCCCCAGAATAGGGAAAAATTCCAGGTATGTGAGATCCCGCAGGCGACCTGTGCCTGCCCATGCCGGTGGCCACCCACCATAGGCCCACTTCCCATTGAAGTACATCCCATAACCCAGGGATCCTGAGGCATCAGACTGGATCTGGAAATTGGGGGATGCCAGGAGGTCAGACCTCCAAAATGAGACCCCATTGAACTCCCTCAGGAATTGCAACCAGACAAACATGTCTGCCCTGTTACCCCGGGTAAGCCTGACTCTGTGGTGGGGCCTGGATAACCCTGCCATGGCGTCGCATAAGCGCCGGGCAAAAGCTCTGCCCGGTACGACCACCCTGCAGGCAAAATTGAGGTGACCATGTAGCACCTGCAGTTCCCTCAGGGATGCCTTACGCTTGGCCAGCAATTCCGAAATAAGGGCCACTATCCTGGACACCTTATCACCCGGCAACCTAGAAGCCTGCACTACTGTGTCAATCTCAACCCCCAGGAATACCAGCTTGGTAGATGGGCCCTCGGTCTTTTCGGGCGCTAAAGGGACACCAAGTTCCTCCATTAGCGTCTGAAATGTGTTGAGGAGACGTGTGCACGTGTCCCAGCCCCGTTCACCCCCGAATAAAAAATCATCCAGGTAATGGGCTACAGACCGGGACCCTGACCTGCGGACGAAAGCCCACTCTAGGAAGGTACTAAAGCGCTCGAATGCCGAGCATGATATGGAGCAGCCAAAAGGCATGGCCTTATCAAAATAATATTCACCCTTAAATTTAAAACCCAGCAACTCAAAGTCGCCCGGATGCACTGGCAAGAGGCGAAAAGCCGACTTAATGTCACACTTGGCCAGCAAGGCACCCGGGCCACACGAGCGTACCATGCGCAATGCATGGTCAAACGATGTATACCTGACTGAACAGAGGTCATCAGGAATAGCATCATTGACCGATCGGCCGGCTGGGTAGGACAAATGATGAATAAGGCGAAACTCGCCTAGGGACTTTTTGGGGACCAAGCCCAGTGGCGACACCTTAAAATTGGGAAACGGGGGTGCAGGGAAAGGTCCAGCGACCCTGCTCGCATCTAACTCTTTCTTAATGCTGGCCGCAGCCACATCCTCCCTCCCTCTGAGGGATAACAGGTTGGGGGCATCCTGAGGGGACCTATCACCCATGAAAGGAATACGGAATCCCCGCTTAAAACCCTGAAGGAGATACTCCCCATCTTCCCCCTTCGGGTACGATGCGAGCCAACGCTCCAGCATGTCCACATTAATTGGGGAGGGGGCCTTTTGGAGAACCAGCTCCATCCGAGGCAGTCTTGCCAGCCCACTGTCCACCCCTCCCTCTGCCTCGTGCCCCCCCAGGTCTGGGACAGGCAGAGGCTGCGTGGGGGCCCGAACATGTGGGACACTCATGCTTATACCTGCAATTCTTTCTATTGCAGGAACCATTGGACGAGAAAGTCCAGCACAGCAGGCGGGCTGGAACCCCCTGCCCCGCCGCCTGGCGGGTAACCTGCGCTGGAGCCGCTTGCTGGACCGCATGTCCGCAATGGTATCTATCTCCCGGGGCGGGGCGTGTAGGCGTCATATACAAGAGCCAAAGCCTCTGGCACGGCTCATCCCATCTCATCTCGGGGTGGAGGGGAATCCTCATACGGAATTCCTCATCATACGCTAGCCATGAGGGGCCCGGGAAATCAACCATTGCCCTGTATATATTGTCCAAATATTGGACCATGGGAATAGCTAAATCCGGCCGCGCCCTCAAATACACCGCCATGTATATTAAATAAGCGGGGAGCCAATTGGCCCAGGTACGCGGCGGCTTACGGCGGCGTGCCTGCTCCTTGTCCTTCTCATCCTGTCCCTCCCTTTCCTCCTTGGTGGGCTCTCTGTTCAGGAGTGAGAAGATATCTACGTATTCCCCCCGCCATATCTTTTCTCTGGTAGTCTGTGCCAAGTGATCACCTAGTGGCAAGGAATACCCCGCCGTCGGCAAGGCCGAAAAAGGCACAGCCGGCCTAGGAAAAGGTGCCTGAGCTAAACCAGCCACCCCCAGCACATTCCCCGGAGTGTAAGAACAAGTACCCACCCCAGTACCCAAGGTGGCAGTCGTCGTCGCCGGGTGGGTTGCCGATAGCGTGGCCCCCGCACCACCCGCGCGAGGCCAAGGCCATTGAAAGACCCCCCCCCCCCCCATATTGGGGATGTGTGTGGATGTACTCGCTTGCACCGTATACTCACATGCCGCACCCCCGCGGGCTGCCCCCACCGGGGGTTCCGGCCCACTGGGGGCGTCGGAGCTCACGACCGACGTAGAGCTCATCACCGGGGCTTGACCCGCACCGGGCTGCTGGCTGGGGAGCTGCGAGGCAGTGGCCGGAACCGCGCCACGCGCCTGCAGCAGCTCGACCCTCCCTGCCGGCTGTTGTCCTCCTGCCGACATCGCCTCAAAAGGGACCCCGAAGGGAGCGCCCGCCTGACTGGCCCGAGCCAACGAGGCTTCCAGGGCCGCGATGCGGGCCAATAAGGTGTCCACGTTGACCAGGGGCAAAGGGCCGGCCGGCCCGCCTGGTCCAGGCGCGGGAGCAGGTCCCTGCACCCCAGGACCCGAATATGGCCATTGGCCAGCACCGAAGCCCGGCAGGGTCGGTGGAGAAACCTGCCAAGGCAGGGAGCCGCACCACCCCCCGAGGCTGGAGGGCCCCGGGGGAGGCTGCGACCCAAGATGAGTAGGCCCAACAGGGTGGGCAGATGGAGGAGCGGTGTCCACCGCTCGCGGGCCGCCTTCCGCGCCCGCACTCTGATCGGGCCAAGGGGCAATAGACCCCATTCCACTGGCCCCGGCAGGGGCCGGCAAAGGCGGCTGTTGAGGAGGCGGCACCGCGGTCCTCCGACCTGGGTTGCGCCTCCTAACAGCGCGAGCTGCACTAGAAGCTGCCTTCTTCTTCGAAGGCATCTCCCCGAAGCAAGAAGGGAAGCCAGCAAGTAAGAACCGCTACCAAAAAGGCTTCCCGGTAGGCTAAAGCGCGACGGAGACACAGGGGAAAAGACTTCTCCGCTCCGTCGCTGAGGTAAAATGGCAGCTCGGCTGCCTCGTGGCCATCCCTTTTATAAGGGAGCTGGCCACGCCCCTAACTACCCGGATTCTCTGTCCTGTGGGGGGGGCCCGCAAAGGGCGCGGCGGCCATTTTGGCGCCGCGCTTGCATTGTGGTGATAGGAGGCTAAGTGCCTTCTGCTCTTCAGCCATGAAGACTGTCCTGAGGTTTATATTATTACTGGACTCAGAAAAGAGAAAGGGAAGAAGATGTAAAATTGTGATTGTGGGGACAACAGTACCATTGTATGGTTTTCCATAGATACGACATATTTCAACTTTCCATCAAGTTAATATGCCTTTGGGTTCAGTTAGAACATGACTGGTTAAGCCAGTCTCCTACCCCACACCCTAAACTTCAAAGTCAAGTAAGTGTCTTCTATCCTTCAGTCTTCTTATATCTTGTCTGCAGCCTCCACTTGAATTGATGATTGAAACAAGATCTTTACCACTCCTACCTTCTACACTAAAAATGTAAAGATCTTTAAATGTTGCACTGGAGAAACACATCAATGTTATATTTCTGAACAGGTAAAGGTTGCTCTTGCTCGAAAGCCAGTCGTATCTGACTCTAGGGTTCAGTTGTCATCTCAGTTTATAGCCAAATAGCCAGTGTTGTCTGTGTCCACAGCTGTTTCTATGCTCATATGGCTGCCATGACTAGACACCAGAGCACACGGAATGCTGTTTACCTTTCCACCAAAGTGGTACCTATTTATCTACTTGCAACTTCTTGCTTTTGAACTGCTAGGTTGGCAGGAGCTCGGACAGAGACAGAAGCTCACTCCGTCATGCAGCACTCAGGCCTCCACCTGCTGACCTGCCAACCTACCAGTTGTTAATTTCAGTGTCTTAAACACCAAGTCAATGCAGTCTCTATATTTCTGATTAAAGGGTGTCTAAACTATGAAAAAATGGCAGATTGGTCTCCTCCCAAAAGAGCCATTTTGCCTGAGAAGTATATCACAGAATCCAGCCATGCTATGATAATGGAAATCAAAGGGTAGACAGCACCCATAGAGCAGAGGATGAAATTCATTGACTCAAGACACAGGTTTCTCTATGGACAGGTGTGTTTGGCTACTGGCTCTCTGCTACAAAAGCCAATTACTCAAGGTACAATTATGTCTGGTTGTAAAAGCTGTAAATTGAGGCAACGGAGTTCTTAATTTCATTTTGCAGCTACCGGCTAAGAAGTATTGGTGGGCTGGATAATAAGGAAAGCACTGTAGGAGATTAAAAAGAAGTCACACAGATGGATGCAGGTGGTCACATTACAGTATCTTCGGTTGCTAAGAGTGGGAGGAAAACTTTACTTCATTAAAACCTTTCCCTGAGAAGTGAAGGAGAAAAATACAATTTGAACAAAGGATTTTCAGCAGGCATAGCATCAAGAACGAAATCATACCTGCTTTTCCAAGTGACAAGAAGGTAAAAATCGCTTTTCCTGCTACCACCCCTTCAATTATTTCACTTTTTCTTTATTGCATTTCTTTTGCTTTGTTCATCTAGGTCTTTATTTTTTTTGGAAGAATTGAATGCTTTCATTTTCTTTCCGGGAGTTATGAAATATTGCTCATCAATCCATCCTTGTAATCTGAACACAAGAAAGAGAGGGCTGACTCAAAGAGACAAAGAATGGAACGCATGTAACAACCTGACAGGTTGGGATTGCTGAAACCACAATAGTATTTATACACAAAGACAGTTGTTGCTGGAGTGATGTTGACGGGGAATGGAAACCACTAGAGAAACAATATCTAAGTGCACAATGAGCCAGTGGAAACCAGGGAAGCTTATTTCTTAAACATTGTTCAACTATGAGCACTTCACTTTGTTTATGATACCAGAAACAGAAGTACATCTGGTACACAGAAAGAGCCTCCATGGGAATAGTTAGCAAAATATACAAACTTTCAACACTAAACACTAAGAGAGATGTGGGAACAAGATTTAAAAGAAAAGATTGGTAAGGCCGACTGGGATAAGATATGGAAACAAAAAATTAAGAAAAAATATGTCGGTGAGAATAAAGGAACATTGCTACAAAATAGTGTGGAGATGGTATATGACATCAGTTCGGCTAAAACAATATGATAAGAATTACAATGAAGAATGTTGGAGATGTAAACAAGATGGAACATATCTACATATGTGGTGGGAATGTGAAGAAATAAACAGAATTTGGGTACAAATCTTCAAGGTAATCAACCAAACAATTGATTTAAAATTGTTGCCAAGTTCTAGGGATGCTTTGTTATTGGATTTGAGAAGTATAATAATGGACAAAAATAAAGAGTGCTTCATTAGCATTTTGGAAACAGCGGTGAGATTATCGATAGCTAAAAATTGGAAAGTGTACGCGAATTTTAGACTTGAAGATTGGTACAAAGAACTATGAGATATGGTTATGAATGATAAATTGACATGCAAGTTAAAAGTAAAAAATGGTTTGATAAATGTAAATGACATTAAAGATATTTGGGGTGAATTTATGGAATATGTACTGGTCACAAGAAAAGGTATGCGACTAGGTCAGGAAACATATAGTTTTTGGAAATAGGAGACAAGATAAACTATCTCTATCTCTATCTATCTCTCTATCTCTATCTCTATCTATCTCTCTATCTCTCTATCTATCTATATACACATATATACATATACATATACATATACATATATATATACATATACATATAAAGAGCCTCCTTGAAGATTGTGGTATTTTTGAACAAAAATCGGGTACACTGTGGTGATGGCAACCTTGTGTTGCCAGCTAATCTTTCTCACACTAGGTCAGGTGAAAGGAACTGCAAAATTTCTTCACAAAAGGTTGCTTCATTTTGGTAGTTTCACGTCTGATCTAGTCATAGAAGAAGAAGAAGAAGAAGAAACCTAACTGGCTCAGGTGGACTTGTTAAGATCATGCCAGGTTGATCATCTCTTTTTATAACCCAAGAGCCAGACGTTTCCATGGTCATGTGTCTGGCATGAATAGGTGCCAGAGTACATAGAACACTGTTATCTTTCCCACCAAAGCAATACCTATTTATCTACTTGCAATTTCTTGCTTTCGAACTGCTATATTGGCAGGAGCTGGGACAGATGACAGGTGCTCACTCCATTGCACAGCACTCAGGTCTTGTACTGCTGACCTGCCAACATTCCAGTCATCAAGCTCAGTGTCTTAACCAGTAAGCCACCACACTCTCTTTTTGCTCCCAATGTGTTTTACCCACACCTGCTATTTTCCTCATATTATTTAAGAAAGTAGTTGTGCAGTTCCAAGAAACTGTAAAGTAATCACCCCCTCCCGACCGTCTCCTCCCACTGTGTAATTTAAGCTCTAATCATAGCAGAACAAATCAGTCTGCTTTGAAACACAGTTCCCAGAAGTTCACTCCAACTCCAGACAGGGAGGCAGATTTTCAGAAGCAATATATATAAATAAAAAGAACACTTCTTTGGTAAAAGCCCCCTCCCTTAATAATAAATACAGTGCAAAATGCACAGAAATATTATTAAATTACAAGGAAAGCTCAAAGGCAAAGAACTCTGTGATAATTTGTTTAATGAAAGAAATTGTATACCACACACACACACATACGAACGCATGCATGCACACACACACACACACACATGTGTATGCTCTCTCTCTCTCTTCATGAAAAAGAGGTGGAAGGATTCATATTTTGTAGCAAGCTGGGAAGCAAAAAAGAACTGCAGAAGGAATGAGATTACACAACCAGTGTGTTTGCCTCTAGCCAGGCAAGTGGAGGTGATATTACGGCACACAGCTATTTTGGAGCAGATTGTTTATTACCGCCTGCCTTCATTGCATCTATTTAGAGAACACCTCCAGGTAGGAAGACTTATTATTGCCCCCCCCCCCCCCCCCCACAAAATTTAGCTACCATCATCAAAGGAATCAAATCCAGATCCAAAATGTTCAAGCTGATTTTAAACACTACTGGTTCTTCCGTGTCAAGGCCAGATGGGAAACTGCCAAATGAAGGCACCTTTTGGCGAGTTCATTCCACAGTTCCTTTTGTCTGACCTAGTGTGAAAAAGATTAGCCGGCAACACAAGGTTGCTGTTACCAGGCTACGCCTGATTGTTTGAGAAAGCCATATATAGTCTAAACATCAGGAAAAGGTTCTGAACTGATAGAGCAGTAAGACAAGGAATAATTACACTTCTTCTGAACTCCAAAGCTGGAGGAATCCGAGAGAAAATTGGACAAAAATTTGTCAGATCTGCTTTATTTTTTATTTTATTTGTTCATTTTATTCAAATTGCTATATTGCCTCCCAAATCAAACAAGCGATTCTGGGTGGCATAACAACAGTGAAAACATTACAATCATAAAACATTAAAAAACCCTTAAAAACCCTTAATAGACCTTGAAGATTACTCTCCCTGCTTTGACTTGGATTCCTTCACAAAACAAGGGGTTGGACTCAATGGTTTCACAAACCCCTTTCCAATTTGGTCATTCTATGATTCTTTGATTCTAGAATTCCTTTCCTTTACCTAAACTTTTAAAAAACTTTATCTCTAAAATATAGGTACCTTATTTAAAGTTCAGACTCAACTTCATCAACTTATGTGAACAATAGAAGTCACTGAACAACTAAAACTCACCAAAGTGCCCTCCATCGTATCCCTTGGGCCAGGTAACGTGGCTAAAAACCCACATGCAAATGGACTTGATTTCTCAGGTCCATTTGCATATGTGGAATGTCATTGCAGAGATGTCTACCAGTGTGCAGACTCCTTGTGGAATAATGACTCCATGGTATCCAAGGTAAGTTTGTGTAGCATACATTCATGCACCCTCCCCTCCTCCTGTATAGCATTGCTTTTCCAGTATATTCCAAGACTAAAAACTCCTATCTTCCATACCTCCTCCCACCTCTTCTCCAGATTTGCCCTTCCACGCATTCCATCATGTGTTTCCATGCTCAAGAAATTTCTTTGTGTGATGCCTCAAAGCTATCTCCCCTCATTCTTATTGCAATGTGCAGAAACTAAAATTTAAAGAACCAGGGCATTCAAACAATTCCGCATTACAGTTGATTAACCCTGTCTGGGGAGACAGAAAAAAATGAGCAGAAACCTTTTTTTAATCTTCAACACCGAGGCCTATTTCTGAGCCATTACTCCATGCCCATTGCACTTCAGAAGAAGTGTAATTATTCCTTGTTACATTAAAGTCATAATGAAATTTAGATGTCCTTTATTGATTACAAACAAAGAGCGGATTAGTTGTAGGTAAACAGTTTCTCCCAAGCTCTGGAGTGAGACATATGTTAGATAAGATTAAAGCAAACAATGGTTGGCTCTTCTTTCCAAGTCCCTGTGCTCAATGCAGCTTCATTCTCATTAAGTCAGTATCAATAAATTACAGTTTCTTACGAGACTCCAGATAATTCTCAGTGAAATGGTTCCACTACTTGGTGTCACTTACTATGCATCCCTGTGAGTCTGGATGGGCGCTCATTCCGTCATGCAGTACTCAGGTCTCAAACTGCTGACCTTCCTGTTCTAAAGCTCAGCATCTTAACCTCTAAGCCAACTCTCTTTTGGGTCCCTGCCTTTTTCCTCTTTCAGAATCTTAAAGTCACACAAGACTAGGGTTTCTCAACCAACGGCCCATGGAACCATTTCATGTGGCTCATGTAGCCGCCACTGCCACCACCAGAAGTGGATGCGTACACATTTGTGACAGCCTTAAATGCACACGCAGCTGTTGTAAACACATTTATGACAGCTGTGGACATGGAAGCGTTTACAGTGGGGGGGAACCACCAGTCCGGCCTACTCAGCTGTCTGATAGGAGGTGATCCGGTCCACAGCTTGAAAAGATTGAGAACCCCAGAACAAGACTCAGCACTAGTTTCCCACATTGTGGTTACCCTAAAAAAACTCATTCCAAATAAACATGGAGTGTGTTCAGCACCAAAGTCAATAGCTTGAATTACTTCCATTCCAATTATGAACTTTGCAAATGTGGGGGGAAATTGTGATTTAGTTTAATTGAGCTGAGATTTCTCCCTACCCTTAAATATGAGCCCTTCAGCTGAAATGGTGCCTTGAAGAAGATTGAATAATTTCTCCTTCTCCTTCGTTAATGCCCTTATTGTCTTCAATCCATTAGTAACTGACCAATGCTGGATCAATTTGAGACAGTATTGAAGTATCTGTGTTGTGGGTGCTAGAAAATGATTTAAGTGAATCTATTCAAAATCAATTGAGTTAAGTCTTTGGGGAAATCAACTGCAGACAGTTTCCTTATAGATTACATACAAGGAGTGAGGCGGCGGGAATAACTTGATTCAGTATCCAACCCAGTTCAGAGTCATCAGCTTTGTCCTTTGATAAAATTATCTCCACCCAGTTATAAAACAAACTAAATCCAATTGTATTTACTGGGTGCCAGAAGCGGAGTTATTTCTCAAGATGCTGCATCAGATCAGACCACACAGCTGGAGAACCTCAACTGAGAAGAGTACTGTGTTTCTCAACTATTCAGATTAGTACTACTGAGTACTGGATCTTCCAGCCTTAATGCGTTCCATGGGATTGCTCTTTAAGTGAGTTTGCTCTTTAAGTGAAACACCATTGTAAGTTACCAATTGTGACTTCTGGCTGGGATGGGGATTGCAAACCCCAATTTAGTTGTTAAACAAGTTTTTGGTTGGTTTTAGTTGTTAAGCGAGGTGACCATTCAGAGAAAATGCTGCTCTTTAAGCGAGTTAGTTTCTAAGCAAGGCGAGGTTTTACTGTACACATACTCCATTCTTTATTTATCTCTGCAGAGTAATATAATCTAGAAATAATTGACTAAAATAATTTGCCTCTCCTAGCTAGTTGGTTAATATTTAGCATCAGCAAATGTACTCAACTTCACCTGGTTTGTAAAAGCACAAAACCTACCCCAACCCTAGTTCCCTGTCTCTTTTTTTCTCACCCTCTCAATTATTTGTTTTGGTCTAGTCTCTCTTATTCCATCCATTCCACATTCAGATTTTACTTAGTTTGGATCAGAGGTCCTCAACCTTTTCAAGCAGTGGGCCAGTTCATACCCCCTCAGACAGTTTGTAGACCGGACCGGTGGTTCCACCACCACCACCACACTTCCCTGCTTACCGGCCTGGAGGAGCTGCATGGTGTGGCTGAAGGAGGGGTCCAGGCTGTCCTTCTTGCCCATGCTCAGCCAGAGTGGCCCCCAGCAATGACATGGGAAGCCATGTGCGTCCACTGCTTCTACTTCTGCCACCACCACTGCCTCAATCCTTGTCCCGTCCACTTGGCTTGGCATGTCCCAAACGGCTTGCAACATTCACCCTGCTATGGAGTGCCGTTCGGGACATGCCAAGCCAAGAGGAGGGGACAAGGATTGAGGAGGCAGCAAAAGCAGCAACTGGAGTGAGGGCATGGGATGGATGAAATGGTGTTGTGGGCCAAATCCGGCCAGTGGGCCATAGGTTGAGAACTCCTGATTTAGGTAAAGGTAAAGGTCTCTCTTGCTTGAAAACCAATTATGTCCTACCCTAGAGGATGGTGTTCATCTCCGTTTACACACAAAAAAGCCAGTGCTACCTTTTTTTGCAGATGTTTCTGTGGTCATGTGGCAGCCATGACGAGATGTTGGAATGCATAGAACACTGTTACCTTCCTGGCCGAAGTGGTACATATTTATCTACTTACAATTCATTGCTTTCAAATTGCTAAATTGGCAGGAGCTGGGACAGACAACGGAAACTCAATCCATCCCATTGTGCTTGGATCTTGACCTGCTGACATGCCAGTCTTCTGGTTGTCAAGTTCAGCATCCTAACTACTAAGCCACCATAGACCTTTGCTTTGAAACCCATCAATTATGCTCTGTACCTCAATGTTCTTCCTCCCTTTTCCTTGACCCCAAAGATTGGGGTCCAACAGTGTTGCCTTCATGTCTTTATCTGCCTCCATTCTCAAACTTATACTGCTGCTCACGATGGGAATCACTTCCATTTGTGTTGCAATGCAGCTCCCTGTTTAGACATTTCTGGGCTATCAATTTCACAACCAAACTCATCTGATTATTACAGCTGAAAGAACACTATTTTCAGCCCGATTGTTTGTTTGTCATGTCGGACAGCATCATCGTCCATGCAAATGTTTTGTTTGGGGGGGGGGAAATAATGACCATTTTTGTAGGATGAAGGAAAGAAAATTGATGACATCCTAGTGAATAAAGGATGAACAGCTCACTTGATCCTGAAGGAAAATATCTCATCACGGGGATTTAAGTGGCACATTCAACACATCATCATATACATAGAGCTATGGGGGTATCAAAGGTGCAAGAATCCAAGAGATGACAAATGTTGACAATAGATGAACTACTTACTCCTTAGCTAGGCAGAAAGAACTTCATAACTGAAGTTTATTTTGACAAGCTTTGCAGAAAGGACTGGTGATGTGAAAAACTGCATCACTCCCATCTTTCACATATCTTCTTCATGATATTGCCTACCCTGTCACTTAAATTAAGATTAAAGAGAAATGTCTCAGCTCTTACGGTTTCAGAGAAACTTTCAGGACAAATAAATGTTTACTTTTAATCCTTGACAAGCAGAAGATTTTTAAATAAATGCATACACCTCTTTTTATGTCACTCTGCAGGATAACATAATGTGTATATCCTACGGAGAATGTGTGATTATCATTTCCCCTTCCTAAGTAGACTTCATCCACTTCTTCTTCTATGCCTAGGCCAGACATGAAACTACCAAAATGAAGGCACCTTTATGTGAGTTTATTCTGCAGTTCCTTTCACCTGACTAGTGTGAAAAAGATTAGCCGGCAACACAAGGTTGTTGTTGCCAGGGTATGCCCAATTGTGTTTCAAAAATCTTGAGTTTGCAATGCCATTTTGAAGCCCTCTGATTCGTAGAGTCTCCAAAAGTCAGAGACAACTCCTTGGCATCTAACAAACAACAATGTTGGTTGAGAACCAATGCTCTACACATTATCTTTAATATGCAGCATGTTAAGAGAGATGGCCTCCTTATGCTTCGTAACATTATCCTTCAAGATGAGACATAGAGTTTCTGAATTTTGCTGAATTACATGGTCGGTGAAAGGTGTCTTGAGTTGGAGAGACATAAATCTTGATAAATGAAGCAAGGCAGTCATTAGCAGAATGTTTCTTTCCCCCATTGTCAGAGAAATATGAAATAAGAGTATCCAAACGAATGCGAAATTATTCAGCAGTGTGTGTGTGATCTTTAATAGAGCTTTGTGCCTGTTAGCTAAAAATTACTGTTCTATGCATTACATCTCCCTTGTTAATTTTAAAAAAATCTGTCATGGAAATAATTCCAAACTTTCTGCAGGCTTGAAAGTTCAGTTTCCCATTAAATAGGACAAAAGCTTCACCAAATTATAATTTCCAGCGAAAAAATAATCATACCTGTCTCCAACAAATTAACTCCAATAGACGTCTTCCATAGCTTTTGAATCCTAAGCTTAAAAATATAGCTTTGCCAAATTATGAACTCGATTGTCTCGATCTGTATGAGATTTAGACTGAAGAGAAATGTCCAGATTTGGTTCTGGGGCAAAGCAGACCCAAGTTACAAATCAGTTTGGACCAAGGGGACGTAGTGGCTTAGTGGTTAAGATGCTGGGCTTGACAACCAGAAGGTCAGCAAATAAGTAGTTCAAGACCCGAGTGCTATATCTCAGAGTAAGCAGCACATCTGTCCCAGCTCCTGCCAACCTAGCCGTTCAAAAGCAAGAAATTGCAACTAGATAAATAGGTAGCACTTTGGATGGACTGTGCACTCTGGCAAATAGTCATGCCTGCATGACAATGGCCCTGTGACACTGGAGAAATTGAAACCACAGAATGCGTGCTCTGTAGCTGCCCTTTTTATAGACAAGGCACGGAAGACAACAAAACCATTTGAAGTACTGCAATAGTAAATCTGATTCACGGAGAATAAAGCAGTCTTAAGTTCATATAATTGAAAGTAAACATTTATCCTTTATTTGTATTTTCTATAAATACAGTGTAGATAGATCAGTCTTTTAATGTTCAGAGCACAAGATAGATCTCAAGTGTGAGGCTCATGATGCATAAATAATATCTCAGAGGTAATAACAATATAGAGCAGATTAAATTCAAAATAAGTGACTGTCTTTCTATATCTCCCCCTCCCCCCAATACACTGACTTTGTAAAGTGACACATCCTAGACATAAATCATGGTAGAACAGATGAAATCAAGCTACATTCAGAAGCTGTGACTAGCCTTCAACTTCAGGTATCCATGTACAGTCGTAACTAAGATGTGGTTGGCCATTTTCAAACCTGGCCATGCGTTGTTTGATTACTGCCTCCCACAGCCAGCCCAGAAGTGCAGCTTTCCATAGCTTTCGACAGAGTCTAAAGAATTTATTTGTCTTCAGGATTTGCATGCATTTCGCATGGCTATAGCTCCACTCAAAGTGGATGGGAAATTAGCCCGCCGAGGACAGCTCCAATAAGAACTGTCAAGCCCCAACTTTCCGGATAATTGCAATTAATAACTAAACCGGCATGAGAGAGTAGCATAGCATGGAAGACCAAATGATGTAATGCTCCTTTTTGGATTTCTTCCAGATTTTCAGGGGCAGTGTAAGAACCCATTCAAACACACACACACACACACACACACACAAAACCATTCTCTATTCTATGTGCAACATATCAAGTCAATCATTCGGGGGTGAAAATCCAGGCTTTACCGGTTGATAGATTCTGCTTAAAAGGGGAGGGAAAGGAAAGTGGGAGAAGCTCTTGTGAAATTCTGTAGGTTTTGACAGAAAATATCCTGGTTATCCAGAGGGTCTGAACTATTAGGTTTAAGGTAGATGCAACATCACATCCTTAGGAATCAATAGATAAAGATCTTCAATGTGAGCCCAATTATATTGTTCCACTCAGAAGCAAAATAATGCAGCTTATTCTTCCCATACCTTCGCCATTGCATGGCTTGGCCTCTCTCTCTCTCTCTCTCTCTCTCTCTCTCTGTGTGTGTGTGTGTGTGTGTGTATATATATATATATAGATAGATAGATAGATATAGATATAGATATAGATATAGATATAGATAGATAGATAGATAGATAGATAGATAGATAGAGAGAGAGAGAGAGTTATAGATATAGATATAGATAGATAGATAGATAGATATATCCTAGCAGCTGGTTCACAGTCAGGGGGATACTCATGATGTGTGTTCTGGGAAACAGCCAGTACTTTATGGAAGCAGCAGTTCCATTAAATTGTTCTTCTTGTAAAGTAAAGGTAAAGATTGCCTTTGCTCGAAAGCAAGTGGTATCCGACTCTAAGGTTCAGTACTCATCTCTGTTTATAGCCAAAGACCCAGCGCTGTCTGCATCTGCAGACATTTCTGTAAACATGTGGCAGGCAGGACTAGATGTCAGAACAGAATGCTGTGCTGAAGTGCTCCCTATTTATCTACTTGCAATCCTGAAGGAAATCAACCCTGACTGCTCATTGGAAGGACAAATACTGAAGCTGAAGCTCAAGTATTTTGGCCACCAAATGAGAAGAGAGCACTCACTTGAGAAGACCTTGACGCTGGGAAAGATGGAAGGCTGACCTGCTGAGCTTCAGGTCATCAAGTTCAGCATCTTAACTGCTAAGGGCTGTCCCTCCCCACCCCCTACCAGCAGGTGGGGAGGATAAAGGGGGTTCCCAAGGCCAGCTGAGCCCCAAACATACCATTTGTCGCCGCTGCCGCGAATGCTCCCTGCCTCACCCCAGGACCCATGCCATTGGTCCTTGGGAGTGGTGGCAGATGGGAGCCACCGCAGACCATCTTCATGGGCACTTGAGACTCCCCACTCCCACATGCCATTGGTAAGGACTTGGACCTTGGTGGCAGGGGTCCATTGCTCCTGTTACTCTCCATCTTCAGTTTTTGGGGTGTTTGGGGTGAGTGCTGGGTGTCACGTGTTTTTCTGTCAGTGGAGCGATTATTGATTATTGTATATTATTGTGCTTTTTTGGTATTATTTGATCTGTGATTGTAATTGTATTACTGCTATATTTTTCTTGTATATTGTATTTAGTTTTGGTTGTAAGCCACCTTGTGTCACACTTGTGTGACTAAGGCAGGGTACAAATTTAATAAATAAATAAATAAATAAATAAATAACATGTGCAAAAGACTGTTGCTATTTCCACAATCACATCTACTTGTTGGAACTTCTGGATCTGCACTGACCAAGAGAGCTGCGTGGTTTCCTTTAAATGTGAAAGTGTTGCATTGTATGTTTGGCATTTGTGCGCATTTCTGCTTGCAAAATTGTGTGATTTGGCTGTGCCAGGTCAGGATGGGTTACTGCGGAAACACTGAATGCTTGGACGGAAGCCAGAAAGTAACATTACATCATTTGATCTAGCATGCTATAATACTAACTGAGCAGGGAGGAGATGTTATTTGTCTGAATTTTGTACAGGATCGATCTTTGAATTTTGCATATGTGCGCATTATTTCTCCTAGAAATTGATGAACCATCAAAGGAAATAGACTCTTATATGCCCGTGGGATCGCTGAACAACAGATACTGCAATGTTGGAAGGACAAATGGTAATGGTTAATCAATTCATTGAGGATCTTAATTCTCTTTTACCTTCTGGGCATGTGGTTGCTGCTTTTTCCTTTGAATAGCAACTGTGCCACCAGCTGCCATTCAAAAGCCAGTCATGTTTGACTCTAAGATCCGATGCTCACCTCCATTTACAGCCTAAGAGCCAGCAGTATCTGCATCTGCAGACATTTCCATTGTCATGCGGCAGGCATGACTAGACACCAGAGTGCACATGGACAACTTACCTTTCCCTCTAAAGTGGTACCTATTTATCTATTTGCAATGTCTTGCTTTCAAACTGCTGGGTTAGCAGGTGCTGGGACAAATGAGAGGAGCTCACTCCGCCAGGCAGCACTCAGTCTTGAACTGCTGATGTGTCTGACCTTCCAAGCTCAGTGTCTTGACCGCTAAGCCACTGTGGCCCCATTATACCTGCACAAGCCTATATTTTGATTCCTAAGTTACCAAGTCTTCTTTATTTACATCCCATGAAAATTGAGTTTCCAAATGTGATTTCATTGTGACTCTTATAACAGAGTGAAAGTTGGGTTTACATTACTTGTAGATAATCTGAGCAATAAAATACTCCTACGCTAAACAAGCAAAGATTTTTAGCAGCAAGAAACCAGTGTAAACATCAGTGTCCTTCTATGGTTCATGAAAACACTGGCTGTCCCCTTTGTTTATGGTAGAATCAGTAGCATCTTTTACCAGCTTTTGACTTCAAACTGAACTCTTGTCTATATTTATGATATCTTCCCAAACTACCAGAGCAGTAAATATTGTCACCCGATGTACTTATACCTTATTTGTTTCCCCCCAAGGAACCATTTCCTATGGTCATTAGGTCTACTGCGAGTCCCAACTTAAATCTCAAACTCAACTTTGGATCGATATTTAGAACACATTGGGAGGTTTAAAAGTGTGAAGCGGCGGAAGACATGATGATAATGATATTTTGGGGATGACATCTACTTCATATATTGATTTTAAGAGCCAAATACTAATTTTTGAAGTGTGTGTGTGCGCGCGTGCGCGTGTGTGTCTGTGCGTGTGTGTGCGCACAAGGGGCAAAGGGAATGGAAGGAGGAGAAGGAAGAACATTTATAGCTACAGTACTTTAATTCCTATCTCTATACAGGCATACATCCTCATTTGTCTCATTCTCACATGTAAGGATGTGAAATTGCAAAATGTGTATGCTTTCTCTGCCCTTCAGGACTCTCAAATGAAAGACACTTGCCCGGGTAATGGCAACCTTGTGTTGCCAGCTAATATTTCTCACACTAGGTCAGGTGAAAGGAATAGCAGAATGTACTCACCAAAAGGTACCTTCATTTTGACAGTTTTCATGTCTGGCCTAGACACAGAGGAAGAAGGAGGAGCAGCAGCTACAATTAATCATTTCCCACATATATGGTGACTTTTGGGACACATTGTACTTATAATTGTGCACCACCAAGTCAATTCTGACGTATGGCAAACCTTTCAGGGGTTTCCTAGGTAGAAAGTACTCAGAAGGGGTTAGCCATGCCAGCCCTGTAGATCAGGGGTGGCCAACCTATGGCCCAAAGACAGGACCCAGCCTACGGTGCCGTTTCATGTGGCCCACTGCCACCCTTACAGATACTGGAAGTGGAAGCGGACTCATTTATGGCAGCCATAAAATGTACTCATGCATGCGCAAACATGCCTGCGCCTGCTGTAAACACTTCCATAAATGCACCTGCGGCTGTTATAAATGTGTTTACAACAGCCGTGGACATATTTCATAGCAGTGTTTATGGCAGGAAGAACCATGTGACTGGCCTGCTCAGCTGTCCGGGGGGGGGGGGTCTAGCCCATAGTGCAAAAAGGTTGGGAAACCTTTGTTTTTTTTAGAATTCAACTCCCAGAACCCTAAATACATTCCCCAGAGCACTGATCAGACAATGTACTGACAAAGGCTTCTGGGAATTGAAGTCCAGCAGTCTTCCGTGGAACATAGTTTGGAAAATGCTGGTCTAGGGTGAGCTGATGGCTACACTGCCTGGCTCTTCTCCTTGGAGGCCCATTGGGGAATCAAACTCCCAGCCTCTGGCCTCGCAGCCAGATACCAAAACCACTGAGCTATCCATCCTCCCAGTAATAAGATGTACCCCATCTCAAATTACTTGAAAGAGTAGAGGATAAATCAATAGATATACAGTGTGTAAGAACAAAGCCAGAAGCTAAGACCACAGAGCCCAAAGCTGAACCTGAAAACAGATGGTGCTATTTCTAGGATGTATAAATAGTCTCGTGTGACTTTCTGTATTCAGGCAAAAAGGATGTGATGCGGAGCCTGGAATATTACATTTCAAAAGACACTCTTTGTGTTAGTCATTTCTGCTCTGCAGTGAGGTTGCCATTGTCATTATTGTTGCTCTGATTGCGGAAGTAATTTGTTGCATTGTGAGTTACTAGGGCATTGCAAAGTCATTGCCAAAAGGCCAGAGGAAAAGAAGGAAATATGCTCCGATTCCAGATTCTGATAACACACCTTGGAAATATTTCTTTTTACAAAAATAAAAGAAAATAGAGAACTAAAGACTATTTTCATGCTATTCTCCTTCTTGTTGTGCTGTGTCTGATTCTGAATATTGGCGGTCCTCATGGCAATCAGCCATGAAGGCTGTCCTGAGAATGCAGTGGCCTTCCATTTGCCATCCACATTGCAGCATGACCCCTGTACCACTGATCCAGTTCCCCAAGTCACTTTCTGGTCCCAAGCCCTTTTTGGCACACAAGGTCTTCATCAAGATGGATTCAAATCGGATTTGATCCACTTGGAGACCATCACCCTTCCCTGTGGACTTCAGCACCCAAGGCTGTTAGTCCTCAGGGTTGTCAGGTTAGTTAACTATCTCCTGACAATTGGTGTTGAGTTGCTGGCAGTATGGTCTTCTCTATTACCATAGCAGAATAACCTGGCCAGACTTCCTTGTATAAGGAGGAAAAACACCTTAAAATGGCATAAAAGCCAAATAATTCCTAGCAGAATGCAAACACCTTCAAGAGAACGTAAAGAATAATTTCAGAAAGTAACTAGGTGCCACTCATTACATCTAAGTAATTCAGGT
Source organism: Bradypodion ventrale (assembly GCA_035047345.1). Lineage (NCBI taxonomy): Eukaryota > Metazoa > Chordata > Lepidosauria > Squamata > Chamaeleonidae > Bradypodion > Bradypodion ventrale. Next base: position 5,479,336 of record JAWDJE010000011.1, on the reverse strand, counting down.
GGTACTTGTTACACCTGACCAAAGTATGCCTAGTTACAGCAACGGTCTTCCCAGTAGTAATGCATGGCTTTGAGAGTTGAATCATAAGGAAAGCTGCCCGCAGAGGAATAGATGCTTCAAACTGTGGTGCCAGAGAAGATTTTTAAGAGTCCCCTCGACCGCAAGGAGATCAAATCAGTCCATCCGAAATGAAATCAATGCTGCCTGGTCTTTGGAAGGACAGATAATGAAGCTGAAGCTAAAATACGTTGGCCCCAAAATGAGATGACTCACTGGAGAAGGCCCTGATGCTAGGAAATACTGAAAGCAGAAGGAGAAGGGAGCATGAGATGTTTAGACAGCATCATTGGTGCAGTGGAGGTAGATCTGGGCAGACTCCAGTGGATGACAGGAGCCTGGTGTGCTGTGGTCCATGGCATTGCAAAGGGTCAGATTTGACTGTGAGACTGAACAGCAACAAGACTTAAACACAGGTGTGCACTTTCTGGTTATATTCATTGCTGTTCAGAAGTAGGGAATTACAGGTAACTATTTCACGTCTAATTAATTACCTCCAAACTTCAGTTGGTGCGGGATAGAACTAGAAGGAAGCAAGAGCCATAGCTGTCTGGAAGCATCAAGACATCTAATGTTTGGCGGTGGGGAACGGTTATGAATGACAACATAACAGGATGTGCATCTTTGAGAAAGAGATAGGTTAGTCATTCATAGTATTGGCCTGCTGGGAATAAAGAAGGAGGGATGTTAACATTTTGCCCTCTTTTATCTGTATATCAAATTACCCCAACACTGCACACAATTTCCTTAATGGAAAAAGGATGTACTTAACTGCTTCATAGAGAGAGAGAGAGAAAAAATCAATTGAAGTAGGGAAAAGATAGGAAATGATAAAGCCTTCAAAACTTAATAAGCACATTTCTAAATATGATTATGACTTCAGTCTAGCTAATGGTGAAACAGAAATGGCAAAGATATTGTGTTTTAGATGAGCTCTGGATTGTGTATCGAACATAATTTCTTGTCACAGAGGCAGATTATAGTGTACACTCCAATCTCCCACAACTGTCAGGCTGATTTGGTTCAGGATTCTGATTTGGCTGAAGACAATATAAGATAAACCATGGTTAGAAACATGGTGGTGCTACCCTAACTAAAGGTAAAAGTTAAAAGTCTCCCAAAATTGAAAACCAGCCATGACCAAGTCTAGGGCCTGGTGCTATTGCCATTTATGGCCAAAGAGTCAGCAATGTCTGCATCTGCAAATGTTTCCATGGTCATGTGGCAGGCATGAATAGACGTCGCATTACATGGAATGCTGTTACCTTTCAAAGCAGCACCTATTTATGTACTTGCACTTTCTTGCTTTCGAATGGCTACATTTGCAGAAGCTGGGACAGATGACAGGAGCTCAGTGCTCAAGTCTTGAACTGCTGACCTGCCGACCTTCCATCATTCTCAGTGTCTTAGCCCCCTAAGCCACTGTGGGGCCCTGAAATTTTAGCGACATCACTGCAAAAGAGGAAAACAGAAGAAGGAAGTGAAGCAATTCTCAGATTATTGATCCACTCTACATGGAAGGACTAGGACAGTCAAACTGATCATTCGCTGTTGGCTTTACTGGTGCCTCTACAAGGGTGACAGTCCTCAGTGCATGAAACACTATACTCCATTTCTAACAGGAATTAATTCATTAATTAAACACCATTAAGTCTTATGACCATGGCCAGAGTGTTCTGTATATAGAGTAGTCTGAAGCACTTGCTAGTCGCTTCTTCTGGGGGTGCCCTAGGGCTATTCAACTTGCCCACAGATGCCCAGCCTGGCTCTTCTCACAGAAGGTGCCATCAGGAATTGAACCTCTGTCTCTGCAGCCAGATACTTAACTCATAGAGATACCTGACCAACCATAACAGAAGGAGATGCATATTTTGTTTAATAAAGAAAGAAGCTGTAATCCTTCTTGATGCAAGTTCTGGAGAACTGGACTGCAATGGAAAATGAGATGACAGAGTGTTATGTGTTTACACAGAGTTTTTGTGTGGCTTGGCATTAAAAAAGCCTCCCATAATGAATACTTTATTTCAATGTATTATTATGTCTGGGACACCATGGCTTTATGGTTAAGACGCTGAGCTTGATGAAGATCAGCTGTTCAAGACCCGAGTGCTGCATTATGGAGTGAGTTCCCATTGTCTGTCCCAGCTTCTGCCACCCAAGGAGTTCGAAAGCAAGAGGTTGCAAGTAGATAAATAGGTACTGCGTTGGCAGGAAAGGTAACAGAATTCCATGTGCTCTAGCATCTAGTCACATGACCATGGAAACATCTGTAGATGCAGATAGTGTTGGCTCTTTAGCTGTAAACCTAGATGAGCACTGAACCCTAAAGTCAGATACAACTGGCTTTCGAGAAAGGGAGACCTTTACTTTTACCTTTTATACAGTACACATTACACTTTCCTATTGAAGCAGGGCCAGCATCAGAAATTTCCGGGCCCGGTACGTGGGTCCCCACCATTTTGGCCATGCCCCTGTGTCATTTGTTTGCGCATGCGCACATCAGTAGTTTCCCGGCGCCGCCACGCCCCTGTGGTTTTCTGTGCATGCATCATTTATTTGTGCATGCACACATCAGTGGTTTCCCGGCGGCAGTGGGCCCCCGTCATCTCCGGGCCCAGGACAGGAGTCCTGAAGCTCCCCACCTGATGGCGGCCCTGTATTGAAGAATCTCATGGCATAAAGCTTGCTTGTGGGTGACACAGTGAAACTCCATTGGAACTGAATTGTTTAATTTCAATATTACTTCTGTGATTTTAGACCAGCTTTACTTCCCACCGTACTGTATGTCATGCAACATCAGTTGTGATGCTTTTCAATTTGCCCCAACTCAGACCAAGATGTTTGCAGGCGCACCCCCCCAATAACGGACACAGACAACATTGAAAGTGGATAACAGCATCGGGCCACATTTATTGATTCAATGCCCTAGTCCGAATTATAAATTTGTATTGGTAAAACGACCAATCATAATTCTTAAGGCAAGCAGGCCGAAGTAACACTGGTAAGGTACCACCACAAAATTGCCAACGGCAATTGGTTACAATGTATCAATTTGTATCAATTTGTTTGTTGACGACAAACAAATTGTTGACCGTAGTCAATATCTAACTCATGACCCCACCCTCTGACGCGTATCCGTGAAATCACGGGGTGATGCATGCTGGTTAGCTATCGTCATCACCCCGTCGCCTGGTTCGTCGTTGACCGGACAACGTTTAACTAATTTATTCCTGTCTAGTGTTGTCCAGTCAATTGCGAACCTGCCGGATACCTGTGGGTCATACTGTTTACCTTACCAGTGCTACCCGCCACACGGAGGGGCTTCAAAGAAGGCCTGACGCCCCCCCCCAGACCGTCAGCTCGGTCAACAGGCCTGCTCGCCAATCACCCAACAGGAGGTCCATACCTCCTCGCGACAGATGGACCCCATCCCCTACGTACAAGTCATAATTTTGTAGGCTAACAGCGGGGTGATGACTGACCCGTCCCCAAGCCCCGTCGGCAAGAAACCGCGCCACCGCCCTGTTGACCGTGCGCCTAGCGCGGTCAAGGGCCCGGAGGTTAACGCCCCCTCTATAAGAAAGGCGCGGGACAATGTCCGACCAAACCAGGGTTGTGGCAGGCCAGACATAATGCAAGTAGGCGAGGTCCTCGCAAATCGCATGCTTAAGCGATAAGCCGGTGACCTGGCCCAAATCATTGCCCCCCAGGTGGATGATGAGAATGTCAGGCGGGTCAGCACCCAGGCCAGAAAAAAGGAAAGGCCGCAGCTCCCGCCATAACATCCCAGGCTTACCATGCCATGTGAGACTGGCGTGTTCACCCAGTCCCAGTCGGGGTCCCCACTCTGTCGCCGCAGCGTAACGCGCTGCCCTGTGCACATAGCTGTGGCCCACCAGCCATACTGTCACCGGTGTAATACGACACCCAGGGTCTGTAAGAAAATTGAGAAAATTGAGAAAAAGACGGGAAGGTGACTGGATTGGTACTCATGGTGGAAGTGGGCGCACATAAAACTGAAAACATTGCGAGCCCCACCTCCCCATGCTGCGTATGTCAGCCCCAGAGTACCCAAAAGCAGCTGCTGTAGAGGCTGCACTAGTACGAAATGAATGTGTGCCATAACGGGCACCTGTTAGGCCCTACCCTGGTGAGGGCACTGCCTGTCACCTTCCAAAACTGAAATTTAGTAAGGGGAGACCCATCTTGGTGACAGAAAAACGGGCCGTGGTGCATGCCACGCAGTGCCAGGAACTCCTGTAGGGCACCAACCGGACAGATGTCTGCCAAAGAACACCGTAGCAGTCTTACACCACTGCCTACGCCATGCTGATCTGTCTTAGAGGAGCGTATCCTCAACTGGGCCCAGTCTTTGGCAACATAGACATCCTCGAGTTCCAGTGCCCTACAACTTGCATCCGCCTTATACAGCATCTCAAGCTCGCTGGTGCAGAGCGCTCCAAAAAGGCCACCGTTGTAGCCGCATGAAGTGGGCTGCCTCATTTCCAAAACAGAGGCAAGGCCAGCCCCGGGCCAATTGGGTAAAACCCTGGGGAAATCTTGCATCCGCCTTACTCAGCATCTCAAGCTCGCCGATGCGGAGGGCTCCAAAAAGGCCACCGTTGTAGCCGCATGAAGTGGGCTGCCTCATTTATCAAAACTGAGGCCAGGCCAGCCCCGGGCCAATTGGGTAAAAACCCTGGGAAAATCTTGCATCCTCCTTACTCAGCATCTCAAGCTCGCCGATGCGGAGGGCTCCAAAAAGGCCACCGTTGTAGCCGCCTGAAGTGGGCTGCCTCATCTATCAAAACAGAGGCCAGGCCAGCCCCGGGCCAACTGGGTAAAAACCCCTGGGTAAATGGGGTGGCGATCGGCCGGGAAACGCCCGCGCACGCGCACCCACCCCTCCCAAACATGTCTCACCCGGAAGTCATTGGTGCTGTCCACACGACCTCCCACTTTGGCCATAAAAGCCAACCCGACAGCTGAGATGCTATGGTGCGTGGTGCAAGGCCCTGGGCATACAGGTAAACCATGAACCGCAGAACATGGGCTACTGGGATCGGCCAGGTTCCTGGCAGTCGGAATCGGGTACATAATACTCTGCAGGAACTAAATGCGTGGTGATACGCCTTACTCATGCATGGCGCTAGTGACAGGCCAATCGCCCAGTTCACCTCTCCTTGCCAACGTTCGACCTCTCGTCCAGGAGTGGCGAGGGAAATTCCTCCGCATCCGGGGGCCGAGGCACGGAACCGGGAGATCTGCAGGCGGGACAAAGCAGCAGCAATATCATTATCAACCCTTGGGACATGCCTGGCCCTGTAGGGAACGTTGAGGCACAGGTTGCATAACACAAACCAATGGACTAGCTCCATAACCCCGGGCGATTTGGAAATCTGTGCAGTGACGATGCGGACAACAGCCGCGTTGCCATGCCAAAATTGCACAACCGAGTTGGCCCACTCCTTGCCCCATAGCATCAAAGCACCCAGGATAGGGAAACATTCCAGATACGTGAGACCATGCAGGCGACCCTTGCCTGCCCAGGATGGTGGCCACCCACCATAGGCCCACTTCCAATTGAAGTACATCCCGTAAACCCAGGAATCCTGAGGCATCGGACTGCATCTGAAAGCAAGGGGGAGCCAGGAGATCAGACCCCAAAATGACACCCTGTTGAACTACCTCTGGATCTATGGCCAGACAAGCACGTCTGCCCCGATACCCCGGGTAAATCTGAGCCTGTGGTGGGGCCTGGAGAATCCCGCCATGGCATCGCACCAGCGCAGAGCAAATGCCCTGCCCGGTGCGACGACCCTGCCAGCTAAACTGGGGTGACCATGTAGCACCAAAAGTTCCCTCAGTGATGCCATGCGCTCGGCCAGCAAGACCGAGACAAGGGCCACTAGCCTTGAGACCTTATCCCACTGCAACCTAGAATCCTGCGCTACCGTGTTACTCTCCACCCCAGGAATACTAGCTGTGGAGATGGGCCCTCGGTCTTTTCGGGCGCTAAAGGGACACCCAGTTCCTCCATTAGCGTCTGAAATGTGTTGAGGAGACGTGTGTACGTGTCCCAGCCCCGTTCAGCCCCGAATAAAACCATCCAGGGAATGGGCTACAGACCGGGACCCTGACCTGCGGACAAAAGCGCAATCTAGGAAAGTGGTGAAACGCTCGAATACTGAGCCCCAATGGAATAGCCAAAAGGCATGGCATCATTGAAATAATATGCTCCCCGGGACGGGGGTGCAGGGACAGGGCCAGCGACCCTGCCCGCATAGACCCTATTGTCAAAGCTAGCAGGAGCCACCTCCTCCCTCCCCTTAAGGGATAAAAGATTGGGGGCATCTTGAGGGGACCTATTACCCATGAAAGGGATCCGGAACCCCTGCCTAGAACCCTGAAGGAGAGAACCCACATCCTCTCCCTTCGGGTACCATGTGAGCCACGCTCCAACATGTCCACCTTAAATGGGGAGGGAGCCCTTCGGTGAACTAGAGCGATCTGCGGCAGTCTTGCCAGCCCCCTGTCTGCCCCACCCTCTGCCCCGCATCCTTCTAGGCCTGGGACAGGCAGAGGCCGCATGGGGGCCAACACAGTTGGGATACTTCTGTCTGTATTGCAAGTCTTCCCCTCAGAGGAGCCATTGGACAAGAAAGTCCAGCACAGCAGGCGGGCTGGAACCCCCCGCCCCGCCCCCTGGCAGGTGACCTATGCTGGGGCCGCCTGCTGAACCGCATGCCCACAATGGTATATCTCCCCGGGCGCAGGGCGCGTGGGCGTCACGTACAAAAGCCGCAGCCTCTGGCCTGGCTCATCCCGCCTAATCTCGGGGTGCGGGGAAATCCGCCTACGGCATTCCCCGTCACAAGCCAACCACGCTGGGCCCGGAAAGTAAACCATCGCCCGGTAGAAGTTGTCCAAATACTGGACCATCGGAATTGCCAGGTCCGGCCGGGCCCTAAGGTACACCGCCATGCATATGATGCAGGCCGGCAACCATTTGGCCCATATACTTGGTGGCTTGCGACAACGTGCCTGCCACTATCCTTCTCATTCTGCCCCTCCCTCTCTCCTTGATGGGCACCCTGTTTAGGAGCGCGAAGATATCCACGCACTCCCCCCGCCAAATTTACTCTCTGGCGGCCTGTGCCAAGCGGTCACTCAGCGGTAAGGAATAGGGGCTTGGACCAACCCGGCCATCCAAAACATTCCCCTCAGGGTAGGGAACACCCCCCACCACGGGGCCCTGGGTGTTAGCTGTCACCGCCGGGTGAGGCGTCAGCGGGTGCACCGCCGCACCACCCGCGCGAGGCCAAGGCCATTGAAAAGCCCCCCCCCCCATATTGGGAATGTGTGTGGATGTACTCGCTTACACCGTATACTCACATGCTGCACCACCGCGGGCCGCCCCCACCGGGGGTTCCGGCCCACTGGGGGCGTCGGAGCTCACGACCGACGTAGAGCTCATCACCGGGGCCTGACCTGCACCTGGCTGCTGGCTGGGGAGCTGCGAGGCAGTGGGCGAAACCGCGCCACGCGCCTGCAGCAGCTCAACCCTCCCTGTCGGCTGTTGTCCTCCTGCCGGCAGCGCCTCAAAAGGAACCCCAAAGGGGGGCCCCCGCCTGACTGGCCCGAGCCAACGACGCTTCAAGGGCCGCCAGGCGGGCCAGTAAGGCTTCCACGTTGACCTGGGGCCAAGGGCCGGCCGGCCCGCACGGTCCAGGCGTGGGTACAGGTCCCTGTACCCCAGGACCCGAATATGGCCATTGGCCAACACCGAAGCCCGGCAGGGTCGGTGGAGAAACCTGCCAAGGCAGGGGGCCGCACCACCCCCCAAGGCTAGAGGGCCCCGGGAGAGGCTGCGACCCAAGAGCAGCAGGCCCAGCCTGGTGGGCGGGTGCAGGAGCGGTGTCCACCGCTCGCGGGCCGCGGGCCGGAGCCCCTACCGCGCCCGCAATCTGTTCGCCCGCTCCGGGCCAAGGGGCGATAGACCCCATTCCGCCGGTCCCGGCAGGGGCCTGCAAAGGCGGCTGCTGGGGAGGCGGCACCGCGGTCCTCCGACCCGGGTTGCGCCTCCTAACAGCGCGAGCCGCACTCGAAGCTGCCTTCTTCTTCGAAGGCATCTCCACCGGAGTGGAGGGAAGCCAAAAAGGAAAAATCACCGCCGAAAGGCTTCCCGATAAGTTAAAGAGCGACGGAGACACAGGGGAAAAGACTTCTCCGCTCCGTCGCTGAGGTAAAATGGCAGCTCGGCTGCCTCGTGGCCACCCCTTTTATAAGGGAGCTGGCCACGCCCCTAACTACCCGGATTCTCTGTCCTGTGGGGGGGGCCCGCAAAGAGCGCGGCGGCCATTTTGGCGCCGCGCTTGCATTTCCACAGTTGAGGTGCCTTTCAAACTCTGTGGTGAACATAATGTTCCCATAACTCTGATGTAGGAATCTATCCCCCTGATAAATATTTAAAAGTCTGGGCAGCTTATTCTTCTGTGGCAAGAGTTCTCAGCCTTTTAAAGCCAGGGGCCAGGTCATGTTCCCTCAGAAAGCTTTGGGGGCTGGAGGGCCATTTTGCCCTTCCTCCGTCACATGGCACTTCCTGATGTGGTGGAGGTGGTGGGGGACCACATGAAATGGTGCTGTGGGTCACAGGTTGTAAATGGTAATAGAGTAGACAATACTGCTAGTGAGTGAACACCAAGCATCAGGTGGCGGTTAACCAACCGGACAACCCTGAGGACTAATGGCCTTGGGTGGTGAAGTCCACAGAGAAAAGTTATGGTCCCCAAATGGATTAAATCACACTTAAATCTATCTTGAAGGAGGGCAACATCCTCATCAATCCTAGCCTGGGGCTGATGATGAGGACTTTGGGTGCCAAAAGGCCTCAGGACCAAAAAGTGACTCATGGCACTGGATCAGTGGTACTATGGGTGTCATGCTGCGATGCGTAAGGCAGATGAAAGGCCTTGTACTCTCAGAATAGTCTTCATGGCTGATCACCATGATGATTGCCATTTTTTGGATTCAGATATGGCAGGAGAAAAACAAGAAGATAAACATTAGTAGCTGTGCAAAATCTATAATGTTAGCCTCATCTATTGCCGAAGGGGGGGAAATCAATACTTTCCCCTTGAAAATCAGTGACACATTCAAATCTTCTAGTTCTTCAACATGCCTGGTGTTTGTATCTACAGATAAACCAACACAACTAACGGAGGATATCTTATCAGGGCACATTGCTTCTCTTTCTTTAACCACACACTTATAAACAAATTCACCACCATTGAATGGCCTGCCACTCTCGGTAATACATTTCGCAACATGATAGCTGTCCCTCACAGTTGACAAGTTCTTTCCAATCTGCTTTATAAAACTATTTTGCTGTTAAAAACATTGATTTTTAAAGAGAATTTATCTTGCTCACCTGCAGCTCTCCTTGATATATTGAGTTGCGCTTGTGAGAGGATTCAAAGTGTTTTTTTTAACACTGCACTCTTTTGATACTGAGAAACTTTCAAGACATATCAAGCAAACTGCTTTATCCATGTTCAAAACAAAGAATTGCTCTGTTGTCCATGTATCATTCAAGAGACGGTGCTCAAGTACAATTTTTCGTATCTTTGAAAAAGCATTTTCTTTGCCAGACATCTTCTTGCAGATATTTTTTAAACAGTAGCAGTTGCAGGGGACTGCAATGGCTTACTGGTTAAGATGCAGGTCAGCATTTTAAGACCTGAGTGCTGCACAAAGGAGTGAGCTCCCATCTCTGTCACAGCTCCTGCCAACCTAGCAGTTCAAAAGCAAGAAGTTGCAAGTAGATAAATAGATACCACTCCAGCACTCCGGCATCTAGCCATACCTGCCATATGACCATGGATGCATCTGCAGATGCAAACAGTGCAGGTTCGTTGGCTATAAATGGAAAATGACCACCGCATCCTAGCATTGGATATGACTGGCTTTCAAGCAAGCACAACCTTTACATTTACTATAAATTGCAGACCACATTTTTAGTCATGTTGCTGCAACCCTAAATATAACAGATATTTTGGTAGCATAAAGTTTTTTCTGCAGTTGTGTATAAACCTGCTTATCTCAAATATTTGCTAGTAGAAGAATTTGTTCTCTATTCACTTATATTTTCTGGCAGAAGAGTCAAAAATGGGGGGAAGGAAAGGTAAGCAAAGAAATGAGCCAAATTTTGCCAAGTCTAAACCTCCTACAGGGACTGTGGTGGCTTAGTGGTTAAGATGCTGAACTTGACAACCGGCATGATGGAGTGAGCATCCCTCTCTGTCCCAGTTCCTGCCAACCTAGCAGTTTGAAAACAAGAAAGCAAGTAGATAAATGAATAACACTTTGGTGGGAAGGTAAACAGTGTCCTGTGCACTCCGGGTTCTAGTCATACCTGCCACATGTCCACGGAAACATCTGCAGACACAGTTAGAGCTGACTCTTTGGCTATGAACATAGGTGAGCACTGAACCCTAAGGTCAGACAGGACTGGCTTTTGAGCATGGGTGGCCTTTTCCTTTACATGTACCAAAACCTCCTGCAATCCAGCGAAGGTAGGGCTTGTGTTTGGATTTAGCTCAGTTGCAATTTGTCTTCTTCTTCTTCCATGTCTAGAACAGATGAGAAACTGCCAAAATGAAGCCATCTTTAGTGATGTCATGCTGTCGTTCTTTTTGCCTGTCCTAGCGTGAGAAAGATTAGCTGTCAACACAAAGTTGCCATTACCAGGGTACACCCGGTTGGGGTTCAAATATACCACAATCTTGGCATAGGCTCTTTCTCAGTACTCCATTAGGCTCATTATGTGTACCATGTGAGTCTCGAGTTCTTAAAAGATAACTGTTCAGCAGTAATTTTGCTCGTTTTGCAATATTTCTGATTGGAAATGTTAGACAGGAAAACTGCTACAAAATACCTGATGAGGTAACACCTTAATTACCCCTCCACACACACCATTGATCAATTTTAGATTATTAGTGTTTTTTAAATATATAATTTTGTCTTAAACATTAGTGCTTCAGACTTAGATAAATAAATTAATTAATCAGTTGGCTTTGTAACAATACAGATATGGCTGTTACGTGCCATTAAGTCATTTCTGACTTAATGACAGCCCTATGAATGAACAGCCTCCAGGAACAAAGGCAGAAGAGATTATAGCTGTTCCTCAATGTTCAATTAAAGCATTTGGCTCTAAAATTCAAGTATTTAGAATATAACTGATACTCACTGTGCATGTCTGGAGTCCATGCTTTAAGCTTCGTAAACAAAATGCAAGCCTTAATCATGGGGTCGTTTCTGCAGGTGAAGTATAAAAACCGGGTGTCTGATCATAATGATATTGTGCATGTAGAGGGATGGAGGGAAGGCAGGCAGTGTGTTACAACCCATTTATTTTCCTTTTTTTACGTTAAAAAGAAAACAAGCCACAGGTCATTGGTTTCACTTCGTCGGAGACAATGGCCAGGCAGTTTGTGTCTACAGATAAGTGTCCCAATATATTATTTTCCTTGTCAGCTTATGGAGCTCTTGATGAGAACAATCAACCATCCTGGCCTTGCCTTCTAAGCTTTGAAGCCCTTTTTCTTCTGTCAGTCAACCTGTCATAGCCTGCTAGACCTTGATGCCCCTCACCTTTGCCACTACCAATTTCCACTTCATTCTGTGCCATAATGAGTTTCTTTCAGATCACACTACATCAAATCCAGCCTTTCCTCACCTTGCTTTCGCTGTCCTAACATAAATCCTTTTTGCTGGCAAAATAATCTGACTTTTTTGCAGCATATCATACCTATGAAGAGATATGAGCCTCACGTCTGCTGACTCAGATCCAGCAAGAGCTTTGTGGCAAGAACAAACATTGTTGAGGGTACACGAGAGCAAAAACAAATTAGAAGATGGAGGTGTAATGAATTTGGAAAACTTTACCCTGATTAATTAGATCGCAGCAGTTTGCTGTCCGGAGAAACGAAACTTTTCTGTTCAGCATGGCTTGGGGGATTTCCCTGTGAGAGCATTACGTCACTTGGAAGAGTGCCTCTAGAGGTTTCCTTAGACCTCAAGAAAAGCTTACCCACACACTTCAGGGCAGGTTAGCATCCTTTGAACTGCAGTGGTTAGTCGTCCAGGGAGAAGGAGGAGGAGAAAGCTTTGGCAGCTTGCCAGGATACAGGCTTGGATCCTGGTAATGCAACTTTAAAAAGATCTTAGAGATAACAGTTATCTTATTTCTTGATCTAATTCAAGGTCAATCCAACATTCCTTAGGTGGGGAGTGAGCCAATTCTGTAAATAAAAGGAGCGATTTTTACCCAGTAAGAGAGCTCATCAAGGGATTCAGTGAGAGCCTTTGATCTTCGGAGATTCAAATGGACATCTAACAGAAGATGAGGCCGGGGACAGCCTGACTCTTTGAAACTTTATCAAAAAGGGAGTCGTTTGACTTAGCCTGAGATGCGAGGAGAGCTGAAAACTTTGAAATATTCTGACTCTCGGACTTAGGCAAATTTGCAACATCTTTGGACTTTGAAGATTTTTGGAGCTTGCTTAGCTTTCTTTAGAGACAACACAGTTTGTTGTTTTGTTAGACAAAGTGTGATAGGCTTTGCATTTAGGAGATTAGCTTTTTAGGACTAGTTTGCTTTTAGATTAGGTTTTACCCGACTATGGGAATCTTTATTTTACTTTTAAATCAAGTTTTGTTTTTGGCTTTTGCTATGCTTTGCCAGAAGAAGCGATTTGCTTTCGGGACTGTCTTTACTATATTATTCCAATAAAATGGAGGGTCCACACAAGGTCTCTTCAGAAAAAACAATTGAAAGCATTGAGTCCAAACTGTATGGGGTTTAACAACGCTTGTCTGTGCTTGCACCTGTTTACCATGCTACACAGAAAACTCCCATGGCTCGTCCTTGAGAGAAGAAGCATGAGGAGGAGGAGAGGCCAGGAGAGTGATAAAGAGAGCGGCTCAGGCAGAACGTACAAGTTCACAGGGCAGATTTCTAAGGAGGTGTGGGAGTCTACAAACCCTGAAGACTGAGGAGAGAAGAGATTTGAGGCTTGAAGTTCAGACACACTTTCCCAGCTCTCCCCCCCCCCCCCCCATCAAGGAGAGGCTGGTTTTTGGGTCTCTTCTCCTGCTGGCCGCATAACAGGAGGAAGGGTATAGAAAATAAGTCAGCAAGTGTCATTTTGCCTCTTTATAAATCTACGGTGAGGCCTCATCTGGAATACTGTGTACAGTTCTGGTCGCCATACCTCCAGAAGGATATTATGGAGCTGGAAAAAGTGCAGAGGAGGACAACCAGAATGATTAGGGGACTGGAACACCTTCCTTACCATCTGAGGCTGCAACGGTTGGGCCTTTTCACTCTTGAACCATGGGGTCTAAGTGTTGACCTGATTGAAGTTTATAAAATCATGCATGGTGTGGACAAAGTAGATAAGGAAAAACTGTTTTCCCTATCGCATAACACTGGAACTAGGGGGCACTCCCTGAAACTTTTGGGTACTAGTTCTCAAACAAATAAGAGAAAGTACTTTTTCACCCAGAGGATCACTGGTCAATGGAACTCCCTGCCAGAAGAAGTGGTGGCAGCTGTCAGTCTTGACAGCTTCAAGAAAGGATTAGACAAGTTCATGGAGGACAAGGGTATCCATGGCTATAATTATGGATACCTAAGGACAACCTCTGGGTTGGAGAGATAGGCAGCATATCTCTCAATGCCATTTCCAGGGAATCCTAAGCAGGTGAAGGCATCTGCCTGGGAATACCATGAAGCAAATGGTGAGCCACTGTGTGATACAGAATGCTGGACTGGATGCGCAATGTGGCCTGTTCCAGCAAGGCTCTTCTTATGTTCTTATGTACTGGACAAAGAACAACATTAAAAGAGGATATACCTGAGGAGCTCAACCTCCCCTACATCACTTGGAGGACCCTGAATAGGCTGAGGGGTGGAGTCTCTAAATGCAAACCAACATGCTCAAGTGGGGGCTGCTGGCAGACAAGAACATATTGTTTGAATGTGGAGACATACAAAATCGAGCTCATTTACTGCTCTGTCAATTACTGTCAGAAACAGGCACTGATGAGGACTTAAGTTTGGCCAATGACAAAGCCAAGAAAGTGGCTTCATTTTAATAGTTTAAAGTCTGACCTTGACATGAAAGAAGAAGAAGAAAATAAGCTCTCCTTCACATAACACCTAATTTGGCTTAATTTTCTATTTTCACCCTTCCTTCTTTTCCCTCACATGGGTGGAGACCTTTTTCTGCTAATATGGCAGTTGTGGTTTCAACTGTTCAGGGATGGCTTTCTCTTCTTTGATGTCAAAAAAGTACATTTTGAAAAACAGCTGGAATATGGTAATTTAAAGTTTTCTACCATTATCCTTATATTTTCAGTATATATGGCTATCCTATATTCATATTTTTCTATGCTCTTGTTTTATTTTTGTATTGCATGTGCATTTTTCTTCTTCTTTTATAAGGATTTTGTATTTTGTATTACTTTTAAAATTCAATAAAAAATAATAAAAAAAGAAAAACAGCTGTTAGTCTTCAAGGTTTCACAGTGTTTTGGTCCTCTTTATTTTTGTATAGTTTTCATCTGATATCCTTGCAGAGACTAACATGATCCCTGCATTGAAAACTGCAACTTTGAATAAAGAATACCCTACAGAACAGAAATGTACTATGTATGTTATGCTAAGCATTGCTGCTATGTAGTACATTAAATTTATGACATTAGTATCTGAAAAAGAAAGGGAAAAATCACTGTGTTGGTAACATTGGAGGACTAACCAGGAAGATCTACCTGAGAAGACTTAAAAAATATGGGAAAGGAATTCTTGAGGAAGGTTCCAGGAGAAGGACCAGTGCAAAAGTATGTCCTCAAAATGTTCAGTTTCTCATTGATAAGGTATGCCATGATATCTCTTGCCCTTCAACCTTCTGTTTCTATGCTTTCTGTATACCATCAGAGGACTTTTATTCCCTGAGTATATTTCTATATATTAGAACAGAGGTTCCCAACCTTTTCAAGCTGGGGGCCAGGTCACGCTTTCTCCATCAGCTTTGAGGGCCGGATGGCTATTTTGCCCTGCCTGCATGATGGAGGTGGCCATGTTATCCCAACAGCTTCAATGGGATGGCCATTTTGTTTCTTGAATGCCCTTGGAGGGATGGAGGACCACATGAATGGTGCCACAGGCTGGATCTGGCCCATGGGCCTTGGGTTAGGAACCTCTGCATAAGAAGGTTTAGGGTAAAGGTTGCCCTTGCTTGAAAGCCATTCATATCCGACTCTAGGGTTCAGTGCTCATCTCTGTTTATAGCCAAAGAACCAGCATTGTCTGTGTCTGCAGACGTTTCCGTGGACATGTGGCAGGCATGACTAGACACAGGAGTGCACGGGACACTGTTTACCTTCCCACTGAAGTGGTCCCTATTTGCAATTTCTTGCTTTCAAACTGCTAGGTTGGCAGGAGCTGGGACAGAGACGGGTGCTCACATCATTGTAAACCACTTGGGTCTTGAAGTGCTGACCTTGCGAACTTCCAGTCATCAAGTTCAGCACCTTATCTACTATGTCACTACAGACCATTAGAAGGTTTACAGTGCAATTTTTTTGGAAGGGATGGCTGGCTTTATTTCATGGCCCAAACAATGCTCAATTATACTCACATTCCCACATTCCCTTCCATGCTTCATGAGGGCTCCTTCTATGTCTCCTCGTTGACTACTGGAAAAAATGCAATTCTGGAGAGAGGTCCTACAATCAGTGACTAAATAGCTGGATTTTGTGAGCTTTACATCCAGAATGATTATTTTTAGAGGGTGGTGGGAATGCACAGAATGTTAACCCTGTAAGTACCATATTTGATGGTGTATAAGACACCCCCGTTATTTCCAAAATAGCTCAATAAAGGTAAAGTTCACCCTTGCCCAAAAGCCAGTCATATCCGACTCTAGGGTTCAGTGCTCATGTATGTTTACAGTCAAAGAGCCACTGATGTCTGCGTCTGCAGATGTTTCTGTGGACATGTGGCAGGCAACCTTCAACACTGGAGTGCTTACAGAATGCTGCTTACCTTCCCACTGAAGTGGTACCTATTTATCTACTTGCAATTTCTTGCTTTCAAACTGCCAGGTTAGCAGGAGCTGTGACAGAGACTGGAGCTCACTCCAGCATGCATTACCTGGGACTCAAACTCTGACCTTCCAGTCAGCGAGCTCAGCTTCTTAACCACTTGAGCCACCACAGTTCCTTAAATAACCCACGAAAGGTAAAGGTTTCCCTTGCTCGAAAGCCAGTCGTATCCGACTCTAGGGTGCAGTGCTCATCTCTGTTTCAATGCCAAAGAGCCAGTGTTGTCTGCTTCTGCAGACGTTTCCGTGGTCATGTGGCAGGCATGACTATACACCGGAGGAGGAGGAGCTGGGACAAAGACGTCCTGCAGTACTCAGGAAGCAAACTGTTGATCTTTCGACTCCCAGTTAGCATCTTAGCCACTTGAGCCACTAGAGACCTCTATATACAGTACAAAATGCACTCCATTTTCCCAATGTATTTTAAGGGAGAAAAGGCCGCTCTTACATGCAAACAAATATGGTAATTTCTTTTCTTGGACAAGACATCATTCGTGTGATCCTACCATTGAATCTTCACCAAGAAGACCAGGCTCTTGAATGACTGTTGTTCTTTGCACACATTCCCTTTGGCCAAGACATTTGGCCAACGACCGAAGCAGTTCAACAACTGCGTTCTTATCTACTCAGTGATATTTTCAGAAGAAGGGAAGCACATCATTGTTAATCGAAAACATAGTGCAGCTGGCATGCTGAAATATAAAACACATTGCAAATTAAACATCCTCATGCCAAGACTTCACACAAGAATGCTTTCATCCTATGTTACTGTGATTATCATATCATCATCAAAAAAATATGAATGGGAAGTGTTCAATTTAGCCTTCTGCCAGAAATCTGCCTGGGTGGTTACACAATGTTATACTTTTTTAAAAAATCATATTTTTTTTAAAAAAAGAACTCCCAAGTTCTGGCTTTCCAGCTAGATACCTAAACCACTGAGCTATCCAGCAGTTGTCACATAGTGTCATAAAATCACACCGGAGGGAGGTCAATACTTTATTCCCATCTTATAAAACAGTGATGACCAACCTTGGCACTCCAAGTGTTCTTGTACTTCGATTCCCAGAAGCCCTGATCAGCAGGAATTGAAGTCCAAGAATGCCTGGAATGCCAAGGTTGGCCATCACTGTTCTAAAACAACCTGGTTCTGCGCAATGACCCACCGCATTCTGGGAAGGTCTTTGATCCACCAGCCATTGCAAACTTAATTGAATTTGAAGGGTCCACAAATTTCAACTTTCTTAAGCATGGGTGCCACAGCCAAACCAAGGTGGTGACACTTCCCTATTTGTGCATCAGAAAATTGATAACAGCATGCAAAGATTGTGTAGTCAGCTCCCTCCAGAGGTTCCAACATGAAAATACGGTGCATGTATCAAATTGTAAAGAATGCAAAAAATGCAGAAGACAGGTGATTCCTTTATTGGATCACTAAAAAAACACATTGCACAAGTTTTCATGATTCACGATCACTTCTTCTGGCATGCATTAAAATGTTCATGGTGTCTGGTCTGCCAGGCCCTTTTTTCTGTTTAAGAACAGCAAAAGATTTCTTGGTGTTATGATGCCACTCTGGAAGCCCGCCGAAATGTATCAACCAATGTAACTGCCATTCTCACTGTATATAAGCTGGTCACCTTGTACATGTTCCCCAGTCTGGTATTATAAACTGAGTAATAAATCACTGTATTTGACCCAATCCTGCTGGTCAGAATACTTCTTAAAGAGCCGGACTCAACAGCATGCCAATTACAGTCAATTCAAAGTCAAATAAAGTTATTACCTAGCGATGTGGTGTTGCTTCAATTTGTGGTGTTGTCCTGGTGTTAAAAAAAAGTCCATGTTAAGCAGCTATTTTATGGTTTCCAGTAGTACAAGTATAAGTTTTCTCTATTAAAAAATGTTTTTCAAAATTCAAAACTTTGAGGGAAGTCCAACTTCTTTCTGGACATTAAGGCTTAAATCCTGTTCACACATTCTTGGGAAAAGGAGCCATTCAGTTCAAAGGGGATTGACTGCCAATTGAACATGGGCTGACTCACTCTGCATGCTCTAGTTTCCCATATACAAGGCATATGTCACACATAGATGCACACAAATGCACACCGACACAACACATACACCCAGAGAGAAAGACTCAGTGCCCCCATGCATTCATTGAGTTTTCCTGAGTCTATTTCCCCTAAGTTCATATTCCCATCTCTATTTTTTCCTGCATTTGAAACTAGATCTATTTTCTTTTCAGAAGGTGATTAGCATTAAAAAAAAATGCAACACTTTATGTACTATGTAAATTCAATAGCATTACTTCTAAGGAACTGTTTGGACTGTTTAAGAGCTGGCACCTCAACATGGAAAGAAAACTTAATTCTGTTTCTTATCTTTTCAAACACTGTGAGCTAAAGAAAGAACCATAAACTGAAGGTTCAGTCAGACCTATATATCACTGATGTTTATTCTTCAAGGAGTTGTTCTTCAGCTCAAACTTGAACACAACCATAAAAAAAGAGCCGGGTACAGAAAGAGATAGATAGAGAATTCTCATCTTTTATGGAGCTCACATATTTTACAGAAGAAATGTTAGGCGTGGAAAAAAAAATCAGGTTCAAAAGCTGAGAATGAAGAAACACACAATATTTTGGGTATTATGAAGTTTATGAAAATGCGGTGGCTTAGTGGTTAAGACTCTGAGCTTGGTGACTGGAAAGTCAGCAGATCAGCAATTTGAGACCCAAGTACTGTACAATGGAGTCAGGGTCCATTGTCTGTTCCAGCTCCTGCCAACCTAGCAGTTCAAAAGCAAGCAATTGCAAGTAGATAGATACGTACCACTTTGACAGAAAAAGTAACAATGAGGGAAGAGTTCAGTGGTTAAGATTGAGCAGTTTATGGACACATAACCTTATACAAGCCAGGAAGATACAGATTATTATTATTATTTTTTTTGGGGGGTGGCAGCTAGTCAGCTGATTCTGGGGTGACTGGGCTGCCGTGATGTTACATCCTTGTGTGGTTTTTCCCACTTCCCTCTTATTTTCTGTGTCCTAGATTATTTTTTATTCAACTTCTTTAGCCCTTTGACAGTGTTTCGACAGAGCATTCAGTTTTGAGTGAGAGCTTCTCATTTGACACAGCCAGTACCAAGCATTTGAATTGTTTCCTTGTAGAGGCAGCAGCATTTAAGCCAATATCTTGTATTTTAAACACATCCTTTCCCCACTCCTCTTTTTAGTTTATTTCATTTATCCTAACAGAAGGAGGTTTTATAAATAGTTAAAACCAGAGGCAGCTAAAAGCACAATGCTTTTATTTCAAACTAGCATAGGTTGTCCGGCGTTGCTGGGCTGTTATAAACTGTGATCAGCTTTTTTGGGTGTTTTTTTTGTGTGGATTAAAAAAAGAACAAAGGATGATGTAATTGTTTCAAATTGTTTTATTTAACCAAATAATGATTTAGTTTGTGGTGTTTTTTTTGTTGTTGTTAATAGTTGTACCATTGGTAATATTTTAAAAAATGTGAAAGTACATGTTTTTTTTACATTCAATGTTTTTAAACTGTGTTTAGATGTTTTGGGTTTTTATTTGAGTTAAAACTCAACACAGGATGTTAGAAATCTTTTCATTTTATTTATTTAACATATGATTGATATTTGTGTAAAATTTTGATGTATTGTTATGTTACTCTTGTGACCTCTAGGTGGGGCTGTTGTGTGTTTTTGAGTTGTTTTTACTATTCTGCCCTGCAGGTGGGGCTGTTAGTGGTTTTTGTTTCGTTTCACGTGTTTTTTCTCTCCTGGCCTCTGGGTAGAGGCCAGGAGAGAAAATTGCTTACATCTTCCGGTAAGTAGTCTTTGTTTCTTCATTTCTGTGGAGGGAGGACGTGCTGGTGAGTTCTCTGGTTTTCTTTATTCTGGTTTTTTTGTTTTGCTTTTGTGGTGGTGGGCTCGGTGGTGTTTCTGTTTGTTCTTTTTGGTTTTGGTTGGGTTTTAGGTTTGTTTAATTGGTTTGGTTATTTCTGGTTTTGTTTCATTTTTCTTATTTCATTGTTGTTTATTTGTGTAATTTGTTGTTTGTTTGTGTAATTTGTGGTTTTTTGTGTTGTAGTTAGGTGTTTTGTTTGTGTTTTTGTGGTATTGTGGATGTTTTTGTTTGTGTATTTAGTGGTTAATTTTTTTGTTTATTAATGGGTTTTTTAATTATTGATTTAGTTTTTAATTATTATTTTTATTAATTTTGGTGTTTGTTTTTGGTGTTTACTTTAGCGTGAAGAACAGGCTGCCTGTTCTTCTTTTCCCCATTGCTGCTTCGATTTTTGGTTTAATGCAGCAATAGGGGAAAGAAGGAGGAGGCAGTCAGCCCATTTTTCTCCCGGGAAGGTTCGTTAGGTAGGTCAGGGGAGAAGGAGGAGGCAGAGAAGAGCTATCTCTGCCTGACGATGGTTCTCTCATCTCTGTTTCCTTTCTCTCCTGGCTTACCTAACTGGAGATGGGCAGGCAGCGATCCGTAAGGGGTGGTGCTCTTCCTTGCGGATTGCTGGCTGCTGCTTTTGTATTTGGAAGTACAAAGGCATCAGCCAGTCATCTGCCAGGGAGGGTGCTTCTCCTGATGAACTGTTGCCTATTTTCGGGGGTTTTTTCCACCCCGGCTCAACTTTCCTTGAGGCTGGTGGTGGTCTTGCTGTGTCTTCGGCGGGTTAGCATGGAGGAGAGGGAGTCCCTCTTCTCCCCATTGCTCTGGGAAAGAAAGGATGGCAGGTGTCTCGTGGTGGCGTTTTGTTGCTTTTTGGTCTGTGAGGCTGTGAGGTGCTGCGTCTGCCTGCACCGGACTTGCATTCACATTGCGTTTTGTAATTTTATTTTTTGCACACCAGCTTTCCCAGCATTCTGCGTGCTCATGGTGCACAGAATGCTGGGACTTGTAGTTTTGCATTTCTGGTTTGCGTTCATGCAGCATTTTTTCCCCTGCAGCTCAATTTTAATTGGCCACGCCGCGTTTCCCAAAGTTCTTTTTGCTCGCGCCTCTCAGCGTGGCATGGTGCAGAGAATGTTGGGAATTGAAGTTGTTTCCCTTTGTTCATGTTCGTGGGGCTCTTGCCCCACTGGTGCATTTCTCAACCCTTCAGTAACATCTGTACTGGGTTTGGGCGAGTGCAGGCGGCTCGGTACAGGATAGGATGGACGGGTGCAGAAACGTATAGCAAGTTACAATGGTTAACCCTTCAATTTATAGGTATACATGAAGCAGAAGAACAATCACAATAGGAGCTCACAAAATTTCCCTCCCACATGATCACATGACAACAGAATGGAGGGGAGCTCTGTGGCTATCCTGGATTGGCAAAAGAAAACCAAGAAAAACAAGTGGTGCTTAGAGCAAGCATGAACTGTTTCAGAAGGAAAACAAATATGAAATTGCGACTGCCCTAGTTTGGGCACATCATGAGAGGGCAAGACTGTCTGGAATAGACAATAATGTCGGGAAAGGTGGCATGGGAGCAGGAAAAGGGGAAGATCAAATATGAGAACTTTTCGGGCCATGGGCTGGCCATGTGGTTCTTCCCACCAGAAGCAAAATGCAAAATGCAGCCACACATACACAAAACACAGTTGTGTATGCACACAACACTACTGTAAATGCACCAGTGGCTGTCATAAACATATCTATCTTAAATCTTTATTTTTGCAGCCATTGGCCAGCCACAGTAGAACTTGGTGATACATCCACACCAGTGGTGGGCTCAAAAAAAAATTACTACCACACTGTGGGTGTGGTATGGTGGGTATGGCCAGGGGAAACCCCTGTGTTGCACCCGAATTAGGACCATTTTATTTCAAAACTAGGATGGTTGGGGCCAGCCAGAATTTCTGCTACCGGTTCTGGCAAACTGGGGCGAACCTGCTGATGCCCACCACAGATTCACACCATCTTTTGATACAGTTAAAAGGAAAGGTTATCTAAGTCACCGGTATTATACAATAATATGTTAAAATTGTGGTATCTTAAAAATATCTTAAAATAATCCAATACTGTAAACATTGATGTTTATCAAATGAATTTTCCAATTGAGATAATGAGGCTATGTAACCACATACCCAATAATCACTGAATGAGGCTATCTAACTGCATACCCCATGTTCCCAGTGGCGAGATTTCGCACTATTAGACTCACTTTTTTATTACAGAGAACATACCTGTCAAGTATCCCGTATTGGCTGGGATTTCCCATATTCCTGCACTGGTTCCTCCCCTTTCTGGCTGCCGTCCCATATTTGAACAGTGGGGAAAGGGGTTACTGCACGTGCTTCCATTGCAAATGGGTTCTGCACATGTGAAAAGTGGTTCTGCGCATGCACAAAGGAGTTCATGCATGCCCGGGCCAGTTCCTGTATTATCCAGGAGCCGCACTTGACGGGTATGGTCATAAATGTGTTTTCAACAGCCACGGGTCATTTATGGCAGCATTTTGTGCATGTGTGGCTGCATTATACTTCCACTTCCGGGAGCGGTGAGGGCGACGGAGGCTGGATGATTTGACGCCGTAGGCTGGATCTGGCCCACGGGACATAGCTTGGGCACCCCTGCTATAAAAAGAGATGAGTACCGCTGCCAAGAGTCAGACACGGCTGGCTTTCAAGCAAGGGAAGACCTTTACTATTAATATTGTATTAATATTGGAGAGATTATTAAACCTTTATCGGCATAAGAGGAGGCAAAGAAACGAATTAACAAAACATACGTAATCATTCAAACTATTCCACCCAGAGCTGACCGTACCTTACACAACAGATTGTTAGGAAATGCCATTGCCATATCTATTAACTTTAGGAATTGGGCAACTGTTTGGGAAATTTGGGGCAGACAGTCACTTAATAAGTATTGGTAAGATGGCACAGCCTTTGTTGGGAATTTATCCCTTAAAGGGTTTAAGAGAAATTGTTGGCGAAGAGAGCCACATAAGTGACAATGAGACATAATGTGTTGGGTTGAATCAAGAGATCCACAGGAGCAAAAGCTCTCAATTAAGGTGTGCGTTGAGCTCTTCCTCTGTCTGGGAGACTGTGCTCTTTCGATTTATCTTCAAGTGTTTTTCCTGAGCAAGATTGTGAGAGTTTTCACACTTGTTTTTCATTGAAGGCTGTTTTTAAAGGGTGGTAAAAAACTATTGAAGCACTGTGTACAGGAACTTTACTTTTGTACAAGAGCGTCATTTTTTCTTCAAAATAAATGTGTGATAGGGGAAGCCCTATCACGCCCATTTCTACTTTCTTGTACTTTCTACTTTCTTGTACTGCTGATGATGAGGGTGAAAGAAGACACAACCTTCTCCTTCTTGTGAAGCGCATATCTCTTGCATTCTTAATATCTCTTAATTCTTGCCAGTCATATCCAACTCTAAGGTCCAATGCTTCTCTCCATTAATAGTCAAAGAGCCAGCGATGTCTGCATCTTCAGACATTTCCACAGTCATGTAGCAGATGTGACTATCTACATACCTGTCAACCTTCCCGGATTGGTTGGGATTTCCCGATTTTCGGTGCCATTTCCCACCCGCAGCTGCCAAAACCCCGGAATTGGCAGCAGGGGAAAAGAGGTACTGCACATCTCTTCTGTGCAGATCGCCTTCTATGCATGCGTAGCAGGTGATCTGCGCAGAACCGTTTGTGCAGGTCCCGTATTTTCCGGAGCCGCGGTTGATAGGTATGTATCTAGAGTGCATGGAACATTGTTACCATTCCTGCCAAATTAGTATGTATTTATCTACTTGTAATTTCAGGCCTCCCCCCTCCCCCCGGATGTCTGTAAGGGTGAGCTTCATACCCGCTCACCCTTACAATGTCTACCTTATCTGTTCACCCTATTAGCTGTTTCCATAGAAAGAAGCTCCATACTTTGTCTCTAATAGAGATGTGAAAATATAATATTTTTAATACTGCTTCCT
The DNA here is from genome assembly GCA_035047345.1 of Bradypodion ventrale. Classification (NCBI taxonomy): domain Eukaryota; kingdom Metazoa; phylum Chordata; class Lepidosauria; order Squamata; family Chamaeleonidae; genus Bradypodion; species Bradypodion ventrale. The sequence goes on along the minus strand of JAWDJE010000011.1, from coordinate 5,455,165 downwards.
AGCAGGGAATACCCATGAGTCTGGAAATCAGAACAATCCCAATTCTGAGCTATAATTGAGTTGTTCCTTCCCGCCCCACCACCACCAGCTGCTGGTTTCCTATATGGCTCTGTGTATGTTGTCATGGCAATCAGTTAAAATGCTATCACCCTCTTTGTTTTTCCATAGATGAATGACTACAAGTTCCAAATCGAGCTGATTTCTCTTTGTCCTTGGCTCAAAACAGGATACCCAAGGTTTTGAAATGGTAGGAATCTGATGACTACTGAATTTCTTCAGCCTTTCCATTTTTCCCTTGTCCACATCAGTCTCCCAAGCAATTGTTCAAGTCTTCCATGCTACGTGTCGCGGGAACAAGAGTACACTGATATAGGTGTGAAGTTGCTGGTTCATCTCAGTGTCATAAAGAACTGTTTTGGTGCAACACCCCCCCATTTTCTCAGGTTCATTTTTGTTGTGTAATTCTACTCCATTTGCCTATTGAGAGGACTTCCAAGTAGCCCAGGGATGGAACGGCATGTTCTTAATAATCCACAACAAAGGTTTTTACTGTGGGTTAGCTACAAACGGAGGACCATGATGGCTTGATAACTGGAGCTTGATAACTGGAAGGCCAGAAGATCAGTAGTTTGAGACCTGAGTGCTGTGTGATGGAGTGAGTTTACGTCGTCTGCCCCAGCTCCAGCCAACCTAGCTGTTTGAAAGCAAATATTTGCAAGAAGATAAATAGGGACCACTTCGGCAGGAAAGATAACAAGTCACATGACCACCTAAACATCTGGGGGTGCAGATAGTGCTGGCTCTTTGGCTGTAAACAGAGATGAACAGAACACACAAGAACGGAACACAACTAGCATTCAAGTTACAAATAGACAGAAATTTGCAAGCAACTTGCAACAAGTCCCAATACAATCTTTTGCATTGTTACATATCCTATGACATGGTTTCCCCATGTTCTAATTTCCTTGGCAGACAAATGAGAGCATGGGGGGAACCTCCAAGAAACCTCCCTCATGTTTCCAGTCATAGAACTCAGAGGTTGAGGTTTCGACAACATGTTGAGTAAGAATGAATGAAGCAGTCCACTTTCCACTTATTATAGTGGCTCCTTGAAGAGTTTAGTGTTAGTAGATCTCAAAGGATTGGAGCACTTGGATACAGAGCCAGAGCCTGGGAGTTGGAATCCCCACTGTGACTCTTGGGAGATGCTCCAGGGGATGTGTGAGGGATGGGTGAGTTGGCCTACCACTTGTGTGGCCTTGGTCAAACTACATAGTTGTCCAGAGGACCAGTAGAAGGAGATACTGGTAAACTGCTTCTGAATAATTTGCAATGGGAAAACTTTGGGAATGAACTGATGTAAACAGTAAAATCATTGGGGGAAACGAGCAAATTTTGTTATCAGTTTCCTGGTTTAGGTACTTAGCTGTAAAGCCAGAAGTTTGGAGTTCGATTCACCCACAGAGAGTAGCCAGCCTGTATAGTTCTGGGCAAGCTGCACAGTCCCATCATGCCACCACCACCACCCGCCCCATGAAACCACATCTGAGCATTTTCTACCAAGAAATAGCTAGAAAGGGTTGCCATACGTTAGAATTGACTTGACAACATGCAATTATGATTATATACATGCACAGAAATTTGCAATTCAAAATATAACTATATTCCAATCCTCACATCAGTCTATGATCTGTTCACTTCAGAATATAGATTGAAAGAAACCCTCAAGCATCCTAATTAAGACCGTCATATTTAACTAAGCTTAAATGAATAATAATTGGCATGCATTTTTTAAAAGATAGGCTCATCTGTCCTGCTGGTTTTTAATCGTGGTATATGATTTATAAAAAACTTACTTTTCAAAGTAATAAAGTATGAATATAAAACAATGCACAATGATGATTTTGCTACTGGGAATAACACATGTGATTTACATGATATCGAGTGTGCTGATTCCAAATCTGAACTCAGAATTTGCCTATCATTTACAGATGTTAAGGCTTGCTATAGCTGTTCAAATGGTTGGCAATTAGGTAATGTATTTTTAAATGGGAACATTATAACAGTTGCAGCTAGCACTATGCCTGCTGCCACCTCAGCTAAATCACGCCCCCTGGTATCATGCATGTTCCAGCAGTGGCCGGGCATGTCTGGGCAAGTCAACGAGCTGACATCAGAAATAGGTCTATAAGGCAAGATGGATCAAGGGCTTGTCTCTAGTGCAAGATCATCTTATTGGATAGTACAGCAAGGCCACCATGAGCTAAAGATGAGTAGGTGGAGCTGTGTTAATAAACCGGAATTTTTTTGCTACATTTGTGGCAAATATACCCCTTGTGATTAACGCAAGAACCTAACCAAAAGGATGATATTTTTAAATTTAAGATCCTGATGTCCTAAGCAGAAACAGACATCAGATTTAGATTCAGTGCACTTGATTTAGTATAGGACACATGGATTGGACCAAGTAGTAGACAATATTTTTGGTGTGTGATGCAGTGTAATGCTTGTTTTTATTGAGAGCCACCTGTGAAAACTTAGGTGAAAGTATCCAAATTCATTCATTCAAGCAAACAAGCAGGACTTTTGTGCAATTACACATGGAGTTATACTGACTTGCTTTGTTTAACAGAAACAAATAACTTCTGATCCAATTTTGGAATGTAGACTGTTCAGAGAATAGGTGGTTATGAATAAACCTGTAATATTTTCATGACACTTCATGGATGTAATTATAAGGTGTTTTGTTTTTCTTAATATTTGCCCTAATCTTGTAGTGATACTGGATTGAAGATTCTTCCATCAGTGCTGTATCAGGAGCCAAACACATGTAAATAAACTGTTTTGATGACTTGCGGGGCACCTGGCATCATCTGTGAACAGATTGTGGGATCAAAACAGACAAAGGAACAAAGAGAAAAGGAGTAATTAAGACAGAAGGAAAACATTCTTTAATCAAAATTAAGAGGTAAAGCTATCTGTTCAAGGAGGAATCAAGGATCAAAAACAGAAACAGAAACAAACACAAACTGGAGGGACTGGAGGAACTGAAGCCAGTAAGTCTGAAATAACATTTAAATAGACTCATGGATGGAAACAAATTGCGCTATGCATCTTTTCCCCTTTTCAACAACCAAAGCTATTCAAGTTTTATTAAATATATGCCTAATTCAGGGTGCTCTGATGTACTCTGGATGGTAATAGTAAAGACAATAATGGACCCTGGGGTTATTTTGGTGTGTTGTTTTCCATACAATTTACTGTAAGGAGACAAGAATCATGAATTGTGAGAATTGTGAGCTACTTGCATATCCCGCAGAGGATTGTTTTTAAATGTTTACATTTAAATGACAATGAGATCATCTGTGTGTACCAAGGTCATACCTGTCAAGTTTTGGATTTGGAAATAAGGGAAATTTCCCGGCAAATAAGAGATGCTTGACAGCTATGTTTATCCTGTGCTGCCCTCCAATGGTGGCAATAGGGCATTGCAGTCTAATTAATACGGGATGACGGTGGGAAAGAGGGTAAAATAAGGGGTTTTCCTGGCCAATAAGGGATACTTGACAGCTATGACCAAGGTAGTTTGCAAATTTGTGTCCATGGCTTCCTTCAAGCCTCCTCCTCCTCCTCCTTTGCTCCATTGGTGTTGAGGGACCAAATGTGTGGCAGATTAAAAAGAAAAGATACACCATTACTACCCTTGGAAGGAAGGACATAAAAGTTGGGCAAAGTGGTTGACTCTCAAGGACACAACAAAGAGATAGAAGACAAGTTAGTATATATTATGACGCAGTATCTTAGAGAAAGACCATCAGCTTGAAATTTTCCCCTATACTTCAGAACAGAACCATTTGAGACAGAATCCACCTTGGGAGGAAGTATAAACCTTCTGTGGACTGTCTTGAGGTGACTTTAAGAAGTTGTATTACAGTGTCTTTGCAAAGAAAGTGGAGAAGAGGAAAAAAATGAGGATTATTTGGCTGTGCTTACAGTGCACCATGGGATCACTTTCTACTCACCATAAGGAGCCCATCTAATGACTTTGTAACACAGATCCTGTAGTCAGCCCTGTATTTTGTTCATACCATTTTTTGCAAGAATCTTAGGGGACCATTGGTACATTCATAGTAGTGCTTGCCCTACTTCTCCTTCACTAATTTGATTTAAATCTTCCTGTCTCCCTGGTTCAGGATTCAAGGTTCCTTGGGGATTCCTTTTTACCCCTGAGAAACCTTTGGTATCCTGGAGACATGTGGGATCTCTGTCATCTCAGGCCTCCCAAAGGCTTCCTGAGGGCAAAAGGATTCCCTAGAGAGCCTTGGAACCTGAAAGGAAGGGGATTAGAAAGTGTTTAATTAAATTAATTTAGAGATTACTGTCACCAGATGATGAGTTGAACAGTGTCAGAAGAACAATCCGGGCAGGTCCTTCAGCTAAATAAATTACTAGCGCTACATCATAGGCTTAGTAATAGTTCTAACACTATTAATCTTAAACACTAAATTTACCACTTCTTAATTCTGAGGGGAATGCTCCTTTATAAAATATATATTTAAGTACCCTCATTTTAACTTCTCTCTCTTGCTATATTTTAAGTAACCTTATTTTAAATTCTGTTCTTTTTGCTGTACTATGCTAGCCTTCAACAGTAAGATTGATTAATTGTGTAAACTTAACACTAGAAGGATTTCAGCCACTGAGTTAAAAGTACAACTACATTGTATTTAATTTAAATCCCTATGTTTTTTTTATTAACAATAGCAGGGGTGCCTGGCTTTACATGGGCGGGGTTGGGGGGGTCTGTCATACCTCCCGGGGTTGAGTTGGAGCGTGGCCTCCATCCATGCACCCTCTCCCACACACACATTCATTCTCTCTCTCTCCCTCCCTCCCTCTCTCTCCCTCTCCCCCCTCTCTCTCACACACACTTTATTCCTCCTCGGTGCACAAACACACACCGTCACACACAGAGAGCAGTGGCGTACTCTGACTGCTCTCTCCAACACTCTCTCTCCCACTCTCAGATACTCTCTCTGTTTTCCCCTTTCTTTCACTCCCTCTCACTCCCTCCCTTCCCCCTCTCTCTGTCACACACACACCATCCCTGGCCTGCATCTCCAGACAACGGGCTGCTTCTGGAAGTGCCATCCATTGCCTGGAGATGCAGGTCATGCTGGCGGGAGACATGGGGTAGTGCCGGGCTGGGTTTTATGGAGCTCCCCCATATGCTGGCTAGTCACCCCTCCATGCCACTGCCCCCCCCCCACGTCACTTGCTTCACTTGTTGGGCATCCTCTTCCATGGAGCCCAGTCCAGCGCTTCTGCCTTGCCTCACACCTGTGAGGGCATCTGTGTCACGGATCAGAGGCTAGCACTCTCTCAGGCTAGGTGACCGAAACCCCAGTCAAAGTGCAGTTCCTGGCATCAGTTATGGGCCAAACGGAGTGCTCTGGTCAGCCCATGGCCACTGTAGGCCCTCCCCCGTAGTGGATGGTGGTGTGGGTGCATTAGTTTGAACCGGATACTCACAAGTTGCACCCCCGTGGGCCGCCCCCACTGGGGGTTCCGGCCCACGGCGGGCGTCGGAGCTCGCGATCGGATTCGAGCTCGGCGGACACACCTGACCACTACCAGCTGGATGTGACTGCTGCGCAGGGAGCTGCGAGGCCGCAGCGGGCACCGGCCCGCGGGCCTCCAGCAGGTCAACCCGGCCGGCCGCCTGCTGAAGATTGGCCGGCGGCGCGGTGAACTGTAGGCCAAAAGGTGCCCCCGATTAAGTGGATACCCCCATGGACGCCTCCAAGGCCGCCACGCGGGCCAGAAGGGCGTCCACATTCACGGAGCCCCCGACGCAAAGGGGGCCAAGGGGGGCATGCGACCCACTGGCCGCCATGCCTGGGGCCGATGGAAATGCACTCGGGCCCAAGTATGGCCATGGCCGAAACGCCGGCCCCTGAGGTACCTGGGGCATGCCCTGCCAAGGAAGTGGCCCCAGCCCACCCTCCTGAGAAAAAACAACGGCCGGGTGATGCAGGCCAGGGGCCGAAGGCCCAGCGGTGCTATGCCCACCCACCTGTCCTGGGCCCATGGCCGAGGATTGCGGGCCGGGGGCCGCAGCCCCCGCTGGGCCGGCCTGGGGCTGTCCAGCCTCAGGCCACGGGTTAATCTGCCCCATTCTACCGGTCCCGGTGGATGCCCCCGTGAAGGGGGCCAGCTGAGGAGGCGCAGTCGTGGTCCTCCGACCCGGCTGCCGCCTCCTTGCTGGGCGAACTGCATTCGCCATCGCCTTCCTTTTGGAAGGCATCGGTCCTGGTTGGGAAGCCTGAGAAGCAGGCGAAGAAACTGCGTGCTGCCAAACGGAGGCTTCCCTACAGCGCGGAGAGCGACGGAGCCAAAAACCTCTCCTCTCCGTCGCTTTCACAAAATGGCAGCTCGGCTGCCTTGTGGGCCACCCCTTTTAAAAGGTGCTGGCCACGCCCCCCTAACTACCCGGATGCCCAAGTCCGGTGGGGGGGGGCTGCAAAGAGCACGGCGGCCATTTTGGCGCCGCGCTTGCATTATTCCTCCTCGGTGCACAAACACACACCGTCACACACAGAGAGCAGTGGCGTACTCTGACTGCTCTCTCCCCCACTCTCTCTCCCACTCTCAGATACTCTCTGTTTTCCCCTTTCTTTCACTCCCTCTCACTCCCTCCCTTCCCCCTCTCTCTGTCACACACACACCATCCCTGGCCTGCATCTCCAGACAACGGGCTGCTTCTGGAAGTGCCATCCATTGCCTGGAGATGCAGGTCATGCTGGCGAGAGACATGGGGTAGTGCCGGGCTGGGTTTTACGGAGCTCCCCCATATGCTGGCTAGTCACACACACCCCACACACCTGCCCCTCCACATTGCTTGCTTCACTTGTTGGGCAACCTCCTCTATGGAGCCCAGTCCAGCACTTCTGCCTTGCCTTGCACCTGTGAGGGCATCTGTGTCACAGATCAGACACTAGCATTCTCTCAGGCTAGGTGACCAAAACCCCAGTCCATGTGCGGTTATGGGCCAAATGGAGTGCTCTGGTCGGCCCATGCCTTCCAGAGAAGCCAAGGCAGAAGGCCCACCTGCCATTCTCTGCAAGGCAGCCAGCGTACGGGTTCCCCATTTGGCCCATTTCTGCTAGAGAAGGGCCTTGGCTTCTCCAGCAGGCATGGGCTGAACGGAGTGCTCCAGTCGGCCCGTGCCTTTTGGAGAACAGCCGCCCACCTTCCTCCGGCCAAAATGGTGGCCAACCAGTAGAGCCTCCCAACTGAGGAGGTGGAATTATGCATGCACCAAAGTCTGCCTAGAGTTCCAGGCGCCACCACATGGAAACTTTGGGCAGGCTTCTGCACCTGTGTAGATTCTGGCATCTGCGTATCACTGCCTCCCTGACATTTCATGCTGCTGGTGGTGGTGGTGGGGCTTTGCAGTCGGTTTTTGGGGTGAAATACCCCAAAATGGTCTGCCAGTCCCCTGCGCTGGCCACCCCAGAAGTGTGAGGTAGGCGGGACCGCCATTGTTGGGGATGGGGGTGCAGGTGTCGTGCTGTGTATTGATAACATACAGCGCAACACCTCAATTTTAGTTATATATACTAAATGATAGGAAAACGGGTAAATGTCCCTCTAATGATGACACCCACCCAAAAAAAAAACCTATTGTGATTCATGAGTAAACATCAATTGTTGCATGAAATAAAAGTGACATTATGAGGGGTTTTTTCATTATTCCAGAAGGTTTCATTGCCCGACCCTTCTTTCATGCAAAGCACAGTCTTACAAGCAATCTCATTATTTCTAAAATGTTACTTCTGAGCTTTCATTGCACTGCTATTACATCAGTTTAGGCTGTTTCGCTCTAAATCTTTAAAGGGACAAATCAGGGACTCCGGTTTTACAAAAAATTGCTGTTGGAATGGTTTTGCCCCCCTGAAAGTCTCCGTTGCTTAGAAAAGTAATTTAAAAGCTAAAACAAAAATAGTCAGGAGCAAATTAATCAGTCTCACACCACCATTCATGTTCTCTCTGTGATGTCAGAGAAAATGTTGATGCTCAAAGCCTTTCTCTCACCTCTGTGGGGTTTTTGTGGGGGCTTGTCAGGGTCTACTTCTCTTCCACAGTGGAAGTAACCTCGTGATTTAAGGGATGCAGTCACTTATAAACAATGGTGTTAATTGCAGGCAAGAATTGATATGAATGAAACAAAGAAGGTGCCCCTAGTCACCCACTTGAAATCCAAGTTCAGTGCTGGGTAAAACCTACACAATGTGCCAATGTTTTCCCATCTCCAGCCTATGCATTCCTCAGTGGAGAAGTCATTCTTCAGCAGATAAATCATTCTCCAAAATTCATCGAGTAATGGAAAGCTAGGGAATGTGGCCATGGGTGGAAACAATAGATGTGTTTCTTTTTCCCTTTAAAAAATCTGAAGCCCCTAAAAAACCATTCTTTGTCATATCACAATGATCCACATTTTGCCAGAGTCACAGTTCAAGGGGGCGACTGAGTGCTCTCTCATTGGTATGCGAGTTTGAAGAGCCATAAAGCAAGAGGCTCCATTGAACATTGTTCCGTCAGTGAACCCTGAAAGGGTTTCTGTTCCTCTTGGAACTTTTCCTAAGTTTGTCTAAATTACGTTCCATGCCAAGACAGTAGAGAAAACAGAATTTTAAACATGTTTTTTCAAATGTCGCTTTAAAGCTAGAGAGCTGCATGAACACATAACATTTTAGGTTCACCCTCCAAAGAAAATTGAATGGCAGTAGATCCCCAGCAGTAAGAGGAAATGGATTTGTTAAGATTTTTTTGATTAATTTATGAAATTGCATTCATGACGTGAACCTGGTGTCCACTAGATGTCTAAGATAGTAGCAAAAGGGACCAGACCAAAATATCAGGTGCAAGTTTCAGATTATGAGCTGCAGTGACTACATTATCCTGTTCATTGGCTTTATTTCATTTAAAGCTTCAACTTTATTTCATCTTTTAGGGCAAAATCACTTATTCAAGGCAGTGCATAAAGTTTAATAAAATATACCAATAACTGTAAAAAGTGATAAACTTATAATCCAATCACGAACCCACACAAGGCCTCCTAAAATGAAGAATAGCAATAACATATCAACAGCAACTGATAAAAACAAATTTAATTGATTTAAACAAGATATAGGTATGCAAATGTTTCACATTGTTTCTAAAAGGTTACCAAAGATTGGGGTAAAAATTTCCCTTGCAGTGAAAACAAACTTGCAAACTTACTTCTTAAAAAGTAATTCGCTACAACTGTAGCCACAATGCTAGAAAACTATTCATTACTACTATAGTTACAGTCAGATACCTCACTCACTAAACTTACCAGCCCACTGAACATACCCGTCAAGCGCGGCTCCAGAAAATATGGGACCTGCGCAGAACACTTCTGCATAGAACCCTTCTGCGCATGTGCAGTAACTACTTTCCCCACCAGTCAAATTACGGGATAGCAGCGGGAAAGTGAAGGAAGTGGCGTGGAAATATGGGAAATCCCGTCCAATCTGGGATACTTGACAGGTATGTCATTGAAACAGAAATAAACTGGCAGAAATCCACTAGTAAATCATAAATTGGAGTAGGCCGATCAATGGGGATTTGATGAGCAAACACATATACACATTATCTTGATTACTCTAGTTGTGACTTTCTATTGAACAACCATTGTGTCTCGCCTTAATGAGGAGTCTGTGACTGTGACCAAGTGAATGTGTTCCTATTCAGTGTGCTATCCAAGTGATAGCTGGAGTTTGACAACTGGGAAGATGCGGCTTTCATATTTCTGTTCCTTGTCTTCTTTATAGGGAACACTATTTAACAGAATGGGTCAATGCCTGCAGAGCATTTGATATCTTCACCCGCTTTGCCTTTCAGTATCAGCTTGAACCCTCATGGCTCACACAGGTTCTGTTCTGAAAACTTTTCAAAACTTTGCAACCCTCTTAAAGTTCACTTTATGTTTCCAGTTTCCCAGAAAGGTAAAAGTAAAAGTAAAGTTTTCTCTTGCTTGAAAGCCAGTCTTATCCAGCTCTAGGGTTGAGTGTTCATCTCTATAGTCAAAGAGCCAATGCTGTCTGTGTCTGCAGCTGTTTCCATGGACATGTGGCAGGCATGACTAGACACCGGAGTGCACAGAACGCTTTTTACCTACCCACCGAAGTGGTACCTTTTTATCTACTTGCAATTTCTTGCTTTCGAACTGCTAGGTTGGCAGGAGCTGGGACAGAGATGGAAGCTCACTCTGTCATGCAGCACTCGGGTCTCAAACTGTTTCCCTGCCAACCAACTAGTCATCAAGTTCATTGCCTTAACCATAGTCCCTTCCCAGAAAACTGTTGTCCTTTTCCGCAAAATATAATCTTCTGAGTAGTTGGTGTGATTATTTAATGCACAAAAATATTTTTTAGCCTTGGGAAATAGGTGCAAAGTTTTTCTCAGAAGTGGTACAAAGTTCATCAATTTGAATTGTGGAAAAGCATAGAAACTGTACGGAAGCAAGTCATGTTGCTTTCCATCAAATTCCATCACACTCATCTAAAACGTGATCTTTCCAGAAAGAGGGGGTGGGGGTAGGGGAATAACAGAGAGAAATCCTTATTAACAAATTATGAAAGTATAATTAAAGTCTTCACTCTTCTTATCTGGGATTACTGAATATATCCAACCAATTAACTAAATCAGTGCCTCTCCAAGTCACTGTTATTGCATCCATATTTAACAATTATTTTGTATATAAATTATATGGGTTGATTAAATATTTATGATCATTATTAAAATTGATCATGGCGTGGCATTCATTGCACTAACACCACTTCTGTTTGACACCTTACACAGGATGTGTGCATGGAAGGGAGAAACAGTAGCTATTTATGTTAATAGAATATTATGCCTTCTGTACAGTCATCATGTTTTTATGCATTTATTACTGTGGTGAAAATGCAGGGAACATTTAGATCCCTCTGGTATTTTTTACCAGAGAACACAAGAAAACACACAGTTATTCACATAAGAAAATGTCTAAAGTTTTGCCATATTAAAGTTGGGAATATTGAATTTTAAAAATAACTGCCATTTTGTGTCAACAATGTCCCTACATATGGCAAATCGGGGAATCTGTGTGAAAAAAGATTAGTGGAAATAAATTGGATATCAGGAATAGCAATGCACAGAAACATGTTTCAAGTAACGCCCTGGACACTTTTCATGGGATTTGAAAATTGCTTTTATAGAGAATAGAAATTACAGGACAAGGTTCCCTAGAGTGAGAGAGCATTGAGATAAAGTAAATACATACTGTATATGCTTAATTCCTTCTTCTTATTTGTGTGCCGTATCTGATTCCGAATACTGGTGAAGTATGAAGATTGTCCTGAGGATACAATGCAGTAGACTATCATTTGCTTTCTGCATCACAGCATAACACCCGTCCCACTGATCCAGATCTGTGAGTCACTTTCTGATCCTGAGCACTTCTAGCATGCAAAGTCCTCCTCAGCCCCAGGCCAGGATGGATGAAGCTGCTGCCCTCCATCAAGATGGATTCAAGTGGGATTTAAACCACTTGGGTACCATCACCCTACCCTGTGGACTTTGGCACCCAAGGCCAATAGTCCTATCAGTTTGAAAGCAAGAAAGTGCAAGTAGATAAGTAGGGACCACTTCAGTGGGAAGGTAAACAACATTCCGTGCACTCCAGTGTTGGGGCATGCCTGCCACATGTCCATGAAAATATCTGCAGAGATGTGAACTGAAGCCTAGAGTTCGATATGACTGGTTTTTGTGCAAGGGTGACCTTTACCTTTTACAGTAATGCTAAATGTACCTACTTTGTTGTTCAGTTGCACAGTTGAGTCCAACCCTTTGTGACCCTATGGAGCACAGCACGCCAGGCTCCTCTGTCACCTGCCATCCTCTATAGTCCCCCCAGATCTACACCCACTGCATCAATGATGCATCTAGACATCTCATCCTCTGCCGCCCACTTCTCCTTTTGTCTTTGATCTTTCCCAGCATCAGGGTCTTCTCCAGTGAGTCCTCTCTTCTCATTTGGTGGCCAAAGTACTTGAGCTTCAGCTTCAGTATCTGTTTTTCCAAGGCGCAGTCAGGGTTGATTTCCTTTAGGATGGATTTTTGCAGTCCAGGAGACTCTACTACCTATGTTTAGTTCTTCTCAGGACAATAGTGAATGTTGTTGAAGGGAAATGGAGAAACTTCTTCCAGAATGTTATTGGGGAGCTACTGTTCTGCAGGTGAAGTGGCTTTGTATTTAATCTGCTAATTATCTTCCAGAAAATACAGGTGTCTTCGTGTCATTTCAAGGACATCGAGGGCACTTTCAGGACTCATCAGTGCTGCAACACACATATTCTGCACTTCTGTCATAAGCTAATGCACCATAACCAAACATGACAAATCACAACAGTGAGTGATTATGGGAGAGAGAATTGGGGGGGGGGGAGAGAGAAGAATATCACATTTGTGGGTTTTGAAAGTCAACCAATCCTCAGAAAGATTTTTCATCACCATGGAAACTTGCATAGACAAGAAGTGCAGAAAACACCTGGAGCTGAACGTGAATAGCTTCTTAGCATCATTCACCATACATTTTGGCAGATAAATGAAGGGAACAATTTATTGAATTTCATTAAGTTTTGGGGGGAAGATCTCTAGGGGCAGAAACTTTTTAGGGAAGGGAACCATAATTTGCAGTGGCACTATCACAACATTTTACTCGTCTTCCCTCCAGCTCTTTAGCTGTTGTTGTTGACTTTCTTCTTAAAATGGGAGAAGGAAGAACCAAAAGCATAGAGCTACAATATCCATTTTCCAGGTGCAGTTCCTAGTATTTTCATGGCAATCTGACAATACTGGGCTAGATGAGCTCTGATCCTGTATTGCTGTGTGGCTATGAAAAGGCTGAAGCCCAAGAAGTCCCATGCAAGCTGTTGCTCTTGCTGCTGTATTTAAATCCAAATATTGGTGATCCTCATGGCGATCAACCATGAAGACTGTCCTGAGAATATAATGCAGTGGCCTTTCATCTGCCTTCCGCATTGCAATATGACACCTGTACCACTGATCCAGTTCCGTGAGTCACTTTCTGATCCTGAGCCCTTTTGGCACGCAAAGTCCTCCTCAGCCCCAGGGCAGGATGGATGAAGCTGCTGCCCTCCATCAAGATGGATTCAAGTGGGACTTAATCTACTTGGGGACCATCACCCTTCCCTGTGGACTTTGGCACCCAAGGCCGATAGTCCTCAGGGTTGGCAGGTTGGTTAACCACCAGCTGACACTTGGCGTTGAGTCGCTGGCAGTATGATCTACTCTATTACCATAGCAGGATAACCTAGCCAGAATGGCAATGCAAACCCACAAAGAGAGAAATCAGTTGAAGCAGATGCAAACACAAAACAGAGCCAAAATATAATCCAAAACCCCTGAAGAACTGAAAGCATAGCAACAATGAAAGACATTGAAAGATAGTCCAAAGTCAGGCACAAGGAAATTCAACATAGTAAAAGGAAAGAAAGAGCAGGAGATGGAGCTAGTTTTCAGACCCTTCCAACATTTTTTCTTGTCCAGAAATGAGTTTCTGAAAGAAGGATTCCCAGACCTTCACCCAAGCCTTAATTGACAATACTTTGTTAGAAACCTAGCTCATGGTAGAGCTGTTATTTTGGAGCATCTTCTTTCCTCTGAAAAAACCATCACTTCCTCACACATTTTTAATTATTATTGTAGTCTGGGGCTCTGGAGTAATCCTACTTAATCTTTTTATTCAGAATCTGGGCTCCTTATTTATTAGGTTCTTATTCTGTCACCTTCTTCCAGACAGTCTAAGACAGGGATGGCCAACCATGGTGCTCCAGGGGTTCTTGAATTTCAATTTTCAGAAGCCCTGATCAACAGATGTGCTTACTTGGTCTTCTGTTAACTGAAGTCCAAGAACACTTGGGGCACCACATTTGGCCTTCCCTGATTAGGGTTTCAGACTGGAAATACCTAAGGAATGAACCAGAGGTCTTTGGTATTGAGTGGAAATTGTCTGTCAGTGAATTAGTCTGCATCTTAAGTTCTCCAAACAACTGCTAAACTAGGAGCTACAATGCCACTTTCAGAATGAGATCCCTAATGGTTTCAAAGTGCAGCTGAATCAACTGGCCCTCTCCTGTTCTCATCAGTATTTGTAATGGTTTTGGGTCAAGATGACATGCAATGATATCATGGGACCACCAAGACTTCTAGAAAGCTGCTTAATTTGAGGGCTCATCTTTGTTGAAGCAACACTGATGACACCTTGACTTTGGTGGCCAGATTCTCTGCTACATGACACATCTTGATCTTTAACATATGGCAGGTCCTTGATCTTGCAGGTAAGGCAACTCCTTAAGCTCCCCTGTCTTTGTGGTGGTGAGGAGCCATTTGGGAGAAGAAGAACAAGTCCTTATCATTGATGTGCCTACATTGTATGTGGTTCCTCCTTAGATAATGGGGGGAGGAAATAGAAAATGAGGTTTCTGGGATGACCGGGTTGAGTTTAAAACTTGCTCCTAGTAATGTTATGTTGACAGATACGGACAATTGGAAGTTAGTCAAAGATAAATTAGAGTTACCGGTACTTTCCATTATTCTGACAACTGGAAGACAATGTGTAGCAAGAAAGTGGAAAAGTGACCTGAACTTAAAAATTGAAGATCGGTACAAGGAAATGTGGGATTTAGCTTTAAATGATAAGTTGACATGGGAGATGAACATCAGAAAAGGAATCATATAAGAGAATAGATTCTGGCATATCTGGCACCCATTTGTAGAGTTTGCACTTGATAGACAAATTGGGAGCAGTCCAGTACCAGAACAATTGAGTTTTTGGAAATAGTGAATAAGGAGGAATACCGCATCCTCTTGGGCAATGTATAATTCACAGGGTGACTTTTTTATAATCATTATTTTTGTATATGTTTATTCACTTAATTGTTTATCTTGGAGTAACAAAGGTTCAAATTGAGAAAGTAGAAAATATACAACAGAATGTGTTGATAAATTCATTAATACTATGCAAAGATCAAATTGTTTGACGAATAACTACCAATAACTATCTTGCGATAGATGTTACCAAGATTTTTCCCCTCTCTCTCATTCATACGTCCATATACATTTTTAATTATTGTTTCATTTTGCTTCTGTTGTTACTTATGTCATATTTTTTAAATTGTTAATAATTTTTGCCACCCCTGTTCTAAGATCTTCAGAGATGGCCTGTTCCTCAGTACCATCAGCTCCAGAAAGCTTTGAGTTTTCCTTAGAAGATACATTAATTCAACCACCTTTTTGCCCAAACCTGCCACCTTGCTTCTGGCAACAGATGACAATTTTCTTGGCTCTTCATCAACTGTGGGGAAGAATTTTATTTAGCAATAGAGGGAGTGATTGTTGAGTGATTACAGAAAACAATTTGTGAAGTATCCTATTGACTGTTTCCTAACAGGTCCAGTAGGTTTCTATTTACAAGGAATAGTAGAATTAAATGGATAAGAACACTGCAGATTTTCTTCCTGGACAACTAATCCAGCACTAAAAATGAATAAAATACTATCCTTACACTTCTGCTGTGACTAGTGTATATCCATTGTCAAGCTGATGGTGGACTGGGCTTTCACTAAAGACGAATTCTCTTGGCTCTAGTTTGAGGTTCACATTCATCAGGAGCATTAGCACACTTTGGGGAGAGATGCTTACACTTCAAAATTCTAAAGAGGCTGTCAGTCAGTGAGACCCTGTGATTGATTTAATAACTGCATCCTGGAGGCAGGTCCTATTGCTACTAACAATAGTGCCACGTAGTCTGAAATGTGAATATGGGCCTGATTAAGCACTAACGAGCTTTGGGCAACTGCTGCTTAGCTTAAGGGTGAGTTATCCCAGCCAACAATGTGGCATAGGATCATGCAGATCTAATTGTTTTTGATGGAAAGGGTTGCCAAATGCACTAATCTGACAAAAATGCTGACAATGATGTCATCAGTAACCCAATGACTGCCACGTTTGACGCCATTCACGGGACTGCAGCGGCTCAAGTGGCTAAGACATTGACTAGGAGGCGGAAGGTCAGCAGTTCAATTCCCGAGTAGTGCAGGACGGAATGAGCTCCCATCTTTGTCCCAGGCTCCTGCCAACCTAGCAGTTCAAAAGCAAGAAATTGTCGATAAATAGGGACCACTTCGGTGGGAAGGAAACAGCGTTCTGTGCCACATGACCACATGACCACGGAAATGTCTGCGGAGGCAGACAGTGCTGGCTCTTCGGCTTTGAAAGAGAGATGAGCACTGAACCCTAGAGTCAGATATGACTGGCTTTCGAGCAAGGGAAACCTTTACCTTTTAACCTTAACTCAATTCAAAGCAGCTTATATTGTGCAGTCACAATAGCACATAGGAGTTGTGTGTATCAAGTGCAGGCTTACAAGATAAATGAGATATTTGTGACGTGGCTTTACCTATTCTACTTCGCACATGAGTTTTCATGACTGAGTTTGAACAAAGTAAGTCCATCCTTCTACTCATTGTCCTGTTGTTTGGGAGTTGTAAGGTAACGGTAAAGGTCACCCTTGCTCAAAAGCCAGGTGTATCTGACTCCAGGGTTCAGTGCTCATCTCTGTTTATAGCCAAAGAGCCAGTGCTATCTGTGTTTGCAGACATTTCTGTGGTCATGTGGCAGGCATGTCTAGACACTGGAGTGCATGGAACACTGTTTACCTTCCTACCAAAGTAGTATCTATTTATCTACTTGCAATTTCTTGCTTTCAAACTGCTAGGTTGGCAGGAGCTGGGTGAGATGACAGAAGCTCACTCTGCCTTGCAGTACTTGGGTCACGAACTACTGACCTGATGACCTTCCAGTCATCAAGTTCAGCATCTTAACCACTAAGCCACCACAGTCCCTCTTTGGGAGCTGTACATCCAGCATATATGGGATTTCTTTCATACCAGCAATTTGGTCTATACTGAACCAGACCTAGGTTCTGGCACAAGGTTTCCTGCTCCCCTCCCCTCCCCCCCTATAAAACCCTTCTGACATAAGTTAAAGAGCATGACTACATGAGATGCATGTAAGAAAAATGTAAGGGGAGAACCATTGGTCCAGGGGTGCCCAAACTATGGCCCATGGGGCGGATCTGGCCCATGGCACCAATTAATCTGCCTCCATGGAAGTGGAAATAAAATGTGCATGCACATCCACATAACATACCTGTGCATGCATATAACACTGCCGTAAATGACACGTGGCTGTTTTAAACACATTTATGACATCTGCGGGTCATTTATGGCAGCGTTATGCACATCTGCATTTATGGCAGGCACATTAGGCTCATGCATGTTTTAGTTCCGCTTCCAGTGGGAGGAACCATGTAACTGGCATGCTCATCCACGTGACCAGCCCATGGCCCGAATATCTTGGGGACTCATGCATTAGTTCAACGCAGAGCCGTGTGTTCCACTGGAATTAAAATAGGATAGAAATGTCATTAATAAATAATAGCTTACAGGAGTTTGGAAGCAACATGTGGAAAATAATTTGAGCAGCCATTAGTTTCCACCAGTGATGAGGTAGTAATATGCTTACTTATGAAATTTTAATGCAAAGAAGATAAATATTAGGACATTATGTTTTTAATTTTCCATTTGTTGCATACACATTGTTTTCTGTTGGCAGAAACATTACCTTTGGGGAACTTGGTGATGTGTGTATATGTTGAGTTTTCATCTTTTTCATGTTTATTTCACTGGAAATAATAACTGACAATGATGAGTTAATAATCCAATACACTGAATATTCTGTTACCTGAAAATCACTATCCCTTTTTTCTCTGTCACAGGAAGACCTGCGAGCAGCAGAGATGTGCCCCAAGAACCACAGAGACTTTGAATTTCAGGCAAAAAATAAAAATGGTTTATTGAATATGCATTTAATCAACAGTGGCCTGCTGCTGGTCAAAGACAGTTCACAACCTTTTGCCTGCTACAAAAATCTAAATGTGAGCTTCTCTAACTAATTTGTTCAGAGATTGCTAGAGAGCTGAAGTTCCAACATTGTAACATCTTTTTATACAGTTCTACAAATACAAACTAATCCTATCCTACCTAAAGTTACAATAAAGTTTTTGATCTTTTCATAGATAAATAAATTAAGTATGAGTTACAATAGTAAGTTTTTATATAAATAATAGTATTTGGTAAAATATTACAAATGCAAGGAAAAGATAGAGGGAGGAGGTTGGGGGATTAGGTGGAGACAAGTCAATACATTAGCCAATAGCAGAGTGAAATTGTTGAGCATGCCCTCAATGAACATGCTTGACTTGAGTTCAGGAACCAATCTGAAATGCTGCATGTCTGAGGCAGGAGGTTTGATGGAACTCACTTGATGAGGACTTCACTTTGATGAATTTCTTGGCAATACCCACCCAAATAATCCCATCCTGTCTCTAGGCAGAAACTAACTAGCATTATGTACATATGGTAATGACAGATCCCTGAAACAAAGATGTGAGAGAAATACATGCAAAAGAAGAATGGTCCTTAAAACAAACAAGACTGCAGTTTTTGCTGCAGACTTTTAGGAAATTTAGAGAAGGGAGAATGGCTTTCTGGACATCAGGTGTTAAATGAATCTTTCCTGTGAACACATTATTCCTCTTTGGTTTACTGAGGTGGGAACAAGTTTAAAGAAAACATTGTGAAAGTTTCCTGCTTTGGAAATACAAAATAGAACATGTTAGTACCATTTTACAATATTTCTAATGATTTCAGGAACATTTAATTGCAACCACTAATTAAAGATCTATCAGGGATCAAAGAGTCAAGTTCGCCATGCCTATGGTCAAGCATGGCTCCAAAGATGGGAAAACTGCATTTTAATTCAAACCATGATTACTTTAAAGTCATTTTAAAGCCTAAATTTGCTTTGCCGCTGCAGCCGTGCTTGACTTTTAGGCAGGAGAAGAGGCAGGGAGCAATCTAATTTCAAAAAGCCCGCACTTTCTAAGTTGAGCCAATCAAGAATAAATGAATTTTTACAGTCTTACTCCCAAGGAGATCTTCCCCAATCCATTCTGTCACTAGCCCTTGACCAGTCGAACTGATCCTGGGGGTCAACCAGGCTCCCGGAGTGAAGACATGATTTTTAATAATTATTTAAACTTTAATTCAGCATTTAAAATGTTAACTTTTGACCTGAAATCTCCTCCGCCATCTTCCCCTATCACTCTGAATTTTTGCTAATATTTCTCATTTGTGGTTCTGTTGAAGAATCCTTAGAAAGTACTTATTTCTTTGAAGTTCTTTGAAGCCCTGATTGAATCAGTCAGACTGGAGACGGGAGTGCGTCTCTTTCTTTCCTGCCGGTCATGCAGGGAGGAGCCTACACCCCTTTGAAAGGGGTGGCTCATCCCTGCCTCGCCATTCCTTTTTTTTCCTTACAGGAAAGGCTTTCTCCTCCCTTCCTCCCTGACAGCAGTGTGATTTTTCTGGTTGCTACAGGGCCGGGTTGGAATTTTTGCTCTGGCGCTAGTTTGGCCTTGGATTGGGTGGGAGTGTCACCCACCCCACACTGCTGTCCTTGGTTGAGCATTTTAGGAGGCTTTATTGGTCACTTTGGCGGTTAGTGCGGGTGGTTCTCACCTTTATTCCTGTATTGCCAGTGGGTACGGGCTGGGGGTTTGTCCTAGGGACTGGAAAGGCATCCTCTAGGGGTGTGCCATATGGCTCCAGGATTAACCTTTCAAATGGTTCGGCTTATAGGTAAGCATTTACCATCTCCGGCACTTGGTGTAGGCACCATTGTGCACCGGTCATTTGGTCTGTTGATTTTTCTCCCATGGCTTATTATGTTCTGTGTCTTTGTATTGTATTGTATGTTTTATTTATATACCGCTTTTCTTATTTAAAAATAACTCAAAGCGATTCACAATATAAAAATACAGAATTACAGAATAATACAGTAAAAATATACAGTCACATGTATCAAAAGTACAAAAACAAAGAAAAACAAAATACAACAAAAATCTACAAATTCGTCACAGTATCACCAAGTAAGCAAGGCACAATATACTAGTCATGACGAAGGCACGGTTGGAGGTAACTCAACGACCACAATATGTCAGATACAATATCAGCAATGTCAACACATAGGGCAATAAATGCATA
Source organism: Bradypodion ventrale (assembly GCA_035047345.1). NCBI lineage: Eukaryota > Metazoa > Chordata > Lepidosauria > Squamata > Chamaeleonidae > Bradypodion > Bradypodion ventrale. The sequence continues at coordinate 5,434,907 of JAWDJE010000011.1, read as the reverse complement.
AGTACAGCAAATATACAAAAATACATACAAGATATACAAGATATATAAAATACAATATCATAAGCAACCAGAGCAAAAATAATCTAATCAAAAAAGATACATTCAGAGATAAATTCAGTAACCAAGACAATCCTTGAAGAGACGGTCTCATGCCGCCATTCTCCTCTTGGCTGTCACCCACACTACTTTGCCCGCAGTGCAGTTAATTTGTTCTAATAAAGTGGTCATTGTTAAAATCCACTCACTGCGTACATCTCTCCTTGGGGGTGCATTGGGGGATGCACAGGCAAAGAAATACATCCAAATCTTATAAATCTACATTCAAATGCTATGTGGAATAGATACCTACTACAGTTGTGGTTTTGTTAAAGCTGTATTTAACAAATCTTTGATATTGTTGTTGTTTGAAGTTCATGTTAATATAGAGTTGCTTTGGCCAGGAGGCAAGGTCCTTATATGATTTTCCAATTTAGTGTACACCAATTGGTTAGATGGCTTTATAACTGGATTAGATGAATTTATGGAGGTTAAGTCAATCAATGGTTATTATGTTAGCCATTACTAACTCAGCAGAACCTCCAAAAAATATTTCAATGTATTTTCAACAAAAACCATACTGTTGTGTTGAACCACATAATGAGACACTTCATTGTTGTTCTCTGCACACATCTAAACAATGAAAAGTCTTCATTAGAAAAAGGGGTGAATAATTTATTGTAAACTATCTCTTGTTTTGAGGACAAAACCCTAAGTATATATTTCGGTTTTCCTGCTCAACAAAACCCATCTTTACATAATTTCAAAAGTAGTAATTATCCTTATTGCCAAACCAGCAAAGTGTGTATGATTTATCGTTTAATATTTTTAAAAGTCCAGAATGATTAAAGTTTATTTTCTCTGAGTCACCCTTTGCGTTAGAAAAAGATAGCAGTAAACTCAAATTGCCAATATAAGAGAATAGGATGTTATTTGCAATTTTAAAGAAGGAATTATAGAGAATAGGGAGATCTTTGAGGAGATTTAAATTAAAATGAAGTGCGGTTGAGTCTTCAGATGATAATTTGTTGAAAGGGAGAATGGCAATCATTTTGGGAAGATTAAGTTCAGATTAAAAGAAGAGCTGGTGATAATTATGAACTTCAGATTAGTTGGTGAAATCCCCCAAATGAACTTCAATGTCATTTCCAGAAAAGCCCTTGGGTTCTTCTGTTATTAAGTAGATCATGCATTTCATTTTAACAGGTAACTTGTGGAAATAAATAAATTGATCAGCCTCTACATTAGGGGTTCCCAACCTAAGGCCCATGGGCCACATCTGGCCCATGGCACCATTTCATGTAGCCACCCACCCCTTCAAGGGCATTTGGGAAACAAAATGGCCACCCCTTTGAAGCTATTGGGACAAAATGGCAACCCCCATTGTGCAGGGAGGGCAAAATGGCCACCCAGCCCTCATAGTTGACTGAGAGGATGTGAACCAACCCCCAGATTGAAAAGGTTGGAAACCCCTGCTCTGTGTGAAAATATCCAGGCTGAAACTGGGCCTTGAAGAATAACACATTAGGGCAGGGTTCCCTTTGGGTTTTGGACTTCAATTCCCAGAAGCCTGTCAGTACATTTGCTGATCAGTGCTTTGAGGGATACTGCATTTGGGGATATAGAAGTGGAATTTACAAAGGAACAAAACTAATTGATGGTCCTACAAGATTATTGCTCATATACCATAAGGAAGCACTTTCTCTCTTTCTTGTACATCCTTGATGTGTAAAAAAAAAAGTCCCCAAATTCCAGAATGTTAGTTCCATTTTCCGAACTCTGTTAAAAGGCATCTCCCAATTCTTCTTCTTCTTCTTCTGCCATTTCCGAATATGAATATTGGTGTTCCACATGTTGATCAGTCATGAAGGTTGTTCTGAGAATATAATGCAATGGCCATTCCTCTGCTTTCTGCATGGCAGCATGCCAACTGTACCACTGATCACTTTCTGGATCTGAGCCCTTTTGGCATGCAAAGTTCTCATCAACCCCAGGCCAGGATGGAAGAAACTTCTCCCCTCCATCAAGATGGATTTGAGTGGGTTTTAATCCTCTTGGGGACTATCACCTGACCCTGTGGACGTTGGCACCCAATGTCATTAGTCCTCAGCATTGGCAGGTTAGTTAACTGCCACCTGGCACTTGGCATTGAGTCTGGCAGTATGGTCTATTCTATTACCATAGCAGGATAACCTGGCCAGACTGGTTCCAATGGGACAGCACATTGGGCTGCTGTTCAGAGGGGTGGGGTGAATTCTGTGCTGGGGTGAGGGATAAAGCACTCCCATTGGACTGCTGGGCAGAGGGGTGGGGTGAACTCTGTGCTGGGGAGGGAGGAAACACTCCCATTGGGCTGCTGGGAAGAGAGGTGGGCGTCAACTCTGTGCTGGGGGGTGAGGAAGTGCTCCCATTGGGCTGCTAGGCAGAAGGATGTGGTGAACTATGTGCTGGGGTAGGGAGGAAGCACTCCCATTGGGCTGCTGGGCAGAGGATTGGGGCAAACTGTGCTGGGGTGACTGCATGGGTGCCCACAGAGAGGGCTCTGAGTGTCACCGTTGGCATGCATGCCATAGGTTTGCCACCACTGGATTAGGGTTGCAGCTTCTCCCTGGCCACATAGACTGGCTTTTTTCCTGGAACACCAGTGGGGAATTAAACTCACAACCAACTTACTGAGCTATCCAGCCAACTTAACAGCACATGATTCTTGAGATTGTTGTTGTTCAGTCACACAGCTGAGTCTGACCCTTTGCAACCCCATGGACCACAGCACACCAGGCTCCTCTGTCATCTGCAATCCTCCGTAGCCCACCCACAAATACACCCACTTGGTCACTGATGCTATGTAGCCATCTCATCTTCTGCTGCCCCCTTCTCTTTTTATCTTCAATCTTTCATAACATCAGGGCCTTCTCCAGTGAGTCCTCTCTTCTCATTTGGTGGCCAAAGTACTTGGAGGAAAGAGCAAAAAACCATTTGTAAAAATAGTTTCTTAACTGGTACAAACACTGTAAAAGTCCAGCGTCAAAATAGATGAGAATTATACAAATAACAATCCTAGTGGTCAGGTATGAAGATTTGAAAATATACAAATAAAAATCCTTGCAGTCAGGTATAAAGATCCGTAAAAATACATAAGAAGCTCACTCAGAAGAAGAAGCTCAGTTGCCAAAATTAAATCATGTGAGGATCCACAGGTAAATTCTTGAAAGTCCAAAATGTTCAGCTTTAAATCAAATCGTGTGAGTATCCACAGGTAAATTCTTGAAAGTCCACAATGTTCAGCTTTGTTAATAGATTTGTAGAAATGAAATTATTTCCAAAGCTATCCGGTTTCTTAGCTTTTCAGACTGGCTGTCTTTTATTAAGGAATCTACAAATAATTAAACGTTAATCTAAGTGCTATACAGTTTCTTTATGAATACAACATATTTAGAAGCACCTGGGGTACAAATTACCAGTTCGCTAAATACAGAGAATAACATCTGTATGGAAAATCGTATATAATCAACTCAAAAAAGTAGCTAAAGTTGACAAAAGCTTACCATTTCTTTAGTTAAATTGTATTCTGCATCCATCGCCTTGCTACAAACTCTGTATAATGTGCATTGTGACGTCAAATTGGTCAACTATCTCAAAGACTTATATAGAAGGAATATCATATACAGGTGTATATACAGCTTCAGTATTTGTCCTTCCAAGAAGCAGTCAGGGTTGATTTCCTTCAGTATTGACTGATTTGATCTCCTTGCAGTCCAGGGGACTCTCAAGAGTCTCCTCCAGCACCACAGTTCAAATGCATCTTTGAACCACGCAAGCCCCCTCACCATGGCAAGGCAACAATTCTTAAAAGGGAGGTGGGTGGGATTCTTGAGTTATCATGGCCAAAATCTAAAGCCAGAATATAGATCCTTGTGATCTTATCCTTCTTCCATGTCTAGGCTAGATGCGAATCTGCTAAAACGGAGCCACTTTTTGGTGAGTTCATTCTGCAAATCCGTTTACCTGACCTAGTGTGAGAAAGATTAGCCAGCAGCCCAAGCTTTCCATCACCAGGGTACGCCCAATTGTGGGTCAAAAATGCCAACGTCTTCAAGGAGGCTCCTTCTGTATATCTCTATCTTTGGGATATCACAGAGGGAGGATGCACAAAATTTGAGTTGTGTTATTTGTGGTGACCTGGAAAATTGTGAGGGCAGATACTTATTGGGTTTAAGCAGATAGGGATGTGTAGATCTTAAAACTCTCTGTTGTTGTCATTGGTCGCTGCTCATTTCCAAACATATTTTTCCCCTGGAAGTCATTTTCTCAGTGGATGGATGTGTCTCTGGTATCTCCGTAAACCGATCTGGGCATGAAACATGTGGCCACACATAGTGCACTGAATAGATGATGGTGTAGGACATCTCTCTCTCTCACACACACACATACACACACTCAAAACTAACTCTTCTTCCAATGCAATGCTTGTTTTTATTTTAGTTTTTACTGCTTGGGAAGCCTGATGAACATTTCTCAAAGACTCAGAGATCTAGCAACCGTGTAGAAAAGAATCCCTGCTTAGATGATAAGTAAAGGTTTCCCTTGCTCGAAAGCCAGTCGTATCCGACTCTAGGGTGCAGTGCTCATCTCTGTTTCTAAGCCGAAGAGCCAGCGCTGTCTGCTTCTGCAGACATTTCCGTGGTCATGTGGCTAAATGGTTTTTCTAATGCAAAAATCATTCCAAAGTATTTGTCTACAATAGCCGAATTCCATTTCCCTAATGTGACAAGTCAGTGATTTAGATATACGTCTGTGAAGACATGATGGAGTGAGTTCCAGCCTCTGTCCCAGCTCCTGACAACCTAGCAGTTTGAAAGCAAGAAATTGCAAGTGGATAAATAGGCACCACTTTGGTGGGAACATAAACAGCATTCAGTGCACTCTGGTGGCTAGCCACACCTGCCACATTGTTACCTAAAAATCCACTCTCCCTCCTTGCCGAAGATCTATGATGGAAGCCACGCTAGCCATGAAGGAAAAGTTGGGTAGAGCATGACCAAGGATCACTGGCAACCAGGGAGACACTTACTTAATTTAAAGGAGGTCCGGCACTGGCGGAACTCCCAGGAACCATGGAGTCAAGATTAAGGGTAAAGAAAATGATTTTATTTGGTTTAACCCTACAGTGGCCACCTGCTGATAAAAAGCAATAAATCTCACCCTCTAAAAAATAAGCAACCTGTCTATTTTGTTAAAAGAGAGCTGTCATCTGGATCCGTGATGAGGTTTTTATACAGTCCTTATCTTTGGGGGTAATTACACAACAAAACCAAGGGGCCCCAGCAGGTGGCCATTGCAAACACAAAAGCATTCAATCATAGAATCAATATTTATGCAAATAAAAATAATCACAAAAGTTTACATAGTCAGTGAGACGCAGTAAGAAAAGGATAAAGGGTTGTGGTAAATCAGAAATGCATACATGGAATTCCAGGCACAATGTCTGGCCAATGAAAACACTAATCCTCCAGGCGTACAACCAATGGGAATACTTATCCATCAGATGTGCACCCAATTGGAACATGGAAACATCAGAGGCCGTGAAGTGGGTCAACCAATGGATGGAGGCACTTCTGAGCTCCTTGAGGATAACCATGTGTATCCCTCCCAATGTGCTATCTGGTTCCCTTTCTGCAAATCCCTTTAGGTAAAGAGAAAAAGTAAATAATAGCTTTTACACACATGCAAAACATTTCTAACATCTGTCTATCCCCAATACAAATATGTGCACTGAAGACACAATTAAAAGATATCCTGAGGTGAAGAAACTGAAGAGCCGTCATTTTGATTTTTCCAGGGGTGAGAAAAGGAAATGAGAGAGTGGAGAGTTATTTTAATTAAGTTTGGTTCAGTTCTAATCTTTCCGGATTCCCAGATTGGGTGGTTGGAAACTTCCTATCTTAATACAAAAAGATTTGGAGAGTTAGTACACATGGAAACATTTTAAATAAATTTTTAACACATTTAGACATCATTGGGAATGAAGAGGTTAGGTCCGTAGCTGCTGCAGCCAGCCACCACTCACGTATCAATGGAAAATCCACTTTAAAATTAACAGTGAGCTAAAACATGCTAGGTGAGAGCATTCGCTCGATCAAGCTTACTTGCGAAGAGACCTGACCCTTGCTTATGTCCAGGTGACCCCTTTGACTGGCCGAAGCAAAGTCTGATGTTGAGCAATGTTCCAGAAGGGAAGAAATGATTTTTCTTTGTTATTTAAAACTTTTATTTGGCAGTTAAAGGGTTAAAGATTACCAGCTTGCCCCCACTCTCTAGACAGAGAGACTGATTTTTATTTAATTTTAATTATTTTTAATTCTTATATGGGCATGTGCCATACCTGTCAACCATCCCAATTTGGCCGGGAAAACCCCGTAATTTGACATCTATTGGCGTCATAACCCGCCCCCGCTGCCAAAACCCTGTAATTTGGCAGAGGGGGGGAACGCTTTCCGTGCATGCGCGGAAGCGCTACACCGCTTGTGCAGCCCCTACACAAGCGGTGTAGTGCTTTCTGCACATGCGTGGAAGGGTTTTACCCCTTCCACGCATGCGTGGAAAGCAACCTGCACACAAGCAATGTGCGCAGGTCCCATTTTTCCGGAGCCGCAGGTTGACAGGTATGGCATGTGCATCACGGACTTTAAATTGATTCCTAGAAGCAGCCTTTGTACACCCAAATATAGAACTATAGAGATACAATGTAACCCATTCTCCTTTGAAGAGATAAATATGTTTGCAATTTTATAAAACTCTCCCTCTTTTTGCTGTTTCAAACCCCCCATAATGCAAATCGATGGAGCGGGCAGCTTGAAACCTTGCTGTCCCGGCTCCATAGGCTTGTATAGAGCAGCTTTCTAAGAATTGTTTGCGAGGAACGGACTGTCTAGCGAAAAGGAAAACTTTTTATATTTCAGCTTGTCTTTTAAACTATTCATTAAAAATAGGAGAATCATGATTATGTGCTCATGTTTGTTTTGAATGGTTGCGTGTGACTGTTTATGCATCCATTTGCCTAGAGGTTAGAGTGGGGGAAATTGCCTAGTGTCTAATATGACTGGCTTTCAAGCACGGGCAACCTTTACCTTTACCTGTGAAGACAGACGTTGGAAATTCAGCCTCGTGGGAGAGAAACCAGCCTATGCAAGCTTGGGCAAGCTGTACTTTCCCAGGGCGCTACCAGAAGAAGGAAATGGTAAACCACTTCTGGGTACAGTCTGCTTAGAAAACCATGGGAAAGGTTATCATAAGTTGGCACTTTGACCTGACAAGTCTTTATAGTTGATGTTGTCATTATTTACAATTCATATTTGGGTAAGTTTGAAAAAGGACATCAATCCATACATTTAGAAAAAAAGCAAATGGCCCAAACCGGTGTTGTATATCTTTTTAGACCTCATCATTTCAACTAACCTGTCTTGATTAGGAGTGATGGTAAAAGCCACCATTCCATTGATAGGATTGACTAATCTAAATGGCATGTCTACACAAAATGGATTGGGTGGAGGAAAGTATTAACTTGGCCTTTCCCTCCAGAAACAATACTTATTGCCCATATATTTAGCTGTTTACTATCTTGCTTTACTAAAGACAAAAGAAAGCAGTGACCCTACAACTCTCGGATGTAGTTCTTAGATTAAAAAGAAAGCCATTTGTGTAGAATTATCTTGAATAATACCGTGTGCCCTTGGCTATGAGGAAACAAGGGAAATGAATTAGTCTTTGAAATGTATTTTAAAAACAAGACAACCAAAACATGCCCTTCAATGTTTGAGCTTTATTTCTAAATATATATAAATATCCCCAGGATCAAAATAAAAATAAATGGATTAGTAGCATGGATAACATAGCATGCCTTCTGGTACTTAATATGCATAATAACTCAACTATCAAGAGGGGGAAAATGTGGAGCCTCCTCTCCCACATGGTACTGAAAGAAGATGCTTCAAGATCACATTATTATATGCTGTAGTTGTTCCTACAAATACGAAGAAATGGAACATAATCTATACAGCTGGCTTTCAGTTCATTGGCTGTCAGTGCTTGTTACTTCTCAGTCACTTGCGGAGCACCTGAATGAACAACATTTCCCATTCAGTTTATAATGGATTGGTGGAGGGATGGAGAAAATTTATCACTAATAACCTTCGCAACCACGGAGCCATCAGGAGAAGCTGAGTGAATCACGTTAATAGGATGTTGTACCCATCCTAAATATAATGGAAGGAAAAGAAATTGGTTTGCTGGCTGGCATTTGTTTTGAATTAGTAAAAACGCATAGGTTCTGGTAGCCGTAGAAGACACAGGCTTTTGAATAGCAATAGTAATAGTGTTTAGTGCACACTTTGGCCCCAACATGCTGGGTATTCATTTTATCGACCTCAGAAGGATTGAAGGCTGAGTCAACTTTGAGCCCTATAAGGATTGAATTTAGAATGCCAGTACATTTGGCTGCAGTACAGCAGTTTAACCACTGCACCACCAGGGCTCTGGGCATGTGTGCCATAAGTCACACTGAACAACACATGCCACAAAATGCAGACTGGGATATTCCCTTGAATGTTCCCAATCTCATCTGGAGACATGTCTATTTAATAATTGACTGAGAGACCATCAGGGGAAGCCTGGGATCTCCCGACAGACTAAAGAATGAACCCTGCACGAAGCCTGGATGACCATTGCTGTGACAGCAGTATTTGGTGAAATGAACCACTGACCTCATCCATTGGCTGAAATCATGCTGCACAGTTCCATAAAAGATAATTATTATTATTGTTTATTAAATTTATATCCCGCCTCACTCGACACCACATGTGACTCGAGGCGGCGTACAACATAGGTATACAATACAGCACAATTCATAATAATACAGTACAGTTACAGATAGAAAAAGAAGTTAACAAAAAATACCAAAAAATGCACAGTTCTCATCTTACAAAATTTACAGGACGAGTACAAATTATGCAATAAACAACATTAAATACTGGCATAACAAAATTAATTGCACACTACCCTCAGCTACCCAACGTCCATAAGTGGAGCCCCATGGCTCAAAACGTCTACAAATGGAGACCCATGGCTCAGACGTCCACGAATGGAGCCACATGACTCGAACGTCCACGACGGAGCCAGGGAAGAAATGGTCCCAATCAAGCTGAGGCAAAAAGTGTCCCAGCGACTCTGCTGGCGGCAACTTTTCATGGCTCCACCACAAGAATGAGACTTAGCTGTGCGCTCCCACCTCCCCTGACTGGCTGGGCCAGGGGAGAGAGCCGGGATGGTGGGGCAGTTTTGGAAGTAAATTTTCTGGCGTTAAGAAATCTCTGCAGACATTATCTGAGTTGCATGATTTGGCATGCAACATATAATGCCTGCAGAGCTATCTTAACCATTGCAATACACTTTTACAAATTATGTAGAACAGGGTTTCAGATAATTTTCCATGTCTGCTCCGACCCTATGCAACCTCTTACCAACTGAGCTGTGCCTCAAGTTGGGGTTCTTGCCCTTCAGGGAAGGACTAAAAACCTGGTAGGTAAAGCAGGTGTGGGGCACCGGTGACATGATGACCCCACCCTGGTGGCTTATGTAATGTAGACCTCTGTCTTTTAGTCACTCTTTTAACCTTAATTTTTAAACAATTGATTTAAAAAAGTCTGTTAAGGGTTTTTAAGGGTTTTTAATATTTTATTATTGTAGTGATTTTATCGTTGTTGTTATGCCACCCAGAGTCGCTCATTCGATATGGGTGGCAATATATAAATTTGAATAAATAAATAAATAATTTAATTTTAGGGATTTTTGAATCTTCCCACCTTTGTGTCAAAACTACAAATGACCCCGTCTGAATAGGTACCCATATACATGCTCTGATATACTTGAGGATTGCTTCTGACCAAAAATAGTTATAAACACTTCATTGTCACTGTTGACATGTGCCTTCAAGCTATCTCTGAATCATGGCAACCCTATGAATGAGAGATTTCCAAAATGTCTAGTCCTCAACAGCCTTGCTTAACCTCTGCATTTTATATTTTGTGCTTCCCTTAGGGAAAAATCCATCTTGCTTATGGCCTTTATTGTTTTCTGCTACCTCCCACTTTCCCCAGCATTATTGTTGTTTCCAGACACTCTTGCCTTTCCGTGATGTGAAAAAATAGCACCATTTTGTGATTGTGTTTCTCCAGAAACATGTCAAAAAAGAGATGGTGTAGATGAACTGAAATCAACATGGTCAGATATTTGTGTTGAACCATTCATTAAGTCAACCAAATTTTTATTTTTTAATATTTTACTGTATATTCTTGGTGTGTCGGAAATCCTTTTATTCTATATGTGATGCCAGAATGGTTGTGATATCTGGTGCACTCTGTCTGGCCTTTGGCTGTAATAATAAAGATTTGAAGTCAAAATCTTAGGGGAGTTATACAATAATTTCTAAAAGGTGTGAATTTTAGGGAAAATCATTGATGAGAGATGATCTATTGTAGAATATTTAATTGTACAAGAAGTAATGAGAGCAGAAGATTATGCATTAGTTAATATGTATTCACCAAATGAAACTCAAAGGAATTTTAAAAAAGAAGTATTTTAAGGAAATGTTAGATTTAAGGAAGGGGCATATAATAATGACTGCATTTTTAAAATATAATTATTGGTAATGAAAATGTTAAATGAAACAAAACAAAAGTGGAGAGAAGAAATTATATTAAAATATTGAATAGAGTGATAAATAAAGCTGATTTGAAAGATGTTTGGAGAGAGCTTAAAGGCAATGATAAAAGGTTCACCTTTAACATATTGGTGTATAAAAGTTATTAGACATTTTTATCAAGCAATTTATTATCCAGAGTAATTAATTCTGAAGTAGGTATTATAAAGGTAATGAACTATGCAGTAGCAAATATGGATTTGAAAGGTAAGTCCACAAGGTTAAAGAGGCTAAAAGATGGAGGCTGGTTACAAATATATGTAGACCTGAGAATATAAAAAGAAAAACTCAGAAAAAATGACAGAAATATGAAGAGCAAATGATGGATGTTTATTTATTTGTTTATTTATTTATTTGGACTTATATCCCATCCTCTTGCCCTAGGGCAACTCAGGGTGGCAGCACAATCATCTAAAAACCATGCAAAACCCCATAAAAACTTAATGAAAGACTATTTAAAAACCATCACATATCTAAAAAAGACCCTCCCCTCCCCACAGTCAGTAAAAGGGACATTAAACACTAACACAGCCAATGAGTGGGAGTCAACACCCCGTCGGCCCCCCAAACTTGGTAACCAGTGCAGCACCCGGAGCAGAGGAGTGGCACGGACATAATGCCTGCACCCTATCACTACCCGAGCCACCACATTTTGGACCACCTGCAGCCTCTGAAGAGTCGTCAAGGGCAGCCCCATGTAGAGTGCATTACGATAATCAAGTCTGGAGGTGAACAGCACATAAAGATAGTTCTAAAGATAGCTTACTTTGGGATACAATAAAAACAGTGGTAAAAAGTGTAATGCTTAATCATATAATCATATAATTTCAAAAAACACAAAGAGGGAACATATAAATGAGCTTGAAGAAGCAATAAAAGAGCTAGAAAGGATTTCTATAAAAGATACAAATATATATTTAAAAGTACAGTGATACCTCATACAATATCCAAACTTGGTTCCACAAGTTTGGACTTTATACAGACTTGGACTTTTGTATGAGGCATTTAAAATCCTAGCTGCGATGCCTCATACAATGTCCAAATCCTTGCCGCGATGCCTCATACAACGTCATTTCCATAGAGATGCATTGTACTGTAACAGCACAGACTTCAGGGCAAAGTCAAGGAAACAGACAGGAAACTGACAGAACTTTAAGAAATCATTTTCTAAAGGCTAAAAACATTGCAAAAACATGTCAAACAACCCTGATTGTCCAAGAACCCTAAGAATGCTGCAAAAATCCCAGAAATGCTTCTAAAAATTCTGACGAAAAATTCAAAAAAATTCAAAATCGTGCTCAAAACCACTCCTAAACACTCTTTGCCTCATGCAAAACCCACAAGAGCAATGCACACATGTGTCCTGCCTTTTATACTGCCCAGGCACAAGGCAACCTGGGAAAACCCCAATGCCTCATACAACATCACACAACTTTGTATGAGGCAACTTTTTTCAAGGAATTAGGCGATGTTGTATGAATCTGATGTTGTATGAAGCAGACTTTGTATGAATTCAATGCCTCTGAAAACAGAATACTTAGGATTAGGTAATAAAAATTCAAAAATGTTGACGAGAGCCACTCAATTGAAAAAAATATATATATAATGGAGGTGTTTAAAGATGAGAATGGGAAAATATGTAAAATAATTAAAAATATATAAATACATTAAAAAAATAATTTACATATAATTGGAAACTTCTGCTTGGATAAAATGAGAACACATATGAAGGAACAAGATATTGTCAGAGAACTGATGGAACAGCCTGTTGGAGAAAATGAGATAGAAAAGATTTTCAATAATTTAAAAGTAGTAAAGACTCCAGGAATAGACAGATTGGATCCTGTGTATTATAAAACGTTTTTAAAAGGTTTTTATTATTAAAGCTTAAGCTATTGTTTAATAAATAATGGAACGGGTAGATTTTTCCATCATTTTGACAGCATTCATTAATAATATTAATAATAACACGTAATAAAGATCCCACAGATTTAAGTGCTTATATATTGCTTTAATAAATCAAGATGCAACAATTTTGCAGCAATATTACCCAAAAAGCTGAATTATTGTTGCTAATTATATTAAGGAAGACCACAGAAGATGTATAGGAAGAAGACAAATGACAGGTTTAAATAGGAGGGTAAAGATTATAGAGCCAAATATAAATTGATAATGGGAGTAATTGCTTTAGATAGTTTTAAAGCATTTGATTGCATGGAGTCACCAATATTGAAAATGTTGAGGGAGGTTATAGTTTAGAGAATGATTTAGGGATACAATATATCAATTATACTCAGAGATTTTCTCAGCTATGTTGATGAATTATGGTAGAACAAATTTCCCTAGGCCAAGTAGTAGTTAAGGACATCCCCTTTCTCGTATATTTTTATTATTATTGTTTATAGAATTGTTTATAGAATTGTCATTAGAGAAGACAAATTAATAAAGGACATAGTTTATTTGCTGATGACACATTATTAGCAATAAAAGCTATTCTGTTCCAAGCAATTCCTGCAAATACTTAGTAATTGCATAGGAAAATACATTCATAATTTCAGTATTAATACATCACAGGAGTACATAGTATAACCATTATTTAAACCATTACCCAAAGTGTGGGGTAATATTTATTCTTAGCCTTTTGCCTCTTCTCATATGAGGTCTGTGAGAATATATTTCTGTGGCAAGTGATGAAAGATTTTTGTGCCTCAGTTCCCTTGGCTAAGGGGAAGCAATGCTTTTGTTTAAAGGAACACTTCAGTTCTCTCTGTATATAACCCAAAGTTAGGAAAATATACTTTTCTGGAGGTTATAGTTTCCCCATCTCTCTTTTTCTCTTAAAAATCAAATTGTCCCCTTGTGGGGCATGCACCCCACATTGGGAACCATGGGTTTAGAGAAACACTGATTTTCCTTTTTAATTTCCTTTCAATTTCATATTAACTTGTTAACAAGTTTTAATTTACCTGTAACTTTTTAAAAAGATGCTAGAGGATATATTTGTTTTTAGTGCCAGTTTGAAACCTATTTGAACAATTCACCTCCACTCATGTTCTACTTCAGGAGAATTCTGACTTTAGTACAGGTTTCCTTTGTAACTGTCAGAATCGAATGATAGACCAAAGCTCTTTCCAAATGTGCATTTAATATATGTCACAGTGCTGACCTGTGGAGGAATGTGAAGCTAGGCATCTTTACTTCACCATTTGCTATTATCTGCCATTTCCAGACCTCAACCTTTCAAACTCATTTTGAAATGTTATTTTGGAAAAGGAGGTGGGAGGGAGAGGCTGAAGAATATCAAGAGGCAAAGGAGACTATTTCTTCCAAATATCAGTTAAGTGAAAAATTGCAGGTGGATGGAAGACAATATCCAGAAAAAGTCTGTCTAAGAAGCAGAGGGGGGCGGGGGTGGGTGGGTGGGAATAATAATTTTGGCTCATGCAGCATGACATAAAGCAGTGATGGCAAACCTTGACACTCCAGCTGTTCTTGAACTTCAATTCCCAGAAGCCCTGATCAGCAAGAGTGCTGATTTGGGCTTCTGGGAATTAAAGTCCATGAACATCTGGATTGCCAAGGTTAGCCATCATGGACATAAAGCAAAAGCAATTAGTGCTTGGGCAAGGTAATTAGCATTTTGCCCCCAACTAACTGGGTAATCATTTTACCAACCTTGAAAGGATAGAAGCCAGAGCCAACCTTCAGCCCCATCAGGGTTGAACTCACAACATCAGCAGTTTTGGGTGTCAAATGAGAATTCGAGAAGGAACCTTGGCTAATCTAGGAAGCTGCCTTCACTGGCTACTGGTTTGTCTAGACCAGTGTTTCCCAATCTTTGGTTTTTGGACTTGAATCCCCAGAAGCCTAAGTCAATTCCCCAAAGTACTGATCAGCCAATGTACTGATTGCATTGCACTGGTCTATGGATCTCCCTGCCAGAAGAAGTGGTGACAGCTGTCAGTCTTGACAGCTTTAAGAAAGGATTAAAGTTCATGGAGGACAAGGGTATCAATGGCTATAATTATGGATACCTAAGGACAACCTCCGGGTTGGAGAGATAGGCAGGATATCTTTCAATGCCATTTCCAGGGAATCCTAAGAAGGTGAAGGCATCTGCTTGGGAATACCCTGAAGGAAATGGTGAGCCACTGTGTGAGACAGAATGCTGGACTGGGTCATGGGCTGTGGCCTGTTACAGCAAGGCTGTTCTTATGTTCTTAAGTTCTTATGTACTGACTCAGGCTTCCGGGAATTGAAGCCCCTCTGTAGGGTGATCCAGTGTTGTTGGGTTTTTTAAAATAAAAAAAGGCCTGGAGGATACCAACCCTTTGTGTTTAGGTGAGAAGTGGTTGACTGATAAGAAAGGAGTCAAGTTCTGAGATCTTCACCTGCTTGGTGCCTCTTTATGAATGGTAGTGAGCACAAGTAGGCATCCTGTTGATCATTTTGATTCTTCTTCAAGTGCCATATCCTTTCCAAATATTGGCTACATTGATATTCTTCTTTTTCTTAACTCCATGGGACAGTTCTTCCAAGGACATTCCAACACCAGTCTCCGAGGTTCTTCAGCCACAAGGTTCATCTATTTCATGGCATCTCTTCCCAAGGATCTTCCCTTGCATAATGAGTTGGAGTATCCTATACTTTATACTGTTCCTCATGATATGAACAAGTTATTCGAGCTTCCTTTGTTCAATGGTCCTAAACAGTTCTTGTTCCTTATCCGTCCTGTACACCTACATTGACACTATAAAAGTGACAGGCAACCATTCATTGGTAAAATAATTAGGTCACTTTATTAAAACATTAAACTGTGTAATAAACTGTTATTTGACCTATATTGAGGCATAGTAGTGGGTACAATGGCAAGTTATTATGGGTAACCCTACCCAAATAATGAATCAGAGGCAAAGGTAAATGCTGGTGTGCTCTAACAGAAACACCCACATAAATAAGATACACCTGGCCAGCTCCTTGCCCTTCACATCCTCTTTATCCTTTCCCGGCTTATCTGAATTGCGGTTCAATAGACCAAAAATGTCTATGTATTCGCCACGCAGGATTTTATCCCTAGCGGCCAGCTACAGGTGGTCTCCCAGCAGCAGAGACTGATCACCGAAAGACAATGCAGCCTGAGGGACAGTGCGCCATGTTGGAATTAACCCTGGCACAACCTGCCTCTCCTGTGCTGTCACCTGTGGAGCCATCACGTGAGCCATGGCACCAATAAAAATACTAAAATCTAAAAGCATCCCCACAATAACAATTAAAATCATAAAAGCATTAAAAACCGTTAACATACCCCTCCACATTCACAACAGTTAAAAGCTAAAACCCAGATGGCCATTCATATGAACCAGAGGGGGGGGACACTGCTCCACAGGTAGCACCCCACACTTGTTGGGCCAGCCAAGTTTTGAGGCCTTTTCTAAAGTCTATTAACTCTGAATGGAGGTGTAGTTCGGTCGGCAGGAGGTTCCATTAAGGCACAAAATAGGTTTACCGTATCTGTTTAACTTGGCACAATTTTGTTTTTTCATAACATATATTATTCTACATTTACTACATTAAAATAAAATAGCTGAAAAGGAAAAATGGTATAAATGCATTTCTATTTGTGTCTATTGATTTGGATCGTTCAAATCAGATAAGTTTACAATCTTCTCCCGCTCCTGGAATCGAACTGAATTTACAGTGGAGGCAAAATTGCTGTTTTGCATTGAGATGAAAACTTGGCAGGGTGCCATACAATGCATCCACAATTAAGAAGGCACACCTAATATTTCTTCCAATATGAGCTTTCAGAGAGCAGAATTCTTTAGTACAGTGGGTGAAGCTGCTTTGAAGCCCCATCAAAGAGCAAACACGTCCAATAACTTCTTTTCAAGTGCGCCTTTATGTAAGCAATGACAGTCACTCAAAATCTTCTAATTGTCAGTGATATCACTGGACAAAGGAATGAAATCATTATACACTCTTCATCCCCCCCCCTCCCACACATACACACAGGGCTTGTCTTACCTAGAAGAAGATGTATAAACAGAAAAATGTTATGAAAAAATGACATTTTCAGTGTGTATACATGCAGTAGTTGCCCAGGTCTCTTTTGAGTATAAGGCAATTAAAGTGAGCGACAGACAATGTGCACTTTGGTTAGCATTTTTGCGTATTTCGTTGGCTAGAGCAAACAGAAGACAAATTTAGGACATAACGTGTGACAAAGGCTGGGAAAAGCCGACACCAATCAAAGTGAAAGTCACGGTACATAAGGATGTTTTATACTAGGGCAAAGCATACCCTTGATGACATTGTCAGACCTTGGGGAAAAAACTATTTGCATAAAGCTGTGACAGAATCCTGTTTTCGTTTGAAATACCCAAGCCGTTAAAGCTGAACTGTAAGAAATAAATGTGGGTGTGAAACCCTTGGTGACAACTCATTTTAAACAAATAGGCATCCAGATTTATTTATTTTCTGTCTCTCAGGCATTAGCATCTCTGGATTGAACGTCTTACTGCTACGGGCATCCTTGTCACAGATTGAAGGTTTCGAACATTCTGGGGTCTAAAGGTGGAGAAATGCAGAGATCGGTAGGTGAAAGTTATGAGTTTGTCGAACTTCTGAAAGGTCTCTCTCAATTGCAAAACAGTTGAGAACCAAACTGATGATATCCTAAGTACAAGGAGCAATGGTTGCTCCTACTCCTCTCCAACCGGCTGAGGGCAGGAGCTCAGGGGGCTCTGTGGCAGGGACGAAGGTGGAAAATGTCCTCCTGCCATGGAGCAATGGTCGCTCCCACTCCCCTCCAACCAGATGATGGTGATGGTGATGGTGATGGTGATGGTGATGGTGATGATGTACCACATATTGAAAAGGTTTTTGCTGGATAAACTCTGCTCAGGAGGCTTCTTTCATGTGCCCAAGATCTTTTCCCACTGAAGTGGTGCCTATATATCTACTTGCAATTTCTTGCTTTTGAACTGCAGGAGCTGGGCCAGAGACAGATGCTCAAACCGTCATGCAGTACCTGGGGTCACAAACTGCTGACTTGCCAGCTTTCCAGCTAACAAGGCGAGCTTCTTAACCACTGAGCCCCTGCAGCCCCTTCATATCCAGTAAACTTTTGAAAATTGCTGCACCCACATGGCACTTCTCAGAATTTTCTGTAGCAGTACAAACACTTAAATCCATTTTCTGGGTTTTGGCCAATGACAGTGCAAATGCATTCAAATTTAAAATTTCAAGCAAGGCAGCTTGCATTTCTTTATCCTTTTGGAGCCAAGTGGGAAGAGATGTTTGTGCTACCATAAAGACTGCCACGCTTGAGGGCCACAACCTGCATCTACTCATACTTCTTTGCTAGCTGCTTTATGCCAAACAAAATTTCAGAGTCATTGGAGAGAATGAGACACTGGGCTGGAAGAGGAGGACTTAGAAAGAGGCAATAAGTAAATGCAATATAATATTAAACAAAATGAATCAAAACAGATAGTATTCCTTTTCTGCCCATGCTGAGGTCACTCTTCCTTCCTGGGTGGGTCAATAGCGAAAAGGGCCTCTGTTATTCATACAGTGCTGGGGTTTGTCTCCTAAATTGCCTGAACCATGGAGAACATTGGCAATTTGATCTGTAGGGTATATTTTGTGGCCATGAATTTTTTTAAATTGCTTCTGGGAGTTATTTCTCATTCTCTCTCTCTCTCTGTGCAAGAGAGATGGAGAAATATGTGGCAAAGAAATGAATGTATTTTGTTTATTTATTGACAATCTCCTTTTCACCCTACAGCTCAGCCTCAAAAGAATATGATCTTTTCCCTTTATTACTTTTACCACCGCCTTTTACTCCCTACACGTACACGTTACCACAGATACATTTTCTCCACAGCAGCCCACATATTAGGGTGAGAATAAATGCTAACACCACACAGTCATGAAAAGAAATATTAGAAATTGTGGGAAACACTAAATTGCTTTCTCTTTACACTCTTCCTCCAGTAGCTTAGGCAAGGGATTCATCATCCTTAACAGAAAGCTCAACCCTGGCTTAACATGACTTTCATAATAATGGGGGGAAAGCAAATGGGGGTGGGGGAAGTCTTATAGCCCCCTGTTTGGGGTGGTTTGTGGGCAAGTTGTTCCAATTGTGTGCTGGGTCAGGCCAATCCCCCCACCCCAAGATGCCCCAACCCATTCTGACCAATGGGTGCATTTTGCAGACATAGTTAATTTCCTTTCATAACATATCTGGCAAAGTGTGAAAAAGTCCCTTGCAATGAAACCACAGATATATGTTCTTGCCTCTAGCAGGCAAGGGGAAAATTATTTTTTCTCTTGCAAGTGAAAATGAAGAAGAGCTAGGTTTTGTGCAAAATTGCTCATTTCAGAGAAGATCACAAAATTTGTGAATTGTGCGAATTGGTCAAAATTAGAATGAATTGTGCGAATTGGTCAAAATTAGAATGAATTGTGCGAATTGGTCAAAATTAGAATGAGTACTGTCTTAGCTAAGAATGTTAAAGGGCTGGATGGGTTCTTGGCATTTTCTTATCAATCAACCAGTCCTTATGAAATTAATTCATGTACGTGTACATTCAAAACTTATGTTTTGTTTATCAAAGGGAAAGGGCATATTTTGTGCAAATTACAAAGCACTAAGACCATAAGGGGGAAAGGGCCATGGTAGCTTAATAGTTAAGAAGGTGGACTTGATGACTGGAGGTTTGGCAGGTCCACAGTTCAATACCTGAGTACTGCACAATGAAGTGAGCTCCAGTCTCTGACCCAGCTCCTGCCAACCTAGGAGTTTGAAAGCAAGAAATTGCAAGTAGATAGATGAGTACCGCTTCAATTGGAAAAGGTAACAGTGTTCCGTTCACTCTGGCATCTAGTCAAGCCTGCTACGTGACCATGTTTTGAAGCCTTCTGCAACCATGCTTTGTACATCTCCTAGGTTTCATCTCCTTCTTTATCACCATCCCTATTACACAGGTGTCTGTGGGATTTTACAATCTTCTGATCTCTTATACCAAAAATCACCAATGGAACAATATATATGGTGGAAAGTGATGTCATTTTAGAAGGTTGTTGAAGAACTGTAAAAAAAAATCCAGTTGTCTTTTGGAAGAAGGATGTCAGCAGTTGTTTCAGACCATCCCCCTTAGACTTTGTGTGAAATAGAGGTCAAGACTTGCCTATGTGATAATATGTCAGAAAATGGAAAATATTCCAACTAAATCATGTACAAAGAGTGGCCTGCCAGTTTTTTATTGCTGTGTTATGTGTTTGTGCCCAATTTTCTGCATATTAATGTGCCACTGATAAGATTTCAAATGTTAAGACACATTTAAGATAAGATTTTAATATTAAATTGACTCTTTGCATATATGTATTTTTGTTAATGAATTAGTTTCTTAATAAATCTGTCAGAAAAAGCCTTTGCTCCCTAATGTGTTTGTCTTTTGCCACTAATTTGATTATTAGAGTTTTTCTCACTCTGGAATTTTGAAGCAAGTCAAAATCCTGGTAAGTTGTTGTTTTGCTTGCTCCAATTGTTTCATTAGTAGTTCCTTTCTTCTTCCTCTGTCCATGCTCCAAGCAGCAAACACGAGAGGTCCACATGCTGGAGACTTCATTTTCCTTTATTTTCCCTAGTTAATATAATTATAGATGGCAGCTGTGACTAAAAATATTTTTCTACTTTAAATGCTTCTAGAGTGATTGTATCATGCAAAGTGCTAGTTTGTGTGAAAAAGAAACCTAAGAAGAAAACAGGGGCTAAGATTGAGCTAATATTTCCATTTTTTCCATGTTTTTTTCCTACCTCATTCTGTGCAAATAACCCAATCCCCCAATATCTTATATAAACAAGCATTGGCAGGTTCTGTCTTTAGTGATCCAAGACAGAATCCAGAAAGATCTCTGCCTGAAGTTCAGGAGAGCATATGTCATTTAGTGTAAACTTGCCTAGCCTTCACACATACTTGAAGAACATTGCAACTCAGCTCAATTTTCTAGGCCTTACTGACATGAAGAAGAAATGTCTGCAGATAGGAAAAGAAGGAGGAACAAGTTGAGCTGACAATATTCTGCTCCAGATCCTATAACCCATGTGAAACAGGTGAGTCCCTAATGACACTCCATGAATCATAGAATAACTGAGTTGGAAGGGACCTTTTAGGCCATCAAGTCCAATCCCCCCCCCCTTGCTCAATGCAGGAGTCCGAATCAAACGATGTGATGGCCAAGCAGTGTTGGAAAGCAAACATGAAAATGGAAAACTGCTTGAGGCAAGAACAGTTGATAAACTATTTATTAAATCAATACTTGTATATTTTCTTCAGTTGTATATTTTCTTCTTGCAATAAAAGTAAAGTCAAATGTTTCTTCTGAATTTGTCAAAATTTATCAAAGCAACAGTCTCATATTCATATCATAAAGGCAACAAAATGTGATCCATCAACAAAAATCATTAAAGCAAATCCAGTAGTTTTATGCTTTTCAGAGTTGTCCTTCATCAGTATTTCTATAATACAAAACAATATATTTTAAATTCGAATCTCTTAGCAAAATATCGCATTATATTATTATCAATAACTTCATCATAAATGTATTTATATATTGTTTGACATAAGCATGGGTGAAATATTGGAGTCCGAATCAAAGCAGATATGACAGATTGTTGTTCAATTCTCTTTCGAATGCTCCCAGTGATGGGAATGTTCAGCACCTCTCAATGAAGTTGGTTCCACTGTCATACTGCTCTAACAATTAAGAAATGTTTTCTAATATTCAGCCTATATCTGACTTTCTGTAGTTTGTGCCCATTGTTACGTATCCTGCTCTCTGGGATGAAAGAGAACAGATCCTTCCATTCCTCTTTATGATCACCATTCAGGTATTTGACAAGTGGCTAAGATGCTGACTGGAAGGCGGCAGGTCAGCAGTTCAAGACCCAAATACTGCAGGATGGATTGAGCTCCCATCTCTGTCTCAGCTCTTGCCAACCTAGTAGTTCAAAAGCAAGAAACTGCAAGTTGATAAATAGGGACCACTTTGGTGGGAAGGTAAACAGCGTTCTGTGCACTCCGGTGTCTAGTCATGCCTGCCACTTGATGACGGAAACATTTGCAGAAGCAGACAGCTCCAGCTCTTTGGCTATGAACAAAGATGGGCACGGAACCCTAGAGTCAGATACAACTGGCTTTCAAGCAAGGGTGACATTTACCTTTACTATCATCATATCCCCTCTATGTCTCCTTTTCTCAAAGATAAACATGCCCAGTTCCTTCCGTCTTTCCTCATATGGCTTGGTTTCAAGTCCTCTCATCATCCTTGCTGCCCTTCTCTGTACCTGCATAGAATCTTATGACTTGAGATAGGGAATGATTAAGATGAAAAATGCTGATGACAATTTCTTTGACCCGGAAATGTGCTCTGAAACAAAAAAATGGATGCATAATGAGAGTCATGGTGCTGGTGACAGAGATATTTTTTTTAACTTTCTATACTCAGTCCAGTCCATTTGACTCCCACATGTTATATATCTTCCCAATGAATAGAAAGCTAACATTTTCAAACACTCATTTAAGGGGGGTTGTTAATCAAAATTTCAATTAATTTGAATTTCCCCTGAAACTATGCAGCAGTCATATTAATACTGAAGGATTATTAAAGGTATCTTACTGTAATCCAAATTAATAATGATTTGGCTATATGTACTGTGTAGTCACCTCTGTCAACTCAAGAAACTACTGTAAAATTTGTTATGCCCTTTTCAAAAATGTATGTTAACCGCAGTTTAGTTAGCCATATACTTGGAAGGCATCCCAGGTATGCATACCAAAAATGGGATTACAAATTCTGGTTTCAAACATGTGTGCCCAATATCAATATATAAATAATGTATGGCATTCTGGTTTTTCTTTGACAGACTAATAGATGTGATGGGATATGATAATGCCTAAAGCCCATGGAAACTTTCACACTCTACATGTTCTATCTGTAGATGAATAACTTGCTTTCTTGTCTAACAGGGCAAGATCCCATTCCACTACAATAAGTTTTTATTTGTTAAAAAAACTTTATTTATATATGTATGTATCCTACCTTTCCCCCCACAAATGCAAGGCTTACAATGAAATTCAGACGCAATTAAAGCACATGAATAATAGGATATAACACTGAATCTGTTATATATATACTACAACATGAAATCTATTTGAATGCCAAGGATTCATATATTTTTCATACAGGTGGAAGGAGAAGAGAGAAAGATATAGCCTTGCTTGATCTTAGCCAATAGGCAATGCTATGCTGGTCTTGGATTGTAAGAAAGATTGTTTGTTTGTTTGCTTGCTTGCTTCTTTGTTTTATTGGTGGATTGAGTGACTGAGTGACTTAATTACCAATCTGATTTGTCTGGGAGCTGTGAATATATTTATTTTATTTATTTATTCGTTATATTTGTATACCGTGTATACCACCTTACTTGCGCAGGGCGACTCAAGACGGTTCACATACAACATAACAAAGCAAAAGTACAATGTAACAACCGAGTATAAAAAACAAAATTAAACATAATGTAGCGATATCACAGTACAGCAAAAAATACAATGAAAAAACAATCACAGTATGAGCCCACAACTCATTCAAGCCCCGTACAAATCCACAGATAGAAAGAAAGTGGTGGCCGCAAAAATCCTGGCAGTTAGACAGCGCCTAGGTCACCGGCAGTGATGGAATAGTTTGGCATCCATCTTTTGCAGGGGTCTCCCGAACCTGCCGGGAAAGCCGGAGACGGCCTCAATGACTTTTCAAGTCCTGGCCAGTAGCGAGTGCTCTGAGACGAGGTAAGGAGTGCTGGAGGGCAGCTGCGGCTGCTTCCTTTTGAGCCCCCCCCCCCCAAGCTGGTGAGGCTCGAGGGGCGGGAAAGCGGTGGTGACCGCAGCTCCCACCTGTCTCCATTCCCAGGAGCCCATGGCGAGGGCTCCAGGGTGAGACAGGGAGCTGAGCTCTAAAAGACAAGGATGTAAAAGACAAGGATGTAAAAGACAAGGAGAAAGAAACAAGAGAATCTAAATTTGGAGTGACTCCAACCTCATCAATATGTAAGTTTCAAGGAGCCCCTTCTTGGGTACAGGGTGAGACAAAGCTGTTACAGGCTAAAAACCCTACCCCCCCCCCAAAAAAAAAAATACACACATACTCGCCACCCCTAAAATCCTCAACATTTCACTATTTACCAGGTCAAACAGAACCAAGTCAGCACTTACATCTCTACACTAGCATTATGTATAAATTTTGCCATTATGAGCAAAATGGGAGGGTTAAAAGAGATCAAGGAGAAAACCAATCCATGCTCAGCAAACATGGTTGTGGTGCTAGAAGATGGTCAAAAAAGAAAACATTATGGCCCCTGGGATTTTGTTGAGTTGTTTGAAAACCTCCGAAGCAAGTTAGCATCAATATCAAATTAATATGATGTGACGACTCCAAAACTGTCCAGCATGCAGACTTGTTGAAACAAAGCTGCCTCAAGTCAGATAGTAAGGTAAAGGTAAAGGTTTCCCTTGCTCGAAAGCCAGTCGTATCCGACTCTAGGGTGCAGTGCTCATCTCTGTTTCTAAGCCGAAGAGCCAGCGCTGTCTGCTTCTGCAGACGTTTCCGTGGTCATGTGGCAGGCATGACTAGACACCGGAGCGCACGGAACGCTGTTACCTTCCCACCGAAGTGGTCCCTATTTATCTACTTGCAATTTCTTGCTTTCGAACTGCTAGGTTGGCAGGAGCTAGGATGAAGACGGGAGCTCATTTCCGTCCTGCAGTACTCGGGAATCGAACTGCTGACCTTCCGCTTCCCAGTCAGCGTCTTAGCGATGTTTATTGATTATTCACCATCTTTGGCATTTCTAATGGGGTTTTAAAGCTTACACTTTCTGTTTATTCCCTGAAGAATGAAGTTATTATCACAATATTCCTGTTCTTGTACTTATGTCAGAGGAAGAAGAAAAACAACAGGAAATAGTCACAACCAATTTCCCATCTTCTCCTTTCTCTTGTGTTAATTTATTTTGTCATATATATATTTCCTGTCGTAAATATAATGCATTAACACTAAGTGGATCAGTGTTACTTGTTTATCCAAAAGTAAACATAGACATAGTCTGTTGAGGCAGGTGGCATTTCCGTAAATAAAAGTGAGGCCATTTCCTGTAAGCCATCTTATTATGGTATATTAAATTATAAAGTGCTTAGGATAATTGAGGGAAGATTCTATTTCTCTTAGTTTCTTATAGACTACTAACCTTCCATAACGATTTTATCTTACTTTTAAAATTGATTTCTTAGCTTCAGTCTAAGGTTCTTAGATTGATTGCTTGTCTCAGAGACAAAGCATATAGAAGCATCTTTTCCCCATTAATATTGGGGAATAAAATCAAGCAAAGCCCCAGTGATTAGAGCAGGGGTGACCAACCTTTTTATGCTGCGGGCCCGACCATACCCCTGGACAGCTGAGCAGGCCAAAACCACACACCATGGAAGTGGAAGCGGGCACATTTACGGCTGTCATAAATGCGCCCATTTCCATGTTTACAATTCCGCCTCCACCACACCCGGAAATGGAAGTGGGCATATTTGTTCTTGTGTGGGTGTGTTTTACAGCTAACGTAAGCATGCCTGCTACTATTTCCGGGTGTGGCAGCAATGGGCCAGATGGAATGGCATCATGAGCTGGGTATGGCCCATGAGAAGGGGTTGGCCAAAAATGAGATGGCCAGATGGTACTGTAGGTGCAATGGGTACAAAGCTGGGTGGGATGAGGAGGATGGTGGAGGACAGAGATGCCTGGCAGGCAATGGTCCATAGGGTACCAAAGGGTTGGAATCGACTGTGCGACTGAACAACAGCAACAAAAACCTCATCTTCCTTACTCAAGAATTTTTGTGTCAAAAATGACACAAGAAACAGAGTGCTGTTAAAACAGTCTTTAAACATTAAGAATATTCTGACCTTAACAATGTGAGCAAGAAGCAGCACATGGACTTTTTAATATAAATTTTATTAAAGTTTAAACAATAATAATACGACTTATAAAATAAAACAACAATTATACCTAAAAATACAGACCATTAACTTACTAACACAATATACTAACTAAAAAAATAAAATATCGTAAAAATACAGTTTAATTATGACTTAGTAGTACAATAGCTTCCCCATTCTTCCTTACATCTTTAATTAATTAATTATATTTTCAGCAAAAGAAATTTAAAATGCTTGTATCATTCATACAACTATCCTAATATACATATTGTAATTTATATATTCTTATTACTATCCCAATATACAAATTCAAACTCAATTCTTAAACCCCAAAATTTAATACATCTACTAAATCAAACTTCAAGTGCAATAATTAAATACAAATACAAAAATTAAGATACTAAACATTTTACAAAAAATATCCACCCAGTGTTTTATACAATGGCCTAGAGAGCACAGAGTGTCTCATTTATTTTCATTCCCAAAAACTCCTTTGACCGGGTACTGGTCTATTCCCTTCATCCCCCTTCAATGAGTAATCCACAAAAGCTTGCCAAACATTCCAAACTATGCCCTTTTTCTTATTTATCTTCCATGTTAACTTATCATTCAGTGCCAAATCCCACATTTCCTTGTACCATTCTTCAATTTTAAAAATTACATCATCTCAATTGTTGTGGAAATCTCCAACTGTATTTTAGCCCACGTACCATCAAAATTTTTGTTGCTGGTTTCATCTTGTAACGCCAAACACACTACTCAACTGAAATATCATTATAAACTTCAAAATCATTCCCATCAATTTTTAAAATGCCAGACCCCGCTTGTTTTATGAAAGCCATTACCTTTAATTGATCCCCCCAATTTGCAAACTTAACCAATACATTTCTTTGAAAACTTTTTCCTTTCTTAGAACCCAGTCTATACACATTTGCAATATCTTCATTCACAAAGACTTTTCCCATTTTCATACTATTTAGCCAATTATCTATTCTTTCCTTCAGCTGGTCTGGTGTTTTTCCCACAAAATTATGAATTACTATATTCTGTTTTCTCATCATCTCCTCCATCAAATCAATCCTTTTCTCCTGCACTTCTACTTTCATTTTACTTTCCTTTTCTTCTTCATTTAACCCTTTCATATAATCCTGCATCAGTTTCATATCTTTTTGCATCGATTTAACACTTATGTCCATCCTCTGAAAATTAAAGACAACCTTTTTAGAAAAATCTGTAAACATTGCAACCAACTTATCCTGTTTTTCCAAATTTCATCCTTATCTGTTACCCTTGTTTCTTTAATCTCCCGAAAACCATTCACATTTGTCTCCTCCATCCTCTCAATTTTTTAACAATTTCCCCAACTCTACCATAATTTGCGTTTGGTCCATTGATGCTGGTTCTGGTGCTGCTGCTGCTGCTGGTGTGGGTGCTTCTTCAGTTGCTGATTTATCTTTCTTTTCATCCTTCTTCACATCCATCTTCTTGGGCTGCACAACCTCTTCCTCCTTTCCCTTTCCTTTACCAAGTTTTTCCATTGTAACTTCAAATAACAATCTCAGTGAGCTACCCCTTTATTTCCCCCAAACCCATCTTCCTGATCAACTTCCAGATTCAATTGAGTATAATAAGCTTATAAGCTTGTAGCTTCTGCTATTTCTTCACAATCCAGATCAAAAAATTAGTAAAATGCATCCATACACCTTCAGTAATTATAATCCAAATAGGGTTCCTGGACGCTTCTCTGAAAATAATAATCCAACTGTGTAAAAATATTCTTTGTTGTAATCCAGTTACGGTATTGCCTCCAAAAGACCACCAAAAATCCTGCTCTCCATTGAGGGTTCCCAGCAACTGTATATCTAAAATCCCATTGAAAAAGGAAAGATTTTACCTCCACACAGAGGGAAGTGAAATAAGGATGCCTTCAAATAATGAATCAGTGCTTCCACACAGTGAACCAATAGTGATCAAGGGGAAAGAGTCCAATAAAAATAAAAAAATAAAATAAAAATAAAAAAATAAAGCCTTTTAGCCAAAGAAGCCAAACTATTTGATACAAGTATAGTGTGTATATATAAAAAAAGAAACATTCCACAGTTATGATCCCAGCTGTGGTGGTGGTTTCCGAGCGTGGTCCCTCCTCCTTCTCCGAGCCCCAACAACAAAAAGTCTCCACCTTTTATTTTCTTTTTTTCCTTCACCTTATTTCTTTCTTCTCCCTTACTTTCTTTATTCCACTTCACTTTACTTTCCCCTCCAACTCTCCATTCTTTTCCCTTCAGTGCCCCGATTGTCTTTCTATACTTTTGTTAATCTTCGGTGTTCCTTTTACTCACCACCATTAAAAACCTCCCTCCTTCCTTCCCAACTTCCACATCCTCATCTTCTCACTTACTTACTTAACCTCCTGGGCTCCGTCTTTCCACCACAGCCAACTCATTCGCCACCACCTTTGTATTTATCCAATTTAAGAATAAAGTTCCAAAGCCTAGTTTCAAAGGCAATTACAAGAATCCCATCTGGCCTCGGAGCGGCTCGCTCGGCACGGCTTATGCCGCGCCTCACTTACTGCCCGATCTCTGAATCCCACCCTGTTCTCAGCCACAGTCAGTACAAAAAAGGACCCAGAGCTTCGAAATACTACTTTTCAATATTTTCGACTTCTATTTTTGTATTTCTCATGTTTAAAAGCCCATTGTAAACACATTACGTAGCACGAGCTGATCGAAACACATCTTACTCCAGCACCATTTTAGCCACACATGGACTTTTTGTAGCATTATAATGGAAGGAATAAGATTTGTTATCTTATCTTTACCGCTACCACCAACCTCCCTCCATTTTCATTTTTTCCCAGTGGATTTATAGTCTTTCATTTCCATGACCTTCCTTTTTGCCTTGTTTTTCAGTTTTGATATGCATCTGCTAGAGATGTTCTATTATTCTGCAGTGTTTCTTGTGTTCTTTCCTTTTGGAAGGAAGGAAGGAAGTACATGTCTGGATACATACGTGTATGCAGACATGAATAGAGGAACACGGTAATATTATCATGTGATGGTTCCTGTCCCTTCTCCCTCACCACAGAAATAATTCTTCTGAAGTATAAAGAGACTTTGTGAATGCTGTTCTCCACTAAGATCATAAATTATGGGCTTTAAATAACAAACTAATTGTTCTGAGGTAGTGTCGGTGGGGAAAATAATTCTGCAAAATGGATTTTTTTTACAAAAGCAGTGGGGCATAGACTCCCAATGGCTGCATGTGTCACTGAGGCATATTATTGAGACAACAGGAACTCATGTTTGATTTTAAGTAAAATGAATGTTGGAGGCATTTTCCCAAATGTAAAGCTTCACAAGCAATGGCAAAAAGAGAAGTAATTCAAAGAATCTTGACTGGTTTCCTTGATGCCTCTTTGCATAAATAAATTTCATGTCAGAAATTACTCTCGGTTGAAAGGATTTTGCTGGAGAAACTCCATTCAGGGTATGCCTGAAGGAGGCTCCTTTCATGTCCCTAAGATATTTTCCCACCAAAATGGCCCCTATTTTTCTCCTTGCAATTTCTTGCTTCCAACCTGTTAGGTTGGCAGGAACTAGGACAGAGATGGGGACTCAATCCGTCATGCAGTACTCAGGTCTTGAAGTGCCGACTTGCTGGCCTTCAAGCTAACAAGGTGAGCTTCTTAACCACTGAGCCACCACAGCCCCCTGGAGATAAGCACCATACCCTAGAGTTTGATACAACTAGCTTTCAACCAAGGGATACCTTTATCTTTGCCATTATAATAGCCAAATTAATAAATTGATATTTCCTAGCATGGGGAGGACTGTGTTTGCTTGGTTGTAAAGACAAAGAATGTCTCAGAAGAAAAAGGAGGGAAGAATGGGATTCCTAATTTGGCATCCGAAACTTGAATAAATGCACAAGGATTCTTAAACTAACCTTCAAAATTTAAGAATGTCAAGTTCCTGATGTGGATGGATGAATCTGTCACTCTCGATTTCTCCCATTTTCATTTAAAAAGATCACACACATGAAATATAAATATGGAGTTTATGAGTTTTCAAAACAAATTGTTAAACATCAACTTAAACAGAATTATCCTTTTCCCATGTTTGAAATTTGCTGATTTTATGCCTGTATCTCTAGCATGACAGCTGGTAGGTGAAAAAACCAGAACCAGAAACTTGAGCAACCAGGACATATCAACAGTGAACAAAGTGGAGAAATTTCTTCTGTTCTTGAGTTTTTGTACTTCAGCATCGACTTTTAAACTGGGTCACAGAACATCTTGACACTAATTTTCTCAAGGATCAGGTGGAAAATTAGTTAGCTAGAAACTGAGGACAAATTTCTTAATGTAAAAGGGAGGTCCAAGTAGATTCAGATGAAGGA
This sequence comes from Bradypodion ventrale, assembly GCA_035047345.1. Classification (NCBI taxonomy): domain Eukaryota; kingdom Metazoa; phylum Chordata; class Lepidosauria; order Squamata; family Chamaeleonidae; genus Bradypodion; species Bradypodion ventrale. The sequence goes on along the minus strand of JAWDJE010000011.1, from coordinate 5,404,673 downwards.
CAGTGGAAAGTGGTTTCGTCCTTCGAGTTCCACAAAAAGAGATCACAAAATTGAATTAAGTGCCTCTTGACCTAGAAACTTTAATTTTATACTCAAACCTTAAACCAATGCTGTTTTAGCAATCAGCTTTAAAGCAATATTATACAGGTATAGTCAGAGTTTTCAGTATCAACAGATAAGAACACCATTGTAATGGAACTATGGTAGGAGAATAGTTGTAATGTTTGTTAAGAATCTGTGTATTATGGCAGCAACAAATACAAGTCTTTCTGGTTGAGTATGCTGTGGATGAGACTAACTAAGCAACTACTGAAACCTGTTAAAGTTCTCCCTTGTAGGTAGTGAGCTCCAGTCATCTATCCCAACTCCTGCCAAACTACAAGTTTGAAAGCAAAAAAATTAGAAGCAGATAAATAGATACCACCTTTCCAGGAAAGGTAAAAGAGATCTGTGCACCTCAGTGTCTAGTTATGCCTGCCACTTGTCCACAGAAATATTTACAGATGTGGAGAGCACTGGCTCTTTCATGGTAAACAGAGATGATGTCATCAAAAGTTGGACTAAGACCTACTAGTTAGCAAAAAACCTAACCCTAACTGTAACCTGACCCTAATTCTAACCCTACCCTAACCCTAGCCCTATCTATCTATATCTATCTATATATCTTTATCTTTATCTATATATAGATACTAGCAGAGGTTGCCCGGCATTGCCGGGCTGTTTTAAATTGTGTTGGAAGGTTAAATTGTGTTAATGTTTTTTAAAAATTGCTTCGTCTGTAATTTTAATTTTTTAAATGTTTATTTATGCATTTTTTTTGGCTTGGCTGTTATTAACTGTGATCTGCTTTTTTGGGTTTTTTTGAGGATTAATAAAAGAACAAAGTATGATATAATTTTTTCAAATTGTTTTATGTAAGCGAATAATATTTTAGTTTTTTGAATTTTTTAAATTAGTTGTACCGTAGTTAATAATTTTAATAATGTAAAAGTAAATGTTTTTTACATTCAATGTTTTTAAAATGTGTTTAGATGTTTTGAGTTTAAATTTGAGTTAAAACTCAGCACAGGATTTTTAAAAGTTTCTATTGTATTTTATTGACATATGTTTGTGATTTGTGTTAAAGTGTGTTTTAGTGTAATTTTTTTGACTTCTTTTTATTGGTGTGACCTTTTGTGTAAAATTGTGAATTTGTGTTATGTTTTTGGTTTGTTTTTATTTGGAGCTGTTGTGTGTTTTTGAATTGTTTTTACTATTGTGGCGAGTAGGTGGTGCTGGTAGGGGTTATTGTATTTTGACTGTTTTTTCTCTCCTGGCATCTGGGTGGAGCTTCTTCTGGTAAGTAGTCTCTTTCTTTATTCATTTCTTTTCCAGTCCTGGTGGAGGTAGGACATCTTTTGGTAAGTTTGCTTGTTTTCTTTCTTTTGTGTGTGTGTGTGTGGGCAGGGTGTGTGTGTTGGAATTTGTATTTTTTGTCTGTTTGTTTTGTTTTTGATTGTGTCTTTGTTTACTTCATATTGTTTTTGGTGTTTTTGTTTTTGTGTATTTTTGGATGTGTTTGACTGTTTTTAGTAATTTTTAAAAAATAATTTATTTGGTGGTGGGGAAGGGACGTGGTCATTGGGGGTTATGAAGGGTGGGCTAGGTGGTGGGGAGAGGGGCATGGTCATTGGGGGTTAGGAAGGGTGGGTTAGGTGGTGGGGAGTGGGGCATGGTCGTTGGGGGTTAGGAAGGGTGGGCTAGGTGGTGGGGAGGGGGTCGTGGTCATTGGAGGTTAGGAAGGGTGGGCTAGGTGGTAGGGAGGGGGCCTTTATTGTGTTATGGTGCTTTGTTTGTGTGGAGTCGTGAAAGTAGATCGGGGTTTTCCCTTTAATATCAGTGGGTGGGGGGTTCCGACCCCCCTCTCCGCTGGCTCCCCTGGGGTTGGGAGGTTTGTGGGGACAAAAGAGGTACGTTGCCCCAACCCTTCTGGACCCAGGAGACCAGGGAGAGTGGATCGATTCCCCCCCGCCCTCCTTAAAACAACTCCATTTTTAAAGAGAAGAAAAGATGGAGTTGTTTTAAGGACGGGGGGATTGATCCCCTCTCCCTGGTCTCCTGGGTCCAGAAGGGTTTGGGCAACATACCCCTTTTGTTCCCATAAACCTCCCAACCCTAGGGTAGCCAGCGGAGAGGGGGATCGCAACCCCCCCACCTACTGATATTAAAGGGGAAACTCCAGTCAGGACCTTCAGGCAGCGTTGGTGAGGGAAAGAAAGTTGGCTGGTGTTTGCTTCGCTGTGAGGTGGTGAGTTGTTTTTCTTTTTAATTTTTCGGGCGCTGGTTTCCTCAGCGTCCTGCGCGCTCATGGTGCGCAGGACGCTGGGCTTGTAGTTATGGGTTGGTGCTTTGTGTTTGTGCTGCGTTTTTTTAAAATGCTTTTCTTTTGATTGGCTGCAGCGCATTTCCGAATGCTGCACCGTGCGAGAGCCTCTCAGCCTGATTGGCTCTGGTGCAGCGCGGCGCAAGGAATGTTGGGAAGTGAAGTTGTTTCCCTTTCTTCGCGTTTGTGGGGCTGTTGCCCCACTGCCGGTTTTCTCAATCCTTCGTTGACCTGCGTAACCAGATCGGCCGTGTGCACGAAGGGTGAGTGCAGGCAAGTAGGGCGAGGCATAGCAACCTATAGCCAGTTCCAACGGTTAACCCTTGGATTTATAGGTTAAGATAGATATAGATATAGATATATTAATATAGATAGAGATAGATAGATAGATAGATATGTAATCACCAGCATGTTAAAATATTGAAAGCCACATATATTGTGTGTGTAAAAATAAGTAGCTACACAAAGAGTCAAATCTCTGGATTTATGTTAAATTTATTGACTGTATTGATTGAATTGCATTATGTTGTTATATTTATATTATGTTGTTGTATTTATATTTGATATTGTAATACTGTAATATATGTTGCCCCATGGTATGTTAGCCGCTCTGAGTCACTCTGGCGAGTAGGGCAGCATAGTAGTCTAAATAATAATAATAATAATAATAATAATAATAATAATAATAATAATAATAATAATAATAATAATAATAATAATAGCAGCAGCAACAACAACAACAACAACCCTAACTTAATCAGTTTCAAAACAACCTGCAAGCAGATATTCACTAATATTATTGGTTAGTTACTTATGTATTAATCAAGATTCTATTTTGTTGTGAAGTTTTAATATTTGGCCATTTGTTCTCTTCTTCCCTACCTCCCACCTGACTGGGATCTGATTTGAACATGATAATGCAATTAATCATGCACTTTAGTGTCTCGTTTACAATCAATTATTCTGATCCCAGAAAGGAAATTACACAGAAGTGACTGCAGTATGTGTTAGGAGAGTAAACCTCTGTTCATTACCATCAAATTAAAGTATTTCCGTCCGTCCATCCGTCTGTCCATCAAAAGTTTGTCAATCAGGCTTTTGAGAAGTAATTACCAATGTAAAAATTATTTTCCAATATGTTACTTTTGGAGTTCTGGTTCTTGAGTGGGGTATTCTCTCTCTGTTTCCATTCCCCACAGTCTGATGGGGGACTTGGAATCCTCTGTTCCTAGGAAACAAGTTCCTTCCTTATGTCTTCTTGATGGCTACTGAAGGTTGGATTCTCCTTGATTGTCCAACGCAGTAAAGGTCACTATTTTTGTTCTTCTGAAGTCACAAGAAATATTTGAATTAATTCAGTATTCAGGACTAAGCAAAAACAACAAGCTTTTTAAAATGAAAAAGCAGAGCTCTAATGGAACATAAATGCTTATTTTAGAGAGTATGTCGAACAAGCTTGTTAAAGTAAATAGGAAGGCACAAGAATGAGATAATCAGAAGTTCTTTATTTAGAAGTTAGTGAAACAGACAATAATGCAAGCGCGGCGCCAAAATGGCCGCCGCGCCCTTTGCGGGCCCCCCCCCCACAGGACAGAGAATCCGGGTAGTTAGGGGCGTGGCCACCGCCTTGATAAAAGGGGTGGCCACGAGGCAGCCGTGCTGCCATTTTGCCTCAGCGACGGAGCGGAGAAGTTTTTCCCCCTGCGTCTCCGTCGCTCGTTGGTGCTACCGGGAAGCCTTTTAGTTCCGTTTACTAGCTAGCTTCCCTTTCTGCTGCGGTGAGATGCCTTCCAAAAAGAAGGCTGCTGCGAATGCAGCTCGGGTGGTTCGGAGGCGTAATCCGGGTCGGAGGACCGCGGTGCCGCCTCCCCAGCAGCCACCTTTGCCATCCCCGGCTGGGGCTGGTGGCATGGGGGCTATCGCCCCTTGGACCGATCAAAGTGCGGGCGCGGAGGGAGTTCCGGCCCGCGGCCCGCGAGCGGTGGGCACCGCTCATCCTCCTGCTCAATCGGTTGGGCCTATTCCTGTTGGGCCGCAGCCTCTCCCGGGGCCCTCTAGCCTTGGGGGGTGGCCCGGCTCCCTGCCTTGGCAGGTTAATCCACCAGCCCTCCCGGGCTTCGGCGGTAGTCAATGGCAATATACGGCCCCTGGGGTGCAGGGTCCTGTCCCCATGCAAGGATCAGGTGGGCCGGCCGGCCCTTTACCCATGGTTAATGTGGACTCCTTACTGGCACGTATTGCGGCCCTCGAGGCGTCTTTGGCCCGGGCCAGTCAGGCAGGTGCCCCTTTTGGGGTACCTTTGGAGGCGCTAACGGCAGCAGGACAACAGCCGGCGGGGAGGGTTGAGCTGCTGCAGGCGGGTGGCGCGGCTACGGCCACTGCCTCGCAGCTCCCCAGCCAGCAACCTGGTGCGGGTCAAGCCCCGGTGATGAGCTCTACATCGGTCGTGAGCTCCGACGCCCCCAGTGGGCCAGAACCCCCGGTGGGGGCGGCCCACGGGGGTGCAGCATGTGAGTATACGGTGCAAACGAGTACATCTACACATATTCCCAATATAGGGGGGGCCTTTCAGTGGCCTTGGCCTCGCTCGGGTGGTGCGGGGACTACCCCTCTGGTGCCCCACCCGGCGACAACGACTGCCACCATGCCCACGGGGGTGGGCCTAGGCTCTTACACTGCTGGCAATGTCTTGGGGGTGGCAGGGTTAGCTCCGGCTCCCTTTACCAGGCCTGTTGTCCCCTTTTCGGCTTTGCCGACGGCAGGGTATTCCTTGCCACTGGGCGATCACTTGGCACAGGCTACCAGAGAAAAGATTTGGAGGGGGGAGTATGTAGATATCTTCTCACTCCTGAACAGAGAGCCCACCAAGGAAGAAAGGGAGGGTCAGGATGAGAAGGACAAGGAGCAGGCACGCCGCCGCAAGCCGCCGCGTACCTGGGCTAACTGGCTCCCCGCTTATTTGATATATATGGCGGTATATTTGAGGGCGCGGCCGGATCTAGCTATTCCCATGGTCCAATATTTGGACAACATATATAGGGCGATGGTAGATTTCCCGGGCCCTTCATGGCTAGCATATGATGAGGAATTCCGTATGAGGATTCCCCTCCATCCCGAGATGAGATGGGATGAGCCCTGCCAGAGACTGTGGCTCTTGTATATGACACCCACACGCCCTGCCCCGGGGGATAGATACCATTGTGGACATGCGGTCCAGCGAGCAGCTCCAGCGCAGGTTACCCGCCAACCGGCGGGGCAGGGGGTTCCAGCCCGCCTGCTGTGCTGGACTTTCTCGTCAAATGGTTCCTGCAACCGAAAGAACTGCAGGTATAAGCATGAGTGTCCCACGTGTTCTGGTCCCCACGCAGCCTCGGCTTGTCCCAAGCCTGGGGGGGCGCGAGGCAGAGGGAGGGGTGGACAGTGGGCTGGCAAGGCTGCCACGGAGGGAACTAGTTCTCCAAAAGGCCCCCTCCCCAATTAAGGTGGACGTGCTGGAGCGCTGGCTCGCATCGTACCCAAAGGGGGAGGACAGAGAGTATCTCATTCAAGGTTTTAAGCAGGGATTTCGTATCCCTTTTATGGGTGTTAGATCCCCTCAGGATGCTTCCAACCTGTTATCCCTCAGAGGAAGGGAGGAGGTGGCTGCGGCCAGCATTAAAAAGGAATTAGACGCGGGCAGGGTCGCTGGACCTTTTCCTGCACCCCCTTTTCCCAACCTTAAGGTTTCACCATTGGGTTTGGTTCCCAAAAAGTCCCTAGGTGAGTTTCGCCTTATTCATCATTTGTCCTACCCAGCCGGCAGATCGGTCAACGATGCTATACCTGATGACCTTTGTTCGGTCAGGTATACATCGTTCGACCATGCGCTGCGCATGGTGCGCTCGTGTGGCCCGGGTGCCTTGCTGGCCAAGTGCGACATTAAGTCAGCTTTTCGCCTCTTGCCAGTGCACCCGGGTGACTTTGAATTGCTGGGTTTTAAATTTAAAGGGGAATATTATTTTGATAAGGCCATGCCTTTTGGCTGCTCCATATCATGCTCGGCCTTCGAGCGTTTTAGTACTTTCCTAGAGTGGGCTTTTGTCCGCAGGTCAGGGTCCCGGTCTGTAGCCCATTACCTGGATGACTTTTTATTCGGGGGTGAACGGGGCTGGGACACGTGTGCACGTCTCCTCAATACATTTCAGACGCTAATGCAGGAACTTGGTGTCCCTTTAGCGCCCGAAAAGACCGAGGGCCCATCGACCAAGTTAGTATTCCTGGGGGTTGAGATTGACACAGTAGAGCAGGCTTCTAGGTTGCCGGGTGATAGGGTGTCCAGGATAGTGACCCTTATCTCGGAATTGCTGGCCAAGCGTAAGGCATCCCTGAGGGAACTCCAGGTGCTACATGGGCACCTTAATTTTGCCTGCAGGGTGGTCGCACCGGGCAGGGCTTTTGCCCGGCGCTTATGCGACGCCATGGCAGGGTTATCCAGGCCCCACCACAGAGTTAGGCTTACCCGGGCTATCAGGGCAGACATGTTCGTCTGGTTGCAATTCCTGAGGGAGTTTAACGGGGTCTCATTTTGGAGGTCGGACCTCCTGGCTTCCCCCAATTTCCAGATCCAGTCTGATGCCTCAGGATCCCTGGGATATGGGATGTACTTCAATGGGAAGTGGGCCTATGGTGGGTGGCCACCGGCATGGGCAGGCACAGGTCGCCTGCGGGATCTCACATACCTGGAATTTTTTCCCATTCTGGGGGCTTTGATGCTATGGGGCGAACAGTGGGCTAATTCGGTAGTGCATTTTTGGTGCGACAATGCTGCTGTGGTACACATTGTCAATGCACAGACTTCTAAATCGCCCAGGGTTATGGATCTAGTGCGCCATTTTGTGCTGCGCTGCCTGCGCCTCAATGTCTTGTTCAGGGCCAGGCATGTCCCAGGGGTTAATAATGATATTGCTGATGCTTTGTCCCGCCTGCAGATCTCCCGGTTCCGCGCCTTGGCCCCGGATGCGGAGGAATTTCCCTCGCCACTCCCGGACGAGATGTGGACTATTGGCAAGGAGAGGTGAACCGGGCGATTGGCCTTTCACTAGCGCCACGCACGCGTAAGGCGTATCAACAAGCACTCAGTTCATATAGGGTTTTTGCCACTCAATTTCACTTGCCAGAGACCTGGCCTATTCCGGTGGACCATGTACTGCGGTTCATGGTCCACCTCCATGCACAGGGCCTTGCACCTCGCACCATAGCATCCAAGCTCTCGGCGTTGGCTTTTATGGCCAAAGTAGGGGGTCATGTGGATACCACCTCTGACTTCCGCGTGAGACACGTTTTGGAGGGGTGGGTGCGCGAGCGCGGGCGTTGCCCGGACGACCGGCACCCTATTTCCCCAGGGGTTCTTACCCAGTTGGCCCGGGGCTGGCCAGGCCTCTGTTTTGATCATTATGAGGCAGCCCTTTTTCATGCAGCCACAACGGTGGCATTTTTTTGGAGCGCTCCGCGTCAGCGAACTCGTGATGCTGTCTAAGGCGGATGCAAGTGGTAGGGCACTGGAACTCGGAGATGTCTACGTTGCCAAAGACTGGGCCCAGTTGAGGATTCGCTCCTCAAAAACAGATCAGCACGGCGTAGGCAGTGGAGTAAGACTGCTACGGTGTTCTTTGGCAGACATCTGTCCGGTTGGTGCCCTACAGGAGTACCTGGCACTGCGTGGCTGGCACCACGGCCCGTTTTTCTGTCACCAAGATGGGTCTCCCCTTACTAAATTTCAGTTTTGGAAGGTGACAGCCATAGCCCTCACCAGGGTGGGTTTTTCAGGTGCCCGTTATGGCACACATTTGTTCCGTATTGGTGCAGCCTCTACAGCAGCTGCTTTTGGGTACTCGGGGGCTGACATACGCAGCATGGGGAGGTGGGGCTCACAGTGTTTTCAGTTTTATGTGCGCCCACTCCCGCCATGAGTACCAATTCAGTCACCTTACCTTCCTTTTTTCTCAATTTTATTGCAGACCCTGGGTGTCGTATTACACCGGTGACAGTATGGCTGGTGGGCCACAGCTATGTGCACAGGGCAGCGCGTTACGCTGCGGCGACAGAGTGGGGACCCCGACTGGGACTGGGTGACCACGCCAGTCTCGCATGGCATGGTAAGCCTGGGATGTTATGGCGGGAGCTGAGGCCTTTCCTTTTTTCTGGCCTGGGGGCTGACCCGCCTGACATTCTAATTATCCACCTGGGGGGCAATGATTTGGGCCAGGTCACCGGCTTATCGCTCAAGCATGCGATTTGCGAGGAACTCGCCTACTTGCACTATGTCTGGCCTGCCACAACCCTGGTTTGGTCGGACATTGTTCCGCGCCACTCTTACAGAGGGGGCGTTAACCTCCTTGCGCTTGACCGCGCAAGGCGCGCGGTCAACAAGGCGGTGGCGCGGTTTCTTACCACCAGGGCTTGGGGGCGGGTTAGTCATCACCCCGATATTAGTCTGCAAAATTATGACCTCTATGCAGGGGATGGGGTCCATCTGTCGCGAGGAGGTATGGACCTCCTGTTGGGTGACTGGCGAGCAGGCCTGTTGACCGAGCTGACGGTCTGGGGGGGGGCGTCAGGTCTTCTGTGAAGCCCCTCCGTGTGGCGGGTAGCACTGGTAAGGTAAACAGTATGACCCACAAGTATCCGGCAGGTTCGCAGTTGACTGGACAACACTAGACAGGAATAAATTAGTTAAACGTTGTCCGGTCAACGACGAACCAGGCGATGGGGTGATGGTGATTGCTAACCAGCATGCATCACCCCTGTGATTTCACGGATACGCGTCAGAGGGTGGGGTCATGAGTTAGTTATTGACTACGGTCAACAATTTGTTTGTTGTTGACAAACAAATTGATACATTGTAACCAATTGCCGTTGGCAATTTTGGGGTGGTACCTTACCAGTGTTACTTCGGCCTGCTTGCCTTAGGAATTATGATTGGTCGTTTTACCAATACAAATTTATAATTCGGACTAGGGCATTGAATCAATAAATGTGGCCCTTTGCTGTTATCCACTTTCAATGTTGTCTGTGTCCGTTATTGGGGGGGTGCGCCTGCAATGCAAGCGCGGCGCCAAAATGGCCGCCGCGCCCTTTGCGGGCCCCCCCCCACAGGACAGAGAATCCGGGTAGTTAGGGGCGTGGCCACCGCCTTGATAAAAGGGGTGGCCACGAGGCAGCCGTGCTGCCATTTTGCCTCAGCGACGGAGCGGAGAAGTTTTTCCCCTCCACCCCCTCCCTAGTTAACAGTGTGATTATGGTCGCTTCGGGGCCGGGTGGGAATTTTTGGTTGGGACCCATATTGGCTTCGGGTCCTGGCTTTTTTGCCCACCCCACACTGTGGCTATGGTTTGATATAGGGGTCTTTCTCCATTACTGATGTTGACTTTGGTCACATGGGCGGGTAGCACTGGTAAGGTAAACAGTATGACCCACAAGTATCCGGCAGGTTCGCAGTTGACTGGACAACACTAGACAGGAATAAATTAGTTAAACGTTGTCCGGTCAACGACGAACCAGGCGATGGGGTGATGGTGATTGCTAACCAGCATGCATCACCCCTGTGATTTCACGGATACGCGTCAGAGGGTGGGGTCATGAGTTAGTTATTGACTACGGTCAACAATTTGTTTGTTGTTGACAAACAAATTGATACAAATTGATACATTGTAACCAATTGCCGTTGGCAATTTTGGGGTGGTACCTTACCAGTGTTACTTCGGCCTGCTTGCCTTAGGAATTATGATTGGTCGTTTTACCAATACAAATTTATAATTCGGACTAGGGCATTGAATCAATAAATGTGGCCCTTTGCTGTTATCCACTTTCAATGTTGTCTGTGTCCGTTATTGGGGGGGTGCGCCTGCAAACAAGGAATGGGATGGTATTAAAATAAGAAGAGATAACAGCCTGCATTGCTACTGATTAGCTGAATGTTGCAAAATTGCCTATTCTATTGCAGAAATGGAACAGATGGTTCACTATTTCTGATGTCTTTAGCAACATTTATGCAGTGTCAACATAATTATAATATATGTATATATATAGTAGTCAAAGTAAAAGCACATGTAATACCACCCGTACCAACCTTATCTGGTTTAGGAAGCTAGGTTAGGAAGCTAGGTAGATCATGACCAGTTCTTGCATGGGAGACCACCAGAGAACACCATGATGTTAAACCTTGGCACTCCTGGTGTTCTTCAACTTCAATTAGCAGAAGCCCAAGTTAGCACTTCTGCTGATCAGGGCTTCTGGAAATTGAATTTTAAGAACATCTGGAGTGCCAAGTTTCACCATCATTGATCTAGGATATTCAGGGAGAGATAAGGTGGACTTCCATCTGTATCCTTGGAGAGTTGTCGCTAGTTAGAATTGGCAGTACTGGACTACAAGAACCAAAAACATTTTTGGGAGCTAACTAAGATACTGAACAGGTCTTCTTTGCTCAAATGCCAGTCATGTCCGGCTGTACGGAGCAGTATTGATCTCCGTTTACAGCCCAAGAGTCAGTGCTGTCTGCATGTGCAGACTTTTCCATGGATATGTGGCAGACATCTTTCCGAAGTGCCCTGCACACATGATTATAGGTAGTATGGAAGCTACAACTGTCATAAATTATTGGGGCAGAACAATTGTGGACTAGTTATCTTTCAATAAAGAGGTAAAAATCAGTAACCTGTCCCCTCCTTGCTTCTGGGGAAAAACATCCAATAAATGTTGCTTTATCGTGAGCAACTGAGGACAAGTTGCTCCTCAGCTTGTGCTGATTTAATCTACATTAATGGGTACCAACAAATGTGTAATCAAAAGATATTTTATCACATCCAACAGGATAATAAAGCAGCTGTGTTGCTTGGTACCATCCAAAGTCCATAAATTCTGAAGGCAGAAATAGTTTACAGCACACCATTAAGAATGAAGACCAGAAAGTTAAAAAAAAATTTTTTCCTGGATTTGATTTGATTCTATTCCAAGATAGGCACTTATCACCAGATCACAAAATTAAAGAATCTGGAATGGACAGCCAAGTATAAAGGTTTAGTCATAAATTTCAGACTCCAGGTTGACCCACTGGTTATATTATTTTGAGGGGAAAAATAATTAAACTATAACTCGATGACATTCATAATAAAATGTGTGGCCATAAATAATATATTTGGTTTGTGGTCTGCCAGAAGATGGGAAACTAAAATTTATGATTGGAGGCAGTCTGACTTTCATAGGTACATGAGACAAACTGCAGCTAAACTTACTGTTCTGGGTGTCCCTTGGATTATGGAAAACTCTCTTCAGAGTTGTGATTCTGTTCCCATTCTGATCAATTTTTTTGCTCTGATAGATGCAATGCTCAGATAGGAAGGAAGATGTTTTAACACATTTAATTCATTTAAATAGATTTTATTATTTTTTATTTTTTATTCTTTAGACTTTTATACCGCTTTCCTCCCCATAAAGGGAACTCGAAGCAGTTTACAACAAGAATGCCAAACAATATAAAATATGATACACATAATACAACAAAATACAGTTACAGTATGAATGATCAAAAACATATTCAATACAATATCAAAATTACCCTAACAATCATAAGAATCAAACAAGTTCAATAATGCAAAAAAAATTAACAAACCACTAAGTCAAAGTCAAAGAGGGACACCCCCCCCTCACACCCAACCCTTCTGCCACCAAACCGCACCTCCCTACAGTCTCGGTCCCAGTGTCCTGGGAGCAAAAGCCCAGGGGTGTGGTGGCTCCACCTACGCTGAAGCTGGCAGCATCCCTTCCAACCATGCTACACTCCTTACTTTAGAGTAAGGTTGGTTCTTCTTTATCCAAATCTGAATATAGGCAATCATCATGGCAAACAATCATGAAGACTGTCCTGAGAATACAATGCAGTGACCTTCCATCTGCCTTGTGCATCGCAGCATAACACCCGTACCATTGATCCAGTTCCATGAGTCACTTTCTGGTCCTGAGCCCTTTTGGCACACAAAGTCCTTCTCAGCCCTAGGCCAGGATTGATGAAGCTGCTGCCTTCCATCAAGATGGATTTAAGTGAGATTTAATCCATTTGAGGACCATCACTCCTGTGGACTTCAGCACCAAAGCCATTAGTCCTCAGGGTTGTCAGGTTAGTTAACCATCACCTGACACTTGGCATTGAGTCACTGGCAGTAGGGTCTACTCTATTACCATTGCTGGATAACCTTCTTGATTATATTATTTTATGATTTTCAGTGTTCTATTGCTGGGATGAGCTAATGAATTAAATGTTTACCCTCCCATAGAACAGACATTTATTTTTATTTATTAAATAAATCCAGTTCCTTATTTTTTATTACTTGGAAGCCAACAAAAATAACTAAAGCAAGTAACTGCAGAATGAATGTAACAAAAGATCCCTTCATTTTGGCAATTTCACAATTAGCCAAGACATGGAAGAAGAAGAAATAAAGATTTCCAATTAATTTAAAGCCCCCTTCCCAAGTACTATGATTTTTAAAAAACAAAACTTGCATTGGAAAAATTGGGAGAGAGCATGTTCATCTCAGCTCACTCAGTTCTGCATGCTAGAATGGTACACTGTGAAATTGTATTTCATCAATAAAATTAATGGTCTTCAACTCCTTAGAAGTGATTATGCTCAACTGTCTACACATTACTCATTTTCTATAATATTTTTCTTTGCTCACTGCAAAACAAGGCAGCTTGTAACAGCTGGAAATGTGTCACCAAGTTGTAATTTCTGTCTAAGAAAAGCATTCATGGAGAATCTTTGTGATTCAAGTTGACTCCCTTGTTGACCGCCTTCACGTATTTCTGGTGTTTGCAGAAGGTTGAGTGTCAAGCTGCTTCTGGAATCAACTGCCATTATCTTCACCGCTGTGTTTCCCCAGGACTATCCATGAGGGCAAAACACCAAAAACTGAAAAAACATGCCAAACATTCATTTTTAATTAACTTAACTAAATGGAAATGCATATGTAAACAGACAGTGATATTTCTAAAACAGGCCACTTCATGTTGAGGAGGGGGAAAGGAAGAAACTTTCTCACTCAAAGGGAGGGGGGTGTTAACAAGCCCATATATGCATGTATATGTGAGCTTCCCTCTCCCTCTCTCTTTCCCTCTTTGACCTCTGTAATTAATTAATTAATTAATTAATTAATTAATTAATTAATTAATTAATTAATTAATTAATTAGATTTGTAGGCCACCTTTCTCACCTCAGTGACCCAAGGTGGCTCACATTGGTCAAAGACCCATCCCCACACAATAAAACCGAATATTAAAAGATATAAAACATTTAAAACATTCATAAAACGTCCGTAACCTGCCTTAAAATCCTGGACAGGGCTAAATAAGCCAGCAGGGCTGGGGTGTGGTGACAGATGCACCCCACAACTGCTGGCAAAGCCATGTTTTTAAAGCCTTCCTGGAGGGGTGCAACTCTGCTTGGAGGTGCAGTTCTAGTGGCAGGAGGTTCCAAAGGGCTGGGTTGGATACCGAGAAGGCTCTCCTCTTGGTCCCAGTGAGGCGTGCCTCCCTAGCTGATGGGACCATGAGGGAACCCCTAAGGTCCACCCTCGTAGGCCAGGTCGAATTCTTATCACTTTACAATGCACAATTTTCCCATAGTGTAATGTCCAATGCTCAGATGACCTTCCCACCAGTTGGCTTTAAGCCACCTCCAGCCTTATATGGATGCAGTGAAAGGAATAGTGGATAATGGAACTTGTAATGATTGACAAGGTTGTATAGTTATTTATAGCAGTGGCACAGCAAAGTGGGGCAGGTTTCAGGCAATTTTATGATGAAGTGCAAGTCTCCCAGTCCCCGCATCCCCACTTTTAGCCCAGCTAATAAACACACTTGGACTAGATACTTGAAAAAAAGAAAAATAGCATTTACTCACAAAATGAGGTCAGAAGATATATATGCTCAGAAGTTTTGGTAAAGTTGGTTTAGATACCGTGGTCCCCAATGTGGGGCACATACCCCACATGGAGGCTATTTGATTTTTAAGGGGGGCAATTCAAGAATGAGTTAGATGAAATTAATGGTCTTTATTCCTCGATGTAAATAGGAATTTGCTTTTTGAAGAATAAGAATTATATGTCACAGGGGGTGGGATTAGGATTTTAGAGATCCTTAGGTGGGGCATGATCAAAAAAGATTTCAGAACAATTGCTTTTCAACTGCTGGGTTGGCAGGAGCTGGGAGACAGATAGCAGCTCGCTCCATTGTCCAGCACTCAGGTCTTGAACCGCTGACCTTCTGACCTTCTGGTGATCAAGCTAGTTTCTTAATCATTATGTCACTACAGTCCTATTGTTTGCTTTACACTTATTTATTTTATTTTATTTTCTCTGAAGTAATATTTTAAGAGCAATGTGTAAATGATAATTTCTTTTTTTTCCCAAGAAGAGAATTTAATTATACTTCAGTTTTACTTACAGATATTATTGTTTTCTTTAACTTAAACTATTCCTCTATGATTTATGCATTATTTCTATTTATATCCTGCCCATCTAACTGTATCAGTTATTCTCAGTATGATATAAATAGAATTTTTTCAGAGCTTTGTGTATGTGTGTGTGTGAGAGAGAATGCAAGATATGACTCATCAGAAAATGAATCAATGTTCCTGTTCATTGGCTTGTTTATACATTGAAAATCAGATTTCTGAATATTTTTTGACCTAAATAGATTTGTGTGCTGAGCATCTGGAAGTTACGGACTGTGGGGTGAGCTTTTTCTCATTGGTAAGCAAAGAAGATGAACGACATTTATTAAATTAACCCAACTTATGCATGTTTCAATTAAAAAGGCAACAGTTTTGAAATAGCACTCTTACATGAGTTAACACTGGGTATTAATGAGAGGGGTCCTAATAGCCTAATGGGACTTTTGTTACTCACCTTATTGGTGAAGTTCTTTTCCTGCCTCTGGAATTTAAGGAAAGCCCTCATTCCCACCTCCTGTTTTATTTTTGTTTCCATTGTTTTGTTAATAATCTTCTTCCTTTGATTGCCAAACAACCAGTTATCTCACATATTCTATTTTTCCACATTGAATTTAACGGTACGCATGAATAGGACTCCTTCAGAAACTTGTAGCTTTATACACACTTGCCTGAGTAATAACAATTAATACATTTTAGTAACAATGGTGTAGTATTAATTTGGCATTATCTAGTCCACAGTACCTATATTCTTTGTTATTCTTACTTGCTAACATGCAATTAAAATGATAGTAGATATATACCAAATAGAAGGAAATCTCTAAGGGGTATGTAGAGATTGCCTATGACATTGAAGAGCTATTTGATGAAGGTGACCCAACTCTAGATGATATTTCTTCCTCCCATTGTTTTAAAGTCCTAATTTGTTGCTTGAGGATGAGATCTCTAGTATTGAGATTAAAGGTATTTTAGAACATAGATGTGTCTAAGGGTATTTGACAGGTGGAGGTGGCAAGTCTGCTGTCTTGTATAAATTTGCATGCTGGTCGCCTCAACCACTGCTCTATTTGCACATTTCTGAGCCATAAGTAAAGGCAGCTCCCTCGGTGGCTTAGTGGTTAAGGCGCTAGGCTTGGAGACTGGAAAGTCAGGTTCGATACCCAAGAGCTGCACGATTGAAATAGGAGTGAAATAATTAAGATATTAATTCTAATATTAATTCGGCTTAAAAGCAGAAATCATTCCTCAAGCTATTCTGAAATGAAAAACAGATCAGATTGACCTGATCAAAATACACCATAATGATGAGGCTAAAGTAAATAAAAGGCCTCGTGTCCACAAGCTGAACAAATAAGCTTAATAAACATGCAGTGTAAATACAGGATTTCTATCTTTGCAGATAAAGTAGTAGAAATTTCTCTTATACACAAAGAGTAAGAATGCTGTATTATCATTCTGTGAAATGATAGGGTGACATGATATTTTCCTTATATGACATGACATATGATGTTTTCCTAAGTGACCTAAGTGATTTAAATAACAATTACTGAATGTTCTAATCTAAATGACAATGTCATCAATTACTAATTGGCTTGTGCCATAAATGATGTAATGTGTGGAAATTCCCTGTGATCAAATGGTATAAAAGAAGGCTCTGAAAATGTATTTGTCATTCAAAGTTAATTTTACACTCGATAGAGTGACTTTGGACCTGTTTGGCCAAATAATAATAAAACTCCTTATCTGTCTTAGCTTGGAAAGCGGTTTGTCTCATTTTCATTCCACAACACGATGGGGGACATGAAAGGACCTCTGACACAAAAGCGAAGCAGCCATTGTTTAAAAGTCATTTGTATCCAACTCCATAATGTGGTGCCCATCTCCATTTACAGCCAAAGAGCCAGCATTGTCTGTGTCTACACAGAGTGCATGGAATGCCATTATCTTCCCAGCAAAAGGGTACCTTTTTATCTAATTGCAATTTCTTGCAAAACAGTGTTGCAAAAAACGTCCAAAAGGAACAGTTCTAATCTTGTCTGATACTACATTTGATCTTAGCCAAAAAGGCTGAGAAGCGGCCTTTTGGCTAAGATCAAGTGTAGACACTGGACTGTACAGAATGGTGTTTACCTTACCACCAAAGTGGTACCTATTTCTCTACTTGCAATTTCTTGCTTCCAAACTGCTAGGTTGGCATGAACTGGGACAGACAACAGGAGCTCACTCCAGATTTCAAAGGCCTCCCTTATTGGGAGAGCGGCATTCATTAGATTGAGGGAAATTCACTCAAATTGAGACCAATTGCCCCTTATCAGCACGACCATCTTACCTGGTTTTGTGGAGATTGCTGATCCTTGAGGTACCCCCATACTGTAGCACCCAAACAATACCAAATAGAAGCTAAGATCTGTCATCCTGGCCAGATTTAGAAGAAAGAATATAATGCACAGACTCCACATCTCAATTCCCGTCAGGCATTTTAAACATTCAATCTTACTTTGGAAGTCAAGATTTTAATTGGATTTGCTACTGCAAATGCACCTAAAGTAACCCACATCATTTCCCCATTTAATTTACTCCAATCGTGCTCTCAGTCTCCAAACCCTCCATCGGCTTAGCCAAAGTTTCCCTTGGCCAATAGAGGATATCCTTATTTATTAGATATCTTAGCTTATCCTTTGCATACTTAAAAAGGAACTTCTTCAGTGACTTGAGAATGCTCTGAATTAACTCTTTACCTCACAACAGCTTCTTTGGACAGAAAGTCCTTGATCTAACTGAATCCTGATTTGATTCTTTCTTATGCATTGAGTGGAAAAGCACAGTTCTTGCCCCTCTGTCTCCAACTGCGCAACAACATTTCTTTTTCTTGCTTTGGAGATAATCTGTATGTCTCCCAGACTAATTTTTGCATTTGACTGTAAAGGCTCAGAGCTTAGTTCTGTAAAACAGACACCTTGCTGTGTGGACTATTAAAAGTAGAGGCAGCACACGAACACATTTTTTTTCAACCTATTTTTTGTGCTTATGTAGGTTTGTGCTTAGTGGTTAAGATAATGAATTTGATGACTGGAAGGTCAGCAGGTCAGCACTTTGAGACCCGAGTGCTGCACAATGGAGTGAGCACATTTATCTGTCCCAGCTCCTGCCAACCTAGGAGGAAAACAAGAAATTGCAAGTACTGTACAGGGTCAGATTTAAGCATAGGCTACCTCGGCTGCAGCCTATGGGCCTGCACCACAAAGGAGTCCCCGCACCACGTGATTCTACATCCATTTTTAAAATCAGGTTTTTGTTTTAGTAAATAATTAGTATAAAAGTTTGGTGATCGTAATCATCATTTGCATTTGGTTTAACTCATACCTGTCAACCGCTGCTCCGGACAATCCAGGGCCTGCGCAGAACGGTTCTGTGCAGGTCGCTTTTTATGCATGCGTAAAAGCCTTCTACGCATGCGTAAAAGTGACTTGCGCATAACTGTTCTGCGCAGCTCACTTCTACGCATGTGTAGAAGGCTTTTACGCATGTGTAGAAGGCTTCTACAATCCCCTTCTGATGTGTATTAGAGATCTGATCTTTCCTGAGACTTGAGAATCTTTGACACTTTGTCTGAACTGTAGACGAAAGATGAATAAGACTGCTACCTGACTCCAGTCCTAATCATAGTAAACTCACTACACCAATAACTCATATAATAAATAATACTAGCCGATTACCCGGCCTTACCCAGGTTTTTTCTCCGTCAACAGTCCACCCTTATCCTTCCCATACATGTGTCCCCTGGGACTGTGACATTAGCCAGCTCAATGACATCACGGTGATGTCACAATCGGGTGACCTACCTTTGGAGAGGTACACTGGGACACACACACTGGGACACACACTGGGACACACACACCCTCCTATCAAGTATACTTCCCTTTGCAGATCAATTTAGGGGCATACACCCTCCCCCATGGGACTCGTGACTCCACCAATGTACCTCTCCAAAGGCCAAGGTAGGAGTGTGGCAAGTCCTGGCAAAATCCGTTCAGAGGTGTGTGAGCCCATTGAGAACATACAAGACCTCACCTTTGTTTTTGTTTTTTTGTTTTTTATAGATCAGGGTCCTTTTAACTACTGACTATTGTTGCTGTTTACAGAACAAAGCTTAAATGTTAATTATGTTGTTATCTGCTGTCATTTCCCATAGGCTAGGTAACTTTATGAACCAGTTTTTATGGAGCAAATTATGTAATTGCAAACTGCAAAGTTTGGAAAGGTACAGTTAAGAACTCTTAATTCATTACTTAAGTGTGTAAAACCACGGTTATGTTGCATCTGTCTGCCAACTATTTTCCACAAAGCTTCAAAGGAAAAGTTATGAATATCAAACAGGCTTTCAATTATTACCAAGTGTAAAATGCCACAGTGATTCCAGCAATTTGCAAATTGTGTCTACTGTTCTCACCAAACATTGTATTTCTGTATCCCCATTTGGTCATGGGGCCATGTATAACATTTTCCATATAGTCTCCATCTTATGTCTGAGGAAGCAGATTGGCAACTCTGCAACCAGACACTTATATCAGGGCCTTAGGAAGGAAATGAAAGAAGAGAGCTGCCTTCTCTTGATCAAGTTGATGAAGAAATGACAGGAGCACAGCCAGCAAAAGCTGAAGCCCCAAGTGTCAGTGAAGAGGAGGTGGAACCAAGCACATCAGAAAGATGCAGGCTGCAGCTGCAAAATGAGCTACAGGTGCGAAGAAGAGTGGCAAGGGCTCATTTGCAAAGGTCACCCCCAACTGTGAGCCCTGAGCCTGAACCCTCTTAAGGAGATGCCCAAGCTGGCACCTTGTCAGAACAATCTCAGTGTGTGTCCCAACTCTGCACCACTCTGACCCATAGCTCAGCCTGGAAAATCGACTACATCTCTGGATCATCCTTTTGTCTCAGTTCTCCAATGACCAGCTTCCAAACTTGGCTCTTCTTGACCAAGGCTTCTGCCTCAACCTTCAGACTGTTGTAAGACTCCTTGTGCAGTGGCTGCTCTACCGTGCAAGGAGGGGGAACAACACTTATCTACTGTGTCAATTAGTTTATTCTATTTGTGTTGGTGGCAGAAATGACACCATTTAATGTGGCTTTTGTTAAAAAAATTTTTTACTGGTGACCAACTCAATGTTATTATGGTCCATCTTCCTCTTTTGTGCTAGAGAAGAAACAAAGGTCTTGAGCTTTTTCTTCACTAATAAACTTCCCAAATGTTTGATTCTTGGAAAGTTCTTCTTATCAGCTGAATATTTTAAGAAAAGAGCATTTAATGAGAAAGTCCATCTGACATTTTCCAATTAGCAAGCTCTCTAGAGACTTAAAACTAGTAGTGCTTTTCAAAGTTATTCCTCCCACCCCCTTCCAGGGGAATCCTCTGAAATCTACTGCCACAGAACTTGAACTAACTTGGAAGAAATCAGGAATGTCAAGACCTTCTAACCAGTGGGAGGAAGAGGTTGTAGAGGTCAAGATGGAAGTAAAAGTTTTCTGAAATGAGAAGCACAGTTGCAGATGGAGCTCAGAAGATGGAAATAAAGATGAATATAAATATGAGTTGGAGCATAATTCAATGTTCAAGCATGAGGGACGCTGTTTATGTAGATGAGATGGTGTTACCACCACGTTAGAGAAATCTGTAGGCCCTGGAATGATATTGTAAATATAGGTAAAATATTTTATGCAAAATTAAAGTGTGGGCTGGGAACTGAAGTGAATTTACTTGAGACTGAATATTGTAATTACTTGTAAGAGATGCTATGCAAGCCTATAAAAGTCTTCTCCAGGTAGATCTAGTAGCGTGCTGTGGTGGCTTAGTGGTTAAGATGCTTAACTTGATGACTGGAAGGTCAGCCGGTCAGCAATTCAAGACCTGAGTACTGCATGATAGAGTGATCTCCTGTCTCTGTCCCAGCTTCTGCCAACCTCACAGTTTGAAAGGAAGAAATTGCAAGTAGATAAATAGGTACCATTTTGGTGGGAAGGTACCAGAATTTCATGCACTCCCTTGTCTAGTCATGCCTGCCAAATGACCACAGAAATGTCTGCAGAAACATTGTCGATGAGTACTGGACCCTAGAGTCGGGTATGCCTGGCTTTTGAGTAAGGGTGGCCTTTTCCCTGGTAGGTATAAGATTTCTGCATTGTCGATGAGTACTGGACCCTAGAGTCGGGTATGCCTGGCTTTTGAGTAAGGGTGGCCTTTTCCCTGGTAGGTATAAGATTTCTGCATCATGCAATCTTTCAGAACATCCTTGAACCTTCTTGAAAATGCTCAGGTGGTCCCTTAGGAGAAGAACATCTGGGTTCCTCTTGAATGTTGCTCACTGTGAAAATTAAAAATAACCCTAGGGAAGTGCAGGAAGGTTGCTATGGGGAATGTTGATGGTTTTGCTGAATGCCAGTCTTCCTCAGATGTTTTGCTTGGAGGAAATACCAATTCACTCTGAATGTCTCTTTAAACAAAATTCCATTGGCAAAGAAGCTCATTCCCGCCATCTGTTTTGATTAATATTTTCTTTCACAATATTGTTGCATTTCATCAGACTTGTGCATAAGCATGTAGTTACGAAAAAGGGGAATTTTATTTATTTATTACATTTCTATACCGCCGATTTGAGTGGTGTCCCACTTTGGGCGGTGTATAAGTAGATGACAAATAACAACAGAACACACAGCAAATCAAAACAGGCAGCAGACAAATGCATCACAAAATAAATAAATAAATAAAATAACTGACATCTGAGGGCGTAGGGAATCAACCTGATGGACTAATTTATCAGAAAGTTTACACTATCCCTCAAACCTGATAAAATGCAAACCATGAAAGAGATAATGCTTGTATTTAAAGTCCCCTTCCTGTGTCTGTTTTTCCAATCTGTATTTATCAAGTGATTGCAGTTTAAAAAAATCTGCTGATATCCCTTATCTTAAGGCTTACAGGTGGATTCTGTCAGTTTCAGTCCAAACAAGTAACTTTTCCAAATTAAATGTTGTCAGAGTTTTTGTTTGTTCATGCCTGTGAGTTTTCTAAAAGGCAATAAAACAGTGGAACAAATGTATGAAAATACATTTTGACGAAAAACACAGGTGTTTAGAAGTAAGAAGGATGGGTAGATCTAGTAGCTGTGGTGGCTTAGTGGTTAAGATGCTTAACTTGACGACTGGAAGGTCAGCCAGTCAGCAATTCAAGACCTGAGTACTGCATGATAGAGTGATCTCCTGTCTCTGTCCCAGCTTCTGCCAACCTCACAGTTTGAAAGGAAGAAATTGCAAGTAGATAAATAGGTACCATTTTGATGGGAAGGTACCAGAATTTTGTGCAGTCCCTTGTCTAGTGTTAAGACTTTGAACTTGATGACTGGAAGGTTGGCAGGTCAGCAGCTTGAAACCCATGCATAAAGGCTACACTAAAGGAGACCAAACTTTTCTAGCCACGGGCTGGCCAAGTGGTTGAGTGGGCTAGTCGCGTGGCTCTTCCCACTGGAAGCAGAAGTAAAATATGCCTGTGTGTTATGTATGCATGTTCACTGTACTGGAAAGATAAGAATGTAACCACTCCAAATACAATGTAACTCAGCTGTAAAGGAACGCGAGCAAGCAGCCCATAGAGGGCAGCTGCGAGCGTTCAGTCTCACATGGTTCACATTGCTCAATCACGGACAGCCGCGGGAAAACCTTCCCCGCATTAATCAGGAGGAGAAAGAACTACTGAAGAGAGGCGTGCCTGGGCGAGGCCACGCCGGTAGCAGCCAATGAGCTACCGTGCTACAAGATTCAAATGTATAATGCTACTGTATATATTGAGATGTATCACCGCCATTACCTCATGTTCCACCGGATCATCATGCAATAAACCTGTGTTAAGCCAACCCTTCGGCTGTTCTGTTGTCTTTGGTCCCATACACTAAACTGGCGACGAAGGTGGGATCATGGCTGCCCACGGGACCAAGACATGCGCCGGCTACGAGATCAAGAAGCCGGGAGACTTGGAGCTGTTTGAGATAGACTTCAATGGAGCGCTGGTGGAGCTCGAAGTTTCAGATGAGGACAAGAAGAGGGCCATCTTCGTCCGCATGCTCGGGCACGAGACCAAGCGGACTTTGGTGGACCTGATCACGCCGAGGAGGGTGAGCGACTTCAAAGCTAAGGAGCTCCTGGCGGTGCTGCGCGCCCACCTCCGGCCCGCGATAGTGATGTTCCCCGCTCGGAGCGCGTTCTGGAGGCGAGTCCAAGCGCCCGGGGAATCGGTCGCCGAGTTCGCAGCGGCCCTGCGACTGGCCGCCGGCCCATGCAAGTGGGAGACCCCAGAAGTCACCCTCCGGGACTGCCTGCTCTGCGGCCTGAGGGACACCGAAACTCAGCGCGCGCTGATGAAACAGGAGCCGCCCCCCACGCTGCAACAAGTCCTAGACGCGGCACAGGCCGCGGAAGCCACGACGGCCGGGGTGCAAGAGCTCCAGGACTGGCGCCCGAAAGCTGCCAAGGCAGAGAGCTCGGTGCGCGCGGCCCGGCGAGTTTCAAACTCGTCCACGGAAAGCGGCGACGACGAGGACGTCCGGAAGGTCCAGAAGGAAGGCCGGCGCTGCGACGGCTGCAGCGCCAACCACGCCCGCGCCAAATGCCCGTTCCGCAAGGCCGAGTGCCACAACTGCGGCCGGCGCGGGCACATCGCCAAGGTCTGCAGGACACGGCGCGAGACCAGGAGGAGTTCGCCAGACCGCTCGGCGAGGCAGAGCCGCACCACGAGGCCCAAGGACGAGAGCCGCACCACGAGGCCCAAGGACGGCACCCGGACCACGTGGAGGCAGGACGGCGTAGGGCGCATCTCCGACGACAGCGAGGACGACGCCCCGGTGTTCAGCGTGTCCGCGGGACACCCCCGATACTTCGTTGAGGACAAGCACCCACGGAGCCAGGGATCACAGGCTCTCCTGTACTAGGTCAGGCGCATGCACGCCCCAAGCGCACGTGCGGCAAGCCACAATGGTTGCGGGACTTCGTCCCATCCTAGGGGGGAAGGATGTTATGTATGCATGTTCACTGTACTGGAAAGATAAGAATGTAACCACTCCAAATACAATGTATCTCAGCTGTAAAGGAACGCGAGCAAGCAGCCCATAGAGGGCAGCTGCGAGCGTTCAGTCTCACATGGTTCACATTGCTCAATCACGGACAGCCGCGGGAAAACCTTCCCCGCATTAATCAGGAGGAGAAAGAACTACTGAAGAGAGGCGTGCCTGGGCGAGGCCACGCCGGTAGCAGCCAATGAGCTACCGTGCTAGAAGATTCAAATGTATAATGCTACTGTATATATTGAGATGTAGCACCGCCATTACCTCATGTTCCACCGGATCATCATGCAATAAACCTGTGTTAAGCCAACCCTTCGGCTGTTCTGTTGTCTTTGGTCCCATACACTAAACTGTGCATCTGCAAAATGCGTTTACAACAGCTGCAGGTGCATTTATGTGTTGGTACATATAACTCTCATTTCTGGGAGTTGTGAAGGTACCGTGGGCTGGATTATTAGGCACCATGGGCCAGATGTGGGCTGTGGGCAGGAGTTTGGGCACCCCTGTGCCAAATGGACATATAAAAAAATACCCCTGTCAGAAGTGGTTAGTAATGAAACTTAAGCTCCTGCAAAGTTCACCGTCTCCTTGATACCAAACCACTGCCCTCCCCAGATATAACTGTGCCTTCTAGGACACCTTGTGTGCTCTCTGTGGAAGCCTGGCCTGTCATCACTGCAGAAAGAGCTAGATGAACTTTGTGTATTTTGTTCTGGCAAAAAGGGAGCCAAAAAATGCAACCAAAACTAGTGAGGCCCGTCACCACTAGTCCAAGAATAAGGAATGGATAACACCTGAACGTCCATGATCTGAGATGTGAGAAAGTGTCCCTCTTGATCTTGCTGGACTTCTCCCAATCCTTCCTTCTCATTCATTCATTCATTTATTCAATTTATATCCCGCCCCACTCAACACATGGCCGACTCTGTCTTGAGAACTATTTATCCTTCCAAGGATTCCTAAGGATATATATTTTGTGGAGATGTCTCAATTGCTATGTTACTTCCACTCAATGGTAGCTCTGCTTAGGAGATCTTTTTCAAAAAGGATAAAACCAGCCTTGGATTTCTAATCCATCTTTTAACCTTGGAGACAATTTCACAGCCATGTCTTAAATATTCCACTGAATAAGGCCAATAGAACTGGGGGGAAAGCCTGAAGGATGGCAGCAGGAGCAGCGCTGTTTATCATAGATATTAAAATGTTCCATATACCTATTTTAAAGGCCAAACAAAGCATCCAGCTGCATAACTGGCATCGGATTGAACACATTTTATCTTTTTTGGAACAGGCTAAATTCATCATGCCAGCTGTCATTCGTTTTATTAAAATAGCTCTTTTCATAGTCTATTTATAGCCTTGAAAAACCATAAATACTTTTGGGGGTGTGCACACACACACAAACACACATACTTGCTTATATGTTTCAGTAAGACTCAAAGACATGATTTTCCAACTCAAGGGTAGGTGTTTAAGAGTTATTTACCATGTGATAACAATGAGCATTGTTGTTAAGGCAGCGTGCCTTGCCAATATGCCTTTCTAGCATCCAGAAATGAAAGGAAAAAAAATCCCTGTATATCAAGTTCTGGCTCCCCAAATAGCAGATGTGGCTCCAAGAGTATGGAAAAAAAGATGGTATCTCTAGGCTCCTTGTGGAAGCTACTAACATTGCTTTAAGCTTTAAGTGCATTACTTTAAGTTTATCCAATACGTTTTATAGCCTAATACCAAGATGTAACTCTCTGATATTGCAAGTCCAAGCTAACACCAAAATGGTCACTGAATCTTCAATACTGAAGCTCAGGATGATAGCTCGGTGGTAACACTCACCTATGTCCTACTTTTCAATCACAGTTTGCTTCTTCCTATGTCTACAAGATATGGTTTACCTCTAGATCATACTCCTCTTACTCATATGTTTCTTCATACAGATGGTTCAGAAGGCAAACTGTTCCCCATTTTAAGGAAATCCTTATCTGAAGCATGGAAGAACACCTATGGGTGAGTAAATGCACAATTCTATATTTATTTGCTTTCTTTGGACTATGCCTTTCAATAGAGAGCAAGCCACTGCGGAAATCCTTCTTTGCAAGAAACAGGAGACTTGGGAGAGAAAGGCAGGCATATCTCTTGATGGAGAGGGGAAAAACTACCAGTAATGGGGCTCAGCTGAGTTTGGAACTGCAAGCCAACCTGGAACATATGAATTCATCTGATGCTCAGGCTGGGATGTTTGTATCAATCAACATGGAGGAAATTAGTATCCAAGGTTATGTGTGTGCTTGAATGTTGCTGACATCACCAGTGACCAAGATTTTAAAATCCCAAGTAGCTTCCAACTGTGTTTATGTGGAAATTTGAAAGGTTTGGCATCCTCTTACCTCAGAAATAAGCAAACAAAATTCTCAGCCAGCCCTAGGATGCACATAAATGAACCAGATTTCAGACTCTGGCATCAGCTGGGGCAAAGAGGCCCTCCAGCCATGGGTGCCAGGATCCCTCCACCTGCCGGCGCCCCGGCGCCCCTGGGCCCCACCTTTCTCCAGGCTTGAAAAGGGCATTATGGCATCAGGACATTGCCGCCACCACCCTTGGAGTTTGCCGGTGGCCCGGGTGGAGAAGCTGCTATAGTATTGTATTGTGTTGTTGTATATTATTATATGCTGTTTTTGTAGATTGAATTTTGTATATTTTATTACTGTGTATATTGTTTAATTATCATGTGAGCTGCCCTGAGTCAGATTCCCTGATTGGGTGGCATACAGATGCAAAAATTAAATTAAAATAAAATAGGACCTGAAGCAATATTGTTCTGGTTACAGGATGTAAGTTGCTATATTAAAGCTTCCAAGCTCGAGAGAGAATTTTGCAGGTGATTCTATCCTGCTTCATTCTGTTTAACAGGCTGCCATGTCACTTTCATAGTTTTTAGACCTCCTCTTAGCTTTAGAGTGATACGTGAGCATGAATTTTGATAGATGTTCTGCAACTCATCTTTGGTGTAACAGGAATTATATTCAGGAAGATGACAGGATGGGATGGTTTATTTCATGATCAACTGATTTACGAGCTTGCAAGGTTGTCTGGAAAGCTTTTCTATGGACACTTTTATGATTACAACAGAAATACTTGTACAGCAATTGAACTTTAGAGTATTCTGTAGATTCTTGGCTGATTTGTTTTGCAGATGATGGCTTAGCACAAAGCTTTCTCAAAAGCAGGAATAGGGCTGTACTTTGGGTGGACATGGTAGGTCAGCCGGGGGAGAAGGAGGCCAAGAGGAGAAACCAGCAACACAAAGGTAAATAGCAGTGAGGCAGCTATTTAGGGCCACCAAAGAGACCCTTCATGTTGCGGGTCTGTCCTGTCGGCCTCCTTCTCCCATAGCCGACCTACTGGACGAACTGCGTGTCAGCCTTCAAAACAGTTAATGGGGAAATGTAAAGGCAGCCAGCAACAATTCATCAGGGGAGGCACTCTCCCTGGCGGATCATTAGCTGCCACCTTTCTATTACCCCCTCTGCTGTTTTGTGTTAGCTTGCAAAACAGTGTTGGGGGTAATACAAAGGTGGCAGCCAGTGATCCACCAGGGAGAGCGTCTGACCTGACGAATCATTGCCTGCTGCCTTTGTATTTTCCCCTCAACTTACCCCACCGCTTCACCCCAGGAGACGCAAGGCCCCAAAAAACACCAGTTTTAAATCTACACCAAAAAAAAATGAAAATCAAAACACACAAAAACAACACAACTCGGCCAGGTAAACAACAAAACATGCAATAACAAAGAAAGCAAAACACATCCAACATCCCTTACATGCCCGAATAAACATGAAACGCTCACTAAAGACACCAATCTACAGCATAGCAGCAACACTAAAAAAAAACTTACTCGAATTCCAAAAAAACTCACTTTACAAAAATAAAAATGGATAAAAGCAAAATAAGAAAGAAATACAAGAAATATCAATCTCAAAAAATGCAGATAAAATCCTAAACCATAATTACAAATAAACCCAAAAAAATCACTAAATTACAGACAGCACACTGAAAAAGTCAAATACAAACTGCAGAACCCCTTACCGTAGCAAAAAACAAAACACAAACTTAAGCCACCCAACCCAGCACCCCACCAGCCCCACAAAATCACAAAAAAAGAAAAAAGTATTAACACAAGACAACTTACGATAAACGTCCGCTCATCATTCTTCCACAACACTACTAGCCAGAAATACTGGAAAAATCAAAGAAAGACAAAAAAGACAGACTGTTAATGACAGCCCCAGTCTGGAGGAGTAATCTACAAGCAAGTTTAATTTTTTTAAAAAAACCTCAAAACATTAAAACAACAAAATAAAAATAAAATAATGACCAAAAAAAAAACCAATCCAAACCAACCCCCCCAACACCCCCGGGTGCAGCTGGGCACTAAGCTAGTATGGAATAAAAGTAAAGACAAGTTTAAAATATTTAGGTATATTAATAATAGACAAAATTCAAGAAAAAAGAAAGACAAATTATATAAAAAAAGATAGGGATATTAAAGACAAAATAGATAAATATTAAAAAAATAAAATTGTCCTGGTTTGGGCGAATCGCAATTTGCAAAA
This sequence comes from Bradypodion ventrale, assembly GCA_035047345.1. NCBI lineage: Eukaryota > Metazoa > Chordata > Lepidosauria > Squamata > Chamaeleonidae > Bradypodion > Bradypodion ventrale. Next base: position 5,376,110 of record JAWDJE010000011.1, on the reverse strand, counting down.
TGAAAATACTGCCCCTAACAAATTTCTTATTTGAAATGATTCCAGTAAAATATACTGGCAAGAAATGATTAACAATTATATTTTTGATTATAAAAAGATAAGATTGAATAAAAAAATTATGATATATGCCCAAAAAGAAAGGTGGATTAGGAATACCTGAATTCAAAAAATACTATAGAGCTTTTCAAATCAAAACAATTGGAAGAATACTCGTAAATGAAAAAACTAATCTGGGAAGAAATTGAGATGGGAAATAAGAATAATAAGAAATTACTGTTATTAATGAACAATTAAAGGGGAAATGACAAAAATAAAATAAATCCATTTTTAAAAGCATGTTAGAAACATGGAAAACCATAAGAAATGAATTATGTTCAGCTGTATCCCATCTATTGGAGTTAAAAGATATAAACAATTATTATATAAAAGATAAGAAAAAAACATTAGAAGTTTTGGAAAAGGAAGGACTGAAGACCATCAATGACTGGATGGAAAAATGTAAAGATAGAAATGTAACAGAAAGATTATATCAAACCACGAGCATAGGTGCCCATCTTTGACGGGTTTTTTTTTGGGGGGGGTAGAGGGGTTAAACCAAAGTGTAGTAGACCAGGGCTGTTCAGAGAATGAGGGCTGGTATTTCAAAGGCAGGTAGAACCTGCCTTTGTCATTGTGAACTGCCCTGAGTCGGCTTTGGCCGAGTGGGCAGTATATGATGACAATTAAATTAAATTAAATTTAGACTGCCCCAACTTTGAGGATGATTTTTTTTAAAAAAATAGAAGGAACAAGCAGAGTAGACGACCCTGAATTTGAGAATGTTATTTTTTTTTAAAGTAAAGGATGGTAGACTGGGAAATTCTCTTGGACAATTGTGTCTAATTGAGAATTGCCAGCAGACCTGAAATAGGAGTGAAAGAATTAAGATATTATTTCTAATATTAATTCTGCTTAAAAGCAGAAATCATTCCTCAAGCTATTCTGAAATGAAAAACAGATCAGATTGACCTGATCAATATACACCATAATAACGAGGCTAAAGTAAATAAAAGGCCTTGTGTCCACAAGCCGAACAAATACGCTGAATAAACATGCAATGTAAATATAGGATTTCTATCTGTAGAAAATAGCAGTAGAGATTTACATATAAGGAATAAGAACGCTGAGTGATATTTCTGTGAAGTGATATGGTGTGACATGACACATGAACAATTTCTGAACGTTCTAACCTAAATGACAGTTCTTAATTTGACCTGATATGAATGAGAATGTCAAAGGATTAATAACTAATAGGCTTGTGCCATAATGATGTAATGTGTGGAAATTCCCTGTGATCATATGGTATAAAAGAAGGCTCTGAAAATGTATTTGTTATTCAAAGTTATTTTTATACTTGATAGAGTGACTTTGAACCTATTTGGCCAAATAATAATAAAACTCCTTATCTCTCTTAGCTTGGAAAGTGGTTTGTCTCGTTTTCATTCCACAACAGACCAGCACAATGTCCTCAAATGACCTACGAGCTTAGATGAATGGGAATTCAAATATGGTACTTCAAAGACTGGACATTTGCAACAATGTATCCATTTTGACTGATTCAATCAGGGCTTCAAAGAACTTCAAAGAAATAGGTACTTTCTAAGGATTCTTCGACAGCACCATGAACGAAAAATATTAGCAAAAATTCAGAGCGATCAGGAAGACAGCGGAGGAGATTTCAGGTCAAAAGGTAATACTTTAAATGCTGAATTAAATTTTAAAATAATTATTAAAATCATGTCTTCACTCCCGGAGCCTGGCTGACCTTAGGGTCAGTTTGACCGGTCAAGGGCCAGTGGCAGAACAGATCAAGGGAAGGTCTCCTTGGGAGTAAAACAGCAAAAGGTTATTTATTTCCAATTAGCTCAAACTTAGAAAGTGCGGTGTTTTAGAAATAGGATTTCTCCCTGCCTCTTCTCCTGCCTAAAAGTCAAGCACAGATGCAGCAACAAAGTAAACTTAGGCTTTAAAATGATTCAAAAGTAATTGTGGTTTGAATTAAAATGCAGGTTTCCATCTTTGGAGCCATGCTTGACCATAGGCATGGCAAACTTAACTCTTTGATCCCTGATTGAAGTTTAATTAGCAGTTGCAATTAAATGTTCCAGAAATCATTAAAACTTTGTAAAATGATTCTAACATGTTCTGTTTTGTATTTTCAAAGCAGAAAACTTCCACAATGTTTTCTTTAAACTTGAGCCTGCCTTGGTAGACCATGAGATTTACTGCATTCCACAGGAAACATTCAATTAACACCTGATGCCTAGAGGGCCACACACCCATATCTAAACTTCCTAAAAGTCTGCAGCAAAAACTACAGTCTTGATTGCTTTAAGGATTATTATTTTGTGTGTGTTTCTCACGTCTTTGTTTCTGGGATCTGTTATTACCATATGTACATCATGCTGGTTAGTTTCTGCTTGGAGACAGGTGTCATGAAATCACGAGGAAGGGGCCCCAGTAGGGTGGCCAAGAAGGTAAGATTCATTGGTTTTGGTAGCAAGGCTAAAACAGTCCTTTAAATATTTTTTCTGCACCACCTACTCTCACTCCCCCTGTTCACTGAACATACACACACACATAGCATGGAGTGGCCTTGGCCTGGGATGCACTGCTTGAAGAAAGTTGTTAACCTTCAAAGGCAGAGACTTCTGGAAAAGATTAATGTTCCCAGGCCTGTTCAGAGCAAGTATTCCCCCCTTCTAGGATTACCTTGGCAATGTTATCAGTCCTCTTTGCAAAGCAGTGGTGATGCAAAGATGTAGTCGTTTATTTTGGCTCCCACTCTGTAAATCCTTCTTCTCTCAGATGACAAACCAGACATTTGTGTCTTTCCAAGATTTTATTGAAGAAGAATTAAAGTCCAAAATATGCAGAATACATTTCGAAGAAGTAGTATACCCAAAATGCAGATCAAAGCTATAAATCTGCTTAAACTTTGAATCACTAAGTACACTATCATGTCCATAGGTAGGACCACTATATCTACTCTACTTAACAAACTAAGAAAATAATAAGAGCAGAAATAACTAACTCTCTAAGTTGGCATTTCTGCCAGAAACTGTCTTTTGCCCTAGAAGGTTTAGACAAAGACTCAGAGAATAAGTCCAATTCTAAGGGCTTTCACCCCCATCAAGGCTCTTTCTAGATCTTCATGATCTGGGTTCAAAGTAATGTAGCTTCACCCCCTTCCAAAAGGTTGTTTCTGAGCTCCCAAAATCAGCTCTTTTAATACTGTTTTTGGGATATTCTACCTCCTTTTAGAATGTTAGACATGTGAGGTTGCCTCATTTATTTTGGCTATCTATTGTTTACTCAGACATGGATTGACGTAATCCAGGTTCCTAAAATGTCACATATAAATGTGCAGGTGTTTATGATCCACCTCTTATGTGAAAGTGACCTATTGTTACCTTGGGAAATCCCCTTGTTATGCAAGTGTGTATTGGAATGAAACTGCTTTCTGAGTGCCTTTCCCTATTGTGTTAGCCTTTCTCAACCTATAGAAAATATGCTATAATGAACCTCAACACTGCATAAATGTAAAGTAAATTAAAATATGAAATCATCCCATTGTGATTATCATGACAACAGGAAGGGATTATATGGGTGGGAAATGCCAAGAAATTCATCAAGTGAAGTTCCATCAATGCTGACTGGTCAGTCAAACTTCCCGCCTTGGGCGTGCAATGTTTCTAATTGCTGCCTGTCTTCAAGCCAAGCATGTTCATTGGAGGCACACTCCAGAACTTCACTCTGCTATTGGTTACTGTATTGACTTGTCTTCACCTAATCCCCCAACCTCCTCCCTCTATTCTTTCCTGGAATTTGTAATCTTTTACCAAATACCACTATTTACACAAAAACTTACTATTGTAACTCAAACGTGACTTATTTATCTATGAAATAACAGCTTGCTGCTAAATTATTGTTTTCTTTGTAAAAACTTTATTGTAACTTTAGATAGATGATAGGATTAGTTTGTATCCTTAGAATTGTATAAAACGACTTCACGATGTCGGGACTTCAGCACTCTAGCTCACTCTCAAAATGTAGTTAGAGAAGCTCACGTTTAGATTTTTGTAGCAGGCAAAGGTTGCGAACTGTCTTTGACATGCAGCAGGCCACTGTTGATTAAATGCATATTCGATAAACCTTTTTATTTTTTTGCCTGAAATTCAAGTCTCTGTGGTTCTTGGGGGCCCCCACTGTGCCAGTGGAAGAACTTTTTAATTTCAGTAACACATCTCTGGTGCTCACAGGTCTTTCTGTGACAGAGAAAAGGGGGATAGTGATTTTCAGGTAACAGCTGTTAGTCCTCAGGGTTGTCAATTTAGTTAACTGATGCCTGACAATCAGCGCTGAGTCACTGGTAGTATGGTCTACTCCAGTGATGACAAACCTTGGCACTCCAGGTGTTCTGGAACTTCAATTCCTAGAAGCCATGATCAGCAGGAGTGCTGACTTGGGTTTCTGGTAATTGAAGTCAAAGAACACCTGGAGTGCCAAGGTTCACCATCATGGGTCTACTCTATTATCTGGGCCAGACTTTGAATCCCTAAGTACACTAGGCTGAATGATTCCATCTTATTCTATTGTTCCACCCCCAACCCCCCAACCCCCAATGATGGGCCATTAAATCAGAGATAGGCAATGCATGATTCTTTCCATAGTAGAGTGTAACTCCCACCAGGCTCAGACAATACAGACAATGGTGAGGGGATGCTGGGTATTACATCTCAACAGCAACTGGAAGGCTGTTTTTGATCTGTCCTGACGTCACTATTGAAAGGCAGACATCACATCTCCTTTTCTACATTGCCCCCCTTTTCCATATGCTTAATTGGTATGTGTGCCAATGATAACATTAATGATAGTGATGAAAAATCTGTCAAAGTCAGGGACCAAAATGCATGACTTTTAGAAGCAACACTGGAAGCAAATGAAAGCCTGTAATATTGTTGGCTTTCAAGAGCAGAGATCAGATTCTTCAGAAACAAAAGACAAGCATGCAGGATACAAAAGTCTACTGCCAGTCATAAATGGACTGAAAAGAAAGGGGAACATGGGGGGTATATTTTGTAAAGGAGATTAGAGTAGCTACTGGAAAGAGCTTAGATTGCAATATATATTTTAGTCTGCTTTTGGTATCATTAACATGCCCTCTTGTGGAATTTGTAGCACATTGCTTGGCATTTCTGTTGCAGACAAGCAGTAATTTCCTCTAGCACCATGGTTTCCAATGTGGGGCACACATCCCACAGGGGGGCAATTTGATTTTTAAGGGGACAATTTGAGAATCAGTTAGATTAAGTTAATGGCCTTCTAAGCTTCCTCCATGTGAATAGGTTCATTTTTTGAATAATAAGAATTATATGTCATGGGGGGAGGTGGATCAGGATTTTAGACATGATTAGGTGGAGCATGGCCAAAAAAAGTTTGGGAACCAATGGTCAAGCATATCATTTCTTCCTTTTCTCTCACCATCTCTCCCCTCTGACACTTTGCTAAGGTGCAAGCATTTTCCATTAACAAAAGCTTATCATGTATAAAAGCTTCATTCTATTGACAGCTTGAATTATGAACATTACTTTCCAATGAGGGACTGCAGGTCAGCAGTTGAAGACCCGAGTGCTGCATGACAGACTTTGCACCCGTCTCTGTCCCAGCTCCTGCCAACTTTGCAGTTTGAAAGCAAGAAGTTGCACGTACATAAATAGGTACCATTTCGGTAGGAAACGTAACAGTGTTCCAGTGTCTAGTCAAGCCTAGAAGTAACTATGAGACATCTTCCAAGAAAGTAGAGCACAGAGGTAAAACAACAAAAAAGGACAAAATGTAAAAAAAAAATCAAGAGAAATAGCAAAAAAATATTTACCTTTACCCCTTTACTGATCAATTACTACAATCATCAGCAAGGGGAGAAACCCATTCAGAATTACACTTTCCCTGACTCTGTGAAGAAGAGTATGGAAAATATTACCTGAAAACACATGATATATTGATTGGGTTCATTAGCCATGCCAGTACACCTGATATTTACTGTATTTAAGACTGACATCTCTCTTAAATGGTGTTCCAAGAACAAAAAGGCACTTGGATTGCTGTAGTTTTGATCACTATAAAAGAAACACAGTGTTGGGAGTTGGGGTGCTCCAGCATCCATGAAATTGTGGATGCATCATATGAAAACCTACCCCAAGAGCTGGAAACAGTAAATAAATGCTTCCCTAGATGTACTCTAAGTTGACTTTTGTTTAACTACACTTTGAACTCTCTGCATCTGAAAAATAATTCAGGGCTGTTATAAAGACTAATGAGGTATTAGTAGATATTTTTCTCAGCTTGGTCTAAGGTGGAGAATGTGATATATTCCCTAATTAAGTGTCTGCTGTATGCCAATTTGAGAGACCAATATATTGAACTTTTAAGTACCAAAATTAGTTTTAAAAAATCTCTACTATGCACAGTTTTGTTTTTACTAGCTGACGTGGATGATTATATATTTTAAAATAATAACTGTGGCCCAGTACTAATTGTGTGCCATCAAGGCAATTATTTTATTAGTTAGCATAATAATAGTATTTGTGTGACATCAAGAAACCTCTTCCTAAGGTTTCCGAGGTAGAGAATACACAGAAGTGGTTCACTTCTGGGACTGTGCAGCTTGCCAAGACTGTTCAAGCTGACTATTTTTAAAGAAGGTGCAGTGGGAAATCAAACCTCCAAGCTCAGACTCTGCAGTTAGAGACCTAAGCCACTGAGATTTCTATTAAGGCATATATCTGTTTCACCACCCAATTTAATAAACAGGCTATGAAATGCCTACATTCACTACTTGTTTCACAAATCTTTATATTTTAATTTTATTATCTGGTCTTTGTGTGAAAATGTCCTTTTTATCTCCTTGCTGATTACTTACATTAGTTTTAAGAGTGGTTTTAGGATTGGCACATGTTTAATGCCAGATAGGACCATGGTGGCTTAGTGTTTAAGATGCTGAGCTTGGTGCATAGAGGGTCAGCAGGTCAGCAGTTCAAGGCCCAAGTGCAGTGTGATGGAGTGAGCACCCATTGTCTGTCCAGCTCCTGTCAACCTAGCAGTTTGAAACCAAGAAATTGCAAGTAGATAAATAGGTTCAGCAGGAAAGGTGAGAGCATTCTATGTTTGGTATCTAGTCATGCCTCCTGTCTCGTGACCATGGAAACATCTGCAGATGCAGACAGAGCTGGCTCTTTAGCTGTAAATGGAGATGAGCATTGCTCCCTAGAGTTGGACACAACTTGCTCAAGCAAGGATGACCTTTACTTAAGGTCTGATTGGCTATTGAATAGTAAAGAATGGGAAAAATGCATGAAGTAACTTTTGTGTACTCTGCAACTAAGGAAATCCTGTGTGACTGAAATGACTGTTGGTGTGTGCGTTGAGTGGAACCTAAGTAGAACTATATCTACATTCAATTTCTTCTTTCTCAACTAATGTGGAAGAAATGGCATTCTAGCATTTTTGTATTCCCCCACACCAAGTTTTAACGTTTGTAGGAACACTGCTTCTAAGGAGTTTCCTATTCATATATTTGTAACATAAGAGATATATTTGTAACATAAGAGATTGATTCTCCCTTGCACATGTTCAAAAGCATCTCATTGGGTAATTATAATAAATTGCTTGAAGTTGAATGGGTGCTATTATCTCACATTAGGCAATCTTGTCTTGAGCATCAGACGATTTTAAAAATTGTATTTAAATGAAGATTAAATAAAGATGTTAAAAAGTAAGTGTGGGTAAATGAAGCATATCTGGGCCCTAAAATATTTAAACAAATATAATTGAAATCACTTAAAATAAATTGTGTTTCATAAGTTAATTTTCAGAAATTTAGTGCTAATGTCATTTTTAAAAAAAGGCTTAGACTACAACTACTTATGTACTTGATGGAATTAAGAGGGCAGAATATTCGGAGCAAAGGAAATTGGCTAAAGAGATACTCAAAGATAGTCTGTGGTTGAGTCAGAACACTTTTATGTACAACCATGAGTATCATGGGCTATTAACATGACCCAGTCATGCTGGGGTGGGGTGGGGCAGAGGTTGTTGTTTCTGCTCATTTTTCACATAATTCTCCACAAGTCAAGAATTGCTTCATATTTGGACTGGGAATAAGTCATTAAATGTGTAAAGAACTGAAAGTGATGGATTTGTTCACCCAGGCTGAAGGCTTTGAGCACTGAACTCCTAAAAGTGGTAAAAGCTGATGGCACTTTTGTTTTGGTGGTAGTGACTTGACTCTTTGTTTTAAATCCCTCAAAGAGATTCAGGACCATGGATAGTTCCTTTGAAGTTAAGGCTAAAAGCCAGAGATCACCTGGCCTCTCCACATGCTATCAGAGTCCTCAGTCTTCTCCATCTTCTCTGCCTAAATGGACTTGGATCTCTGTATTCAATCCAATTCACATTGAATTAAGCATTCCATCTCCCCCCCAGGAAGAACCTCAATATATTTTGCTAGCTGAGCAAAACAACATTCTACAAGGCAATTCTGAAAATAGAGAACACCAAAGAAACAAAAATCCCAAGCCTTGGATCAGCACCAATCATAGCACAGATGAAGTAGACCAGTGATGGACAACCTTGGTGCTCCAGAAGTTCTTGGACTTCTATTCCCAGAATCCGAAGTCAACACATCTGCTGATCAGGGCTTCTGGGAATTGAAGTTCAAGAACATCTGGAGTGCCAAAGTTGGCCATCACGTTTCTTCAGTTTTCAAATTAAGTTCTTAAATTGCAAATCTTTTAAAGCAATAGTGACTAGTTTTCCCATTTATACTTGCTTGTCTTCTTTACTAACCCTGATTTGGAGGGCATAGGAGTGTTACATGGAAAATGAGTAGAGTGAATACGGAATCTTTTTGCATCTACTGTACCTCTCATCAATCATTCTGCATTTCCATCTACAAAGAGAAAAGAAAGTGGCAGATGATTCCAAGTAAAGAGACTTCATAGTATAAAATGAAGAATTGAGAGGAAGATGCCCTACCTTCCGATACACTTTATGTTCATACAAGTCAAGGTAAATCTATGCCAATAAGGTTAATAATGATTTAACTTAAATAAGGCAAATTGCAGAGAATGATGATAGGTGATGCTTTGCTCCATGGACTGTTAAGCATTAGAAGCATCAGAGAGACACTGAATCTTTTCTTAATAATCAGCTTGGTTTATCTGTTCATTGTTCTCAATGGAACATTAGTTCTGAACAAAAAGAATTTTGGAGAATTATGGAAAATCCAGTGAGGGAAAAAATCCAGCATTCCTTGACTTGTATTTACTTTAAAGTAGGGAGATGAAGGGACTGCAGTGCCTCAAGTGGTTAAGACGCTGAACTCGCTGACTGGATGGTCCTAGTTCGATTCCTGAGTATAGCATTACAGAGTGAGCTCCCTTCTCTGCCCCAGCTCCTGACAACCTAGCAGTTTGAAACCAAGACATTGCAAGTAGATAAATAGGGACCACTTTGGTGGGAAGGTAAACAGCATTCTGTGTGCTCCGATGTGGAGGCATGCCTGCCACATGTCCATGGGAATGTCTGCAAATGTCTTTGGCTAGAAACAGAGTTGAGCACTGAACCCTAGAGTCGGATACAACTGGCGTTCGAGCAAGGGAGATGAAAAATTCTTGTTGCAATGTTGCATCATGTTAACACAAACTAAGGTGCTTCTTCGTCTTCCATGCTTAGGACAGACGTGGAGGTGCCAAAATGAAGCTACCTTTGGTGAGTACATTCTGTAGTTCCTTTCACCTGATTTAGTGTGAGAAAGATTAGCTGACACAAGGTGGCTGTTGGCCATTGTATGCCTGATTGTGTTTCAAAAATGCCACAATTGAGGAGGCTCTTTCTGCCTACCCTAGCTGAGGAGATGAGAAATTTATTTTTACCTATTTTATAAATTTTACAGGGTCTATCTTCATGCAAGCACTAAGATAGGAGAGTGTAAAAATATGTAAACATAAAATACAGACAAAGCAAAATATAAGCAGAGAAATATGCATTACAAGAAATCGAAATAAACCCAAGTTGGTAGCAGATGGCAATAAGCAAGTCATTAATCAGAATTATGATACAAAATTATAGGTACAGTCAAGAAAGAAGTGGAAAACAACAGCAATGTATATTATAGCCCCTCCTATTATGGAAGAATATCTGAAAAGGCCTCTTTATGAAGTAAAGTTTTTAACATACAGTATTTCTAATAGCCTGAAGAGAGGAGTCTTGTTGTGTTTGGACATGGACGCTGTTCCAGAATAAAGGGGCCATCACTGAGAAAGTTCACTTCCAATGGTCACTCCTAGTTTGTCTTGGGATGGCCACCCTCAACTAAATGGCCTTAGACGACCACAGGTGGCTTATTGGTTAAGATGCTGAGCTTGGAGACTGGAAGAATGGGTTTCGATACCAGAGGGCTGCACTTGGAAACATGAAAGGAGTCTCATTCGGGCATCCCCTGAGTGGAATTTCTCCAGCAACAATCCGTTCAACCCAGAGTAATCTTTGACATGAAATTATTATTATACAGTGTAGCATGAGTAATATTTCTATAGGAGAATTGCTCTGTCAGGTAGCAAGATCCCAAACTGTGTAGGGTATTGTCAGTACAAGAACATTAAATCTTGAACAGAATGCAAAAAGGCAACCAGTGGATGTGCAGCAGAATGGAGGATATATGTTCACATTTATGAGTTATCATAATAAGTCTGGTGGCCACCTTTTGGAGCCATTGAAATTTCCTTACGTGCCTCAAGGACATCCCCATGTAGAGAGCATTACAGTAATCAATCTAAAGTTATACAGATGGAGTCATGTAAAGTTGGTTGCATGAATAAGATGGAGAAATGCAAGGATGAGTGACAGCTTATAAACAGATCCAAGGAGGTTGAGCGCCTCTGAAATTTTTGGGATGACATGTGTCAACTATGGCAAAGGTAAGACATCAGGTCCAGGTCCTGTAGTCTCTAAGGCTTATTTTGTACAAGTCCATCATGGAAGTTAATTACAACCTGCACTTCCAGTATGCATTCTCTAGTTCTGCATTTCTCAAACTATGTTCCACAGAACACTTGCAGACTTCAATTCCCAGTAGCCTAAGTCAGTACATTGGCTGATCAATGCTTTAGGGAACTGACTTAGGCTTCTGGAAATTGAAGTCCACCAGTGTTCCACAGAACAAATGCTGCTCTAGTTCCTCAATTGTTTGGCCCACTGTGCAACTGTACAACTTCCAGAAGAGAGAAGCAAATGCAAAGTTATCAAAAGGCACTTCCTGTAACTGACATTGGAGGATATATACGACCTGCAAGTAATGAGCCATAAAAGTATTTACAGGCCCAGCTACCTAATTGCACAACCATTAATGCAAATTGAAACAAAGTGAGCTCTCATATTTTAATGGGTGCTGTGACCGTTCTGTGATGGCATCCCAATCTTTCAGATTAAAAACTGCTACAACTGAGAGAGGATATCTTTAGAGAGGTCAGCATCTGTTGAGATAGAGCAGCTTGTGTTCATCCGATGAAGATTTCTAGCTTAATGGAAAAGTTTGAATAAGCCAACAGCTAGCAGAAACTGATTTAAGAAGTGGCGATGACCAACACTCAATGGATTAAACATAGGGTTGCTATAATTCTCCCCTGCCAAACTGGGACAGCCATTGCGTTCTTCAAACTGTGCATGCATTGTATGGGGCTGTCAGGGAGAGAGCGGCTCTAAGAACCCAGAAGAATCCCTGTCCAGGGCAGACAGGAAATACCGACCCTATGCAATTAACCCTTTGTAGTCACATGAAGAAGGAATCCTCAGTCCCAGTGTATGGTGGTGGTTTGGCTTCTTAGATACGGGTATTTCTTGCTCCCTTCTGGCCTTCGAGGAAAAGGCCTGAGGACAACTCCTTGTCCCCCAAACTTCAAGGTGAGCCAAGGGAATGTAAAGTTATTTCACTGCCTCCGTGCCTTTCTTTCAGTTATCTTGCTTCAAGCAAGATAATTGAAAGAAAGGCAGGGAAGCAGTGAATTAACTCTTTGCAAAAATCCCTTGGTGAGGGGTGATCTTGCTTCTTGTGTTCAAATTAAAAAGTCTGGGACTTTTACATGTTTTTTCTTGAACCGGTCAGGGCAGCTTGAATCTGGGAAAATCCCGGAAAACCCGGACATGTGGCAACCCTAATTAAACATGAGATGCCACCCCAGTTCCACCAAGCTCTCCTTTGACTACATGTATGGGCAATTTTGCAACTGCTGGAAATGAGTGGAAGCAACGTACATGATTATCCTTACACTCCACATTTCAGTAACAAGATGCTGTCCTCCTAGGTTTCTTAAACCTCAATATAAATGTTGCATAATTTTATAGCCACACAGAAAGATACACAGAAAGACCCTCCCCAAAGATTGTGGTATTTCTGAATTTGCATATCCTGGGCAATCACAACCTTGTGCCAGCCAATCTTTCTCATACTAGATCAGTCATAAGGAACTATGGAATGACTTCACTGAGAGATGGCATCATTTTAGCAGTTTCATGTCTGGCCCAAACATGGAAGAAGAATAGCTACTTCTAAGCCAGTTTAGACCTTGTAGATATTTGGATAGGATATTGGGGTTAAGGTTAGCACCAGCACCTTGCTCGAACACCAGTTGTAGCTGATTCCAGGGTTGGGTGCTCATCCCAAAGAGCCAGCACTCTTTGTGTCTGCAGACATTTTGGTGCTCATGTGCAAGGCATGACTAGACACCAGAGTGCATGGAACCTATTTATTTACTTACAATCTATTGCTTTTGTGAAGCACTTGGGCCTCTAACTACTGACCTGCCAACCATCCAATCTTCAAGTTCAGCATCTTAACCACTAACCCACTGCAGTCCCTTTTTAAAATTTATCCATGAAGTCCTTGTAAATTATTCCTTTTATTCATTCATATTTAATATTATTATTTTGTTGGCTGCTGGTTGTTTTCCCCTGCTTAAAGAGCCAATGTAAAGGAACATAGTGCTACAAATAAAATAACCAAATCTCTCAAGGAATCAATGGAAACATTATAAATTTATCTAACTCAGGGTAATACATTTTCTTTCAATTCCCTTGACTAGATTCATTCTGACGTTATGTGCATTTTAGGCGCAAGATGGCGATAGAGAACAAGAAATGACTACTTCTGAAATTTGCACACACACACACAAAAAAACTGCAGCAGAGTTCAAAAAGTCAGTTTATTGTGTTCTTCATTCTTTTCATAAGCCTTTGGTCTTAACCCAGTGTTAGTTTCTGCCAGAGTCGACCCATTGAACCAATAGGGGTTCAAGAGTGAGCATTCTGTTAACTCGTATTAATTCGTTTGATCTACAGCAGCATCAGACATTTAGCCTTTGAATATAAAACAGTAGCCAAGGTGGACTTCACAAAAATAAGGAGAGTTCACACTTCTTGATAGAACTCTACAACAGGGGTGCCCAAACTATGCCCCGGGGGGCCTGATTCAGCCCATGATGCCAATTCATCCGGCCCGCGAAGCCCTCGTCGCTCCTGGAAACGGAAATAAAATGCGTCAATATGGGCACGTTTTACTTCCGCTTCTGGGAGTGATGGGGGCTTTGCAGGCTGGATGAATTGGCATTGGGGGCCGAATCTGGCCCCCAGGCTGTAGTGACCAGCCCCCTGAACCACGTGACCAGCCCACAGCCCAAAAGGTTTGAGCGCCCCACTCTACAGTATATGACTAATGAAATTCCTATTCAGACATTATCTAACCCAGTGTCATTTTGTGTTGTTTAAGAAATATGCCTAGTTCTGTTCACTCATCCTTTTTATGTTGAAATTATAAAGAGGAGAGGTTATGCTCATGTTTTGGACCTACACATGAGTATGAAATCTGTGTTCTGAAGAAAATAATAACAGAGGGAGGAAGAGAAGGCATTTAGCCATGTTGATAGACATTGGTCATGCCTAAATAGAGATACAGTAAAACCCCGACTTACATATGCCTCGAGTTACATAAAATTTGACTTACATAATGATTTTTGCACTAAAACCATGTCCTGATTTACATAAATGTTCCAATTTGCATAACACAATTCCCTATGGGTTTGCTTTGAGTTACGTAAAAAAAATCCATTTTTCCTATGGGTTTGCTAAGAGTTAAGTAAAAAAACGATTTACATAAAAACCTATGGAACAGACCTTTTACGTAAGTATGGGTTTTACTGTTAAGGAAAGCAGAGGGCTGATATTTGTTGTTTTTGCAATGTGGCTTTGATGTTCTCTCTCCACCTTCCTCTGGGTCTGCCTCTTGGTCGTTGACCTTCTCTTCTTTACACATAACCCTTGCAAGGTATGGAATTCGAAGACATTCTCTCCAAATGGCCAAACCACTTTATGCTGTCTCTGTAAGTAGTGCAAGACTGGTTCTGTTCCAATTCTTTCCCTTATCACCTCATTCCTGATTTTATTCCTTCTAGTCCAGCAACCTTCTTCAGAAATTTAATTTCTGTGGTGACCAACCTTTGCTTATGTTTTGTTGTAAGCATCCATGTTAGGCACTGGTAACATAACGTGGGAATGAATACACATTGCAGGAAGTGTTTCTTTGTGTTGATTGGTATTGCCTTATGTTGTCAGAGTGGAGCTAACTGTCCCAATATTTGTTTTGTGTTACTGCACCATACATTAAACTCTTCATCCATTTTGCCATTTTCAGCGAATGTTGTTCCTAGGTATTTGAACTCTGTATTTTGTTTTATACTTGTTCCCTCTATCTCAATATCTAGAGTATGCTGTTTCCTTCCAATTTCCGTTACCTCAGTCTTCTCTTTGTTGATTCACATATATTTTTTTATCTTACATTCTTGCTTTTGAACTGTTAGGTTAGCTGGGACAGAAACGGGTGCTCATTTTGTCATGCAGCACTCAGGACTCGGACTGCTGACCTGCCAGCCTTCCAGTCGTCAAATTCAGTGTCTTAACCACTTGAGCCACCACAGTACCATTTCCTTAGCTATACTTGTTATCAATGCCTGACCATCTGCAAAAAAATTGATTCATTGCTATGGATTCAATCCATGACCTTAGCTTTTTTTTTTCCATATGTGGTCTATGTAGATGATGAATAATAGTGGCGATAGTTCGCATCCCTGCCTCACTCCAGCTGTTACTGCAAAGGGTTGAGCCTGCTGTAGGCTGCTTAAATGAATACGATTGCCACAGATTTCTGAACTGAATGGCCCTGATAGTGTGACACTGCTTGCTACTCTCTTTGGGGGATAGACTCAATTCTCTGTCATCCCATTCCAAATTTATCCCTCCAGAAAGGGAATGACTGTTTTATTTCTGTCTTTTTAACCTTTATGTCCACAGAAATCCAAGCATATTGCTAACTGGGTCAGCAAAAGGGCATATGTTCATGCAGTGCCGTGATGAGTTGAAAGAGTGTCTGTCCCAGGGTCATCCATTGTCCAAGGCAAAGAACAAAGCTTTCTGTAGGAACTTTCTACTAATCTTGTTTGAGCTGTGTAGAATCAAAGCACTACGCTGCCTCTTGATTGAGTTGGTTTGTACGTTGTGGGTTCAAAATGGAGTGCCTGTTATCTCAGCTATGGTGAAGTACAGTCCATTTGACCCATAGGTCAAGCCATTCTTTAAAAGGGCACACACACCGCAGCAGAAAGAGCACATGTCTAATGTCTCACTCCAGTGTACGAACAGGAAACACAACTCTCAGTCATTCCACGGCGTTCTTACATGACCAAGAAATATAACTGAAAGTAGAACACTTTACTATATAGAAGTGCTATGCAAACAGGAAACAAATTAGACAGTGAGTCTCACTATGAGCTAAACAATCAGTATTCATTTATTGATTTACATGTTGTCCCACCTCCATCCATGGGTAATACATTCTGATACCTGCCACGGATACCTGAAGCCATGAATGAGAGTGAACCCAATATTTAACACATATACCTGGATCATACAAGCAGGGGAGAGACTTAGAATGCCTCCATCATTCTACATGAGAACTACCAAAATGTCTGCCTCCATTTCTTGTTCTCACTCCACTGGCCTTTAGTGGTCAGCTCTGTTAATGCACCATAGAAATATATACATATTGTGTATTTGAAAGATATTTTATTGAATATTTTTAGATCTGAGAATAACTGAACCTGTGCATACGGAACATGCAGCTCGGTAGGGGACTGATATGTGCTGCCCTTTTCCCAATAAGGGACCCAGGGCAGATTGCAACAGTTAAAACCATACAATGATCCCAGTTTTTTAAAAATGAAGTTTTTTAAAAAGTATTAAGAAACAATTAAACATGTCAATATTAAAAGCAAGGTTGAAAACAAATTTTAAAAACACTTTAAAAACTCTTACATCAGTTTAAGTTAGCCACTTGGCTGTAGAATTTTTAACCCGATGAAACATCCAAATGCCATTCAAAAGCCACCCCATGCAGAGTGTTTTGTAGTGCTGAGGTCAGAAAAATGAGTATCCAGCATGTTGGGGGCAAAATCCTAATCAACTTGTGAACCACCCAGAGAGTGCACCAAGTACTAGCAGGTGGTATAGAAGTGTAATTGCTATTGCTAATGCTTCTGACCAGGCTCAGTGTTAAACTTCAAGCAAGGATGAAATGATACCTTTGTTCTGATCCTACAAGTTTCTTTTATGGGTAGATTCTTCCTCTGCATTGTTCTGCCAGTCATGCTTCAGGCCATCTCTGATCAATAGGCTCTAAATTGCAATATATAGATAGATATATATAGTTTGTTGCAGCATGAAGCAGATATATTAATAAATAATGTTGTGGGTGTTGTGGCTGCAAGTAGCAAAGCCAAACATTTGTGCAGCATCCACTTTGCTGAGATGACTTAAAATCAGAACAGATTCTGCAGAAATGTTGAGAAGCTTATAAACCCTAGAGACGCTTTGGTGATCTTCTGTTCTGCCTCCTCTCCCCAAGCAAGTCCTGGAACTGCAGAGCTCAGCTTTAGAAATAATTCATCCATGGTCAGCCTCTTTCCACTAGGCCAGGGGTTCCCAAATTCTTTATGCCACGGGCCTGATCACACCCCACCTTCCGGACAGCTGAGCAGAATGGGTCATGCTTCCTGGAAGCAGAAGCTGGCACATTTACAGCTGTCATAAATGCAACCACTTCCACGTTTATGGTTGTGCGTGCATTTAACGGCTGACATAAACATGTCTGCTTCCACTTCTGGGGGTGGGGGCAGTACAGGCTACATGAAATGGTGTTGCAGGCTGGGTTTGGCCCACAGGCCGTAGGTTTCTCAGGTCAAGAAACTGGGGGGGGGGGAGTTTGAAACAAAGATGGACCACTCACTATGAGCTGTAAAAAAAGTTGGCTGATCTACTTTCTTAAAGGCAAGTCTTATCAAGGAAAGGAAATATATAATCTGAAGACTCTCGATCATGCACTGGCATTGATTGGCAGTGAACAGATAGATGAGAGCAAAGCAATCGATCCAGTGGACACAAGATATTTGTATGAGCACTCAGATGTTTTTTTTAAGTGGGCTGGATAAATTCAAAAGGAGGATAACTGAATAGATCCTCCATTGTCAGAGGTTGTATTGTCACTCGAAAGTAGAGGTCCCATTGGGAAATTAGGGCTTCCATTATGGAAAAAGAATGGTGAAGTGGCTACTGTATTCAGTCTCTGCTTGTGGGCTTTCCTGAGATGCCTGGTTGGCCATGGTTAGAAGATGCATTTTGAAGTAGATGGCCTCTGGAATTATCCTGCTACGTACTTCTTATAAAGCCACACATGGAGTGTAGGTAATGGATAGTGCTAGATTCTGAAATAATTTCCCAAAACTGAATGGCAAGACAAAGGAAAGGAAGTGCTTAATCCCACCTCAGAGAGTTACACTTTGCAACTCATTACTACAGAGTGGCTTCAAATAGGTAAAGGCAAAACTTGCCCTTGCTCAAAAGACAGTCATATCCGAAGCTGGGGTTCAGCAATCATCTATGTTTACAGTCAAAAAACCAGTGCTGTCTGCATTTGCAGATGTTTCCATGGACATGTGGCAGGCATGAGCAGACACCAGAGTGCACGGAATGTTGTTTACCTTCCCACTGAAGTGGTACCTATTTATCAACTTGCAATTTCTTGCTTTCGAACTGCTAGGTTGGCAGGAACTAGGATAGAGACTGGAGCTCACTCCGTCATGCAATACTTGGGTCTCAAACTGCTGACTTGCCAACCATCCAGTCATCAAGTTCAGTGTCTTAACCACTAAGCCAGCAAAGTCCCTTGACTTAAAATACATATATAAAATTGCATGGAGAAATTTATGGAGAAAAAGGCTAAGTCTACAACTAATAGTCATAGACACAGATATAGTCTTCTCTATGGATTTTGATATACCTGGTTGAACACAAACATACACAAATACATATTGCCTGTAGGGATGATGATAGTGATTACCAGTTGTTGGGGAAATGAAGGGAGAAAGAGATGTTGTGTTCATATGGCATCTAATTCAATAATGTCAAAAGAAGGATGCTGGTAAGTCCTTGGTTTGATCCATCATGTTATTTTCAAATAAAATAAAATAAATGAAAGCAAGGGAAAATCTTGAGAAAACAACTCACGGGTCTATATCCTAGCTTTTTGTATCTCTGGAGAATGGAAAAGTGCTTGAAAGCAAGTATGGTCTAATGGCACAACAGCTTCTTACAAGTGTCTATATGTTGTTAAATAGGGACAGTAGTGGCTTAGTGGTTTAGATGCAAACATGACAACTGGAAGTTTGGCATGTTAGTAGTTTGAGACCCTAGTGCTGCATGATAGAGTGTGCTCCTGTCTCTGTGACAGCTCCTGCCAACCTAGTAGTCCAAAAGCAAGAAATTGCAAGTAGGTGGGAAAGGTAACAACATTCCATGCATTCTTGTGTCTAGTCATGCCTTCCACATGACCACAGAAACATCTGCGGACACAGACTGCACTGGCTCTTTGGATATAAACATAAATGAGCACTGAACCCTACAGTCAGATATAACTGGCTTTTGAGCAAGGGTGACCTCTACCTTTACTTATATGTTGTTGAACTACAGTTCCCAGAATCCATTGCCACTGACTCTATTGGCAGGAGCTGACGCAGACTGAGCACCAACAATGTCTTTAAGGCCATAGTTGCCCACACTTGGGTCAGACGGTCAAATTAAAAGAAAGGAGATCCAGGTCCAAAGCCAACTTTAACATTAAACGTAGTGGGAGATCTTTGGATTCTCCATCGAAAAAGTGTGGTATTTCGTGTATGGAAAGTACTAAAATAAGGAATGCGGGTAGAGAAATTTTAATCCTGAAATTGTACATTGTTCATTCAAATGAGGTTTGAACAGGAGTTTATTAGGAATAGTTACAAAACAATCAGGCATCTCTCCAGCCAAGTATGGAAGCAAGTCACTGTATAATTACTTTGCCTTGCAAAATAGCTTGCTTTCCTACCTGTCAGTTGCACATATTTATACAGTGGTGTGAAACATGGCCAGAGATGGTGTATACAGATCTGAGAATTTGCACTTTCTGTGGCTGGTTATACGCTAGCTTTGTGCACGGCGTCATTTAGTTTACATGCCTTTATTCATCCTGGGTTTACAAAAATGTAGTCAATATAAAAACATTTATTGTCACAGTGGCAGCATGCCAAATTTTGAGTTAGAAGCCCTTGCACCTGTAATTCAATTGCAAATGCAATAGCAATTCCAGTTTAAAAAATTGTCGAGGAATCAAATCCCTGTATTTCTAAGCCTTGCGGAAAAGGGCAGATAACGTATTTTGGCTCTCAGCCTTCATCAGTATAAAATAAAATGAACCTTTCTTGTCATCCCATTTTGTACTTGGGACAGACATCTATTGTCCATATGAAATTAAAACTTATATTTATGTAATATATGCAAGTATTCTTCCAATTTCCCACATTCCAACTTATGCCATATGGATAAGTATTGTTCTAATCCTTAAATTTTGCAGCACAGAAGTATTTCTGTTATGGATAATGCACCGAAATAAAATGCCAATAAAAACATGAGATGGCTATTATTAGAAATCTCTTTGTATTTGCTAGGTCTGAAACCAGCTCCTAATAGTGAATAACAAGAAGAAACTTTATATGCAGAATTGCATGCACAGCTATGGTACAAGGTCAGGTTGATAAAATCCAGAGTTGATGAACTGCCAGCTCACTTGGGTGTAGGGAAATAGTGACATAGGTAGAACAATGACCTGACTAGAGCAGAGGAAAGAAATCTATGGCTTCATTAAGTCCTTAAGGAGCTAATGTGTCCAGTTTTATTATCCAATCTATTTGTTTTCTAAGTAAGGACTTACAGTTTGTTGGAACAAGATACAAAGCCCAAAATGTTAAAAAAAAAACTTTTATCTGAATGGTTATATTATAGCTAATGTTTGACTAGGGGGTTGCCTAATTTCTTATTCCTTATTTTACTGATGTGTTCACCTATGTATCTTACCTATATAGTGGAACCTTGGTTAACAAACGGCTCGGTTAACATAAAAATTGCATAACAAAAGGGAATCCATAGAAAATAGTGGCTCAGTTTCGAGAATTTTTTTCAGAAGCAATTAAGTGGTTTTCAATGCATTCCTTTGGGAAACTGCGTTTTGGTTAAAATATTTTGGTTTTCAATGCATTCCTATGAGAAATTACATTCAATACATTCCTATGGGAAATTTGGTTAAAGTAATTTTTGCTGTAAGAAACGTCCCAGAGAATGCATTAATTACATTAACTGAGGTTCCACTGTAAAAGGTTTACAATGAGAGCATGTGATGGCATAGCTCACTCCCCTTGTATTAAGATCACCCTTGCTTAAAAGTCAGTCGTATTTAACTATAGGGTTCGGTGCTCATCTCTGTTTGAAGCCAAACAGCCAGCACTGTCTGCGTCGGCAGACATTTCCGTGGACATGTGGTAGGCATGACTCAACACAGAACATTGTTTACCTTCCCACCAAAGTGGTACCTATTTATCTACTTGCAATTTCTTGCTTTCAAGCTGCTAGCTTGGCAGGAGACGGGAAGCTCACTCCATCCTGCAACTCTCAGGTCTCAAACTGCTGACCTGCTAACCTTCCAGGGATCAGGTTCAGCATCTTCCCCACTAAGCCACCATAGTCCTGTTGTATTACAAGTGGTAAATTTCTTTAGAATGTATTTCTTGCCATTCCATTTGATCTACAATACTTACGTGTACGATCAAGTTTACATATTTATAAGAATAAGTATATATTGTATATGCATATGGTTGTCCCAAGCAGAAAATGTGATAATAAGAATTGGTTGTTCTATTTTATAAGTATAGGCCCTAAAGATGGCTAAGAGCCGAAACATGTTGGGCATTTTAAAGTGGGAATAAACTGCATCTTACATATTTTTCTACCTCCTAGGGATTAGTTTCTAAGCTTGATTATCCGTACTGGCAGGATACCAACCGTTGCTGCCAAGCATGGCTTCATGGGGAAGAGGAAACTGGTCTCCTTATGGAAGGATGTCACAATGCATTTGAGGAACGGTGGTTGACATCCAAGCACACATCTGCTGAGTTAGTAACAGTGGCCAGTATGAGCCATTGATACCATATTTTTTTGCTAAATGTTGCTGTCAAATTAACAGTCATATACTTATTCATATTCCAAGAAGACTATCTTGTTATAAGCCAAGCACCAACTCACTGTGAGTTAATGGCAGGAGCACAAGAAATCAAAAGTGCAGACAAAATTGTCTATTTGGGGAGTATATTAAAATGTACCTTTCTCACAGAAGCAATGTCTATTTATCTACTCACAATTTCTTGCTTTTGAACTGCTAGGTTGGCAGGAGCTGAGGCAGAAATAGGATCTCTCTCCATCACACAGTACTCAGGTC
This sequence comes from Bradypodion ventrale, assembly GCA_035047345.1. Lineage (NCBI taxonomy): Eukaryota > Metazoa > Chordata > Lepidosauria > Squamata > Chamaeleonidae > Bradypodion > Bradypodion ventrale. The sequence goes on along the minus strand of JAWDJE010000011.1, from coordinate 5,354,110 downwards.
TCAAACTGCTGACCTGCCAACCTTCCAGTAGTCTAGCTCAGCATCTTAACCACTAAGCCACCACAGCCCTTAAGTTGGCTACAAAAAGATAAATATTGAGGAATTTAAACAATGTGAAATATACAATGATACCTGTTGTGTTGTAGTGGATAGAGTGATGGACTAGGACTCAGAAAGTCTAGGGTTCAATTACTGGAATACTGTGTACAGTTCTGGTCGCCATACCTCCAGAAGGATATTATGGAGCTGGAAAAAGTGCAGAGGAGGGCAACCAGGATGATTAGGGGACTGGAACACCTTCCTTATCATCTGAGGCTGAAACGGTTGGGCCTCTTCACTCTTGAACGACGACGTCTAAGAGGTGACCTGATTGAAGTTTATAAAATCATGCATGGTGTGCACAAAGTAGATAAGGAAAAACTGTTTTCCTTATCACACAACACAAGAACTAGGGGACACTCCATGAACCTTTTGGGCACTAGTTCTCAAACAAATAAGAGAAAGTACTTTTTCACCCAGAGGATCCCTGGTCTATGGAACTCCCTGCCAGAAGAAGTGGTGACAGCTGTCAGTCTTGACAGCTTTAAGAAAGGATTAGACAAGTTCATGGAGGACAAGGGTATCAATGGCTATAATTATGGATACCTAAGGACAACCTCCGGGTTGTAGAGATAAGCAGGATATCTCTCAATGCCATCTCCAGGGAATCCTAAGCAGGTGAAGGCATCTCCTTGGGAATAATACCCTGAAGGAAATGGTGAGCCACTATGTGAGACTGAATGCTGGACTGGATGGGCTCCTGTGGCCTGTTCCAGCAAAGCTGTTCTTATGTTCTTATGGGTGGTAAAGAAATCAAATAAATAAATAAATAAATAAATAAAATCTTAAACCCAATAAGATTAAATCCTGAAGGCTTTGGTGAACAACAATATTTTGAGTTAATAAAAGCTCAAAGTAAGATCATTTCACTGCCAAAGATCTGAAGGTTAGAAGGCCCTCTTCTACGTCTTCACGTACAGTACTATTCTATGCAATACTTCCAATGAGGTTATTGGGTTTCATGTGAGGTGAAGCTATGTCTCTGTATAGTTCACAATGCCTCACTGGCCACATAGTGGGACATGTTACCAAATAAAAAATGAAGTGCATGTGGCCCTCCATATACAGCTGTAGATGACTTGCAACTGGCATCAGTCATAGCAAGCATGGAAGTGGTGTTATATGAGAAGCTGTCCAGTATCTGGAAGGTCAATCATGTTCCATCCATACTCATCTTTTATTAACAGATGTTCTAAAGCAGTGTTTTCCAACATTGCCCCACAGGGGGACTTCAGTTCCCAGAAGCCTAACTCAGTATATTGGCTGAGCAATGCTTTGGGGGAAATGACTTAGAGGTTTATAGAAGATCAGGAACATAAGCTACCAGGAAAATAATTTTGGAACTTTTTAAATTGTCGGACTAGGACAGGCGTCAGCAAACTTGGCTTTGTAGATGTTTTTGGACTTCAATTCCCAGAAGCCCTGATCAGCAGGTGCATTGACTTGGGCTTCTGGGAATTGAAGTCCAAGAACACCTGGAGAGCCAATTTTGCTGACCCCTGGCCTTGGAGAACCTCACTTAACACTGTTGTTTGCTATTCAAAACTACTACCTAAGCAACATCTGGTATTATTGCTTGAGAACATGAGTTGCAGCTTAAGCTGTTCTGTGGGTTTTCATCTGTATCTCACTGACAGTTAAAGCTAGCAACTCATACATGTATGGACTACATGCTGAGCTGAGATTATGTTACCCATTTCTTCCTTGGGATTCTGTCGGAATGCCAAACAGTTCTTCTGTAGACAATATATCTAACATTTTGAAGACAAGCAGGAGAGGTTCTCACAGCAGTGAAGAGTGAGATGTTCAGGAGTGAGACGTTCAGAGATCCTCAAATAAGCAAACATTCTCTCTGGAAGTTCAAGTACAATAGGTCAAAATGAAAAGCCTAAAGAAACAATCCATCAGTTGGAGAGATCTGGAGGATGGCTCAGATTAATGCTACATGCCCAAAATGTGGTTGTTCAAGTGGTTAAGACCATGAACTCGCTGACTGGATGTTCAGAGTTTGATTCCTGAGTACTACAGAGCTTCTGTCTCTGTTCCAGCTCCTGCCAACCTCTCAGTTGGAAAGCAAAAAATTGCAAATAGATAAATAGGGACAACATTGTTAGGAAGGCAAACAGCATTCCATGCACTCCGGTGTGGAGGCATGCCTGCCACATGCCCACGGAAACATCTGCAGACACAGATAATGCTGGCTCTTTGGTTATATACAGAGATGAGCACTGAACCCTAGAGTCAGATACAACTGGCTTTCGACCAAGGGTGACCTTTACCTTTACCTTACCCAAGGTGACCAGGGCTGAAGTCTCATGAAGACAGCAATAGCTTGTGATTTGAGGGTTTTATTTATTTATTGATTTTTATTCAATTTGTATAGCCGCCCCAATCGTCATGCGACTCTGGGCAGCGTACATAAAATCCTCAATGTTTAAACTATAGAAACCCTTAAAATTCCTAAAAGCACTGAAAAACTACCTCCCACCTGCACCACTTAAAACTCTAGTTAAAAACTTTTAAAAGCATGAGTGATCCTAACCAGTTGGGGGGGGGGGGTGTTCCCTCTTCCCCCTCCCCACACCTGCCCTGCCAGCCAGGTTTTCAGCTCTTTCCTGATGGGCAACAGCTCCGTCTGGAGATGCAGTTCAACTGGCAGGAGGTTCCATAGGGCTGGAGCAGATACCGAAAAGGCTCTTGTTCTAGTGCTAGAGAGGTGAGCCTCTCTAGCAGTTGGTAAATTTAAAGAGCCCCTCCAGTCCGCTCTACTGGAATGGGCAGATATCCTTGGGGTGATGCAGTCTCTTAAGTATCCTTGCATGACATTTGTATGACATTTGTATTGCATGGCATTTGTATTGCATGACATTTGTATTCAAGTGGCGAAAGAAGAACTGGGGACTGTACTTGAGGAAATGAACAGCTTTCCAGTCAGGCAGAGGGGGACAGCCAACCTCTTCTTCTCCCTAAGATGCCAGACCTAACAGTGGCATTTTGAAGGCATGTGCATCAAGATAAGTTCAGGCTCGGTGGGTGGCCCCCAAAACAGCTTCTTTCTATGTCATAGTAAATGCCAGACTGACACCTAAAGGATAAGATGACTCATTTGGTCTCCATTAACTCAATACCACTAACAGTCACCACAGCAGGAGAAACCAATTGGAATGAACAAAGTCTGTGGTATTTTTAAAAACCTACTTTGGGAAAGCAAAGAGCTGCATGTAATTCCCTTTCCCCATCACCCCATCACCACCTGCTTCCTTCAACTTGTTTAATGCCTTCATTGCTTCAGTACAGTCTGGACACTCTTATTCTTGGGTGGCTGCTAAGACCCCATTACCAATGTATACAATGGAAATTCTTCATTTTTAAAAACCATACTGGTTTCAAGACATGGTGGGAAATCAAATTAATTGATGGCATTTGGATGAGCACTCCTGCCACCACCATGGAAGGCTGTAAACTACAACAAGGTATGTTCCTACACACTATAAGGATAACAAAGCACACTAGAAGGTAGGGTTTTGATAACCTCTTAGACGTCGTCGTTCAAGAGTGAAGAGGCCCAACCGTTGCAGCCTCAGATGGTAAGGAAGGTGTTCCAGTCCCCTAATCATTCTGGTTGCCCTCCTCTGCACTTTTTCCAGCTCCATAATATCCTTCTGGAGGGATGGCGACCAGAACTGTACACAGTATTCCAGATGAGGCCTCACCATAGATTTATAGAGAGGAAAAATGACACTTGCTGACTTATTTTCTATACCCTTCCTAATGATCCCTAGCATTGAGTTTGCTTTTTTCACTGCTGAGGCACACTGGGTTGACACCTTCATTGAGTTGTCCACCAGGACACCAAGGTCCCTTTCCTGGTTTGTCACAGAGAGTTCAGATCCCATCAGTTTATAAATGTAATTGGTTTTTTTTTGCCCCAACATGCATCACTCTGCACTTACTAATGTTGAAGCTCATTTGCCACTGGTTTGCCCACTCCCCCAGTGTCAAGAGATCCCTCTGGAGCTCCTCACAATCTCTCACAGTTTTCACTACCCTGTATAATTTAGTGTCATCAGCAAATTTTGCTACCTATATATGCTTACAAACCAGCCCTATTAGGCATACCTGTCAAATATCCCGGATTGGCCGGGATTTCCCGTATTTCTGTGCCACTTCCTCTATTTTCCCGCAGCCATCCTGTAATTTGATCGGTGGGGAAAGTAATTGTGCATGCGCGTATTTGCAGAACCCTTCTTGCGCATGCAAGTCCCGTATTTTCCGGAGCTGTGCTTGATGGTTATGCCGATTAGATAAGAATTAGCAATGTGTAGATGAGGTAACAATATATAGCATTGCCAATAAAGGAAATGGAGTTCTCCCACCAGCTTATGCTCTAACCAAAAAGTCCCAAAGTCTTCTGTAGATAATCTGCTTTTTTATATGAAGGAAATATTATAAAAATAAAAAGGAACATTTTTACCTTTTCCCCTTTCCCTTGTAAAACAAGAAAGGCATATTTCCTGCAATAGCCAGCTAACACAATCAGGGTTACATTTGTTCTACTGTTCTACTCACAAGTTACTACTGTATTTTTTGGACCATAAGATGAACCTAACCATAAGACACACCCAGTTTTCAGAGCAGGAACACAAAAATATATATTTAGTAATGTATTTTGCACCACCAACCAGTGGTGGTGCTGCAGGGGAAATGGGCAGGCAGGCCTATTGCACTGAGGAAGGAAGTGATGCTCTAGCCTAGCCTCTTGCTCTCCTTTCAACCAAGAAGCACATTTCCCCCCCTCCATTTTGTCAACATGGAGTAGAGACAAAGGCATTGAAGTTAAGTGAAACCCTTTCTTTTTAAGCACAGGTTTGGTTTCCCACTTAAATGCATTGGGAACATACAAACAGAAAACTGTTGAATGCAAGAAATTTATTTCCAATGAGTGGTGTTTGCACTTTAGGAAGGGGTATAAATATAAAAAAAATATAATAAATAAATAAAAATAAAAAATTTAAATGGGAAAGTGCGATTTTTGCCCTCTAGTGGCCACTTGTTTTTCATATGTTTTTCTTTTCCCTGTCCCGGAACAGCTGAGAGGTGGCAGTAGATGTCTTCGGCTAGCTGTGGCTCTTGTAAAATATCCTTTTACAACAGCCACGGCTGACTAAAGACCAGCATTTGGACTATAAGACACACCCTCATCCCCCCCCCCCCCACTTTTCGGGGAGAGCCCGAGGAGAAAAAGTGCATCTTATGGTCCAAAAAATACGGTACAAGTAGACTTCTCTCTCTTCCTGCATTGAGCATGTTTAACAATAATGGTGTTTCTTCCTAACATTCTAAGGTAACAAAACCCATCTTTCATCCTTTGTCCCATCTTTTCCTCTCTGTCCTCCAATAAAACTGCAAACTTCAATGTTCATCATTCCTACTTTTGTTCCCACAGTCCCAGCTTATTTTGAACTCCAAGAGGAAAGGAATCTGCACCTGACTTGAAGTCCACATTCCAAGGCTATCTTCACCTCCTCTCAGGAAGCAAAGAAACAACAGCAACCATTTTAAACTCACAAAAGCAAAAGCTCCATTTTCAATTCATTATACACACTGAATAAGAAGGCATTTACACACAGAGAAATCTTCTGGTTATAAGCGGAGGATAGTTTTTGGTGTCTTTGAGACAATTTGAAAGATGATGACAAAGTTATTTTGCACAACTGCACAAAACCTAAACAAACAAACAAACCCTGATGCCTTGAAGTTGCATGGGTGTTTTTAAAATGTAGAAGGATTTTTTTTTTTTTTGCACCTTTGTAAGTAATTGGTTTGTCCTTCTGGGCATTCCTTTCAGAAGGTGGGAAAGACTCTGGTCAAGTTCTAAGCACATTGTGAAAACCATAATGAGGGAAGGGAGTGTCATGAGCGTCACATTCGAACCTGTCTAGAATTATAGATGGTACTGAATTCATGTAGTGTTAAGACACTTTTTGTGATTTTCTTAGGTTTAGAAATGCCAGCTTTCTTTCAGCTGCACATTGGAATGTCAGCCTGACAGCCGGACATGACAAATGATGCTTAGATAAGATAAGGACTTTCTCCTGAAGGGAGGAGGGAGAAATGAGTGTCCAGCCTTGGACACCTTGATGGGACATACTGATGCCAAAGATAAGATAAAGGAATTTGTTTACCAGTCCTGGACAAATTCCTTGAAAACCTGCTATCCCAAGGGAGGGGAGCCCCCCTCCTGTCAGTCAAACTAATCATCCCGGACACCTGCAGATTGAGTCATCTCAAGAATGCACAGGTGGGGGCTAGATGTCACACAGCACGTACACTTGTCTCATTTCTCAAGGGAACACAGGTGCACGGCAATGAGATCATTATTAGGTCATCACATTCCTTAGCTCATTCTTCTATTATAAAAAGAGTACTGTTTGAACACTCAAGCAAGCACACTTCGGCTCTCAGCCACTTTATAGGCAAGATGTCTCTTCAGGACTAGACGAAAGCTATGCGGAGCTCTTCAGCCCCTACCAATTAAGAAGGTACCTACTAGAAAGTTAGCAAGATATATTTTTATGTTTAGTTCTTGGTTTTATGTTTTATGTAAGTAAGATCTGTAATTGTGTTTCTGACAATAAAACTACAAAAAGCCTGTAGTTTGAGTGACTGCTTTTATGTGAGGAAGCAGCTTGGAAACCAACCAGAGCAACCAGAAGAAACTTCAAGGGTCCTCGTCGCCCAGCCAGAAGGAAGAGGTGAGAGGGGATTGCTCTGTCTAAGGGAAGGGAAGAGTAAGCAGCATTTGGAAGCTTAGCTTGAGCCACAGAATATAATTACCTGCCATATGCAGAAGGCTTCTCTTACCCTGTTCCCCAGCGAATCGGGCTAGGGGGAAGTATGCTCATAGAGGCAGCAGGTCACAGGATCTACGGTCCGCCCTGCTGGGTGTTCCCAAGAAGTTCTGGGTGCCCAATGAAGCCCCTGTGAGGCATTTTCCTCCCCCTATGTCCCTGATAGGGAAAGCTTGGTCTTCCCCCCTCATATTGGAAAGAAGAACTCTCATGCATTTGTGCTGCATTTCTGGGCATTTCTCCCACCTCCACCACTTCCCTTGGAGGAGGGAGCGAGGGAGGAACATTTTTGCACCATTTTTGATTTTTTCCCCACCATGTTTTCACAGTGTTTTGCTGCAAAAAAGAGGTGATTTTGGCACTTCCAGTGATGTCAGGGCACTTCTGGTATTGGCAGCAATTCAGCCCGAGGGCTTGATGAACTTGGCCTGGGGGCCGGATCCAGTCCATGGGTCTTAAGTTGGGAACCCCTGTTCTAGAACCTCTAGAGGAGTAGATAGTAGAGGACTACAGAACCTAAGATTTCTAGCAGTGATTTGGTGGTATAGAGAACTGAATGTTCCATCAGGATGCTAGGATTAAAAATGCTTATTTCATCCTTGCATCCAACTCCTCATATTTAATATGATAAAGAAGAAGCAACTTAAACAAAGAACCTGTTTAATATTTTGTACAGTCTCCAAACAATTATCTCCTTTGTTGGTTATTTTCAAGGAAGGGATTTGGAGGTAATGAAACAAACACTCAAGAGAACTGTTAGGGGAAAGCATGAAGTAATATTAGCAGTTATGTAAAAGTCTAAGACCTTGAATTCCCCTGGGACAATGAAAGCATATTCATTTGTGTAGATTCTGTGCTTTACCTTCTCTGCTTTTTTCCCACCCTAACTGACAAATTATATCAGTGGTAGTGAAATGTGAATAGCATAGAAAGGGAACGCTAGGCAAAATAAGCATACTGAGCTATTAAGGTAGACAAAACCTTAATTATTCATGTTGCCAATGCCATACCTGGACCAGATGTATGAAGCTATGTGCTGTTCTATTAATAAAGTTGACACAACTGAAGTTTTTTTTTTCATATAGTTAATAGAGAATCTTGGGAATATAAACAGACTTTGACATTGTTCTGCTGTGTTGACCCAAACACGGTACTTATGACAATAACTAATGCTGAATATATACAATTTTTTTTCCTTCCCAAGCCTTGGTGCACTTCAAAAAGCATCTGAGCTCCCTTTGGAAATGTTTGTATTGCATGTCATGCATAAATCACAAGAAGGAAGTGCATCTTTCCCCTCATAACAACAAGCGCCACAAAATGGGAAAGAAGGCCATTTTGGGATAAAAAAATCAGTTGCCAGTATCCAATGAACGGGACTGGCTTAATGGTTAAGGCGCTGAACATGACAACATGGAAGGTTGGCAGGTCAGCAGTTTAAGACCCATGTGCTACATAGCAGAGTGTGCTCCCGTCTCTGTCCCAGTTCTTGCCAATCTAGCCATTTGAAAGCAATAAATTGCAAGTAGATATGTAGTTACCTCTTTGGTGGGAAGGTAAACAGTGTTCTGTGCACTCTGGTGTCTAGTCATGCCTGCCACATGTCCACGGAAACATCTGCAGACGCAGACAGCACTGGCTTTTTGACTATAAACAGAGATGAACACTGAACACTAGAGTCAAATATGACTGGCTTTTGAGCAAGGCAAACTTTACCTTTACCTATCCAATGGTCAAATCCAAGTAGACTTCCAATGTTCCTTGAATGAACAGGAATTGTTACATAAATTTATAGGTGCATTTTATTATTAAATGGAACCAGTGTAGTTAATCGAGGTGGGACTAATAATTTGATCAGCATACATTTTGTGGTAAATTTTAAGTGAAGAAGATCTGTAGGAGTTTCAAGGACAGTGGCCATGACAGATAAGCAGATCTTCCATATTCACAAACAGTGTATATTTTGGATATGAAATACTAGACAAGAAGAAGGAGTCCTCTTTCTGATGGCCTCTTTCTTAGAAGCCACTGTTCAAAACCATAGACAATACCGGTGATACTTTTAAACTCAGTTCACTGCTTAATCTCCAGTCTCACAAAAGACATTTAGCGATATTGTGTGGGGTGGAATGACAGTATGGTCCATGTCTGGCAAAACAGCAATGAACAAGGAGCTAAAGGATTGGAAATAAAGAGAATCAGAGTCGGCTTTGGCTGAGTGGGAGGTATAAAATTTTAATAATAAATAGATAAATAAATAAATAAATAAATAAAGAAGTGAGAAAGGAAGAATGTAACATCTTGGCAGATTTACAAGACCAGGATCAGCTATCACTGGGTCTTTATTTTCTAAGATCAAATTTACTTAAACATCCATGTGTACATCAATGTGCTATTGCTCAACTTTAACCTTCTCTCCCAATGGTGAATTGGAGACTGAGATGTTCTTTTCTTGAGTCAATCCATCTCTTCTTTGCCCTTCCTCTTTTTCTCTTACCTTCAGCTTTCTCAAGCATTATTTCTTTTGCTGATTAAATTCTCTAATACATCTTCTGGGTAATGACCAGTAGACAGAACACTGAGTTTAGGGAACTTTGGTCTGACCCAGAGTAATAATTTTTTGATGTTTTTACTGCCTGAGAATTACTCTTTTTCATCCCTCAGCAAGAGATACTAGTTAGATCTCTTTCTAACACAGAAGGGATAAACTTTCCCCCACCACTACTGTTTAACAATTCTGTTCTTTCCTTGGAGGCGCAGATAACATTCTTTGTGATAACCCAGCTGCCTCTGGAAAGCTCTTATCTAAATAGGCTTTGTAGAACATCATTTTGAAAAGTCACATTAAAGGTTATTTATTACTTCCTTAGCAATGATTCCTTTAAAGACATTTTTAGTCCTTCCATTTTGGTCATGTGATAAAGCTAAGACACCCCCAGCTTTCTAGTAGACAGGAGAGGAGGTGATATAAGCCTATACTCTTGGATATCATAAAATGGAATTATTTCAATGAATATAAAAATGCAGCTGTTGGTTTCACGTATATGGACAGTTGAGATAAATTCTGATGGTTTTTTTTCAATGCAACCTTTAAACATTTCTTTTCCCCTCATGGGAAGTTAAAGAATCTCTATTACTTTAGTCATATTTCTCAGGGTGACTTTGTGCAGCCTGGTGTTCCAGTTACCAAAGAAGAAAATCTAAATCCATTTAAATCCAGTTTCACACCTTGTTATTGAAAATATATTCTTGGTTATCTTGGTGACCATCATTTAGGACATCTTTTCAGGGTGTGATGGGGACCTAGAGACATTAATTGATGGAGATTATGACCATTTGTGTAGGATCTGGTTTCAGAAAATGATGATGGGAGACTCTTATGTTACACATTATCCTGATGTCCCTGATGAGTTCATGTTACCCATGCTACTTATCATTTTAATTTTCAGTGTGGGTTTCTTGAAGTCACATGATGTGAGGCTGATGGATCTTGAGGACTCTTGCTAAGTGACCATACTTAGCTCTGCTTATACCTTCGATGTTGAACTGACAGATGGTAATTGAAGATCCAACGTTAACAACTTGAGGGTCCTGTGAAGGATCTTTTGGTGTATATCTTCTTCTTCTTCTTTTTCTTCTTCTGCTGCTGCTTCTGCTGCTGGTGCTGCTACATAGCTTTTGATCGGGAGGCCGAATGAAGCAGTTTGGTCTCATCTTATTCTAATGTATAGACTATTTATGAGCATTTGCAGGCACATTGGAGGGCTTGCATAGTGCCATAGATGAAGCCCTTCAATGACTTTCAAACCTAGATGTGGAACTCTAGCTAGGAACTTGAGATGGACAATTTGTGTTTACTCAGGGGTTTCCCATTCAAAGGCCCACGGGCCGGATCTGAGAGAGCATGACCTGGCACCTGGCTTGAGAAGGTTGGGAACTCCTGGTATATATCAACGTTAATGTAGACAACTGAAGTTCATCATGATAAATAAATAAATCATTTTCATAAAAATATGAGGGGGCCCCCCCCCCATTTGAGGAGCTTAATGTTACCAATATTTTGATGATGCTCCACTCTCTGTAACTCATTTCCGTCTAAATCCAAAAATCCTGTTCAGGTTTGGTAATGGAAACTTGGTAATGGACGGGGTAAAGTCAACAAACAGGAGCTTAATCTGGACAATATAGAGGTTCCCTGCTCAGGCAAAAATCAATCCAGGGACTAACAGCACAGCTTGCCTTGAGTAGTAGTTTACCTTGTCTGAACTGTGTGAAGCATAATTCGGGTGCTAATAAACCTAGTGTTACTGACACTCTTAGACATGACTGCCATGTTTATGTTTATTCGATTTATGCTCCGCCCTATTCAGCACATGGCCGACTCAGGGCGACTAACAACATATAAATGACCCCAAGATAACCCAAGGGGTTTACATACAGGATACAAAATTCAAAATACAATAATAAATACAATATTAAAAAATACAACATAGCCAAAGGCCCAGATACAATATTACAAATAACAATACAATGTTAAAAAACAAAACAAAAAACAACATATCATTAAAAAAACCATAATAATACCAACTATACAAAAATAAAAATACAGTTACAGTTACAGGTCATAATATAGGTTCAAACAGCAAAACACATCTACAAAAGGCAGCATCTTACAATGTAAAAAAAATTCAAACTAACAAATCAACATAGCACAGAGTAGCACAAAATAAATATTCAATAGTACAATATACAATCCACTCCAAAAGCAGCACAATATCACATGCTCACCACTTTGTATTCTTTATGCTAGAGCACAGCTGAGAACAATAGAGGAGCATGTCCCACTTGTGCATAGACTCTACACTTACACAAGAGCCCTAGAAATTCCCTGCTTAGGTATAAAATCCAGATGCAAGCAGGAACTTCTGCTCTTCATCATGGGTGTAAAAAGCATGAAAGACTCAATGAGAAAGATGGTTGGCCGGACATATCCTTTAAGCATGTTTACAGTATTGGCTTTCCTAATGCCTGAATGGAGCTTCAAACTTGCTATAAGCTCTGAGCTTTTACACAGATAAAGCAAATGTGTCAACTTTCTCAAAGGAGTGATATTAAATTGAACCTCTACTAAATCAGGAACAAGCTGGCTTTAGGACTAGAAACAGCTGTGTGGATGAGATCCTAAATCTAACCCAGTGTGTAGAAGATGCTTTTGAAACACACACAATAACCAGATCAGCATTTGTTGACCTTACAGCACCTTATAACACTGTCCACTATCAATTGCTGCTCAGAAAAGCCCTACCTCCTCAAGAGGTGGTAACAAGTCCAATCAAGGGGCTGTGTGCAGTCTGTTTATGGTAGAAAATAATAATAATGTATTTCTGCAATGCTTTGGTATGAATAATGAAATTAACTCCTTATGTTCCGCTAATAGGCACAATGTGGAGGAAACATTGTTATGTCTTCTAACCATGATGAGATTCATACAGCTTATAAGCATGGGGAGTGCTTTCCATCTTCACCACCCCCACCCAGCCTTTCCTTCTAGCGAAGAATCTCTCTTCAGATGTATGACTTTGAATTTTAACTATGCCCTGCTGTTCCTTTGCATCAACGCTGTCTTACTGTTTGCAAACACAGTGCTGGATTTGGTTGCAAACACTGGGTTGGAAATGGCAAAACAAAACAGAAATAGCCAGTTCAGAAGCATTCTAAGAATAGCTAGCTTTGCAACAGAGAGTGAAAAGCATCTTTTTTTGTAACCATGAATGGAAGAGAAACACTTGGGGAGTGGGGGAGGTGAAGAAAGAAGAGAAGGCATATGTGAATTCTGAAGGACACCCTTATTTTCTGGATGGGTGATCCATCACGATTAGGACTGCACCAGCCATTAAAATTCTTCACCGACTAGAACAGCAGAGATGATTAAAAATGATGGATACCCAGCCTTTATCTATATTTGGCTAAGTTTCCCTGTGAGGAAAAAGAAATTGCTGATCTTGACATGAAAAGACTATACTGATCATCACTTCTGAATACAGGGCACACAGGCACATAGGCATAGACACAGACACAGACATAGGCACACACAGGCACACACACACAGGCACAGGCGCGCACACACAAACACACACACAGCATTACCTTCTTCTTCTTTCATGTCCCGATCAAACTCTGGATCACGAAAATGAAGCCACATTCTTGGCTTTGTCATTGGCCAAACTTAAGTCCTCATTGGTGCATGTTTCTGGTAGTAATCGGCCGACCAGTAAATTAGCAGGATTATGCATCTCTCCACATTCACAAAGTGTGTTGTTATATGCCAGCAGTTCCCATTTGACCATGTTGGTCTTACATTTAGGCACGCCAACCCTCAGCCTATCAGGGTCATCATCATCATCATAGTTTTATTTGTACCCGGCTTCCCTCAACCCAAGGGTGACTCGAAGCGGCAAAAACAACAGTGGCAAAGCAATACAGAATAATACACTACTACAAGGTAGATAAATCATAAAAATCAATAATACATATCAGCTTTCTTAAATATACAATAAATACAGTAAAAAATAAATCAATACAAAATGATCCACACAGGAGAGATAAGAGAACACCATCAAACCTCCCTCAATAGTCCAGCCGCAGGTCTACCATCAAACCGACAGCACCTAACTCCCATTCTGCTGCTGCGGTGGCGGGGCAGCGTCTTTGGCATCCTTTAGTCTCCCTGCCCGGGCAGGCCAAGGGGAGGGGCGCTGGGCACAGTTTCCTCCCATCCTGACGCCATTGACGTGAGCCCCAGGAGAGGCTCACAAGTCCTCCAGCTGCGGTGGCAGCGTGGTAGTGTCTCCGGCATCGTTTATACTCCCCACCCAGGCAGGCCAAGAGTAGAGGCTCAGTTGGGCTCCTCATCCTTCCCCTGACCGGCCAGGCCAGAGGAGAGGCCCGAAGATGCTGCTGGCATCCAAAAAGTGATGTAGGGGATGTAGGGGAGGTTGAATTCCTCAGCTATATACTCCTTTAATGTTGTCCAGTAAGCTCCTTCCTCCATCTTCTAATTTGGTTTTGCTCTTGTGTGTCTCAAGGATGTTTCTTCTTGCCATGAAGCTCTTCCTGGATCTGAGTTGGCAGACTTGAGGCTCATATCCATTCAGATGATGTTGAGGGTCATTCTCTTGCTTATGTCTCTACAACATTTGCTTGTTGTTGTTCAGTCGCACAGTCGATTCCGACCCTTTGCGACCCTATAGACCATTGTTCTCCAGGCGCCTCTGTCCTCCACCATCCCCCTCAGCACTCCCAGTTCTGTACCCATTGTGTCTACAATCCCATCTAGCCATCTCATCTTTGGCCTCCCCCTTCTTCTTTTGCCCTCCACCTTTCCCAACATCAAGGCCTTCTCAAGCGAATCCTCCCTTCTCATTTGATGTCCAAAGTACTTCAGCTTCGTCTTTACTATTAGACCTTCCAATGAGCAGTCAGGGTTGATTTCTTCTAAGATTGACCTATTTGTTCTCCTCGCTATCCAGGGTACCCTCAAAACTCTCCTCCAACACCACATTTCAAAGGCATCTATTCTTCTGCGCTCAGCCTTCCTAATGGTCCAGCTCTCACACCCATACATTACCACTGGGAATACCATTGCTTTGACTATTCTAATTTTTGTTTGCAATGTGATATCTCTGCTTTTCACTATGTTCCCCAGGTTTCTCATGGCTTGTCTCCCAAGAGTCAGTCGCCTTTTTATTTCATGGCTGCAATCCCCATCTGCAGTGATCTTTGATCCAAGGAATGTAAAATCTGTCACTGCTTCTACTTCTTCCCCATCTATTTTCCAGGAACTGATGGGGCCTGTTGCCATTATCTTGGTTTTCTTGATATTGAGTCTCAGGCCAGCTTTTTCACTCTCCTCCTTCAATCCAATCAAGAGGCTCCTTAGATCTTCCTCACTTTCTGCCATTAGGGTGGTATCGTCTGCATATCTCAGATTGTTGATGTTTCTCCCAGCAATTTTAATCCCATATTGTGATTCCTCCATCCCTGCATTGCGCATTATGTGCTCTGTGTATAGATTGAATAAACAGGGTGATAAAATGCAGCCTTGTCTTACTCCTTTTCCTATTCCAAACCATTCTGTCATTCCGTGTTCTGTCCTAACTGTTGCTTCTTGGTTCATGTACAGATTTCTCAGGAGACATGTGAGGTGCTCTGGTATTCCCATCTCTTTAATTACTTGCCACATCTTGTTGTGGTCCACACAGTCAAATGCCTTAGTGTAGTCGATAAAACAAAAGTAAACTTGTTTCTGGTATTTCTTTGTTTTCTCCATGATCCAACGTATGTTGGCAATATGGTCTCTAGTCCCCCTACCTCTTCTGAAACCGGCCTGCACCTCTGGTAGTTCTCTCTCCACATGTTGCTGAAGTCTATCCTGTATTATCTTGAGCATCACCTTGCTGGCGTGTGGGATGAGTGCAATTGTTCGATAATTTGAGCATTCTTTGGCATTGCCCTTTTTTGGGATTGGGACGTATACTGATCTTTTCCAATCCTGTGGCCACTGTTTTGTTTTCCAAATTTGCTGGCATATTGAATGTAGTAATTTGACACCATCATCTTTTAGAGCTTTGAAAAAATTCCACTGGGATACCATCATCTCCACTAGCTTTGTTGTTTGCAGTGCTCTTTAGGGCCTTTATAACCTCGCTCTCCAGAATGTCTGGCTCAAGTTCAATTTTTTCATCATTGTGGTTATCAGGGGTGTTGAGGTCCTTTTTGTAGAGTTCCTCTGTGTACTCTTTCCATCTTTTCTTAATCTCTTCTGCATCAGCTAGCTCTTTTCCGTCTTTGTCCCTTATCATTTGCTTAATCTCTGTTTATTTGTGAGAGCGGGAATTTTGAAATGAAAATATGAAATAGAAATGAAAGACATGGCTCAAAATGTGTAATGTAAGAAGGCATATCTTAAAAGGTGGAAAGTGCTAGCTATGTATCTAAAGAGGGTATGGAAGGACAGCAGTATAGCTAACTATCCTCCTTTAGCAGTCTGTGTGTGGGCAGTAGGAAAAATTGGAAGGTATTTGCAGATAGAAGGTCCCCTGTGGTAGCAATTATGAATGCTGTGTGGATATATTGCCATTTTCCCATAGTAAAAAAAAAGATGGAAGAACTCTAGAAAAACAATGGAGGGCTTTGCTTGCAGGAGAAGCTGGAAGGCAGAACAAAATACAGGGAATGAAGCAGGGGATGGCATTGTAAAAAGATGTCAGATATGGAGAGGTATTGAAATTCTGTGTTGCATAAACAGTCAACAAACTGTTTCAGGTATTCTTATTATTATTATGCCAGAGCCTTTCCCATTCAACTTCAGTCTCCTTTGTGGATAACAGTGGAAGAGACTTTCATCAGATTGAACAGCCTTGATGGAAGTCATCTTCTTCCACTACCTCTGGTGGTGCAGTGGTTAAACTGCTGTACTTCGACCAAAAAGTTGTGAGTTCAGTCCTGACCAGGGCTCAAGGTTCACTCAGCCTTCCATCTTTCCAAGGTGGGTAAAATGAGTCCCTAGCATGTTGGGGACAAAATGCTAATTAACTTGTGAACTACCCTGGGAGTGCACCAAGCGGTATGGGATATACTGGGACAGTATATAAGTGTGGTTGCTTTGCTTTGCTTCACCTCCTGAGAATCAATGAAAGAAGAAATCCTGATATCTGAGTTATTTGATTTGCTGGTCGTTTAGGGTCTTTCCAAGGCAAAACCAGGTGTCCTTAATAGTCAATGTTAAAAACCTGAAGAGCTAGGAATTGTACAAATATGCAGGAGCCTACTACAATCAACAGGACGGATGGATGCATGAGGAGAAAGGTGTTTGAAATGCACACAAACTTTTAGGGGAGGTGGGGGAGATAACACCAAGTTCCCTCAAACAAGAAGAGAAAAAACACACAAATGGGATTCAAATTAATACAGAAATATTTCACATCTCTCTTTTAGGCTTCTTTGTCACCCAAAAACACTTGATATGCTTGATAGCATACATTTTGTCTTCATGACAATCATTGGCCAGGGTAGGGTGGTTATAGCAGTGGTAGACATGCCTCTCAGTATATCCTGAAAATAGTTCTAGTTCCTCGATTCCTTGATTGACCAGACTATCAAGACATTAATTCCTGCTGGTCACAACTCAATTTCCATTCCTTTCGCTGCCATGCTCTTCTTCTCCAGGTCTGACCAAAACTTCCTATCTTTTGGGTATGTGTGTGCCAAATGGTCTTTTTACTCCTCTGGGATAACACTCAGTGACTGCTGGTGTCCAACACCCATTTATCATTCAAGAAATGTGTCCAGCCCAATGCAATTTCCATTTATAATATTTGAAACAGCTTTGTTGATTCTGCTTTGTTTTCTTATCTTGACATTGGGGATGTGGTCATGAAAGGATACGTTTAGCATTGATCTTTCCATGCCTCTTATGGCTCTTGATAGTTCTTTTTCAGCCTCCATTAATGACCATATTTCACTCCCATAGAGGACTGCAGGTAGTACTGTTGAATTTAAAAGGTTGATGCATTGTATCTTGTCGAGTATTTCATTTTGGAAGATTTCTTTGATGGAGTTGAATGCAACCCATCCCACTTTCTTTCTTCTGGCTAGTTAAGCTCTCGGATCATTGTTCATCCCAATCAGATGACCAAGATAGACGTAGTAGTTGACCTGCTCAATGAGTTCACTCCAGATTATTATTTTGTTTCAGAAAGCTCTTCTTCTCCAGGTTTGACCAAAATAGCTCTACATAGTTCTTCCTCAGCCATCATTAATGACCATGTTTAACTCCCATAGAGGACCACAAGTAGTCCTGTCAAATTAAAAAGGTTGGCATGTTTCTTGTTGAGTTTCTCATTTAGCAAGATTTATTTGATGGAATTCTGATAGTAAGAACAATAGGGGGAATGGGTTTAAGTGAACCCATGGGACCTTCTCACAACCTCAACCCCCCCCCCCTTTCAAGACTCATAAAGGACATAAGGAGGACGTTTTGTTTAAAAATATAAAATAAAATTCAGGTAGTTTCAAGGGCTACAAGATCTATGACAGACTCTGAGCTCTGGTAAGCTTCCCAAAGTAGCCGAACAGCTCTCCCATCTATCATTCTGCCTTTCTTTCCCACCAGATTTCAGACAAAGAAGCCATTAAAATGCTCTTTACGGGATTCTTTTAACCACATTATTTTCAGTACCTCTCAATGTTCAGCCAATGATGCTTGTCTGCAAGAAGGAACATTTCTGAATATGCTTACAGACAATTTTGGAAGCGGGCAGCATTAAATATTTAACCCCTGTATAAGAGAGAATAAATAAATAGATGAATTTAAAGCTGGGTGATGTAAGGTAAGGGAGAAAGATGGACATATACTCAAGTTGGGGAAAAATAAGAAAACAAAGTTGATAATGCTAATGGCAGTTAAAGTGGATGAGGAAGATGGCTTCTTAGGTTTAGATCTGATATGTCACCTTTCGTTCTTAGGGATATTAGCACACAAGTTGCCATGAAGTCTCACTCCAATCTCTGACAAAGTGGACTTGATCTATGAAAGCTAACATTAGAATACAGCGGTTAGTCTTTAAATTACTACACTGTTGTTGTTTTGGTTACTCTCTGGTAGCACACAAATGTTTCCTTTCCAGCTTCAAAAGCAAACTATGGATTTCAAAAAGTCCAATAGGAAGGGATAAAAGAGTTGCGATGGAGCTTGGCTATTGGTCAATTACAAACCATAACCAATGAAGCCTGGGTTGGTCATGTCTAGTTTGCATTTTATTGATTTCCATTACTCTAGCGGAGATTTTAAACAATAGGAAAATAGTGCTCATCAATGGGAAGTTGTATGTGTGAAAAAATGCACACAAAATGTGGCTTTATTGAATATATATATATATATATATATATATATATATATATATATATATATATATATATATATATATATATATATATATATATATATATATATATATATATATATATATATATATATATATATGAAAAACTGCACAACTTTTTCACATTTCGGGGGACAGCTTGTAAATTAATCTGGAACTAGAACACAATGTTGTTGGTTTTTCTTCTTCTTCCATGTCTAGACCAGAGGTAAAATTGCCAAAATGAAAGGCACCATTTGGGGAGTTCATTCTTCAGTTCCTTTGCCTGACTTAGTGTGAGAAAGTTTAGATGGCAACACAAGGTTGCCGGGATATACCCGATTGTGGTTAAAAAATACCACTACCACTATCTTTGAGGAAGCTCTTTCTGTGTACCCCATTATTGCTGATGTTATAGCGTGAAGTTTCTATTCTGTATTAAAATAATCATCCCAGAATGCAGGACACGAAATAATAGGCTCAAACTACAAGAAGCCAGGTCCAATCTTCTTCATTGCTTCCTCTTTTACCCCATTGGGTGTGGAGGGAGATGTAAGGTTCTCATTCTGCCACTTCTAGTGGCCCCCACCGGTGTTATTTGGTGTTCTTGTAAATATTTCTTTGATGCTCTCTCTCCACCTTCCTCTGGGTCTGCCTCATGGCCCTTTTTATTCTCCTCTTTCCACATATGGAATTCCAAGACATTCATCAGACATAGGAGTGAGACTTCATGGCATCAATTTTTGTACATCAGCTACAGCAGGGATTCTCAACCTGCAGCCCACAGGCTGGATGCAGCCCACGGCACCATTTCATGTGATCCCATGTCGCCTCCACCACACCAGGAAGTGCCATGTGGTGTAGAAAGAGCAAAATGGCCATCCAGCCCCCAAAAATGTCTGAGGGAGCATGACTCGGCCCCCAGCTGACAATGTTTGAGAACTCCTGAGTTAGAGAAATACAGAATGATTGGTTATCATAACAGATAAGTTTTGGTTATCATAACAGATAAGTATACAACTCAACATACCTTTTTACAACTGGTAATAACAGATGATCTCTGGTTGTTAATCAGTTTAGTTGTAAATTCTTGCCCTGTTGAATTGCAAATAGTAGGAGAATGCAAGACAAACACCTTGCATTGAATGTTTGCCAATGAGTTTAACCCCAGCATCTGTTGACAATTGTGTGATTTCATCCTTTGATCTGTGAGACAGCCTATGTTGTAAATGAGAATTCTACTGAAAAGTTTCTGTGAAGGTGATCTTAATCTATAAAACCAAGATTTAACCGTTGGAACTTCACATAGGTTCCTAAGCCTGGCCCTATTAACCCGCACCCACCATTCGTGCACACAGGCGAACTGGGTCCGGAGGTTAACGAAGGATTTAGAAAACCGGCAGTGGGGCAACAGCCCCATAAACGCAAAAAAAGGGAAACAACTTAATTTCCCAATGTTCCGTGTGCCACACCGCACCAGAGCCAATCAGGCTGAGAGGCACAAGGAACGTTTGGAAACACGCCAAGGTCAATCAAAAGAAAACCGTTTTAAAAAAACGCAGCACAAACACAAACCCATAACTACAAGCCCCAGCATCCTGCATGCCATGAGCGTGCAGAACGCTGAGGAAGCCAGCACACGAAAAATAAAAATTAAAACCACAACTTGAATGCAAGTCCACGCAAACACCCACCGGCGTTCATGCACGGAGCAATGGGGAGGAGAGGGACTCCCTCTCCTCCACGCTACCCTGCCGAAGACATGCTGAGACCACCACTGGCCTCAACAAAAGTGGAGGCGGGGTGGAAAAAACCCACAAAAACAGAGGGAGTTCAAGGGGGGGAAAGGTATTGATGCCTTCACCCCCCCCCCCTTGAAAGCAAAACAATTCCTCCCCAAAGCAAAGGCACTGGACAGCGCTCTGCCTGGTGCCTTTACTTTAACAGTAAGTGTTTTGCTTACAAGGGAGGGCAAAGGCATCATTGCCTTGGCCCACCCTTGAAAGTAAACCCATTCCCAGGAAAGCAAAGCCAGTGGATGGTGTTGCGCCCGCTGACTTTACTTGCCCCAAAAATAAACCATTAATTAAAAAACAACACCAAAAACATCCAAAAACAACCAAAATCAACAAGAAAGAACACACACAAACACCCCTTCAAAAAAAATTACAAACCGCCCCCCCCCCCCCAAAAAAAAAGAAAAAAGAAATTAAACCGGAGAAGTCACCCAAAGGACCTTCCTCCACGACGACCGGAACTGAAATGAGGAAAGAAAGAGACTACTTACGGGAAGAAGCAACACCCAGAGGCCAGTAAAGAAAAACAGTCAAAATCAATGAAAACCTCAACAGCCCCACCCAGAGGCCACAGGAGAAAAAACAGTCAAAAATATTCACAGAAATAAATCAAAAAATAATACAATACAAACATTTCTAAAATCCTGTATATAGTTTTCACTCAAAAACAAGTCAAAACATCTAAACACAGTTTAAAAATATTAAATTTAAACAAACATATACTTACACATTTTTAAAATTATTATCCAAGGTACAGCTATTAAAAAAATGTTCACATAGTAAAAATTTAGTTGATTAAATAAAATAAGTATAAAAAATTATATCATCCTTTCCTCTTTTTGAGAACTGCAGTAGCTCAAGTGGATAAGATGCTTACTGGGAAGTGGAAGGTCAGCAGTTCGATTCCCGAGTACTGCAGGATGGAAATGAGCTCCCGTCTTCATCCCAGCTCCTGCCAACCTAGCATTTTGAAAGCAAGAAATTGCAAGTAGATAAATAGGGACCACTTCGGTTGGAAGGTAACAGCATTCCGTGCGCTCTGGTGTTGTCATGCCTGCCACATGACCACGGAAACATCTTCAGAAGCAGACAGCGCTGGCTCTTCGGCTTAGAAACAGAGATGAGCACTGCACCCTAGAGTCGGATACGACTGGCTTTCGAGCAAGGGAAACCTTTACCTTTACTTTCCTCTTTTTTAATCAAAAAAACCCCCCAAAAAAGCTAATCACAGTTTATAACAGCCTGTGCGTATAAATAAACATTTTAAAAATCACAATTACAGACTAACCTCATTTGTATAAACATTAAAAAAACCTTTCAACACCATTTAAAACAGTCCAGCAACACCGGGCAACCTCTGCTAGTATAATATAAAAACCAGCAGTTAGTCTTTAAATTGTATAACATTTTCATGTTTAAAAAACTCTCTGATATGCTTGGAACACAGACTAACATGGCTACTATTCCAGAAAATAGACGGTTGGGAACTATTTCCAGGCTATAGTATGGGGCACGTACCTTGGCCATCAAATGAGAAGAGAGGACTCACTTGACAAGGCCTTGATGCTGGGAAAGATTGAGGGCAAAAGGAGAAGGGGACGACAGAGGATGAGGTGGCTAGATGCTATCATTCATGCGATGGGCATAGACAATGCAAGCGCGGCGCCAAAATGGCCGCCGCGCACTTTGCGGGCCCCCCCCCCCAGGACAGAGAATCCGGGTAGTTAGGGGCGTGGCCAGCTCCCTTATAAAAGGGGTGGCCACGAGGCAGCCGAGCTGCCATTTTACCTCAGCGACGGAGCGGAGAAGTTTTTTCCCTGTGTCTCCGTCGCTCGTTGCTTACCGGGAAGCCTTTTGGTAGCGATTCTGCATTGCTGGCTTCCCTTTTTTGCTCGGTGGAGATGCCTTCGAAGAAGAAGGCAGCTTCGAGTTCAGCTCGTGCTGTTAGGAGGCGCAACCCAGGTCGAGGACCGTGGTGCCGCCTCCTCAGCAGCCACCTTTGCCAGCCCCGACCGGGGCCGGCGGAATGGGGTCTATTGCCCCTTGGCCCGCTGCGGGTGAGCTGAGTGTGAGCGCGGATGGCGCTCCGGCCCGCGGCCCACGAGCGGTGGACACCGCTCCTCCTCCTGCTCACTCCGTCGGGCCTGTTCCTTTTGGGCCGCAGCCTCCCCCCGGGCCCTCTAGCCTTGGGGGGTGGGGCGGCCCCCTGCCTTGGCAGGTTTCTACACCAGCTCTGCCGGGCTTTGGTGCTGGCCAATGGCCATATGCTGGCCCCGGGGTGCAGGGACCTGTACCCGTGCCTGGCTCAGGCGGGCCGGCCGGCCCTTTGCCCATGGTCAACGTGGACACCTTACTGGCCCGCATTGCGGCCCTGGAGGCGTCTTTGGCCCGGGCCAGTCAGGCGGGAGCACCCTTTGGGGTTCCTTTTGAGGTGCTGTCGGCAGCAGGACAACAGCCGGCGGGGAGGGTCGAGCTGCTGCAGGCGGGTGGCGCGACTTCGGCCACTGCCTCGCAGCTCCCCAGCCAGCAACCTGGTGCGGGTCAAGCCCCGGTGATGAGCTCTAGGTCGGTCGTGAGCTCCGACGCCCCCAGTGGGCCGGAACCCCCGGTGGGGGCGGCCCGCGGGGGTGCAGCATGTGAGTATACGGTGCAAGCGAGTACATCTACACACATTCCCAATATAGGGGGGGCCTTTCAATGGCCTTGGCCTCGCGCGGGTGGTGCGGGGGCCACGCTGCCTGCGGCCCACCCGGCGACAACAACTGCCACCTTGGGCAATGGGGTGGGCATTGGTCCTTACACTGCGGGGAATGTTCTGGGGGTGGCTGGGTTAGCTCAGGCCCCTTTTACTAGGCCGGCTGTCCCCTTTTCGGCTTTGCCGACGGCAGGGTATTCCTTGCCATTGGGTGATCACTTGGCACAGGCTACTAGAGAAAAGATATGGCGAGGGGAGTACGTGGATATCTTCTCACTCCTGAACAGAGAGCCCACCAAGGAGGAAAGGGAGGGTCAGGATGAGAAGGATAAGGAGCAGGCACGCCGCCGTAAGCCGCCGCGTACCTGGGCTAACTGGCTTCCCGCATATTTGATATACATGGCGGTATATTTGAGGGCGCGGCCGGATTTAGCTATCCCCATGGTCCAATATTTGGACAACATATATAGGGCAATGGTTGATTTCCCGGGCCCCTCATGGCTAGCATATGATGAGGAATTCCGTATGAGGATTCCTCTCCACCCCGAGATGAGATGGGATGAGCCGTGCCAGAGACTGTGGCTCTTGTACATGACACCCACACGCCCTGCCCCAGGGGATAGATACCATTGTGGACATGCGGTCCAGCGAGCGGCTCCAGCGCAGGTTACCCGCCAACCGGCGGGGCAGGGGGTTCCAGCCCGCCTGCTGTGCTGGACTTTCTCGTCAAATGGTTCCTGCAATCGAAAGAATTGCAGGTATAAGCATGAGTGTCCCACATGTTCTGGCCCCCACGCAGCCTCTGCTTGTCCCAGGCCTGGGGGGGCACGAGGCAGAGGGAGGGGGGGACAGTGGGCTGGCAAAGCTGCCGCGGATGGAGCTAGTCCTCCAAAAGGCCCCCTCCCCAATTAACGTGGACATGCTGGAGCGCTGGCTCGCATCGTACCCGAAGGGGGAGGACGGGGAGTATCTACTTCAAGGTTTTAAGCAGGGATTTCGTATCCCTTTTATGGGTGATAGGTCCCCTCAGGATGCTCCCAACCTTTTATCCCTCAGTGGAAGGGAGGAGGTGGCTGCGGCCAGCATTAAAAAGGAGTTAGACGCGGGGCAGGGTCGCTGGACCCTTCCCCGCACCCCCGTTTCCCAATTTTAGGTTTCACCACTGGGTTTGGTCCCCAAAAAGTCCCCAGGCGAGTTTCGTCTTATTCATCATTTGTCTTACCCAGCCGGCCGATCGGTCAACGATGCTATCCCTGATGACCTTTGTTCAGTCAGGTATACATCGTTTGACCAGGCGCTGCGCATGGTGCGCGCGTGTGGCCCGGGTGCCCTGCTGGCCAAGTGTGACATTAAGTCGGCTTTTCGCCTTTTGCCGGTGCACCCGGGCGACTTTGAATTGCTGGGTTTTAAAATTTAAGGGGGAATATTATTTCGATAAGGCCATGCCTTTTGGCTGCTCCATATCATGCTCGGCTTTCGAGCGTTTTAGTACCTTCCTAGAGTGGGCCTTCGTCCGCAGGTCAGGGTCCCGGTCTGTAGCCCATTACCTGGATGACTTTTTATTCGGGGGTGAACGGGGCTGGGACACGTGTGCACGTCTCCTTGACACATTTCAGACGCTAATGCAGGAACTTGGTGTCCCTTTAGCGCCCGAAAAGACCGAGGGCCCATCGACCAAGCTAGTATTCCTGGGGGTTGAGATTGACACAGTAGTGCAGGCTTCTAGGTTGCCGGGTGATAAGGTGTCCAGGATAGTGGCCCTTATCTCGGAATTGCTGGCCAAGCGTAAGGCATCCCTGAGGGAACTGCAGGTGCTCCATGGGCACCTTAATTTTGCCTGCAGGGTGGTCGCTCCGGGCAGGGCTTTTGCCCGGCGCTTATGTGACGCCATGGCAGGGTTATCCAGGCCCCACCACAGAGTCAGGCTTACCCGGGGTATCAGGGCAGACATGTTCGTCTGGTTGCAATTCCTGAGGGAGTTTAATGGGGTCTCATTTTGGAGGTCTGACCTCCTAGCATCCCCCAATTTCCAGATCCAGTCTGATGCCTCAGGATCCCTGGGTTATGGGATGTACTTCAATGGGAAGTGGGCCTATGGTGGGTGGCCACCGGCATGGGCAGGCACAGGTCGCCTGCGGGATCTCACATACCTGGAATTTTTTCCCATTCTGGGGGCTTTGATGCTATGGGGCGAACAGTGGGCAAATTCGGTGGTGCATTTCTGGTGTGACAATGCTGCCGTTGTACACATTGTCAATGCACAGACTTCCAAATCGACCAGGGTTATGGATCTAGTGCGCCATTTTGTGCTGCGCTGCCTGCGCCTCAACGTCTTGTTCAGGGCCAGGCATGTCCCGGGGGTTAATAATGATATTGCTGACGCTTTGTCCCGCCTGCAGATCTCCCGGTTCCGCGCCTTGGCCCCGGATGCGGAGGAATTTCCCTCACCACTCCCGGACGAGATGTGGACTATTGGCAAGGAGAGGTGAACCGGGCGATTGGCCTGTCACTAGCGCCACGCACGCGTAAGGCGTATCAACAAGCATTCAATTCATATAGGGCATTTGCTGCTCAATTTCACTTGCCAGAGACCTGGCCGATTCCGGTGGACCATGTTCTGCGGTTCATGGTTCACCTGCATGCACAGGGCCTCGCACCTCGCACCATAGCATCCAAGCTTTCGGCGTTGGCTTTTATGGCCAAAGTAGGGGGTCATGTGGATACCACCTCTGACTTCCGTGTGAGACATGTTTTGGAGGGGTGGGTGCGCGAGCGCGGGCGTTGCCCGGACGACCGGCACCCCATTTCCCCAGGGGTTCTTACCCAGTTGGCCCGGGGCTGGCCAGGCCTCTGTTTTGATCATTATGAGGCAGCCCTTTTTCATGCAGCCACAACGGTGGCATTTTTTGGAGCGCTCCGCGTCAGCGAACTCGTGATGCTGTCTAAGGCGGATGCAAGTGGTAGGGCACTGGAACTCGAAGATGTCTATGTTGCCAAAGACTGGGCCCAGTTGAGGATACGCTCCTCTAAAACAGATCAGCATGGCGTAGGCAGTGGAGTAAGACTGCTACGGTGTTCTTTGGCAGACATCTGTCCGGTTGGTGCCCTACAGGAATTCCTGGCACTGCGTGGCATGCACCACGGCCCGTTTTTCTGTCACCAAGATGGGTCTCCCCTTACTAAATTTCAGTTTTGGAAGGTGACAGCCAGAGCCCTCACCAGGGTGGGCCTACCAGGTGCCCGTTATGGCACACATTCATTCCGTATTGGTGCAGCCTCTACAGCAGCTGCTTTTGGGTACTCTGGGGCTGACATACGCAGCATGGGGAGGTGGGGCTCGCAATGTTTTCAGTTTTATGTGCGCCCACTCCCGCCATGAGTACCAATCCAGTCACCTTACCGCCTTTTTTTTCTCAATTTTCTTACAGACCCTGGGTGTCGTATTACACCGGTGACAGTATGGCTGGTGGGCCACAGCTATGTGCACAGGGCAGCGCGTTACGCTGCGGCGACAGAGTGGGGACCCCGACTGGGACTGGGTGACCACGCCAGTCTCGCATGGCATGGTAAGCCTGGGATGTTATGGCGGGAGCTGCGGCCTTTCCTTTTTTCTGGCCTGGGTGCTGACCCGCCTGACATTCTAATCATCCACCTGGGGGGCAATGATTTGGGCCAGGTCACCGGCTTATCGCTCAAGCATGCGATTTGCGAGGAACTCGCCTACTTGCATTATGTCTGGCCTGCCACAACCCTGGTTTGGTCGGACATTGTTCCGCGCCATTCTTACAGAGGAGGCGTTAACCTCCTGGCTCTTGACCGCGCTAGGCGCGCGGTCAATAAGGCAGTGGCGCGGTTTCTTGCCACCAGGGCTTGGGGACGGGTTAGTCATCACCCCGATATTAGCCTACAAAATTATGACCTGTATGCAGGGGATGGGGTCCACCTGTCGCGAGGAGGTATGGACCTCCTGTTGGGTGACTGGCGAGCAGGCCTGTTGACCGAGCTGACGGTCTGGGGGGGCGTCAGGTCTTCTTTGAAGCCCCTCCGTGTGGCGGGTAGCACTGGTAAGGTAAACAGTATGACCCACAAGTATCCGGCAGGTTCGCAATTGACTGGACAACACTAGACAGGAATAAATTAGTTAAACGTTGTCCGGTCAACGACGAACCAGGCGATGGGGTGATGACGATTGCTAACCAGCATGCATCACCCCTGTGATTTCACGGATACGCGTCAGAGGGTGGGGTCATGAGTTAGTTATTGACTACGGTCAACAATTTGTTTGTTGTCAACAAACAAATTGATACAAATTGATACATTGTAACCAATTGCCGTTGGCAATTTTGGGGTGGTACCTTACCAGTGTTACTTCGGCCTGCTTGCCTTAGGAATTATGATTGGTCGTTTTACCAATACAAATTTATAATTCGGACTAGGGCATTGAATCAATAAATGTGGCCCTATGCTGTTATCCACTTTCAATGTTGTCTGTGTCCGTTATTGGGGGGGTGCGCCTGCAATGCAAGCGCGGCGCCAAAATGGCCGCCGCGCACTTTGCGGGCCCCCCCCCCCCACAGGACAGAGAATCCGGGTAGTTAGGGGCGTGGCCAGCTCCCTTATAAAAGGGGTGGCCACGAGGCAGCCGAGCTGCCATTTTACCTCAGCGACGGAGCGGAGAAGTTTTTTCCCCTCCACCCCCTCCCTAGTTAACAGTGTGATATTATGGTCGCTTCGGGGCCGGGTGGGAATTTTTGGTTGGGACCCATATTGGCTCCGGGTCCTGGCTTTTTTGCCCATCCCACACTGTTGCTATGGTTTGATATAGGGGGCTTTCTGTGTTCCTACTGTTGACTTTGGTCACATTGGCGGGTAGCACTGGTAAGGTAAACAGTATGACCCACAAGTATCCGGCAGGTTCGCAATTGACTGGACAACACTAGACAGGAATAAATTAGTTAAACGTTGTCCGGTCAACGACGAACCAGGCGATGGGGTGATGACGATTGCTAACCAGCATGCATCACCCCTGTGATTTCACGGATACGCGTCAGAGGGTGGGGTCATGAGTTAGTTATTGACTACGGTCAACAATTTGTTTGTTGTCAACAAACAAATTGATACAAATTGATACATTGTAACCAATTGCCGTTGGCAATTTTGGGGTGGTACCTTACCAGTGTTACTTCGGCCTGCTTGCCTTAGGAATTATGATTGGTCGTTTTACCAATACAAATTTATAATTCGGACTAGGGCATTGAATCAATAAATGTGGCCCTATGCTGTTATCCACTTTCAATGTTGTCTGTGTCCGTTATTGGGGGGGTGCGCCTGCAAAGGGTTGGACTTGACTTGCAACAGATGCTATTGTTGGAAAGGGAGCAGTCAACCATATTTTGAGGATGAGTTTATATGCGGCTAAATGTGTTTTCATGAAACACTGGGATTTACTTACAGGTTCATTAGATGACACTAGAATGTTTGCTGAAGGGGCTTAAGACCCCAAAGGGGTTGCCTTATCTGGCAAATGTCTTCTAAGCAATTTCTTACCAGAAACTGTTATTTTATTTTATTTTATTTGTCAGTTGTGCACCGTTCCATCAATTTAAGGATGCAATTTCCTGGTGGGGACTCAGGGAAAGTTATTGGCATTACTTCTTTCCTGCTGTGTTTCAACTTAAGCCCACATATTTATTTCCCTTCCAGCGATCTCAGTGGGATGTGGGAAGAAAGAAAATGTGATTGGCAAATTGGATTCTCCGAAGTAGTACACCTGAAAATAAAAAAGCAGCAACAATAGTAAAGAAGGCAACACAAAACAAAAGTTTTAGCCAGAAGAAAACCTGTTGAAAAACCTTCAGATTTTGGTTTTGTTTTAAAGCAAGAAGTCTTACTGCCCAGATGAAAGCAATTATCAGTCTTTTTAGAAGAGTACAGTTGCAAGGGAGAAAAATAAACATCCATGTTGCATGATTTCATACAAACTGTTTCATAACCTGGACAGTATCTTCAATGGTGGGCTCCAAAAATTGTTTTACTACCACACTGTGGGCGTGGTATGGTGGGCATGGCCAGGGGGAAAGCCCTGTATTGCACCCAAATTAGGACTACTTTATCTCAAAACCTGAATTTCTGCTACCGGTTCTCACGAACCGGTGTGAACCTGCTGCTGCCCACCACTGTCTGCCTTTACTATTATTGGTTCCTTGCAACTTCCTCTTGTTTTAAGCTCCACTGGTGGTGCAAGTTCTTGACAGGTGAGGAACTGCAAAATTATTTTCTCTTTCCTATGACAGGACAATATCCTGTGTGGCTCTCTCAACAAAAGGAGAAAATAGGATTTGTTTTAAAAAATACTTTTCTTCTTCTTGTGCCATATCTGATTCAGCATATTGGTGGTCATCATGGCGATCAGCCATGAAGACTGTCCTGTGAATATAATGCAGTGGCTTTTCATCTGCCATCCTCATCGCAGTGTGACATCCATACAACTGATCCAGTTCTACAAGTCATTTTGTTTGTCCTGAGCCCTTTTGGCACGCAAAGTCCTCATCAGCCCCAGGCCAAGATGGATGAAGCCGCTGCCCTCCATCAAGAGAGATTCAAGTGGGAATTAATCTACTTGGGAACCATCATCCTTCCCTGTGGAGTTCGCCACACATGGCTGTTAGTCTTTATCAGTGGTGGGCTCCAATTTTTTTTTACTACCACACTGTGAGCATAGCATGGTGGACATGGCCAGGGGGGAAGCCCTGCATTGCACCTGAATTAGGACTACTTTGTTTCAAAACTTGGATGGGCAAGGCCAGTCAGATTTTCTGCTACTGGTTCTGGCGAACTGGTGCGAACCTGCTGATGCTCACCACTGGTCTTTATGGTTGTCAGGTTAATTAACTGCCTCCTGAAGATCAGTGTTTAGTCACTGGCAGTAGAGTCTACTCCATCACCATAGCAGGATAACCAGGCCAGACATTGTTTCAAAGATTAGAAGCATCAAAGGTTATTTATCTACTTGCAATCTCTTGTTTTCGAATTGCTAGGTTGGCAGGAGCTGGGACTGACAATGGAATCTCACTCTGTCATGCAGCACTCGGGTCTTGACCTGCTGACCTGCTGACCTTCCAGTGATCAAGTTCAGCATCTTAACCACTAGGCCACTGCAGTCCCATTTGGTATAACACAGGACAGCATAAAGTAACACAGAAGCCATACATCCAAGGGATTATCTCTTGAAAGCACCAACTACTCTGCTTTTTTAAAAATCTTGTGTATCTATTTCTGTCAATGTTATGTTTCTCTTTCATTCTTGCACTCTTAATTATTTTCACTTACACAAATCAAAGACAGGTATTTTGCCCATGTCTATGATAATAGTTTTCAAAGGATTCTTGATCACAGAGGTGGCCAAAGGATCAGGCTCCTTAAATGTATGTGAGAAAGGATTTTGGTGAAAAGTTAAGAGGAACCATTTAAGTGAGTTACAAGAGAAAGAAAGTGGAAAACAACGTTTTATCATCTTTCACCCTCAAAGAAACTTTGTAAGAAAAAGAACACAATAAGACATGAAAAAACAAAACAGTCCTTATATTAGCAAGGCAGAAAATTAATTCGAAAAGCACATAAGGATAGGGCGTGAATTGGATGAATTCAAATGTAATGATTTCACTTCATATTTGAAGGTGTAAAGAACTTTGACCCACCATGGGGAGAGAAGAATAATTTTTGCAGTTAGGGCAGGACCAAAAATGATTTACATAAATACTGTGTCTTCATTTGATAAATAGTTATACTGCATACTTATTGGTGTGGGGGTGGGGGTGCGTGTTTAGTTGTTAAGATGCCCACTTTGATGACTGGAAGGTCAGCTGCTCCAGACCTGAGTACTTCATGAGGGAGTGAATTTCCATTTCTGTCTTAGCTCCTGCCAACCTAGCAGTTTGAAAGCAAAAAGTACTATAGATAAATAGGTACTGTTTCAGTGGGAAGGTAGCTGAATTCTGTGCACTCCGGTGTCTAGCTATCCCTGCCACATGTCCATGGAAGCATCAACAGTCACAGACAGCGATGGCTCTTTGGTAGTAAACGGAGGTGAGCACTGAACCCTAGAGTTGGATATGACTGGTTTTTTCAACCTATCCTTTATTAATGTTGTGAATTGCTTTGACATCTGCACATACATTTCAGAAATATGTGCAAAGAAATGATTAAAAGGCATTTCCATACATGCAACAGAATGCAAGGTTGTTGATTTTCCAGCTGATTTTTAGTTTTAGACCACAGATCTGTGAGGAAACAGGATGGGAAGGGCATGAGCAAATTCCATCAAAAGTGATTCAGGGATGGATTTATACCTACTTAGTTGTTGTTACATAGAATCCACAGCATCTCTTTGAAAACGAGGTAGTTGTTGCCTTTAGTGACACTAGCTGCTTGCTTATGTGGGCTTTCAGCAGCAAAGGTGTTTCTTTTTGTGGACTGACTAATGGACATCTTCAGACTTCTGCACATAAAGCGTCTTTGTAGCTCTACAATGTTGAGCTCAGAGTGTGTGGAGAGACTAAAAAAACATTCAGTTGACCCATCGCCGGGAGTTCACCAAACCTTTTAATACAGTTGGAAGAATTGTGGGAGCTCTCTTTATGTAGCCCTGGTTGTTGTACAGTAACTTATTGTTCCACACACTGGTGGCAGTAGTTACTATGGAAACTGTATATACATCTACACACATGCAAGCACACGCAAGCATACACACACACACTTCAAAAAGGCAAGACAAAACGGAAGGCTGAAAAGCAGATCTCTGTGTGTGTGCGCGCGCACATGCGCGTGTGTTTAAATCGCCGGCAAAGGGGAAAGAGGAAGAGGGAAATGTGACATAAATAATGTACAACAGAATCAAATTACTGGGAGTCGTGACTGTTGTACATGGAAAATAATTCAAGTCTATCAAGTTCTCAAACCTAGCAACACTCCTCTTGAGAATCCTTGTAAATAAAATGGAGATGATTTTGAATACTTTGCATGATGTTGGTTCAGCGTTCCCGCACTTAGGGTGCTCCTTGTGCTCTTCACTGAGGTTTTATTTTAAAGAAGAAGAACATGCAAATATGGGTCTCTCCAAGAGACATGTAGTCTTCAGTTTTTTTAATCATTATTTTTTATTGATAATATCAATAGAATAAAACAATTGCATATAAACAAAAATACAATACTATTTGTTACCCAAATCTATATACTGTAATTATTTGTAGAGTTACAGAAGGAGGAGGGTGATGGCGAACCTTCATCTCCTTGGTTACAGTGGATATGTTCAAGTTATGGTTTCAATCCAGATTCAGTTCATAGTTCTGGTAATCAATTCATTACTCTCCAGATAATTTTGGACTACAGTTTCTAATATCCTCATCAAATGTCTATGGACCCTGGTGTCCAGATTATCTGGAGGGTACTAGTTAGTCTTTTGCTACTGGCTCTTAACTAATCACTGCTACTCCTCAGCTTTCCTGTACTATTTCTCCTCCCTTTTTTTACCTCCTTCAGTAACTGTTTCTCAGCTAGGATCACATTTTCTGTACTTACTGGATTACTGTTATAGAGGCATAAACTCCTTCCATAATCACTTTGATGCTTTTCGGTAATCCCTTTGGATTCATCATTAAAGGCAAGCATCTAAGTTGTCTATTTGCCTTCGTTGCAACACGGCCAATTCCTTTTATTTCTCCTACCCTTATCTTTTACTTACTTCTTCCTTCTGCATTTTTTATTATTGCAAGACCAAAAGACTCTCCGCAGTCTGCCTTACGGTTATTTGTTAACATGGGAAAGATGTGAGGATGTTGTCGAAAGCCCTCCGATCACTTGAGCAGCTGCATGAATGCCTTTATTAGCTATGCACTTGGCTGCAAATAGTGTAAACAATGGCGCAGTGGTGAAGATTAAATAGGGAATTTGCTCTTCCGCACGCATAAATGACAAAAATTAACTGGATTCCTATGAGAACCGTAGCAATATTCTTGTTCTTGGGGCAACTCAGCAGAGTAATAAAAAATTATAACCACCTAAGGTATTGTTGAAGACTTTGAGATCAACAATAAGAATGACAACAACAATATTAACAAATCAATTGTCACTTCATTGTTTAGGCTCATTTACTTTATCACATGGGAATTAACAACATTTCCCGATATCTTGTTCAGAATCCAAGGTGTTCAGGAGTTGTCCCTGGTTAAAGAACAGCTATTTTGTAGCTTCTTCTAGGAACCAAGAGAATAGGATGAGAAAGAGAGAGGTGGGAAAGTACTGAAGAAAAGAGATGAGTTATTCCATGTAAAGGTTTATTTGGTTTAATAGTCCATAGCCCTTAGACCAGGGATTCCTAATCTAAGGCCTGTGGGCTGTATCCAGCACACAGTGCCATTTCATGTGTCAACCCACTCCTCCAAAGGCATTTTAGAAACAAAATGGTTGTCCCTTTGAAGCTGTTGGGATAAAATGGCCACCCCCATTGTGCAGGCATGGCACAATGGCCATCTGGGCAATGAATCTGACTGGGAAAGCATGACCTGGCCCCCGGCTTGAAAAAGTTTGGAACCCCTTCCTTACATTTTACACATTTCCATTTTAAAACACTAAAGTACAAAGTTTACAGCATCCACTACAGAGTTCAACTTTTGAGAGCCTGGCTGGGGCGAAAAGAGCAATCACATTTATTTATTTATTTATTTATTTATTTATTTATTTATTTATTTATTTATTTATTTATTTATTTATTTATTTATTTATTTATTTATTTATTCATTCATTTATTTATTCATTTATTTATTTATTCATTTATTTATTCATTTATTTATTCATTTATTTACTTGTTTGTTTGTTTATTACATTTTTATACCACACATCTAGGCTATTTCCCACTCTGGGTGTTGTACAGACCAATAACATCAACATAATAAAACAAACAGCAAAATAAAATAAAAACCTTCATTACCTATTGCAGTGGTTTCCAACTTTTTCACGCCATGGACCTGACCATGGTGCCCAAACAGCTGAGCAGGCTAGGTTTGATGATGCCCCCACCCCTAAGAAGCAGAAGTGGGCACATTTGCATCAGCCATAAATCTGTCAGCTTCCGAGTATGTGCAGGTGCATTTATGGCTGATGTAAACATGTCTGCTTCCACTTCCGGGTGTGGACGTGATGGTCCAGATGAAAGGGGGCTGCAGGCCAGGTCCAGCCCACAGGCCATAGGTTGGGAACCCTTGGTCTATTGTAAGAAAGAACTTCCAGAGAGAAATGAAGGTAAATCCAAACCTATGCTATTAACAAAATCTACAAGATGACCTAACAAAAGTTAGACAATTTTTACATTTAGACTGCAATGGGTCAATTAATTTAAATATTTATGAATTATATTTCAATCAATGAGTGAAACATCCCCAAAGACAGATGGCCCCAGCATCTCTGATGAGATGTGGCACTGGTAGTGAAGTAGCCACTCAAAGACTCCCAATGGAAGGCCCATGCATGGAGTATTAGTTAAGCAAGCTGGTACTAATGTCATATTGGCCGTAGTGGACAGAATTTAATTTAATTTAATTTAATAGTCATATTTATATATGCCGCCCACTCAGGTAGAACCCAACTCAGGGCGGCATTACAACAAGTTCTAAAAACACATAAAAAACACTTTAAAAGACCCATATCCCACCCACTTTAAAAGACCCATATCCCACCCACCCATCCCACCCACTATCCAAGAATCCAAGAGAGGTCTGCGTTTTGCTTGTCTCATAGCAATAGCACTGGAAAAAACTGCACCAAGATGGGAGAGTATCCCTATTGTGCCAAAACTTTCAATGTTCTTTCAGAGTGGCCAGCGTTCAATACCTCCATCCCATACTACACACGTGTCACTGAATATGAATGTCATGAACAAGTAATGGGCAAACGCTCACACCGCACTCAAGTATGCAATCTTGTATGGGCATCAGGTGGTCAGTCCTCGGTGGGGAATCACTAATTTGTTGGGGAACCTCTGGCTGCTATGTGGTCGGAGAGCCTATAGGTTCATTCCCCCTTAGTGGACTGGCACCTGCACGCTTGGGTACATCTTACCATCCATCATGATTTCATTCTCCATTCAGGGAGCTCGGCTTCACAACCATCGAGCCTCCCATCCTTTGGAATGGTCTGGTTGGTCAGAGGTGGGAAGAGCCATTATTTCGGCTGTTGGCACATCTGCCAACTCCAAAGATATTCATATCTTGGCTAATTGTACTCTTGCTATGTTTAATGAGTCAATCAAAGCCCTAAAATTGGCCAACCAAGAAATGGGCAAAATAAGAGAGGCTGTTCTCCAGAATCAATATGCTTTAGATATAGTGCTTGCCAGCAAAGGTGGAGTTTGTGCTCTCATTCACTCACATTGTTGCATATACATTTCTAATTTCCAAGCTAATATTACTCATACTATCAATGCCATGGAGGATATGGTTAAGGATGTACCCTTCCAAGGCACCCTAACCAATTGGTGGCAATCATTGTGGTCCTGGCTGCCTGGAATTGGCTAGGTGCATCAGTTGCTCATGTGTTTGATTATTGGTGGTTGTTTTCTCATTTTTCTCTGCTGCTGCATTCAATGTATTCCTAAGTTGTTTTTCCAATGTCATTCATTTACGCAGCGGAATACAGAAAAATTAACTGGTAAAGAAATCATGATGTTGAAAAGAAATTTCAAGGGCAAAAAGTATAATCTGCTTTTCAATCCTTCTTTTAAAAAGAAAAAGGTGGACATGTTGGAGGATGGTGGGGGCATGTGGGAATCTGATAGGGATGAACCATAAGCCAAGTTCATGAGAATGCACACACTCCTGTTTGGTTTCTGCATCCTGCATCCCTTTACTATGTTTTAATCTTTCCCTGAAATAATGTCAGTACACATGCAATCAAGGTCTATGGAGAGACTGATCATGAGGCTAGTATGCTCTCTTAGCTGCTCTAACCAATCAGGACTCTAATCATACTGTAGCTTGCATGATTCTCACACGGTATCCTAATGTTAGAAACAATGTATGCCAAATGTAACCTATGGCTAAATACTCCCTATTGTTCACTATGCAACCCATTTTGCTCCCTTTCTACTGAATGCACTATTGTTTCTGTATTCTTATCTGCTGCTGAATTTTGGCAATAAAAGATACTGGTTGGGGTGGTCCGAGAGAGCTCTCCCCAGACAGCCGGCTGGACCGTATCTCTGCCTGGGCATTTTCATGGAAATCAGATTTTCCTCCCACAAAAAAGGATGAGAACTTCTGCCCCAGACAATCAGGGTTCAAGAATATGTGATGATAACATCTAGTCAACAAGTTGACTATACCTGATCAGTAGGAGCGCTGACTTGGGCTTCTGGTAATTGAAGTCCAAGAACATCTGGAGAGCCAGGTTTGAGGAACCTTGGTATAGTCAACTTGTTGACTAGATGTTATCATCACATCATCTTCTTAAACCCTGAGTTCTCAACCTTTTTAAGCTGGG
The DNA here is from genome assembly GCA_035047345.1 of Bradypodion ventrale. NCBI lineage: Eukaryota > Metazoa > Chordata > Lepidosauria > Squamata > Chamaeleonidae > Bradypodion > Bradypodion ventrale. Next base: position 5,317,218 of record JAWDJE010000011.1, on the reverse strand, counting down.
GGCCGGGGTCATGCTCCCTCAAACAGCTTTGGGAGCCGGATGGCCATTTTGCCCTTCCTCCACCACATAGTGGAGGAAGGTGTGGTGTGGTGGAGGTGATGGGGGCACATGAAATGGCGCCATGGGCTGCATATGGCCTGCGGACCACAGGTTGAGAGTCCCTGGTCATAACTGGGCCAAATAAGTGGAATAAAAAGGAACAATAGTTCTATACAAGTTTTTTTAATGGCAAATGCATACACAGTTGAAGGAGGTTTGGAAAATATATCTTCCCACTGAAGCTGCTATTTTTAATCTGAAAATTGGGAATATTTGGTGAGTCCCTAATTATGAGAGATTGTGGTAATTAACCAACACTGTAAATTTTAACTCGTGCAATACAGTCTCAACAGCCGGTGTCAAATTTATCTATCCCACAAGCCAAGATTCACTCATATTTTAATTTCCAGGGGATACCTTTGGGTTTCCATGGTAACTATTCAGCTAAAGGAGGCTGGAAGAGTTACACATTATCTGATATATTCTCAATCCATATAAATGTTCCTGGAAAATCTGTCAAATCTGCTGAAGTATAGAGCACCACGGGACTTAAGCAAAGGGATGCATTAAATTGAAGCACATAGCAGGCCACCACTGTTGACACAGTTGCCCTTAAAATAATTTCTGCAAGGCTCCAGAGAAGAATACTATGGAAATCAATAGGTTCAGGGGAAACAGCACTGATTAAAATAGTCAGCAAGCTCATGATAAAGTCTTCTCAAATTCCTTAGTAAATGTCCATTCAATTTAGCAGCACTACTATTTGGTATACTGTATTATCTTTGCCTCACACCTATTATTAGTAGAGGAAAAAGCCATTTATCCTCTTAGACAACTAAGGATGTGCATTACATGAGTTCAGCATAAGGCTGACCTGAGCCTGTAATAGTCCACCACTGTTGAAATACTTAGAGCTTTTATTCCATATCATTCCTGTGCAGAAACATTAATCCTCTGTTGTCGCTTTCTTGTACCATCATTTTAAACTTCTTTCCAGGAAGACGGGACAATATCTTCTGTCGGTCTCGGTGACAAATTCTGTTTTGTTTTGGGATTTTTGTTTGTGTGTAAAAGAGTTTTGCACACTTGCATTCCTGTACATGGTGTGTAAATTGCAGTGTCCATGTAGATAGCTTTTTGCTTAGTTGATTGGTCATTCAAACATCAGAGGCATGGCATGAGTTGTTCGCATCTTTTTGACCAATCAGTCCTGTCCATCTGTGCTTGGCCTGGACAGATGCTTTGCTTCACAAAGAGAAAGGCACTCATTTTTGTGCAGAAATTGCAGAGGTTTGGCAGAAAAGAGAGAGCATTCTTTTAGAGTAGCGGAGGAGGGAGAAATCCCTTTGGAAGTTAACATTCTCAGTGTATCAGACATGAGTTGTTTTTTTTAAATAAAGGGCAAAAATGTTGTGGCACCTTAAAGTTAAAGACAAAGATAAAGGTTTTCCTTACTCAAAAGCCAGTCGTATCCATCTCTAGGATTCAGTACTCATCTCTGTTTCAAAGCCGAAGAGCCAGTGCTGTCTGCTTCTGAAAACATTTCCATGGACATGTGGCAGCCATGACTAGACACTGGAGTGCATGGAATGCTGTTTACCTTCTGACCAAAGTGGTCCTTATTTATCTGCTTGCAATTTCTTGCTTTCGGACTGCTAGGTTGGCAGGAGCTGGGATGTTGGGATTTGATTCATGTAAAGATCTATTCTCAATCAGCCAGCCTCATTAGCAGCAGTTTATATTCTCAGATCTTTTGCGGTAGAGACAGAAAAACATGACTCCAGTCCTTGGCTGGTCAAACGCTACTGAAGCCTTCTCTTTATTCCGGCAGAGAGACTCAGAAACGAAACTAGCAAGCATTGTATACCAGAAACGAAACTTAGCAGAGACAAAGCTGAGTCCTTACAGCCAATCAGAAGTGTCAGAACCCAAAGAAAGAGAGATAAGGAGAATAGCAAGCAAAGAGGCTTTTGTTTACAATATGTGTCAGAAGACAGGCAAGACAGAAACCAGATGCATTCCTACATGTCCTCCTTTTTTCATTTAAATTTGTGAGAGGGACGGCTAATCATACCCCTGCATGTCATCATATACATCATCACTGTCCTCCTGGACATCGTACCCCTCCTGACTCATGGTACTTTGTTCCGAAGGCTGATACCTCATTGAATACAATTGCCGTCGTGCAAAACTCGATGTCTCCCTTCTACGCAATGGACATGTGTTACACATAGAAATAAGATTAGGAATACAATTAATGCAAAAATACAAAGGTATAAAGCAGATAATAATAATAAACCCATAAAAGAAAACTTGTCTAAGGACAGATAAATCAGGCAACCAAGAAGTCACCCAATCAAAGAGATTAACATCAGTGCGTACATTGTTAATAATGCTCTCCTGTAAATTCTGAAGTTCTTTCTCAATAGTATTATTCAGATCCTGGAATTTTACCCGACATCCCTGGTTCCCGACCAGTTTACAAAATCCTCCGGATTTTGCTAACAGGTAATCTATGGCCAGTCTGTCCTGCATTTGGTCTTGATGAAGCTCAGTGATTTCCATTTGAAGATCCCGTATGACCCTCCCTGTGGCATTGATTGATTTCTCCAGCCTACAGGTGAGTCCCAAAATGGACCTTCTATTCTCCTGGGAAATGACACCTGGGTATGATCCCAATGTGAGTGCTCCAGTGATAGCACTCCCTATAGCTCTCCCCCAGGAGCTACCATCAGACAGCTGAACATCGATTATCACTTCATCATTGCAACCAGAACCCATCGGGCCGGCAGCAGCTCTCCGGCGCCGTGCATGTGCCTGAGGCGGCATTTGCACTTGTACGGGTAAGGTAAAATAACCCAATGCTGCACATTGATATTGACCTGGATGGAAATTCGTGGCAACTCCATTAAAAAAGAACCACATGTTAGGATCCTTGATTTGCCATCCATTGCAAATTGAACCACTATCTATAGCAGAATAATCAGGAGTAAACATAGGAAATACATCATATATATCTTCAATAGTAGTGTTAAACAAGGTATAATTAAGCTTATAAGAACTGTTATAACTACCCCATAACCAAAAATAATCATAGAGTACTGAAACCTCTTCCAGGTGCTTCTGGAGGTACCTTGAGAAATGCAGTTTCATAAGACAATACATAACATAAACAAGGACAGGTCTTTCTCCTGCAAAAGAATAAGCAAAACATTTAAGCATAAACAAGACATGAACATTTTTTTTCTCTTCCTTACATGAAGGAGGTCTGATTGCATATTAGAAAGCAGTTCTTACTTCCCCAAGTACATGAGTAAGGCATTAAACTTCTTCTTCTCCCACTGGATGTAAAGTGAAAGAGGCATTCAATAACTTAAACCAGCATAGCATGGTAAACCAATACAGTACAAATCTCATTAGCATGAGCAGGTAGACAATTTCTTAAAAAGGCTGTCAGGTTTTATAATTCTTCTTTAAAGTCCACACAAACTTTTGTTCTTTTTAGTCCAATTAAAATGTCCAAATTAAAAGTCCAAACGTTGATTGAAGCTCTCTGAAACACTATTTTCTCTCCAGCACAGTTCGTGGCATGGCAAGTTGAAATAAAGCCATAAATTAAGTCTCACTGACTTCACAAGACAATCCCACACAACCCCCCTTTTCTCAGCTTTTCAGGCAAACACACATTCCTTCATGCTCCAGCCACACCCATCTGCATGAAGGCACAAGACTTCTCCAGAAGTTGCAAGTAATTTTCACACAGAAGAAAATCACAGGGAAGTCCAAGTTGCTTTCCCTGCAATCCTGATGCTTGAAACGTGGGACAGCTCACTCTGGATCTCTTTGTTTGAGTGTTGAGCCGTTCAAAATCAGCCAAAAACTGTATGTCTTCTTCCTCCTTGTATTTTTGCCACAGCCTGCTGTCCATACAGGCAAGATTAACCCCCCTCTTTCTCTGTATTTCTTTCATCTCCAGCATATGATTCTCAACCTTATGACAACCTGCATCTGTTAGTTTGTACTTGCACCCCTTTTTTGTCTTGGGTTTTGTGCGTTCCTCCTTTGGGCCATCCTTCCATTTCTGCAGGATCTTCCTGCCCAAACGTGAGGTATCAAATTTACTACTCAGCTTCTCCTGCTTTTGTGATGAGGGTTGATTCACGGGGGGGCTGAGATCCCCTAAGCTGCTCTTTGAAACACAGTCCTTGCTTTCTGCCACTCTGCATGCATTAACAGCTTCAATCTGTGATGAGTTCCCCACCATTTGTTCCCCATCAGCTGGCACTAGTATTGCAACAGTCTCATTTGCCAGCGGCTCTCTGTTCACTGGATATACATCAACAGGTTCCATATCCAGCACAGCTGTAGTTAACGCAGCAGAGAACAGGTCTTTTGTAGGGCTAAAAATGCCTGATTGCTGCAAGGCAGGATATAATTGCAAGGCAGGATATAATGTCCCATCTCCATTTCCACCTCCACCCCCATCAGGAGGCTGTTGTTTCTCATATGATGGAAGAGCAGTTGCCATGCCCCCCCCCTTTTTCTGGAGGCAAAAGCTGTGGGAGGGGGTGGCCATCAAGTCTTTGAGACAATAAAATATTTTTTGGAGTAAGTCTCTGAAGGCAGTCCCTAACTGCCTCCCATGTAAATAATATTGATCTAGAAATTCCATTATGCTTCTGCATTTCTCTCCCGATCTGTTTCCACTGTTTTAAGTCCAGACCTTCATATTTAAACCAAGGACAGATTCATTCTATAGCTTTAACCAGCTGCTGTATCTCTTTATCATCAGCCTTTCGCCCATTCTCATGCAAAAGATCTGAGATATCTTTACAAAGTTCCTGCATTTGCGAAGAAAGCAAACACCCCATGATAAAAAAATATATATTTTTCTTTTCCACTTACCCTATATGGGACCCAAAGTTGACTTTGGATGAATTTTCGAGCTCGATTTATGACCTTCCCGGTCGGGGTAAATGAGACCTTGTCCCCGGTCGCCAATTATGGGGTGTTAATTAGATGCTAAATGCTGAAGCAGCTTTCACAGAGAGTCCTTTGAAGTTCATTCAATCGCCTCATCACGGAGCACCAGTTGTTGGGATTTGATTCATGTAAAGATCTATTCTCAATCAGCCAGCCTCATTAGCAGCAGTTTATATTCTCAGATCTTTTGAGGTAGAGACAGAAAAACATGACTCCAGTCCTTGGCTGGTCAAACGCTACTGAAGCCTTCTCTTTATTCCGGCAGAGAGACTCAGAAACGAAACTAGCAAGCATTGTATACCAGAAACGAAACTTAGCAGAGACAAAGCTGAGTCCTTACAGCCAATCAGAAGTGTCAGAACCCAAAGAAAGAGAGATAAGGAGAATAGCAAGCAAAGAGGCTTTTGTTTACAATATGTGTCAGAAGACAGGCAAGACAGAAACCAGATGCATTCCTATACTGGGAGAAGAGACAGGAGCTCATTCTGTCCTGCAATACTCGGGAATTGAACTGCTGACCTCCCGCCTTCCAGTCAGCGACTTAGGCCATTTGAATCTGAGCTTTTGTGGCTCAAGTATGTTTGCTCAGAGATAAAAGTGGGACCGCATGGCTTCCAGATAGATAGACTGCTACTGATTCTCAGTGGGCTATCCTGAGATGCCCAATTGGGAAAAAGTAATTTGTGAGTTTTTGGAACATTTGGTTGTGCTATAAAATGCACAGGGGCTACATTTTGAGAGGAGGAAAATTTGCTAGATATGCTCCTCAACCTTTCCTCATTCTTCTTTACACCCTCTTTTACTCCTTTGGGTGTGGAGGGAGATGCAAAGTTCTTGTTCTGGCATGTCTAGTGGACTCCACCGGCATTAGATAAGATAGATAAATCTTTATTGTCATTGCCCTGCACAGAACATATTTGGTATCCTTACAATATTTCTTTGGTGTTCTCTCTCCACCTACCTCTGGGTCTGCCTTATGTTCTTTGTCCTACTCTTTCCACATGTACCTTTTATGGTATGGAAGTCCACCTTTCTCTGGTTCCGCCTCACATTCTTTGTCCTTCTACTCTTTCCACGTGTACCTTTTTATGGTATGGAAGCCCAAGATATCCTCTCCAAATGGGCAAATCACTTTATTTGTTGTCTCTGTATGTAGTTTAAGATGGGTTCTATTACAATTCTTTCTCTTATCATCTAATTCCTGATTGTATCTTTTCTAGTCACTTCAGCAGCCTTCCTCAGTCACGTAATTTCTGTGGTGACCAACTTTTGCTTATGTTTTGTTGTAAGTGTCCTTGTTTGGCACCATCTTCTGGGCTCATCCTTCCTTATGATCCAGTTCTCACAGCATACATTACTACTGGGAGTACAATTGTTTCGACTATGTGAACTTTTGTTGGCAGGGTAATGCCGTGGGCTGCATATGGCCTATGGGCCACAGGTTGAGAATACCTGGTCTGGGGTCATAACTGGGACAAATAAGTGGAATAAAAAGGAACAATTGGATCCTAAGAAGGTAAAGTCAATGACTGCTTCAATTTCTTCCCCTTCTATTTGCCAGGGAGTGATACTTGCTATCAGTGCCTGATCTGGAGAAAAAAAAGTTACTCATCCTTTCCTTAATCACAGAAATGTCTAAAGAGAGAGATTCTGCTATACTGAGAGACTCTCTGTGTGAGATAAAATTGGGGTCCGCTCATGTAAAGGGTCTATCTAGGTATTGCAACCTCTGTCTGTTTAGTCAACTGTGACTCCAGGATGAAAAACACATATGGATGCTGCTGGAGCGTACACCTCATTGTGTGGGAGTTTCATGCACTCATAAAGCACTGCTAAATACAGCCTCCTTCACATAGCTGCCACAAACTTTATGGCCCTTATATGTTTTCAAGTTAGCAATTTTATGCTTGACATTCTATATGTGCCATTTTGAAGGAACTTTTTTTTAAAAAAAAATCCACTCTGCAAGTTTGGGGAATTGATTGATTTTGTCAGTTAAATGCTGTGCTTAAGTCCTGGCTCTGGGAAGTGAAAACCCGGTAATCACACTAAGATGCAAATATAATAAACTAGCATAGGTGCCCGTCTTTGATGGGTTTTTTTGGGGGGGGGCTCAACCCGTGGGGTGGGGGTGGCAGTACTCAGATATGGTATTATCCTGTTGAGGTAATGCCTGTCACTGTTATATTTATAGTTCTTTCCCCCCCCCCTATTTTCCGCTGTGGGCTATGACTTATTTTTTTACTCTCAGGATCTTTTGGCTGTGCCGAGTTGTTTTTGTGAGGCATGTTTGAGGTATCTGTTGTTATCCTTTTCTGAGGCCCTGGCTCCTCAGCATGTCTGTCTTTACCCTGTCCTGTCATGCACTGAGATGTTTTTGTTTGGGGTGTATGAGGGTTTTGTGTGGAATGGTTTTGGGTTCCCCCCCCCCCGTATTATTTGTTGTCTCTGTATCTGTCTTTATCCTGTTATGCTCTGTCTCGACTGCTGTATGGTTCCTCGGTGGCTAATCCGCTATGTTGTGTGAGGCGAGCTTTGTTTGTAGCAGTGTTTCGTCATTCACGCTGTGATGCGTTCCTTGGCATTTGGGCATGCACATATCAGTCACCGTAAGCAGCTGTGTCATCTGTTCTGGGCGGTCTCTCTCTCTCTCTTGTTTTCTGTTTCTGAGCAATGGTTCAGCACATGGACATTACCCCCCCCCCCCCATTGCCTCGCGCAATGTCTTTATGGCACATGCATAAACAGCTGATCTGCATGCGGACACCCCCCCCCCCCATGATTGTAGTGGGCACACTTCTGTGAGCAGGTTTTGTGGGCATAGGACCCACCTTCAACCTCTGGATTTTCGCACAAACCATCGCTGTTAGGGAAGGATGGTGTGTGCAAAACATCACAGGATGGTCTCTAAGGGTGTGGTCATGCTGTGGCGACACTTACATCCACACACCCTCCTTATAGGTAAATATTTCTCTCCCATTCCTTATTCTAGAGGAGTTGCTTGAATGAAGTTGACCTAGAATTGGCTTTGACATTGAATGGTAGCAAGCTTACAGCAGAAAATATCTGATCAAAGTGTCACTCATCACTTCTTTGTATAAAGGTAAAGATCACCCTTGCTCGAAGTTTAAAGACGTGGGTTCTAAATAAATAATGTCCACAACCGTGCTGGAGTAATGAATGGAAAAGCAAGCATTGAGCACAAGCTTCTATGCAAGTGGAGGGTAAAGGTCAAGGTCACCCTTGATCAAAAGCCAGTTGTATCTGACTCTAGATTTAAGTGCTCAAAGAGACAGCACTGTCTGTGTTTGCAGACATTTCCATAGACATGTGGCAAGCATGCCTCAACACCAAAGTGCACGGAATGCTGTTTACCTTCCCACTGAAGTGGTACCTATTTATCTACTTGGAAGTTCTTGCTTTTGAACTGCTAGGTTGGCAGGAGCTGGGGCAGAAATGACCACTCAACATGTCATGCATTTCTCAAGAATTGAACTCTGACTTTCCCGTCATCAAGTTCAGCACCTTAAACACCGCACTGATGTTCTTTGTATAGCCAACCATTTATTGCCACTCAGATTATTTAGTGATTAAATGCAGAACTTTTTAAAATTCTTCCCCTTTCCATCACCACTGGGTTGTGTGGAACCCAAACACCATTGAGTAATTTGTCACTGCAAGAATGTTTCCTAATTTTATTCCAACCATTTTATATATGAGCCTGTTGAAAGATTGTAAAACTCAAATATATGTGTGGAATATTGCAGCTTTGAATATAAATATGGTGAAAAGTGATGATGGGGACTAGCAAAATACTGAGTCACTGATTGACTTTTCCAAGCACATTCAACTTATAGAGCCTGTTGTGAAATTCTGAGCAAAAGGAAACAGCAGGAGAGAGAAACACAAGGAAAAGGGAAAGTGCTATAATACACCAAAACTCTTAATCTTCTTCCCCTGGTCTGGAGGTTCTGGATATGTCAGCCATCACTTCAGCTAGTAATCCTACATGATGGATTGGGATGATGAGTGATGTGAGCCACAAGATCAAGAAGGCAACATCAGTTGACCTCAACAAAACCTTTCACTTGCAAGAGAACAATTGTCCAAACAAGAAAAATCAAGCCAAATATTTGCATAACACTAATTAGATGGTGCTGACAATTGACTGTTTTGTAATTTTACTGTAAGATTTAGAAGCACTGCATGGAATGTTTCTGTGATTTTAAAGCAGCAGCCAACCAAACGAGCTGTTGCGGGAGTTATTTCTTCCGAGTGCATTCAGAGCATGTTTCACTTTATTTTCTAAAATTACAGATTCCTATTCAATAAATCTGTGGTTTATGTATGTATGTATGTATGTATGTATGTATGTATGTATGTATGTATGTATGTATGTATGTATGTATGTATGTATGTATGTATGTATTAGGCCCATCCCTCACCTCTGCTTCGCGAATTGCACTGGTTATCAGTTTGCCTCCGGGTGCAATTCAAGGTGCTGGTTTTGACCTTTAAAGCCCTATATGGTAGTGGGCCAGGTTACCTTAGAGACCGCATCGTCCTAAGGATGTCTGTCCGTCCAACCAGAGCAGACCGGAGGGGCTCTCTAATTGTGCTATCAGCCAGGGGGGCTAACCTCTCTGGCACAAGGAGGAGGGCCTTCTCCGTGGCCCTTTGGAACCTCCTGCCAGCAGAACTGCGCCTCCAGATGGAGTTGCTGCCCTTTAGAAAAGAACTAAAAACCTGGCTGGTGGGCCAAGTTTGGGGTGCAGGTGTAGGGGTGGTTTCCGTTGGGTGGTTGGTATAGAGGATTATGCCTTCAGTATCTGCACCCCTTTTTAGGGGGTGGGTTCTTAATTCTGTTTTATCTGTTTTATCTATGATTGTGAACCGCTCTGAGTCGGCCTTGGTCGAGTGGGCGGTATAGAAATTCAACAATTAAATTAAATTAAATTAATTTAAATTAAATTAAATTAAATTAAACTAAACTAAAATGTATGTATGTATGTATGTATGTATGTATGTATGTATGTATGTATGTATGTCTTGAATTTTCTGGAAGGGATCTTTTGTTTTCCCCTTTTGTTCTCCTCTATTTCTCTGCACTAGTTATTGTAATAATTTGTCTCCATGTGACAGTCTCTCTCTTTTGTTCCTGTCATCTGTGATTATAGGTACAATGTGTGATCAGTTTCTTCTTGGATGCATGCTTGGAAGTTTTCAATGTCTTTTTCTTCAGCATCTGTAGTTGGAGGTTAGATTTGAATGGTTTGTATGTTGATAGGTTTTCCACAGAATCTGACTGATATTACTTGGTCACACTTTGCACTAGTTCCCCTGACTGATTGTGCGACATCTTGCCATAGTATTAGAGCCACTCTATTTCTTCTAGATTTTTTTTTTCATTTCCAGAGTAGAACACTTGGTAGTTGTCAGACTGGGGGGGATCCATTCCTAACCATTTTAGTTCACTGAACCAGGAAGTACAATGAGTATACCTTCCATTTCTTGCTTAATGGTTTCCAGTTTACTTTGAGTTATGCTTCTTACTTTCTGTGTTCAAATTATATATGTTGTGCAGCATCAGACTCTCTTATCACTTCTGTGCACATCAACTACAAGATGTCCTTTCAGCTTTAATCCATTTGCACCACGACTGGCAGGGATATTCATACTTGTCCTTTGCTCTTCCCCAGTAGTTGATTCTGTACTTTCTGACCTGTTAGTCTCATCTTCCAGCACTACCATTTGTTCCTAGGACAGTCTCATCATAGCATTTTCAGGATAAGCAACATTTAGCCAGTAGTTTACGATTGCCTCCAACTTTCAAGGTAAGAAACGTCAGCAGTGGTTCACTATTGCCACCACCTGTGTAGTACTCCACCTCCTTTCCCAGCATAACCTTCAGCTACCAATACTCCACAGAAGCTGTTGCCTCCATTACTATTGGATCTATCCATTTTCTTCCGCTGATGTGGCTGCTACCCTTGAAGAAGGTAGATGTATCATAGCCTGGTGTCTCAGGTGAGATTATTCTGCCTGGCCTGGGTGACCCTAGATGGAGTCCAGATTTGTTATGGAGTTTGGCCTCCTGGTAGAAACTGCAGTGGCTTAGTTATTCTAAGTGACCTGATTGAAGTTTATAAAATCATGCATGGTGTGGACAAAGTAGATAAGGAAAAACTGTTTTCCCTATCACGTAACACTTGATCTAGAGGGCACTCCATGAAACTTTTGGGTGATAGTTCTCAAACAAATGAGAAAGTACTTTTTCACCCAAAGGATCACTGTTCTATGGAACTCCCTGCCAGAAGAAGTGGTGACAGCTGTCAGTCTTGACAGCTTCAAGAAAGGATTAGACAAGTTCATGGAGGACAAGGCTATAATTATGGCTACCTAAGGACATCTTCCAGGTTGGAGAGATAGGCAGGATATCTTTCAATGCCATTTCCAGGGAATCCGAAGCAGGTGAAGGCATCTGCTTGGGAATAATACCCTGAAGCCAATGCAAGCGCGGCGCCAAAATGGCCGCCGCGCCCTTTGCGGGCCCCCCCCCACAGGACAGAGAATCCGGGTAGTTAGGGGCGTGGCCACCGCCTTGATAAAAGGGGTGGCCACGAGGCAGCCGTGCTGCCATTTTGCCTCAGCGACGGAGCGGAGAAGTTTTTCCCCCTGCGTCTCCGTCGCTCGTTGGTGCTACCGGGAAGCCTTTTAGTTCCGTTTACTAGCTAGCTTCCCTTTCTGTTGCGGTGAGATGCCTTCCAAAAAGAAGGCTGCTGCGAATGCAGCTCGGGTGGTTCGGAGGCGTAATCCGGGTCGGAGGACCGCGGTGCCACCTCCCCAGCAGCCACCTTTGCCATCCCCGGCCGGGGCTGGTGGCATGGGGGCTATCGCCCCTTGGACCGATCAAAGTGCGGGCGCGGAGGGAGTTCCGGCCCGCGGCCCGCGAGCGGTGGGCACCGCTCATCCTCCTGCTCAATCGGTTGGGCCTATTCCTGTTGGGCCGCAGCCTCTCCCGGGGCCCTCTAGCCTTGGGGGGTGGCCCGGCTCCCTGCCTTGGCAGGTTAATCCACCAGCCCTCCCGGGCTTCGGCGGTAGTCAATGGCAATATACGGCCCCTGGGGTGCAGGGTCCTGTCCCCATGCAAGGATCAGGTGGGCCGGCCGGCCCTTTACCCATGGTTAATGTGGACTCCTTACTGGCACGTATTGCGGCCCTCGAGGCGTCTTTGGCCCGGGCCAGTCAGGCAGGTGCCCCTTTTGGGGTACCTTTGGAGGCGCTAACGGCAGCAGGACAACAGCCGGCGGGGAGGGTTGAGCTGCTGCAGGCGGGTGGCGCGGCTACGGCCACTGCCTCGCAGCTCCCCAGCCAGCAACCTGGTGCGGGTCAAGCCCCGGTGATGAGCTCTACATCGGTCGTGAGCTCCGACGCCCCCAGTGGGCCAGAACCCCCGGTGGGGGCGGCCCACGGGGGTGCAGCATGTGAGTATACGGTGCAAACGAGTACATCTACACATATTCCCAATATAGGGGGGGCCTTTCAGTGGCCTTGGCCTCGCTCGGGTGGTGCGGGGACTACCCCTCTGGTGCCCCACCCGGCGACAACGACTGCCACCATGCCCACGGGGGTGGGCCTAGGCTCTTACACTTCTGGCAATGTCTTGGGGGTGGCAGGGTTAGCTCCGGCTCCCTTTACCAGGCCTGTTGTCCCCTGTTCGGCTTTGCCGACGGCAGGGTATTCCTTGCCACTGGGCGATCACTTGGCACAGGCTACCAGAGAGAAGATTTGGAGGGGGGAGTATGTAGATATCTTCTCACTCCTGAACAGAGAGCCCACCAAGGAAGAAAGGGAGGGTCAGGATGAGAAGGACAAGGAGCAGGCACGCCGCCGCGAGCCGCCGCGTACCTGGGCTAACTGGCTCCCCGCTTATTTGATATATATGGCGGTATATTTGAGGGCGCGGCCGGATCTAGCTATTCCCATGGTCCAATATTTGGACAACATATATAGGGCGATGGTAGATTTCCCGGGCCCTTCATGGCTAGCATATGATGAGGAATTCCGTATGAGGATTCCCCTCCATCCCGAGATGAGATGGGATGAGCCCTGCCAGAGACTGTGGCTCTTGTATATGACACCCACACGCCCTGCCCCGGGGGATAGATACCATTGTGGACATGCGGTCCAGCGAGCAGCTCCAGCGCAGGTTACCCGCCAACCGGCGGGGCAGGGGGTTCCAGCCCGCCTGCTGTGCTGGACTTTCTCGTCAAATGGTTCCTGCAACCGAAAGAACTGCAGGTATAAGCATGAGTGTCCCACGTGTTCTGGTCCCCACGCAGCCTCGGCTTGTCCCAAGCCTGGGGGGGCGCGAGGCAGAGGGAGGGGTGGACAGTGGGCTGGCAAGGCTGCCACGGAGGGAACTAGTTCTCCAAAAGGCCCCCTCCCCAATTAAGGTGGACATGCTGGAGCGCTGGCTCGCATCGTACCCAAAGGGGGAGGACAGAGAGTATCTCATTCAAGGTTTTAAGCAGGGATTTCGTATCCCTTTTATGGGTGTTAGATCCCCTCAGGATGCTCCCAACCTGTTATCCCTCAGAGGAAGGGAGGAGGTGGCTGCGGCCAGCATTAAAAAGGAATTAGACGCGGGCAGGGTCGCTGGACCTTTTCCTGCACCCCCTTTTCCCAACCTTAAGGTTTCACCATTGGGTTTGGTTCCCAAAAAGTCCCTAGGTGAGTTTCGCCTTATTCATCATTTGTCCTACCCAGCCGGCAGATCGGTCAACGATGCTATACCTGATGACCTTTGTTCGGTCAGGTATACATCGTTCGACCATGCGCTGCGCATGGTGCGCTCGTGTGGCCCGGGTGCCTTGCTGGCCAAGTGCGACATTAAGTCAGCTTTTCGCCTCTTGCCAGTGCACCCGGGTGACTTTGAATTGCTGGGTTTTAAATTTAAAGGGGAATATTATTTTGATAAGGCCATGCCTTTTGGCTGCTCCATATCATGCTCGGCCTTCGAGCGTTTTAGTACTTTCCTAGAGTGGGCTTTTGTCCGCAGGTCAGGGTCCCGGTCTGTAGCCCATTACCTGGATGACTTTTTATTCGGGGGTGAACGGGGCTGGGACACGTGTGCACGTCTCCTCAATACATTTCAGACGCTAATGCAGGAACTTGGTGTCCCTTTAGCGCCCGAAAAGACCGAGGGCCCATCGACCAAGTTAGTATTCCTGGGGGTTGAGATTGACACAGTAGAGCAGGCTTCTAGGTTGCCGGGTGATAAGGTGTCCAGGATAGTGACCCTTATCTCGGAATTGCTGGCCAAGCGTAAGGCATCCCTGAGGGAACTCCAGGTGCTACATGGGCACCTTAATTTTGCCTGCAGGGTGGTCGCACCGGGCAGGGCTTTTGCCCGGCGCTTATGCGACGCCATGGCAGGGTTATCCAGGCCCCACCACAGAGTTAGGCTCACCCGGGCTATCAGGGCAGACATGTTCGTCTGGTTGCAATTCCTGAGGGAGTTTAACGGGGTCTCATTTTGGAGGTCGGACCTCCTGGCTTCCCCCAATTTCCAGATCCAGTCTGATGCCTCAGGATCCCTGGGCTATGGGATGTACTTCAATGGGAAGTGGGCCTATGGTGGGTGGCCACCGGCATGGGCAGGCACAGGTCGCCTGCGGGATCTCACATACCTGGAATTTTTTCCCATTCTGGGGGCTTTGATGCTATGGGGCGAACAGTGGGCTAATTCGGTAGTGCATTTTTGGTGCGACAATGCTGCTGTGGTACACATTGTCAATGCACAGACTTCTAAATCGCCCAGGGTTATGGATCTAGTGCGCCATTTTGTGCTGCGCTGCCTGCGCCTCAATGTCTTGTTCAGGGCCAGGCATATCCCAGGGGTTAATAATGATATTGCTGATGCTTTGTCCCGCCTGCAGATCTCCCGGTTCCGCGCCTTGGCCCCGGATGCGGAGGAATTTCCCTCGCCACTCCCGGACGAGATGTGGACTATTGGCAAGGAGAGGTGAACCGGGCGATTGGCCTTTCACTAGCGTCACGCACGCGTAAGGCGTATCAACAAGCACTCAGTTCATATAGGGTTTTTGCCACTCAATTTCACTTGCCAGAGACCTGGCCTATTCCGGTGGACCATGTACTGCGGTTCATGGTCCACCTCCATGCACAGGGCCTTGCACCTCGCACCATAGCATCTAAGCTCTCGGCGTTGGCTTTTATGGCCAAAGTAGGGGGTCATGTGGATACCACCTCTGACTTCCGCGTGAGACACGTTTTGGAGGGGTGGGTGCGCGAGCGCGGGCGTTGCCCGGACGACCGGCACCCTATTTCCCCAGGGGTTCTTACCCAGTTGGCCCGGGGCTGGCCAGGCCTCTGTTTTGATCATTATGAGGCAGCCCTTTTTCATGCAGCCACAACGGTGGCATTTTTTGGAGCGCTCCGCGTCAGCGAACTCGTGATGCTGTCTAAGGCGGATGCAAGTGGTAGGGCACTGGAACTCGGAGATGTCTACGTTGCCAAAGACTGGGCCCAGTTGAGGATTCGCTCCTCAAAAACAGATCAGCACGGCGTAGGCAGTGGAGTAAGACTGCTACGGTGTTCTTTGGCAAACATCTGTCCGGTTGGTGCCCTACAGGAGTACCTGGCACTGCGTGGCTGGCACCACGGCCCGTTTTTCTGTCACCAAGATGGGTCTCCCCTTACTAAATTTCAGTTTTGGAAGGTGACAGCCATAGCCCTCACCAGGGTGGGTTTTTCAGGTGCCCGTTATGGCACACATTCGTTCCGTATTGGTGCAGCCTCTACAGCAGCTGCTTTTGGGTACTCGGGGGCTGACATACGCAGCATGGGGAGGTGGGGCTCACAGTGTTTTCAGTTTTATGTGCGCCCACTCCCGCCATGAGTACCAATTCAGTCACCTTACCTTCCTTTTTTCTCAATTTTATTGCAGACCCTGGGTGTCGTATTACACCGGTGACAGTATGGCTGGTGGGCCACAGCTATGTGCACAGGGCAGCGCGTTACGCTGCGGCGACAGAGTGGGGACCCCGACTGGGACTGGGTGACCACGCCAGTCTCGCATGGCATGGTAAGCCTGGGATGTTATGGCAGGAGCTGAGGCCTTTCCTTTTTTCTGGCCTGGGGGCTGACCCGCCTGACATTCTAATTATCCACCTGGGGGGCAATGATTTGGGCCAGGTCACCGGCTTATCGCTCAAGCATGCGATTTGCGAGGAACTCGCCTACTTGCACTATGTCTGGCCTGCCACAACCCTGGTTTGGTCGGACATTGTTCCGCGCCACTCTTACAGAGGGGGCGTTAACCTCCTTGCGCTTGACCGCGCAAGGCGCGCGGTCAACAAGGCGGTGGCGCGGTTTCTTACCACCAGGGCTTGGGGGCGGGTTAGTCATCACCCCGATATTAGTCTGCAAAATTATGACCTCTATGCAGGGGATGGGGTCCATCTGTCGCGAGGAGGTATGGACCTCCTGTTGGGTGACTGGCGAGCAGGCCTGTTGACCGAGCTGACGGTCTGGGGGGGGGCGTCAGGTCTTCTGTGAAGCCCCTCCGTGTGGCGGGTAGCACTGGTAAGGTAAACAGTATGACCCACAAGTATCCGGCAGGTTCGCAGTTGACTGGACAACACTAGACAGGAATAAATTAGTTAAACGTTGTCCGGTCAACGACGAACCAGGCGATGGGGTGATGGTGATTGCTAACCAGCATGCATCACCCCTGTGATTTCACGGATACGCGTCAGAGGGTGGGGTCATGAGTTAGTTATTGACTACGGTCAACAATTTGTTTGTTGTTGACAAACAAATTGATACAAATTGATACATTGTAACCAATTGTCGTTGGCAATTTTGGGGTGGTACCTTACCAGTGTTACTTCGGCCTGCTTGCCTTAGGAATTATGATTGGTCGTTTTACCAATACAAATTTATAATTCGGACTAGGGCATTGAATCAATAAATGTGGCCCTTTGCTGTTATCCACTTTCAATGTTGTCTGTGTCCGTTATTGGGGGGGTGCGCCTGCAATGCAAGCGCGGCGCCAAAATGGCCGCCGCGCCCTTTGCGGGCCCCCCCCCACAGGACAGAGAATCCGGGTAGTTAGGGGCGTGGCCACCGCCTTGATAAAAGGGGTGGCCACGAGGCAGCCGTGCTGCCATTTTGCCTCAGCGACGGAGCGGAGAAGTTTTTCCCCTCCACCCCCTCCCTAGTTAACAGTGTGATTATGGTCGCTTCGGGGCCGGGTGGGAATTTTTGGTTGGGACCCATATTGGCTTCGGGTCCTGGCTTTTTTGCCCACCCCACACTGTGGCTATGGTTTGATATAGGGGTCTTTCTCCATTACTGATGTTGACTTTGGTCACATGGGCGGGTAGCACTGGTAAGGTAAACAGTATGACCCACAAGTATCCGGCAGGTTCGCAGTTGACTGGACAACACTAGACAGGAATAAATTAGTTAAACGTTGTCCGGTCAACGACGAACCAGGCGATGGGGTGATGGTGATTGCTAACCAGCATGCATCACCCCTGTGATTTCACGGATACGCGTCAGAGGGTGGGGTCATGAGTTAGTTATTGACTACGGTCAACAATTTGTTTGTTGTTGACAAACAAATTGATACAAATTGATACATTGTAACCAATTGCCGTTGGCAATTTTGGGGTGGTACCTTACCAGTGTTACTTCGGCCTGCTTGCCTTAGGAATTATGATTGGTCGTTTTACCAATACAAATTTATAATTCGGACTAGGGCATTGAATCAATAAATGTGGCCCTTTGCTGTTATCCACTTTCAATGTTGTCTGTGTCCGTTATTGGGGGGGTGCGCCTGCAATGGTGAGCCACTGTGTGAGACAGAATGCTGGACTGGATGGGCTCCTGTGCCCTCTTCCAGCAAGGCTGTTCTTATGTTCTTATTCTATAATTCTATGTGTGTTCAAGAAGGGTCCATGCATTAGTAAAAAGGAGGAAAAGTCTGAAGCTATCTTCTTTGATGACCATGGCTTGGACACTAAGGTGGGGAAAGTTTTTTTTTTAAATAATTGTTACCGGTATAAAATGAAGCTGGCCACATAACTTGCTGATGTGTTGGGTAATTAACCAGTGCCCTATACTCCATTTAACAATAGGATGGTTGCTCATAAAACAGCCCATACACACAGGGATTGACTCTTTTGCTGGATGTTTTCAATGTGAGGGAACAAAGAGTTCGGCAAAGAACGGGATTTTTCTAGGAAATTAATGACCACTTTGGTTTAACTACTACATCACAAACACTGTTGGCTAGGAAAGAGGGCACTTTAAAGCTTCTAAGGGAAAGACTCATATAACATGATACTGTTAAGTAGTCAAAATCACTATGGGTATTTATGCTTTGATAGGTGTACACAAGTATGTAAGGGGTTGCTAAAGCAACTAATGGTTCTTATTAGGAAAACACAGCATAATGCTTATGTCATTTTGACCTTGACTGCAAAGTAATGGCTTCACCATTAAATATAGCACGGGTTGAAGACTTTCTAGAACAGGGGTTCACAACCTACAGCCCATGGGCCAGACCTGGCCCATGGCACCATTTCATGTGGCCCATGCTGCCACCACCACTGGAAGCAGATGCATTTGCAACACCCATAAATGTGCCCACAGCTATTGCAAATGATCACTGCGGATACATTTTACGGCAGTGTTTATGGCGGGGGAAACCCCAGTCTGGCCTGCTCAGCTGTCTGAGGGGATGTCATCTGGCTTGCAGTTAAAAAGGTTGAGAACCCCTGTTCTAGAGGGTCACAGGAGATACACTCAACTAAATGCAATAGACAGACAATCACCTATGGGTCACAATAACATGGTCAAGAGTGATTGTGTTATGACAAGTTCTGACACTCACTCACTCACTCACTCACTCACTCACTCTATCTATCTATCTATCTATCTATCTATCTATCTATCTATCTATCTATCTATCTATCTATCTATCTATCTATCTATCCATCTATCTCCTTAAAGTTATTCTATCTATCTATCTATCTATCTATCTATCTATCTGTCTGTCTGTCTGTCTGTCTGTCTATCTATCTATCTATCTATCTATCTATCCATCCATCCATCTATCTATCTATCTATCTCCTTAAAGTTATTCTATCTATCTATCTATCTATCTATCTATCTATCTGATTTGTATACCACCCATTTAGTAAAACATGTTACTCTGTATGATTTCCAGTCAACCAGAGTTAAAATAGGCAAAATGATAATTTATGTATTTATTTATTTATTGTTTAGACTTCTATACTGCTTTCCTTCCCATAAAGGGAACTCAAAGCGGTTTACAACAATAATGTCAAACAATATAAAATATGATACAAATAATACATCTGAATACAATACAATAATAAAGAAGCATGAAAAATAAATTCAATACAATAATCAATAGTCAATAATAAACATAATGTTAGAAAACAAAATCAGTATAATACAATAATAAACATCATAATACAATATACAAATTTCAAAGCAATAAACAATGCCCAATTCAAGATTAAACAGTACATATTTCAAAGCAGTACGCAACAATATACAATAAATACATTAAGAAAACTCAGTCCACTTCCCTTCATGCTAAAACAGCCGAAAGTCCGACAACAGTTCATGATGCGAAGGCATCAGTGGAGCTAGCGGAGAGTCCTTTTACCCCAGGTGTTTCTCGGCCCCTCTAGCCCGGCTAATGAAATTAAAATAAACCAAATAGACATAAATCAGAAGACTTATCATAACAATGTATTTTAACCACTAGCTCAAAGAAAGGCATGTTATTGGATCAATGTCAGTAAATTGTTCTACATGTCATCCCAGCTAGTTTTCAATTTCAATCAATCAATTGACTGATTGATTGCATGGTGGTCTTCAATTTCATCAGTAGCAAGGATGATATAAATCTAACAGTTTTTAAAGAGTTACCCATTCAGTTTATTACACTGCAACAGGGATCTGACATAATAATGCATAAATCCAACCCCACCTCCCTTCCTGATTACAGTGGGGATATGAGTTCAGCTCAGAAAGGTCAGGGAATTTTGGCTGAAAATGTTATATTGTCTCTGTCATGCATAAGCATCATCATGACAAGTATTTTGGGAAGGCAGAGCATGTGCATTCCATTATTGTGGGAGTTCAGCAATGAAGGATAGTGGTTGTAATAGCAGTAGAGTGTGAAACCATCCTGCGCTGGTGCAGGCACATTTACGGCTGTCATAAACATGTCCCTTCTGCTTCTGTGAGTCGCTGCTGTGGGCTGGATGGTTTGCCGCCATGGGCCGGCCCATGGGCTGTAAGTTGCAAATGCCTGAACTACAGTGTGCAATCAGAAGAACAATCTTGGCAGGACCTTCAGCTAAATAAACCACTAATGCTACAGCATAGGTTTAGTAATAGTTGTAACATTATTGATCTTATGTACTAATTTTACTAATCCTTAACTCTGAGCAGAAACACTCATTTACAACTTATGTCTCTTGATATATTTTAAGTACCCTCATTTTACCTTCTGTTCCTTTTGCTGTTCTATGCTGGTCTTGGACCATAATAACGATTCGATTTGATATGTTTGAACTAAAGTGTGGACTAGATTCACCACCACCCTACTGACCTTGGAACCACTGGCCTCCCCTGAATAAAATAAACCCATAAATTCTACCAGGTCTGGTTCTGTTTGGGTTCCTTATATACTTTGTTGTTCAGTCGCACAGTCGATTCTGATCCTTTGTGACCCTATGGACCATTGTCCTCCAGGCACCTCTGTCCTCCACCATCCTCCTCAGCCTGCCCAGTTCTGTGCCCATTGCATCAACAATACCATCTAGCCATCTCATTTTTTGCCTCCCCCTTCTTCTTTTGCCCTCCACCTTTCCCAGCATCAAGGCTTTCTCAAGTATATCCTCTGTTCTCATTTGATGTCCAAAGTACTTTAGCTTCATCTTTACTATTTGACCTTCTAAGGAGCAATCAGGGTTGATTTCTTCTAAGATCGACCTATTTGTTCTCCTCGCTGTCCAAGGGACTCTCAAAACTCTCCTCCAACACCACATCTCAAAGGCATCTATTCTTCTGTGCTCAGCTTTCCTAATGGTCCAGCTCTCACAACCATACATTACCACTGGGAATACCATTGCTTTGACTATGAAGCACATGGTGAGCCACTGTGTGAGACAGAATGCTGGACTGGATGGGCTGTGGCCTGTTCCAGCAAGGCTGTTCTTATGTTTTTATAATGCAATGTCTCTACTTTTCACTATGTTCCACAGGTTTCTCATAGCTTGCCTCCCAAGAATCAGTCGCCTTTTTATTTCATGGCTGTAGTCACCATCTGCAGTGATATTTGAGCCTAGGAATGTAAAGTCTGTCACTGCTTCTACTTCTTCCCCATCTGTTTTCCAGGGACTGATGTGGCCTGTTGCCATTATCTTGGTTTTCTTGATATTGAGTCTCAAGCCAGCTTTTGCACTCTTTTCTTTCAACCTAATCAGCAGCTTCTTTAGGTCTTCCTCACTTTCTGCCATTAGGGTGGTATCATCTGCGTATCTTTAATTGTTGATTTTTGTCCCTGCAATTTGGATCCCATATTGTGGTTCCTCCATCCCTGCATTGTGTGCTCTGTGTATAAGGTGAATAAGCAGGGTGACAAAATGCAGCCTTGTCTTACTCCTTTTCCTATTCCAAACCACTCCGTCATTCCATACTCTGTCCTAACTGTTGCTTCTTGACTCATGTACAGATTTCTCATGAGACATATGAGGTGTTCTGGTATTCTCATCTCTTTAATTACTTGCCACAATTTGTTGTGGTCCACACAGTCAAGGCCTTGGTGTAGTCAATGAAACAGAAGTAGACTTGTTTCTGATATTCCTTTGTTTTCTCCATGATCCAACATATGTTGGCAATGTGGTCTCTAGTTCCCCTGCCCCTTCTGCCCCCCCCCCTGCACTTCTGGTAATTCTCTTTCCACATGCTGCTGAAGTCTATCCTGTATTATCTTATCACCTTGCTAGCGTGTGGGATGAGCACAATTGTTCGATAATTTGAACATTCTTTGGCATTACCCTTTTTTGGGATTGAAACGTATACTGATCTTTTCCAATCCTGTGGCCATTGTAGTGTTGTCCAAATCTGCTGGCATCAACTTTTAGGGCTTTGAAAATTTCAACTGGGATACCATCATCTCCACTGGTTTTGTTGTCTGCAGTGCTTTTTAGAGCCTTTCTGACTTCACTCTGTAGGATGTCTGGCTCAAGTTCAATGTTCTCCTCATTGTGATTATCAGGGGTGTTGAGGTCTTTTTTGTAGAGTTCCTTTGTGTACTCTTGCCATCTTTTCTTAATCTCTTCTGCATCAGCTAACTCCTTGCCATCTTTGTCCCTTATCATGGTCATTTTTGCTTTAAACGTTCCCTTGATTTCCCCATTTTTTAAAAAAGATCTCTAGTCCTGCCTCTTGTGTTGTTTCTTTGCAATGTTCATTTAGGTAGGTTTCCTTATCTCTCCTTGCTTTTCTTTGAAATTCTGTATTCAACTGATGGTATTTTTTTGCCTTTTCTCCTTAGCATTTTGTGTTCCTTCATTCCTTTGCTATTTTAAGAGCCTCATCAGACAGCCACTTTGCTTTTTTGTGCTTCTTTTATTTTGGTATAGTTTTTCTTGCTGTCTCCTGCATGATGTCCCACATTTCTGTCCATAATTCTTCTGGTACTCTGTCTATCAGATCCAAGCCATTAAATCTGTTCCACACCTCTACCATGTATTCCTTAGGGATGTTGTCTAGGTCATATCTGTCTGGCTTAATTGTTTTCCCTATTTTCTTTAATCTAAACGTGAATTTTGCGATCAGTAGGTTGTGATCTGAGCCACAGTCTGCTACAGGTCTAATTTTTGCTGACTTTATGGAGGTTTCCCATCTTTGGCTGCAGAGTACGTAGTCAATCTGGTTTCAATGTTGGCCATCTGGTGATGTCCATGTGTAATGTTGCCTTGTGTTGCTGGAAGAAGGTGTTTGCTATGACTAGTGTGTTTTCTTGGGAGAACTCTATCAATCTTTGCCTTGCTTCATTCTGTTTTCAACACTTGCCTGTTATTCCATTTACTTTTTGATTTCCTACTTTGGCATTCCAGTCCCCAATGATAATGTATATATCATCTCTTGGTGTCTGTTCTATGATGTGTTGTAGGTCCTCATAGAACTGGTCAACTGTGGCTTCATCTGCACCAGTGGTTGGTGCATATATCTGAAGGGCTCTTAATTTGGTGTGTTAATCCAGTAGTTTGGAAATAGAGATGGCACTTTAGAAGCTGCCAGTACATGGAAATAACTGGCTGCAAATGATAATGATAGACAAAGCAAATGATGTTCCTATTATAGGCTGATAAATTATGTCTGGTTTACGTCATCCGGCATAGGGTGTGCTAACCTCAATGAAGAATCAATGCAATGTTGAGGATTCAATATTTCATATGCCTTCTCATTCTATTGCTAGTGCTAATTTCTTTTTATTATTATTTAATTAAATCTTTTAAAGCCACTTCTCACATCTATGCCTTCCTAAAGCAATCTAACCCAAGGGCATGGGCAGATGCAGGTGAAACAGACTAAAGCGTACTGATTCTCTGCAAAGTTGTTGCTTTACAAATTCATTGGAATGAACATTTAAACAGCTGCAAAGAAAGGGCCATGCACACATTAGTAACTCCATGAAACTGAAGTGACCATCTTCCTTTGGTTCAAATGGACTTCAAATATTCCAGGCACATATGAAACATGAGCCTTGATGGATACCCATGAAGCTTGAATCAGCTTGAAGTTGCTCACCTGGTCCTTCAAAACAGCTGCACCCTTCTATAGAACTTCCTTCACAGCACAATGTAGATCTTCCTAATTCGTGCAATCTCTGCTTTTCCCAGATCAAGGTTCAGCTGTTTCTTCCTTATTTATCCTGATATTTTGGTAACCCTTTTCTCCCACTGTACTCTTTCAATCCATCCTTAGACAGAAGAGTGAGATACAGCTGTATTTCATGTCCATGTTATTAATAACAGAGTTCAAAGAGTTGATAATGATAATTTTGTGCAAGAAATTATTCAGGATTGAAAGGATTTTTGTGGAAGAAACTCTGCCTGGGGAATGCCCAAATGAGAATCCTTTCATGCCCCCAAGAGCTGGGACAGAGACGGGTGCTCAATCCATCATGCAGTACCTGGGTCTCGAACTGCCGACTTGCTAGCCTTCCAGCTAACAAGGTGAGCTTCTTAACTACTGAGCCACCACAGCCCCAAAGAGTTGATGATAATGAAGTTGAAGAAACCAGTTCCTTTGGTCTGATTAGGTGTTAGAAAGATGAGCCAACAAGTTTGCCACCCAGGGTAAGCCTGAATGTATTCAAAATATTTGTGGAGGCTCATTCTGTGTACCCCAACCTCCCCTACATCACTTAGAGGACCTTGAATAGGATCAAGGTTGGAGTCCCTAAATGCAAGACCAACATGTTCAAGTGGAGGCTTCTGGTGGAGAACAACACATGGTGCAAATGTGGAGAGACACAGAATCTGGCTACTTTACTGGTATGCTGATTGGTGCTAGAAACATGCATGGAAGAGGATTTGGGTTTGGGCAACGAGAAACCAAAGAAAGTGGCTTCATTTTGGCAGTCCGTGGTTTGATCAGGACATGAAAGAAGAACTTGAAGAGATGTTGACATGTGCTGAGGATAGTAGAGCCCCTGTGACTTCTAACAAACCCAAAAAAACGTGATGGAACTGAACTCTCTTGACATCCAACTCTAGAGTTCAGAGCTTATCTCTGTTTAGAGTCAAAGATCCAGCACTGTCTGCATCTGTAGACGTTTCCATTGACATGTGGCAGGCATGACTAAACACCGGAGTTCACAGAATGCTGTTTACCTTCCCACCAAAGTGGTACCTATTTATCAACTTGCAATTTCTTGCTTTCCAGGCACCAAGTGTAGTGTCTTAACTACTAAGCCACCACAGTCCTTTGAACAAGTAAATAGGAGGAGTAATAAGCCACACTTTGTATTCCTTTTCAAATGCATATCGCACATCAATACGGAGAGAGAAACTGCACTTAGGAAGAGTAAAGGAGATTCACATTTACTGATTTTACATCCAGAGTTATTCAGTCAACTACCAACAGAAATGTCCATTTTTTAAATTCACTTCTCTGTCGTCAAGACGAAATTACATGCATCAGATTTCTACCCTTTGCTTCACTAATCATATAGGAAGAAATGTGCACATTTCAAAATGTACATGTCTGAAAAGGTGCTCACAAGCATATGCTGGAGAAATGATACAAATTATATACATTAAGAAAAACGTCTAAACATTTACACTTTGAAAGAAGATTGTACCACAACATGCATGGAATCATTTGCAGGAAGAGAAAATAACTCTTCCCAATGTGGTACAGAAAGTAGACAAGACAAGAATATTGATATGATTTTAGAAAATACAGGCGAAACTTGGAAAATTAGAATATCATGCAAATGTTCGTTCATTTCACTTAAAAGGGGAAACAAATATATTAGACACACTACATTCAAAGCGAAAGATGTCATGCCTTAATTTATTATAATTGTGATGATCATGGCGTATAGCGTACATGAGATTATGTAATGATTATGGGGTACATGAGATTGGGGGGTTGGGGTTGGGTTTTTCATAAGCTGTAAGACATAAGCATCAATATTATAACAAAGTAAGGCTTGAACTATCTCGCTTTGCATGTAGTGAGTCTATCACATATATTTGTTTCACCTTTTAAGTTGCATTACTGAACTGAATGAACATTTGTATGTTATTCTAATTTTCTGAGTTTCACCTGTATATAGAAAAATGAAACTGGATAGTTTTCCTATTAAACTTCCTGCAGTCAGGTTATAGTAGAAATGTGGAGATTGTATGAAGCAGGCAAGCTAACAGAGTAAGAATTAATGGGTAAGTCAGACATTAAAGTTCTTCAAACTTTAGCTGTGTTTGTTTGTTTGTTTCAGTTTATATACTGCGCCATAGTGTATAGCACTCTTTTGATGCTTTAAAGCAGGGAGCCAGGTCATGCTCTCTCAGTCAGCTTCAAGGTGGCCATTTTGTCCCAACGACTTCAAAGGGGTGGCAGGCCAGATCCATCCCATAGGCCATAGGTTGGGAACCCCTGCTTTAAAACATTACCTTGGATACCTTGGAGTCATTCTTCAGCGAGGATTTATCTACTTGCAATTTCTTGCTGGGCCAGAGACGGGAGTTCATTCCATCATACAGCACTCGGTTCTCAAACTGCTGACCTGCCAACCTTCCAGTCGTCAGGTTTAGCATCTTAACCACTAAGCCACCACAATCCCCATTTCAAGAAGTACTAAGGTCCTAAACTCTTATGAATCACATGCAATAGGTGAATGGTTCGCAGAAACCAATATTTGCAGCTGGCAAAACACATTGGGTTCCTAGAACAGTGCAAGACTCTCTTACATCTTAAATTTAGAGACAAGTTCTTTGCTTATGTATAGATAGCATTGCTTATAGGAGGATACAAATTAATAATTAGCTTGGGAAGAAGAGATTTTCCAAAGGCAGGGGAAAATGCATGGTTTTATTATTGCTTAAGATCCTTGTTAATATAAAGCCATCTTGCACACAAATAGTCCAAAAAGGTTACAAAAAGGGAATGCATTGTAGATTGGGCTCTACTTAGCATCTGCACTTAGTGCATAATCATTGTGTTAAAGTAGAGCATTTCAACTATTTGCCATAAAATTGTAATACTTTCTTATGACTCTATCGCAAACAAAACCTGCTGTGTATTCTCATTCCATTTAAGCCCATTAGAAATGAACCACATCTTATTCAGCTTTTATTTTTAGGTTGAAAGCATTGATTATTTTGTTAGTGTAGAAATGTTTTTCTGAAAACCATTTTGATTGATGATATTAATAATTAAAACTGTTCTGCCTCAGTCTAAAACATTTTCCCTTCCTTTCCCCCTTCTTCTTTGGGGACATACCCACTCCAATCCATTTCAACTGGCTATCCCCTCCTTTGCGCATTGAACATTACAGCCATTCAGGAAGGATATACAGTACTTATTGTGGCAGTAAGGTAGACTGCAGTAAGGTAGACTGCAGTGGCTCAAGTGGCTAAGATGCTGACTGGAAGGTGGGAGGTCAACTTTTTGATTCCCGAGTACTGCAGGATGCAATGAGCTCCCATCTTTGTCTCGGCTCCTGCCGACCTAGCAGTTTGAAAGCAAGAAATTGCAAGTAGATAAATAGGGACCACTTCAGTGGGAAGGTAAACAGCATTCCATGTGCTCCGGTGTCTAGTCATGCCTGCCACATGACCACGGAAATGTGTGCAGAAGCAGACTGTGCTGGCTCTTCAGCTTTGAAACTGAGATGAGCACTGAACCCTAGAGTCGGATATGACTGGCTTTCGATCAAGGGCAACCTTTACCTTTAAGGTAGAAACAACAAGATTTCACATCTATAAGAAAACAAAATCAGGATAAGGTGAGGGAAAATATCTTATTGTTGTCTCAGTAGTTTTTAGCTCCAGTTTGAGAGTGAGAAAATAACTTTTTCCATTGCATTTTTTACAAAAAAATTTTTGCAAGATGTCTCAGTTTAAATGTAGTACTTTTTATGTTCATGAAGGGAATCACCAAAGGGAGAAACTCTATAACAACAATCTGCTTTTTAAAATGGATTCCAGTCATCCATCCAGATGTACTATTGTTGACTAGTTCTTGTAAAAAGACACACAGAGATAGAGCCCTCCAAAAGTAGAAAATCTCATTGAATCATAGAATAACTGAGTTGGAAATGAGCTTTGAGGCCATCCAGTCAAACCCCCTGCTCAATGCCAGAATTCAAATCAAAGCAGATCTGGCAGATGTTTGGCCAATTCTCTCTTCATGATTTTCCAATCAATCAACCAATCAAACTTTATTGTGGTCGCTGACCAGTGAAGTAAAAAGGGTTTAAGTGCATGAAATACTGTCAAAATGCACCCCCACAAACACATTTATTTGAATTAAAACAAAATAGAATAAAACCAGTCTTTAAATTTATGCTACATTTGGGACAGGTATCTAGTTTAAAAAGAATAAAACAGCACATAAAACAGTTTGAAAGTTATAGTTATAAAATAAGAATAAAAATGTCTCTATATAAGTGCACATAGTGGAAATACTGTAATTACATGAGCAGGATACAAAACAGAATTAATAGTGCAAAATAAAAATCGTTATTGTTGGTTTTTAACCTATTCCTAATGTAGCTGGTTTTCCCTAATGCTATGCAACCTTGTAGCCCTCCAGGCAAATCTGACAACAGCGGCCGTCAGGTCAGTGGTTCTATCTGTGAGCATGATGATTTCCCAGTGTTGGAGTGCTCACCACCTCTTGAGACAGATGGTGCCACTGTTGTACTGCTCTAACTCTTAAGACATTTTTCTTAATATTCAGCCACTCTCTGGATTCCAGTAGTTTCACCCCATTATTATGCATCCTGCACTCTAGGATGATGAAGAAGAAATCCTTCCCTTCCTCCTTATGATTATCTTTCAGGTATTTGAAGAGTGCTGTCATCATATGGATTGAATGCTTTGATATTGTATATTGTTTTTTTGTTATATTGTATCTGTTGTTTTGTATATTGTTATATTATTTATAATTATTGTTTAGTTTGTTATTATGTTGTAGCCGCCCTGAGTGACGCCTGTGTCAGGAGGGCAAGGTATCATCATCATCATCATCATCATCATCATCATCATCATTATTATTGTTGTTGTTGTTGTTGTTGTTGTTGTTGTTGTTGTCCCCTCTCAGTCTCCATTTCTCAAGTCTAAACAAGCCCCCTTCTTCAATATTTCCTTTCATGGCTTGGTTTCCATTCCTCTGATCATCCTTATTGCCCTTCTCTGTACCTGCTCTAATTTGTTTGCATCTTTCTTAAAGTGCAGTGTGCCGAATTGGACAAAATATGGTCAAACCTTGGGATAAGAATGGCTCGACTGAAGAAAACCTTGAGATACATCTGGAAATCTCAGAAAAAATCAGGTTTGAGAGAAGAATTTTAATAGGATGTTTTTGAAGATAAGAAATTCAATGCATTCCTATGGAAAATTGCAAGATAAGACTTTTTCAAGATACAACCAACCTTGAGGAATAAATTAAATTCAAACATAGAGGTTTGACTGTACTCTAGATGTGGTCTAACTAGTGTCGAATAGAGGGGCACTGGTATCTCACAGGTTTTTGAGACAATACTTCTATTAATGCAGCCTAAAACAATCTTGGCCTTTTTTGCAGCTACATCACACATTTGACTCACAGTCAGTGCCGCCATCAGAAATTTCTGGGCCCCATACTGAGCAATCCTATTGCCCCCCCCCACACACACACACACATAGTAATGTCACAGTAATGGCCAGCGGCGGCAGGGCCCCTGTCAGCTCCGGGCCCTATATGACACTACTGGTAGTACTGCCCTGATGGCGGCTTGCTCACAGTTAGCCTGTGATCTACAACAATCTCTCCACGACTGATATGGAAATTATACCCTTCTTGAAGAAAACATGATTTTTATAGCTGATTATTGAACACTGAAAAACAAAGTCAGAATTCACAACCATATGGCTTGATTCATGAGCGTCATACAATAGATTGCTCATCCATTAAGGTAATCAGAACCACATGCACAGTCTTAGATCTTGAGGTATATTCTTTGTATCATTATAATGCTTTCAATGGTTCCAGACTCTGAACACAAATGAATCTGTTTTTCGCTAGATGGTCCAGCACAATTTGCATCCCTTTCATTTCAGCTTCACTCTTGAAAGCTTTTCAAACCTATCAGTCTCCTGCTCACTCAGAGATCTGTACTATAATGAAGAATGAAACCCTTTCAGCATCCAAACCTAACCTTTGGCTGGAGGATGGATAGCCTTGGATTGAATGCTTTGGTCACTGATTTATGTTCAACCATATCCCCTGCTCTGTTACCTGCCCTCGCTGGAAAATATTATGATTTTTTTTTTACCCATAGGCCAAGTTTCCTATCTCAATCTTCCATTTGTGTGTTGTCTTTGTTTTCCTGCATAGGTAGCCTATCACCTGGAAAGGCAAATATTTCTGCTGGGATTTTCTAGCTTTTTGTCATTGTGCGATGGCATTTTGTTGCCAAAGCCCTTTCATTTGTAATTCAAAATAATATCTAACATGATTTGTTCAGTGAAAAATGATGAGCTCTCCTCCTTCTAATACACACACATGTACACACGTTCTACATGTCTGGCTGGACATCCCACTACAGTAATGGAGTAGACCATACAGCCAGTGACTCAACATCAAGTGTTGGGTGGCGATAAATAATCTCACTTCCCAAGGGGGTCAATGGCTATGGGTGGATGCTCCCCTTTAGGTGGGGTAATGGTCCCCTCATTGGAGGAAATGCCACTAGAAACCATCATATTGGGCCCAAGGGCAAAATGAGCAGTGGAGGAACCATTTTCTGATTCCCAACGGTCATGGAGGTGGAATAGTCCATGCGAGATGGACTGGCTGTGAAGGTACACCTTATTAATATCCTCAAGGCTGTGGCAGTCCATTGTAGTCTCCTGCATGTCTCATTTCATACGTGCCACAGGAGATGGTTCTGTGATCACAGTGTGTGTGGGTCACTTCATGGCAAACTGGGATCCACCTTGAACAAATTCATGCCAGTGGCACTTTTCCTGTTTGTCAAAAATGATTTCCAGGAAAAATGTATACACAGATATGAGTAGCAGCTGATGATGACACACATTCTACAGAGGCAATTTTCAATGAAAATGGCTAAGATGAGAGACAGGAGAGGACTGGGAAATATTTCTCATCTATTGCTACCTATGTCAGTTCTCATTGGACATGGACCCCTTATCTTTGTCACTGTCAAAAACATGACATGAGAAGATCAAGAATGAGCAAAGATCTGAACATGAAACAACTCAGATTTGACAGAACCTTAGCTGACATGGTAGCCAACAAAGTTCGTGTGAAAACTGACCCATTGTCTTTCAATGGTTGAAATTTTGAATATATAGAGTATGAAAATAATTAAGGTGACTATAGAAATGTAACCTTGGAAATGTATCTTGTGCTTACAAAAAGGAGGCTTGAACGGCAATTTACTAAAAATCACGGCAAAACAGCCAGCTCTCTGTAAATAGAAATTAATATGTCAGAAATATCTCTACCCTTGATAGCTGTCATGTTCTGGTTCATACAGGGAATTTACATGGCTTGGACATCTTCAGATAATTTTTCTTGATGAAAATGATGATGGAGAGGGTTGGAGTTAACACACAGCCTGCTGTGTTTTCTAGAACCCTGATTGTCTCCTCCTGCATTCAAGATTACTTATTTTACTTATTTATTTATTAAATTTATATACCAACCATCTAGGATTTTATCCTACTCTGGTTGGTTTACAAAATTTAAATGACTGAATAGGACTTTAGGACATTGAAAATAAGGGTTCTAGAGCATGCAGTTAGTCTCAATGAGTTGAGAAATTTCCCCGTCACAGCTTGTGTGAGGAGCTGTGGTAATGGACAAAAAGAGGGGTCACCATGGGGCTCGGGTTCACCTTCCTGTTCCCACCATATGATTCTGATTGTTTGTGAGGACTTCTGAGTAACATATCCAAATGTCCATATAAAAATCATCTAGGAAATACCAAGCGGCTAAATAAAAAGTGATGATGAAGCTCATTCCTTTGCAAATTATTGTTATGACATTTTTATTGCCTTTCCTAAACTTTCCTCCCTTCCCAATGCTTTCTTTTGTTTATATTGTCTTCTTCCATGTCTAGGCCAGATGTGAGATTGCCAAAATTAAGGCACCTTTTGGTGAGCTCATTCTGCAGTTCCTTTCACCTGACCTGGTATGAGAAAAATTAGCCGGCAACAGATGGGTATGCCCAGTTGTGGTTCAAAAATACCACTATTTTTGAGGATGCTTTTTCTGTGTAACCCTTTGTTCTTATCTTAGTGATAGGATGATTTCACCATAACCATCAATATCAGTTAATTTTCCAAATATTAATACAATCTCAGCAGGCTTCCTCCTGGAAATGGTTCCCATGTCAAAATCATCTTGACATAAAGTTTTGGTTCCCATACATGACAATCTCAAATCTAGGACACAATTGTAATGGTCTTGCATGGCTCTCTGTGTCCCTTTTCATACAATAAGGCACTCAAAATTTAGTAAAAGCATATTTTATTGAAAATGATAGCTCTATAGCAACTTAATGGGTACTTAATTTTGCTTCCTTCTAAAAGCAAATAGAATATCATAGGTTTAGATTTAGGTCAGGTTTTGCTGAAATATTGAGGATTTCCTTGCTTGATTCAG
Source organism: Bradypodion ventrale (assembly GCA_035047345.1). Lineage (NCBI taxonomy): Eukaryota > Metazoa > Chordata > Lepidosauria > Squamata > Chamaeleonidae > Bradypodion > Bradypodion ventrale. The sequence continues at coordinate 5,284,707 of JAWDJE010000011.1, read as the reverse complement.
ACTATGGCACATGCTATTTTGCATTTGTTAGACATGATCATCTGTGTTACAGTTCAGACCCAAGAAGTCAGAGTTTATGGTGATTAAATGGTAATGTGGAAACCAAAAGGATTTGATAGATATTTATCCAGGGGAAATCATGTTAAAACATAGAGCAAGAAGAAAATACTTTTGCTGAAATTAAATTTGATGAAAGTAGACTTTTTGAACCAGTCAAAAAATGTGGAAAGTTTCCCTTGGTCTTCAGAATTCTAAGAAGGCATTTCAGAGAGAAGAAATCTAATTAACAGTAGCATTTTTAAATACAGAGAGACTGAAATGCCAAATCCTAAGATTTATCATTCAAAATGTTGATCATAGACGGACAAATCTGTATTTCTCTCTCTTTGTTTTGTTAAACCCAGCTTAAGTTCTTTCCATCTGCAGAAGAAGCATGCATTTTCATGTTGGCCAATTCTTACCCAAACTAAACAGATACAAAATTACTGCTCATCTATATTTTAAATGGGTTTCTGAGTGAGAAATTATTAACCATAATGTCCCATTTAGCTCAATACACCTTAAAACAAAGCCTCTGATGGTTTTCTAGCTATAAAGTCTTCAGAAGTGGTTTAAGTAGTCCTTCCTTCTGCTGGTGCTTTCTGATCACACAGCTTTGGCTAAAGATCTCACAAGATCCTCCTCTACCACACATGCTTTAGGTCAGGGTTCCTCAAACTTGGCTCTCCAGATGTTCTTGGACTTCAATTCCCAGAAGCCCTGATCAGCAGGGGTGCTGACATGGGCTACTAGTAATTGAAGTCCAAGAACACCTGGAGATCCATGTTTGAGAAACCCTGTTCTAGGTCATCTTGGGTGGACTTTCTCCCAGGAGGTACAACGGATTTGAACTCCTGTTCCCCTGGTTGTTCCAGCCCTCTTAGGGATGCTATACATCCCATTTTCCCATAATTTTCACAGATTCAAGCTGTTCCATCAGGTTCAAAGAAAAACATGTAAAAATCCCGGTTCCAGGGAAAATTTATAAAAAGCTTTGGATGATTCCTTCAGACTGCAAAGGGTTAAATGCATAGAGTCAGCATTCCCAGAGAGGAAGGGGACTCTATGGATAGGAAGTGAGAAAGACAACTCTTCACTTCCCTTCCTTTCTAGAAATCCTGACTCTATGCATTTAACCCTTTGCAGTCTGAAGAAATATTCAGTAGCTTTTTACATATTTTTCGGTTCCAGACTTTTTAGAGCTTTCTTCCAAGGCATCCTCATGTGGGGTTTGAAGGTGAGTCCAACTCAATGGGGGGTGGGGGAGTGTAGGGTGGGGGTGACCTCAGGGAGAGGAAGAGTCTTAGAGTTTCCGGTGTCTAGTCATGCCTGCCACATGACCACAGAAACATCTGCAGAAGCAGACAGCGCTGGCTCTTCGGTTTTGAAACAGAGATGAACACTGAACCCTAGAGTCGGAAATGAGTGGCTTCTGAGCAAGGGAGTCCCAGTTTGGGGGGATAGAATTATGGCAATGCTAAGCCCACTGGAGCTATGGCAGCTCAACTGTCCCTTGGCCATTGCGCCTTTTCTAAATAAAGCCTGCATAAAAGGAAACAGTCATGCTCGAATATCTGAACTGAATGCCAAAACCTCAGGCTGAACATGTTAAAAAAAATTATAAGAAGAAACGTTGGCACCATCTGTGCAATAAAAAGAAAAAAAAGAAATGTATTGTGTCAATAAAACAGATATTGCTCTAAGTTATACTGTATTTGCTCTTTAAAAAAATCTAATTTAGGAGAACGTGCTTCATAACCCAGTGTGAGGTTTTCAGAAAGAAATGTGTTAAATATGGATAGATATATATGTGCCTTGAGTCTAAGGGTATTAATCTGAAGAAGAGTGCTTTCATGAAGCAGGCTTTGTGCTAGAAGAGCAATTCTGTGTTTTTGTAGCTGGGGAGCATTAGATTCCCAGATGAGACTTCAGAAAGGGAAAGCTGAAATCACAAAAGAAGGTTATGATTGTTCATAATTTTTTCTTTTGCTTTGCTTTAAACACAATTTAAGTTTCTTTCATCTCTTATATTCTTCTTCAGGTGCTGTATCTATTTTGGATATTGGCTAACATCCTGGCAATAGTCTTCCTGTTCTTAATTCCTTGGAATGGTGTCTTCCGAGGACCTTCCTCCACACCAGTCTCTCAGGTTCTTCAGCCATGAAGTCCGTCTACATCCAGGGCTTCCTCTCTTCCCAGGGATCTTTCCTTGCAGAGCGAGTTGGAGGATTCTATACTTTATGTCATTCCTCATGATATGGCCAGAGTATTGGAGTTTTCTTTACTTAATGGTCTTAGACAATTCTTGTTCTTTATCCATTTGGTGCAACGCTTCTACATTAGTCACATGGTCAGTGCATGATATACTTAGCAGCTGTCTGTAGATCCACATTTCAAAAGCTTTGATTCTCTTTTCAGGTACCTTAGTCTTTACTTTTATTTATTTACGGTCCATGACCAGCAAAACAAGAGCACACAAAGCATCAACATCACATCCTAAGCCAGCCACCTATCTAAAAGAATAATATTACTAGAATCCATTAATAATTGTTAAAACCTAATGTCATGAAGGTAAAAATGCTAAGACTTACAAAGAAAGAAGAGGAATAGCCTCGCTACAAGGATATAACATGGTCTCTGCTGGGATTATAATTTATTAAAACTCAATGAAAGGGTGAAGAGGAAAACTAATATGGTAGTATAGATCAGGTGCTCGGTGTGGAAGAAATCTCAGTGAACTATAGGGGCATACTGGACTTCCTAGTCAGCGACTGACATATCCTGTGGGCCTTCACACAGAAACCTGCGCATGATGGCAATACTACTGTCCTGGAGTAGGAAGGGAACTTGTTGAGAAGGCAACTTTCCTGTAGATTGACGCAACAGAGGGAATATTAATTTTGCATGGGTGTCCCTGTAGAATGAGCAAAAAAGGAGAACATGCTCAATCGATTCAACATCCCCCCCCCCCACATCGCATTGATATAATCATTCTGGATAGGGTGTTCCATTATATCTGCCCTCAAGGACAGCTGAAGGCATGCATCCACAGTGGGCCTCGGTGAATGTCAGCCTATAATTTTGGAAGGTCTAATTATTGCAAATAGTCTGTGGGAACAACCAGGTACCTGGTGGAATCGTTGCAATAAAAACCAGGAGAGTTGGCCATATCTTCTTGTCGTTCCGTGTCCATTATTCTCTGTTTCATCAACTCCCTAACTTTTTGTGCTTCCATTACAAGCAAGGTAGGTGGGGCAAGCCAAATGAAGCCAATTTATTGAGTATATTACATTCCCAGGAAGAAAGGAAGTGAGTTGCAGGATTCTATACTTTATGTTATTCCTCATGATATGGCCAGAGTATTGGAGCTTTCTTTACTTAATGGTCTTAAACAGTTCTTGTTCTTTATCCATTTGGCGCAACACTTCTACATTAGTCACATGGTCAATGCATGATGTACTTAGCAGCTGTCTGTAGATCCACATTTCAAAAGCTTTGATTCTCTTTTCAGGTGCCTTAGTCAATTTCCAAGCTTTGACTCCATACAGCAACACTGGGAATACGTAACATCTCACCATTCGGATCTTATATATACCTCTTATGCATGCATTTAAATATGAACTGTTGTTTACCTTTTAATAAAATTTTTATAAGGTTTTTCAATTTTAATGGTACTTTAATGTTAATGCTTAATGTTCAATGTTTCATTGCATTTTAACATATGTATTTAGTGTGTGTTTATGAACACCGATTTTTAAACTGTATTGTAAGCAGCCTTAAGTTTCTGCCCTTTGAGAAAGTACAAAAGCAAGGAAGGAATTTGCTAAGATTTTTTTTTTTGAAAACCAATATGAAAGAAACCTCAAGTAAAGAATGGAATAGTTCCTTATTTGAATATTCTAAGATGAAAAATGTTTATGGTTATAAGCTGAATACCAACTCATGGCAAGCTAATGGCAGGAACACAAGAAGTCGAAAGAGTGGACAAAATTGTCTATTTGAGGAGTATGTTAAATGAAAATTTGGATCCCGAGGTAGAGATTAAAATAGAAAAAGCAAAATCCACCTTCATAAAATGTAACATTTGTTATGTAGAGATCTAACACTTGCTACAAAGATCTCAATAGTGAGATCTTATGTTATACCAGTGTTACTATATGGAGTCGAAGCTTGGACATTGACTAAATCATCTGAAAAGAGAATCAATCTACAGATGGCTGTTTTGGATATCATGGGTTGATCATGTGACAAACCTAGAAGTATTGTGCCAAATGGATAAAGAACAAGAACTCTTTAAGACCATTAAGCAAAGAAAGCTCCAATAGCTTGGTCATATTACACGGAAAAACATAAAATATAGAATCCTCCAACTCGCTCTGGAAGGAAAGATCCCTGGAAAGAGAGGCCCAGTGAAGAACTTGAAAGACTGGCATGGCTTGTCCTTGGAAGAAGAGTTCCGAGGAGTTAAGGACAGGAAGACTATCACCATGATGATAGCCAATATCCAGAATAGATATGGCACCTGAAGAAGAAGAAGAGATGGAAAAGAGTAATTCTCCACACACACAAAAATAATCTCAACTGTCTGCACCACCCAAAGGAATGAAGGGTGTACTGGATGCCACATGGCTGGGAAGATGAGGGGGAAAGAGTCCAGCAAACTTAATTCAGCATGACAAAAACAGTTCATAACATAAAGATTAAAGTCATTTAAAGCCAAGTGCTCAAATCCCTCTGGTGATACGGACAGACTTGACAGTTTCACAAATGCTTGAACACTGTTAGAAATCTCACGTTCTTTCCATCATGTTTCCAAATATATTTGAGACTTTGGAAAATACTAATCAAGAAACGAAATGAATCAAATTCTCACTAGTCTCTTAAGCTCTGCAGAATGGCTTAGAGCCCAAAGGAGATCATCGGATTATGTGTGACAAAACCTGGCAAAGATAGGCATACTGCTAACAGTACGTTCGTTTTTGTGTCAGAGATTTCTCTGGGTTGAAAGGATTTATTTTTTTTTGCAGGGAACGCCCAAATGAGGTTCCTTTCATGTCCCCCATCATGCAGCTCTCAGGTATCGAACCCATCCAAGCCTACCGCCTTAACCACTAAGCCACCAGGGGAAATGTCTGCTAACAGTAAATACTTGCAAACCAAGTCAAAGTGCAAACATGCAACCCTAGCTTCTTGGTCATCTACCATGTCATTGAGATGTCAACTCTTCACACAGAGACCAAAGAAGAAGACTAGAGGTAAAGGTTTAGTGATTGCCAAACTTGGCATGCCAGCTGTTCTTGAATTTCAATTCTCAGAAGCCCTGATCAACATGGCCTTTTTTGTGAGCACACTCAATGTTTAGATTGCTCTTTTCTTTGAGGTCAATGATGGTAGTTCCACCATAGATTTTGTTTGGGGGGGGGGGGGAGAAAGCAAAGGATGTCTCGTGCATTGTGTGTTGATGTGTTGTTTTCCTCTCATCCCAAATTATGGGAAATGAATACCCAGTTCTCTATCCTTTGCTGGAAAATTCAGGAAAGTGTGGGTGTTGACTTTGCAGCCAGTAAAGCTATGTAGGCTATGACAGATTAGAGGCTAATTCAAATCAGCCCAGATAAAGGAAACCGTCATACACAACACTTAAGTTCCAGATTCAGTGCAGGCTAGAGGCCTGGATATCCCTGAACACCCTGGTAGAGATAAGTGAGCGTGAATTATTTATCCATTCTGGCTTGGCATGATCAATATGTTTTCCATTATTAAGGATTCACTATTGCCCTCATATGCTCTAAGGCAGGGCTTCCCGACATATGACCCATGGGCCGGGGCTGGCCCACGATGCCATTCTATCTGACCCACGGTGACAACCCCAAAAGCAGAAGTGGACACACTCACGTATGTGCAAATGCACATTTGCAGCATTTCCACAAGGGAAAACCACATGTCCCGCCCACTCAGCTAACTGATGGGGAGTTGCCCGGCGCATGGTGAGTAAACCTTGAGAACCCCTGCTCTAAGGTTACATTGTTCTATAATATGTTGCACAGACTATCGCTGTGCCTGACACTCACATGTTGGTGATGGTACTTTCCCTCATTTATGCAAAAAGTCTGCACATCTACTGTGCCCTCTACATATTCTATTAAGCTAGTCCATATCTTGCAAGATTGATCAAAACCAGGTGGTGTTTCAGTTGCACATTGAAAATTCTGACACGGGTTGGCCATTCTCTTCTCCATGCATCCTGCAGATCGAACTTTTCATTGCCTCCAATAGTGGCATTGAACAAAGGTGGATGTCTTGATCGGAATCTGTCAATATTCAGGTCTAATATGCCAGAATTTGTTGGTAGTTCTGGATTCTGAACTGAACTTTCTGTAATCCCCCCCAACAAAGATTCCCTCCTTTGCCTGGTTTCATTTTATTTTAATCAGGGAGTGACATCATCCAGAACTTCACCAGGTGACACCTTAATTATGCATTGTTCCAAAAGAAAACATAAAACAAGTTCTGTGAGACTTTTGCTGAAATCTAGGCTGGTGTCAGCATTTGTAAGCACTCAATGCTTCCGCTAATGGCTTGACATTTCTCTGCCCTTCAATTAACTCATGACCATCATAGATTTAGAAATGAAACGATAGGGGAACAAAGAGAAGGCTGGCTAGATAGCTTTTGCAGCTGCTACCTCTGGACTCTTCATACACACCTGCACACCTTGCTTACTGAGACAAAGGCAGCCATATCAAGCAGATATGGTGATCAAGATAAACCTGCAGGTCTAGGTGGAAAGAAAACAGCATTCCATGCACTAGTAATGCCTGATACATGACCATGGAAGCATCTGCAGATGTAGCTAGCTCTGGCTCTTTGGCTGTAAATGGAGATGGGCACTGAACTCTAGAGTCAGATATGACTGGCGTTCGAGCAAGGTTGACCTTTACCTTTACAACAAGTCTTCAAATTCCCTTAAAACTAATGTCTAAAAATAATTAGATAAGATTACAAATTGTACCTAAAAGTATTTCAGAGAGTAAACAAAACAAAAACAAAAAAATGTTGTAGCACTTTAAAGACTAACTGCTGGTTTTCTTAATGTTAGCTTTCATGAAGTGGAATATGCTTGAAAAACAGACTAACACGGCTAGTATTCCCCACCGCCCAAAAAACAATGTACCTAAAAGTTTACTTAATAGGCATGTGATGTGTTATTTTACTGTAAATGTGTTATTTTAGCAATAAATTAGTCAGTCAGGGTGATTCCCTATGCCCACAGACACCAGTTATTTTATTTTCTGTTATTTTATTTTGGGACGCATTTGTCAGTTGGGCTGTTTTTGATCTGTGTGCGTTTTGTCATGTTATTTGATATTTATTTGTACACCGCCCAGAATGGGAAACCTCCCAAATGGGTGATATAAAAATGTAACAAATAAATAAAATAAATAAATAACTTTATAACTATGCAAAATGCTATTTATTTATTTTTTCATTCATTCATTCATTCATATATAAAATAATAATAATGACCCTTTCCTGAGATTTCAATGTAGAGAATCCTCAGAAGTGGTTTCCCGTTCCCTACCTCTAGGGGGAGCTCTTGGGACCATGCAGCTTGCTCAAAGGTCTACACAGGTTGTCTTTTCCCCATGGAGGCCATACCTATCAACCTTCCTGGATTGGCCGGGATTTCCCGTTTTTGGTGCCGATTTGTTCCCTTTCCTGCCCCGCTCTGCCGAAACCCTGGAATTTGGCAGCGGGGGAAACGAGGTACTGAACAGCCCTTCTGCGCAAGTCCCCTTCTACAATGCATAGAAGGGTTTTACGCTTGCGTAGAACCCTTCTACGCTTGCATAGAAGGCTACGTATGCGTAGAAGGGGGCTACGCAAGTGTAAAACCCTTCTACACATGCGTAGAAGGTGACCTGTGCAGAACCGTTTTGCACAGGTCCTGGATTTGCTGGAGCCGCAGTTGACAGGTATGCATGGAGGCACAAGTGGGGAATCAAACTCTTGACCTCTGGCTCCATAGTTTATTATTTATGACTTGAAAATTAAATGTAGGAGCCCTGCAACTTTGTTGACAAGTTAGTCCAAGGTCTGATTCTTAGCGTGATAATTGTTGAAGAGTCTACTGTCTCTTATTCCCCCTGCATGTAAACAGATGTGTGCATGATTCCACTGCAAGCTCTCGGAGCTCATCATTTCAAACTCCTGACTGACAGGGATTATTTTTGACACACTTATCTTGTTTGTCGATTGTGCTTTTTTCCCTAACAAGTCCTTCACATCCTGTATTAAGCTGCTCCTTGGCTTTTAAATCAGGTTATTATGAAACTGATCAATACAGGATCTAACGGATGAAGAATCAACATCAGCACAATGTAAGGATACTTATCCCTATCTGTACACACATCTTGGGTACAAATTTCAAATTTAGTAGCTGTGTCATATGTTATAATGCAAACTTGTTTTTTTATGCAGGGAGAAGGGTGGAATAGGTATATTGCAGGATTGCTTCTTCTGTGAAACATTGAAATATCTTCCTTGGTACCAAGTCAATTCTTCGCTATATCATTTATTTATTACTGGACAGTGAGTAGATTTTATTGTTTGGGTTGCAATAGACCAAGTCAAATTGCTTTCCTATCATCCTACTAATCTTTTGTGATTTTGCTGAGATGATAGTACCTCTCACTCCCATGTTTATTTGTTCCAAAATTAATCCCACTGTATTCAGTGAGCCAACGACATTGAGACAGGTTTACAACCTCATAGTAGGAATTGACTCAACATATCTTGCTTCCCATGTATCAGGCTAAGGTGCCTTTTGGAAGGAGGTTGGCTGGACAATTATTTGTGGTTCTTTAGCTATGCCTTTGAAGTGTTTTTCTGATTTTTCTGCAGCAAGCAGCAAGTGATGGTCAACCTTAGCACTCCAGGTGTTCTTGGATTTCAAGTACCAGAAGCCCAAGTCAGCACTCCTGCTAATCAGGGCTTCTGGGAATTGAAGTCCAAGAACACCTGGAGTGCCAAGGTTAGCCATTACTGTCCTAGACCAGGGTTTCCCAAACTTTGGTTTCCAGATGTTCTTAGAGTTCAATTCCCAGTAGCCCTGATCAGCATGTTTGTTGACTTGGTCTTCTGGTAATTGGAGTCCAAGAACACCCAGGGCCCAAGGTTGGGAAACCCTGTCCTAGATGAAGTTTAGCAGAAAGGTAAATGTCCTTCATCGTATATGGGGGCAGTAAGTGGGAAAGCACGCTAGACATGACAGTTGTGGTCTGTGATTTGTACATGTTGCAAAAAGAAAAGTGGGAGGATTTTAACTAACAGTTGGTGTTATTTCTCATGTTCCTGTTTCTTTAAATGTCAGGCTGCCTTGGTTACTGCATGACAGGTTGCTATTGAGCGCTGAAGGATGTGAACATTTTCATCAATTGTCTTTTTCTTCCTCCTCCTCCTCTTCAGCTCCCTCCCTGGCCCGGCCGGCCACGGGAGGTGGGAGCTCAGCTGTAGCCTGTCTTGTGGTGGGGCTACAAAAGCCGCCACCGACTCTCTGGCCACCAACATCTTTGGCTCCCTCCCTGGCCCAGCCTGCCATGGGAGAGACAGTTGCTGCTTGTTAGCTGCTACTTCCGAAGCTGCTGGGCCTGTTGCGGGCCAAAGACCATCATCTTGTCGGACCTTCACCCTTGGGACTCATCAGAACCTTGGTGAGAGCAAGGGCAGGGATAGAGCCTGGCCCCAGCTGTGGGGCAATTGTCACGGCTACAAGACCCCGCCGCTGCTGGAGCTGCTGGACTCATTGGACCCCAACCCTCAGTGAGACCAAGGGCGGGGAGAGAGACTGGCCCCAGCTGTTGGTGGAAGACACGGTGCACGATGTTTCCTCAGCTGAAGACATTGAGCCTTTGGCTCCATCTCGGATGTTTGAGCCAGGCTCCGTCATTTGTGGACTTTGTTGTATAGTATTTGATATTGGTGATATTTGATATCATGTGATATTGTATTTGATATTGTATCTGATATTGTATTTGATATTTGATATTATGTGATATTGCTTTGATATTTGTGATATTTGATATTTTATGACACTTTATTACATTTTGCCTTCCATTGTAAGCCGCCCTGAGTGGTGCCAGCACCAGTAGGGTGGGGTATAAATTAAATCATTAATTCATTCATTCTTCTTCGGGTGTTGAAGTACAGGATTCTTGCTCTGGCACTTTCTCCCTGCTGAATGCAGGGTGCTCCTCAGGTGCTTCAGCTTGCCGTGCGCACCCGCCAGACTTTCCAAGAGCCTCAGCAGCTGTGTGCTCTTCCCTGGCTCCTGCTTGCCGGGGATTTCCAGGCACCTTTCAGAAACTTCTTCCACACAGCTACCAGCTGTGCTTTCTTCACCTGCCCGTCCTTGATGATCTTCAGCCCTAAAGGGGTGGCCTCTGGGACATTGGGAAAATGCATGGGTCCCTGTGCAGAGTGGAAACTGATGCTTTCAGTGGCAAGGGTTTTGTTGTATGGTCCTGGCAAATATGTCCTTGTCAGGCCCTATATACAAAACAATTGCATTCTTCAGACACTAGATGGAGGCAGAGAGCTCATCCACCCCTATGTGGAGGGGAGGGGCTTTCTGTGATGTTAAAATCTGTTATACATTGCATTTGTGTGTTTGCATGTCATTGGTTCTCAAGGAGAATTGTCAAGAATTTGCAAGACAATGACAATTGCGTCATTCAGGCACTAGATGGAGACAGAGAGCGCCTCCACCCCTATGTGGAGGGGAGGGGCTTTCTTTGAGGCAAAGCATTGCCTCAGGTTTTTCCAACTGTCCCTTTGATTCTTGTCAGTTTGTTGAGACTTGATCTCCGATCATAGTAGTCGCACATGCTGTGTGCTCCTATCCTGTAATGAATACCAAGGCAGCCTCTGTACCTAGTTAATATAATTTATTATATTAATAAATACAGTTAAAACATTTATTCCTGCATCTGTATTTGGATTCTACATGCTCCTGAATGTTTTCTACGATCATCACATTTTGACAAGCTGAATATCAGGGGGGGATTCCTTAATGGTTAGAGCAGTACGACAGTGGAAACAACTGTCTCAACAAGTGACGAGTGTTCCAACACTGGAAGTATTCAAGAGAGAATCAGACAACTGTCTGTCATATCTGCTTTAATTTGAATTCCTGCATTGAAGGGGGGGTTGAAGTGGATGGACTGATAGACACTTCCCCACTCCGTTATTCTATGATTCTATTAATTGTACTTCAAACTTCCCCCGCCTGATACCTAACTCATTGAGCTCTCCAGCCATCTTTCTAATGGCCATGCTCTTCTTATTCTCTAATGAAGAGCCAAATAGCAGCTGTTTCCTCTTATAAATGTCTTCTTTTAATCCATCTCTACATCCCACTCAATTTTTCCCCCTCACACATCTCTCCATCACTAAAGTCTTCACTGGGAAGAAAAGCACAGCAGCACCTTTGTATCCCCAGTAGCACAGGAGATGTTCATAAAAAAAAACATTTCAATAAGTAGATTCACAATGAACAGTCCTGTTTTATGGATCAACCTATTGTGGCCGCTGCCACATTTATCCCCATGATGAAAATGTTATTAGCCGTATGGGTTCACTTCATCTTGTCCTCCTGAACAAGACTCATCTTCTAAGAGGCTTCTTTTCATATTGAGGGCTGATCGTAAATCATCGGTATCTTAACCTGTGCTAAGCCTTAGCGGTAAAGGAGTTTTTAATGGCTGGCTTTACAATGACAGGGATTTTTCTCTTCTCATTTTAATTCTAATTTAAAATGACATCTGCTTTGATACTCATTAAAATGGAGGGAACTTGAAGGAAGGAGAGAACTAAGATCCAGAGTGAACGAAACAGAGATTCCCAGCACAATAATCTGATTATGGAACAGAAGGGAAATTCTGAGTTTTGGCCTTATATACCTGGCACCATGAAGATATCTTGGGCTACATCATCTATTATCCATTGGCCTTGTGATATAATGATGATGGGATGTACTGTATAGTCAAATACTTCAGGAGGAGACTAGGTTGGAAAAATTTGCCCTTGCTGACCATTTATTTTCATTTACTGTACTTTACATGATAGGTTGAAATCATTGGCTGAAATCCAGTAGTAAGTACAAGAGTAGAACCACTGAACAAATTGACCTTGAATTGATGTTGACTCACCAAATCCCTACTGATTCAATGGGGCTTACTCTACTTGATATGAATCCTCATTCATCCGTTACTTATGTATGAAGACAAGATACACACACACACAAAAGATAGAACAATATTTCCCATAATAGATAAAGGTAAAGGTTGTCCTTGCTCGAAAGCCAGTCATATCTGATTCTACGCTTCAGTGCTCATCTCTGTTCAGTGCTGCCTGCATCTGCAGATATTTGTGTGGTCATGTAGCAGGCATGCTGTTAACCTTTCCACTAAAGTGATACCTATTTATCTACGTTCAATTTCTTGCTTTTGAACTGCTAGGTTGGCAGGAGCTGGGACAGAAAATGGGAGTTCACTCCATTGTGTAGCACTCGGGTCTCAGACTGCTGACCTGCCGACCTTCCAGTTGTCAAGTCCATCGTGTTAACCACTAAACCACCAGAGTCCCTTCCCGTAATAGAGAAAGGTTTTTAATGTAAATTACATGAACTTCACATCAGTCTGATTTCAGAAAGCCAACTATGGCTTTTGCAATGTTTCATGGACTTCTAACAATTAAAAACATTTCAATGTGGATGGGTGTCTTTTCTCTGCAGCGATAACGTCCAGATGGGTGGCATAGAAATCCAATAAATAAATAAATAAATTAAACGTTCAGTCAGGCTTTCTGTGGTTCATCTAAGTGTGCATGGGTCCTTCACTTCTCAAAGTAAAATAATATCTATTTTGTGCAGGGGCAAATTTGCACAAACTGTAGAAATCCTGAAGGGGGTGGGGGGTTGGGGTTGGGGAGATCTATGAATCGCCCTTGTGTGCTGAAGGCAACGAACCACCTAAAGTTCAACACTTCCTGGTTGAGGTGTCACTTCATTTTTAAGATGTTCTCTTTCCACAAAGAAGATGAATTTAAGAAGAACCTTAAAGTGAGATGAATATGAGTGGAGGGAGTAAGGTTATATCAGTTGGTAGATCTCTTTGACTGTGTCCTTGGTGGCCTGATATTCAGATGAAGATTTCAAATAGTCCCCCCAAAATTTGTACCTTAGGTCAGTGGTGGGCTCCAAAAACTTTTACTACCACACTGTGGCCATGGTATGGTGGGCATGGCTAGGAGAAAAGCCCTGCGTTGCACCCGAATTAGGACTACTTTATTTGAAAACTTGGATGGGCAGGGCTAGCTGGAATTTCTGCTACTGGTTCTGGCAAACCACCACTGCCTTAGGTGGATCAACATCCACACCATATGATTCATATGTGTAAAATAAAACCCTGTAGGCTTCTTCCAGTTGCAGGATTCCTATAAACCCCATCCTGACTCTCATGTAGACCATTGAAAACTCCAAGATAATCAGAATTTTGATTTCAATACTTATTTCTTTGAAGTTAGTCTATGTATGTCTAAGCTTTCTCAAGTCCATTTGCATGTGTGGAATGTTGTCGTGGAGACATCTACCATTGTGCGCACTCTTCACTGAATAACGACTCCAAGGTATGTCTGGGCAAGTGTTTCCCAAAGTTTGGTTTATGGACTTCAATTCCCAGAAGCCAAAGTCAATTCCCCAAAGCACTTATCAGCCAATGCACTGATTTAGGCTTCTGGGAATTGAAGCCACCCTGTGGTGTGTGAACCCCACATTGGGAACCACTGATCTAGACTACTTTGGCCATATATTATAGATGCTCTTTCCACAGTTTCCAAAGATTCCTCACCACATGTTTTCCCCAGTAATGCCACCAGGTTCCATGATTTCAGAATGATCTCATAAATCTCATCAATAATTGCTTTGTGCAGGATATTGGGGTGGGCAAGGCAAATTTGAGAAGGTCAGTAAATACAAAGAAAAATCTGATTTCAGACTTCCTGGAAAGGAAACATTAAAAAGACATTCAAAGGCACTGCGTCAAATCATTGATTAAAATATATCACACCAGCTGGATGCCAAGAATAATGGACATGGAAAGGAGGGTATTATGGGGGTGGTATTGCAGTAAGAAATCTATTGAGAATAAAATAAAATGCTATTCTCATTGCATTTCAGGAGTGTGGGTTAGCTTGAAACATATGACACTTTCATTTACAAAACCAGGGTGGTTTTTTGGCATCTCTTCAGATTAAGTCACCTTTGATTGAAAATGGCATTAAGGAACTAAGGAAAGATTTATTAAGTCAAGTGTTTTCTTTCACTCAAAGTCACTACAAATGGCATTTGGTTGAGGGCCAAATTTATATCAATGCTTTGGACCAAGCCATCAATGTCAACAATATAAAACAGAGAGCTAAGGCACAGTGCAATGATTTTTCAGACCTCTGCCTTCTGCCTAACTGTATTTTAAAAAATAATAATCCTGAATATGAAGTTAAATCACATACTTCTCACTGGTTATAGAATTCTGTTGATGATTGCAAATGTTAGCTTCCATAGAGGCTAACAGAAAATCAAGAGGGCGATCGGGAACCTGATGATTGGTAAGGCAGGTCTCTAACTCTGTGGTCCACCACAATGCAGATATTCCTATGTTCAGACTCCTATCCCTCTCTTCCTCTTCCTCCTCTCATCCTCTTTCCTCCTCCTCCTCCTTAGGTGGCAAAGACCACGAGAAAGAGTGATGATCCCCAAGTGGATTAAATCCCACTTGAATCCATCTTGATGGAGGGCAGCAGCTTCATCAATACTGGCCAGGGGCTGATGATGATTTTCCTTTCCTTTCCTTTCCTTTTGTATACCGCTTTATTCGGCCCGAAGGCGACTCAAAGCGATTTACATTGATGCATGCTGTCAATGTAAACATACAATATAAGAAACATACAATATAAAAAAATAACAAGAACATAATTAAAATTACAATCAGGAGAAAAGAAGTGAAAAATAGAAACAGGATACAAACAAGGAAGCCTGAGCAAGGCACAAGACAAAAGTACTCAGTTGCGACTGCAATGGCAATCACAAGTAGCCTCAATCACTGGGGTGATGGAGTGGCTCCGGGGAGAGCGAAGGTCCTCTCTGTGGTGGCGGCGGCGGCTTTTTCACCCCTCCGGCCAGACACGGAACACTTTTTACCTTCAGTACTCATCTCTGTTTACAGCTAAAGAGCCAGCGCTGCCTGCCTCTGCTGATATTTATGTGGTCATGTAGCAGGCATGCTGTTTACCTTTCCACTGAAGTGGTCCCTATTTATCTACTTGCAATTTCTTGCAATTTCGAACTGCTAGGTTGGCAGGAGCTGGGGCAGAGACAGGAGCTCACTCCGTCATGCAGCACTTGGGTGTCAAACTGCTGACCTGTCGACCTTCCAGTCATCAAGTTCAGCATCTTAACCACTAAGCCAAATGCACTTTCCGTTTGTGAATGGATTATGTATAAAACACTCTTCTGTTGAAGAGATGTTTAGGTATTCCTCCTTGTGTTGTTCATCTTGTGGATCATCTGTGTGTTTCCTATATATTTTCCCCCCATATATAATAGGTCTCTCAAGGAGTGTTTGGACTCGGAGTATCTGACCTTCAGCAAGGCTACACCATCATTTGATTCTTGGCCGTTCACTGGGATCCTTGTTAAAACAACGCTAAATTGTATTCCTTACACGAACAGGAGAACCAGAGAATATCTTGATAGAATCAGGGCAAATTGTGAAATGTGTGACTGTGCTTTGTGTTGTTTGAAAATTATTATATGCTCCTTGATCTATCCTTTTCAAACACCTTGTCCCTTGCTTTATTTTTCATTCATTCAGCAAAAAATAACAACAAAATAAATATTCAAGGGAGATGCAACATGTTCTTGGCAATATTTTTTTTAGTGTTTTTATATTCTGAGAACATAGCTGTCAGCAGCCTTGATGAAGAGGCATATGCTTTCTCCAACAGTTTTTAGACTGATTTAAACTTACTCGTTTCAGATGGCACTCGTATTGTGATTGTTGTTGCTGTGATGATAGTTAATATTCTTGTTATTAGTTTTCCAGGCCAGCAAAGAGACAGAGGTAGCAACAGTATCTCTGCTGTCCTTAGGTCCAATTCCATGACCCACTGCACAAAGTGACATTGGAGGGAGGAGGAGGAAATCAAACCTGACTATATTAATTTTTATATTAAGAGATAGTTGCTGGAAAAGATTGGGGAGGCAGAACAGATCTCTAAGGCCGCCTGCTCTTCTCCTTCCAACTGGTTTGAATTACTTGTTACATGTGTTTGTGTTCCATTACAGCATCGATTTTCCAACACCCCACCCAGACAGATGAAAGGAAGTTTAATGATCATAAATACCTGAACTAGTCTGACCAGATTAACTTGCTATGGTAATAGAGTAGACCATACTGCCAGCGACTCAATGACGAATGTCAGGTGGTGGTTAACTAACCTGACCATCCTGAGGACTAATGGCCTTGGTGCCAAAGTCCACAGGGAAGGGTGATGGTCCCCAAGTGGATTATATGGTCCCACTTGAAACCATCTTGATGGAGGGCAGCAGCTTCATCAGTACTGGACTGGAGCTGATGAGGACATTGCGTGCCAAAATGCTCAGGACCAGAAAGCGACTCACGGAACTGGATCAGTGTTATGCTGCGATGCGGAAGGCAGATGAAAAGCCACTGCACTGAAGGATTGCATATATAGAGCTCGGGTTGTACAGTGGTTAATCTGTTGTACTGCAGCCAAAACTCTGTGAGTCCTATCCTGGCAGGATTCAAGGTTGACTCAGCCTTCTATCCTTCCAAGGTCGATAAACTGAGTACCCAGGATGTTTGAGCAAAATACTAATTACCTTGTGAACTGCCCAGAGAGTGCACTAATCACTATGGGGTGGTATATAAGTGTAAATGCTATTTCTATTCCCAGTGGTTGATAGATTTACGATGGCATTAGGAGATTTAGTGGGAAATGATAAAAGATGCAGAGGTGATCTTAGACATAAGGAATTAAATTTCCTTCATAAGGGGAAACTATTTCCAAACTATTATTATTATTATTATTATTATTATTATTATTATTATTATTATTATTATTATTATTATTATTATTATTATTATTATTATTATTATTATTATTATTATTATTATTATTATTTACTCAAATGTAGGATTGATAGATTTCAAATAGTAAAAAAAAAAGACATTGCTTGTTAACAAATTATAAACAGAGCAAATTATCAAACACCACCTGAGATTCGCTGAAGGCTTTCCAAGGGAGTGGAATTGAAGTCAAATGTTCAACAATAACAACTGCTTTAATTTGGATTGCAAAATGAGTACATTTGATTCTATATGAATAACATATCAGCATACAGCTAGCTAGAGAGAAATAAATGGGATCACAAACAGTATACAGGGATTTTTGAAACTTCCCAGCATTTCAATCATCTTCTCAAAAGGTGGTCTCGATGCTGCAGCAAAGCTCTTAATAAATCCAGAAATAATTTAATTCTTGCCTTATTGCATATGGACTAATTTGAAAACTCATTATTTATTTGGCAAGTACTTAGCATAACAAATTCATGTAAAACTGACACCTGAGAATAAAAAAGGGAAGTCAGGATGAATTCTTGGGGGGGAAATGAGATCAAAGGGGAAGAGAAATTTTCTGGGCTATTTTTTTTTTTTTACATATACCTAAAAAAGTGGGTTGGATTAAAGTTTGAGAAAGTTCTGTTTTTGAAATATAACTCTAAGAACTTCAGTAGCAAGCCCAACCACCAGCCAAATATGTAGGAGACACTGGATGTTTAAGCCTTAAAAAAAGAAATGTTCACAGGTTGGGGTGGCAGCAGAGGTGTTAGCAGGTGGTTTTGAAGAATTCATTACAAAGTTTGACATGTTCAAAAAATTGGGACATGACATAGTCCCCAAATTCTGCAAGTACACTCATCAAAACATATTTATAGCAGCTTTGTGTTAAACCACTAATATTTCCTAAAGACATAGGGAATTGCAATAGTACAGTAAAACCCTGTATAATGATTTTAATTCATTCCATGGGTCTGGCCGCTATGCAATTTTGTCATTGTATGATTTTTCCTATGGAAAAAATCTTACAACGATTTTTCCTATGGAAAAAATGTACAATGATATTTTTTGCTAAGTGGTTTTCCCATTGAAAAATTGTTGTGCGGTTTTTTTTCCATAGGAAAAATTGTTATGCGGGGCACCACTTTCTTTAAAAACCTATACGAGGTTCAATTGTACTACAATTTAACTACAGGCTACATTCAGATAATATCTCTAATTGCAAGGTCAAGAATGATAAGGGCCTTGGGAAGTTCCTGTCAACCAGATAGGAGAATGAGGGGCTTGATGAAAAGGCAATCCCAAAATTTGTTTACTTACTTATTTATTTAGTTAGCTAGCTAGCTCACACCCCAACTAGTGAAAATGCTACAACAAAAAAACAACAACTACATGAGAAAAAAGCAGCCTAGACCAGTGATGGGCAGTCTTGGCCCTCCAGCTGTTCTCGAACTTCAATTCCCAGAAACCCTGACCAGCTGATGTGTTGACTTGGGCTTCTGGGAATTGAAGTCCAAGAACACCTGGAGGGCCATGATTGCCCATCTCTGGCCTAGACAAATCAAATAGCATTGTCCTTCATTTGCACACAAATAGCACATTGTATGATAAAAGGCACTCTAGAAGCATTTAAAGTAGAAAAGGTATCCTTACATAAAGCTATCAGCTTTACAGCTATAGTCAGAAGGGGAGGGAAATGGAACTTGAGTTTCTTGCTTGCAGGAGGCCCCACTGGTACCTAATATTAGTGCATGCTAGATTGCTATTATTCCAACAATTGCACGTGCAAATCTGCCTCTAGTTTTTGCATTTTCCCAACCTGAAGCTTTAAAATCTCTTGTCTAGTTTGTCCTATAACAGAAGGTTTTTTTTGTAGTATATAGAATTGAAGATATATATTCAGTGACTGTGGTGGCTTCGTGGTTAAGATGATGAGTTTGACGACCAGCAAGTCAGCAGTTTGAAACCCAGCTACTGCATGACGGAATGAGCTCCCATCTCTGTCCCAGCTCCTACCAACCTAGCAGTTCAAAAGGAAAACAATTCAAATAGATAAACAGGTACCACTTCAATGGGAAGGTAAACAGCCTTCCGTGTCTAATCATGCCTGCCACATGTCCCATGGAAACATCTGCAGATGCAGACAATGCTGGCTCATTGGCTGTAAGCTAGTGTTTCTCAACCTTTGGTTTTTGGACTTCAATTCCCAGAAGTCTAAGTCAATTCCCCCAAAGCACTGATCAGCCAATATACTGACTGAGGCTTCTGGGAAGTGAAGTTCACCGATCGGGACTGGACCCCACATTGGGAACCACTGTTGTAAATGTAGATGAACATTGAACCTTAGACTTGGATGCAATTGACTTTCAAGCAAGGACAACTTCTATCCAATTGAATAGACTATAATGGGGAAAAAATATCTAACTTTATTTCAATAAAGATTGTCTTGTTTTTTTCTGTGCTCCACAGGAACATCAGTGTTTTCTCAAGGATTCAATGAATGCTCCACAATTCTCAGCCTTGATTAAATTTTCCCCACCTTCGGCACAGTGAAGTGGCCTGTCAAAAATGCATAACAGCAGCAAGATTTTCCATGCCTACATAAGACTGGAAAGACTAGCACTTTTTTTCGAGTCAGCAGCATCCTCCATAAACAACAATGAAAACAACCCAAGTTTTTATTTAACATTTGAAAATGTGGATGGGGGCAAAATACAAGTTTCTCTAAGGTCCGAAAACCCCATACCACTGATCCAGTTCTGCAAGTAACTTCTGTTCTTTCTCCTTTTCTCTCCACCCCCTGCCACCCCCACCCATTATTGCTTATGAACATTTATTCAGTTGAACTTAATATTTGTTGTTGTTCAGTCGCACAGTCGGTTCAGACCAGTGGTAGGCTCCAAAATATTTTTGCTACCACACTGTGGGTGTGGCATGGTGGCCATGGCCATGGGGAAAGCCCTGCATTGCACCCAAATTAGGACTACTTTATTTCAAAACTTGGATGGACACGGCCAGCCAGAATTTTTGCTACTGGTTCTGGTGAACTGGTGTGAATTTGCTAATGCCCACCACTGGTTCCGACCCTTTACAACCCCATAGATCAGTGATGGTGAACCTTGGCACACCAGGTGTTCTTCTACTTCAATACCCAGAAGCCCTAGTCAGAACTCCTGCTGGTCAGGGCTTCTGTGAATTGAAGTTCAAGAACACCTGAAGTGCCAAAGTTCGCCATCACTGCATAGACCATCACATGCCAGGCACCTCTGTCCTCCACCATCCCTCCAGCCCTGTGGCAGGGAGAGATTTTCCCGGGATGGACAGATGTGCGCTGCTGCTTAAAGCCCATACCTTAAAGGGAAATGCCACCTTGGCATTTTCCGCTTCACTTCCTCTTGCCAGTCTCCGCTCTGCTCTGTAGGAGAAAGTCCAAATATCTTCGGGCAGCTTTGGAAGAAGCTGCCAAAGCTGCCCAAAGTGCTTCAAACTTTCTCCAATGGAGCAGAGCAGAGACTTGTGAGAGGGACTAAAGCGGAAAATGTCAAGGTGGCATTTCCCTTTTAAGGTATGGGCTTTGAGCAGCAGCGCATGCCTGCCTGTCTGGGTAAAATCTCTCCCCACCATGGGCCTCCATCCCTCTCAAACCACCCATCAACTGTGCCATCTAGCCATCTCATTTTCTGCTGCCCCCTTCTCCTTTTGCCCTCAACCTTTCCCAGCATCAAGGCCTTCTCAAGTGAATCCTCTCTTCTCATTTGATGACCAAAGTACTTTAGCTTAGTTTTGATGACCAAAGTACTTTAGCTTCATCTTCACTATTAAACCTTCTAAGGGTTAGCCTAATAAAGTGTTCTGGAAAGCATGAAAGCTTGCAGACTCTCGCACGGTTTCACTTGGTCCCAAGAAAGATATGTGGTGGCTTAGTGGTTAAGACTCTGAACATGATGACTGAGGGTCAACAGGTCAGCAGTAAGACACCCAAGCGCTGCATGATGGAGTGAGCTCCCGTCTCTGTTCCAGCTGCTGCCAACCTAGCAGTTCAGAATGGCAAGAAATTGCAAGTAGTTAAATAGTTACCAATTTGGTGGGAAGGTAAACAGTGTTGTGTGCCTGTCACATGTCCACGGAAACATCTGCAGACACAGACAGCCCTGGTTCTTTGGCTATAAAAAGAGATTATAGTTATTTATTTATTATTTATTATTTATAGTTATATCCAGTCCCTCTAGGAGAAAATCATCCCTACTCAGGGCGGCTAACATCATAAGACCAATCATACAACTATCAAGAATTATGTTAGAAATTACACACAATAAAATCATCAACAGCACTGATGAGCACCCAAAAGTAGAAGACAAGTGGGTTTCGAGAAAAGGCAACCTTTACCTTACCTAAGAAAGATATTTCACGCTCATATATTTTTGGTTCACTGCATATATTTAGTGTTTATTTGGTCCTGCAATGAAAGCCTAGGTTTTTCTTGGTTGGTTCCGGTTCAGTAATAAATATTCAGTAATGCTCAGTTTGTTCCAAGTTATCCTGTTATGGTAATAGAGTAGACCATTCTGCTACTGACTCAATGCTGATCATCAGGTGGTGGTTAACTAATCTGAAAACCCTGTGGACTAATGTCCTTGGGTGGCAAAGCTCACAGTGAAAGATGATGGTCCCCAAGTGGGTTAAATCTCATTTGAATCCATCTTGATGGAGGGCAGCAGCTTCATCAATACAATGAGGACTTTGTGTGCCAAAAGGGCTCAGGACCAGAAAGTGGCTTGCAAAACTGGATCAGTGGTATGGGTGTCATGCTGCAATGTGGAAGGCAAATGGGAGACCACTGCATTATCCTGCTTCCAGGACAAGCTTCATGTCTGATCACCATGATGGTCGCCAATATTCGGAATCAGATATGACACTTGAAGATGAAGAAGAATGCTCAAAACTTTGCCAAACTTCTCAAATTTGGGAAGTTTTCATTTCAGTTTTCCCTTGTTCCAGCTTCACTGTCACCAAATCAAGGTGTCACGAAGCGTTGCTAAAACTTCACTGGGTTTAAAGCGATTGACAGAGGTGGGTGGCTAAAGAAAACCATCCTTTTAAAAAATAACAGAAAAAGAAATGTGCTCAGGAAAAAAAAATAAGTTGTAGAGAATTGCACATGAAAATAAAATAAAGTGAACAAGAATAGGAGGTGGTTGTCTCAGTGCACAGGTAGGAGAGAATGCCATGATCCTGTGGGGTTTGAAGAATTCCAACCAGGCCATTTCATTATGAAGTGTGGTGCCAGATGCCACAGCTTGAAGAGATGACTCACACCAAAGAAACTTCCCAGCGGGGTAGCGTTATAAAACACTGCCTTAGAAAATGGAAGTGGTGGCTCTTGAGAAATGATTTTTACTTTAGTTCTGAGCAGATTCAAAAGGGACATTCCCCTGCGTAGCAAACCCCAGACTGTCAACCAGTTGTGTCTCTTTCTCTTGCTGAACATTTCCAATACCAGCACTCCCAAGATCATGCTGTTCTTTGAAAGATGCATTTCAGTTGATGCTCAGAGAGGAAATCCAGGCAGGAATATTAAACAAAGATAAAATGATAAGGAGCTCATTTACAGAGAGGTGAAAATGCATGGATTGTTTTTGAAGGTCCAAGAAATTTTGGGCCAACATTCAGAGCAGATTTATTTCCTTCTTCTGCCATATCCGAATCTGAATATTGGTGATCCCTACCAATTCTCTTCATGGTGATCAGCCATGAAGACTGTCCTGAGAATATAATACAATGGCCTTCCATCTTCCTTCTGCATCGCAGCATGACCCCCGTACCACTGATCCAGTTCCACAAGTCATTTTCTGGTCCTGAGCCGTTTTGGTACTAAAGTCCTCCTCAGTCCCGGGCCAGTATTGATGAAGCTGCTGGCCTCCATCAATATGGTTTCAAGTGGGATTTAATCCACTTGAGGATCACCACCCTTTCCTGTGGACTTCGACACCAAAGGCCATTAGTCCTCAGGGTTGTCAGGTTAGTTAACCACCACCTGACATTGGGCATTGAGTCACTGGCAGTATGGTCTACTCTATTACCATAGCAGGATAACCTGGCCAGACAGTCAGATTCACCCTTTCATTAACACTACAGTCATCATTTTCTGCTGGGCATGGGCTGTAGTTGCATAATCATGGATTTGTTTGCAATTCAGAAGATTGTGAGTTCAATACCTAATCTTTCCAGCTAAAGATGGGTGGAAGAATCAGGGAGTAGAACTAGGCTAGAGAAGGACCTGCCAGGAATGGTCTTCTGATCCTACACATTGAGGCATAGAACCTGGCAGTGTTGCAGGTGAAGGTGGGTCTGATAACAGCCAATGGATGAATTTGCTGTTAGAACCACCAAGATACTTGCAAAGCAATAGAAGTATGGACTTGTTCTGGATGTCTCTATAGAAAGGGCAGATGAAGAGAACATGTTCTGTGGTCTCAATTTCTCCAGTGTCACAGGGGCATTGTCTCTCTGACATTGGTGTCCTTTGGAACATTCCCTAAAGAATTTCCAGAAGGAACAACCTGAAAGCAGGCTAATGTAATCGCCCTCTGATGACTAGGCATCTCATGTTGGAGCAGGTACCAGGCCAGGGTGACAATGTGTCTCCTCAACTCTGGAGCCAGAAAATGAGGGGCTCTGGCTAGGCTGATTTGCCTTTCCATTTCTCACATTCTCTGTTTATGGCCTGTTTCACCTGGTCATGACTCATGGTCTATATGAGAGGTTGCGAGGTACCAAGGTGCTTCAGTCTGGAACGAACTGAGTTTCATCATGGTTTATCTCAGCCATCTAGGTGGACTAAGTTGCTACTCCATTTTCCTCATCCATTATGGTTTTCCTCTTTCATCCTCTAGGAGGTCCATTATCCAAGCAAAGAATGTATCTGAACAAGAAACCAGATCTGAGATGCTGCCTGGCAGAAATCCAGAGAACACTTGCTTGAAAATAATTGCATGGAAGGACATGGAACTATGCTTGATTAAACTGATTGCCAAGCTTTCTATACCATCTCTTCTCTCACTGAGACTATTCTCGTCTGACCAGCCAGGCTTTGCAACAAAGCCCTAGGAATTTGGCTGTTCTTTCTGCAGACGTTTTGACAACCTGTTTCAAGGAGGATTGTGTTTCACAGCATGGTTCTCCTAGGTCCATCTCATCTTCTTGTTGGCCATGTAGGTGGTATGGCTGAAAACAATTCAACTTTTTTTGATTAGCTGCTGTTTTGTTTACTCATGATCTACCCTATAGAGTCAAGGTTTTGTGGTGTTTAACATCTAATATTTGCTGTTCTCATTAATTTTGAAAGTAGGAGGCACTGCTATGTCATCACTAAGAGCTCACTAAAAGTTTCCTAGACACTAATTTAATTTTTCTCAGTTCAATGAGACACCTTGGCAAAGGATTTCCAAGTTCCGTGTGACTCCGTGGCCCCTGGTGAGAATGAGACATCTTTTCTTTTTCTCATGAAGTTTCCATAATTTATGTAAACTTTGTCTCCAGATAATAAGTGTCCGTTCTCACAGAACGAGCCAGCAGTGAAGGGCTGACTCATTTTGAATAATGATGCAACCAGTACTTCAGACTTTTCTGATTTTTTAAAATCAATGCAAGAAGAAGCCATAACCACTTTGCTCCATTTCATTATGTGTGCTAAACAGTTATTTGTGTCATTGGCACTTATTCTGCTTCAGCTGCATAAATGATTATTCCTGTTCTCTTTTTTCCTTCTCTTCTTTTCTTCAAAAGTGCTGCAAAATATATAGTCCTCCTGGGGGGGGGGCGATATTTCTTTTTGTTGCTGTTCCTCATTCTTACAAGTAGAAATGCAAGAACTAAGGATTTATATTTCATCCTATTGGATCAGTTGAGCATGATAAAGGCATTTAATTGAATATCTGATCCTCATCACTCAACCATAAATCTATAGTATGCATTAGCAAGACACCACTGAGGATCCAAGCAATGTTATTCCTTGCAACAGTTCAGGAAAAAGTATCAAGATTATTAGAATAAAGAATGAAATCGTAATAATAATTTTGTGTCTGAAATTATTCTGGGTTGAAAGGATTTTGCTGGAGTAACTCTGCTCAGGGGACGCCCGAATGAGGCTCGTTTCATGTCCCCAAGATCATTTTCCCACTGAAGTGGTCCTTATTTATCTACTTGCAATTTCTTGCTTTCAATCTGCTAGGTTGGCAGGGGTTTGGACAGAGGTGGGCGCTCATTCCATCATGCAGTACTCAGGTCTCAAACTGTCAACTTGCCGGCCTTCTAGCTAAGAAGGTGAGCTCCACAGCCCCTCCCTCGTCAGTTAGTATCATATGATAGATCAAATGATTTACTGCAGTGGTTCCCAAAGTGGGCCCCACACCCCACAGGGGTCCTCAATTCCCAGAAGCCTAAGTCAGTATATTGGCTGATTAGTGCTTTGAGGAATTGACTTAGGCTTCTGGGAAATGGAGTCCAAGAACCAAAGTTTGGGAAACACTGATTTACTGTTACTTTCTGGCTTCTGTCCAAGCATTCACTGTTTCCGCAATAATCCATTCTGACCTGGCATAACCAAATCACACAATTTTCAAGCAGGAATGTGCACAAACACCAAACTGAGCCATCACAGGGTAATAGGTTGTCTGTGTGGGCATAATATTCTATTCTTTGGAGTGTTTTGAAGGTAGGTTGGTCCATGATGGGGGAAAAAATTGCATGTATGTGGCTTGTGTGCCTGAGTGGGTCAATCATCTACAACCCACCATATTTTAAGCTACTATCAGGCAGTTCTAAATTGTGTGCTTTACTTTATCCCATTCCAAACATATGTGCATTTTGGGAACAGAATAGAACAGAGCAAAGAAGCTGCTTCCTCTGTAACTCTCCAGATTTTCAGTGGCTTGTCAGATGCTGCAGATCCAGAAAATTAAACACTTCCCCTGATTTTCTTGGCAATGTCCGGGAAAATGTAAGGTAGGTGGTCACTGTCAGCAATCTCAAACAGTGGTCACCGCTGCTCCTCCAAAGCTACAGCCCTCGTGTTGCTGATCTTTTGCATGCTGCTGATTGGCCCTCTAAATGATGCACAAGTCAACTGGATGGATGTTTACAGTCTCCAAGTTCACCTGCAAGAGCCTTCCAAATTTTTAAAAACTTTTAAAAACATTTTTAAATAAAAAAAACCCCTTCTTTAATGTTCAATGGATGATAAGTGTTTCAATGCATCACTTAGAACCTTTATCATCTAGTGGTTCTCAACCTAAGGCCCTAAGATGTTCATGGACTTCAATTACCAGAAGCCCAGCTCAGCACACCTGCTGATCAGGACTTCTGGGAAGTGGAGTCCAATGGTATCTGGGGGCTCAAGGTTCAGAATCTACTATATAAGCCAGTGTTTTTCCCAAAGTTTGGTTTTTGGACTTCAGTTCCCAGAAGCCTAAGCACTTGACCAGCCAATGTATTGACTTAGGCTTCTGGGAATGGAACTCCACCAGTGTTCCATGGCACATAGTTTTGAAAATTCTGACCTAAGCAATGCTATGGCAAACATCTACCAAATAAAAATAAATAAATTCATTTCCCTTGACCATCAATTTACTCAACCTGCATGTATTGTGAAATGACTTTTCAGCCACTGATAATAAAGTAAGTACTTAATGTTCAGACAGGGGAATTATGGTCACCATCATTAGATTTTCTCAACTGTCCTCAAGTGAACCCAGAAACCCCAACACAGCCTGCACTGAGGTGACAGTGTATACATGCTCTGACACCACTGTATATGAAGCATTTTCAGAATAAGCAAAATAAAGGACAGAACATGCTTTTATGTAAAAAGTAATTTCTTGAAAGGGACATGACATTGTGAAATTCTTCATCCCCATCGATTTAGGCTGTCTTGAGAGAACCAGATACCTTGAGAGGACATTTTAAAGCTTTCACAATTTTCCACCTCCAGACAACAGCATGAAAAGAACCCCATAATTTCCACAAATTGTAACTCTAGAAAAGTAATCCTTTCCCCTTGAGAAGTACATGAGTAGTTGCACATGACAGTAAAGGGAGAAAAACATAGTTTTTGCCCTAATTTAATATTTTCCCAGTTAATCTTGTTTTACTGTTTTTAACAGTTTTTGGAGATTGTAAGATGACTTCAGAGCTACTTTACAGAGGATATTGTAAAAATAATGACATGCCAAGTTCATTTTGATTTATGAAGACACTTTGCAGGGTTTTCTAGGTATAGAGAACTCAGACATGGTTTATCAGTACAGTAGCTCTCTCTTTTGAAATAACAACAAATACTCTCTTCCTTTTTCTTTTAAATCCCTCCTCTGTGGGACAGGGGTGGCTTAGTGGTTAAGACCCAAGTGCTGCATGACAGAGTGAGCTCCCATCATCTGTCCCAGCTCTTGCCAATCGAGCAGTTCGGAAGCAAGAAATTGCAAGTAGATAAATAGCTACCACTTTGTTAGGAAAGACAGTGTTCTGTGCACTGTGGTATCTAGTCATGCCTGCCACATGTCCACAGAGATGTCTGCCAATGCAGACAGCACCGACTCTTTGGGTATAAACAGAGAAAAGCACCAAACCCTAGAATTGGATATGGCCTTTACCTTTACCTCCCTCCTCTTGCAAAGAAGCTTGTGCTCAAAACTTGCTTTTCCATTCATTGCTCCAGCACATTTTTGGAAATGACTTATTTGGAACCCACGTCTTTAAACTTCCCTTACATGTCTATTTTCAATCCAGAGTCCCTACCAGGTAAAGAAAGCTGTTCTAAATGCACAAAGACATCATTTATTGTCTGGATGTAGCCATCTTTCCTAGCCACCTGGCCAGTGGGGTTCTTCATGTCTAGATCACTTCATTCCAGAAGTGATGTGGACCCTTCTGTGGTTCCTCATTTTGTGTTTTCAGTGCTGAGAGGAGAAAGAGGATCCTCATTATCTCTGCTCTATTGAATTCTGAGAAGGTGGTTGAGATGCTCCATCACTTCTGTATACTGAGGAGTTACTATTGTAGGGTAGAGGGTAACTGGTCCCTATCTTACAAAGAGGAATAACGATGGCTTAGTGGTGAAGACACTGAGTTTGATGACCAGAAGGACAGCAAGTCAGAAGATTGAGCCCCGAGTGCTGCAATGATGGAGTGAGCATCCATAATCTGTCCCAGTTCCTGCCCAATGAATTCCTGCCAAATGAGGAGTTTGAAATTGCAAGCAGATAAGTAGGTACTGCTTTGGTGGGAAAGGTAAACAGCACTCTGTGCACTTCAGCATCTAGTCATGCCTGCCACATGACCACACAGATGTTTCTCCCAAGAGTCAGACATAACTCCTCCTAGATTCGGACATGACTGGCTTTTCAAGCAAGGGAGACTTTGACCTTGATATTTATCCAGGGCCAGCATCAGAAATGTCCAGGTCTAGTACATGCCCTCTCACATTCTGTCCACACCCCTGTGGTTTTTTGTGCATGCACAGTTTGTTTGCACATGTGCAGATCAGTGGTTTTCCGGCAGCACCGGGCCCCCATCATCTCCGGGCCCGGGACAGGAGTCCTGATGGTCCCTCCCCCCGATGGTAGCCCTGCATTTATCTAACCAAGCTCACCAACTTTTGTTTAATGTTTTATTGTAAATGTCCATGTTTGGCACTGGTAACATAGAGTGGGAATAAATATGCTTTACATGAGGTGTTTCTCTGTGCTGGTCGGTATTGCCTTGCGTTGTGTTGAGAGGATCTAACTATCACCATATTTGATTTGCCTTACTCCACTGCATGTTAATCTCTTTGTCCATTTTGCTATCCTCAATAAATGTTGTTCCTAGATAATAATAATAAAAAAAACATATTCTACTTCTCATGCATTGCAGGGCCAAATATTTGTTAGTCCAAAGTAGGGTAGAGGGAAGACTTCAGCTAAAGAAACAGCCAACACGTTAAAAGTGCCTCCAAAAGAATGAATTTACTGAGAATGAAGCACATCGCAGGGTATTCTCAAAGTAGCATTATAAAATCAATTTTTCCTCAGTTTAGTCTGGAGGTTCCTGGCAGTTCTTTGCAGCAAAATATAAACGTTGGATATTGAGGATAACATTCTAATTTAATTTGCTGGCAGGACTCCAGCATTCTCTTGCTCTTCACCACACATGACTGCCTTTTGCTCTTTAGGAAGTGACTTATGCAACAACTAGATGCAACCAATTTTATTCCATATAGGATGCTTTCATAGATTGCCACATGGTATGGGTGTATGCTTTAAACAAATCTATAGAATGCATGTACCTTTGACCAAATTACTCTGTGAAATAAATAACTAATTGACATTCAGGGATCTGTGGCCACTGAGTTAATTAATTTCTTTGGTTTTTATTTAACAACTATTAGGGCTAGAATGTTTAGGACATTAAACATGAGCCAGAAAGATTTATACTGCAGAAACCCTGCTTAGGCAAAGATTTATTCTGTTGCCTGATTTGTCTTCTGCCTCCTGTAATGAGCTTATTTATTCCCGAACAGTGTAAAAATGGAATGTATGGAATTGGTTTTGAGCCAGGAACTTTCCCTGCATGCTGGTTGCTGTTATAAGCGGTGAGGACAGATAATTCTAATTTTAGGGGTGCTGTGATTCCATTCATGGCTATAGTTTGAACCTACTTTGGTGATAGAATTCAGCACCTTGGATAGTTCTATGCAACTAGTGTTTCCCAACCTTTGCTTTTGGACTTCACAGAAGCCTAAGTCAATCCCCCAAAGCACTGATCAGCCAAAGTACTGACTTAGGCTTCTGGGAATTGAAGTCCCCATGTGGGGCCTGGGTCTCACGTTGGGAACCACTGCCTGATTGAAGTTTATAAAACCATGTGCGGTGTGGACAAAGTAGATAAGGAAAAACTGTTTTCCCTATCGCACAACACAAGAACTAGGGGGAACTCCATGAAACTTTTGGGTACTAGTTCTCAAACAAATAAGAGAATGCAAGCGCGGCGCCAAAATGGCCGCCGCGCCCTTTGCGGGGCCCCCCCCACAGGACAGAGAATCCGGGTAGTTAGGGGCGTGGCCAGCTCCCTTATAAAAGGGGTGGCCACGAGGCAGCCGAGCTGCCATTTTACCTCAGCGACGGAGCGGAGAAGTTTTTTCCCCTGTGGCTCCGTCGCTCGTTAGCTTACCGGGAAGCCTTTTGGTAGCGATTCTGCCTTGCCGGCTTCCCTTTTTGCTTCAGTGGAGATGCCTTCGAAGAAGAAGGCAGCTTCGAGTTCAGCTCGCGCTGTTAGGAGGCGCAACCCAGGTCGGAGGACCGCGGTGCCGCCTCCTCAGCAGCCACCTTTGCCAGCCCCGGCCGGGGCCGGCGGAATGGGGTCTATTGCCCCTTGGCCCGGAGTGGGCGATCAGAGTGCGGGCGCGGAAGGGGTTCCGGCCCGCGGCCCACGAGCGGTGGACACCGCTCCTGCTACTGCCCACTCTGTCGGGCCTACTCCTCTTGGGCCGCAGCCTCTCCCTGGGCCCTCTAGCCTTGGGGGGTGGTGCGGCCCCCTGCCTTGGCAGGTTTCTCCACCAACCCAGCCGGGCTTCGGTGCTGGCCAATGGCCATATGTGGGTCCCGGGGTACAGGGACCTGTACCCACGCCTGGACCAGGCGGGCCGGCCGGCCCTTTGCCCATGGTCAACGTGGACACCTTGCTGGCCCGCATTGCGGCCCTAGAGGCGTCGTTGGCTCGGGCCAGTCAGGCGGGCGCCCCCTTCGGGGTTCCTTTTGAGGCGCTGTCGGCAGGAGGACAACAGCTGGCGGAGAGGGTCGAGCTGCTGCAGGCGCGTGGCGCGGTTTCGGCCACTGCCTCGCAGCTCCCCAGCCAGCAACCAGGTGCGGGTCAAGCCCCGGTGATGAGCTCTACGTCGGTCGTGAGCTCCGACGCCCCCAGTGGGCCGGAACCCCCGGTGGGGGCGGCCCGCGGGGGTGCAGCATGTGAGTATACGGTGCAAGCGAGTACATCCACACACATTCCCAATCTGGGGGGGGCCTTTCAATGGCCTTGGCCTCGCGCGGGTGGTGCGGGGGCCACGCTGTCGGCTACCCACCCGGCGACGACGACTGCCACCTTGGGCACTGGGGTGGGCGTTGGTCCTTACCCTGCAGGGAATGTTCTGGGGGTGGCTGGGTTAGCTCAGGCCCCTTTTACCAGGCCGGCTGTCCCCTTTTCGGCTTTGCCGACGGCAGGGTATTCCTTGCCATTGGGTGATCACCTGGCACAGGCTACTAGGGAAAAGATATGGCGAGGGGAGTACGTGGATATCTTCTCACTCCTGAACAGAGAGCCCACCAAGGAGGAAAGGGAGGGTCAGGATGAGAAGGACAAGGAGCAGGCACGCCGCCGTAAGCCGCCGTGTACCTGGGCCAACTGGCTCCCCGCTTATTTAATATACATGGCGGTATATTTGAGGGCGCGGCCGGATTTAGCTATTCCCATGGTCCAATATTTGGACAACATATATAGGGCGATGGTCGATTTCCCGGGCCCCTCATGGCTAGCATATGATGAGGAATTCCGTATGAGGATTCCCCTCCACCCCGAGATGAGATGGGATGAGCCGTGCCAGAGGCTCTGGCTTTTGTATATGACACCCACACGCCCTGCCCCGGGGGATAGATACCATTGCGGACATGCGGTCCAGCGAGCGGCTCCAGCGCAGGTTACCCGCCAGGCGGCGGGGCAGGGGGTTCCAGCCCGCCTGCTGTGCTGGACTTTCTCGTCAAATGGTTCCTGCAATCGAAAGAACTGCAGGTATAAGCATGAGTGTCCCACATGTTCTGGCCCCCACGCAGCCTCTGCTTGTCCCAGGCCTGGGGGGGGGCGAGGCAGAGGGAGGGGTGGACAGTGGGCTGGCAAGGCTGCCACGGATGGAGCTAGTTCTCCAAAAGGCCCCCTCCCCAATTAAGGTGGACATGCTGGAGCGCTGGCTCGCATCGTACCCGAAGGGGGAGGACGAGGAGTATCTCCTTCAAGGTTTTAAGCAGGGATTTCGTATCCCTTTTATGGGTGATAGGTCCCCTCAGGATGCTCCCAACCTTTTATCCCTCAGAGGTAGGGAGGAGGTGGCTGCGGCCAGCATTAAAAAGGAGTTAGACGCGGGCAGGGTCGCTGGACCTTTCCCCGCACCCCCGTTTCCCAATCTTAAGGTCTCGCCACTGGGTTTGGTCCCCAAAAAGTCCCTAGGCGAGTTTCGCCTTATTCATCATTTGTCCTACCCAGCCGGCCGATCGGTCAATGATGCTATCCCTGATGACCTTTGTTCAGTCAGGTATACATCGTTTGACCATGCGCTGCGCATGGTGCGCTCGTGTGGCCCGGGTGCCCTGCTGGCCAAGTGTGACATTAAGTCAGCTTTTCGCCTCTTGCCAGTGCACCCGGGCGACTTTGAGTTGCTGGGTTTTAAATTTAAGGGGGAATATTATTTTGATAAGGCCATGCCTTTTGGCTGCTCCATATCATGCTCGGCTTTCGAGCGTTTTAGTACCTTCCTAGAGTGGGCTTTCGTCCGCAGGTCAGGGTCCCGGTCTGTAGCCCATTACCTGGATGACTTTTTATTCGGGGGTAAACGGGGCTGGGACACGTGCGCACGTCTCCTCAACACATTTCAGACGCTAATGGAGGAACTTGGTGTCCCTTTAGCGCCCGAAAAGACCGAGGGCCCATCGACCAAGCTAGTATTCCTGGGGGTTGAGATTGACACAGTAGTGCAGGCTTCTAGGTTGCCGGGTGATAAGGTGTCCAGGATAGTGGCCCTTATCTCGGAATTGCTGGCCAAGCGTAAGGCATCCCTGAGGGAACTGCAGGTGCTACATGGGCACCTTAATTTTGCTTGCAGGGTGGTCGCACCGGGCAGGGCTTTTGCCCGGCGCTTATGCGACGCCATGGCAGGGTTATCCAGGCCCCACCACAGAGTCAGGCTCACCCGGGGTATCAGGGCAGACATGTTCGTCTGGTTGCAATTCCTGAGGGAGTTTAATGGGGTCTCATTTTGGAGGTCTGACCTCCTGGCATCCCCCAATTTCCAGATCCAGTCTGATGCCTCAGGATCCCTGGGTTATGGGATGTACTTCAATGGGAAGTGGGCCTATGGTGGGTGGCCACCGGCATGGGCAGGCACAGGTCGCCTGCGGGATCTCACATACCTGGAATTTTTTCCCATTCTGGGGGCTTTGATGCTATGGGGCGAACAGTGGGCTAATTCGGTGGTGCATTTCTGGTGCGACAATGCGGCTGTTGTACACATTGTCAATGCGCAAACTTCCAAATCGCCCAGGGTCATGGATCTAGTGCGCCATTTTGTGCTGCGCTGCCTGCGCCTCAACGTCTTGTTCAGGGCCAGGCATGTCCCAGGGGTTAATAATGATATTGCTGACGCTTTGTCCCGCCTGCAGATCTCCCGGTTCCGCGCCTTGGCCCCGGATGCGGAGGAATTTCCCTCGCCACTCCCGGACGAGATGTGGACTATTGGCAAGGAGAGGTGAACCGGGCGATTGGCCTGTCACTAGCGCCACGCACGCGTAAGGCGTATCAACAAGCATTCAATTCGTACAGGGCATTTGCTACTCAATTTCTCTTGCCAGAGACCTGGCCTATCCCGGTGGACCATGTTCTGCGGTTCATGGTTCACCTGCATGCACAGGGCCTCGCACCTCGCACCATAGCATCCAAGCTCTCGGCGTTGGCTTTTATGGCCAAAGTGGGGGGTCATGTGGATACCACCTCTGACTTCCGTGTGAGACATGTTTTGGAGGGGTGGGTGCGCGAGCGCGGGCGTTGCCCGGACGACCGGCACCCTATTTCCCCAGGGGTTCTTACCCAGTTGGCCCGGGGCTGGCCAGGCCTCTGTTTTGATCACTATGAGGCAGCACTTTTTCATGCAGCCACAACGGTGGCATTTTTTGGAGCGCTCCGCGTCAGCGAACTCGTGATGCTGTCTAAGGCGGATGCAAGTGGTAGGGCACTGGAACTCGAAGATGTCGATGTAGCCAAAGACTGGGCCCAGTTGAGGATACGCTCCTCTAAAACAGATCAGCATGGCGTAGGCAGTGGTATAAGACTGCTACGGTGTTCTTTGGCAGACATCTGTCCGGTTGGTGCCCTACAGGAATTCCTGGCACTGCGTGGCATGCACCACGGCCCGTTTTTCTGTCACCAAGATGGGTCTCCCCTTACTAAATTTCAGTTTTGGAAGGTGACAGCCAGAGCCCTCACCAGGGTGGGCCTACCAGGTGCCCGTTATGGCACACATTCGTTCCGTATTGGCGCAGCCTCTACAGCAGCTGCTTTTGGGTACTCTGGGGCTGACATACGCAGCATGGGGAGGTGGGGCTCGCAATGTTTTCAGTTTTATGTGCGCCCACTCCCGCCATGAGTACCAATCCAGTCACCTTACCGCCTTTTTTCTCAATTTTCTTACAGACCCTGGGTGTCGTATTACACCGGTGACAGTATGGCTGGTGGGCCACAGCTATGTGCACAGGGCAGCGCGTTACGCTGCGGCGACAGAGTGGGGACCCCGACTGGGACTGGGTGACCACGCCAGTCTCGCATGGCATGGTAAGCCTGGGATGTTATGGCAGGAGCTGCGGCCTTTCCTTTTTTCTGGCCTGGGTGCTGACCCGCCTGACATTCTAATCATCCACCTGGGGGGCAATGATTTGGGCCAGGTCACCGGCTTATCGCTCAAGCATGCGATTTGCGAGGAACTCGCCTACTTGCATTATGTCTGGCCTGCCACAACCCTGGTTTGGTCGGACATTGTCCCGCGCCATTCTTACAGAGGGGGCGTTAACCTCCTGGCCCTTGACCGCGCTAGGCGCGCGGTCAATAAGGCAGTGGCGCGGTTTCTTGCCACCAGGGCTTGGGGACGGGTTAGTCATCACCCCGATATTAGTCTACAAAATTATGACTTGTACGCAGGGGATGGGGTCCATCTGTCGCGAGGAGGTATGGACCTCCTGTTGGGTGATTGGCGAGCAGGCCTGTTGACCGAGCTGACGGTCTGGGGGGGGCGTCAGGTCTTCTTTGAAGCCCCTCCGTGTGGCGGGTAGCACTGGTAAGGTAAACAGTATGACCCACAAGTATCCGGCAGGTTCGCAATTGACTGGACAACACTAGACAGGAATAAATTAGTTAAACGTTGTCCGGTCAACGACGAACCAGGCGATGGGGTGATGACGATTGCTAACCAGCATGCATCACCCCTGTGATTTCACGGATAGGCGTCAGAGGGTGGGGTCATAAGTTAGTTATTGACTACGGTCAACAATTTGTTTGTTGTCAACAAACAAATTGATACAAATTGATACATTGTAACCAATTGCCGTTGGCAATTTTGGGGTGGTACCTTACCAGTGTTACTTCGGCCTGCTTGCCTTAGGAATTATGATTGGTCGTTTTACCAATACAAATTTATAATTCGGACTAGGGCATTGAATCAATAAATGTGGCCCTATGCTGTTATCCACTTTCAATGTTGTCTGTTTCCGTTATTGGGGGGGTGCGCCTGCAATGCAAGCGCGGCGCCAAAATGGCCGCCGCGCCCTTTGCGGGCCCCCCCCCACAGGACAGAGAATCCGGGTAGTTAGGGGCGTGGCCAGCTCCCTTATAAAAGGGGTGGCCACGAGGCAGCCGAGCTGCCATTTTACCTCAGCGACGGAGCGGAGAAGTTTTTTCCCCTCCACCCCCTCCCTAGTTAACAGTGTGATATTATGGTCGCTTCGGGGCCGGGTGGGAATTTTTGGTTGGGACCCATATTGGCTCCGGGTCCTGGCTTTTTTGCCCATCCCACACTGTTGCTATGGTTTGATATAGGGGTCTTACTGTGTTCCTACTGTTGACTTTGGTCACATTGGCGGGTAGCACTGGTAAGGTAAACATTATGACCCACAAGTATCCGGCAGGTTCGCAATTGACTGGACAACACTAGACAGGAATAAATTAGTTAAACGTTGTCCGGTCAATGACGAACCAGGCGATGGGGTGATGACGATTGCTAACCAGCATGCATCACCCCTGTGATTTCACGGATACGCGTCAGAGGGTGGGGTCATAAGTTAGTTATTGACTACGGTCAACAATTTGTTTGTTGTCAACAAACAAATTGATACAAATTGATACATTGTAACCAATTGCCGTTGGCAATTTTGGGGTGGTACCTTACCAGTGTTACTTCGGCCTGCTTGCCTTAGGAATTATGATTGGTCGTTTTACCAATACAAATTTATAATTCGGACTAGGGCATTGAATCAATAAATGTGGCCCTATGCTGTTATCCACTTTCAATGTTGTCTGTGTCCGTTATTGGGGGGGTGCGCCTGCAATGCAAGCGCGGCGCCAAAATGGCCGCCGCACCCTTTGCAGGCCCCCCCCCACAGGACAGAGAATCCGGGTAGTTAGGGGCGTGGCCAGCTCCCTTATAAAAGGGGTGGCCACGAGGCAGCCGAGCTGCCATTTTACCTCAGCGACGGAGCGGAGAAGTTTTTTCCCCTCCACCCCCTCCCTAGTTAACAGTGTGATATTATGGTCGCTTCGGGGCCGGGTGGGAATTTTTGGTTGGGACCCATATTGGCTCCGGGTCCTGGCTTTTTTGCCCATCCCACACTGTTGCTATGGTTTGATATAGGGGTCTTACTGTGTTCCTACTGTTGACTTTGGTCACATTGGCGGGTAGCACTGGTAAGGTAAACATTATGACCCACAAGTATCCGGCAGGTTCGCAATTGACTGGACAACACTAGACAGGAATAAATTAGTTAAACGTTGTCCGGTCAACGACGAACCAGGCGATGGGGTGATGACGATTGCTAACCAGCATGCATCACCCCTGTGATTTCACGGATACGCGTCAGAGGGTGGGGTCATAAGTTAGTTATTGACTACGGTCAACAATTTGTTTGTTGTCAACAAACAAATTGATACAAATTGATACATTGTAACCAATTGCCGTTGGCAATTTTGGGGTGGTACCTTACCAGTGTTACTTCGGCCTGCTTGCCTTAGGAATTATGATTGGTCGTTTTACCAATACAAATTTATAATTCGGACTAGGGCATTGAATCAATAAATGTGGCCCTATGCTGTTATCCACTTTCAATGTTGTCTGTGTCCGTTATTGGGGGGGTGCACCTGCAAAGTACTTTTTCACCCAGAGGATTACTGGTCTATGGAACTCCCTGCCAGAAGAAGTGGTGACAGCTGTCAGTCTTGAAAGCTTTAAGAAAGGATCAGACAAGTTCATGGAGGACAAAAGTATCAATGGGTATAATTATGGATACTTAAGGACAACCTCCGGGTTGGAGAGATAGGCAGGATATCTCTCAATGCCATTTCCAGGGAATCCTAAGCAGGTGAAGGCATCTGCTTGGGAATAACACCCTGAAGCAAATGGTGAGCTCCTGTGTGAGACAGAATGCTGGACTGGATCATGGGCTGTGGCCTGTTACAGCAAGGCTGTTCTTACCGTATTTATTCGTGTATAACGCGCACTCGTGTATAACGCACACCCCTAATTTTCCATGAAACCTCGGTATAAAATTTTGTTTCACACCACGCATTGTAATTGAATGCGTGGTGAAAAAGATTGTTCATAAGAGCTACCTCCGGGCCACGCCTCATCTCCCGCGCCACCCAATCAGATCCCGTCAATTTCTTCAAAGCCACGCCCCCGCCTCCCCTTCACCCGCCGCAGCAATAGACAGCCGACCCAATTCTAAAAAGGAAGTAAAAGAGGCTTGCGAAGGGGGTGGGACTCCGGGAGTGAGGAGGCGTATGGCGGGAAATGGCTGGAGGCGGAGGCCACGCCCCATTCTGCTGGAGAAAACCACGCCGGCGCCGTCCTTGTAGGGTGGGTGACGTCATGCGCTCACTGAGTCTCCCGTGTGGGTGGGGAAATGAAGTGGCACAACCCTATTTGTGACGCACACTGTACACGACAAGGTGACGTGAACTCGCGGGAACTCACCATTCGCGCCCTCAAGGGACCGGCCGCCACTGCCACACCAGTCCTCGTTTATAACGCGCACCCCAACTTTGATTTCTTTTTTTGGTATAAAATTTTGCGCATTATACACGAATAAATACGGTATATGTTCTTATGCCCTAGACCCTGGATTCCTTCAACAATATAAAATTGTGAGGTTTATTCTATTAATATGAGCTATTTTCAATCCGGGAACATTGAGGGTCGCCTGCTTCTGAGCAGGGTGTGTGTGTGTGTGACAGTTTTATTTTTATATATAAAAATCAATAACTCAAAAATATTGTTGTCCTAATGCCAGGTACATTTATGTAGAAAAGGGATTTTTTTTGGGTGGGGGGAGGGGACTGCTCATTCTGGTTTAAATAGGCATGCAAAGTTGATGTGAAAGTCTGTCAAGAAATCACTGACCCCCTAAGAGATTTCTCACCTTTTGTGCAAAAAGAAAACAAATGCAAGCGCGGCGCCAAAATGGCCGCCGCGCTCTTTGCGGGCCCCCCCCACAGGACAGAGAATCCGGGTAGTTAGGGGCGTGGCCAGCTCCCTTATAAAAGGGGTGGCCACGAGGCAGCCGAGCTGCCATTTTACCTCAGCGACGGAGCGGAGAAGTCTTTTCCCCTGTGTCTCCGTCGCTCTTTAGCTTATCGGGAAGCCTTTTGGTAGCGATTCTTCCTTTTCGGCTTCCCTTTGCTTCGGTGGAGATGCCTTCGAAGAAGAAGGCTGTGTCGAGTGCGGCTTGAGCTGTTAGGAGGCGCAACCCAGGTCGGAGGACCGCGGTGCCGCCTCCTCAGCAGCCACCTTTGCAGGCCCCTGCCGGGACCGGCGGAATGGGGTCTATTGCCCCTTGGCCCGGAGCGGGCGACCAGAGTGCGGGCGCGGAAGGGGCTCCGGCCCGCGGCCCGCAAGCGGTGAACACCGCTCCTGCACCTGCCCACCCTGTTGGGCCTGCTGCTCTTGGGTCGCAGCCTCCCCCCGGGCCCTCTAGCCTTGGGGGGTGGTGCGGCCCCCTGCCTTGGCAGGTTTCTCCACCGACCCTGCCGGGCTTCGGTGCTGGCCAATGGCCATATTCGGGTCCTGGTGTACAGGGACCTGTACCCACCCCTGGACCGGGCGGGCCGGCCGGCCCTTGGCCCCAGGTCAACGTGGAAGCCTTACTGGCCCGTATTGCGGCCCTTGAAGCGTCGTTGGCTCGGGCCAGTCAGGCGGGGGCTCCCTTTGGGGTCCCTTTTGAGGCGCTGTCGGCAGGAGGACAACAGCCGACAGGGAGGGTTGAGCTGCTGCAGGCGCGTGGCGCGGTTTCGGCCACTGCCTTGCAGCTCCCCAGCCAGCAGCCAGGTGCGTGTCAGGCCCCGGTGATGAGCTCTACGTCGGTCGTGAGATCCGACGCCCCCAGTGGGCCGGAACCCCCGGTGGGGGCGGCCCGCGGGGGTGCAGCATGTGAGTATACGGTGCAAGCGAGTACATCCACACACATTCCCAATACGGGGGGGGGCTTTTCAATGGCCTTGGCCTCGCGCGGGTGGTGCGGGGGCCACGCTGTCGGCACCCCACCCGGCGGCGACGACTGCCACCCTGGGCACTGGGGTGGGTACTTGTTCATACACTGCGGGGAATGTCTGGGGGTGGCTGGGCTATCTCAGGCCCCTTTTCCTATGGCTGCGGTGCCTTTTTCAGCTTTGCCGACGGCGGGGTATTCCTTGCCACTGGGCGATCACTTGGCACAGACTACCAGAGAGAAGATATGGCGGGGGGAGTATGTAGATATCTTCTCACTCCTGAACAGAGAGCCCACCAAGGAGGAAAGGGAGGGACAGGATGAGAAGGACAAGGAGAAGGACAAGGAGCAGGCACGTCGCCGTAAGCCGCCACGTACCTGGGCCAACTGGCTCCCGGCTTATTTAATATACATGGCGGTGTACTTGAGGGCGCGGCCGGATTTGGCTATTCCCATGGTCCAATATTTGGACAACATATATAGGGCGATGGTTGATTTCCCGGGCCCCTCGTGGTTAGCCTATGACGAGGAATTCCGTATGAGGATTCCCCTCCACCCCGAGATGAGATGGGATGAGCCGTGCCAGAGGCTTTGGCTTTTGTACATGACGCCCACGCGCCCTGCCCCAGGAGACAGATACCATTGTGGACATGCGGTCCAGCGAGCGGCTCCAGCGCAGGTTACCCGCCAGGCGGCGGGGCAGGGGGTTCCAGCCCGCCTGCTGTGCTGGACTTTCTCGTCCAATGGTTCCTGCAATAGGAAGAATTGCAAGTATAGGCATGAGTGTCCCACATGTTCGGGCCCACACGCAGCCTCCGCCTGTCCCAGGCCTGGAGGGACACGGGGCAGAGGGAGGGGCGGACAGTGGGCTGGCAAGACTGCCACGGATGGAGCTGGTTCTCCAAAAGGCCCCCTCCCCAATTAATGTGGACATGCTGGAGCGTTGGCTCGCATCGTACCCGAAGGGGGAGGATGGGGAGTATCTCCTTCAGGGTTTTAAGCAGGGATTCCGCATACCTTTCATGGGTGATAGGTCCCCTCAGGATGCCCCCAACCTTTTATCCCTCAGAGGGAGGGAGGAGGTGGCTGCGGCCAGCATTAAAAAGGAGTTAGATGCGGGCAGGGTCGCTGGACCCTTCCCTGCACCCCCGTTTCCCAATCTTAAGGTGTCGCCACTGGGCTTGGTCCCCAAAAAGTCTATAGGCGAGTTTCGCCTTATTCATCATTTGTCCTACCCAGCCGGCCGATCGGTCAATGATGCTATCCCTGATGACCTTTGTTCAGTCAGGTATACATCGTTTGACCATGCGCTGCGCATGGTGCGCTCATGTGGCCCGGGTGCCCTGCTGGCCAAGTGCGACATTAAGTCGGCTTTTCGCCTCTTGCCGGTGCATCCGGGCGACTTTGAGTTGCAGGGTTTCAAATTTAAGGGTGAATATTATTTTGATAAGGCCATGCCTTTTGGCTGCTCCATATCATGCTCAGCCTTCGAGCGTTTTAGTACCTTCCTAGAGTGGGCTTTCGTCCGCAGGTCAGGGTCCCGGTCTGTAGCCCATTACCTGGATGACTTTTTATTCGGGGGTGAACGGGGCTGGGACACGTGCACACGTCTCCTCAACACATTTCAGACGCTAATGGAGGAACTTGGTGTCCCTTTAGCGCCCGAAAAGACCGAGGGCCCATCTACCAAGCTAGTATTCCTGGGGGTGGAGATTGAGACAGTAGCGCAGGCTTCTAGGTTACCGGGCGATAAGGTGTCCAGGATAGTGGCCCTTATCTCGGATTTGCTGGCCAAGCGCAAGGCATCACTGAGGGAACTGCAGGTGCTACATGGTCACCTCAATTTCGCTTGCAGGGTGGTCGCACCGGGCAGGGCTTTTGCCCGGCGCTTATGCGACGCCATGGCAGGGTTATCCAGGCCCCACCATAGAGTTAGGCTTACCCGGGGTATCAGGGCAGACATGTTTGTCTGGTTGCAATTCCTGAGGGAGTTCAATGGGGTCTCATTTTGGAGGTCTGACCTCCTGGCATCCCCCAATTTTCAGATCCAGTCTGATGCCTCAGGATCCCTGGGTTATGGGATGTACTTCAATGGGAAGTGGGCCTATGGTGGGTGGCCACCGGCCTGGGCAGGCACGGGTCGCCTGCGGGATCTCACATACCTGGAATTTTTCCCTATTCTGGGGGCTTTGATGCTATGGGGCGAGCAGTGGGCCAACTCGGTTGTGCATTTCTGGTGTGACAATGCTGCTGTTGTCCACATTGTCAATGCACAGACTTCCAAATCGCCCAGGGTCATGGAACTAGTGCGCCATTTTGTGTTGCGCCGCCTGCGCCTCAACGTCTTGTTCAGGGCCAGGCATATTCCAGGGATTAATAATGATATCGCTGACGCTTTGTCCCGCCTGCAGATCTCCCGGTTCCGCGCCTTGGCCCCGGATGCGGAGGAATTTCCCTCGCCACTCCCGGACGAGATGTGGACTATTGGCAAGGAGAGGTGAACCGGGCGATTGGCCTGTCACTAGCGCCACGCACGCGTAAGGCGTATCAACAAGCATTCAATTCTTACAGAGCATTTTCTGCTCAATTTCACCTGCCAGAGACCTGGCCTATCCCGGTGGACCATGTTCTGCGGTTCATGGTTCACCTGCATGCACAGGGCCTCGCACCATAGCATCCAAGCTCTCGGCGTTGGCTTTTATGGCCAAAGTGGGAGGTCATGTGGACACCACCTCTGACTTCCGTGTGAGACATGTTTTGGAGGGGTGGTTGCGCGAGCGTGGGCGTTGCCCAGACGACCGGCACCCTATTTCCCCAGGGGTTCTTACCCAGTTGGCCCGGGGCTGGCCAGGCCTCTGTTTTGATCATTATGAGGCAGCCCTTTTCCATGCAGCCACAACGGTGGCATTTTTTGGAGCGCTCCGCATCAGCGAA
Organism: Bradypodion ventrale; assembly: GCA_035047345.1. Lineage (NCBI taxonomy): Eukaryota > Metazoa > Chordata > Lepidosauria > Squamata > Chamaeleonidae > Bradypodion > Bradypodion ventrale. Next base: position 5,242,001 of record JAWDJE010000011.1, on the reverse strand, counting down.
CTTGTGATGCTGTCTAAGGCGGATGCAAGTTGTAGGGCACTGGAACTCGAAGATGTCTATGTTGCCAAAGACTGGGCCCAGTTGAGGATACGCTCCTCTAAGACAGATCAGCATGGCGTAGGCAGTGGTGTAAGACTGCTACGGTGTTCTTTGGCAGACATCTGTCCGGTTGGTGCCCTACAGGAGTTCCTGGCACTGCGTGGCATGCACCACGGCCCGTTTTTCTGTCACCAAGATGGGTCTCCCCTTACTAAATTTCAGTTTTGGAAGGTGACAGGCAGAGCTCTCACCAGGGTGGGCCTACCAGGTGCCCGTTATGGCACACATTCATTCCGTATTGGTGCAGCCTCTACAGCAGCTGCTTTTGGGTACTCTGGGGCTGACATACGTAGCATGGGGTTGTGGAGCTCGCAATGTTTTCAGTTTTATGTGCGCCCACTCCCGCCATGAGTACCAATCCAGTCACCTTACCGCCTTTTTTCTCAATTTTCTTGCAGACCCTGGGTGTCGTATTACACCGGTGACAGTATGGCTGGTGGGCCACAGCTATGTGCACAGGGCAGCGCGTTACGCTGCGGCGACAGAGTGGGGACCCCGACTGGGACTGGGTGAACACGCCAGTCTCATATGGCATGGTAAGCCTGGGATGTTATGGCGGGAGCTGCGGCCTTTCCTTTTTTCTGGCCTGGGTGCTGACCCGCCTGACATTCTCATCATCCACCTGGGGGGCAATGATTTGGGCCAGGTCACCGGCTTATCGCTCAAGCATGCGATTTGCGAGGAACTCGCCTACTTGCATTATGTCTGGCCTGCCACAACCCTAGTTTGGTCGGACATTATCCCGCGCCATTCTTATAGAGGGGGCGTTAACCTCCTGGCCCTTGACCGCGCTAGGCGCACGGTCAATAGGGCGGTTGCGCGGTTTCTTGCCGAAAGGGCTTGGGGACGGGTCAGTCATCACCCCGCTATTAGCCTACAAAATTATGACTTGTACGCAGGGGATGGGGTCCATCTGTCGCGAGGAGGTATGGACCTCCTGTTGGGTGATTGGCGAGCAGGCCTGTTGACCGAGCTGACGGTCTGGGGGGGGGGCGTCAGGACTTCTTTGAAGCCCCTCCGTGTGGCGGGTAGCACTGTTAAGGTAAACAGTATGACCCACAGGTATCCGGCAGGTTCGCAATTGACTGGACAACACTAGACAGGAATAAATTAGTTAAACGTTGTCCGGTCAACGACGAACCAGGCGACGGGGTGATGACAATAGCTAACCAGCATGCATCACCCTGTGATTTCACGGATACGCGTCAGAGGGTGGGGTCATGAGTTAGATATTGACTACGGTCAACAATTTGTTTGTCGTCAACGAACAAATTGATACAAATTGATACATTGTAACCAATTGCCGTTGGCAATTTTGGGGTGGTACCTTACCAGTGTTACTTCGGCCTGCTTGCCTTAAGAATTATGATTGGTCGTTTTACCAATACAAATTTATAATTCGGACTAGGGCATTGAATCAATAAATGTGGCCCGATGCTGTTATCCACTTTCAATGTTGTCTGTGTCCGTTATTGGGGGGGTGCGCCTGCAATGCAAGCGCGGCGCCAAAATGGCCGCCGCGCTCTTTGCGGGGCCCCCCCCACAGGACAGAGAATCCGGGTAGTTAGGGGCGTGGCCAGCTCCCTTATAAAAGGGGTGGCCACGAGGCAGCCGAGCTGCCATTTTACCTCAGCGACGGAGCGGAGAAGTCTTTTCCCCTCCACCCCCTCCCTAGTTAACAGTGTGATATTTTGGTCGCTTCGGGGCCGGGTGGGAATTTTTGGCTGGGACCCACATTGGCTTCCGGGTCCTGGCTTTTTTGCCCATCCCACACTGTTGCTATGGTTTGATATAGGGGTCTTTCTTATGTTCCTAAGGTTGACTTTGGTCACATTGGCGGGTAGCACTGGTAAGGTAAACAGTATGACCCACAGGTATCCGGCAGGTTCGCAATTGACTGGACAACACTAGACAGGAATAAATTAGTTAAACGTTGTCTGGTCAACGACGAACCAGGCGACGGGGTGATGACGATAGCTAACCAGCATGCATCACCCCGTGATTTCACGGATACGCGTCAGAGGGTGGGGTCATGAGTTAGATATTGACTACGGTCAACAATTTGTTTGTCGTCAACAAACAAATTGATACAAATTGATACATTGTAACCAATTGCCGTTGGCAATTTTGGGGTGGTACCTTACCAGTGTTACTTCGGCCTGCTTGCCTTAAGAATTATGATTGGTCGTTTTACCAATACAAATTTATAATTCGGACTAGGGCATTCAATCAATAAATGTGGCCCGATGCTGTTATCCACTTTCAATGTTGTCTGTGTCCGTTATTGGGGGGGTGCGCCTGCAAAGGCGCTTTGTAAAATGAGGTCTCTACAAACTGGACTAAATGGTTTTTGCACAAAATGCATGCTTTTGGTACAAAACTCTGTCACGCACATACAAAGAATGGCTTATTGCTCAAAAAGAGGCAGAAGCCCTATTTCTGAGTTCTCAAACATCATGCAACAAGGCAGCAACTATGTCAGCTTTGCAAAAATTAATGCAAGTTGCGCAAAACATTTTCTGGAGCAGGTGAAATTTCTCACAGATATCAGCTGTAAATGTTTCACCCTCTCAGAGATAAGGACGAAAAAACTGTGGATGTTTGTTTCCATGCAGATAAACAAGGAGAAGCAAGTAATCCCATTTATATTTTGACAACAAAAACAACAATAGCAATGAGAGCTGCTGCTGCTAGAAAATCATCATCAACAACAACAACAACAACAATGGCGACAGCGACGATGATGGTGATGATGACGATAACAACAACAACAACAACAGCAAGCAGCAACAACAATTTATGGAATATACATGGTCTTCTTTTTGCTTTGGATATAGGGGAGGATGGTGGCTGTGATTCCACAAAAAGCAGAGATTCTTCTCCAAGGTTTAGCAGGAACATAAAAGGTGTTATCTTACATGTTGAAACTATTTTGGGGATAGGTTTAACATCCCAGCTAGCTGCCATAAAGTTCACACTAAAAGCTGAGGAGGATTCAGCAGTCTCATGAACCTGGATTTAGCATCTTCTACAGTATGGGATAATTGTCCATGCAAATCACCATCTCCAGTCATGTTTCTCAATATGAAATGATGAGAAGAAAACATAAATGAAACCTATGCTACTTTCAATTATGCTTTTTGAACAGAAAGTAAAATGGGGCATGGCTTTGTAAATGAGGCAGCTACATGTCTGGCAACTTGGTTTTCTGTTTTGATCCTAATTTCCTGTCTGGTATGCTCACTTTATTTCTAAATGACACCACACATTTATATGTTAACACTGGGAACGAGTTCCTATTTTCACGGATCAAGCATAATGCAATTAATAAACTGTTTAGCCTGAAATGACACCTTAATATCTATATTTCCCAAGCTGTGCGGTGATTATGATTACATGTGTTTGTGTCTTTTCAAGCCACAACCCTGAAATAAATGTAAACCCTGCTACAGAACTACGGCACAAGCTGTAAGCTATATTTAAATGGAAAGTTGGCTCCCATGCTGAGTCATGCCTTTAAAGAAAAGCAAGGTGCATATAAACAGCACAACATAACAAACAACTGCAAGACAGGTACAGTTTTGGGAAACCTCAGACTAGAAGGGAATCATAGAGCTTGAAAGTAACATGTTAAATAACTCTGTATAATGCATTATGGTAGTGGACTGTTATACATATACAGTGATACCTCATACAATGTCCAAATTTGGTTCCACAAGTTTGGACTTTATACGGACTTGGACTTTTGTATGAGGCATGCAAAATCCTAGCCGCAATGCCTCATACAACGTCCAAATCCTTGCTGCGGTGCCTCATACAACATTGCTTCCATAGAGATACATTGTACTGTAATAGCACAGACTTCAGGGCAAAGTCAAGGAAACAGGCAGGAAACTGACAAAACTTTAAGAAATCATTGTCTAAAGGCTAAATTCATTACAAAAACATGTCAAACAACCCTGATTGTCCAAGAACCTGAAGAATGCTGCAAAAATCCCAGGAATGCTTCTAAAAATTCTGATGGAAAAATTCAAATAAATCCAAAATCGTGCTCAAAACCACTCCTAAACACTCTTCACCTCATACAAAACCCACAAGAGCAATGCACGCATGTGTCCTGCCTTTTATACTGCCCAGGCACAATGTAACCTGGGGAAAACCTCAATGCCTCATACAAAGTCACAGTGACTGTGGTGATGGAGAAGACTCTTGAGAGTCCCCTGGATTGCAAGATCAAATCAATCAATGCTAAAGGAAATCAACCCTGACTGCTCCTTGGAAGGACAAATACTGAAGCTGAACATCAAGTACTTTGGCCACCAAATGAGAAGAGAGGACACATTGGAGAAGGCCCTGAAAGATTGAGGGAAAAGTAGAAGGGGCAGCAGAGGATGAGTTGGTGAGATGGCATCATTGATGCAGTGGGCATAGATCTGGGCAGGCTACAGAGGGTGGCAGATGAGAGAGGAGTCTGGCGTGCAGTGACCCATGGGGTCGCAAAGGGTCAGACTCGACTGTGTGAGTGAACAACAATTAGGTTTGGCGATAGGAACTGCAGAATGAACTTGCCAAAAGATTCCTTTATTTTGGCAGTTTCACGTCTGGTCTAGACATGGAAGAAGAAGACAGCACTGGACAATCATCTTAGGCCACCGTAAGCTGGTTTGGGGAAAATTCAATGAGTGATATATTGGGGTGGTGGGATGTAACTCAGAAACCTGATCTCCAAACTTCGCCAAACTTGAGGAAGGTTGAAAGACAAGGTGTCAGATGAATTGCTCTAATTTTTGAGTGTTTAGGTGGCCCAGGGGCTGAGTTATGCCCCTCCAAATCACTCATTGAATTTTATCCAAAATAGCTGGTGTTGGCATGAGACTGTTGCACAGTACAGTATTTTTGAGGTAGTAAAAGTATAATGAAGTAGCATTACAAAACGCTGGCAACCAGTAGAATTAAGCTATTTTATAGGTATAATGATTAACATTTTCTGCTTGCAAATTTAAATATAGCTTTTAAAGGGACGTTTTTAGACCTTTTAATATTTAGTACTGCTAATTTTGTAATAGTTTCATTTAGTAATACTTACAGTTAGTTCATTCCAAGGATTTTTCCGTAATTCAGTTTTATCTCTGTACGTTCTTGTTCTCCTAATTTCCTAATTACATCTGAAAAAGTATAATAGTGGTGTCTTACCCTCCTGTAAAAGTAAAACAGTCGCACAGCAAAATCTAAACATTTTACCTTATCACACTATGATCCTAAATTATCACAAAACCTTTGCATTTGCTATGGCAAAAACAGAACAGAGAGATAATTACAAAAGTTACTCATTATTTTGCAAAGCTTCCAGTTCTTAATCTGGCATCTATTGCAAGCAAACATTTTGGCAATATTCGCATCTATGTCTACCAAAAGTAAAAACCTGACACCGTGAAGAACCGGATGAGTGTTATGTGATCATTTCTGATTTCCCCACTTAATAGTGTACAAATTCTCTGTGTTGTATTCACTTCTACAGTTGTGATTAAAGGGGCCACAACATATAGAAGACAAATATTTGTCTGATGACATCTGGGGTTTGCACTCAATTCTGCTTAATCTTGGCTGGGGAATGTTCAATAAATTTTGCATTCGTCCACAACATGAAGCCTTAAGCAGTGGTGGGCATCAGCAGATTCGAAACCAGTACATGCGTACTGGTAGTAAAAATGGCTGTCCCCGCCCACTTCCTCACCCCACTCTATAGTGAAGAGCAGTCACATGGTCAATAGGCCACATCTGCCCAGCCACATGGCCACGGCCACAGTGTGGCAGGATTTTTTTTTTGATGCCCACCACTGGCCTTAAGCAATAATGATATCATCTATTAAAAACCATTTATTTGCTCTGGCCAGGTGGTAGTGAAAAGCTGTCTATGATCTTTTGACATTTAAAATGAAAATTAAGCTGGATTTATATTGAATAACTGAAAAGTGCTTCCTGTGCTTAGAGTTGGGTCCAAATTCTACCTCCAGCCAAAATATAAAGAATTCTAGCTATGGAAGTAAATATACTTGAGATCCCCTTGTGTTTTTAAAAAGAGGTAATTTGGAAATGTGAGGAGGAAGAGCATTCTAGACATGATGTCTACATTCCTCTGTCTCCGCACAAAAGAGAGACCAAACAGAGAGAACAGATCCTGCAATTTCATGGCCAAATTCCTATAGTAAATTTGACTAGAGTAAGCACATTGAATCAATGGAGTTTTGATGAATTAACTACTCCATTCAATTGTTTCAAACAGGTCTATACTAACAGAAACCTACTTTAGCATATTATTATCAATTTATCTTCATTCTAGGCTTGATATTAATCCCATACTTCAACCATCATACTATACAAAAAGTAGAATCTTGTGCCCTTTTATACATTGGTTCAGAAGGACAACTGAGCTGTTTGTGTGTGATGTTGGAAGGTAAAGGCAACTAGAAAGAGGGAGTATGAAAAGTGAATGCTTCAGAATACCTGACACTTTCCACATGAGCATTTGACATGGGGATACTGATGAAAATGTGAAGTGTAATTATAATTGATTTATTTGTTAATTTTTAGCATTAATACACAAAGCAAATGTTTGAGACCCATTAACATTTGCTCCTGGTCACAGCAGATGATGTTGAAGGTCTTGAAAAGACCACACATCTCTCAGTGAAACACAAATGACACCTATTCCATTATATTTCCTTCTCTGACATAGATTATAAGGCATAAAAACATTTTTAAAGAAAATTAACCTTGCTGGGTAGAAGCAAAAGCTGATTTGAATGACCTTACATTGAGGACCTGTAAACACTGCACAATGATGGCATGACATCTCTTGGAAATGGTGAGGAATCACTTTCTAGCTGAAATATTCCTAAAGATGTGTTTATTCCTTCCAATATTCATGGTTACTGTGAAAATCTGCAAGAGATTGTGACACATCGTTTTATTGGATCAATGGGATGATGGATGGTCAGATGCTTCATGCAGAGAGTGGGACAACAAGACAAACTTACATCAAACTTTCAGTCAATGCTCTGATGACTCTTCCGAGCTGAAGAATTACCTGGAAATTGAAGGCAGATCCCCTTCCCCCTCCTTTTCTTTTCTGAAGGTGTCTGACAGAAGATTGGTTGTTTCTCAGTTCTTCTCCTTCTGGAAATGTTTGAAGAAAAATCACTGCAATATTGCACACAGGGGAGAAAAGTCACCCATTGGTGTTGCCCAGTAGATCAACTTGATGTTTTCACTAGCCCAGGGGTTAGCAAATGTGGCTCTCCAGGTGTTCTTGAACTTCAATTACCAGAAGCCCAAGTCAGCACACCTACTGATCAGGGCTTCTGGGAATTGAAGTCCAAGAACATCTGGAAAGCCAAGTTTGCTGACCAATGCACTAGCCAAACAAATCAATTCAACTCCTGGAAGCCTGATTAAATGCTAATCAAACTGTAGTAAAAAAAATGTTAAGGAATAGCAGAAGATGCGTTCAAGTACTAAATGATAGGTTCTATTCCTGAATGTTGCATTCCTAATTCAAATTTGCTATGTAATATGCTAGTTAGGCTTGGCTTTTATATAAAGTGAAATTGAAAATCAGTTTGGAAACTTATCAGATGAACATTTCAGATAGGAGTATAAAAAGACCTCAAGAAAGATTAGCAAATTAGGCTTGGTAGGTATGAGGTGTCGGTGTATGTATGTGTATCTAAGAGAGATGAAACTGATCTCTAATTATTCCAGTCAAGGTTGAAAGAAGTCGAGGTTGAAAGAATGCATTACAATACAGTAGGTCCACTGGGCCTTCTTTAAAAGAAGGTGGCTTAGATCGTTCTGGAACTGTTGCACAGTTATACAAATTATATAGGTGACTGTAAATTGCAGTGGCTCTAGTGGCTAAGATGCTGACTGGGAGACGGAAGGTCAGCAGTTCGATTCCTAAGAACTGCAGGACAGAATGAGCTCCCGTCTTTGTCCCAGCTCCTGCCAACCTAGCAGTTCAAAAGCAAGAAATTGCAAGTAGATAAATAGGGACCATTTTGGTGGGAAGGTAACAGTGTTCCATGTGCTCCGGTGTCTAGTCATGCCTGCCACACGACAATGGAAATGTCTGCAGAAGCAGACAGTGCTGGCTCTTTGTCTTTGAAACAGAGATGAGCACTGAACCCTAGAGTTGGATACGACTGGCTTTCAAACAAGGGAAACCTTTACCTTTACCTTTAAATTGGAAGATCCTGAAATTCTGAACTTACTCAATATTTTAGTTGCATACAATGAATCCATAAATTATGCTAGCATACTGTTATGTAACTTTGCCTCTGTAGATATTATTGTGGCCACCATGCAAAAAGGCTACAGGAAGCTAAGGTGAAACTAAATGCACAGCCGGGACTCAAATTCCAGACCTCTAGCTCTACAGACAGGTGCCTAACTCACTGGACCATCTTGGTTGTATATGATTGCAGTATTGATTGCTGTAATGCTCTCTACGTGCCCCCCGCCCCATGTTCCTGATATGGAGACTTCAATGGGTGCAGAATGCTGCTGCCAGACTGGTTACTTGACTGAGAAAATTTGCACATGTCTCCCTAGTCCTGGCAGAACTGTATTGGCTGCCCTTTTTGTTCTGTGTCAGGTTCAAGGTGGGTGTCTTAACTTCCAAAGCCCTAAACGGCTTGGGACCTTCCTACTTGGTGGAGTGTCTTCCCCTCAGAAATCATGCCCACTTGACCCATTCTTCTCAGACAACTCAACTCTAAGTTCCAACTCCCAGGTTGACTAGAAAGTCCATTACCAGCCATAGGGCTTTCTCGGTAACAGCTCCAGCTCTGTGGAATGCTTTGCCGGGGAATCTGTGTTTGATTGACTCCTTAGGGACCTTTAAAAAACTATTGAAAACCTTTCTGTTTGAGGAGGTCTTGAGCAGTTTGTTGAAGACCAAAGAGGAGACCCTCCCATTGCCTTTCTGACACAAGAGTTTGGGGTCCTTGGTTCTGATTTTGTTTAGGTGTGTCAGTGTTGGCAAGATGTTGGTCAACAAACAATATCTTGACACAGGTCTCTATGCTTTAAATGAAGCTTAGATTCATGTTAAAAACTACAAAAAGACAAATTAATAGATTAAAAAAGCAATACAAGCAACCTATCCAGTGTGCTGCTGTTTTTTGTAAATGCAACATGGCAATGGTTATCATAGTCTTCAGCTTTTTGCATTTAGAAAGACACAACATTTCCATCTTGAAAATGCACTTCTTCCAGAGACTGACCTCACCCACCCAATTTTATAGGAAGGAGATTAAAAAAATAAACTTGTCCTATCTCATTTACCATCTAAGGATAAATCAAATCAGGATATATACAACAACCTAACATTTACTAGTGTTTAAGTATTCTTGGTAAAACCATAGCTTTGATCTCCCCAAATTATCTATGAACATTGGATGCTAGTAGAGATGATTTATGTCTTCAGATTCCTGAAGAGCTGTCACATGAATGATGATTGAAACTCTTCCATCACAGGGCTGAAGAATATATGATTTGAAGGGATATGAAAGGAGATTCTGACCTAGCCTTAGGAAGAACTTCTTCATGATAAGTATTGTTAAAAATGATTTATTCGGAAATCTTTCTTGGAAATGTTTAGAGAGAGATAAGATGGCCATCTGCCATGGTGGCTTCACATGTTGATTTCCTGATTTGGCAGAGAGTTTGACTGGTTAACTTTTGGGGATTGCTCCAACTTCTCCCATCCTACTTTTACGACAGCCACATTTCACCACTAATAATAATAATTTCATGTCAGAAATTATTCTGGGTTGAACGGGATTTTGCTTGAGAAACTCCGCTCAGGGGATGCCCAATGAGGCTCCTTCCATGTCCTCAAGATCTTTTCCCACTGAAGTGGTCCCTGTTTATCTATTTGCAATTTCTTACTTTTGAACTGCTGGGATGGCAGGAGCTGGAACAGAGATGGGTGCTCAAACTGTCATGTAGTACCCTCATCTCGAACTGCTGACTTGCCAGCCTTCTTAACCATTGTAGCCTCTATTTCACCACTGAGATCATGAAATGCAGTGGTTGCCAATACCCATCAAGGTTGGGGGAGAGAGCTGCATGGCTCTAGACCCATTTCAGTGCTTTTTCAGCATTAGTCTGCTTGCTGGCCGGACATACCGCCACAGTAATAGAGTAGACCTTACAGCCAGCAACTCAATGCCCAGTGTTGGGCAGTGATAAATAACCTGACTCTTTAAAGGGGCCAATGGCTATGGGTGGATGAGCCCCTTTGTGTAGGGTGATGGTCCCCTTCAGTGGAGCAAATGCCACTGAAAGCCATCATATTGTGTCCAATATCAAAATGAGCAGAGGAGGAATCACTTCACCATTCTGATTCCCAGCAGTCATGGAGGTGGAAGAGGCCATGCCAGATGGACTGTCTGTGAAGGTGCACCTTGCTAATATCATCAAGGCTGTGGCAGTCCATTGCAGTCCTGTTGTCAAATCCTGCATGTCTCATTTCATGGCTCCATGATCATAGTGTGTGGGGTCACTTCATGGCAAGCTGGGATCCACTTTAAACAAATTCACGAGTGGCAGCCGCTGCCACTTGCAAAGGGGAAGGAGAGGGGGTGGCAGCTGCAGTCGACCTGTCATGGGGAGAAGGGGTTGGAAACAAACATGCAAATGGTGAGAAATCAGGATGAGAAAATGTGGGGGAGCTATCAATCTTACTGACACCCTGCTTGTCCAGGAAGTCTCCTCCAAAAAGCCCCAGGGGAGTAATGCAGTATGGTGGTTGGTTTTGAGAAGGCAAGTGCATGGATGGAAACCATCTCATCGCTCAACACAACCTCCATTCCTTTATCAACGGCTTCTGCTGTCTTCCAACCTCGATCTCATCCTGCTGCCCACATGCCTTGTTAGGTAACTGATTTGTCTCATGTCGGGCTGCCAGAGGTACTGATTGGACGGGTTATCCTCCATTTAATTGCCAATCATAGGAAGTTAACAAAGCCTGGGCCAGCATTCCCTGGCACTTGACATTTTAATTTCATTTTTCAAAACTGTTTTTGGCATGCATGAGTGGAGCAGAGGCAAATGTACAGAGAGGGGGGAAATGTACTTTAGCATTAAATGTTGGAGTGTTTTGTGTATTTCATTCCCCCCTACCCCTTGCATTGTCAGTGGTGTGGATTTGGCACAGTAGCATGGCTTATGAATGAAGCAATGTGTTGGCTGCAGACGTCAGAGAGATGCCAGTAACCAGGGTAATAAGAAAGGGCTGTCAACACTGCAGATGAATTCAGCAAGTCCTTACAGAGGAGCCAACACTCATGGATAGAAGCCATTACTAAGTGGAAAAGCAAAAGCTTTCAACCATCGAGGTCTGGAAAAGTGTGTGTGTGCGTTCCTTGGACTACAATATAAAGAAATAACTCCAGGTGAAAAGGCTACCTTTTAGACCAGCCTAAGGGTCCTCCTCCTCCTCCTCCAACATCATCCAGATCCGAATATAGATTATCATCATGGTGATCAGCCATGAAGACTGTCTTGAGAATATAATGCAGTAACCTTTCATCTGCCTTCCACACCACAGTGTGACCCCTTGTACCACTGATCCAGTCCCGCAAGTCACATTCTGGTCCTGAGCCCTTTTGGCATGAAAAGTCCTCCTCAGCCCCAAGCCAGTATTGATTAAGTCTGCTGCCCTCCATCAAGATGGATTCAAGTGGGATTTGATCTTAAAACTTTCCCTGTGGACTTTAGTCCTCAGAGTGGTCAGGTTAGTTTACTGCCACCTAACACTTAATGTTGAGTCGCTGGCAGTAGGGTCTACTCTATTACCATAGCAGGATAACCTGGCCAGACTGTCATGGGGCAACCTGGGAATTCAAATCTAAAAAAAAGAGATTAACCTTTCCCAGTTCTGTACATAATCAACATTTTGGTCTTCTGATATGCATTCCTCAGCATCTGATGAAAAATATGAAGCCCTGTGAATATTACCTCGAGATTAAGATTCTTTTCCAGGCCTTGTCCTTAATACCTGGCACATTTGCTTCCAGCCTCAAAACCACATTGGAAGTGCATTTTGGGGTGCCAAATCCCTAAAGAAATTTGATTGAATTCATAAGCGCTTAAATTTGAGTATGAGCCTAGTTGTATCCCATAGAGAAGTTGGGCAACTGTCATTGCCATATACAGTTTAATTGCATCTGGGATGTAATTTGCCCCCTGCTGCCTATAAAATTTTTATTATTGCATGTGAACTTTTCTGGGCATTAGAGGTGGCATGATTTACCTGGGCTGTTAATTTCCTAGAAGCCTAGAATACTATGCCCAGGTATTTGGAACATTTGACTTGTTTTTAATGCCCACTTCATTCCTCTGAGGGACAGGGAGAAAATAACTGCATCATCTGCATAAAGGAGCATTGGGAGGTGTCTATCAGGCAGTTTGGGGGCATGAACATCAAGTCTCTGAAGAGTTTGAATCAGAGAATTTATGTAAATATTAAAAAGCAATGGAGTCAGAAAACATGTGAATATTACCTTCATTTGTGAGCTGTCCATGACCATGAGCAGAGCAGCAGCTGGTCTTTGATGAGAAATGATAGCCTTTTGCAGAGGACCACTGCTAATCCAAAGAGACAGCTGCTAGAGCAGACAGGGGAAAAAATGAAATCAAAGTTCAGATATTTTTTCCTTTCTAAATTACAGCTTCCAGAATTTGCCAGCCAGTGGGTTGAGACAGGTGGACTCGGTGAATTTTAGTCCAGGAAATTAATTTTTCTGAGCTGTGCAAATCATTTCACCAGACATTAGCAAGTGGACTATAGTGAGTTCATTAGGTTTTTATGTCGAACATTCAGGTGTCCCTAGATCCACGTATAATCCATTCTTTAATTTAAAGGGGAGAAATAAAGGGTCCTTTTTGTTTACTTCATTATTTATTTGTTTTACTTTGTACTGATTATGGGTGGGGGAAAGACTCATAGTGTCATCCATCAAGACTTGGTTACTTAGTGCATTGCTTTTCAAACTCTGACTTTGATTCTGTGCCCATTCCTCCATGATTGCAGCTCTTCCTTAAAATCAGTCAAAGCACAAGGTCAAAAATGTTATTCTTTTTTCTTTAAACAAAAGTCATATAGTTTTCATACATTTGAAGAAGTTGAGAGAAAGAATATCTGAAGGTAGGGAGAAAATTTCCATCCAACCCTATTTTCTTTTTCTTTTGAAAAAAATGATACTGTGGGACCACAGTGGCATAGTGGTTAAGACGCTGAACTTGAAAACTCAATGGCTGGCAGGTCAGAGGTTCAATACCAGAGTGCTGCATGACGGCGTGAGTGCCCATCTCTTTCCAAACTCCTGCCAACCTAGCAGTTCAAAAGCAAGAAATTGCAAGTATATAGATAGGTATAACTTCAGTGGGAAGGTAAATAGAGATGTGATCCGGTATTCTTAAGATGCGGTTTTCTGGTAAGCAACGGATTTAAGGATCTTTGTTAAGTGTTTATGTACTATCGTATGTAAAGTTTTTTTTATCCATATTCCTTGTACTTTAGAATTATGTTTGTCATATTTCAGAAACATATTCATTACTCCTGAGGAAGGTTATCATCGAAAAATTGAATGCCGGATCACATTTAGAGTTGTGTTATATACGCAATATTTTTTGAGAAACTAATAAGATACAAGAAATTTCACGTTGTTAAACAAGATTTTTTTTTGTGAGGGCCAACAGACTGTTTATATACATCATCAATTCTCTGTGAAGTTAACAAGAGATAGACAATTTATCCTTGTAGATGACAGACTTTATATAATCCTCAACCTCTGTGAAGTCAACAAGAGAGAAAGACTTTGTGTTGAATTTGTTGGTTATTTGTTAAGAAATTCAGAGATCATTAGTGACTTATTTAATAAAAAAAGATCAGACGGTTTACTCTGGAAGTAATTTTTTCATAGTACCTCAAACGGGTTCTGTTTTTTGACATAATTCACCATTTGGCCCCATTTGGCCCCCTTTTTTTGCTTTTTTGTAAACAGAGATGACCACCGAACCCTCCATCCTCATACAGTGTCATCTTGCAACTTCTCAACAGCATATCAAAGTTATAGGTTGCACTTGCTCGAAAACCAGTTGTATCCAACTATAGGATTCGGTGCTCCACTCTGTTTACAGCCGAAGAGCAGTTGTGCGATCAATATTGTATCAGCAGAGGTCTATCAAAACAAGGGACCGCTTACATAGATGTGTTTCTGGAAAATAGGTAGCTTTATCCAGAAAGGCAAGGAGACATCTTTTTTGTATAAAATATGTGAACAAGTATTTGTGTCTGTGTAGTAAATAAGTCAAGTGTAGGTCTCCTTGCCTTTGGTCAAACATAATCTCCGCCTTCTCCAATTGCTTTATATTTACATTTTTGAGGGTACACGAGAGCAAAACCAAATTAGAAGATGGAGGCAGGAGCTCATTGGACAAGGAACATCATTAAAAGGAGGATAGAGCTGAGGAATTCAACCTCCCCTACATCACTTGCAGGACCCTGAATAGGCTGAGGGTTGGAGTCCCTAAATGTATGACCAACATGTTCAAGTGGGGGCAGCTGGCGGACAAAAGCACATGGTGTGAATGTGGAGAGATACAGAATCCGACTCATTTACTGGGCTGAAGATTACTGCCAGGAACATGCATCGATGAGAACGTATGTATGGCCAATGACAATGCCAAGAAAGTGGCTTCATTTTGGCAGTCCAGGGTTTGATTGGGACCCAAAAGGAGAATTCCATTCATACAACTTTCTTTTTCCTGGGTATTGCCTTTGAAAAACAATGTAGAGAAACTGCCATAGATTCTGAAGTATCTGGGCAAGATTTTGTCTCAATATCAGGGTGAGAGGAGCTCCCTAACTGTTAGAGCAGTAAAACAACAGAACCAAGTATCCCAGGAGGTTAGTGTAGTGAGGTCTCCAAAGCTGGAGACATTCAAGGAAAAAAAATAGACAGCAATCTGTCTGATATAACTTTGATATGGACCTTTCAATTGAGCAGCTTCCTGGACTGGATGACTACCAATGTCATTATTCTATGATTCTAAAAAATAATAATGTTTGTTTGAAGAATTGTTGCTGTTGTTATTGATATGGCTGCTTAGTTATGCAAATTGTAAGCAAGAAGTGGTGAGCAATTCAGCTCAATAGATGTCTGGCAACACCAGGCTAGAGTCAAAATGCATTCGTTGCTTAACAGTAATTTTACCAGAAGCACATGCTCTATATATGTATGTGTGTATGGTGTCACATATATAAATTACAAAACATCACCATCAAAAAAGACCCAGAAAACTGGATTGATCTGACACAGAGAGCTACATTAATGCTAA
Organism: Bradypodion ventrale; assembly: GCA_035047345.1. Classification (NCBI taxonomy): domain Eukaryota; kingdom Metazoa; phylum Chordata; class Lepidosauria; order Squamata; family Chamaeleonidae; genus Bradypodion; species Bradypodion ventrale. The sequence goes on along the minus strand of JAWDJE010000011.1, from coordinate 5,226,494 downwards.
GCTTTGAAGCTTACTCCTTAGTTCAGCTACAATTGTCTCCTATCATGAAACATTTTCCCCTCGATTAAAGTGAGAGCATGCAAAAGCATCTTGTGATGAAATGCTAAACAACAATACAAGCTGTCTTTTCCTCTAAATGTATCAGAAGAGGTTCTGGGAAATTAAAACAGTGAAGAAAGAGATAAAGATACTAGATTGGAAGCAAGGGAAGTTAGCATATGTCTGACAGTTGTGCATGCCTCCGAAATTGGTCTATTCATTTGTTTGGTGAAATGTGCACCCATAAAAATGGTTGGAATATACCTGTGATCTGACAGCTTCATAAGGGCTACTGATGTACTGTCTCACAGCTGTTCTCTAAGTTATTGCTTGTGTAGAATTTTGTTATCTCTATGTTCAGAAAGACACCAAATGCACATGCATTATGCTACACTTTGATATATGGTGAGGAAAAAAACACAATCTATTTACTTGGATGAGGTTTTAAGAGTGTGTGTTAGTGTGTGTGTTTCAGGGAACATCTTGATTAGCAGAACATACTGTATTTGTGTCAGGTTTTCCAGGTTCAAAATCGATTCATAGCCTGAGGAAAAGGTATCACACAGCTGAGGCACACATTAACCTGCCAAAATGATAGTTATTTTAAATCAATCATCAGGAGTCATTTATTTCACACTGTTTCCTGAACCACCATATTTTTCTGTGTGCTCACATGTGTCGGCACATAAATTGCCTCTTGGCTTGACTACAAAGTAGGGTTTCCTGTCCTTGGGCCCCAGATGTTCTTGGACTTCAATTCCCAGAAGCCCTGATCAGCAGGTGTGCTGACTTGGGCTTCTGGGAATTGAAATCCAAGAACACCTGGAGTGCCAAGGTTGGGAAACCCTGCTATAAAGCTTGCAGGTTTCTCCACATCCTGAAAATTCTCCCACCATCCAAACCCTATACTTGTTGTTATTGTTCAGATGCACAGTTGAGTCAGGCTCTTCTGTCATCCACCATCCTCTGGTGTCAACCCAGATCCACACACACTGTGTCACTTACCCTGTCTAACTACACTTGCTTCACACACAGAAAAATATTGTCTGCTACTTGGTCTAATCCATGTGTCTCCTACTAAATCAAGTGCACTTAATCCAAATCTGAAGTACGATTCTATCTAGGATGTCAGGATCCTAAGTTATTTATGTGTATAGATGCAATTGTCCAGTATATTAACACAGCTGCACCTACTCATCTTCAGCTCAAAACAGACTCACTATGGCCTAGCTGTACTATCCAATAAGATAGTTTCATACTAGAGACAAGCCTTTGATCCATCTCGCCTTATATACCTACTAGTCGATGACCCGGCCCTGCCTGGGATTCATTTACGTATTTACAGTGGCAGGCCACCCCGACGCACACCGAACCCGACTCTTCCCTCATGCACACACGCACACACATAGACACGTGTGGACTTACCGTGGCTGAGACTAGGCTGCTGCCGCTTTCCTGCACTACCAGCTCCCCCGCCAATGGCGGTGCCGCGTACGGCTTTGCTTAGGCACTGCCTCAGATGCCGGCTGGAATGGCGGGTAGGCAGTGGGTGTGCAGCGACATCTGCACACACACCACCACAAATGCTGCCTCATCTTCCCTGATGTCTGTAATCCCGGCAGTGTGGGTGTACCCTTTGTGACCGCCTGCCTCTCCCGCCCATGCTGCCCTGGACGCTGGCCAGATCAGCAGTTAGCCCGCTGGAAGCGCACTGACATATGCATGCATGCCACCACAAATGCTGCCTCGAATAGCGGTTTGGCTGCTGGGTGGGCACACAGTCTTCCCTGTGTTTCAGGAACCGGAGGTGGGGGTGACCCATTTGTGACCCGTTTTTGGGTGGACACACCCTGGCATGGGCTGGCAGCCCCCCCCCACACACACACACACACACAGTGGCACTCTCACATGCACAAGGTAGGTGTGTGTAAAGTTACAGCATGTTTGGAGCAGGGATGCAGAGAGGATGTGATTCAGCTGAGGCAGCTGAACAGTTATAGTATGCCTATAATTTTAAATCTGTACATGATAGGCAAATTCTGAGTTTAGATTTGGAATCAGCACACTCAATATCATGTAAATCACATGTGTTATACCCAGTAGCAAAATTGTTGTTGTACAGTGCTATCTCATCCTCTGTACCCTATTTCCTTTTGCCTTTGGTCTTTCCCAGCATCAGGGCCTTCTCCAGGGAATCTGTTTGTCTGTTTGTTAGATTTACCTACATTTACCATGTCCTGATGGCGCAGTGGTTAAGCTGCTGTTCTCATGCCCAAACTGCTACTGATGTTGTGAGCTCAGCCTTCCATCCTTCCAAAGTCAGTAAAATGAGTACCCAGCTTGTTGGGAGCAAAATTCTAATTACCTTATGAATTGCCCAGAGAGCAAACTAAGTCCTATTTGCTGGTATATAAGGGTAATATAAGTTGACTTTGCAGTTAATGAAACAATGTGCATAGTGACAGGATGCCTCAAACCTACACCAGTGGAGAAAATAAAACCTCTTGTTTGCTGTTGTTGTTTGTCCTCTGAATTCACATCCAGACAACTACTGGTCTCTGTTGTGACAACTCAGCAGAAGAAAAGAAAACTGCAAGTCATGTTCACAAGTAGGTAGCATGACAGGAAAAAAAATGCTAGGTCACCCTTGTTTTAAAGCCAGTCATTGCCAGGAATAGGGGAGGAGGTTTCGATGAGGTATCAAGAGGTCCCCAGACTTGGGTCTCGACGTGGGGTGATCCGTCTAGGTTCAGCGACCCGCCTACCCCAAAAACACTCTCCATTGGTCCCCTGCTGCTTGAATAGGGAAGATAGTACTTCTGCACTTTAGGCAGGAATGTGGTAACAAGGCTGAATAACAGTCTGTTATATTACCACCTTCCCACACATATAGAGAGATGGAGCTTTTCTCTGGCCCTGAGAACTGACCTCCAATAGATTTACCTTCAAAGGCAGATACATATTGAAAAGATACTTTCCCAGACATGCCTGTGGATCAGAAAGGTTCACTCCCTTTCCATCTCCATAGAGACCTTATCAGTCTTTTTGAAAAGACCCCTTCCCAAGGTTATGCTGGTGCAAAGCTGTAGCCTCTGGTTTAGCCTTAACTCAGGTATGCTCCGCTCTGCAAAACTCCCCTTCTTCTTCCACATGACAAACAAGGCATAGTTGTCTTTTTCAGGTTTTTATTGAAGAAGAATAGTCACCCAAAAATATATCAAAATGCAGATCAAAGCAATTAATCTAACTCTACTTTGAATACTAACTACACTTGGCATAGTCCAGAGATAGGACACCCTAAATCTATCTTAACTTAAACAATCTAAATAAAATAAGAAATAACTAACTGTCTAAGTTGGCATTTATGCTGGCAGAGTCTAAGTCCTTTGCCCTGATGATTTCTGCAAAGACTCAGACAAATGCAAGCGCGGCACCAAAATGGCCGCCACGCTCTTTACGGGCCCCCCCACTGGACTTGGACATCCGGGTAGTTAGGGGGCGTGGCCAGCACCCTTTAAAAGGGGTGGCCACGAGGCAGCCGCGCTGCCATTTTGCGAAGCGACAGAGAGGAGAAGTTTTTCCCCAATAGCTCCGTCGCTCTCCCCTTTAGCTGGGAAGCCTTTTTTGGGCAGCGGTTTCTTCTTCGCTTCTTTCTTCGGCTTCCCAACGATTTGCGGCAATGCCTTCCAAAAAGAAGGTGATGGCGAACGCGGTTCGCACTTCCAGGAGGCGCCAGCCAGGTCGGAGGACCGCGACTGTGCCCCCTCAGCAGGCCCGCTTTCCGGGGGCGCCCACCGGGACCGGCGGGATGGGGTCAATTGCTCCCTGGCCTGAGGCTGGGCAGCCTCAGACCGGCCCTGCAGGGGATGCGGCCCCCGGCCCGCAATTAGCGGCCACCGGCCCGGGCCTGGCGCATAGCCAGGCTGGGCCTTCGGGCCTTGGCATGCAGCTTCCAGCGGTGGGCTTTAACCAAGGGGTTGGCTGGGTTCCCTTCCCTGGCAGGGCGTGCCCCCGGCCCCTCTGGGGCCGGTGGTTGGGGCATGGCCATATGCGGGCCCCGGGGTCCAGAGACCTGGCCCGGCGCCAGTGACCGGTGGGCCGGCCGGCCCTTTGCCCCCCATCAGCGTTGGGGGCTATGTAAACGTTGATGCCCTACTGGCCCACGTAGCGGCCCTCGAGGCATCTTTAGGGGTATTTAATCCATCCGGGGCACCTTTTGGTTTACAGGTCAACTCAGCGCCTGCTGGTTTACAGTGGCCGTGGCCTCGCCTGGCTGGGACGGCGGGTCAGCCGCCGCCGGCCCATCAGGGAACGGCTCCAACACTCCAAGGCCCCTCTTGGGGCGGGGTACCCTGTCCTCCAGGGAACTTACTGGGGGTGGCGGGGCTGGTCCAGGCTCCTTTCATGGTGCCCAGCACTGTCAATGTTCCGGTGTTCCTTGCTGACAGCAGGTTATTCATTGCCCCTCGGGGATCACCTGGCCCAGGCCACCAAGGAAAAGATCTGGCGGGGGGAGTATGTGGACATTTTCTCCCTCTTGAATAGAGAACCCACCAAAGAGGAGAGGGAGGGGCAGGACGAGAAGGACAAGGAGCAGTCTCGTCGACGTAAGCCGCCACGCACGTGGGCCAACTGGTTACCCGCGTACCTTATATACATGGCGGTGTACCTCAGGGCCCGGCCTGACCTGGCAATTCCAATGGACCAGAATTTGGACAACATATACCGGGCGATGGTTGATTTCCCTGGCCCGTCGTGGTTGGCTTACGACGAGGAATTCCGTATGAGAGTGCCCCTACACCCGGAGATGAGGTGGGATGAGCCCGCCTGCTGTGTTGGAGCTGTGTTGGAGCTTCTCGGCCAATGGTGCGTGCAACAGGAAGCAGTGCCGATACAGGCACGAGTGTCCCTCTTGTGCTGGCCCCCATGCTGCCTCCGCGTGTCCTAGGGCAGGCGGACTGCAGGGCAGAGGTAGAGGTGGACAGGGAGCGGGCAGAACTGCCGCGGAGGGAGCTGGTCAAGCAAAAGGCCCCCTCCCCAATTAATGTGGACATGTTGGAGCGTTGGCTCACGATGTACCCGAGGAGGGCAGATGCAGCTTACCTGCTTGAGGGTTTCCAGCAGGGGTTTCACATTCCTTTCACAGGGGTCAGGTCCCCTCAAGATGCACCCAACCTGTTATCACTCAGGGGAAGGGAGGAGGTGGCTGCCATGAGCATTGCTAAGGAAGTGGCTGCTGGCAGGGTCGCTGTCCCTTTCCCTGTCCCACCATTTCCCAATCTCAAGGTTTCCCTGTTGGGGTTAGTGCCCAAGAAGTCACCGGGGGAGTTCCGTTTGATACACCACTTGTCTTACCAGGGCGGCCGTTCGGTCAATGATGCTATCCCTGACGACCTTTGTTCGGTCAGGTATACATCTTTTGACCAGGCCCTGCGCATGGTGCGCTCATGTGGCCCGGGTGCACTACTGGCTAAGTGCGACATCAAGTCAGCGTTCCGTCTTCTGCCAGTGCACCCGGGCGACTTTGAGCTGCTGGGTTTCAAGTTCCGGGGTGAATTTTATTTCGATAAAGCCATGCCTTTTGGCTGCTCCATTTCATGCTCAGCATTTGAGCGCTTTAGGACCTTCCTGCAATGGGCCTTTGTTCGCAGGTCAGGGTCCCGGTCTGTAGCCCACTACCTCGACGATTTCTTATTCGAGGGTGAACGGGGATGGGACACGTGCACGCGTCTCCTAAATACATTTCAGACGCTAATGAAGGAACTCGGTGTCCCTTTAGCGCCCGAAAAGACCGAGGGCCCTTCAACCAAGCTCACATTCCTGGGGGTTGAGATTGACACGGTTGTGCAGGCATCCAGGTTACCTGTTGATAAGGTTTCACGGATCGTTGCACTCATTTTGGACTTGCTGGCAAAACGCAAGGTGTCCCTTCGGGAGCTCCAGGTGTTACATGGTCACCTCAATTTCGCTTGCAGGGTCGTCGCACCTGGCAGAGCATTTGCTCGACACTTGTGCGACGCCATGACTGGCTTGGCCAGGCCCCACCACAGGGTCCGACTGAACAAGGGCATGAGGGCTGATATGCTCATCTGGCTTCAGTTCCTGAGGGAATTCAACGGGGTGTCCTTTTGGAGGTCCGACCTTTTGGTTTCCCCTCGTTTTCAGGTTCAGTCGGATGCATCAGGGTCCCTGGGCTATGGGATTTACTTCGAAGGGAAGTGGGCCTATGGCAGATGGCCGCCAGCCTGGTGGGGCATGGATCGCTTGCGCAATCTCAAGTATCTGGAATTTTTCCCCATTCAGGGAGCTTTGATGCTATGGGGCAAGGAGTGGGCCAATTCGGTCGTCCATTTCTGGTGTGACAATTCGGCAGTTGTCCACATTGTCAATTCACAGACGTCAAAATCTCCCAGGGTTATGGAACTGGTTCGCCAGTTTGTGTTGCGCAGCCTACGCCTCAATGTGCTTTTTAGGGCCAGACATGTTCCAGGTATTAATAACGATATTGCTGACGCTTTGTCCCGCCTGCAGATCCCCCGGTTCCGTGCCTTGGCCCCGGACGCAGAGGAATTTCCCTCGCCGCTCCTGGATGAGATATGGACGCTTGGCAAGGAGAGGTGAACCGGGCGATCAGCATGTCGCTCGCCCCCCGCACGCGTAAGGCGTATAACCATGCATTCAGTTCATTCAGGGCCTTTTGTGCCCAATCACGGCTGCCTGAAAGTTGGCCCATCCCAGTGGCTCACGTCCTCCAATTTATGGTTTACTTACATGCCCAGGGCTTAGTCCCCCGCACCATAGCATCCAGGCTGTCAGCGCTGGCATTCATGGCCAAGGTGGGTGGTTTTGCTGACAGCACAAATGATTTTCGCATACGACATGTTTTGGAAGGGTGGGCGCGGGAACGTGGGCGCAGCCCGGACGACCCCCACCCTATTTCTCCAGGGGTACTTACCCACCTTGCACGGGGTTGGCATGACCTGTGTTTCGACAGGTATGAGGCAACCCTGTTTCACGCGGCTACTACAGTGGCCTTTTTTGGGGCACTCCACATCAGTGAGCTGGTGCTACTGTCTAAGGCGGATGCGAGTCGTAGGGCACTGGAACTCGAAGATGTCTATGTTTCCAATGATTGGGCTCAGCTGAGGATACGCTCCTCTAAGGTTAATCAGCACGGTGTAGGCAGTGGTGTAAGACTGCTACGATGTTCCATGGCAGACATCTGTCCGGTTGGTGCCCTACAGGAGTTCCTTGCACTACGTGGTACGCACCCTGGCCAGTTTTTCTGTCACCAAGATGGGTCTCCCCTTACTAAATTTCAATTTTGGAAGGTGACCGGTAAGGCACTAGCCAGTGTGGGCCTCCCTGGGGCTCGTTACGGCACCCATTCATTTAGGATAGGGGCGGCTTCCACCGCAGCGGCGTTTGGGTACTCTGGGGCTGAAATATGCAACATGGGATGGTGGGGATCACGATGTTTTCAGTTGTATGTTCGCCCTCTTCAACAGTGAGTACCAGTTAAGTCACTGCCCTGTTTCCTTTTTTCCTTGACAGACCCTGGGTGTCGTCTTACACCGGTGACAGTATGGCTGGTGGGCCACAGCTATGTGCACAGGGCAGCGCAGTTTGCTGCGGCGACAGAGTGGGGACCCCGACCGGGACTGGGTGCATCCGCAAGTCTCAGGTGGTACGGTAAGCGCGGAATGTTATGGCGGGAACTGTTGCCATTCCTTTTCTCCATCAGGGATGCTGACCCGCCTGATGTCCTGATTATACACCTCGGGGGTAATGATTTGGGACAGGTCACGGGCCTATCGCTGAAGCATGCGATTTGCGGTGACCTGGCCTACTTGCATTATGTGTGGCCCGCCACAACCCTACTTTGGTCGGACATGATACCGCAGCACGCTTACAGGGGAGGGTTTAACCTCCAGGCCCTTGATCGGGCTCGGCACTCGGTGAACAGGGCTCTTGCCCGGTTCTTTATGGACAAGGGTTGGGGGCGCGTCATACGACACCCCACCATCAGTCTCCAAAATTATGAGCTTTACACAGGGGATGGGGTCCATCTGTCGCCGGGAGGTATGGACCTCTTGTTGGGAGATTGGCGAGCAGGCCTGTTGACCGAGCTGACGGTCTGGGGGGGGGGTCGGTGAGCCTTTATTGAAGCCTCCCCTTGTGGCGGGTAGCACTGGTAAGGTAAACATTTATGACCCACAGGTATCTGGCAGGTTCGCAATTGACTGGACAACACTAGACAGGCACAAGTTGGTTAACGTTGTCCGGTCAACGATGAACCAGGCAATGGGGTGATGGCACGAGCTGGGCAGCATGCATCACCCCGTTATTTTACGGATACGCGTCAGAGGGTGGGGTCACTAGTTAGATTATTGACTACGGTCAACAATTTGTTTGTTGTCAACAAACAAATTGATACAAATGGATACATTGTAACCAATTGCCGTTGGCAATTTTGGGTGGAACCTTACCAGTGTTACTTCGGCCTGCTTGCCTTAAGAATTATAATTGGTTGAATACCAATAGAAATTTATAATTCGGACTAGGGCATGAATCAATAAATGTGGCCCAATGCCGTTATCCACTTTTACCATTGTCTGAGTCCTTTATTGGGGGGTGTGCCTGCAAACAAGCACTGCTGTCATGGGGCTGGATTCCCTTAGATCTCCATGTCCTGGGTTCAAAGTGACTTGGGCTATCGCTTCTTCCCAAATGGTGTCCTCCAAAGGAACATAGGCTCATGCTCACTTCCAATTGGTGTCTCTCGATCCCTCAAAACCTGAGGTTTAAATACATTTCCTGGGGTCCTCACACCTTCCTCCAGAAGGTTAAACATGTAAGATGACCTAATTATTTTGATTAAATATTCTTTACCCAAACCAGTGCTTCTGATGTAACTAAATTCCCCAGACAAGAATTGATGTAACCTAATTCTTAGGTGTCTGTGCAGGTGTTTGTTATCACCCTGTTCCCAGATATTTGAACAGATGTTAATGTCCCAGGATCCACTTCTATGTGGATCGTGGGTCACCTTTCTCTCTCTCTCAGGTGATGGGTTATTGACTGATTGTAACCCTGGAAATCCCACTTGTTCTTCTAGTCTGAACTCCCTCACAGGTGTCTAAGTGACTGGCATTGCTACTTAGCAACCCTAGTACTTAATGACGTGTTAATGTGTGGTATGTCTGGTATGTGTGGATTGGAATGCAACTGGCTTCAGTGTGCTTCCCTATCGAGTTAGCTATCCTCAAACCTACAGAGAATATACTACATGAATCTTAACACTTAATAAATGTAAAGAAAATTAAAATAATCCTTTGTGATTATCATGACAGTCGTATCCGACTCTGGGATTCAATGCTCATCTCTGTTTCAAAGCCGAAGAGCTAGCACCGTCTGCTTCTGCAGGCGCATGGAACACTGTTTACCTTCCCACCAAAGCGGTCCCTATTTATCTACTTGTAATTTCTTGCTTTTGAACTGCTAGGTTGGCAGGAGCTGGGATAAAGACGGGATCTCATTCTGTCCTGCAGTACTCAGGAATTGAACTGCTGACCTCCTGCCCTGTCTAATGAGCCTGGTGTGGAAACGGGCATCCATAGATGGGTTTGTGGGACCTAAAAGTCCCTAAAACACTGGGCAGAAAGCTACTAGTTGAGCTCTGGACTGAAGAACTGGCGTGAATCCACCAGGCTCCATGGAAGCTGCAGCGCAGTCACCTCATCAACAGAGGTTAAGTGGTGGAAGCTTTTCCAAGTAGATTGAAAGATTAAGAGTATGAAGGGGTGCTTCTGGTTTAAATTGTCCTGTGTACAAATACAGTAATAGACAATCCAGTTTATGTGCATCAGACTGCCATAAAATGTTTTTAGACCTCCATCAAAAGTCAAAGTACCAAATTGTGTCATATATATGTATATATTTGCAAGTAAACTAAAGCTGGAAAATATCCCTGTACTTTTTGAAGCAAGGTTATTTTATATTCTGTTGCTTGCTCTATGTATAAAAACTGGGATATTTTTCAATAATGCCATTCATAGCCTTTTCTTTAGAAGGAGAAAAAAGAACTATAAAAAGGTGCCTATACATTAAATAAATGAATACAGCCAGTTTGACATTATCATAATTCACTTAATCATTTATGCTTTGGCAATGAGAATATTCATAAATAGATGTTCTTAAAAGGTGCCAAGAATTGGGTGGGTGAGATTTTATGAACGTCACAGTTACATTATTGGTGTTTTTAATTACATTTGCCAACCACAGAAGAGGCAGAGAAGTAAATTCCCAAACAAATAGCTATACTTTATAAATGTTATAACTGAATTACATTCCTGGGGAAAACACAGTGTCACAGTTAATGAGATGTAGGAACTCCATATTCAGAAGTCTCTCCAGCTTCTGAGGTTGAAAGATGGATAAATCTAAGAGGGGAAGACTGCTGACCTTACCGATGGTTCTCTGAAATCACACATTCCAAATTGAATTGGCCTGATTTGGAAAGATTTGTATGAGGGCCAGAATCAAGTAGAATAGCCAACTCTGGGGTGAAGCAAAGTCAATTTACAAATTGATTTGAGTCCAGAACACTGATCATATTGGATGGGACACAAATTTGCTTCAACAAGCTCCATTTTTGGAGTTCAAAAAAGAAGAAACTTTAACATTACTTGCAACAATCCTCTGAAGTCAATTGTTCAAATTTTGCCAGGTTGGCTCCTTCCCTTAAGATTCATTGGGCCTCTGTATTTCAAGTCCATTTTTCAAAAGTTATTCTCCTCTGGTCTTCTATCAACAGTCAACATGAGGGTTATAAATCCATTTAGATCTGGGTCACAAATTGATTCAGAGTGGGGCATAGATCATTTTGGAGAGAAACTGTTCGCATTAGAATTCCAATCCCCAACTCTAGTCTTCACCTTTTTCTTTGTGAAGTTTCTTCCCACAGTATAAGGGTAACCCTTGCTCGAAAGACAGTTGTATTTGACTCTCGGGTTCCATGCACATCTTTGTTTATATCCAGAGTGACTGTAGGTGTTTTTGTGTTCATGTGGCAGGCATGACTAGACACTAATAATAATTTCATGTCAGAAATTATTCTGGGTTGAAAGGAATTTTGCGAGATAAACTCTGCTCAGGGGATGCATGGATGAGGCTCATGTCCCCAAGAGCTGGGACTGAGATGGGTGCTCAAACCGCCATGCAGTACCCAGACAAACTGCCAACTTGCCAGAAGCACATGGATTGCTGTTCACTTTTCCTGCCAAAGCGATACCTATTTCTCGACTTGCAATGTCTTCATTTTTAACTGCTAGGTTGGCAGGAGCTGGAACAGATTTGAGGAGCTCACTCCATTGTGCAGCACTCAGGTCTTCAACTGCCAACCTGCCCATCTTCCAGTTGTCTTAACCACCAGCCACCAGGGCCATTGAAATGGGGATAGCCTTATTGCCTGCAAGTGAGGAAGCAGGTTATACCTCATATAGCCTATCCATATGGTGTTGGGGGGCAATAACCTGCTTCCCAAGTCAGAGTGACCTAGTGGTTAGAGTATTAGGCAGGCTTGGGTCAAGTGGACTACAAAACTGTAAATCATGTAGTAGGATCCAATTTGGTCAATTGGGGGATGTCAACCCAGGAATGGAAAGGTATGTGGGTAGGTGAACTTTTGCTAGCTTTTCTGGGTGAGCATCCACTTTTGACCCCACATGTTTAAGGGGGTAATACCTTATGCTTATTAAAGAGGGTAGAGATCTCCATCAAAATTTCCACCACCAGCTAGAGATGATCTTTGGTCAGCCATCTTGGCCATGTGGGTATGGAGAGAGGATTGTTACTCTCATAATTTGGGACCAGGGTTCTTCAAACTTGGCTCTCCAGATGTTCTTGGACTTTAATTCCCAGAAGCCCTGATCAAGAGGTGTGCTGACTTGAACCTCTGTTAATTGAAGTCCAAGAACACCTGGAGAGCCACATTTGAGGAACCCTGGTTTGAACTATACACAGAATGGCATAAATAGGGAATTTAAGGCATGGTGGTTTTTTTTTTAATGGAACATGTAGACAACAGGTTTTATCGCCTTGAGTTTTTCTTTGGCAAATGGCGTGTACTAGCCAGATGTAGGAGCAAACATCTTTCTAGAGGACCTGCAAAATCCTTTCATGCAAATATCATTAGCTTTGCCATCTTGTTTAGAAACTGTTATCTATTTGTCTTTTTAAGGCCATGTGTTCCAAATAATTGCGGTTAGGATGAGATTTCCTGCCCTGCAAAGTTTTGTCATTGAATGACAGTGCCAATCGAAGCGCATTCCTAAGAGAATGGAAATTTCACAAAAGACAGAATTAACCTAGAAAAAGGCAAGAAGTGTGGGGGAAATGAAGTAGCTGTGTTTTCTCCAAGGGCGATAATGAATTTGCTGGATTAATGTTGTCTAATCCATGTAACTATCGATACGGCTGTAATGTGTCTTACATTTTATAATTAGCAGGGCCATGCATTATCTCTTCTATCTTTCAGGCAAGAATAATTTCACCCCTGCAGAAAAATGCAACGCACATGATTCAGGATTGTTTTGTATCTCAAAACTGAAGCAGTAGATGGCACCAGAAAACATTACAATTTAGCTTTTCCCCTTTGAATCAATTTCTGCACTGACAATGAACAGTAGTGGAGTGTACTTTACCAAGTCAGCCATGGGGCTTAATGCTGCAGTGTGCCAGCAATGTATCAGCGGTGAAAGAAATACAAGGCTAGTTTTAGCAATGCCCATAGCCTTTTACAGCAGAAGATTCTTCCCGGATTGTTTTGACAGTCTCCACTTGATCTTAGCCAAAAGGCTGAGAAGCCTTTAACTCAAATGAGCTGAGAACACTGCTAACAAAAGGTAGAGCGAGTTCCTTGCAGTTGAAAAAGATACAGGGACGCTATAAGGATCTTCTTCTTCTTCTGTGTCTAGGACAGACATGAGACTGCCAAAATAAAGCCACCTTTTGGTGAGTCCATTCTGCAGCTCTTTTGGCCTGACCTAGTGTGAGAAAGATTAGCCGGCAACACAAGGTTACCATTACCAGGGCATGCCTAATTATAGTCCAAAAATAACATAGTCTTCGAAGAGGCTCTTTAGGTATATCTGTAAAGGTAAAGGTAAAGGTTTCCCTTGCTCGAAAGCCAGTCGTATCCGACTCTAGGGTGCAGTGCTCATCTCTGTTTCTAAGCCGAAGAGCCGTGGTCATGTGGCAGGCATGACTAGACATCGGAGTGCACGGAACGCTGTTAACGTCCCACCGAAGTGGTCCCTATTTATCTACTTGCAATGTCTTGCTTTCGAACTGCTAGGTTGGCAGGAGCTGGGACAAAGACGGGAGCTCATTCCGTCCTGCAGTACTCGGAAATCGAACTGCTGACCTTCCGCTTCCCAGTCAGCGTCTTAGCTACTTGAGCCACTGCAGTCCCTAGGTATATCTGTACCTGAAAATATAATGCAGTGGCCTTTAATCTGCCTTCCGCATTGTAGCATGACCCCCATACAAGTGATCCAGTTCTGCGAGTCACTTCCTTGCCCTGAGTCCTTTTGGCATGCAAAGTCCTCACCAGCCCTCCATCAAGATGGATTCAAGTGGGATTTAATCCACTTGGGGACCATCACCCATCTTTGTGGATTTTAGCACCCAAGGCCGTCAGTCCTCAGGGTGGTCAGGTTAGTTAATCGCCGCCTGAAACTCAACATTGAGTCACTGGAAGTAGGGTCTACTATATTATAATAGCAGGATAACCTGGGCAGATGGCGCATTATAAGGATGTGAGTAGCAGCATGCTCTAAGATGGAGGCCAATGGTACATTTTCTGATTGAACAGCCTCTGTTTGCAGATTTAAGGGATCGGTATCTTAAACCTTTAGCAACTGAAATCAAGAATGACTCTTTTATCTAAAGCTTTATTTCTTCAATGATTATTAAGTAACTTAGTTAAAGGGAAAGGTCTCCCTTGCTTGAAAGCCAGTTGTATCCAACTCTAGGGGGCAGTGCTCATCTCTGTTTCAAAGCCAAAGAGCCAGCATTCTCTGCTTCTGCAGACATTTCCCTGGTCATGTGTCAGGCATGACTAGACACCGGAGTGCACAGAATGCTGTTACCGTCCCACCAAAGTGGTCTCTATTTATCTACTTGCAATTTCTTGCTTTCGAACTGCTAGGTTGGCAGGAGCTGGGACAAAGACGGGAACTCATTCTGTCCTGTTGCCGTTCTCGGGAATCGAACTGCTGACCTGCCAACCTTCCATTCATCAAGTTTATGGGGCACTATATAGCAGACAGACAGACAAACAGACAGAGAGAGAATTTGAATTTAACTCACGCTATAGAAAGGGAAAATGTCCATGTTGCTTACTGTGAAAACAGCTTGCTTGCTGCTACAGAAAAAAGACCCAGAGTGCCAACCGGTATTGTCTGAAAATACACACAAATTGTGCATTAAGTCACCTGTATGTGCATAAGCAATAATGATGGAAATCACCAGTTTGAGGGAGAAATTGCTTATTTGCTCTTGCATGCATGAGCCCAACATATGGGAAAGGAAAAAGCAACTGCCAAGGTAAATAGCCAAGTTTCATGCCTCTGAAATCAGTAGCTTTTCCATGCCCCAGCCTTCCTCTGGCTAGGTCAACATTGACTGTACAGCCATGAAACAAGAATATTAGATATTAGAAAGACCACTTGGAGGCTGCTTTTTGGTAGGGACCTATATTGCAGAACATTGCTTTAATGTTCCCAAACTTTTCATGCCATGGGCCGGTCACATTTGTTAACCAGTTTACCCTTCAGACCTCACCACCATTGACAATGGTGTGAGTATTGACGATGGTATGAGTGACCCAGGCAAAGGAGCAAGTCCTTCTTTTGTTCTGTGAGGTGCCCTGAGGCTGTGGATGAGAATTCTACTGAATTCTATAAAGGTGGTGTGGGAAATTGTAACAGGGTGATGGTGAACCTTGGCACTCCAGATGTTCTTGAACTTCATTTCCCAGAAGCCCCGATCAGTACGAGTGCTGACTTGGGCTTCTGGGAATTGAAATCCAAGAACACCTGGAGTGCCAAGTTTCACCATCACTGTTGTAGCAATGCCCCTCCCCGGGTGCAGTGCTCATCTCTGTGTCAAAGCCGAAGAGCCAGCGCTGTCTGCTGCTGCAGACATTTCCGTGGTCATGTGGCAGGCATGACTAGACACCGAAGCGCACGGAGCGCTATTTCCTTTCCACCAAAGTGGTCCCTATTTATCTACTTGACTTGCTTTCAAACTGCTAGGTTGGCAGGAGCTGGGACAAAGACGGGCGCTCATTCCATCCTGCAGTACTCGGGCATCGAACTGCTGACTTTCCGCCTCCCAGTCAGCATCTTAGGCACTTGAACCACTGCAGTCCCTTTGGCTGAGAAAGGCAGAGTATACATTAAAAATGAATTGAATTGAATATAAAAACCTGCTTCTTGTGCGGTATCAAATTTGATAATGTTCCAGAAACCTTTGACTAATATTCAAACCTTTGAAATGGATGTCCAGAACAAACACTCTTAGGGGTACTCAAGAACAAACCCAAATTAAAAGATGGATGAAGGAGCTCACTGGACAAGGAACATCATTAAAGGAGGATATATGAACGAGGAATTCTGCAGTGGCCCAAGTGGCTAAGATGCTGACTGGGAAGCGGAAGGTCAGCAGTTCGATTCCCGAGTACTGCAGGATGGAAATGAGCTCCCGTCTTCATCCCAGCTCCTGCCAACCTAGCAGTTCGAAAGCAAGAAATTGCAAGTAGATAAACAGGGACCACTTTGGTGGGAAGGAAACAGCACTCCGTGCGCTTCGGTGTCTAGTCATGCCTGCCACATGACCACGGAAACGTCTGCAGAAGCAGACAGCGCTGGCTCTTTGGCTTAGAAACAGAGATGAGCACTGCACCCTAGAGTCGGATACGACTGGCTTTCGAGCAAGGGAAACCTTTACCTTTACCTAATGTCACTTGGAGGGCCCTGGAGAGGCTGAGGGTTGAAGTTTTGAAATGCAAGACCCACATGCACAAGTGGGGGCTACTGGCAGACAACAACACACTGTGTGGATGTGGATACAGAATCTGGCTCATTTAATGCTCTGCCGATTAAGAAACATGGAGTGATGAGGATTTAAGGGAGGCCAAAAACAAAGCCAAGAATGTGGCTTTATTTTGACAGTCCAGGGTTTGATTGGGACATGAAAGAATTGACTGTATTATTTTTTCCATCTTCGCTAGCCTGCAAGGTGTCCCAAGACTTCGGGTTTGCTCTAATTCCGCTCAACGTTGCGCTTCCCCTCCTTTCTTCCAGCCTGATGTATGTTTGTTTCTTGTCTGCAGAACCTTGACTTGAGAAATTCAGGATCTTCACAGGCGTCGTAACGCACACGATAATAAGAACTGGCTTATTCAAAGAGCTGCATACAGCTTGCTGTGAGACTCTTGACATAAGCCTCCAGGAGAATTCCTTCCAAGAGAAGGAGGAAAGCAGAACTGGAGGAACTGGAGGGCAACGGGCAATTAATTCGCCAGGCCTGGTTATGATACAGTATGAGATCTCCTCCGAGCCCTGGACCCTTTATAATTATATTGCTTCCCACACTGTTTTCTGTGCCCTAAAGAAAAACATATTCAACTCTACAAAGCCGCGAGGCCTTTGTATATCTATCTATTCTATCTCTTTTCCTACATCACTGTCATGCACTTAGCTTTGTTATTTTGGTTACCGTGCCTTTGTAAATGTCAGCATCATAAATAAAGTCATATTCCTTAGTTGTTGTCTCTTTTAGAATGACGCATTACCAGGAAGATCTCTGCAAAGTGCAGCGTGCTGAAGGCTCCTAGCCTCCCCCACCCCAAATAATGTTCACTGGAAATAAATGCTAGTTGGATACCCACTGGATACCAATGTCACATTTACCAAGGACCATCAGGGGTCATGTAGCAGCAGGAACAATGGCAACAGATGAATATCTGTCCATAGATTTAAACTGGCTTGCCTGGGTGAGCATTTAAATTAATAGTCTCTCTGTGTTATTGTAATATGCTTAAAAGATAAATATTACTTAAATTCATAAATAATATATTTATATTTATATACATGCATTTTTAATAATTAAATTAAAACATAGGTAAAGGTTAAAGGTTTCCCTTGCTCGAAAGCCAGTCGTATCCGACTCTAGGGTGCAGTGCTCATCTCTGTTTCTAAGCCGAAGAGCCAGCGCTGTCTGCTTCTGCAGACGTTTCCATGGTCATGTGGCAGGCATGACTAGACACCGGAGCGCACGGAACGCTGTTACCTTCCCACCGAAGTGGTCCCTATTTATCTACTTGCAATTTCTTGCTTTTGAACTGCTAGGTTGGCAGGAGCTGGGATGAAGACGGGAGCTCATTTCCGTCCTGCAGTACTCGGGAATCGAACTGCTGACCTTCCGCTTCCCAGTCAGTGACTTAGCCACTTGGGCCACTGCAATTAAAACGTACTTTTTGATATATTATTATGCTTTTAATGAGCCTGTAATTTAGATTGCATTGTGACCTAATTATTTGTCTGCAACTTAAGTTTAGTATTCATATATTATAAGTATTTGTGCCTAAATAATTCCATAGTTGTAAGGCTTTCTAACGTTTTCAACATTCCCAGGTTCATTTTGTGCACATTGAACATAAAAGTGTAAGGTTTATAGAAACAGACAATCTGGTCATTGCCAGCAATGAAAAGACTCATGTCTTGATGCTGAAATAAAATTTGATATGATATTTGATTTGTTTCTTGAATCAACTCTAAAAGGGAAATATGGCACCTGTGATGAACACGGGGTGCTGATTTGTTCTCAAGTTCTGTAGGATTCTTGAGGAGATGTTCAGATTTGACTCTCTGACCTGACAAAGATGCTGTAAACCATGCGCCATGGGACTGAGAAGGGCACTGTGTGTTTTCCGAATCTGTAATGGAGATTTCTGAGGTGGGGAGCAGTTATGGTGCATTCCAGAGATGGATAGATAGTCAAAACATGCTAGCCTTGTGGTTTGAAAGAAATGAAGCTTAGAATTGACAGACATGTAATATTGTGTAGTTGGTGGCTGGATTCCTACAGGGGAAAGGCCAGGGGGTGGAACCGGTTGGTGGAGATAAAACCAGAGGGAGGGAGCATGACGTTCTCTTGCCCTTGTTGTGCGCTCTCCATGTTGTGTGAGTCTAATGTGTGTGTGTGTGTGTGTGTGTGTGTGTGTGTGTGTGTGTGTGTGTGTGTGTGTGTGTGTGTGTGTGTGTGTGTGTGCTTTGAACTCTGCAATCATGCAGTCCTCTAATCTAGGGGAGGCCCTTTAAGACTTCCACATTTAGTCAGGCTTGTATTGTTTTAATGTGCTTACTCATGTTAAAATGATTCATTGCCTAGAACTGTTTTGCTTCTGGAACTAATACTTTACTACAATATATTCTTCAAATACAAGAAGATGACTGGAGTGGTTTAATTTCATATGTGCTACCTTACTTACAGCCTAGATTGGGTGAGACGTGAGAAGGCAAGTTAAAATCCTGGGTTCCTTAGCTGGGAGGGCAGCAACTCAGGTGCAGTCCCACTTACATGTAGACTAAGGATCTACTTGTGAGTAATGGGTTGTCAGTTCCATGGTTACTGAGAGAATGAATGTTGCCCACCTCTGACATAGGATATACCCTAGAACAGAGGTGGCCAAACTTGATGCTCCAGGTGATCTTGGATTTCAATTCCCAGAAAGTCTGATCAGTAGGTGAGCTTACTTGGGCTTCTGGTATTTGAAGTCCAAGAATGCCTGGGGCTCTCAGGATGGCCAACCCATGCCCTAGAAGCATTTTATTCCAAACACTCTTTTAAAGAAGTTGGTGGGTTGTGAATACAGCTAGTGTAACATCTGAAGTAAACTACAGTACTTATATACAAAACTCTATTTCCTTACTCTGTTGACTTTGATATATGCCTCTTGTTTTTCAACATGCTGTTGCTGGCCCTCTTGTTGCTTATCTTTCCATTCCACATTCTTGAAGCCAGTGCACAGATGACATTGAAAAGAGGGAGTGCTTCATGCATCACACGACTCTTGCTGTAGACATTTTGTTTTGATAGTGTTCTTCTATTTGTGTTTTGATCAAGTTTCTAGATGGCCCTTCCTTTGAAGAGGTTCAGGCTTCTCTAGGTGACGTTTTGTGACCATGCCAAGAGTAATGGCACTTTCATGAATTCATTTAATTTTAAGACAGGAGGGCCTGTGAGAAACTTGTAATCCATTCTTGTCTTGAATTAAATAGTCATTTTCTGGCCATGTGTGATAATGTGGTCACTACCCTGTTCTTCACTTATCATTCTCTTTGGATGCTGAGGAGGCCCCGCCTAATTAGAATATAAAACATCACTTGTCTCATCCTCACAACCAAGAAGGAGAATAAATTTTGTTATCCCTGTGTCATGGAAAAAAACCGTTCTGTGCTTTTCCTTGATCCCTCTAGCCACTTAATTACCTAGTACTTCAAGATGGAGAATTTAATATGTAGGAGTCCCTGTATATGACATTCCAATGAGAGACAGAAGAATGTAAAATAATTTCAATTGGCTAGAAGTCCCGAAGTGGGAAGACTGATCTCAGTACAATTTAGTTGTGAGTCAGATAGGGCCAGAGGGCCTAGATCACCAGTTAAGTTTTCTTTATTTTTGTATTACAGTACTTTGAATGACTATATTTGCAAGTTTGCTTCCTTATTTATTATTTATTCAATGTGTATTGAATTATGATATACTCATGTCCTTAACTTACTTAATAAACCTTACTAACCATAGACCCTGTGTGTGTGAGTCATACCTGTCAAGTATCCTGGATTGGCCGGGATTTCCTGTATTTCGGCACCGATTTTCGTCCTTTCCCGCCCGGAGTTGCCGCTATCCCGGATCTTGGCAGCAGGGGGAAAGGAGTTACTGTGCATCCCTTCTGTGCAGGTCCTTTCTACGTATGCATAGAACTTTTCTATGCATGCATAGAACTTTTATACGCATGCATAGAACCCTTCTGTGCATGCGTAGAAGGGTTCTGTGCAGAAGGGGATGTGTAGAACCCTTCTACGCATGCGTAGAACCAACCAGTGCAGAACAGTTTTGCACAGGTCCATTGTACGCATGCAATGGACCTGTGCAAAACCATTCTGTGCATGTCCATTCAACGCTTGCGTAAATGGCTTCTGTGCAGAAGGGGATGCATAGAACCCTTCTACGCATGCGTAGAACTGACCAGCACAGAACTGTTCTGCACAGGTCCCGTATTGTCCGGAGCCACACGTGACAGGTATGGTGTGTGTGCGTGTGTGCATGCACATGCGTGCGCTGAATTAGCATCATTATACTAGGCTCTCTCTAGGCTTTCCTGAAGGTGAAGCTCTATAAAGATTTCTTGTTCAGGCTGCTGAAGAGGTATATTGGCAATGACAGTCTTTCCCAGTTCTGGTTTATTCTCATTATCAGCTTGTTCTCTTTCAACACTGAACCTTACTTAAACTCCTGAGTTTTCAAATCTGGGGTGGCTGATTGTTCCCACTCAACAGCAGTTGGAACAGCTTTGAGCATTGGGGGTGGCCACCATGTTTGTTCTTTGTTCTATTAATGCAGCTAAATAGATCTTTCTGTTCTGGAATATAGTTTATGAATAATAATCAAGTGCACACAACAGACCCATTAATATCTCTGTGAAACATTTCATTGCTACTTCCTAGAATCCTAGAATAATGGAATTGGAAAGGGGGCTATAAAGCCATCCAGTTCAACCTCTTGTTCAGTGCAGGAATCCAAAGCATAGCAGATTTGACATACGGTTGCCTAATTTACTTTTGAATGCTTCCATTATTACAGACCTCACTGCCTGCAAAGGTAACTGGCTCCATTTTTGTATTCCTTTAACAGTCAGGAATTATTTCCCCTGATATTTAACCAAAATCTAGCTTCCCATAACTCGATCTCATTATTCCATGTCCTGCACTGTGTGATGATTGAGAACAGATCTTGCCCCTCCTTTATACAACAACCTTTTAAATTATTTGAAAAGTGCTGTCATATCCCCTCTCAACCTCTATTTCTTAAGACTTAACATGCACATTTCTTTTAGTTGTTCCTCATAGAGCCTATTTCAGGTCCCCTAATCAAGCATGTCACTCTCATCTTAATTTATCCTTCATAATCATCTTTCATAAAGTATGGCGCCCAAAACATTTGTCAAGATGAAGCTTAACAAGATAGTTAGAAGAACTAGTATCTCATATGTTTTGCAGCCTTAAATAGCACTAAATTCCAAGATCCATCTTACTTGTAGTGTTACTGGGCCAAGTATCCCCATCTCGTAGTTGTGCATTTAGTCTCTATCTATCTATCTATCTATCTATCTATCTATCTATCTATCTATCTATCTATCTATCTATCTATCTATCTATCTCAAACACACAGGCACACAGGAGTAGAAGTTTGCACTTATCCTTATTAAATTTCATTGTGTTGCTCTCAGCTGTTTGCTTGAGTCTGCCAAGATCTTCTCAAATTTTGTTTCTGTCTTCCAGACTGCTAGGTATTGCACATAATTTTGTACTGACTACATGTTTCATAAGCATTCCCTTCACCTTTGCATCCAAATCATTAATAAAAATGTTGATCAACTCTGGACCCACGAATGATGGTATTGCACATCTGAAGACTGCAGGCAAACCATGTCCTCATCTTTCTATGATTTTCCTGTCTTTCTCTGTCTCTGTTTCTATCATTTTTCAATTGTCTATTAAAAGAAATTGACCAATTTGCTGAATTGTAGGAATAGGAAATGAGGGATTAACCCCACCAGCCCTCCCAGCTGGTAGGTTTACACACTTTGATATCAGGGGCTACTTGCTTCAGTCAATAAATATCAAACTTAGGCAGAAGGTAGATTTTGCTAAAGCCCATGACAGTAATAGTAATAATTTCATGTCAGTAAATTATTCTAGGTTTAAAGGATTTTTGCTGGAGGAACTCTGCTCAGGGGACGCCCAAATGAGGCTCCTTTCATGTTCCCAACATTTTCCCCCCACCAAAGTGGTCCCTATTTATCTAATTGATGTTTCTTGCTTTCGAACTGATAGGTTGGCAGGAGCTGGGACGGAGATGCATGCTCAAACCATCATGCAGTACCCAGGTCGCGAACTGCCAAATTGCTGGCATTCCAGCTGACAAGGCGAGCATCTTAACCGCTGATCCACTGCAGCCGCACAGAGACGTTACTATTACAAAGCTTATCTTTATTTTATCAGAAATGTTTGCCCTGTAAAGCCCATGCCAGTAGAGTGAATGAGAGTCAGAGGAACTGTGAATACTCTAGAAAACGAAGGCAGGGTTAGGGGATAAATAAATGCCAAAGTTCCATCCAATCATAAAAGAGAGGAGAAAAAATATCAAGGACCCAACATTATTTAACTCTTTTCTACTTGCTAGCACCTCAAGGGAAATGGGTTTGCTTTGCCAACCCACCCCCAGAGTAAGGAGACGGACACATTGTCTTGGTTTGAAAAATCGGGCAGCTTTAATTTTGTAAACAAGTTAACTGTAAACAGTAACACCAACAGCAACGGGCCGACATAGCACTTGTAGGGAGTTGTTATATTTCTGCTAAATGTAATTATTCCGATTATGAACTTTAATTTTGTTACTTTGTTAACCAATTGACCCCAGTCAGAATTAATCATTGTGTACTTGCATTACTTACTCTATCACCGGTGGACTGACTAAGGGTCTGCAAAAACTGCCCAGCTTGCAAGTCCCTTGTCCCTGGTCTGTATTTGATTCACCACTAGTGTTCTGTCTGTTCCTGCCCCATATATGTCAACCAAATATGTACCTACAGGGTAGTTGGGGGTCGTAGGATGTCCCTACCAGTGCTGCCGCCAAGTGACCAAAATTGAAAGAAAAATCCTCCATGTCTCACCGTCGACAACAGTGTGGGATGGGCGAAAGTGACAAGAGTCCAATGGCCAATCAGGACTCAAGCAAAAATTCCCGTAAGAATAGATACATGAGAAAAGATACATTATGCTCCTATAAACAGTAACAATAATACAACAAGCCCATTGGCTAACAGAGTGTGCACATTTTTCGATCCACTTATTTGCATAAGAATAGATACATGAGAAAAGATACATTATGCTCCTATAAACAGTAACAATAATACAACAAGCCCATTGGCTAACAGAGTGTGCACATTTTTCGATCCATTTATTTGCATAAGAATAGATACATGAGAAAAGATACATTCCGCTCCTGTCAGAAAGCAGTTAACGTACATAACAAGGAGCCCATTGGCTCCACCACCAGCACTCCCCTGAAGTCTGTCCAACTTCTCCCTGGGAGGGCAGGCAAAGCGCATGTCTTGATGGAATATCCGCTGCTGATATTACCACTCTGTAGCAGGAGTGACAGTAAACTGTGTTGTTTGTGAAAAACAAACAAACAGTATTAATTTGTTTTGCAGTTCCCATGAGATAACATGAACGACAGTTGTCAGCAAGCCATTTGCATTCACAATTTCATTAGATTCAAATACAAAGAGAAATGAAGTCTTTAAAAAAAATCCAGCTAACCTTTCCAAGGATGTTCAAACTTCAGAGTTGTGGGTTCCTATTATTGTTGCAGAAGTAATAAAGGCTGAAAATACTTAATAGCATCTACAGGACTCATTATAAAAGCTTTGTCCAGATGGCACTAGTTTTGCCTACAGAGAATTTACTCTTACAAAGCTTATCTTTATTTTATCAGACATTTTTACTCTGTTAAGTACATGGGCCAGCACTGGCGCAGTATAAAGAAAATCTATGCTTTTTTGTTAGACTTAGAGAGATGGGATAGAAGGAAGACATGATTCCTCTAAGGCAGAGAAAGGAAATGGTATGGAATAGGATATTTTCCCCAGAAGTAACCTGTCTTTCTTTTATACATGTGCAGCTCTGCATGACTGTGCTTCAAAATGTGTGAAATCTGTTTGTGCTGAAGGGCATACAATAAACTCATCTCCTTCCAACATCTCTTTAATTGCAGAAATTTTATTTAAAGCAGGGGTGCCCAAACTATGGCCTGGGGCCTGGATCCGGCCCCCAATGCCAATTCAGCCAGCCCACAAATCCTCATCGCTCCTGGAAGTGGAAGTAATGGGCATGTTTTACTTCCGCTTCCAGGAGCAACGAGGGCTTCATGGGCCAGATGAATTGGCATCAGGGGCCAAATCCGGCGCTGGGGCCATAGTAAAAAGCTCCCTGAACCATGTGACTGGCCCATTGCCCAAAAGGTTTGGGCACCCTTGATTTAAAGAGTGCAATGAGGCTACATGAGCCAACATCCTTCAAAAGTGGGTTTATAGCCCACTCTGAGAGGCTACCTCGGTACAGCAGCCTCCCCCTTTCAGGAAGTCACATGTCACATTTGCAAGTAACCCAAGATGGGAAAGTGTTAGAGAAGTTCTCTCTACACATATGAATTTCATATGGTTCCAAGCATGATCAAAGAGGGGGTGCATTCTACAAAGGAAGTCTTTTGCATGGGTTCAAAGGACATGCAATTTTACAACCTTTCAATGCTTCTAGCACCAGAATCTTTCCTACCTGACCTGTATGCAATTACACGTGTAGTTGGGAAACACAGAGAGAGAGAGAGAAAGGGGGGAGAGAGAGAGAGAGTTTGCACAAGTTAACATCCCACATCTCCATGAACAAGCCACGTTCATCATTCATTACAGTGGGATGGTCTCCAGCTACTTTGATGACCAATCAAAAAGCAAATGGAACAGTATGGTTAGAGCGTAAAACTCCTTCTGTTCTGCAACCAGATAATTACTTACGGCTTCATTGTTTGACTGATTAAATATACTAAACACAATCCAAACTGCGTGTGAATATTAATTGTATAGCTGTGCTTTCAGATAGTGTTTGTGTGTGTGTGTGTGTGAGTGTGTGAAGATCACATGCTTGTCTACCGATCATTAAATGGAAGACATGCATGTGAGAAGCGATAAGTGATAATGACCTTCTTTTAGACCACAAAACACATCATCTTCCAGAGCCTGCTATATCAAGGAATGGACTGCATTAAGGAATAGGCCAACGTAAAAAAAACAACTTACATAATGAAAATCAAGAGCTGACATTAACGTGATCAGCAGTTCTCTTCCAGGCTGGGATCCTGTAGGAGTCTTAATGTATCTCAGCATGGCAAGATGACATCTCTTAGCAAGATGCTCTCAGGAACTGGTTGAAAGCAGTTGGAACAACAGATTCATTTTCTTAAATGATACCCACATGATTGTGGGTCAAATAATTGTTGACTTTGATTGCTGCCTTGAATATATAATATTAGCCAACATCTAGAAACCATGGTGATAAACTGCCATGGTTACCCTTTATGTACAAGTCTGTAAGCATGCACAAGTCTCCATTGCTAATCAAATATGGTGTCATTTGGTGTTTTTTTTAACTTCGAGAATCAATCATGCTACACAGATTTGTGTGTTTGCTTTGTAACCCATTGGATCGAATATGTTATGTTTTGCTGACACATCACACAGCTGTTTGCCTAGATAACTGTGAAGTGTTGCAGAATAATTCCCTCCAAAGAAGTTCTTACTGTTAACATGAATCTAAAGAGATAACAGTGAGCTTTAATCAACTAATCAGATTTCAAAACTGTGGACTTATCCGTGGGTAGCAAGGAGATAATAGCCATCAGAAGGCAGTAATGGGAGATGAAAAATTGTTCCATCCTGCCTTTTGTATAATTTACTGAGAGGAACACTATTCAATTCAATTCAATTCAATTGGGAAATAGAATAACAAAAACTATGTCAATTAAGGAAAAGGAGCATGTTTGTAAGGTACTATGGAGGTGGTACCTTACCCCAATTAGACTCAAGCAAATGGAAATTAATAATTCTGATATGTGTTGGAGATGTAATGAACAAAAGGGAACATATTTGCATTTATGGTGGTTCTGTAAGAAAACAAATAAATTTTGGAAAGTGGTAGAGAAGGAGATAAATGATATTCTTGGTATAACAATAAATTTAGAACCCAAATTAGCTATATTAGGAGAAATAGGAAAATTGAGATTAAGCGAGGGTAAAAAAGAACTAATTTTGACATTGTTGCTGGTTGCTAGACAGCTGATAGCCCAAGAATGGAAGAGTAATGAAAATATGAATAAGAATAGGTGGTATAAAGAGGTTTGGCAACTGGCATTAAATGAAAAATTAACTAGCCATATTCAGCTAAAACAGGGATTAAAAATCAAAATACAATTCTGGGAAATCTGGAAACCTTTCATACAGTACGCGCTATCTAGTGAAGAAGGGGTTAAGCCTGGCCCTGACATGATTCAATTTTGGAAGATTTAAGTATACTGTACCAATCGAAATTACTGCAGAATAGGGTTTTGCATGGGTTTAAAAGTAGAAAGAATGAAAGAGTGAACAAAAATTTGAATAATATATTGCTGTTATTCCTTTCTTCTTTCTTTGGGAGGGGGATAAGCTATTGTCTTCTTTCTTTTTGTGTAATTATTGTCGCTTTGTAGTATTTTTTTCCATTATTAGTTTTAAGTATTTATAATTTTTATGTTCGTTTGAAATTTATGTTTATTAATAAAAGCTTTAATAAAAATTTTTAAAAAATTCAATTCAATTATTCAACTTGTATGCCGCCCCACTCGCAATGTGACTCTGGGCGGCTAACAAAAAGAAAAATATCACAGTTAAAATAAATACAATTACAGTATCACATTTACAAAATGTCACAATTACAATGTCACAATTGCAATTATAAAGTGCTTACCAAAACATTTCAAAAGCAAAACTCAAAAATACATTACAAACTCAGCCCAAACCACTCTGAGGCCAAGTCAGCCAAGGGATGATAGTGGTGGGCAGCAGTGGTGTTTTCGAGCCTGCAGAGCTGCACATCTGTCCTCTCCCCTCCAGGCCGAGATGGCAGAGGGAAGTCAGGTGATGGTGGAGGGCAGCGTTGGCGTTTTCTCCTCCCAACTGGTGCGGAGGGGCCTGGGGGTCAGCTGGGTGGCAGTGTCTGCCCGCCTGCCCACAAAAAAAAAACACCAGTGCACTTTAATGGTAAAAAGTTCTTATATATACATATAAGTCCAATATATATATATACCTGAGTGCTACATGATGGAGTGAGCGCCCATCTCTGTCCCAGCTCCTCTCAACCTAGCAGTTAGAAAGCAAGAAATTGCAAGTAGATGAATAGGGACTACTTCCGTGGAAAGGTGCACTCCAGTGCCTAGTCATGACTGCCACATAGCCATGGAAACGTCTGCAGACACAGACAGCACTGGCTCTTTGGCTATTAACAGAGATGAACACTGAAACCTAGAGTCAGATGTGACTGGCTTACGAGCAAGGGTGACCTTTACCTTTACTACATTACAAAATTTGCATTAATTCTTCAGCCTTGTTTATATTGCAAGAAAAGAATAAACAATGACTATATATATAACATTGAACAGTCAGCAAGTATACCCATCCACTCCTGGGATATTTTCTTCAATTCCGCATATCTCAGTTCTCTATTTTAACTTTTATACCAATCCGTATTTCCCAAAACTAATACTTTTTTGGACAGGTCTGATTCCTTTAGATTTTTTTTAAACACATAATTAATAAAGACTCCCCATATTTTTTCGTTGTTCTTTAACAATCAATTAGCACTGACAACAGCCATGGGTGCCAGCAGTTGACTTAGCATTCCTTGCATACAAAGAGTTAATCCTCTTCTCTTCGATAAACAGCTTTATTCTGTCTCCTTGGCATGTTTTAGACTTATTTCATCACTTTCCCAGACACATGATTTATTAAAACAGAGATGAACTTGTGCATCTGTTTCATATTTAGTTGTGTTTTCTCTTCGCTCTTACTGACTTCTCAGCACATTTAAAGCAAGAAGTTAAAAGAGCAGAAGAAACATCAGCAGTCAGCTAAGGCCATCTTATCCAATCTTGTGCGCCTTCTGTGCATGTTCAATGGATGATAACAATCGGGACATAGATTTCTCTCCGTTGAAGCATTTTTATGGCTATTTTGAATATAAACATCAATAATGTCAAAGTGGAAGATGACAACCAAAAGTTACATATGCAGTCCAAAATTTCTTGTACAAGTCCGTAACCCACGAGTCAGTAGTTTGCATTACACATTTACCACCACTACCACACCACCACCACCACCACCACCTTCTATCGTATCCAAAGAAGACTGTCCTGAGAATATACAGATTGGCCAGCTTGGAGAAAATTCATTTACCACAAAAATGAATCTTGAAATGCCTTACCCTCTTTCATGGAATGAGAAAGTAATTAGTCTTTCTGGCACCACACACACCTTATAGCTGAATGGGGATTTGAATCTAGTCCTCATTAGTCCTAATTTGCAAGTCTACCCACTGCACAAAACTGGATATCCCAATATTATGTCACCTGCTTTCTTATTGGGCAGACTACTGAAAGCAGAAGCACTGGATGGGTTGTTTTCATCTACCTAAGCATTTAACCTATGTTTTTTCCTCTCTTTTCCTTGCTCACTGTGCTTAGTCTCATAAAAAAGAAAGGTGTTGTGTACACATTTTGTAAAATATTGTCAGAAAGAATGCTTGTTATTCTGGCTTTGCCATGCAACACGTTTGGTTCAAAAGGATTAACTGGCTCTATGCGCTTGCTCAGGAGACACCCAAGTGTACTTTCAATGCTTTCCACTTAGAGGTTCCTTCTATGTCTCCCTTTGTCTTGATGTTATATTACAGAGAAGATATCGTGCGTGGGCAAGGGTTGAGAATCCTCAACAGGCTGTTTTGCCTTGAAATTAACTTAATTTGAAGTACATCATTAAAACTGCCCAGTTAATATATCTTTATCTTATAGGGATTTCTATCATTTTTCTCACAGACAGATGAGATTGGATTTAAAGCAAAGAAAAAATGCAGTTTGCAAATCTGAATTTTTCTTTCCTTCACACACTGAGATACCTTCCTTCCTCTTCCTCCTCCTTCTCTAAACTAAAGATGCAGTGGATTGCTATCTGGACTGACCTTTCCTTCAACCGGCACCTGTGACCATGCTGACATGAAGTCTTCCAGCATTTGTAGAATGAACAAGTAATGTTCCTGAGCGCTGTTTTCAACTGTACCTGGTGCCCTCAGGTACAGCTCACTATTATAGCTTTTGTCATATGGAGTTCTTACATTCTGACTAGGTAGAAATCTCCAGTATCCATTCCTCACATCCCAGATATCAGCAGAAATGTTGTCCCAATTCCATGTTGTTCCTCTGCAAGGAAGACAGTGATAAGCATTAAAACTTCAGAAGCTACTTTTCTACCACTGATCCATCTAACTCAGAACTCTCAATGGCATTGGTAGCAGCAGCTTTCTGTAGTTCTAGGTGAGATTCTGTCTAGTCCAGTGTTTCCCAATGTTTGGCTTTTGAACTTCAATTCCCAGAAGCCTAAGTCAATTTCCCAAAGCAGTGATCAGCCAATGTACTGACTTAGGCTTCTGGGAATTGAAGTCCAAAAACCAAAGGTTGGGAAACACTGGTCTAAGCCCTACCATTTAACAAAGTGTGGGGACTGAATCAGATAACAGATCTTAATAGGTTGGGGACCCCATTTTATCCTTTTATCTCATGGCTTCAGTAGCATTGAGGTCTACAGAAAGCAAAGTAGAAGATCCCTCCTCAGTAAAACCACCAAAAAGGTTCGAGGAACATTAGTATTATTAATTTTTATTTATACAGTAATACCTCATACAAAGTCCGCTTCATACAACATCGAATTCATACAACATCACCTAATTCCTTGAAAAAAGTTGGCTAATACAACGTCGCTGCGACTTTGTATGAGGCATTGGGTTTTTCCCCCAGGTTGGTTTGTCCCCTAAAATCAGGGCTGTTTTACATGTTTTTGTAATGTATTTAGCCTTTAGACAATGATTTCTTAAAGTTCTGTCAGTTTCCTGTCTGTTTCCTTGACTTTGTCCTGAAGTCTGTGCTGTTACAGTATAATGTATCTCAATGGAAACAACGTTGTACGAGGCATCGCAGCAAGGCTTTGGATGTTGTATGAGGCATCGCAGCAAGGATTTGGACGTTGTATGAGGCATCATGGCTAGGATTTTGCATGCCTCATACAAAGTCCAAATCCGTATAAAGTCCAAACTTGTGGAACCAAGTTTGGACGTTGTATGAGTTATCACTGTATACCGCTTTACTTGTCGTGAGACAACTCAAAGCGGTTTAACAACGGAATCACATATACATATCAATTAATAACAATGCAGAAATATTAAATATGGAAAAATATGAACCAATATGAGATACTAAGGTACAAAAGGTACAAGATTACACTTATAATAATCAACACTCAGATACAAAGTAGAAGGTCCCTCAGCTAAGCAGCCAGGCGGTGACGGGGGGCCAGGGAGAGGCAGCGACAAGATCCCACAGGCATCGGGCATGGCATCCTTCTTATCCCCACTGAGGTGGGGCTCCAAGGAGATCAGCCCAGGTGCCTCGAATCCCCTGGCCGGTGACGGGGCCCAGGGAGAGGCAGCAGCGAGGTCCCACAGGTCTTAGATGAAAACCTGATTAATATCCTACAAAGCCCTCTGAAACTTTGCAGCCTTGAAACCTCCTCCAAAGTAACTTTGGTGCAAGCACAGCAATATTTCATGATTCCTTCTAAATTCTTGTCCCTAATTAAGCTGTTTTTCCTCTCTCTATCCTCCTCCTCCTCCTATCTCCTCCTACAAACCATCCTCTGGTACATCTTGAGGCAATGCATACAGACTGATTAGAAGCTGCATAATCCTCAAGAAGGTGGCTTAATTGTAAATGGGGGACAGAGGATTTTCTTTGATATAGGATGGTGCAATGAATTATGTGCATATTCATTGGGTCATCTGCTTGTTTTTACAACTGAGAGCAATAGACTTGTTAAGATATTCTGCCCCAGAGCCATAATATAGGCTCATATCATAAATAATTATGTTAAATTGGTTACCAAGGAGGAGCAGTCAGAGGAAGTTGCTATGGAGATGTTTTCAGTCTCCGCTTGCATGTGCTGTAGCCATCACAGATGTACAAATTTTGCTGGATACAAATCAAGATGAAGATAGGGAAATTGAAGCTCATTTAACCCAAGGGAATAAAGACATGAGAAAAAGGGGTTGGGAGAATCCTTTTCCTTGGAAGCCTCAACTCCCCTCAAATGAGAGCAGTTGTGTTTCTCCTAACCTTTCTTAGTTCAGATCAGGTAGACAAACTTCACAGAAAAGGGGTTGCTGTTCAGACTATGAAAGGATTGAAGGACAAGAAGTGCATCTGTTTAGAAGTCAGGCAAAGTACTTTCTTCCTTGATTCACAAATAGCACAACTATAATAGTAGTTCACCATAGATGGCAATGAGTTTCAAAGTGCTACTGGTGAGGACTTCTGTCTTTCTTGAGGTTGTGATGAGGATGGAAATGTATGATGGTAGAGCCCTTTATCTGTTGATCACTCCCTTGAGCATGCACACACCAACTAAACAATATGGCTGTGCCTTGTCTCTCCCTTCTCTCCCATAAGACCCTTTATCCTCTTTGTCCTAATCCTAGGATAGGACAATTTTCAAAAAGAGAATGTACATTGAAATACTTTGACACTCTCAATTTCAATTCAAAAACACATTTGTTAAATACTTTTTTCCTAGTAAGTGGGATGTCTGGCTGGACATCCCGCTACGGTAATGGATTAGACCATACAACCAGCAACTCAACACTGAGTGTTGGGCAGAGGTAAATATCCTGACTCCCTAAAGGGGCCAACAGATATGGGCAGATGAGCCCCTTTACGTGGGGTAATGGTCTCATTCAGTGGAGGAAATGTCACTGGAAACCATCCTATTGGGCCCAATGGCAAAATGAGCAGAGGAGTAACTCTGAGTCCCAACAGTCATTGAGGTGGGAGAGGCCATGCCAGATGAACTGGCTGTGAAGTCACACCTTGTCCATATCCTCAAGTCTGAGGCAGTCCCGGTGTTAAATCCTGCATGTCTCATTTCATATGTGCCACAGGAGATGTCTCCATGATCTTAGTGTGTAGCAACCAGAGATTAACCTTAAACAAATTCACACCAATGGCATTGCTCCTGCTTCAGGAAAAAAATGCATTCTCAGATATGAGTTGCAGCCAATGACGACAAGGGTAGGAAGCACTGACACTACTTCCTCCGTCTCAAATTTAAGACAGTGCAACTCTTTCATTGGGTAGATTGGGGAAAGGACTACATTTCCTGCCACAAACATGCCACCACATCTGGTGTTCACTTCACTAGATTAATGGCAGGGTAGATCTGGATGACCATGCCTTTGCCAGTTCCATAGTCTGTCCCCAATTGTTGACTGCCTTTAAATTAAGGAGAGATGTAGCAGATAAGACTAAGCATTGTAGTTTAGTAGATGTATGGCAGCAACCTAGGTAGGAGCTCTTTTGAGGGCTCTGTCTTGTCCAACTTGCAGTTCCACTGGAAGAAATGCATGATATACTGTAAATTGATTTAGAGAAAGTCAAGATAGTTTTCTTAAGAATCTGCAGGGGTCCATGGTTGGTTAAAGTAGCACTCGTGGGAAAATATCTTGGGGACATGAAAGGAACCTCATTTGGGCATCCCATGAATGGAGGTTCTCCAACAAAAATCCTTCCAACCCTTTCTTGTTGTTGTTGTTGCAACAGTAGGGTGTGGTGGGTCAGGAATAATTTGACTAAGATCTCATTTCCATAGGAAGCTGAGAAATCTTGGTGTAGTCTTAGCAATAAGTGCCAGCTTGGTGAGAGCTGTAAAAATCACCAAGAAGGCAAAATTGTTGTGAAGAATCACAATGAAAGGCTATCACATCTCGAACCTGACAACTACTTATTACAACTGGTTTGTACTGGCTTGGCTTTATAAATAATATCCTGCAAAGAACTGATCTCACTCTTCATTGATGCACATTTACTTAAGGTTTCATTGGAATAATTTATCAGACAACTTTGGACTGTTTTTTGCTTGGTAATAAAAAAAGATCCTTTCAAGCTAGCAGTTTGAAAGCAAGAAATTGCAAGTAGATAAATAGAGACCAATTTGTTGGCAAGGTAAACAGTGTTCCATGTTGACGCACGCCTGCCACATGTCCATGGAAACATCTATAGACACAGATGGCACTGACTCTTTGGCTATAAAAAGAGATGAACACTGAACCCTAGAGTTGGATATGAATGGCCTTTACCTTTTCCCTAAAAAGATCAAAATAAAAACACCTCGGAGCAACTTCTTTATTTTATGAGAGACTGAGGCTTTCACTTGAACTGTCAATGTGACTTTGGAATTTCTTTCTCTCCAGGAGAGATTCATCATGTCTACCTTCAGAAATGTTTACCTGTGAAGGATAGGGGAACATCAGTTTGCATCCATCACTAATCCTTCCAAATGTCCCTTCTGAACACTAAGAGTAAGAAGATGGTGCCGTTCTGTGTCAAGTAATGAACTGGTAGCATATGTTCTGAGCTTTGGAAAAAAAAATGAATATTGCATTGTGCTGTTGTGCAAATTAGATGAATGAAAGGACTTGAAGCAGCTGTTGAGATAGCACTGGGGGAATGAATATTGCCCTGCTTATGGCTATTTAACTCTTCACCCATGCAGTTCCTGGGTCAGAGGGAGAAATCAGGGTTCCAGGAGATGCTGACAGAAAAATGTGATTCTGCTAGCTAAGTCTGTTCATGAATAGGAATTAGAGGAGGATGAAGATCTCATTGAGATCAATTTTTTGTTAAGTATTTGCTAAATTTAGCAAATGTGTCCATAATGGAGGTGGAAATAAATTCAGAATTTTTATAAGTCAGAACATGGGATTATTCGATATGAACAGATTTCTCCACCGAGTTCCAGGGCTTTGAGAGTGCTTAATTCTTAAATGTGTGGACTAGATCCCCTTTGGCGGCTTAGTGGTTAAGACACTGAATTTGATGATGGGAAGGTCGACAGGTCAGCAGTTCGAGACCTGAGTGCTGCATGACAGAGTGAGCTCCCGTCGTCTGTCCCAGCTCCTGTCAACCTAGCAGTTCAAAAGCAAGAAATTGCAAATGGATAAATAGGTGCCACTTTGGTGGGAAGGTAACAGCATTCCGTGCGCTCCGGTGTCTAGTCATGCCCACCACATGACCATGGAAAAGTTTGCAGAAGCAGATAGCGCTGGCTCTTTGGCTTTGAAACAGAGATGAGCACTGCACCCTAGAGTCGGATATGACTGGCTTTCGAGCAAGGCCACCTTTCCGTTTCCGTATGTTCAACAATATTAGAAAAGAAAAAGAGTTGTCACTTCTCTCTCTCTCTTCTGCTCCCTTTCCCTGAGAGATTCATCATCTTTAACACCTGTACCACGGACAAGCACAACATGGTTTCCACATTAAGAATGGCTCCACTTGTTGATTTTGACTAGTGCAGATGGGGAAGACTTCACAATTATTATTATTTTGTTATATCATGCATGGGAAAAAAAGGGAGGCTTAGAAATCTGAATAGTGGAAAGTGAAGCCAATGTTCATCCTTATGTATATTGTATTACATTATTTGAAGAACTATAATAATTCCATGCCAGAAATTATTCTGGGATGAAAGGATTTTTGCTGGAGAAAATTAGCTCAGGGGATGCCCAAATGAGGCTCCTTTCATGTCCCCAACAGCCGGGTCAGAGACGGGTGCTCAATCTGTCATGCAGTACCCAGGTCTCGACCTGCCGACCTGCCGGCCTTCTAGCTGACTCCCTAAATGGGCCAATGGCTATGTGTGGATGAGCGCCTTTTAGATGATAGTCCCCTTAGTGGAGGAAATGCCACTGGAAACCATCCTATTGGCCCAAAGGCAAAATGAGTGGAGAAGGAATTCTGATTCCCAATGGTCATGGAGGCGGAAGAGGCCATGACAGGTGGACTGGCTGTGAAGACGCACCTTGATAATATCCTCAAGGCTGTGGCAGTCCATTGCAGTGCTGGTGTAAATCCTGCATGTCTCATTTCATACATGCCACAGGAGATGCCTCCATGTTCTAAGTGTGTGGGTGACTTCATGGCAAGCTGGGATACGCCTTAAACAAATTCATGCCAATGCACACGCACTGCCTGCAAATGTGTGTGTGTGTGGGGTGCTTTGCCCGGGCCCTCCCCAGGTGATCTTTCCCACTAGTTGGGCAGGGAGGAGCCTACATCCCTATATAAGGGGTGGCTCGTCCCTGCCACACCCTTCTTTTTCTTTGCATAAGAAGCTTCCCCTCCCTGGCAGCAGTGTGATTTTTTGGTCGGGTGGAAATTTTTGACCCAACGTCTATTGGCCTCGGTGTCGGGGGGTTTTCGCCCACCACATACTGCTGTTCTTGGTTGAGTGTTTTTGCAGGCTTTATTGGTCACTTTGGTGGTTAGTGTGAGTGGTCGTCTATTCCTTATTGCCAGTGGGTATGGGCTGGGTTTTTTTTCCCAGGGGTTGGAAAGGCATCGCCCAGGGGTGTACCCGATGGCTCCTGGATTAACCTTGCAATTTGTTCAGCTTCTAGGTAGGCCTTTACCATTTCTGGCACTTGGTGTAGGCACCGCTGTGCACCAGTCCTCCGGCCCATTAACTATTTTCTTCCATGGCTATTTAGCTCTGTATATTGGTTTGCACTCGCACTACTTGGCCCCCAGTGCAGTTAATTGCTTTAATAAAGTGGCCATGTTTTAAATCCACTCACTACGTATGTCTCTTCTTGGGGCGTGGGTGCATGGGCAATGTAATTTTCCTACTTCAGGGAAAAAATGTATTCTCAGATATGAGTTGCAGCCAACGACAAGTTTCACATTATCCAATCTGAGGAGTCATTATCCTTTTCCTGCTCAATGGAAGATGAAGCTGCAGCATCTGTGACTGACGACTGTCTATCCATGGCTTACAACAAGCAAAGAAAAACTTGCCACTTCTTAAGATTACTCCATTTTTCCC
This sequence comes from Bradypodion ventrale, assembly GCA_035047345.1. Lineage (NCBI taxonomy): Eukaryota > Metazoa > Chordata > Lepidosauria > Squamata > Chamaeleonidae > Bradypodion > Bradypodion ventrale. Next base: position 5,190,316 of record JAWDJE010000011.1, on the reverse strand, counting down.
CTTCAAGGTAATAGAACAGGATGTAATAAAAAAATGTGGTGCTGGAGGAGAACTTTTGAGAGTACCCTGTACAGCAAAGAGATCAAATAAGTGGATCCTGACGGAAATTAACTGTGACTGCTCCTTGGAAGGGCAAATATTGAAAGTACTTTGGACACCAAATGAGAAGAGAGGACTCATTCAAGAAGGCCTTGATGCTCGGAAAGATCGAAGGTAAAAGGAGAAGGGGGCAGCAGAGGATGAGATGGCTAGATGGCATTGTTGACGCAATGGGCGTGGAGCTGTGCAATCTGTGGAGGATGGTGGAGGATAGGAGTGCCTAGCATTCAATGGTCCATGGGGTCACAAAGGGTTGGACTCGACTGTGTGACTGAACAACAACAAAATAGAAGATGAACATTCATTATGGAAGCAGGCCACTTCTGGAAGGACAGATGATCAATCCTTGATTTCTTAGAATACTATTAAGAAAGGATGCTTCTGGAAATTCTTTGTCAGTGTAGACAATATTGAGTTAGATCTGTGTGGACCAGACTGAGATCACCAGATATTGATTTACATTGCTAGGGCTGTTAGCTGTCACTGTGGTCCAGGATCACTCTTGAATAACGGCGTCTAAGAGGTGACCTTATTGAAGTTTATAATATCATGCACGGTGTGGACAAAGTAGATAAAGAAAAACTGTTTTCCCCATCACACAACCCTAGAACTAGGGGACACTCCATGAAATTTTTGGGTACTAGTTCTCAAACAAATAAGGATCACCAGAGGATCACTGGTCTATGGAACTCCCTGTCAGAAGAAGTAGTGACAGCTGTCAGTCTTCAAGAAAGGATTAGACAAGTTCATGGAGGACAAGGGTATCAATGGCTATAATTATGGATATGGGTTGAAGAGATAGGCAGGATATCTCTCAATACCATTTCCAGGGAATCCTAAGCAGGTGAAGGCATCTGCTTGGGAATAATACCCTGAAGCAAACGGTGAGCCACTGTGTGAGACAGAATGCTGGACTGGATGGGCTCCTGTGGCCTCTTCCAGCAAGGCTGCTCTTATGTTCTTATTTATCATTTGGAGTTGCATTTTGCCCATCCTTGAGTTAAATGAACCAAAATAGTTCCCTATATTCCTAGCGGAGACAGTGGTGGCTCAAGTGGCCAAGACGCTGAACTTGAAGACTGTAAGGTAGGAGTGAGCTCCCATCTCTGTCCCAGCTCCAGCTAACCTAGCTGTTTGAAAGCTAGAAATTGCAATTAAATAAATAGGTACCACTTTGGTGGGAAGGTAAACGGTGTTCCATGCACTCCAGTGTCTAGGCATGCTTGCCCCATTTCCACAGAAACATCTGCAAATGCAGACAGCACTGGCTCTTTTTCTGCAAACAGAGACGAGCACTGAATCCTAGAGCCAGATACGACTGGCTTTCGAGCAAGGGCGACCTTTACCTATATTCCTAACAGGTATGATTTTTTTTTTGCTGTTCCCCTCATACATTTTTGGAAACTTTGGACAGATTTCACTTCAGATGACTAGACAATCTTGTGTTCGCCTTTATCTTTCTGATCAGATACAGCGGCAGTGGGAACATACCTTTTTCAATTCTATTTTTTTTATTTTATTTTATTAAGATAAACTCCTTCCCTCAAGGCATCATATATGCTACTTGAGTAGATCTTAAAGCTTTCCAACCCTGCCAAGTTCCTCAGAAGTGCTGTGAATTTAAATCAGATCAGTGCATCAGTAATCGCTGGAAACTTTCAAACAGAGCACAGAAGTGTATATTTTGGCAGCCAAAAAATGTGCAGCAGAGGTGGCTTATACTAAAAGCATATGACATCAGGGCTCCCTTTATAGATTTACTAACCCAGAGGTTTTAAATGTGGAGTCCTCAAGTGAATTTGAATGTCTACTACAATAACCTTTATCTCCTTTTGCTACATAAGCATTCTTTGCATTGAACGGGAGGTGATCTCTCAGCAGAGAAAGCAGCTGACACAGATATCATTCTGAGCATAAGGTATGGGAAATGGCATGATATTTTCCCCCCTTTGGAATTAGTTTCTTTTACTTAGGTAAAAGTCATCCTTGCTTGAAAGCCAGTCATATCTGACCCTAGGGTTCAGTGTTCATCTATGTTTACAGCCAAAGTGCTAGCGTTGACTGTGTCTGAAGATGTTTCCATGGTCTTATGGCAGGCATGACTAGATGCCAAGGCACACAGAACGCTGCTATGTTTCATGTTGAAGTGGTACCAATTTATCTATTTGGAATTTCTTGCTTTCGAACTGCTAGGTTGGCAGGAGCTGGGAGAGATGATGGGAGCTCACTCCACCATGAAGCACTCAGGTCTCAAGCTGCTGACCTGCTGTCCCTCCAGTCATCAAGTTCAGCATCTTAACCACTTCTTTTACTTAGTGGTTAACAAATACCACCAATTCATTCCATTTGGAGGACACACAGGAGACAAATAGCTCTCTGTGGCCTGTCAAAGGAAGGGGCTTGATCACTTGTTCATTTGTTGGTTCATTCATTCATCCATCCATTGGTTGGTTGGTTCATTCATTGATTCTTGATTCATTCATCCATTTGTTTGTTTGTTGATTCATTAGTTTGTTCATTTGTTTGTTGGTTCGTTGGTTGGTAAGTTGGCTGGTTCCTTCATTCCTTCCTTCCACCATGTGAAAACTCAGTGTAAATATCTACTCACCATATTAACCATGTGTGAAATACAATGTAATCGTGTCCCAAGTTTAATGGCTCATAGGAAAACCTTGTATATTTTACTGTAAATGCTGCCCGAAGATAAGTCCCCCCACCCCACCCACAACCAAAAATCCAGACATATCTTGGTGGACATCTTAATTGCCCTGTTTGTAGTTCATGTTCTAGTAGCCAAGAAGTATATATAGAGAAAAATAAACATCTAGGGTTGTACTCACTAATGCTAAGGAAAATGATGGCAGCAATGACAACTGCATCCATCCATTGGTCATCTTTAAAAAGGCTGGGTTGTAGGAATAGTGGGTGCCCAGGGCTGCATTTCTTCCACACATCTTCCATTAGGGAGATAGGTGAGGCTCCGGGTACCATCAGACCAGTGCTATATGAGATCGATTTGGCTTTCTAAAAGGTACTTTTTGGGTGAGTTTTAGAAAGTTCAGGAACTTGGCAAGGATAGGATAGAATAGTTTGGTAGTACATCAGTTAGTAGAAAATAAATGGGAGCTTCTTGGAGCATAATTTAACTTCTTCCCCCTTTCCCTCTTCCTTCCTTCCTTTGAAAGCATTAATGTTTCTATTTGTGGGGGGTACCACTTTCTGGTCCTCTTCTTTTCTTGTAGGGGTGTGCAGCTGAGCCAAGTCCGCAATCCTTGTCCTGCATGTTGAAACAGCCAGTTCCATCTCTGCCTCTGTGCACTCACTCTGCTCTGCGAGAAGAAAGCCGGCAAGCCGCATGATCTTCAGCGCACTGCAAACTATTTTGTTCCTGAAATTAGCACAACAGGGTGCAATGGCATCAAGGTGCTTTGACTTTGCATTCCACTGCAATTCTCTTTCATTTCCACATCAGTTGTTTCCCGGTTTATAGACAGGAGCCCTCGTTGTATCAAGCTGACACCAACACATTTCGCATCACTGTGTGGAAATTTAAGAAAAGAGGGAGGGGAAGGAATTTCTATGAATATTCATTTTGGTGCGCACATGCTGCTTTGGAAACCAGGGGCCTTTTGAGAAGGTTCATCCTGTACTGTTATTATCACAGTGATCTTGAGGACATGAAAGGAGTCTCATTTGGGTGTCCCCTGAGTAGAATTTCTCCAGCAAAATCCTTTCAACCCAGAGTAATCTCTGACATGAAATTTATTGCAGGGGGGGGGGCTGTGGTGGCTCAGTGATTAAGAAGCTCACCTTGTTAGTTGGAAGGCTGACGAGTCAGCAGTTTGAGATCCAGGTACTGCATGACAGAATGAGTGCCTGTCTCTGTCCCAGTTCTTGGGGACATGAAAGGAGCCTCATTTAGGCATTCCCTGAGCAGAGTTTTCTTCTGCAAAAATCTTTTCAACCCAGATTATTTTCTGACATGAAAAATCACTGTCAAATACAAAGGTAAACATGTGTTTATTTCTCAAAATAATGATCATTTCCTTCAAATCCTTAATGATTTTACAGAAGGAACCAAACCCACAGTATCGGTTTTCCTCCTGCCCCAGATATTTTGATTCTTCAGGGTCAAAGAAAGGACCCCCCCTTCCCCCCAAAACAACAACAACATCCACATAACTATTTTTGTCTTATTCTTCCCCTTTCTCTTTATTTTGTAGAATGTATACATCCCAGAATAGCCCTTTTGAAGACTTATAGCAAATTGACTCCTGGATTTCCATTTCCTGAGGAATGTACTGCTTTAAACTCATTGAGATTCACTTCTGCATAGGCATGAGCTGAAAAGTAATGCAATGCAATAAATTAAAAAATATTAAGAATTGCAACAAGAGTTTTCTTTCCATGGGAAAGAGTAACAATGAAAAACAAATGTTTAAAGGATTTTATATGGTAACAAAAGTGCCACAAAGCAAGGCAGATTTTATCTGATATTTGAAATCTGAACAGGATGGCACTAAATTAGTCATCCTCACAAGAAAGTAGGACAGCTTATGCAATATATTAATTAATTAATTGATTGATTGATTGATTAAATCCCCAGAAAACAGCTTCCTCTTCAGAAGAAACATGGACAATCTAATTACAGTGTGTTTCAGGCTAGGTTAACATGGGATACCTGTATGATACATTGTTATGATATTATTATATCATTATATTGTTTTATAGATATTCCTGAGGAAGCTTGATGAAAAGCTGTTACACCGGATCAGATTCTTTTATCTCGATTTACTATCTTGAATAATTTGAACATAATAATTTTTGGATCACTGAGACACTGAGTATATCTTGAATTAATATCTTGAACAACTTGAACATAATTTTTGGATCACTGAGACTTTGAGTTTTGTCAGTACAATATGGAGAAGGATTCTGAGGAATTTATTTTGTGGCATTTATCTTTGAGAATTTATTGAATGAACATTTGTATACTTCAATCATTGAGACTTGAAATCAAGACATTGAAGAATTTGGAGAATAATCATTTATTATCAAAATACTTTGAATACATCATTAATTTCTATTTCAAATTTGACGACCATTATTCTTCAGCCTTGTTGCAAACGGTTCTTTCGTTTGTTTCAATTTACACCGTTTGGCCTTAATTCTTTGCATCTAGATTGGATGTGACATCTTGCTTCCTTCATGTACAGATTTCAGAAAGACCATTTGTTCATGAACCAACCAAAATGGGGTCTATCCTGACTTTCTCCTGCTTTCTCTGTCACATTCCCGTATGTCCATTAGATGACTTCTCTGACGTTCCATTTCCATGTCAGATCATTGGTACGATTTCTAAGCATGGGTGTGCCATTTAGCCAGCATGGATTCCTTCCCTGGGAAACTTTGATTGGAGAATTTGCTCATGTTTCTGTGAGATGCACAACCAAAATGGCAGAGGACTTCTCCTTCTCCAGTGTCCCACGTACCTCCATTATGCATACCCTCTTATGCAAATGTATGAAGCTCAAATATCACGCCCATGCAGGTGGTGGCATTTGCGTAAGCTCTCTGAAATCCACCTTATCCCAGGACCTATTTTTATGTTCCCATTTTCCTCTGGATGTCTAGGCAGAATCCCAATGATAAGCTAGGTGTGTGCACAGTCCTAAAAAGCTAGCGCTTCCCTGCTGCCTCAATCAGATGCCTCAAGTGAGATGAAAGGAAGATCTACATTATTCAAGGCCATAATCAACAGAAAGACACCCAGACTCCTCTTTCTATCTCACTCTTCTTCAACTGCTGAGAAAGATAAATATTCCTTCAGCTTTCGATAGCGCATCACTAATCCCAAAGAGATAAGAGTGTTGGAGCATTTCAGACATAAAATAAACCAGCCTGAAATGTAAAGCTTGATTCACCATTTTTAAATTTCTCCTTTATTTTCCTTTATAGCAAGGAAATTGGTACTTGCTTTTGTAAAAAAAAAATGAGAAGAAGAAATGATAGTTTATACATTGAGAAGAGTGTATAGCCTGATTATATTAGTTTAACACAGTGGTAAATCTGAACTGTAATCATTCCACACAGTTTCTATGGCTTTGTTCAGAAAGAGATATGAAAATGCAGATAGCTGTGTTGATATATTTCTCTCGGTATGTGCCTCTCATTCTCTCCCTCTCTCTTTTGTGTGCGTGCATGCATGCACACAAGTGAACACATTAAGGAAGTAGGTGCAGTGACAGAGTTTACATTCTTAGGATCCAAGATCACTGCAGTTGGAGATTGCAGCCATGAAATAAAAAGGCGACTGATTCTTGGGCGACAAGGTCTAAGAAACCTGGGGAACATAGTTAAAAGTAGAGACATCGCCTTGCAAACAAAAGTCCTCATAGTCAAAGCAATGGTATTCCCAGTGGTAATGTATTGTGAGAGCTGGACCATAAAGAAAACTGAGCACAGAAGAATAGACACCTTTGAAATGAGGTGGTGGAGGAGAACTTTGAGAGTACCCTGGACAGCAAGAAGAATGAATAGGTCAATCTTTAAAAAAATGACCCCCGACTGAACCTTGGAAGGACAAACATTGAAGATGAAGCTGGTGTGCAATGGTTCATGGGGTCGCAAAGGGTCAGACTCGACTATGCGACTGAACAACAACAACAAATCTTTGCTTATCTCATCTTCAGAGATGAGGGTGACAAATTGCAAACATTTGTTCATTGCCATAAGTGCAAAAGAGATGCTTTCTGGTGCTACAGACACAACAATATTTGTATTTATTATTACTTTTTGTGTTTATTGTTACTGGCAAATTGATCTCCTTTCACAAGTCTCCTAACTCACACAATTTGTTTCCTATGCAATTTTCATGGATTGTGCAAAACTAGACAAAGTGACGTTTTTAGAAGTCTTCTTGCATTGGTTTTCTGAAAACAGTGGCATTTTTGTGTCTCTTTAACAGCACAAACAAGAACACCCATCAGTGTGTTCCTTCCTGGATGGACAACTGCTTTTCACAGACTGTCACAGAGACATTTTGCCCAAATTGCTGAAACCTCAATGGGAGAGGGGTGCTGTTCTTGTCTCACCGTTGTGCCATGGATCTCACTGAGTTGTGGACTAAACACTATGGGCAATATAGAAGTGTAATTGCTTTACTTTGAGGGTAGAGAAGGAGGAGCCAATTCTGTTCCCAGTTCATGGAAAGGCAGGCTTCTTCTCCACCGGTGATCTGGGCTGAAGACATCTATCAATGTCTGGATTTCTGGATTTCTGGATGGATGGATGGATGGATGGATGGATGGATAGATAGATAGATAGATAGATAGATAGATAGATAGATAGGTAGATAGATAGATAATTCATGTTTCTCTCAGCTTCTGTGATAAGGTGATTTTAGAGAGAACAGACACCCTGAAGATGATGGAGGTGGTAGGAAATAATTTAACCCCTGTTCCTTATTTCAGTGTTTCAGACCTCCAACCCTGGTTCCCCTAGTTCATACCTGCCAACCACGGCTCCGGCCAATCCGGGACCTGCGCAGAATGGTTCTGCGCAGGTCACCTTCTACACATGCATAGAAGGGTTTTACACTTGCGTAGCCCCCTTCTACGCATGCATAGCCTTTTACGCAAGCGGCGTAGCAAGCTTAAAACCCTTCTACGCAAGCATAAAACCCTTCTACACATGCGTAGAAGGTGACCTGCGCAGAAGGGCTGGGCAGTACCTCCTTTCCCCCGCTGGGTTTCGGCAGCGCGGGTTGAGAAATGGCACAAATCCATGCCGAAAACTGTGAAATCGCGGCCAATCCGGGATGGTTGACAGGTATGCCCTACTTTCAACTAAAATGTACTGTTTTGTTCAATAGTATTTAGCCTCTTGCAGCCTAGTCTAACCTCCCAATTCCTACTGGTATTATGCTGGCAATGGAGAGAGAGAAATGAAGAGGAGAGAGTCACATCTATTGTATCCCTTCCTTCCACAGCCTAAAGATTCAGCTTATTTTATCCAACTTCCATTCATATCCCTTATCCTTTCTGTGTCATGTCTTACATTTTAGGACGCTAGCTTGAGGGAAAGACTGTCTCATATCTATATTACAAGCTGACTTTCGAAGCTGAAGAATGGTTAATAAATGCACAATAAAGGATTTGGAGGGAGGGAATGATGAAGAAACAATAAAGGACTTGGGAAAAGGAAGAAGCAAGTTTCTTTGGAAGATTATGAACCACAGGGCTAAGTGAGTTTCCAGAAGACTAAAGGAAGGGATATCTGCATGCCCTTGAAATCTTTTGGCATAGAGTTTCCAGAGAAGGTCTATGACACACTTAGGTCCCAGACAAAAACTCAATTGTTGTATCCTGAACCAATGAGATTTATATATGTTCTATTTAGCAATGAAAAAATTGATTCAATGGGTGTAGTGGGGCTAACAATAAGTCTTGGGCCATAATCTTATAATTATCTTGTCTAAGGTGTGCTTTTTTATGCAATAAAAACTTAGTGTGGTGATATGTGTAACTATTTAGCTACAACTTCTTTCAAAGAGTCTGCCTTTACATCTTGAAGACTTTGAAGTTAGTAGAGAACACATGGCTTGGAACCTAGAGAGAAATTAATTAATAAGGAGCTTAAGGGGCAAAATTTTCAAAAGGATAATGAAAGTTCCCATTGGAACTAGGTCAAGTAGAAGTATGATTTCTTTAAACTATGGTCTGGTTGTGGAGCCAGCAGGAGATGAAAGTTGACAAAGTGAAAGTCATCTTTTCATTAGGGAACCAGTTGGGTTTGGGTTCACTACCTAAGAATGACAGGAAGTTTTTCAGAGTTGTACTTGGTATCCCTAGAAAATAAAGGAAGCTGTTAAGTAGGCTCATTTAATACACTGCACAACAATGATTTTGCTACTGGGAATAACATGTGATTTGCATGGTATCGAGAGTGCTGATTCCAAATCTAAACTCAGAATTTGCCTATCACATACTATAGCTGTTCAAATGGTCGGTAATAAGGTAATGTATTTTTACCCGGGAACATTATACAGTTGCAGCTACCACTATGCCTGCTGCTGCAGGCATATCTTCTATGTGCTTCAGCTGAATCAAGTCCCCTGGTGGCATGCATGTTCCAGTGTGGCTGGGCATGTCTGCGAAAGTCAGTGAGCTGTTAGAAATAGGTATATAAGATGAGATGGACCAAGGGCTTGTCTCTAGTACAAAACCATCTTATTGGATAGTACAGCTAGACCATAGTGAGTCTGCTTTGAGCTTACGATGAGTAGGTGCAGATGTGTTAAAAAAACAGACATTTTTTGTTAATAAACCAGATTTTTTGTTAATAAATTTTTGTTAATAAACTTTTGTTAATAACGAACTTAAGATCCTGATGTCCTAGGCAGAATCGATGCTTCAGATTTGGATTCAGTGCACTTGATTTAGTATAGGACATGTGGATAGACCAAGTAGCAGACAATATTTATTTTTTGTGATGCAGTAATATCACCCATTTGCCTTTTATACCATATACATAGCCAAAGTAAGTACAGGTTCAGAATCTGTGGTTTCAGTTATCCATAGGTCCAAAGATTCAACAGTTCAATCCTGGCCTGCCCTCTTCCTACGGTTAGCTACTAACCAGTGTCTCAGTCTAATCTTGGTAGCCTAACTAAAACAAAGAAACTCCCTTTAAAAAGTAAAGGTAAAGGTTTCGCTTGCTCCAAAGCCAGTCCTATCCGACTCTAGGGTTCACTCTGTTTCAAAGCCAAAGAGCCAGTGCTGCCTGCTTCTGCAGACATTTCCATGGTCATGTGGCAGACATGAATAGACACTGGAGCACATGGAACACTGTTTACCTTCCCACTGAAGTGGTCCCCATTTATCTACTTGCAATTTCTTGCTTTCAAACAGCTAGGTTGGCAGGAGCTGAGACAAAGACGAGAGCTCATTCCGTCCTGCAGGACTCGGGAATTGAACTGCTGACCTTCCGTCTCCCAGTCAGTGTCTTAGCCAATTGAGCCACTGCAGTCCCTGTCTTTACCTGCACTATTTTTACCAAGGCTGCATTCTAGCCATTCTTACCCAACGTTCTGCACATGCTCGCATTCATCCAGTTTTAAATTTTTAATGTTTTTACTTCATTGTTTTTTTATAGCTATGTTGTGGTTTTATATGTGTAAGCCACCCGGAGCTGCCTCAGCGAGGAGGCGGCAGCATAAATGTGGCTATTAAATTAAATTAAATTAAAATTTACTCTAAATACAGTCATTCCTTACACTGGCCACTAGAGGTCACTTTCTACAATGTAAAGTTGAGAAGGACCAGATTGTTTCTAAAGGAATCATTTCCTGAGTGGACCTGAAAGATCAACAGAGGTATTTGCAGCGCGCGCACACACACACACACATACACCCTCTCTTAAGATGCAGGTATGTAGGCTTTGCTAACTTCTGCAGTTTCAGATATCTATGGAAGATCTTGGAACATATCCCCCATGGATGTGTGGTGTAACCTGTATTCTCAACAATTCTACTAATTTTGACCATTTGGTTTTACTGTTTTCAAACAGCCCCTTAACTTGCTTGTCTCTTGCTTGAAATTAGCCTCGTTCAAAGAAATTTTGATTCCATTAGGTGAGCACTAAGATTCATTGTAGTACAGAAGTATCCTAAAATACAGTAAGTGTATGACCTATTTTAAGTTATTTCATTCAATATTTTTTTTTGTTCTTTGTGGCTCTGGATGTTTCAGTGGACACCTTCTGTTTCATCACATTTTCCCCCAATTGGATATGGGACATTTTTGTACTCTGTCATGTATTAGAATAATTTCTGGCATCAAAAAGAAACCACAGATTTAATGCAAAGAAATTTGCCTATTTAATGGATGAGACTAAATTAACAGGCTAAATTACTATACCACATAAGTTTTAGGCAAATCCAAAGTCTGAAATCGTGCTGCTTAGCATCACAAGTTGCAACCACAATAGGCCTATTGAATTACTGGAGATTTAATGTGATTGTGGGAATCTATGCAAAACTCTTTCTCATATAGTTCTTAAATACGTAAACAAGGCATTTATGGGAGATATGCTGAATTTCCTTCCACAATTGACTGGATCAAGAACTTGAACATAGCACAGTGATGTGTATGCATGTACATTTTATTACATTGCATTATATTTTTTTAACTTATAGTCCACCCGTACTTGTGGTAATCTTATAGTGTTATCTTCCATGTGTTTATAAAGTCATATGATAACTAGATAGATAGGAAATGAAAGGATGGATGGATAGAGAGAGAATACCGCGCACTTTGAAATGGTCATTAATACCAACGTCATATTGCTTGTCCACTTGCTGTGGCATCTACAGCAATCTACAATGAACTGAACTGTCACTATCATTGGTGCTTAAAAATAATCATAACAAGAAGGCTGGTTTACATAACACACTGTGGAGTATATTTAAGAGAAGGCTTCTCTTTAATGCTAGGAATAACATCTAATGGAATGAGATTCAGCAACTTCATGGCAAAAAAGAAAGAAAGAAAAGAAATTATATTATATTAATGAATACGAAGAAGGCAGCCATGGGAGATAATTACAGACTGTAAATTGAATTTCTATACCAGATATGTGTGGGAAAGAATTCAGTATTAAGAAATAACATTTTTGGCCAAATTCAAATTTCTTTTCCCTCACTATCTATTCTCCCTCTATTCCCAGCAAAGGTATGCTCAACGCAAAATTTGAAAAATAAATAAATAAATCTGGAGGTATGGCGACCAGAACTGTACACAGTATTCCAGATGGGGCCTCACCATAGATTTATAAAGAGGCAAAATGACACTTGCTGACTTATTTTCTATACCCTTCCTAATGATCCCTAACATTGAGTTTGCTTTTTTCACTGCTGAGGCACACTGGGTTGACACCTTCATTGAGTTGTCCACCAAGGTCCCTTTCCTGGTTTGTCGCAGAGAGTTCAGACCCCATCAGTTTATAAATGTAATTGCTGTTGTTGTTGTTTTGCCCCAACGTGCATTACTCTGCACTTACTAATGTTGAAGCTTGAGGAGGCTCTTTCTGTGTACCCTGGGGAGTATTCTAAGAAATAGTCTGCCTGTATTGTGTAATGGGATGAAGAAGGATACCTACTCTAATGCAACATCTAGAAGTCACTTGAGCTTCTTTGAAAATCCAGATTCTAGCAGATGTTTGATTTTGTGAGGACATGATGGGACTGGGAATATACACTACTTCAAACTTCTTATGGAAAATACAAAGTATAAATGGAATAAATTAAAGTGGCTCTGTTCCTTCTACTTACTCCTTGTAAAATCTCAAGGGGAAATTACTTCAAGTTAAGAAGTTTCTGTAGGGATAGATCATTGCATTTCTTAATATGGCTCAGGATGGGACAGAAATGTTAACTTGTTCTAATTCACAGCCAAGGTTTCCAATAATATAGGCATAATATTGTAATAGGATGTTGTCCCATATATGCCTCAATTTTGCTGAGCTGTTTTTACAGTTGTATTAGCAGTAAATGTCACAATAACCTACAGAAGTGACCGGAGTGTCTCATTTTAATTGCCATTCAGACAAAGACAATTTCATCTAACATGTAATATTTTATTTTATTGAATTAACCGCTAGCAAATTATATTGGAAATTCACCATCATACACCCATAGTGGCAAAATTAAGGACATTTATCATGTCATTAAGATCCAATTATTCCAGGCTTCAATTAATTGATTTGCATTCAGCAATACATTAGCATGTAAGTTGATAGAAAATGGATCCAATGTCCCATGAAAAATCTGTTTTCTCCCATCTCTGTTTTATTTTGCTGTCAAGAGATATCAATAACAAATTTAATCAGCTTATCTAAGCTCCTTTGCAAGTAATTTATACGGTTATTGATTTTCAATTCCTGAAATACATTCTAACTCTTTTTTCCATGCATTTACTGTCAAGAAAGAGAAATAATACTGGGGTTGGTAGAAGGGCAAGGGAGTACTGGGGTGTCTTCTTTGGGCTTTCCTGTAACATGAATGCCAAATGAAAATGTTGACCAGGTTTAACTTACCATTCGTACCACCTGACACATTTCCAAACCCTACTTGGCACTTTGGATGGTAGACTACAGTACTTTCTTCTGGAGCAGTTTATTGTTTCTCATAAGAGCACAGAATGATGACTATTTCTTATACCTCTGTTGTGGTCATGTGGCATCAAGCCACTTTTGTTTTACAGAGCCATGATTGAATTTTCAATGTTCTTGTCCACTAAGATGGCATGAGAAGCTAACACAAACTCTCTCTCTTTCTCTCTCTCTCTTTTTTTTTGACGAGTTCCTCAGATCTCTCACTTTAATATGAATAATGGTTTAATGCAACTAATACATGCTGTGGAGAATTACACTGGCTTCTTCTTTGCTGCTTGGAGATTTAAAGGTTAGAAACCTTGGATGGGTTGTTTGAATGCTTTTCTAAAGAATCAGCCAATTGTTCCATATACAGTATATGCAAGAGAACTCTACTTCTCAATGGGAAAATATACTTGCTTTGACCAGAGGTAGATTGGATAAATAATTGATATTCTGAGAGATCGCAGGACAACAATGCTGTTTCCTTTTATATTGTTCTCACATGGAGGCAAGGAGTAGCATCAGACTTAAAGATTCCTTCTTGTGAAAACTTGGTGGAATAAGATCCTAATTTGATGAAAATGAAGAATTTAGTTAGCATTTATATAAGATAAGATGAGATAAGATAAGATAAGTCTTTATTGTCATTGACTCCTTGCGGGAACAACGAAATTTCTCGGTTGCTATATAAGGCATACCGCATAATTTAAAACAGCTACAAAAACACTAATTAAGACAGTATCATACAGTACAATTTAAAAATTTAAAAATTTAAATAAGATAAGATGACTTCAGAGTCCAGAGTTTCCATTTAAGGCCAAAATTGCTCTGGAGAAGAAACTGTTCTTGAGACAGCTCGTTTTTACCTTCATTGTTCTATATCTCCGTCCCAATGGCAGAAGCTCAAAGAAGCAATGGCCAGGATGCGATGGGTCTCCTACTATATCTAATGCTTTTCTGTGACACTTGATGGTGTAAATTTGTTCTAAAGTGGAGAGTGGACAGCCGATGATACTCTCTGCTGTTTTAATAATTCTGTGCAACATTATCCTATCCCAATGTGTACTACTCCCATACCAAACACATAAACCATGTGAGCATGCTCTCAATAGCGCAGCGATAGACATACCTGTCAAGTTTTGGATTTGGAAATAAGGGCAATTTCCTGGCAAATACGGGATACTTGACAGCTATGCTTATCCTGTGCTGCCCTCCAATGGTGGCAATAGGGCATTGCAGTCTAATTAATAAGGGATGATGGCGGGAAAGAGGGTAAAATAAGGGGTTTTCCTGGCCAATAAGGGATACTTGACAGCTATGGCCATTGAAAGCAAGGAGAAGCTTTTGCGGAAGATATCCGAAACTATCATCATACATGGACTAAAATGTTTTGCTATATTGCCTTGTGATAGCTGTCATTCACATTCTGCCTTTCCTGTTCTATCACAAAATGTGATCACATGAGGAAACAGATTGTAATCTGGATCATTTCTGGAGCAATCCAGTGCAATCTGTTTCCAGGTGTTCACATGACATACAGGGATATGTGCTCAACCCTTATCCCAATCCATGCCTAACCTGGACCTTGTCGATCCAGCTGTAGGGCTTCTATTTTGGGAGAGCAGACGGAAGGGAGACCACTTCAGATAAAGTGATTCTGAAGTGATTTAGCTGCACCCTCATTGTTACCCTGTAAACTAGGGGCACCCAAATGTTTTGCATTGGGGGCCTGACCATGTGCCTGGAACAGCTGAGCAGGCCTGGAAGTGGGTGTGTTTGCACATGTGCATGTGGAACTACTCTGGAGCTGGATGGGGATGCCCCTGCACATGTGCAAATGCACCACTCCGGGAATTGACGCTGTTGCATTTGTGCATGTGTAGGAGTGTCCCCATCTGGGAGTGGCACGGACACATTTCTGCATGTGGGTGGGCATCTGGAAACACTCCCAGGAGTGGTTCTGGACATGCATGCATATTGGTGGGTGTATTCCCCATCCGCTTCCGGGAGCACCAAGGGCACTGCAGGCCTGATGAATTGATATTGTGGGTCGTAGCTGGCCCATGGGCACCCCTGTTGTGAGCAATTGAAGATGTTGTGTTCTTTAAGCGAGGGATACCATTTCTTGTGCTATGCTAGTGGCTTTCTTCATAGTTTATGTCTACGTTTTACAGCTCACCTTTCACTGCGGGCAGCTTCAAGGCAATTTACAGCAACAATAGATGTAATAGCATCCCACGAAAATTACAATACCAAGCAGCAATAAAACCTGGACGATAAAAACAGCCATCCAGAAGTACCAAATGGACTCTAAAAACTATTAAAAGCCTGTGGGAATTTGATGGACTTCACCTGAGACTGAAAAAATATATATAAGGAAGTGAGAGACAAACATATCTGTAGATAAAAAAGAAAAGTTTGACATACAGGAAGGGGGAAAAGGACTTCATTCCGTCCATGATGACGCTCCGTCATCAAATGTGGGAAAGCTGTGTTGAGCAGCAGGACATTGATGCATGTGGGAGTTATTGTGTCCCTCACAAGCACAACATTTCTTATTTTCAAACAGATTGCAGGGCAAGTACAGATAAGCTGTAGTTCATACTGTTCCACTGGTGGAGAACTCTGTATTAATAGAGAATTGAAGTGGCAGGGAAGGTCAAGGAGTTACTGAAAGGTCAAGCAAAAGGTGAACGGGCTCCCACAGGAGGACAGTAGTTCACACCCCAAATATCTGGTATTTGACTAACTGGTAAAAAGCTTAAGTCTCTCCCCATACATATTTCAGCCAGCTCTTACTCATAATGATGAAAAATAGCAGGGAAAGTAGATGCTGCGGAGAATATAATTGGTTCCCTAGGAACAACATAAGACATGTTCCCTGAGAAGGATTAAAAATTAAAGTTTGGATCTGGACACATCGAGATAGGAAATGAATGAAAAAGAATCCATTAAACATGTAGAATATTTGGAAGGTATACGGAAAGATGAGAAACCCACAAACTACAAAGGGATGCAAAATAGGAAACCAGTAATCTCAGACCAAAAGGCCATATATTCTGGCGTGTTTTCTCCCCAAATTGTAGCTTGCAAACCTGGAATTATTATGTTTAAAAAAAAAGAAGAAGAAGAAAAGAAAAGAGATTGGTGGAAAAGAGATTGTAAATTAAAAGGTTTGCTTGGAAAACTTCCGTAAAGAAAAAGCCAACTGGGATATGACCTTCATGTAACCTTCTCTTGTCATGTTGCAGAGTGTTCATAACCAGGACTATCAAGCTCAGAAGAGATAAGATTGCTTCTCTGACCTCCGACATTGTCTATAGTTTATGGCCGTCAGCTGGTGCTGTTGTAGAAAATAAGCCATAAGCTGTGTAGCAGAAATATCACAGGGGTACAACATGAAGAAAGCATCTTGCACATGATTTTGAAATATGAAGGACCTCTTCAGTTTCTAGAAGCCCAATCAGTACAGCTGTTGATCAGGGCTTCTGGGAATATAGAAGGACAGCTGGACCAACAAGGTTGGTCACCCCTACCCTATCCTCACTATCTGCCAGTTGTGACCGACTTAAAGTTGACCAAACCACTTGCTGCATATCCTCAGCCAACACCAATACTGTTAAAAAAATTATTTTATTTTTTTGCTAATATTGAACCAATCTGCCAAAAATTAATATCTAGCCCTTGAAGCAACCAGATAGATTCCTGTTGAGGGAAAGGATGGGCATATCGTCTTTTGTGATAGGAAAAGAGGCTGTTGAGAGGGCTCCCCCAAATTTGATGGGTCCCATCTTGTCTTTTGCTGTATTGCCAGTTGGTGGGCACCCTCCAAGTGGGTCCCCTTCTGGGAGGAGGGTGGAAAATCCATCCCACCCAGGCAGCTTCATGCTGGTGGAAGGATCGATCTGTTTCTTCCATTTGTTTAGCTTTCTTGGTTTGAAAAATTGGTATGGCTTTCTTCATTTTTAAGACATACAGTATTCTCTTTGATCTTGAGCAACCTTTAGCAAAGCTTCTGCCTCCATACCAAGCCAGCCTCTAGAATACAGAATATTTTATCCAGGTTGAAGAAAGGAATATTGTGAAAGGTGATGCATTCACCATCATTATTCTTTTTGACAACTTCCACTTTGAAAAATGAGACACATTTATTCATACAATTCCCACCTCCTTGTCATCCTTTTACATTGTTCTGTCTGGAATCATTAGCTTTATTCTACTGTTATTTATGATTGCATAATCGCAGGTCTGTCTGTGTTTCCCTTACAATATTTTCCCAGACTGTTGCCATATTTGGAAGGAAAGGTAGAAAGAGATGAGAAATTCATGGGTCCATGACAGTAGCTTACCTTGCTTGCAGCTCCATGACCAAATCAACTAGTAATGCATGCACACACATACATAGTTTATTTTGGTCATTGACCAGCATATGGACAGGAAGACAATCACTCTGAGATAACAGTAAAATATAAATCATATTAATATTGATTGACCAGTCAATATAAGGATAAAATTATTAACATATAATTACAAACATGAGAATTGGATGTGAGGGAATAATGTGACTAAGAATAAAAACATTTCAAATTCTAAAATCTAATGAGGATTAAGAATATTATAACACACTGTGCAAATTATAAAACAATATTTAACTAAGATCAGGGATATAGGGTCAGATTGCAATCTGTAGTGATAGGTCCTTACATGTATGGATTTGTAGTGTATTTCATGCGACAAAGCATTTTAAAATATTCATCTGAAAAATGCAGATGAAAAAGTGAATGTGTCTCAAAAAGGAGCTCCACACAGGCCTATGTGAAAGTCTTGTGATTTTGCTTTGGAGGGCAATTTGAAGTTTTGAGATGCACCTTGATTCAGTCCAGGATTTGTGTTCCATGTAATTTGATCTATGTGTTGATCTGAATTGATATTGATTGTGCATCAATGAGCATGACTTATGGAGACATGAACAATCCAGAAGAGGAGATTCATCCTGCTAAATCTCAGACTCTTTCATGGGCTTGTATACTAGGCATCTCTATTGTTATTCATTCACACAGTCGAGTACAACCCTCAGTGAACCCCATGGACCACCACATGCCAGGCTCATCTGTCACCTGCCATCCTCCATAGTCCACCCAGATCTATGCCCACCATGTCAGTGATGCTGTCTAGCCATCTCATCCTCTGCTTTCCCCTTCTCCCTCTGCCTTCAATCTTTCCCAGCATCAGGGCCTTCTCCAGTAAGTCCTCTCTTCTCATTTGGTGGCCAAAGTACTTTTGATTTAATTTGATTTGATTTTTAATTTATATACCGCAGTTCTCTGCCCAATGGGAGACTCAATGCAGTTTACAAAGTACAATTTACAAGTTACACTATAAAAATATCACAAAAATATCACAAAAAATACAACATATCAATATCATCATAACAACATCACAATATAAGTATCAAAAATCAATATCACAGTAAACAAAGCATTACAAAAGCAAAATCACAGAGCATCAAATACAATGTTAGAAATACAGATACAATACAGTAATTTAAACAGTAAAATATGCAATAAACATTCAAGCTCCAAAACAACAAAATCAACTACGCAATCCCTTGGCTACCAGTGTCCCCAAAACATAGCCCCATTGCTCACACGATCTAACAGAGCCAAAGAAGAGGACGATCCAGCCCCAAGGCAGCTGAGGCCAGGCAATACACCGGCATTGGTTACTCTGGTAGTAGCAGTTTTTAAAAGTCCCGCCGCATCAATGCTGGTCAGCTGTGCTCCTACGTCCCCTGCCGAGCGGGGCGGGGGAGGGATCCAGCGATGGAAGCGTGGCTCCAGTGGTGCTGGTGGCGCAGTTTTTAAAAGTCCCGCCGCATCAGTGCTGGTCAGCTGTGCTCCTACCTCCCCCGTCGGGTGGGGCGGGGGAGGGAGCCGGCGATGGAAGCATACTTGAGCTTCAGCTTCAGTATTTCTCATTCCAAGAAGCAGTCAGGGTGGATTTCCTTTAGGATTGACTAATTTGATCTCTTTGCAGTCCAGGGGACTCTCAAGAGCCTCCTCCAGCACCACAGTTCAAAGGTGTCAATTCTGCACTCAACCTCCTTTATGGTCCAGCTCTCACAGCCATACACTACTACTGGGAATACCATTGCTTTGACTATGCGGACTTTGTTGGCAGTGTGATGTCTCTAACATTTTTTATGCTGCCTAGGTTTGTCATAGCTTGCTTTTAAAAAAAACAGTAGAAGGCTGAAGCCTGTTCAGTTTTCACCGTGATATAAGCTGATTTGTAGATCTGTTTTTGTTTTTTTTTGCCTTGGAACTGAACCCAGTCATCCTTCTTCGATTTGGACTTCATATAACCTGCTTTGAATCTTAGTGATTTCATTTTGAATTTGACCAAGTCCAGTGCACTTCCCTAGTGTCAACACATTGTAGACAATATGTACAGGAGAAACAAAGAACATGTTTCAAAATAATTGCAGCAAAAATGTATGCAATTTGAAAAAAGTATTATTTGAGAAGAGGCTGAATTCTAGAATAGAGAAAGTTTTGAAGGATACCAAAGTCAGAGAGCCTGTGTCCTTGTGATATAGGGGAAAAAAAAAGCAAAGCAATCACACTTATAGGCTTCCCCATAGCGATTAGTGCACTTTTGGGGCAATTCAGAGGTTAATTAGCATTTTGCCCACAACATGTTGGGTACATATTTTACTGATTTCAGAAGGATAGAAGGCTGGATCAACATGAAACCAAAACCAAAGCTGAACCCTAACCCCAACAAAAACTGAGACTGTAGAACATGTTTTATGCATCTGTCCTTTTTATAATGATATACAAAATAAACTCATATGTCTTTTGCTCTGCAAATACCTCGGTTAACTTGCACTTATTGCAGTGGCTCAAGCGGTTAAGATGCTGAACTTGAAGACTGGAAGTCAGAGTTCGATACCCAAGTGCTGCGCAACATACTGAGCACCCGTCATTTGTCCCAGCTCCTGCCAACCTAGCAAGAAATTGCAAGTAGATAAATAGCACTTTGGTGGGATGGTAAACAACATTCATGCACTCCAGTGTCTAGGCATGCCACATGTCTAGGACATGCCTGCCACATAACCACGGAAACATCTGCAAACACAGACAGTGCTGGCTCTTTTAACAACAACAACAACAACAACAACAACAGGATACTACTGGCTTTCGAGCATGGGTGACCTTTACCTTTACCTTTCACTTGCTAGTTGTTACCTGACTATTTTTACCCGAAACACTGCCAGGTTTTGTGCTACAGCGAACAGGGTCAGAAGAACAATTCTGGAAGACCCTAATGCTATATCAAAGGAGCAGTTGCCATGCACTAATTTTAAATATTGATTTTATTCTATCCTTCTTAACTTTCAAAAGATACGTCTTTTGAATAGTAAATGTAAATAGTAACTCTAAGTTTTAATTTCACCTCTTGTTGTACTGTGCAGGTCATGGACCAGAGAGAAAAGGGTGGGGTGGGGGAACAAAAATCCACAAAGTTCTCAGACAGATCATTCAAGATGAGTAATCACATTAGTCTGTAGGACTCTGTGGACTCTTGTTGTACTTAAACCTCTGTCATGCAAATGAGGAAATTAAATTACTATATTTTTTAAATTAATTAAGGTAGAATTAGTATCTGACCAGGCTATCCTGCTATGATAATAGAGTAGACCATACTGCCAATGACTCAATGCCGAGTGTCAGGTGGTGGTTAAGTAACCTGACAACCCTGAGGACTAATGGCTTGGGTGCCAAAGTCCACAGGGAAGGGTGATGGTTCCCAAGTAGATTAAATCCCACTCAAATCCATCTTGAGGAAGGGCAGAAGCTTCATCCATCCTGGCCTAGGGCTGAGGAGGAGGACTTTGCATGCCAAAAGGTCTCAGGACCAGAAAAGGACTCATGGAATTAGATCAGTTGTACAGGAGTCACATTATGATGTAGAAGGCAAATGGAAGGCCACTGCATCATATTCTCAGGACAGTCTTTATGGCTAATCACCATGATGATTACCAACATTTGGATTTGAATTTGGCAGAAGAAGAAAAAGAAGAAAGATGCAATCTTTTGTTGACTACCAGATGTGAATTTTTACTATATGTGGAGGCGGAAAAAGGCAAGCAATATAACATTGTCATGACTTCTTCAAATGGATGTATTTTGACATCACTTTACCCACTTCATCACATGTGGATATTCAATGAAGTGTATAGAGTAATGGACTAGGACAGGGGTTGGCAACCTATGGTCCGTGGGCTGATCTGGCCCATGGCACCAAATCATCCGGCCTGCAGCCTCACTCCAGCCACGAGCAGCTGCAGATGCATTTATGGCAGCCGCGGATGTGTTTATGGCAGCGTTTACAGTAGGGGATCACTAGTCCATCCCCCTCAAGTCTCTGAAGGAGCAGGACCTGGCCCCTGACCTCCAAAGGTTGCTGACCCCTGATTTAGGAGGCCGGAGTTCAAATCTTCAATTGGCCATGGAAACTTGCTGGTGGTGTAGAACTGGTAAAACCACATCTTAAATACTTTGAAAGCCCTGTTGGGTTCACTGTAAGTCAGTTCTCACTTGAAAGCTAAACAAATACATGTACACACCTTCGCGAGTAGGAGAAGAGGTTGCATTGAGTGGATCATTTATGTCTATTGTGTGCGCATCTTTTATTTTATTTTCCCTCAAAGCAAACAATGTATTAACAAATCTCATTAATGCTAGG
This sequence comes from Bradypodion ventrale, assembly GCA_035047345.1. Taxonomy (NCBI): domain Eukaryota; kingdom Metazoa; phylum Chordata; class Lepidosauria; order Squamata; family Chamaeleonidae; genus Bradypodion; species Bradypodion ventrale. Next base: position 5,168,311 of record JAWDJE010000011.1, on the reverse strand, counting down.
GTCCTTGTCAGCTTGTTTATGCAGCTTATTGTTAATCTATGCTTCTCCTCGGTTGCTATTGTAATTATGTTTTTGGACATATCTTTGAATAAACTGTTGATAGCACATTTCTTCACACTTCCAAACAGAATTTCAAGGCCCAGATTTTAATTAAATAGGCATGACAGCAAGGTGAGTATTGACATAAAAAAGAAGAAGGAAAGTGCCAATATTTCCCTTTCAGTTTTTGTAAACAGAAGTGTCTGTTATTAATAACTCGAAAACGTCTATCATTGTAATGGAATTGTGAGAGTGAAAAGAGGAGCTTGGACCTTAGGGAAATGAAGGAGCTCTTTCTTATAACACATCCCCACCGACTTTGTACATCTGGTTCCCACAAATGAAGGTTTGTCCTTCATCAGAAATGGATTAAAGACAGTGTTGAGCTGCTCCCGGTGACCACAGGTTCCCAGGCACCGGTAGCGGAAATTCCCCCAGGCCACACCCACTTGGCCAGCCACACCTGCCCCTACCCCAGACCACACCCACTTGGTCAGCCATGCCTGCCCCTACCCCAGACCATGGTGTAGGGAGGCGTGGCCCACAGATTTAACCACACCCATAACATTAGCCACACCCATGGTGGGGGTAGTAATTTTTTTTTTTGCAGAGCATCACTTTTTAAAGTGCACATTTTCCTCCTTACTGCACCATTATCACCAGGCATTTTCTTCTTGTGATTGGTTGGTTTTGCCCTGAAAGTGAAAATAAAGCCCATAGAAAAATATGTTCTGTGATGTAAAGTAGCAACCAACTCATAGCAACCCTAATAAGGTTTCCAAAGTATATGAGACATGTAAGCAAAGAAAGCGCCAATAATGTGGGCATGTAATGAGGAACAACATAAAATATAGAATTCTCCAACTCGCTCTGCAAGGGAAGATCCCTGGGAATAGAGCCCCTGGATGTAGATAGCCTTTGTGGCTGAAGAACTTGAGAGACTGGTATGGAAGGTCCTTGGAAGAACTATTCTGAGGAGTTAAGAACAGGAAGGCATTCAACATGACGTTAGCCAATATCAAGAATGGATACAGAACCTGAAGAAGAAGAAGAATGAGACATGTGAGGAATAGTTCTGCTAGTTCCAGGCTCCCATAAATTCCAATGGTCAACTAAGGATTCTATCCCAGGTCTCCTGAGTCGGTCATTCAATCTTGTACATGACTCCACTTTTTTATTCTTTTATATCCTACCCAGATTTCCCCAGACCAAAAGCATATTAATGTACACTGTAAATACATTGAACCAGTCTACTGCATTCCACTAGCAGATATGCCAAATATTATGACACTTTCTAGAGACAGTAAAACCCCTAGTCATTTCCATAGGCTTTTGCTGAAATCGGTTTTTTTATGTAACTCGAAGCAAACCCATAGGAAAATTATTTTCTTACATAATTTGAAGCATACTCATATGAAAAAATGAAATTTTTATGTCAATTGAAGCAAACCTATAGGGAAATGAATTTGGACACAATTTGAAGCAAACCCATAGGGAAAAGAATCTATATGGAAACTTGAAGCAAACCCATAGGAAATTGTTTAAATCGGGACATGGTTTTAGCACAAAATCATGTAAGTAAAATTTTATGTAACTCAATGCATATGTAAGGTTTTTTTTACTGTATTCTATTTCATTCTCCCATTCCATTGGGCTTTCTCCATGGTCCAGTTTTGTCTTGAGTCCTTTCAATAGTCACTCTCAACCCGAGTTTGTTACACCACTACATTTCTATTCAGATCAAGAATAGGAAACCTTTTTCACTTGGTGTGAGCTGAACTCAATTTCTGAAAAGACACTGAGGGCTGCATTTCAGTGGTTGGCAGAAAAGTGGAGTCCAATGTGGGAATATGTTTTGACTTAAAGCTTTCATTGGCAGTAAGCCTTAGGTGTGACATTTCCACATTTAATCAATAAACAATATTATATGCAGTGCCTTGTTGGCAAAAAGAAAACATAACTTCTCCATGGCCATGATGCTCCATGAACAATCCTTGATCTCCAGCTCAGGGTTATGTGAATTAGGATGGCCACATTTAAAGCAATAAGATATCCACTTATGCAGGATGGTGGTGATCAAACCTCTTAATCAACCACAAGCAGAGCAGAGCATTGTTCACACGTCAAGAGCCTATCAGGTTTCTGTCTCCAAAAGTTGGGAAGCTAGCAAATGAAGGTGTCATGGACAGCGGGACCATGTGGAGATACTTAGAAGATAGGATTGGTAACTCAGAGAGCCTGGATTCTTTGCTGACTATTTCAGAGGAAAAAGTAATAGAGTGAGGAAATTCAACTCAGCCTCCTTAAGACTGCTCCTGTTCCAGAACTGACTTCATTACATGCAGGAGGGTTGTAGTACTTGTGATCTCCAGGCTGAATTCAACTGACCAGAGTTTTCTGGATGAGCACATGTAAATCAAAACTTACTCACCACTTACTCACCAACTCAGCTCATGCTTCTTAAATGTTTTGGCTAGGGATGCATTTGTCATGATCATTCTCCTCTATTTTAGAAAAAGTGAGCATTTTGTCAAAAGAGAAGAAAGTAAGGAGAATGGTTTGCTTTGGTTAAAATAAAATAGATTTCAATACTTTGGATACAAGCAGCATAAACTGTACAAAATGACTTTGATTGCTGCTTTTTGTAATTCATTAATTCATTACACCCAATCATTTCCAAGTCAAGATGACTCTCATTGTAGAGTTTTCTAAGCACAAAGTACTAAAAAGTGTGCATCCTTTGGTGATGCATTGAGACCTTGCAACTTGCCCAAGGCCACACTGGTAGCAAGACATTTATCCCTGTCAACTACAAGCTCTCCAGGTGATCAAAGTTCCTCTCCTTCTTCTGGAAGGAGGAGCGAGTTTCCAAACTCCCAACCCCTGACTTTGCAATCGCATACTTACCATCCCAACAAGCTACAGCATTTCCCAACTTTGTTACACCAACAGCCTCAAATGATATCAATCAAGATATTGACAGGGTCCCCCCCACACACACACTATAACAAATTCTGACACTGTTCTGAAGCCGAAATAAAGCAACAAGTAGAAATTAAAATGTAGTTGTTCGATGAGATTTAAATGCTATTGTGATAGTTGCTTTTTAAAAAATCAAAGTTAATATGAAATTGGCTTCAATGGGCTGATAGAGGCAGACACGGGAAAAGTCCCGATTAACGTGAATGCCTGAGGCAGAATTCCTAACACATTGCTAGCTTTTAAGAGCCAAGTGTCTGAAGCAATGTCTTCACACTTGGCTCTTTCCCCCGCAGTATTACAGTAATGTGTGATAAAACATGAGCTGGAGTGAAAACAACTAGCTTATATATATATTGAGCCCCTGAGTATTCATAAAACTTGCCAACTCTTTTCCATGTCTAAGCCAACAATAACAGGAGGCTAGAATTATTAGCATGTCAGTTTTGTGAAAAAGAAACAGGGTTGGTTTTAAATGCATACCTTTAATTAGCCAATGTGCTAAAGCTAGTCCAGTAAAGCTTTACTGGGGGCATGAGGTTAATTTCCTATCTCACAGTGCTGCTGTTAGTTCCTTCACATGCTCTCTCTCTCTCTTTTTAATTTATAAAAGGAAGCAATAGATCCACAATAAAACATCATCACCACACTGGCTGCCCAGGAAAAGCAATATCATTCTTGGCTGAAATACGCATATCTGCACCAGATTCCAGAAAGCATAATCAAGATTTATATCCATGATGGCTTTTAATATATATCAGCTGTGATCCCACAAATGGAACCAGGAGACCACTAGTTTTACAGTTAGCTCTTCCCTAAAAGATGTAGTAACATAATACCTGATGAACAAATTAAGGTGGGCTGGCCATGTTGCATGCACAAGTGACAATAGATGGAGTGCCAGAATAATGAATTGGTATCCGAGAGATCGCAAATGACCTACGACAGTGATAGTGAACCTTGGCACTCCAGGTGTTCTAGAACTTCAATTTCCAGAAACCCTGATCAGCAGGAGTGATGACTTGGGGCTTCTGGGAATTGAAGTCCAGGAACACCTGGAGTGCCAAGATTACCTACCCCTGACCTAGGGGAAGAGCACCTTGCAGATGGGAAGATTTTCTCTAGAAAAATATTGGACCAACATGGAGAAGAACTGCCAGGGATAGATCGATATGGACAGAAGTTGTGCAGAATGTCATTGTGGAGATGGCTACTCATCAACCACAAATAACCAGCACAAACTGGTGATGATCGTGGGGGAACTTTCTTCTGCAGGGAGGTAGATACAGTAAAACCTCTGAAGGTTGACCACCCAAGGGACTAAAGAAAAGTGGCCAACATACATAGGTGGTCAACATACAGAACAACTGAACTGATATGTACATGTACCTCATTTTATTGTACAGCTTTTATTGGAGAATGTCATACAGAAACACATAGTGAAAACATAAAAAACTTGTTCATACAGTAATGTATCATAAAAAAATCAGTTCATTCACATATGTATCATTTTCTCTTGGTTTTCTCTTGGTTTGTTGTAGTTATTTGTTTTTCTTTTTTCCTTCTTCTAGGGAAGAAGAGAAAAATCTGAGCCTTCTATGAGCTGGGTAAGATGAAATGCATTTTGTGCCTTTTTGGGAACTTGATGGTATTTTTGCTAAAAAAATATGGAAGTTATGTTTTGTGCAAAAATTGCATTTACTGTATTTTGCACATGATTCAGTGTACTTTGTGTAAATGCCAATGTACGAAAGCCCCTTGGCCAAGCCCGTGCTGATTTTGTAATGTTGCTAAAGTTCCCAATTGCTTGTAGCAGATATCCCATCTCATTGTGGTTGTAGTAGAAGAGAAGCCTAAGAATGGGTACTATGGTGGATTAGTGGTTAAGACGCTGAACTCGATGACCAGAAGTTCAACAGGTCAGCAGTTTGAGACCTGAGTGCTGCGTGATGGAGTGAGCTCCTGTCTCTGTCCCAGGTGCTGCCAACCTAGCAGTTAGAAAGAAAGAAATTGCAAGTAGCTAAATAGGTACTGCTTTGGTTGGAAATGTAACAGAGTTCCATGTACTCTGGTGTCTAATCATGCCTGTCACATGGCCATGGAAATGTTACCCCAAAATCAAGAGGTACATTTTTATTCTGACATTAATAAAGGTTTCCCTGCTCATTCACATGTCTGTGCAGGGTTATATGAGCACAGAAGCCATGAAACAGGCACTACACCACGGGGATTCATTTGGAGAAGTTCTAGAAAGAAATAGGTGTAAAATAATATATTTTGGGAAGCATTGAGGTTTCTTCCTTATAAAACTTAAAATGTCTGAATTATCTTCCTGTCTTAGAAGTGTGAAACAATGCTAATCCACCTGGCTGATTGAAGTGGCCAGGAGGAATAACAGCCCAGTCAATGAAGAATGCAGTCTATCACACCTAGCTGGAAAGAGTCCGCAGAAAACAATAGGAGCCATTCAGGAATGGAGTGAGCAAGTTATTCCCATTTCCTTTGGGGCAGAAGACAATTGACTGTCTGGATTCTAAATCAACATATAAATTATCTACTTCCTCAAGATTGCAACCTGGAGAGCAGCTGCGGCTTCATTGAACCAGATCTAATTGATATTCCACGTGATGCCCCTTGGACCAATGAAACTTTTCCTCCCACTGACTCTTCTAGATGAATCAAGTGTGTGGGGTAGTCCTTTCCCCCTTCCATGTGACACTCTGGACCAACCAAGTGTGAGGGGCATGCTTCCCCCTCCATGTGACCCCTTGGACCAATGATGTTTATGCAAGCCCTCCCCTCTGTACATTTGAATGCATACTAGTCTGTATGTTACCTGAAAAACTACTATCTCCTTTTTCTGCTACAGGTCAAGTTGGGCTGCATGAGCCAAAGTTCGGTAGAGCATAGCAAGGGCTGCAGACACTTTATTTACCTAAAAAGGGACATTCACTGGTGGAATGCCAGGAACCACAGAGATTTGAAATTCGGGTTAAGAAAAAGGCTTTAATGAATGCGTTTAATCAACAGTTGGCCACCTGTTGGTTAAAAACAGACCAAAACCTACCCGCATGAGCTTCCCTATCTAATTTCCAGAGAGAGCTGAAGATCGAAGACACAACATCTTTTTATAGAATTCCACAGACACAGACCCATCCTATCCTCTATCTACTTTAACAATTTACTTTAACAAAAAAGTTTTACAATAAAACAAAGAACTCGCAGCAGGTGGTCATTTCATAAATAGATAAGCCAATTAAAGGTTACAAAGGTAAACATTTATGTAAAAGGGGTCAGGTAGTAAAAAGATTATAATTTCCAGGAAAATAGAGGGAGCAGGTTTGGGGATTAGGTAAACAGGCAAGCCAAAGATAAAGTTCGTTGTCAGGCTTGCCACCAATGGAAAAGCCAGTCTTGAAGTAGTGAACCAATCAGGACTGCAGCACATCCGAGGCAGGAGACTTGAGCAGCCATTCAGTGATGCCAGATCTTCAGTGAAGATACACCCAAGCACTCCCCACCCACATAATCCTAATCGGTCCCAAGGCAGCAAACCCTACCATCACTGTGTACACATGCTAATTTCTAATCGCAGAAACAATAGACATGAAAGATACACACAAATAGAGTAAAGAATTAATCTCTAAAACAATCAAGGCCTCAAGGATGAGCTGTAAGATCCAGGAAGGGTGGAAGTGAGTTGCCGGGTTTGGGGCAGCATATATGGTGGAATGATTCCTTTGGAATGTGGTCAGGCTTTTCCAATTTTCTCCCGAGTAGACCACTCCTCATCCAGTCCGGCCAACATCCCTTGACCATTCAAAACCAGCCCTGGGGCTCAGCCAAGCTTCAGGAGCAAAGATATATTTTTCATGATTATTTTACACTTCATTCTAGCATTTAAAAGGATAACTTTTGACCTCAGATCACCCCCGCTAATCTCCCCCTCTGTGCTAATTTTTTCTTATTATTTTACGCTCATGGTATTGTCTAAGAAAGCCTCGACAGTGTATAGTCCTTTGAAGTTTTTGAAGTCTTGATTGAATCAGGGAAATAGATACATTTTATCAAGACTCTGTCCATTTGAAAGTCCATAAATGGGACTTGCTTGATACTTTGTTGCAATGAGCTTCTTTGAAGTACCATATTTGGAACTCTCCATGTAATCATATGGCCCATTCAAGTGAACAAGCCCAGTCTACTTCCCATTCAACGGACCAGGCCCAGTCCACTGCCTATTGAAGTGAATGGCTTTTGCAGAGCCTTTTTAAATCGCAGTTTGCAATTTTTGAAAATTAATTTAAAATCTATCCTTGCAGCTATCTACCTGCAAGTTTGTGTGAATGGATGTGTGTACAGTGTGGTGCTTATGGACATGTAAGCCTAACAGTTGGAGTCAGGGGAAAATAGAAAATAAAGGTTAAAAATATTTTTATTGAAAATAAAATATTAAAAAATAAAAAGTTGAAATAAAAGGGGCAATTTCCAGATTTGGAGTAACACATATAAGCCAGATTTTTCTTTTGTTCTGGACATAACTTTCACTTCCTTTCTGGTTCTGCCCTATGATTGCAATTTCTCATGGCATAAAGGCCACATGTTATGGGACATTTTACATGTCCTCCTTTTCTCTCTTGTCTTCACCGCTTTCATTCTATCCTCTACTAGCTTTTTACCATCTAAGATAGCTGTGTCAATTTTTATCATTGTGGGGGATTTTTGATTGATTGAATGGTACCTTCAATAAAGTAAATTTCTTTATTTTTAACCACAACCTAAGTCTCTGGTCAGTTATTCAACTCTCCACCAGTGGGAACCACAATTTTAAGAAAGTTTTTTTTCTCCTCCATCATCAAGTGATCTGTGCATATAGTTTGTTTAGTTAAATTCGATTTTACTTTTTAAAAAGTACAATAAGCAGAAATCAGCCATGTGCCCCATGAATAAAATAAAAATGCAGGAGGAAGATGATGCCTCTTTCGTAATTGAAAGATTACTTCATCAGGCAAAAAATAATTGTGGCATGTTGTTTAGGCCAGGTAAAAATGCTTACATGTTCCATGGGAACATAAGCAGCATATTACATCCTTCTATAAACAAGAAGCCTGGTATTTGCATCTCACCCTCCCAGATGGCTCTCTTTGAAGATAAAAAGCTTTATTTGTGGCCAGGGAAGGAGCAATTCAAATGTAGTGCCGCTCAGAATTGTACGACACATTTACTTCACCCACTAGGCATGTCACATTAGTCCAAACCAGTCCAGATCAGAGTCAAATAGGAATGTTACCTAGTGGAAGTTGTTAAATTTGAATTACAAAAGCTTGCAACAATGTGTAATTTTTAAGGGACCCCATAAAAGGCATCACCTTCCTCCTGGGTTTTTTAAACAGTAGTTACTCTTCATTGAACACTGCTAAGATGCCTTCACTGTCTTTCAAGCAAGGGAGACCTTTACCTAAAAATGGGTACTTTTGCTTCTCTACATGGTGGCTGTATCTAGTAAGACAAGTAGACTAGAGCATGGGAAAGTTTTACTTTTTCCAACACAACTCCTAGCATCTCTTTTAAATGAAAACGCCTGGAGGATTCACATTCCTGACAAAAGCCAAGGCATGAGGCTCTACAGAGCTGGTTACAGCAAGGCTGCTTCTATGTCTATACACTCCACATTTCCAAATGGGAAAAATAACTTTCCTATTGCATTTTAGGGAAAATGCAAGCCGGCATTTAACCTTCAATTATTTCGGGGTTGGGGGGGGGGGTGTATCCCTGCTTTTGAATGTCAGCTCATCTTCCATGCACCATATTACAAGCAATAGCTACTGGGCTCCAAGATAACATGTGTCGGCTCTGTTACCCAAATTCAGAGATCCTTTGAAGGGATAAATCAGTTAAAATAAAGCTGAATTAGACATCATATTCAATTTCACAAGGCTTCAGTCAGTGTGCAACTGAGGATCACAGAAAATCCGGCTGGAAACAATTTGCAAGATCAGAACCATTAAGGGACAACATATTATTTCAGAAGGTTCTATTTTTAAGAATGGACACGGTCAAAGATGAAATGATGTACTTTGTCTGCTCAGCAGAGAAGAACCTCGCCTGCTCACTTTTCATGTGCTACAATGTGAAACTGTAAAGTATTTTACGTGTGTCTGATTGTTGTGACACTTTGACAGCATCATGTCCTTATGGCACTCCTGTTTAGCCTCTAGAGGTTGATGGAATCTAATCTCTGTGAATTCTAATGCAAAGCGACCAGAACTACACTTCTTATCATAAAATGGATTGGAGCTCTTTCCATCGTGCTTAAAATATTGGGATGCAATTTCCTGATTTTTTTAAAAAAACAATAAACTATTGTTTTGCAGGGCAAAGGAAATGTTTTATGACCTTGTGGCAACAGTGGTTAAACTCCTGTACTGCAGCCAAAACTGCTGACTTTGTCAGTTTGATCTACATCAGTGCTTCTCAACCTTTGGTTTTTGGACTCCAATTCCCAGAAGCCTAAGCCAGTACTTAGGCTGATCAGTGTTTTGGGGAATTGACTTAGGCTTCTGGGAATTGAAGTCCAAAAACCAAAGGTTGAGAAGCACTGATCTACATGAAGAACAAAGTTGGCTCCGCCTTCCCTTCTTCCGAGGGTACCCAACATGTTGGGGCAAAATGTTAATTAACTTGTGAACTGACCATAGAGTGCACTAAGCACTAAGAGGCTGCACATAAGTGTAATTGCTATTGCTATTATGACCTTTGAAGGGATAAACAAATTAAACAACGTATTTATTTAGGGATCGATTTGAAAGCAAATGGCTGTGAGAGGTGGGCCATAAGGAAGACTTGGCATAGAGGACTAGACACCTTTGAACTGAGGTGGTGGGGAAGACTCTTGAGAGTTCCCTGGACTGCAAGGAGATCAAATCAGTCAATTCTAAAGGAAATCCACCCTGACTGCTCCTTGGAAGGACAAACACTGAAGTTGAAGCTAAAGTACTTTGACCACCAAATGTAAAGAGAGGACTCACTGGAGAAGGCCCTGATGCTGGGAAAGATTGAAGGCAAAAGGAGAAGGGGACGGCAAAGGATGAGATGATTAGACAGCATTATTGATGCAGTGGGCATGGATCTGAGCAGACTCTGGGGGATGATGGACGATAGAGGAGCCTGGCGTGCTGTAGTCCATGGAATCACAAAGGGTCAGACTCAACTATAAAACTGAACAACAAAAAATAAAAATAATTGATTGTTGCAATTGTGGCCAACTCAGCCAGGAACCCTTCCATCCTCTAAATCTATGCCTTAAGGTTTTTTTCTCCATTTGAGGGAGCAAAGTCTTCGTTGGCATCTGGAAACATGCAAAATGCCTTCATGGATTCAGAGAAGGATTGTGTTGGAGTTGAATCCAAAGGCCACAGGATAAGTTGGCACTGATTCATGTGTCCTTTATTTGGAGGGGGCTGTGCACATCAAACTACAGCATTGTTTATGCCAACTCCTTTCCAATAATACCACACTAATATTACTGTGGTGGCTTAATGGTTAAGACACTGTACTTGATGACTGGAAGGTCAGCAGGTCAGCAGTTTGAGACCTGAGTGCTACACGATGGAGTGAGCTCCCATATCTGTCCCAGCTCCTGCCAACCTAGCAGTTCAAAATTACAAGAAATTGCAAGTAGATAAACAGGTACCACTTCGGTGGGAAGGTAAACAACATTTTATGCACTTCAGTGTTTAGTCATGCTTGCCACATGTCCACGGAAACATCTGCAGACACAGACAGCACTGGCTCTTTGGCTATAAACTGAAATAAGCACTGAACCCTAGAGTCAAAATACGACTGGCTTTGAGCAATATTACCCAATGAATCACAATATATTGCCAACTTCTTAGCTTGCCTTTCTAAGAATTGACAAATCTTTCGAGATGGGTCAGGGAATTCACTGGGCCTAGGTGAGCCACATTGGGCATCTCTGTGGGGCAGAACAGTCCTGTGGACATGATATTATTCTAATCTGCATGAGTGCAGATGCTCTTTAGCACAATAGACATGAAAAGCTGCTTCCACATTTCACCCTTCCCACTCCGAAATGTGCAAAGCCCCCTTTCCCAAGCATTTATCATCTTGTAGATGTTGACCCAGAACAGAAGCCCGGTCCTGAACTTTCCTCCAGGGTGGTGAAAATGATGGCAAGGGGAGTAAGAATGACAAGTTATGTTTCTTTCTTATGAAAGTTATATGTGTTTCAGCCGAGATTGAAATACGTAGAGAGAAATGAGTTTGACTAGTCAGAGAAGGGATGAAAACCTCTTCTGACAGGAACTTTAGAGCTACAAAATTCCATCACTACCATCTCATGCATTAAGAATAACAGTTGGACGGCTTCTATAATTATACTATGGAACTAACATGATGGGAAGACTTGTGAAGCAACCCAAAAAATCAAAGTACAAGGATTTCTTTAGAGTTTTGACGCAACAATGGAAAGTGCTACCAATTTCTGTGTTTTCCCTCCATGTCATTTCCCTGCCTTGTTTTACACCCATGGTTCCCAATGTGAGGCACAGCCCCACATGGAGCAATTTGATTTTTTAGGTGGGCAATTCAAGAACGAGTTGTTAGAAGTGAATGGCATTTTAGGCTTCCTCTACATGAATAGTTCATATGTCATTGGGGAGAGGGGGGGATCACGATTTTAGAGATACTTAGGAGGGTCATGGTCCAAAACAGGTTGGGAAACACTGTTTTAGACCAATTGTTCTTTTTAAAAGACATTATTCTGATTAAGTGGGCTCTGTTGCCCCCAATCAAAATTCACACAGGAAACCACCTTTGATTGAATAATAATAATAATAATAATAATAATAATAATAATAATAATAATAATAATTATTATTATTATTATTATTATTATTATTATTATTATTATTATTATTATTATTATTATTATTATTATTATTATTATTATTATTATTATTATTATTATTATTATTATTATTATTATTATTATTATTATTATTATTATTATTATTATTATTATTATTATTATTATTAGTCAGAAATTATTCTGGGTTGAAAGGATTTTTGCTGGAGAAAACTCTGCTCAGGGAATGCCTGAATAAGGCTCCTTTCATGTCCCCAAGAGCTGGGCCAGAGACAGGCACTCAAACAGTCATGCAGTACCCAGGTCTCAAACTTGCAGGCCTTCCAGGTAACAAGGCGAGCTTCTTATCCACTGAGCCACCATCTTTAAATGCATTACAGTGAGAGCTGGTTGGGGATATTTTGTTTTTTAAAAGAACAAATTGAAGGGGTGCAATCAGCGTAGAATTTGACACTCTGAATGCCATAAGAGTTTTCTTATCCCCCCTGATGAATATATAAACAGAGGGAGTTCCAAAATATGTTGTGACTATTGTAATAAGACATTCAACTCCCCTTCACCCAATGCTCAAATATGACAACATTTCCTTCATAGCAGTGGGAGTATAATAGCGTCAGGAGCAACCAAGCTGAACCACAGTCAGTGGTCCTTCACTCAGGCCGTCAATGACGCAGGATTGCTTCACCTAGAATGGATCTATTTCTGCATATAACAGTGAGTTGTATCATCTCAGTAATTAGAATCTGACTGGTTGAGCAGCCCCGTAGTGCAGCTGCAGCACCCTTAAGAAATTTTAGACAGGCGATTAGAGGATGATTTATGAATCACATTTCTGTTTAACCAAGTGATTAGAATTTAATAACCTAGCACACTTAGCTTTGAACTGGACACAACCAACCTAAACTACAAACAAACAATTTGGTTTCCCAAGATCAGCAGAGACCCTTGGAAGTCTGGCATTTCCTGTTCTTCATCAGCTGGAAAAAATGTTGAGAAAAGTCAACATTGGTGCAGCAAGGTCCTCTCGGAAATTCATCGGCATTTTGCTCAAGACATTCTTAGATCTCACACGTTTCCCATTATGTTTTACTGTAGGTGAAATTCAGAGTCAATGAAGAATGCTCAACCACATCATTGTTCTACTTTAGGATATTTAGGCTTTTAAAATTCAGATATTTTGCTTCCCTTGTTCATACCATGGCTGAAGCTAAACAAGACACTGAAGACAAGTTATCTAAAAGCCATGATAAACCTTAGTTTCTGGTTGACATGACTGTAATTGAGGATTTAGCCATCCATAGTCACTTGTGATCAAACTTTCTGTATTGCCCCAAAGAAAAATAGATTTTGTGGAAGATGATTGTGATTGTGAGGAGTTAGCAACATTCTCATTTTCCCCCTCCAAGCTATGAAATGGTTAACATTATATGAACATGTATTAAAGAAGGATAATTTGATTGTTGACCAATTGATGCATCTAAAAGTGTTTGTTGACCACGAAAGGAATGTTTCCCAATTAAACTTATCAATTAGTAAAATTTAGTAGAGTCATAAGAATAGCTGGGGAGTTTTTAGCAGGAGAAGACAGAGGAGGTAGGAAGGCCATGAACACATCCATGTCCTTGGCTTGTTAAAGTAGGCTGACACCTGGGAAGTCTCATGATGGGTGGAAAGTCCCTGACTAAATAAGGAAGGGCTAAGGCAGGTCATGGTGACCCTTCCCTGCTGGTAGGGACCAGTTACAAGTTCCACCTGGAAGGACATTGCACCAGTTAGCCCATCAGAAGTTCCAGCAGCATCCATGCCAGCTAACTGGGGCCCAAGGTGGCTAGAGAAAGAGGGAATCCATGCTTGGTATCTATAGCTTGCTTGTGTTCTCACTCTTGTTCTTTGCTTTGTCTCTGTTATGCTTTTCTTAGAGAATTGTCTAATAAAGCCTTGTTTATTCATTTCCTGAGTGTTTGTTGTCTCTGACCATTCAAGCCTGGCTAGCCTGAGTTAAGACTCTTCCCAAGGTGGAATCCTATAACACATCCCTCTGATGGCCAGAAAACATTGACAGTCACAATCTACATGAAAATAATTTCTTTTGAAAATGTCTTCATAATTGAACTTCAGTTGAATAGTTGAAAATGTTATAATACTCATAACATATTTTTGACCTTTCTCTGATGTATATCCATTAGTAAAACAAGAAAGTAATGCTCCAATTGCGGCTTTTTTTTATTGTTTTCCTAAAATAGAATAATGGTGGGAAGGAGAGAAAGAGAAACATTCAGCTGAATGATATCCTTAAAGAAAGAAAGAAAATGGCTCAATAGCCACATTATGAATGCTTAATATATGGAATTTGTACTGGCTAAAACTGCTATTTTCACCAACTGGTCTACTTGACTTATGATGTCTGAACCAATTATGCCTACATGGTTCACTTCTCTAGAAAGGATATTGACAACATATGGTTTCTCAAAACCTTATGTTCTTTCTATAGGTCTTGTCCATGCCAGAGAAGCAATCAAGCAAAGGATCCTTGATCTACATCGACAAATCGACTTAAGTAAATTATCTTCACCCCTGTTTGACAGGACACCCTATAATGAAGTTAGGCCCTCACCTTATCTGTCCCTACTGAGCAACCCTCATCACAGAAGATCATTTACCCTTATCTGCTACAATATGCTCCCTTTGGTCTTTAGGGAGGGACTCTTTAAGAAAATTCCAGTTAATGAGCGTACACGTCCATGTCAAACCAATAAGGTAGAAACCTCTGAGCATGTATTATAGGAGTGCCCTTTTTATGATAAGCTTAGAAGAGAGCTTTTCAATGCCTTCCCTAACTTGGAACACAGTAACAATAGCGTACGCAGAATTCTTTTGGCAGATAGATCGAAGGAACTGACAGATTTGCATGGCGAGCAACTAATATATGCAAAAACAAGGTAAAGCCTCCCATCTGCAGGATAAAAAGCTCTTAGGATGGCAGTGAGTCCATGTGTGCCTTCCTAGGTCTTCCCGATTATAGGGTTTATGGTATAACAACTCTCATCAACTTCTCCGTCTTAATACTTGATAGTTCTGTTTAACTAATTACAACATGCTCTTGCACTCAGATTTACTGTCCTAACATAATTGGTAAGAATATATTAGTAATGGCAAGATTTATTAGCCCTGGAAATGACTTGGCTAATGACAGAATGAGTGTTTGTGGCTGTATTATTTGGTTGTACCTGTTTGGTTGTTCTTGTTTGTTCTGTGACGATTGTCCTGGCCTCTGGCTGTAATAAAGTTTTGTTGCTCTATGGAATTTGTAAATAAAAAGAGACACAATAAGACATTGTAAATACTTTCTAAGTATCTTGGAGTTAAGTGAACTGACAGTAACCTTTATGAAATCCCACTCTCTTTCTCGCAATTCACCCCTACTCTGTGTCTCATAAAGTTCACAGGCAGCATATAATGAAGTCAATCATATTGACTTTAAGAACATTACCACTTGTAATGAAAGCTTCATGTCTATTTCACAATGTTCTCCAGACAAACAACTTCATAATTCCCCTCACTTCTTTCCTGAGAAACAAACAAACCCTTCCAGTACATCTGACAGCTTTTAGTTCCCCTGAAGAAAACACAACTGGTGGGCAATCTAAAGAAATGCAGTTCCTGCCTTTACAATTGGAATCAATTTGGTCCAAGTAAAGAGAATGAAATGGAACTAAAGTATAAACAAATTTTCAGATGCAAGTACACTATGCACTTGGTGGTTAATAGCTGGGTTAGTGAACAGCCTACATCTGAAGGGGCTTCTCTGTGTTAGTTAATTTCCACTTATGCTACTTTTTTTCATGTCAGAAGCACACAAAGGTACTTTATGGGTTGAAAGGATTTTTGCTGGAGGGACTCTGCTCAGGGGACGCCCAAATAAGGCTCTTTTCATGTTCCCAAGATCTTTCCTCTACCGAAGTGGTCCCTATTTATCTACTTGCAATTTCTTGATTTCGAACTGCTAGGTTGGCAGGAGCTGGGACAGAGATGGGCGCTCATTCTGCCATGCAGTGGTTGGGACTCAAACTGCCGACTTGCCAACCTTCCAGCTAACAAGGTGAACTTTTTGACCACTGAGCCACTGCAGTCCCCACCTATGCTACTGCACATGTGACAGCATGTTCACACATTCAAACCATCTTTTGATGTGTGTGGGGAGATTGTAGCTGAATGTACAATTATGTGCAAGCATGAAACAACCTGGGTATACAATAACTGCAGGGTAGGGGAATTACAGATAAATGGTACAGGAGGAATGAGTTGTTAGTTCAGTCAATACCTCTCCTGTTCCTCATGAAAGAGTTGAGTTGTCATCTAAGAAGGTGGATGTCAACCTGGAGCTAAGGCTTTCCTCAGTGTCTTCCACACTTTTGCCAAGTTCCTGCAGAGGGAAGACATGATAGACTAGTAGCTGAAACAGGTGTGCAGATGGCTTCTTTTGCTGAGGCTCTACCCTTGCTGGTCTGAGTCTGAAGCTGGACCACATGATAGGACATATTTATTATTATTATTATTTATTTGACTTATACCCATCTCTCTGGGGTACACTCCTGTAACAATATGGTGTCTTACCCTCAAGTAGGCCCTATTGTTCTTCTGAGATGCAGCTCCCTGGCTGGACAACCCAGACATCTAGATATGTGTAGATTCAAGTAGCGTCGAGCCAAGTAATCCCTCCAAATCTCTTCAGGTATTTTAGAAATATATTGAAAGCTTAGCAAGATTCAGGATACAGTCCAACAAAAAAAAATCAGGAAGCATTTCAAAGCAAGGAAATAAAGCAAACTGGTTCTCTAAGGGATAGCCTATAGCCCCCTCTTTCTCTCAATCTTCTACATCTTTGCAGCTTAAAGCACAGCACACAGTGTCTCTGTGTCGGCGTGTGTGTGTGTGTGTGAGTCTCCCTCTGGGTTATATCTCCTCCCACAGGGTCCACCTTTGGCCCTCCCCCTTAAGGATTCCAACCAATGATCTAACAGCAAGACATGTCAATCACACGTTAGGTTTCATTTCACTAAAGCCAGGAGGCAACTCATGAGGCAAGGATGTTTAGATATTTTCTCTCTCCCCCTGATTCAAAATCACCATTTTGAAAAAGAATAAAGCACAGGGTATACATCATTCTGTTACACCTCATACTCTGTGGGTCTCATAATGTTAAAAAAGTGGAACAAATAACATAAAACCATAGAAAACCCACCACCCAGTCCAATCAGCACCAAGGACCACTAGCCCAAGTGGACACAATGGGAGGGTCTCCTATTTCAACTTCAACAAGGTGCCAAAGGCCTCCTCAAAAAGAATATTTTTCAGTTTGCTTCTTAAAGGGCCGAAAAGAGTCATTCAAATGTAGCCCCCCAGGTAGAGCATTCCAGTTAGCTGGAGCTTTCACTGAGAAAGCCCTCTGATGGGTAATGGACTTTCTAGCAAGCCTTGGAGCCGGTACTTGGAGCTGAGCTGTAAGAGAAGAGCAGGTGAAGCGGGCCTGGTTTCTGAAAGGTAGATGCTCCGCCAAGTAGAACGGTCCTAAACCATTTAAGGCTTTGAAGGATAGCGCAACCACCTTGAACCAGACATGGAACACAATGGGAAGCCAGTGCAATTTCACCAGGACTGGGGAGATATGTATGAATTTTCTCAGCCAAGTAACCAGCCTGGCAGCCACATTCTGTACCCTTTGAAGTTTCTGTATCAGGCACATGGGGAGCATTACAGTCATCCATATGAGAGATTGTCAGTGTAATAACTAGTGTTATGAGGGACTGCCTCTCCAAGTAAAGACACAACAGAGCTATTTGGTAAAGATGAGCTATTTGGTAAAGATGGGAAAAAAGCCATTTGTGCTTCCAGGGTCAGATGGCGATCTAATATGACCCTCAAGTTGCATACTTGGTCCTTAGGGGACAAGACCATCCCATCTAGCACTGGGGTCAGGGCTACTAGTCAGACAGATGGACCCTCCAACACCAGCACCTCCATCATACATGACAATGAGGCCTCAAGGGGCTGAAAATCCCTTGCAGGGTGATAGGCAGCTTGCACATAAGTGGACAATAAAATTGATGCTGTGGAGCATCTGCTACTCCAACCTGTGGTGATGACAACTCCCATGAAGCCCTTGGATGTCCTTCTACTGATAGTGGGTCTAGGAAAAGAAAAGCAGATTTCCCCCCTTTTATTCTCCATCTTTCTTTATGATTGCCACAGTGCCCCACTAAACAATATCTTGATGTTGTATGTACCAGGGCATTATGAGTCATGCAGGGTCTCATGTTTTCCCCTTCATCTAACACCAAGCACACAAAACTTCTTTTTCTACCCTTAGTCCCATACTTAGCCAGAACTTTTCACTGGCGATCTGCTTTGCAACCTTTTTTCTGCCTGTGTAACATTTCCCCTAATTTTTCCATTCAAAAACAGGGTGGATAATTTCGAGCAGCCTTTTACAGACAATGCTAACTCATTAATGGTCATGGGAGGAGAAAGAGTTCCTTGCCAGAGAATCAGCATGTATTTCCATGGATAAAATCAACATTGCAAGCGCCTTGGTCTTTTCTCAGTTGCAACATGGAGAATAATAATACAGGTTTGCTTAGCATCCTGTTGCTAACCAGTGACCTACAGATTCCAAAATAAATCCAGAACCTGCTTGGACTCAATAAACAGTTTGTATGATTTTATTGTGGCTAGGGGTATTTCTATTACCAAGTGATCAATAAGTCTTCACTATACTGCTGCATCTAGGAGCTGTTCCTTAACCATAAATAGCTGTCTCATTTGTTTCACTACAAACTACCTGTAGCTCTACTCGAGGGGTTCTCAATGTTTTTCTGCTTTGGCTGGACCACTCCTCCTCAGACAGCTGATTAGGCCAGACTGGTGCTGTAAAACGCATCCGCGGCTGTCGCAAATGCATTTATGACAGCTGCAGACTCATTTATGTCTGTCATAAATGCATTTATGCAGTCGTAAATGAATCCACAGCTGATTCTGCTGCCAGCGGTGGTGCCGATGTCTGCTGTGGCGGTGGCTGGAGCAAGGTCAGGGGCAGATTATTTGGCACCGTGGGCTGGATCCAGCCCACAGGCTATAGGTTGCAAAACCCTGATCTACTCCATATTCAATGTCCTGTAAGTTGACTTCAGGGTCATTTGTTTCATCTCATAAGGATTGGGACAGGGTTTAAAAGGACACACTGGACTATTATGGGTTTGCAGAGACCAACTTAATGTGGTGGTCAGTGTAAGGCAAAACCCTCTTCCACTGGACTGGACTTCATCACATGTCTTGAAATACCATTTTTAGCCTGACAAAAAATGTTGCTGCATGGGCAATTCTCTAGGGAACTGCCAGAAAGCTGTTGGCATATGTTATTTGGGTAAGCATGTCAAGCAGCAGGAATTCATGCTACTGTCTCTATGGTGATGAGATTACAGCATAGTATGTGGTAGGCTCAAGAGCAGACTGGAATGATTTTTTTTAAATAACAAAAATAGCAAACAAACCAAAAACACAATACCTGTTACTATCTTTTGTACTTGGCTTGTGAATTTCAGGTCCAAAATATGACATGGTATTTTTTTTAAAAAAAATGTTCAGATTACATATTTGGTGCTAAGTGGATCGTGAAATAAAGACAAGGCAGTTTTTGTTGTCAAGCTCCACAGAACCATGAGACCTCTGTTGTAAACATTTGGTTCAGTCATTTGTGTTAAGTGCCCCCCAATCTTTTTGGTCTGATGTCAACATAAACACAAATCAAGGATGATTGGTGTACAAATTTCTATTCAATGATGACATCTGGTTTTCCCCTTTACACATACTTTTAATATTCTTTTTAGGGGCAACTCATCAACCTCTTCATATACATTGCAACAATCAATGTTTTGTAGAGGAAGCCACATAATTTAAGAATGGGCAACCTTCCTTTGTCCTCTGAGAGATTGTATTAAAAGCCTATTTTGTGGCCATTTTTATTGGATTGTTTGTTGTATTGTTTTGTTGCGCTGAAAACACTGTTTCCCTCTTCTTGAAGCTTGGGAGAAAAGATATGCATCGGTGTCACACTAGCTTTCTAGAAACCTTTTGTATTCTTCTATGCCTAGCCCAGAGACAAAGAAAGAGAGAGAGAGAGAGTCCAAGCCAGATGGTGGGTTTATCATTCATTTGGCTAGCATATAAAGATGGGATACATAACTAGACCTTTTTGTCATGCAAATGCTGTACAGGTTAATGTGGCATAATATTTGCAAGGTTCCCAGCTGAAAGCCAGTCTTTTCATGTCAGAAAAAGAAGACAGCAAGACTTGTAGTTAAGATAGTCGCACATGATTGTTTCTTATGGTTTCTTTAATGTCTGTTCCTCTGCTTGGCACTGTAGCAGAAGAACAGCGGCTGTCTCAAAGTGTGGTAGGGTCAAGAAGGACATTCCACCTAGCTCAATATCTACATTTAACTCAGAAGGCGGCAGTGCTGGGATCTAGAGTCAATAGAGAGGGGAAGAAGGCCTAATGGTGAGGGCCTTTAGATGCCCCTAGTGCAGTGATGGCCAACCTTGGCATTCCAGGTGTTCTTGAACCTCAATTCCCAGAAGCCCTGATCATCAGCTTTGTTGATTTGGGTTTCTGGGAATTGAAGTCCAAGAACACATGGAGTGCCAAGGTTGGCCATCACTGCCCTACAGGCACAGTAGTTAATCCATTTTACTGCAGACAAAACTGCTGACATTGTGAGTTCAGTCTTGATGGGACTCAAGGGTGACTCAACCTTCCATCCCTTTGAGGTTGGTAAAATGAGTATCCAGTATGTTGAGGGCAAAATGCTAGTTACCTGTAAACTGCCCAAGGACTGCACAAGTCCTATGGGGTGGTATATAAGTGCAATTGCTATTGCTTCTCTGGTCCTGGAAGGTGACTGAGCCACAGATCAGAAAAAAAGAATAACTGCCCATTAGCCATAAGAGCCAAGATTAGACACTGGTAATAGGAGTCATCTATAGGGAATGGGCACCAATAACAAAAAAGCAAAAAAAAAATCCCGATCAGGAGAGTGTATAACACAGGTGGGAGAGAAGATAAAAGCATGGAAAGTTATGCACACAGACCTGGAGATGCTCACCCAGGAAACTAGAAAGAGTAGGTAGATTCTAATGAATGGCCTCCTCCTTACTAGTGCTACTTGTGAATTTTCATGAGTGAGTGGGGATTTCAGCTCAGCTCCCCTGAGTCTTCACCCTTCCCTCCATCCACTATACCAGGAGTCTTTAACCCTGACTCTCCAGGTGTTCTTGGACTTCAATTACCAGAAGCCCAAGTAGGCACCCCTGAACATCTGAGAGCCAAGTTTGAGGAACCCTGCACTACACTAACCTGGGTCTCCAGCTAGTTCCATTACAGTGAAACCTTGTATTACAACGGAGGTCCATTCCAACAGCCTCCATCTTAACCTGAAATGGACGTAAACCGGATCACGATTTCCCATAGGGATGCATTGGGGAGGAAAACCCCAACTAGAACAAAAATAATATTTAAAAAATACAAAAGCACAAAAAAGACAAAGAAATGCCAGATATAATCATCCTCACCCCCACAAAATCAATGGAGCACTCTCCCTATTTTTTCCACACCCTTTTGGTGATGATGGAATCTTTGGAACAGTAAACACTGGATTCTGAGTTCTGGTAAGGTTGAAAGCAGACATATTATGTTCTAAAATGATGGTTGGCCAGTTTGTTGTTCAGGACTACATTTCCCAGAAATCTTTGAAGAACAAAATGGCCAATGCCACCATTTTAGGACATAATATAACTGCCTTCCAACCCACCTGAACTCAGAATCCAGTGTTTACTGTTCTGAAGGTCCCATCGTCATCATCAGATAAGGTCCCCAAATGGCATTGGAAAAGTAGGGAAATTGCTCCATTGGTTTTGTGGGGGTGGGGGATGATCGTATTCTGGAAAGCAGTTGCAACCCGGGATTTTTTATAAATTAAATGTGAGGTCATAAGCCGCAGCAAACATAACCAGTGGTGGGATTCAGCAGGTTCACTCCAGTTTGCCTGAACCACCCAAGTTTTGAAATAATGCAGGGCTTTCCCTCTGGCCACACCCACCATACCATGCCCACAGAGTAGATAGTAAAATAATTGAATCCCACCACTGAACGTAACCCAGAGCAGTCGTGTGCAGTTGTGGGTTGTTGTTTTTTTTAAACCATGTATCACTCTGGTTAAGAAAGGATCACTCAATACACCCCATTCAACATTCATGAGAGTTGCTGGAGTATTTCAAACAATGACTTTCACACCCACATTTCTTCTTGCTAACTAAGCAATCTCTTCTCTCTGACGATTCTGATCCCTATTGTCTATTTTTAACTTCTGGACAGAGCTGGTTAAATTATTGGTGATACATTGTTGGCTTCGCTCATTAATTCAGGTCAGCTAAGAACGGATGCTAGAAGATCAGAAACACAAGAGCAGGCTTTCATGCATAGTTTTAGTTTATTTTGCACCCATGATAAAGAGAAAGCAAACTCACTGCGTGTTGCCAATTTGTTGCATGGAACATTAAGAAGAAGAAAAAGAGGAGAAGGAGGATAACAGGTTGTGCTAAATTCTGGCTTTGCTTGTGTGTTGTGACAATTAAAGATTTTGCAGAAAATACTTTGAAGGAGACTACCATACAGCTAATGTCACTTGAAAGAATATAGGTCTGTCTGGACTCATATCCTGATATGTTATAAGGTATTTTGATTATGCATATGGCAGGTTCAATTTATTTTAAAATATAGGTCCAGCTCCATAGTCATGAAAATGTCATGGACAGAATCCTGTTGCATAGTGTGGCACAATGTTTCCCAATCTATGGGTTGTCAATTTCAATTCCCAGAAGCCTAAGCTAATTCCCCAATGCACTGACCAGCAAATGTACTGACTCAGGCTTTTGAGAACTGATGTCCACCAGTGTTCCGGGGACCTCTTCCAGCAACACAAGAGGCGACTTTACACACATACATCACTAGATGGCCAACATCGAAACCAGATTGATTACATACTCTGCAGCCAAAGGTGGAGAACCAAAGGTGGAGAACACAAAAAGTGAGACCTGGAGCAGACTGTGGTTCAGATCATAATCTGATTGCAAAACTCAGGCTTAGACTAAAAAAATAGGGAAAATAATTAGGCCGGACAGGTATGACCTAGACAACAACCCTAAGGAAAACACGGTGGAGGTGTCCAATAGATTTAATGGCTTAGACTCAATAGACAGAATGCCAGAAGAATTGTGGACAGAGGTGTGGGACATCATACAGGAGGCAGCAAGGAAAACCATACCAAAAGAAAAGAAGCGTAAGAAAGCAAAGGGCTTGTCTGATTAGGCTCTTAAAATAGCAAAGGAAAGTAGGAATGCAAAAGGCAAAGGAGAAACAAAAAAATACAATCAATTGTATGCAGAATTTCAAAGAAAAGCAAGGAGAGATAGGAAACCTACCTAAATGAACAGTGCAAAGAAATAGAGGAAAACAACATTAGGGATAGGACCAGAGAGCTTTTTTAAAAAAAATTGGGGAAATCAAGGGAACGTTTAAAGCAAGCCATGATAAGGGACAAAAATGGCAAGGAGTTAGCTGATGCAGAAGAGATTAAGAAAAGATGGCAAGAGTACACAAAGGAACTCTACAAAAAAGACCTCAACACCTCTGATAATCACAGTGATGAGAACATTGAACTTGAGCCAGACATCTTAGAGAGTGAAGTCAGAAAGGCCCTAAAAAACCCTGCAAACAACAAAGCTAGTGTAGATGATGGTATCCCAGTTGAGAGATGGAGATTTTAGCAAAGTCAGGTCTTTGTTAGAATAGATTAGATACCCAAATGGGGTATCTAGAATAGAATAGATTAGATACCCAAATGGGGTACTTTGTTATTTTCTTAAGGAAAGTATTTTTAGAGCTAATAGTCTATTAGTTTGCTTTGTGATATGGATTATTTCATCGCTTACATCTTGCATGCCCACACCCGAGTAAGAGACAGAGACTTTTATTGGGTTAAAACAACTGGCCACTTTATTAACTATCAACTGTAATTGTGGCATAACTGTTTAAACAGCTGCTCTGCACTGGGACATGGCAACATGGTAATGTGTTCCTTTATTAATTGCCTTGATGATGTGCTTATTCAACCAATAGCCCAAATTGTCTGATGTCAATTTGTAACCCTCAATGGCGACCAAAAAAGTATCACACTAGGGTGAACACACTAGGGAGGGAGGATGGGCAATTTGCCGAAAGGAAAGCGAAAGCCGCTTTCCTCATGGCCACTCCCCTATTATTATAGGGGAGGCCACACCCAGCAGGGATGAGCGCACCACCCATGCTTGTGTCCCCGTTTCTCTGGGCTGTGCAGGCAAAGTGCATGCCCCCAGCATGTGGCTGTGTGTATGCATTCAATTTATGCAAGGTGAATATCAGTTGCTTTTGTCAATAATTTTGAGGTTGAATAATGGCAGCAAAAATAAATCAGTTAGCTAAAATGAGTGGCTGGGGGGGAACCCCCACCACTATGAAAATGGTAGTTAAGACTGCTTGTATCAGTGTCATGAGAAATCATTTGCATGCATCTCTACCTCCTCAAGAGATTTTGGCTCTGACAGTCCATAGAGATTAGCATTGGCATAGTTATTTTTTCTGGAATAGCTTTTGCAACTGGCACAAAATGTAATTTGTAGGAAACTCCAGTATTTGTGTGCAAAACCACTGCCTTCTCTTTTTGTGTAAAGCTAAACTCATTGTAAATACAGGACAAGCAGAACCAGAGCAAGTGATTGAGTCTAAAGAAACAAGCAACCCACCCATACTTTCACTTTTATAGGTTCTGGCAACAAACCAACAGTTATACAAAACTGTCTATTTTATAGATAGATGTAGAAAAACTTGGGGAATTTAACACATTATCCATCAGTCCAGCTACAGAAAAACATCAGCATTTTGTGGCACCCTCATCAAGGGTGGCATCTCATCAAGTAAAAAAAAAATCCTAGAATTTCCCCATTAATTGCTAGAGAATGAATTGATTTTGGATTTGCATCCCTGGCTGAACCCTTGTTGTTTAGCATTTTAAGTAATGCTAGAGTAGGCCTATAGCCATGATGGTGAACCTTTGGCACTCCAGGTGTTCTTGGGCTTCAATTACCAGAAGCCCAAGTCAGCACTCCTGCTGATCAGGGATTTGAAGTTCCATAACTGCTGGAGTGCCAAGGTTCACCATCTCTGGCCTATAGAATCACTGGGGATGGGATGAATCAACTTCATACATTCTATAGATTCCATTGGGCCTTTTTGTAGATGTGACTTACTAATCTAAACTAAGTCACAACTTGAGAAGTCCCATTGGAATCAATAAAGAAGTTGCATCGCCAAACATCACTGATTCAATGAGCCTATTCTGGTGCAACCCTTTTCAGACTCTTTTTGTGAGGTGTTTCACATTCATTTTAATCAAATACATGCATACACATTGTACTCAACTGCCCTCCACTCCACTGGGACATGAAGTGTAGATAATCATCTTGGGGTCACTTTTGTTTATTGAGCAGATAAATATCTTGCAGTGACTTCTAGTATTTTTCAACAAGAGCAGTTTACACACTAAGAAGTACTGTATAGATCCTAACATTCAAAGTCCACCCTACTCTTTTGGTTGATGCTTTGTACGAACACAATTGATTCTAAATCCCAGCACAGCACACTTAAAATCAATCCTTAAGACATCAGTAGCATTTATTTCATGTATAGTTTAGCAGGCTAGAAACTCCACTGTGCCTTTTAAAAAAAAAAAAAACCACACACACACAGTTCAGTTGCTAAAGGATTTCATAAAGACCCAAATTCAAAATGAAGTGTGGAAGACACAGATAGAAGGAATTGTCATTTATCTTGATTTGATGGGACACTTTGGTGGTGAGTTTTCAAGGATCATGCAATTCCTTCCCTATGTGATAGACGAGGAGGGCTATTTCCTCCCATGCATTTTCACAAGCTGTCTCTGCGCAAAATCAGAGTCATTTCCCTTTGAGAAACAGCCTACATGTGTACGCATAGAACATTTGCCTGATTGAACAAAGATGCAACCAACCTCTATAATGCATCTCATCCTTAACAGTCAATGAAACAAAGTAGCAGCCGTTGTCATTTTACACAATTTTGTGTCACTTGTGCCGAAGCATTCTTTCATTAAAATGCATGTTCTTTACTTTGCAGCTGCCAATTTGGTAAGGGAAGTGATTCAAAATGGATCTGTTTAATCTGCACCTCCTTTGTTGTTTCCAAAATACGATGGGAAGCATATATGCAGCACACAGGTACATCTGCAGTTGTCCCCAGTGAGATCCATAACATCTGTTTGGAAAGCGTGTAAGATTCAGAAATTGTAAAGGACAGAGTTAATCATCCTCTTCTTAGGCTATGTTTCCCCAATAAGTTTAGTAGTGCATGCTATTATTTCATGGAATTTAATTTTGTGTGTGGTGAAGGAGGAATTGCAAACACATGTGTATAGATTTCTTCTTCTTCTTCTTCCATATCCAAATCAGAATATAGGTGATCAGCCATAAAGATTGCCCTGAGAATATAATGTAGTGGCCTTTCATCTGCCTTCTGCATTGCAGCATGACACCCATACCACTGATTCAGTTCCTCAAGTCACTTTCAAATCCTGAGCCTTTTTGGCGCACCATGTCTGTCACTGCTGCTGCTCCAGGGTCCACTTTTCCCTGGCCAGGAAGGGATAATAACAGTCGGGCCCGCAGCTGGCCGAAAACCTCCACTGCTGTCACTGCAGCTGCTCCGGGGTCCACCCCTCCCCTGGCCAGGAAGGGATAAGTACCGCCGGGCCTGTGGCTGACCAAAGACCTCTGTCACCGCTGTAGCTGCTCTGGGGACCACCCATTCCCTGGCCAGGAAGAGATAAAGAGCCACCTGACTATATTGTATTTTCATTTTTATGTTAGATTTATTGACTGTATCAATTGTATTGCATTATGTTGTTGTATTTATATTTGAAATTGTAATATATGTTGCTCCATGGTATGTTAGCCACTTTGAGTTGCACCGTCGACTATTGTACAAGTACAATAAATGAAATTAAATGAAATGAAAGTCCTCCTCAGCCTCAGGCCAGTATTGATGAAGCTGCTGCCCTCCATCAAGATGGATTCAAGTGGGATTTAATCCACTTGCAGACCATCACCCTTCCCTGTGAACTTCAGCACCCAAGCAGGTAGTCCTCAGGGTTGTCAGGTTAGTTTACCACCACCTGATACTCGGTGTTGAGTCGCTGGCATTATGGTCTACTCTGTTACCATAGCAGGATAACCTGGCCAGACTGGCAATAGATATCTACTCATTTGTATTTTATTTTAATGGGACGTGTTTCTATGTAAATGGGTTTTGGAGTGGAGTTCTGATAAGAATACTCCATTCCAAGCGTCATTTCATCCTCAATTATGTCAGTTATTGGAATCACTGGAACCAGTGAAAAGTCAAGTGTAAGAAGGAAGAAAAAGGAGGAGAAATAAAGAGTAAAAAAAAAGAGAAAATTATATCAGTGCTTTGTTTTCAGTCATTTTCTTAAAATATATAATTAACAGCCCATCTTGGAGTTTTGCAAACATAAAGCACAGATGCTTATTAATTAAAAGAAAATGTTTATTGACATTGTTGTACCATTCCTGTTCTACTTAATAAGAGATTTATTGACTCGTATTAAGATGCATTCCAGGAATGCTCCCAGTAATAAAAGTATAATCTCTTTCATAATGATGATAGCTTGCAGTTATTTCACCAGGTTTGGCATGATGCTATGAATTGTATCGATTTAATTTTCAGTGCTTTATTTGACAGAGGAAAAGTTGCTCAGAGAACTGTGGATATTACCTTGTTTAAGAGGTTAACAATGTCACAAAAGAGAGAAAATGAGATTTGTACTTAATGTTGCATGTGAAGGAAAGCACACCTGAAGGAGACAACTGTGCTAAATTGCAGTTACTTAAAAATTGTTCGTCACCCAAATAGTGTTGTAGAATCATCTTGAAACTTTCAACCTTCAACTTTCAATACTGGAAGAAGCAGTCCCATTATGCCTAAAAGACTAACAAATTTATTATGCCAAAAGCTTGCATGGATGACCACCAACTTTGGGTGATTGTGTTGCTTTTGCTGCAATGGTCTAACATAACTGTAGATATGTGAATAATCTCATGTCCCCACTTACTAAAAGAGATGCCACCTATCAAAATGTTCTCAATGTTGCATTCATAGTAAGACCTGCTGCATAACCAGACTCCATGGAACAAGACCATAGTAACATCTGAAAGACAAGGAAGGATCTAACAAAATCTAAAAAGGCAAGTTTGAGGGACAACCGAGAAGTTCCACCTTAATAACAATCAAGGATTACAGTAGACTTCATGAAGACTTATTATAAGATGTTATTGGGATATGAAAATGCCTTGCAAGTCATTCTGTATTGGAAGTCTTAGTGGCCAAATGGAGGAAATACAGACATCCCTAGGTTGGCAGGAACTGGGACAGAGGCAGGAGCTCATTCTGTCATGCAGTACTTGTGTCTCAAACTGCTGACCTGCTGACCTTTGAGGCATCAAGTTCAGCATCTCGAAAATGCCACCGCTGCCCACCACTATCACAAATGACACATTTTCACAAATGCCAGCAGCTCTTGGCAAAAGAACTGAAGCTTCACCATCCTCTCCCCAAACAAACAGCACATTTATGCCTCTCATTGAGATGAGAAATGTGGCTTCATTAGCCTATGTCTGGTACACATCAAAGGGACTTCGGTGGCTTAGTGAATAAGATTCTATTCAATTCAATTCTTCGAATCGTATGCCTCCCCACTTGCAATGTGACTCTGGGCAGTTAACAAAGAAGCAAAATATCACAGTTACAATAAATACGATTACAATATCACAGTTACAAAATATCAAAATTACAATATCACAATTACAATTATAATGTAATTGCCAAAACATTTCAAAAGTGAAACTCAGAAATACTTTACAAACTCAGCCCGAACCACTCTGTCCATTACCCTCCAGGTCAAGTCAGCCTGGAGCATGGTGAAGCTTCAGTTCTTTTGCCAGGGGCTGCTGGCATTTATGAAAATGAGTCATTTGTGCTAGTGGTGGGCAGCGGTGGCATTTTCGAGATGCTGAACTTGATGCCTCAAAGGTCAGCAGTTCGAGACACAAGTACTGCATGACAGAATGAGCTCTCGCCTCTGTCCCAGTTCCTGCCAACCTAGCAGTTCAAAAGCAAGAAATTGCAATTAGATAAATAGGTATCACTTTGGTGGGAAGGCAAACAGCTTTCTGTGCACTCCGGTGTCTAGTCATGCTTTCCACATGTCCACAGAAACATCTGCAAATGCAGACCGTGCTGGGTCTTTGGCTATAAACAGAGATAAGCACTGAACCCTAGAGTCAGATACGACTGGCTTTCAAGCAAGGGCAACATTTACCTTTACCTTGTATGTGTCAAGTACATGTCCTCCTTTTGCTGCATTCATCTTAAATAAATAAATAAATAAATCTCTAGAGCAATTTTTATTTACATAATGTGTTTTCAAAATATGATTTCTGGGAAACTTTGTTATCATTGCATCCTTTTATTAAACGAAGGTAGCCACATACGGCGTTTCCTCCACAAAAACTGCCAGCATCCTTTTATGAATGGAAATTACCTTTAGGGGATTCAGTAACCAAGTTTTTTTTAAATGGATTATTGGATGCAAGAAATATCTATGTTTCATCAGTGCACCTAAACGTGAGTAGTGAGCTATTCCTGCTTCCATAGCTGAAAGCTAGATCAGTAACTCTAGGCATAATTGCTAATTCTTTCTTCTCATCCTCATGTAATCTCTTTATCTAGCATTGCTGCATTTTAAGTACCTGTTCTTTGTCAGCAATACTGTAAAAGAACTGTTAGAGATCTCATGGAGCCATAAGGAACATACATAGACTGCAATCACATGGGCATATTGTATAGATAGATCCCATATGCTTGGGTGACATGGAAGCAAAATAACACAGAACAGAACTGTTACATGTCAGGTCCCTCAAATGCCTCATTTACACACCTGGAAGGAGACAGATTGTCCATGCACACATATGCACGCACATATGCACACACCACGGACAAACCAATTTCAAAATTCATACATATGGATGAGATTCAGGCTGTATAGCAACAGTGCAGAGAAGGTAGATACAGTGATACCTCATACAACGTCCAAACTTGGTTCCAGAAGTTTTGACTTTATACGGATTTGGACATTATATGAGCCATGCAAAATCCCTAGCCGCGATGCCTCATACAACGTCCAAATCCTTGCCGCATTGCCTCATCCAACGTCGTTTCCATAGAGATAAATTGTACTGTAACAGCACAGACTTTATTTATTTATTTATTTATTTTATTAATCACATTTGTATATGCCGCCCACTCAGGCAGAACCCGACTCAGGGCGGCATTACAACACTCTAAAAAATACATAAAAAACATTACAAAATCTTATAAAACCCACCCAATAAAACCCACATCCACCCCCTTTTTAAAAACCCATATCCCACTCACCCAACCCACCCACCGCACAAGAAGGACGAAGAGAAAGTTCTTATAAAAACCAGCCGGCGGGGACCGTAGTCCCGTTCGGGCCCCACACCTGCCCTGCCAGCCAGGTCTTCACTCCTTTCCTGAAGGGCAGCAGTTCTCTTTGAAGTCTTCAGGGCAAAGTCAAGGAAACAGACAGGAAAGTGACAGAACTTTAAGAAATCATTGTCTAAAGGCTAAATACATTACATAAACATGTCAAACAACCCTGATTGTCCAAGAACCTGAAAAATGCTGCAAAAATCCCAGGAATGCTTCTAAAAATTCTGATGAAAAAATTCAAAAAATCCAATGTCATGCTCAAAACCACTCCTAAACATTCTTTGCCTCGTGCAAAACCCACAAGAGTAATGCACACATGTGTCCTGTCTTTTATACTACCCAGGCACAATACAACCTGGGGAAAACCCAATGCCTCATACAAAGTCGAGAGACTTTGTATGAGGTAACTTTTTTCAAGAAATTAGGTGATGTTGTATGAATTTGATGTTGTACGAAGCGGACTTTGTATGAGGTATTACTGTACATGGAAATTTCATTCTACACTAGTGGTTCCCAACCTATTTATGACCATTCCTAAAAATTTCTAAAATCCTGATGCTGCACACCCCTCCCCATTACATATTGCAGGCGCACCCCCGCAATAACGGACACAGACAACATTGAAAGTGGATAACAGCAAAGGGCCACATTTATTGATTCAATGCCCTAGTCCGAATTATAAATTTGTATTGGTAAAACGACCAATCATAATTCCTAAGGCAAGCAGGCCGAAGTAACACTGGTAAGGTACCACCCCAAAATTGCCAACGGCAATTGGTTACAATGTATCCATTTGTATCAATTTGTTTGTTAACAACAAACAAATTGTTGACCGTAGTCAATAACTAACTCATGACCCCACCCTCTGACGCGTATCCGTGAAATCACAGGGGTGATGCATGCTGGTTAGCAATCGTCATCACCCCATCGCCTGGTTCGTCGTTGACCGGACAACGTTTAACTAATTTATTCCTGTCTAGTGTTGTCCAGTCAATTGCGAACCTGCCGGATACTTGTGGGTCATACTGTTTACCTTACCAGTGCTACCCGCCCATGTGACCAAAGTCAATAGTAGAAACGCAGAACGACCCCTATATCAAACCATAGCAACAGTGTGGGATGGGCAAAAAAGCCAGGACCCGGAGCCAATATGGGTCCCAACCAAAAATTCCCACCCGGCCCCGAAGCGACCACAATGTCACACTGTTAACTAGGGAGGGGGTGGAGGGGAAAAACTTCTCCGCTCCGTCGCTGAGGCAAAATGGCAGCTCGGCTGCCTCGTGGCCACCCCTTTTATAAGGGAGCTGGCCACGCCCCTAACTACCCGGATTCTCTGTCCTGTGGGGGGGGGGCCCGCAAAGGGCGCGGCGGCCATTTTGGCGCCGCGCTTGCATTGCAGGCGCACCCCCCCAATAACGGACACAGACAACATTGAAAGTGGATAACAGCAAAGGGCCACATTTATTGATTCAATGCCCTAGTCCGAATTATAAATTTGTATTGGTAAAACGACCAACCATAATTCCTAAGGCAAGCAGGCCGAAGTAACACTGGTAAGGTACCACCCCAAAATTGCCAACGGCAATTGGTTACAATGTATCCATTTGTATCAATTTGTTTGTTAACAACAAACAAATTGTTGACCGTAGTCAATAACTAACTCATGACCCCACCCTCTGACGCGTATCCGTGAAATCACAGGGGTGATGCATGCTGGTTAGCAATCGTCATCACCCCATCGCCTGGTTCGTCGTTGACCGGACAACGTTTAACTAATTTATTCCTGTCTAGTGTTGTCCAGTCAATTGCGAACCTGCCGGATACTTGTGGGTCATACTGTTTACCTTACCAGTGCTACCCGCCACACGGAGGGGCTTCACAGAAGACCTGACGCCCCCCCCCCAGACCGTCAGCTCGGTCAACAGGCCTGCTCGCCAGTCACCCAACAGGAGGTCCATACCTCCTCGCGACAGATGGACCCCATCCCCTGCATACAGGTCATAATTTTGCAGACTAATATCGGGGTGATGACTAACCCGTCCCCAAGCCCTGGTGGCAAGAAACCGCGCCACTGCCTTATTGACCGCGCGCCTAGCGCGGTCAAGAGCCAGGAGGTTAACACCCCCTCTGTAAGAATGGCGCGGAACAATGTCCGACCAAACCAGGGTTGTGGCAGGCCAGACATAATGCAAGTAGGCGAGTTCCTCGCAAATCGCATGCTTGAGCGATAAGCCGGTGACCTGGCCCAAATCATTGCCCCCCAGGTGGATAATTAGAATGTCAGGCGGGTCAGCCCCCAGGCCAGAAAAAAGGAAAGGCCGCAGCTCCTGCCATAACATCCCAGGCTTACCATGCCATGCGAGACTGGCGTGGTCACCCAGTCCCAGTCGGGGTCCCCACTCTGTCGCCGCAGCGTAACGCGCTGCCCTGTGCACATAGCTGTGGCCCACCAGCCATACTGTCACCGGTGTAATACGACACCCAGGGTCTGTAAGAAAATTGAGAAAAAGGGAGGTAAGGTGACTGGATTGGTACCCATGGCGGGAGTGGGCGCACATAAAACTGAAAACATTGTGAGCCCCACCTCCCCATGCTGCGTATGTCAGCCCCAGAGTACCCAAAAGCAGCTGCTGTAGAGGCTGCACCAATACGAAACGAATGTGTGCCATAACGGGCACCTGGTAGGCCCACCCTGGTGAGGGCTCTGGCTGTCACCTTCCAAAACTGAAATTTAGTAAGGGGAGACCCATCTTGGTGACAGAAAAACGGGCCGTGGTGCATGCCACGCAGTGCCAGGTACTCCTGTAGGGCACCAACCCGACAGATGTCTGCCAAAGAGCACCGTAGCAGTCTTACTCCACTGCCTACGCCATGCTGATCTGTTTTAGAGGAGCGGATCCTCAAATGGGCCCAGTCTTTGGCAACATAGACATCTTCGAGTTCCAGTGCCCTACCACTTGCATCCGCCTTAGACAGCATCACGAGTTCGCTGACGCGGAGCGCTCCAAAAAATGCCACCGTTGTGGCTGCATGAAAGAGGGCTGCCTCATAATGATCAAAACAGAGGCCTGGCCAGCCCCGGGCCAACTGGGTAAGAACCCCTGGGGAAATAGGGTGCCGGTCGTCCGGGCAACGCCCGCGCTCGCGCACCCACCCCTCCAAAACGTGTCTCACACGGAAGTCAGAGGTGGTATCCACATGACCCCCTACTTTGGCCATAAAAGCCAACGCCGAGAGCTTGGATGCTATGGTGCGAGGTGCGAGGCCCTGTGCATGCAGGTGAACCATGAACCGCAGAACATGGTCCACCGGGATAGGCCAGGTCTCTGGCAAGTGAAATTGAGTAGCAAAAACCCTGTACGAATTGAATGCTTGTTGATACACCTTACGCGTGCGTGGCGCTAGTGACAGGCCAATCGCCCGGTTCACCTCTCCTTGCCAATAGTCCACATCTCGTCCGGGAGTGGCGAGGGAAATTCCTCCGCATCCGGGGCCAAGGCGCGGAACCGGGAGATCTGCAGGCAGGACAAAGCGTCAGCAATATCGTTATTAACCCCTGGGACATGCCTGGCCCTGAACAAGACGTTGAGGCGCAGGCAGCGCAGTACAAAATGGCGCACTAGATCCATAACCCTGGGCGATTTAGAAGTCTGTGCATTGACAATGTGTACAACTGCAGCATTGTCGCACCAGAAATGCACCACTGAATTAGCCCACTGTTCGCCCCATAGCATCAAAGCCCCCAGAATGGGAAAAAATTCCAGGTATGTGAGATCCCGCAGGCGACCTGTGCCTGCCCATGCCGATGGCCACCCACCATAGGCCCACTTCCCATCGAAGTACATCCCATAACCCAGGGATCCTGAGGCATCAGACTGGATCTGGAATTTGGGGGATGCCAGGAGGTCAGACCTCCAAAATGAGACCCCGTTAAACTCCCTCAGGAATTGCAACCAGACTAACATGTCTGCCCTGATACCCCGGGTAAGCCTGACTCTGTGGTGGGGCCTGGATAACCCTGCCATGGCGTCACATAAGCGCCGGGCAAAAGCCCTGCCCGGTGCGACCACCCTGCAAGCAAAATTAAGGTGCCCATGTAGCACCTGCAGTTCCCTCAGGGATGCCTTACGCTTGGCCAGCAATTCAGAGATAAGGGTGACTATCCTGGACACCTTATCACCCGGCAACCTAGAAGCCTGCACTACTGTGTCAATCTCAACCCCCAGGAATACTAACTTGGTCGATGGGCCCTCGGTCTTTTCGGGCGCTAAAGGGACACCAAGTTCCTGCATTAGCGTCTGAAATGTATTGAGGAGACGTGCGCACGTGTCCCAGCCCCGTTCACCCCCGAATAGAAAATCATCCAGGTAATGGGCTACAGACCGGGACCCTGACCTGCGGACGAAGGCCCACCCTAGGAAGGTACTAAAACGCTCGAAAGCCGAGCATGATATAGAGCAGCCAAAAGGCATGGCCTTATCAAAATAATATTCCCCTTTAAATTTAAAACCCAGCAATTCGAAGTCGCCCGGGTGTACCGGCAAGAGGCGAAAAGCTGACTTAATGTCGCACTTGGCCAGCAGGGCACCCGGGCCACACGAGCGCACCATGCGCAGCGCATGGTCAAACGATGTATACCTGACCGAACAAAGGTCATCAGGTATAGCATCGTTGACCGATCGGCCTGCTGGGTAGGACAAATGATGAATAAGGCGAAACTCCCCTAGGGACTTTTTGGGAACCAAACCCAATGGCGAGACCTTAAGATTGGGAAACGGGGGTGCGGGGAAAGGTCCAGCGACCCTGCCCGCGTCTAACTCCTTTTTAATGCTGGCCGCAGCCACCTCCTCCCTTCCTCTGAGGGATAAAAGGTTGGGGGCATCCTGAGGGGACCTGTCACCCATAAAAGGGATACGAAATCCCTGCTTAAAACCTTGAAGGAGATACTCCCCGTCCTCCCCCTTCGGGTACGATGCGAGCCAGCGCTCCAGCATGTCCACCTTAATTGGGGAGGGGGCCTTTTGGAGAACTAGCTCCATCCGTGGCAGCCTTGCCAGCCCACTGTCCACCCCTCCCTCTGCCTCGCGCCCCCCCAGGCTTGGGACAAGCAGAGGCTGCGTGGGGACCAGAACATGTGGGACACTCATGCTTATACCTGCAGTTCTTTCGATTGCAGGAACCATTGGACGAGAAAGTCCAGCACAGCAGGCGGGCTGGAACCCCCTGCCCCGCCGGTTGGCGGGTAACCTGCGCTGGAGCCGCTCGCTGGACCGCATGTCCACAATGGTATCTATCCCCCGGGGCAGGGCGTGTGGGTGTCATATACAAGAGCCACAGTCTCTGGCACGGCTCGTCCCACCTCATCTCGGGGTGGAGGGGAATCCTCATACGGAATTCCTCATCATATGCTAGCCATGAGGGGCCCGGAAAATCGACCATCGCCCTATATATGTTGTCCAAATATTGGACCATGGGAATAGCTAAATCCGGCCGCGCCCTCAGATATACCGCCATATATATTAAATAAGCGGGGAGCCAGTTGGCCCAGGTACGCGGCGGCTTACGGCGGCGTGCCTGCTCCTTATCCTTCTCATCCTGACCCTCCCTTTCCTCCTTGGTGGGCTCTCTGTTCAGGAGTGAGAAGATATCTACGTACTCCCCTCGCCATATCTTCTCTCTGGTAGCCTGTGCCAAGTGATCACCCAGCGGCAAGGAATACCCTGCCGTTGGCAAAGCCGAAAAGGGGACAGCCGGCCTATTAAAAGGGGCCTGAGCTAACCCTGCCACCCCCATGAAATTCCCAGCAGTATAAGGACCGTGGCCCACCCCAGTGGGCATGGTGGCAGTCGTTGTCGCCGGGTGGGCCGCCAGCAGCGTGGCCGCCGCACCACCCGCGCGAGGCCAAGGCCACTGAAATGCCCCCCCTATATTGGGAACGTGTGTAGATGTACTTGCTTGCACCGTATACTCACATGCTGCACCCCCGCGGGCCGCCCCCACCGGGGGTTCCGGCCCACTGGGGGCGTCGGAGCTCACGACCGAAGTAGAGCTCATCACCGGGGCTTGACCCGCACCAGGTTGCTGGCTGGGGAGCTGCGAGGCAGTGGCCGGAGCCGCGCCACCCGCCTGCAGCAGCTCAACCCTCCCCGCCGGCTGTTGTCCTGCTGCCGACAGCGCCTCCACAGGTACCCCGAAGGGGGCGCCTACCTGACTGGCTCGGGCCAAGGACGCCTCCAGGGCCGCAATGCGGGCCAGTAAGGTGTCCACGTTGACCATGGGCAAAGGGCCGGCCGGCCCGCCTGATCCTGGCATGGGGACAGGTCCCTGTGCCCCAGGGCCCATATATGGCCATTGGCCAGCGCCAAAGCCCGGTAGGGCTGGTGAAGAAACCTGCCAAGGCAGGGAGCCGGGCCACCCCCCAAGGCTAGAGGGCCCCGGGAGAGGCTGCGGCCCAAAAGAGATAGGCCCGACGGAGTGGGCAGGAGGAGGAGCGGTGTCCACCGCTCGCGGGCCGCGGGCCGGAGCACCCTCCGCGCCCGCACTCTGATCGGGCCAAGGGGCAATAGACCCCATTCCACCAGCCCCGGCCGGGGGTGGCAAAGGTGGCTGCTGAGGAGGCGGCACCACGGTCCTCCGACCTGGGTTGCGCCTCCGAACAGCCCGAGCTGAACTCGAAGCTGCCTTCTTTTTTGAAGGCATCTCTCCTGAAGCAAAAAAGGGAAGCCAGCCAGGCAGATTCGCCACCAAAAAGGCTTCCCGGTAAGCTAACGAGCGACGGAGACGCAGGGGAAAAACTTCTCCGCTCCGTCGCTGAGGCAAAATGGCAGCTCGGCTGCCTCGTGGCCACCCCTTTTATAAGGGAGCTGGCCACGCCCCTAACTACCCGGATTCTCTGTCCTGTGGGGGGGGGGGCCCGCAAAGGGCGCGGCGGCCATTTTGGCGCCGCGCTTGCATAATTCTAATTATTCAAAAAGTGAACTTCTATTCATGTGAAGAAACTTAAAAGGCCATTAACTTGCTCTAAACCCATTCTCAAATTATCCCAGGAGTTACGACCTTTGGTGCTGGATGGAGCTCTTTTGCCTCAGATAGACCGGGTGTATAATTTGGGGGTCCTCCTAGCCTCACAACTCCTGCTCGATGAGCTGGTGGGACTCGTGGCCAGGAGGGCTTTTGCACAATTTAGCATGATTCACCAATTATGGCACTATTAGGCTCTCTAATAGTGCCATGGGCTAGAGAGGCTCACCTCTCTAGCACTAAAAGGAGGGCCTTTTCGGCATCTGCTCTGGCTCTGTGGAACCTCCGCTGACCGAGTTGCGCCTCCAGGCAGAGCTATTGACCGCTTATATGAAGGCCGTTCAGGTTTTTAGTTTCAGTTTTTTAGCTTATTGTTGCTGGGAGGGTATTTTAATGCTTTTTAAATGTTAAATGTTTTTGTGATTTTATTGTTGTGGGGATATTTTATATTTGGATTTTTTATTGGTGATTGTAAGCTGTCTGGAATCGCTTCGGTGAGGGGACGGCAATTGAAATCCAAATAGATAGATAGATAGATAGATAGATAGATAGATAGATAGATAGACAGACAGACAGACAGACAGATAGATAGATATATGTCCATCAGCAAAATGAGTGGAGGAGGAACTCTTGATTCCCAATGGAATCAGGTAGAAGAGGCCACGTCAGATGGACTGGCTGTGAAGGCACACCTTGTCCACATCCTCAAGGCTGTGGCAGTCCATTGTAGTCCCTGTGTTAAATCCTGCATGTCTCATTTCATGTGTGCTACAGGAGATGGCTCCGAGATCAAAGTGTGTGGTCATTGCATGGCAAGCTGGGATCCACCTTTAACAAATTCATGCCAATGGCATTTTTCCCTTTTTAGGGGGGGAAATGCATTCTCAGATACAAGTTGCAGCAGACAATGATGAGATTGTGAACCACCCAGAGAGCACTCTAAGCACATAAATGCAATTGCCATTGCTATTCAACTGATTATCCAAATGTATCCAGTGTGCCTTGCAGGTTCACTTTTGTTGTGCAGGTCTCATTTGCATCCACTTTACCAAGGACCTTCCATAGTCTGAAACTACTCTTACAAAAAGGCTGGGCATTATGATGATGAAAACATAGATAAGGATTGAGTGGCGATCTTGAATGTCATCTAATGGGATTCCATTGCAATGAAGAGCCAGCATTCAGTTGTACAGAAAAGTAGCAGAGAACGGTAGGTACCGCTTTGCGCATGAAACTTGGCAGGTGGTAGACTCTGATTCATTGACATTCTGAAGCATAGGTAGGACCATCATCTCTTACTTAGATGATTAAGCTCAGTATTTATTTATTTATTTATTTATTTATTCTTTTATTTGAATTTACATTGCCGCCCCCTCGCCAAGGCGACTCTGGGCGGCTCACAAATAAAAACATCACGTAATAATAAAACAGGAACCTCAAACTTTATAAAACCATTAAAACACCCTCTAACAACCAGAAATTAAAATTGAACTAAAAGCCCGGACAGCCCTCATTTTATAAGCCAGTGAAGGAGACTACCGCACCGGCAGCACCCCACACCTGCTGCGCAAGCCAGGTTTTCAGATCTTTCCTGAAGGTCAGCAGCTCTGCCTGGAGGCACATCTCGATCAGCAGGAGGTTCCATAGGGCCAGAGCAAAGACCGAGAAGGCCTTCTATTGCCAGAGAGGCACGCCTCTCTAGCCGATGGCACCATTAGGGAGCGACTTCAGTCTGCTCTGGTGGGACAGGCAGATATCCTTGGGGTGATGCATTTTCTTAAGTACCCTGACCCACTCACTACCATGTAGGGTTTTAAAGGTCATCACCAGCACCTTGAATTGCAGCTGGAGGCACACTGGTATCC
Organism: Bradypodion ventrale; assembly: GCA_035047345.1. Lineage (NCBI taxonomy): Eukaryota > Metazoa > Chordata > Lepidosauria > Squamata > Chamaeleonidae > Bradypodion > Bradypodion ventrale. The sequence continues at coordinate 5,128,755 of JAWDJE010000011.1, read as the reverse complement.
AATACAGCTCCCACAACAGGGGTGAGGCATGGGCATAACACCCACACCCCATCACTACACAGGCAGCTGCATTTTGCACCAGTTGCAGCCTCTGAATTGTCATCAATGACAGCCCCATGTAGTGCGCATTGCAGTGATCTAGTCTGGAGGTGACCAGAGCATGTGTGACCATAAGCAAGGCATCCCAGTACAGGAACGGGCATAGTTGGCGAACAACGTGAAGTTGTGCAAAAGCCCTCCTGGCCACGCCTGCTACCTGCTTATCAAACAGGAGTCGTGAGTCCAGGAGGGTCCCCAAATTACACACCGGATCTGTCTGAGACAAAAGAGCCCCATCCAGTACCAAATATGGTAACTCCTGGGATAACATGGGGGTCCCTGACCCACATCCATTCAGTCTTGCCAGGATTCAGTTGTAGCCCATTGTCACCCATCCAGACCCCTACAGCGTCCAGACACCTAGACAGGCCTTCAACTGCATCGCTTGGATCACCACGGGCTGAGATGTATAAGTTAGTATCATCTGCATATAGATGATACTTCACCCCGTGGAAACGGATGATCTCCCCCAGAGGTTTCATGTAAATGTTTAATAAGAGAGGCGAGAGCACCGAGCCCTGTGCCACCCCATATTGGAGAGGCCTAGGGCTGGATCTCTTGCCCTCAACAACACCAACTGGGTCTGGCGCATCAGAAATGAGGAAAACCAGGACCACACAGTGCCCTGGATCCCCAATCCTTAGAGCCATTCCAGAAGGATACCATGGTCAATGGTATCAAAAGCCACTGAGACATCAAGAAGAGCAAGGGCAGACAGATTGCCTCCATTCCGCTCACACCAGAGATCATCCAACAGTGCAACCAATGCAGTCTGAGTACCATCTCTGGGCCTGAATCCTAACTGGAAAGGGTCCAGATAATCCACTTCATCCAGAACCCCCTGCATTGGGAAAGAGTGGATTGGAGGATGGTTGGGTTCCTTCCAACTCTACAAAGCTATGCCTTTATGATGTCTTGTTTTACTTGAAAAAAATCACAGGTTCAATTCCTGGTGTTGTTCAGGTGGATCTATGCAATTTCTTTAACTTCTGCTACCTTGTGAAATAAAACATTAAGGTTAACCCATGTGGGTTGCTAGTTTTTAACTTTAAAAATTATATTCTGCTTACACTTTATTTTCTCTTGGTGTTGTGCATGAAAGCTCTAGTAGTAGAGGAAAGCTATCTCACCACATCATCTGAAGAAGCTGAGAAAGATGTTGCTCCCATTATACCGAGCGGAGGTGGAGATGTCCTATTTCAAGACAAGTGTTCTAAGCCAGAAATATAACAAAAAAAAGTTTAAAAGCCTTCCAGTGTTTGCTGATATAATGGGGCCATTATAGATCAAAGGGAATTTCCTGATTACATCTCAGAGTGCTTAAATGATAGCATTTAGTTTTAATTTATTAGTTCTCACGAAAAAAGGTCCCTTTGAAAAAGTTGGATCACATTAAAATTATAAGGCTATTCTTTTTAAAGAGTGGACTCTTTTATCCATATCCATATATACATCTTTATATAGCAGTACATCTTTGTTCCCAAGGAGATCAATTTGCAGAGTTTCAAAAGTTTCTTTTAAGTAGAATGAATATAATGGCAGGCGAGGTTAAAAAGGTGTTCTGTGAGCCAAAGCATCATACTGCAACTGTATTTACAGATGTCTTCCATGCTCCATTCATCATAAAAGTAACTTTAAAGAAAACGACAAGAATCATGTTAGGCTGTGGCATCCTAACAGTCTCAGCGCCAGTTTCTATGCACCATTATTCTCTGTCTACCAACCGCAATGCTGTTGGGAGAACTTTGTGTCTACTGGAAAGGAGAATACCTGAAGAAACCAAGAGCCGAAACCTAGCGTCAATGTCCCAAAGATTTCTCGGAGAAATCCAATTCTTCTCACCATCTAGCAAAGCAAAGCAAACACACTTATATACTACCCCATAGCACTTAGTACACCCTCTGGGCAGTTCACAAGTTACCATAATTAGTATTTTGTTCCCAACATGCTAGGTACTAATTTTACCAACTTCAGAAGGGTGGAAGGCTGAGTCAACCTTGATCCATGGTCAGGATCAAACTCATAACCTTTTGGTTGCAGTACTGCACCCGTCATCTGCCCCAACAACTGCCAACATAGCAATTTAAAAGCAGGATATACAAATAGATTAATAGGTACTGTTTCAGTGGGAAAGGTAACAGTGTTCTATGCACTCTGGTGTCTAGTTATGCCTGCTACATGACCACAGAAATCTCTGCAAAAAGGAGAAACATCCCTCAGTCATTCCTTCTCATCTTAGCTGAGCCCTTGTTGCAATGGCATCTGTTTCCAGGCTGGTGGTCCTCATAGTCTTTAACCTGGCTTGCCTGGCTCTCGTCCGCCTTTCTCCTGGTGCCTGATTCTTCCTTTGGTTGTTGCATTTGCTGATGATGCACAGGAAGTAGACCACAGGAAGTAGATATATATGATATGTGTGAATTAAGGGAGTTTGATTTCCAATTAAACAACCTCCTACCAAAAGACAAAGAGCCACCATTTGCTAATCAAACTCCTAATGAAGAGCTAGCTGCTGTCTCTATGAATTATTTGTGTTCCCTTGTACTTGCTACATCCTGCAAAAGGTCAGCCATTTATCTTTCGTCTCCCAGAACCAAAGGCTACGGGTGCATGCCCAAGGTGAACATGTGAGTCATTGAAGGCTAGAAAGATAGAGTTTTTTTTTTGAAAAAATGGTCTACTATTGAGAAATGTGTTCTCTCAATCAAGCTATATTCCCAACATGCACATGTGTCTAGAATTTCAATGTAAGTAAAGACAAACATTTAGAAAAGAAAGGCACCCCAAAGCTCTGTTAAATAATAATAATAATAATAACAACAACAACAGCAACAGCAATGACGCCGACGATGCCAATGATGACTATGACTACGATGATGACAATGACAACAATGACTGCGATCATGATCATGATCCCTTGGAGCCATACCCAAAGGACTCCCCAGATATTTGGAAATTGTGGACTTATTGGACTAGAAAATCCTAACTCTCAAAAAAACACAACTCTACTAGGAACTGCATATATACTCAGGTGTTACCTTGACAGTTCTTAGGTCCTTAGTTAGGTCCCTACTTATCTACTTGCAAGTTTCTTGCTTTCAAACTGTTAGGTTGGCAGGAGCTGGGACTGTGACAGGCGCTCATTCCATCATGCACTACCTGGGTCTCAAACTGCTGACTTGCCAGCCTTCCAGCTAACAAGGTGAGCTTCTTAACCACTGAGTCACCACAGCCCCTGGAGAAGAAAAATGATATCTAACTAGCCTGGTCCCAGGATCAAGGGATTTGTCTCTCCTCAGTGTGTATATACTTGACTGTCATTTCATTATTTTTATGTCAGGATAAGCCATCGTAGATCAAAGACCAAACAAAGTTCTTCCATAAATTATTTCAACATCCCTGGAATGAAGAGATACATTAGTTAAGAGGATTGGGCTAAGACTTCAGACAGCCACATTCACACTTTCATTCAGCCATGAAATGCAGGGAGTGACCTTGAACCTGTCCTCTCTCTCAGCCTTCGGTTGCACGTTGTTGCAAAAATAAAGTAAGAAGAATGCAAGCGCGGCGCCAAAATGGCCGCCGCGCCCTTTGCGGCCCCCCCCCACAGGACAGAGAATCCGGGTAGTTAGGGGCGTGGCCAGCTCCCTTATAAAAAGGCTGGCCACGAGGCAGCCGAGCTGCCATTTTACCTCAGCGACGGAGCGGAGAAGTTTTTTCCCCTGTGTCTCCGTCGCTCGTTAGCTTACCGGGAAGCCTTTTGGTAGCGATTCTGCCTTGCCGGCTTCCCTTTTTTGCTTCGGTGGAGATGCCTTCGAAGAAGAAGGCAGCTTCGAGTTCAGCTCGCGCTGTTAGGAGGCGCAACCCAGGTCGGAGGACCGTGGTGCCGCCTCCTCAGCAGCCACCTTTGCCAGCCCCGACCGGGGCCGGCAGAATGGGGTCTATTGCCCCTTGGCCTGCGGGTGAGCTGAGTGTGAGCGCGGATGGCGCTCCGGCCCGCGGCCCACGAGCGGTGGACACCGCTCCTCCTCCTGCTCACTCCGTTGGGCCTGTTCCTTTTGGGCCGCAGCCTCTCCCCGGGCCCTCTAGCCTTGGGGGGTGGGGCGGCCCCCTGCCTTGGCAGGTTTCTCCACCAGCTCTGCCGGGCTTTGGTGCTGGCCAATGGCCATATGCTGGCCCCGGGGTGCAGGGACCTGTACCCGTGCCTGGCTCAGGCGGGCCGGCCGGCCCTTTGCCCATGGTCAACGTGGACACCTTACTGGCCCGCATTGTGGCCCTGGAGGCGTCTTTGGCCCGGGCCAGTCAGGCGGGAGCCCCCTTTGGGGTTCCTTTTGAGGCGCTCTCGGCAGCAGGACAACAGCCGGCGGGGAGGGTCGAGCTGCTGCAGGCGGGTGGCGCGGCTTCGGCCACTGCCTCGCAGCTCCCCAGCCAGCAACCTGGTGCGGGTCAAGCCCCGGTGATGAGCTCTAGGTCGGTCGTGAGCTCCGACGCCCCCAGTGGGCCGGAACCCCCGGTGGGGGCGGCCCGCGGGGGTGCAGCATGTGAGTATACGGTGCAAGCAAGTACATCCCCACACATTCCCAATACAGGGGGGGCCTTTCAATGGCCTTGGCCTCGCGCGGGTGGTGCGGGGGCCACGCTGTCTACGGCCCACCCGGTGACAACAACTGCCACCTTGGGCAATGGGGTGGGCATTGGTCCTTACACTGCGGGGAATGTTCTGGGGGTGGCTGGGTTAGCTCAGGCCCCTTTTACTAGGCCGGCTGTCCCCTTTTCGGCTTTGCCGACGGCAGGGTATTCCTTGCCATTGGGTGATCACTTGGCACAGGCTACTAGGGAAAAGATATGGCGTGGGGAGTACGTAGATATCTTCTCACTCCTGAACAGAGAGCCCACCAAGGAGGAAAGGGAGGGCCAGGATGAGAAGGATAAGGAGCAGGCACGCCGCCGTAAGCCGCCGCGTACCTGGGCTAACTGGCTTCCCGCCTATTTAATATACATGGCGGTATATTTGAGGGCGCGGCCGGATTTAGCTATCCCCATGGTCCAATATTTGGACAACATATATAGGGCAATGGTTGATTTCCCGGGCCCCTCATGGCTAGCATATGATGAGGAATTCCGTATGAGGATTCCTCTCCACCCCGAGATGAGATGGGATGAGCCGTGCCAGAGACTGTGGCTCTTGTACATGACACCCACACGCCCTGCCCCGGGGGATAGATACCATTGTGGACACGCGGTCCAGCGAGCGGCTCCAGCGCAGGTTACCCGCCAACCGGCGGGGCAGGGGGTTCCAGCCCGCCTGCTGTGCTGGACTTTCTCGTCAAATGGTTCCTGCAATCGAAAGAATTGCAGGTATAAGCATGAGTGTCCCACATGTTCTGGCCCCCACGCAGCCTCTGCTTGTTCCAGGCCTGGGGGGGCACGAGGCAGAGGGAGGGGTGGACAGTGGGCTGGCAAAGCTGCCGCGGATGGAGCTAGTCCTCCAAAAGGCCCCCTCCCCAATTAACGTGGACATGCTGGAGCGCTGGCTCGCATCGTACCCGAAGGGGGAGGACGGGGAGTATCTACTTCAAGGTTTTAAGCAGGGATTTCGTATCCCTTTTATGGGTGATAGGTCCCCTCAGGATGCTCCCAACCTTTTATCCCTTAGAGGAAGGGAGGAGGTGGCTTCGGCCAGCATTAAAAAGGAGTTAGACGCGGGCAGGGTCGCAGGACCCTTCCCCGCACCCCCGTTTCCCAACTTTAAGGTTTCACCACTGGGTTTGGTGCCCAAAAAGTACCCAGGTGAGTTTCGTCTTATTCATCATTTGTCCTACCCAGCCGGCCGATCGGTCAACGATGCTATCCCTGATGACCTTTGTTCAGTCAGGTATACATCGTTTGACCAGGCGCTGCGCATGGTGCGCGCGTGTGGCCCGGGTGCCCTGCTGGCCAAGTGTGACATTAAGTCGGCTTTTCGCCTTTTGCCGGTGCACCCGGGCGACTTTGAATTGCTGGGTTTTAAATTTAAGGGGGAATATTATTTCGATAAGGCCATGCCTTTTGGCTGCTCCATATCATGCTCGGCTTTCGAGCGTTTTAGTACCTTCCTAGAATGGGCCTTCGTCCGCAGGTCAGGGTCCCGGTCTGTAGCCCATTACCTGGATGACTTTTTATTCGGGGGTGAACGGGGCTGGGACACGTGTGCACGTCTCCTTAACACATTTCAGACGCTAATGCAGGAACTTGGTGTCCCTTTAGCGCCCGAAAAGACCGAGGGCCCATCGACCAAGCTAGTATTCCTGGGGGTTGAGATTGACACAGTACTGCAGGCTTCTAGGTTGCCGGGTGATAAGGTATCCAGGATAGTGGCCCTTATCTCGGAATTGCTGGCCAAGCGTAAGGCATCCCTGAGGGAACTGCAGGTGCTCCATGGGCACCTTAATTTTGCCTGCAGGGTGGTCGCTCCGGGCAGGGCTTTTGCCCGGCGCTTATGTGACGCCATGGCAGGGTTATCCAGGCCCCACCACAGAGTCAGGCTTACCCGGGGTATCAGGGCAGACATGTTCGTCTGGTTGCAATTCCTGAGGGAGTTTAATGGGGTCTCATTTTGGAGGTCTGACCTCCTGGCATCCCCCAATTTCCAGATCCAGTCTGATGCCTCAGGATCCCTGGGTTATGGGATGTACTTCAATGGGAAGTGGGCCTATGGTGGGTGGCCACCGACATGGGCAGGCACAGGTCGCCTGCGGGATCTCACATACCTGGAATTTTTTCCCATCCTGGGGGCTTTGATGCTATGGGGCGAACAGTGGGCAAATTCGGTGGTGCATTTCTGGTGTGACAATGCTGCCGTTGTACACATTGTCAATGCACAGACTTCCAAATCGCCCAGGGTCATGGATCTAGTGCGCCATTTTGTGCTGCGCTGCCTGCGCCTCAACGTCTTGTTCAGGGCCAGGCATGTCCCAGGGGTTAATAATGATATTGCTGACGCTTTGTCCCGCCTGCAGATCTCCCGGTTCCGCGCCTTGGCCCCGGATGTGGAGGAATTTCCCTCGCCACTCCCGGACGAGATGTGGACTATTGGCAAGGAGAGGTGAACCGGGCGATTGGCCTGTCACTAGCGCCACGCACGCGTAAGGCGTATCAACAAGCATTCTATTCATATAGGGCATTTGCTGCTCAATTTCACTTGCCAGAGACCTGGCCGATTCCGGTGGACCATGTTCTGCGGTTCATGGTTCACCTGCATGCACAGGGCCTCGCACCTCGCACCATAGCATCCAAGCTTTCGGCGTTGGCTTTTATGGCCAAAGTAGGGGGTCATGTGGATACCACCTCTGACTTCCGTGTGAGACATGTTTTGGAGGGGTGGGTGCGTGAGCGCGGGCGTTGCCCGGACGACCGGCACCCTATTTCCCCAGGGGTTCTTACCCAGTTGGCCCGGGGCTGGCCAGGCCTCTGTTTTGATCATTATGAGGCAGCCCTTTTTCATGCAGCCACAACGGTGGCATTTTTTGGAGCGCTCCGCGTCAGCGAACTCGTGATGCTGTCTAAGGCGGATGCAAGTGGTAGGGCACTGGAACTCGAAGATGTCTATGTTGCCAAAGACTGGGCCCAGTTGAGGATACGCTCCTCTAAAACAGATCAGCATGGCGTAGGCAGTGGAGTAAGACTGCTACGGTGTTCTTTGGCAGACATCTGTCCGGTTGGTGCCCTACAGGAATTCCTGGCACTGCGTGGCATGCACCACGGCCCGTTTTTCTGTCACCAAGATGGGTCTCCCCTTACTAAATTTCAGTTTTGGAAGGTGACAGCCAGAGCCCTCACCAGGGTGGGCCTACCAGGTGCCTGTTATGGCACACATTCATTCCGTATTGGTGCAGCCTCTACAGCAGCTGCTTTTGGGTACTCTGGGGCTGACATACGCAGCATGGGGAGGTGGGGCTCGCAATGTTTTCAGTTTTATGTGCGCCCACTCCCGCCATGAGTACCAATCCAGTCACCTTACCGCCTTTTTTCTCAATTTTCTTACAGACCCTGGGTGTCGTATTACACCGGTGACAGTATGGCTGGTGGGCCACAGCTATGTGCACAGGGCAGTGCGTTACGCTGCGGCGACAGAGTGGGGACCCCGACTGGGACTGGGTGACCACGCCAGTCTCGCATGGCATGGTAAGCCTGGGATGTTATGGCGGGAGCTGCGGCCTTTCCTTTTTTCTGGCCTGGGGGCTGACCCGCCTGACATTCTAATCATCCACCTGGGGGGCAATGATTTGGGCCAGGTCACCGGCTTATCGCTCAAACATGCGATTTGCGAGGAACTCGCCTACTTGCATTATGTCTGGCCTGCCACAACCCTGGTTTGGTCGGACATTGTTCCGCGCCATTCTTACAGAGGGGGCGTTAACCTACTGGCTCTTGACCACGCTAGGCGCGCGGTCAATAAGGCAGTGGCGCGGTTTCTTGCCACCAGGGCTTGGGGACGGGTTAGTCATCACCCCGATATTAGCCTACAAAATTATGACCTGTATGCAGGGGATGGGGTCCATCTGTCGCGAGGAGGTATGGACCTCCTGTTGGGTGACTGGCGAGCAGGCCTGTTGACCGAGCTGACGGTCTGGGGGGGGGCGTCAGGTCTTCTTTGAAGCCCCTCCGTGTGGCGGGTAGCACTGGTAAGGTAAACAGTATGACCCACAAGTATCCGGCAGGTTCGCAATTGACTGGACAACACTAGACAGGAATAAATTAGTTAAACGTTGTCCGGTCAACGACGAACCAGGCGACGGGGTGATGACGATAGCTAACCAGCATGCATCACCCCGTGATTTCACGGATACGCGTCAGAGGGTGGGGTCATGAGTTAGATATTGACTACGGTCAACAATTTGTTTGTTGTCAACAAACAAATTGATACAAATTGATACATTGTAACCAATTGCCGTTGGCAATTTTGGGGTGGTACCTTACCAGTGTTACTTCGGCCTGCTTGCCTTAGGAATTATGATTGGTCGTTTTACCAATACAAATTTATAATTCGGACTAGGGCATTGAATCAATAAATGTGGCCCTATGCTGTTATCCACTTTCAATGTTGTCTGTGTCCGTTATTGGGGGGTGCGCCTGCAATGCAAGCGCGGCGCCAAAATGTCCGCCGCGCCCTTTGCGGGCCCCCCCCACAGGACAGAGAATCCGGGTAGTTAGGGGCGTGGCCAGCTCCCTTATAAAAAGGCTGGCCACGAGGCAGCCGAGCTGCCATTTTACCTCAGCGACGGAGCGGAGAAGTTTTTTCCCCTCCACCCCCTCCCTAGTTAACAGTGTGATATTTTGGTCGCTTCGGGGCCGGGTGGGAATTTTTGGTTGGGACCCATATTGGCTCCGGGTCCTGGCTTTTTTGCCCATCCCACACTGTTGCTATGGTTTGATACAGGGGTCTTTCTGTGTTCCTACTGCTGACTTTGGTCACATTGGCGGGTAGCACTGGTAAGGTAAACAGTATGACCCACAAGTATCCGGCAGGTTCGCAATTGACTGGACAACACTAGACAGGAATAAATTAGTTAAACGTTGTCCGGTCAACGACGAACCAGGCGATGGGGTGATGACGATTGCTAACCAGCATGCATCACCCCTGTGATTTCACGGATACGCGTCAGAGGGTGGGGTCATGAGTTAGTTATTGACTACGGTCAACAATTTGTTTGTTGTCAGCAAACAAATTGATACAAATTGATACATTGTAACCAATTGCCGTTGGCAATTTTGGGGTGGTACCTTACCAGTGTTACTTCGGCCTGCTTGCCTTAGGAATTATGATTGGTCGTTTTACCAATACAAATTTATAATTCGGACTAGGGCATTGAATCACTAAATGTGGCCCTATGCTGTTATCCACTTTCAATGTTGTCTGTGTCCGTTATTGGGGGGGTGCGCCTGCAAAGAGACACACTATGCTCCTTGTATTTCGATTTGTTTATTTACTTAAATTTGTTTTATTTATTTGAACAGCAGCATCTATGATACTTAAAGCAGCACAACAAAAAAGAATGAAACAAATGTATGGAAATCACCATCACCATCATCATCATCATTTTAGATGTGTGCAATGCTGTTGTTAAGTGCTGTTTCTAACTTAATTCTTTGGTGAGTTCAATGGCTTTAGTGTATTCATTTGATTTAAAAAAATAATTGTATTAATTATTATCAATTACAAAGTATAAAAAAGACAAAAAAAGATAAGCAAAGGTACAAACATTAAATAAATAAATAAATGGCAAGGTTTGTTTTTTTTAAATGCAACAAAATACCTGCAGTAATACTATTTAACATAGTCTAAAAGAGTGCACCAACCACTGGGAACAAAACAGGAGACATCATTTGTATTTCATGTTTTACATCTTCCCATACTCCTTCCCAAATATAACTTCTTATTTAGATAAGAACTCAATCCATAGTTCACAAAATACATTTATTTTTTCGCAATTCTTTCTTTTTCACATAACATTTTGCTATTTATAACTTGATCCCAAACTTCCTTATACCATTCATTTAATTGAAATTCATAGCACCTTCCTTCCTTCCTTCCTATCAATAGTCTTGCTTCTGTTACCAAATTATTGTTATTTTCTTCCCCAACTGTACTGAGCATCATCAAATATAGAGAAAAGAGCAGTTCTTGGACAAACCCTTATTTTTACTATTAATATTTCATCCATTTCCTTAAAAAACCTTAGTTGATTTTAATGTCACACAGCACTTGAGTCTTGAACTGTGGAAAGTTGGCAGGGCAGCAGTTGTAGACCCGTGTGCTATGCAACAGAGTGAGCGCCTGACTGGGAGGCAGAAGGTCAGCAGTTCGTTTCCCGACTACTGCAGGACAGAATGAGCTCCCGTCTTAGTCCCGGCTCCTGCCAACCTAGCAGTTCGAAAGCAAGAAATTGCAAGTAGATAAATAGGGACCACTTTGGTGGGAAGGTAACAGTGCTCTGTGTGCTCAGGTATCTAGTCATACCAGCCACACGACCACGGAAATGTCTGAAGAAGCAGACAGTGCTAGCTCTTCAGCTTTGAAACTGAGATGAGCACTGAACCCTAGAGTCGGATACGACTGGCTTTCAAGCAAGGGAAACCTTTACCTTGACCTAAGGTGCCTTGAGCACTACTTCCTAGCCAAAAAGGGGATGATGAAGAAACCAAAAAATATTGTTGGCCAGCACCATACCTCAGCCAAGCCTAGCTGGCAAGGCTGTTGTAAGATAAGAACCGTTTAAAACCTGAAGGGATGAGTATACTGTCACAATACATTGAGAGTTGTTTTCAGGTTTTTGAGGGCGCTGCAATGTCATATGGTCTTTGTGTCTCTGCATGTGTCTTCATGGGACGCCTTTTAGTAGAACTGCAAGGTGTGAGATGTTTCAATCCAGGGGACTACACAAGATTTCAAATAGCTGCATTTATAAGGGAACTGGCACTTTGGGGGGTCTCCAATTTTTCCTCCCTCATCTTGTCAAGAAGCATGTTTTTATTCATTTTTTAAAATACATTTTTATTATAAAGATAAATGCACATTACAAAAAAAGAACAATAAGACAATAAACAATGAAATAAACAACAAAAACACTATACTGTACAATATACAAAAATACTATGTGCTCCCTCCACCCAGCAGAACAATACTTATTATTCTTTCATTTTCTTTATTCCATCGTCTCTATAATTTGTAATTTATCCCTCTTTCCAAAATGATATTTGTTCTTTGCCTGGTTTTTTTCCTTTGCCTTATATAAATACATAGTCAATAAACTCTTCCCATATCTCCTTAAAATTTGATTTCTTCAAAATTCCTTTTTAAACTTTTAATTCTAGTGTTAATTTATCATTTATTGTCATATTCCATATTTCATTGTACCATTGCAGGCGCACCCCCCCAATGATGGACTCAGACACAAATGAAAGTGGATAACGGCATTGGGCCACATTTATTGATTCAAGCCCTAGTCCGAATTATAAATTTCTATTGGTAAAACGACCAATCATAATTCTTAAGGCAAGCAGGCCGAAGTAACACTGGTAAGGTACCACCCAAAATTGCCAACGGCAATTGTTACAATGTATCTATTTGTATCAATTTGTTTGTTGACAACAAACAAACTGTTGACCGTAGTCAATATCTAACTAATGACCCCACCCTCTGACGTGTATCCGTAAAATCAGGGGGTGATTCCAGCTGTCTAGTGGTAACCATCACCCCCTCGCCTGGTTCGTCGTTGACCGGACAACGTTTAAACAACTTATGCCTATCTAGTGTTGTCCAGTCAATTGCGAACCTGCCGGATACCTGTGGGTCATCAATGTTTACCTTACCAGTGCTACCCGCCACCCGGAGAGGCTTCAATAAAGGCTCGACGCCCCCCCCCCCAAGACCGTCAGCTCGGTCGACAGGCCTGCTCGCCAATCACTCAGCAGGAGGTCCATACCTCCTCGCGACAGATGGGCCCCCTCCCCTGAATAAAGCTCATAATTTTGCATACTGATGGCGGGGAGGCGAATGACGCGTCCCCAACCCTTGACAAAAAGGAACCGGGCAATAGCCCTGGAGCGACGAGCCCGGTCAAGCGCCTGGAGGCCAAACGCTCCCCTGTAAGCGTACTGCGGTATCATGTCCGACCAAATGAGGGGTATGGCAGGCCACACATAATGTGAGTAGGCCAGGTGACTGCAAATCGCAAGCTTCCGCGATAGGCCAGTGACCTGTCCGAAACCATTGCCCCCAAGATGAATAACTAGGACATCAGGCGAGTCAGCATCCCTGATGTAGAAAAGGAATGGCAACAGTTCCCGCCATAACATGCCGCGCTTACCACACCACCTGAGATGTGCGGGTGCACCCAGTCCCAGTCGGGGTCCCACTCTGTCGCCGCAGCGTAACGCGCTGCCCTGTGCAGCGTAATGCGCTGCCCTGTGCAGCGTAACACGCTGCCCTGTGCAGCGTAACGCGCTGCCCTGTGCAGCGTAACGCGCTGCCCTGTGCACGTGGCAATGGCCCACCAGCCCTACTGTCACCGGTGTAAAACGACACCCAGGGTCTGTCAAGGAAAAAAGGGGGGTGAGAAACATTGCAGTGACTAAACTGGCACTCACGGTCGAAGAGGGTGAACACAAAAACTGAAAACAATGTGATCCCCACCTTCCCATGCGGCGTATTTCAGCCCCAGAGTACCCAAAAGTAGCCACAGTAGGAACCGCCCCCATCCTGCAGGAATGGTTGAGTGAGGGGAGACCCACCCTGGTGACAGAAAAACGGGGCATGGTGCGTGCCACACAGTGCAAGAAACTCCTGTAGGGCACCAACCGGACAGATGTCTTCCAAGGAACATCGTAGCAGTATTACTCAACTGCCTACGCCGTGCTGATCTGTTTTAGAGGAGCGTATCCTCAACTGAGCCCAATCATTGCAAACATAGACATCTTCGAGTTCCAGTGCCCTACAACTTGCATCCGCCTTAGACAGCATCACAAGCTCGCTGATGCGGAGCGCTCCAAAAAAGGCCACTGTTGTAGCCGCACGAATCAGGGCTGCCTCATACCTATCGAAACATAGGTCATGCCAGCCTCGTGCCAGTTGGGTAAGTACCCCAGGGGAAATTGGGTGGCGGTCGTCCAGGCAACGCCCACGTTCCCGCACCCACCCCTCCAAAACATGTCTCACACAGAAATCAGCGGTACTGTCCGCAAGACCTCCCACCTTGGCCATAAAAGCCAGCGCTGATAGCCTAGATGCTATGGTGCGGGGTGCCAGGCCCTGGGCGTGCAGGTAAACCATGAAAGGGAGGATGTGGGCCACTGGGATCGCCCAGGTATCTGGCAGGCGAGATTGGGTACAAAAGGTCCGAAAGGAAACCAACGCGTGGTGATACGCCTTACGCGTGCGTGGCGCCAGTGACATGCCGATCGCCCGGTTCACCTCTCCTTGCCAAAGGTCCATATCTCTTGCGGTAGTGGCAAGGGAAATTCCTCCGCATCCGGGGCCAAGGCATGGAACCGGGAGACCTGCAGGCGGGACAAAGCGTCAGCAATATCATTATTCACCCCCGGGACATGCCTGGCTCCGAACAGTATATTGAGGCGCAGGCTGCGCAATACAAACTGGCGCACAAGATCCATGACCCTGGGAGATTGCAAGCGCGGCGCCAAAATGGCCGCCGCGCTCTTTGCGGGGCCCCCCCACAGGACAGAGAATCCGGGTAGTTAGGGGCGTGGCCAGCTCCCTTATAAAAGGGGTGGCCACGAGGCAGCCGAGCTGCCATTTTACCTCAGCGACGGAGCGGAGAAGTCTTTTCCCCTGTGTCTCCGTCGCTCTTTAGCTTACCGGGAAGCCTTTTGGTAGCGATTCTTCCTTTTTGGCTTCCCTTTGCTTCGGTGGAGATGCCTTCGAAGAAGAAGGCAGCTTCGAGTGCGGCTCGCGCTGTTAGGAGGCGCAACCCAGGTCGGAGGACCGCGGTGCCGCCTCCTCAGCAGCCGCCTTTGCAGGCCCCGGCCAGGGCCGGCGGAATGGGGTCTATTGCCCCTTGGCCCAGAGTGGGCGAACAGAATGCGGGCGCGGAAGGGGTTCCGGCCCGCGGCCCGCGAGCGGTGGACACCGCTCCTGCACCTGCCCACCCTGTTGGGCCTGCTGCTCTTGGGTCGCAGCCTCCCCCTGGGCCCTCTAGCCTTGGGGAGTGGTGCGGCCCCCTGCCTTGGCAGGTTTCTCCACCGACCCTGCCGGGCTTCGGTGCTGGCCAATGGAAATATTCGGGTCCTGGGGTACAGGGACCTGTACCCACGCCTGGACCGGGCGGGCCGGCCGGCCCTTGGCCCCAGGTCGACGTGGCAGCCTTACTGGCCCGTATTGCGGCCCTGGAAGCGTCGTTGGCTCGGGCCAGTCAGGCGGGGGCCCCCTTTGGGGTCCCTTTTGAGGCGCTGTCGGCAGGAGGACAACAGCCGACAGGGAGGGTTGAGCTGCTGCAGGCGCGTGGCGCGGTTTCGGCCACTGCCTCGCAGCTCCCCAGTCAGCAGCCAGGTGCGGGTCAGGCCCCGGTGATGAGCTCTACGTCGGTCGTGAGCTCCGACGCCCCCAGTGGGCCGGAACCCCCGGTGGGGGCGGCCCGCGGGGGTGCAGCATGTGAGTATACGGTGCAAGCGAGTACATCCACACACATTCCCAATATGGGGGGGGGCTTTTCAATGGCCTTGGCCTCGCGCGGGTGGTGCGGGGGCCACGCTGTCGGCACCCCACCCGGCGACGACGACTGCCACCCTGGGCACTGGGGTGGGTACTTGTTCTTACACTGCGGGGAATGTTCTGGGGGTGGCTGGGCTAGCTCAGGCCCCTTTTCCTATGGCTGCGGTGCCTTTTTCGGCTTTGCCGACGGCGGGGTATTCCTTGCCACTGGGTGATCACTTGGCACAGACTACCAGAGAAAAGATATGGCGGGGGGAGTATGTAGACATCTTCTCACTCCTGACAGAGAGCCCACCAAGGAGGAAAGGGAGGGACAGGATGAGAAGGACAAGGAGCAGGCACGTCGCCGTAAGCCGCCACGTACCTGGGCCAACTGGCTCCCTGCTTATTTAATATACATGGCGGTGTACTTGAGGGCGCGGCCGGATTTGGCTATTCCCATGGTCCAATATTTGGACAACATATATAGGGCGATGGTTGATTTCCCGGGCCCCTCGTGGTTAGCCTATGACGAGGAATTCCGTATGAGGATTCCCCTTCACCCCGCGATGAGATGGGATGAGCCGTGCCAGAGGCTTTGGCTTTTGTACATGACGCCCACACGCCCCGCCCAGGGGGACAGATACCATTGTGGACATGCGGTCCAGCGAGCGGCTCCAGCGCAGGTTACCCGCCAAGCGGCGGGGCAGGGGGTTCCAGCCCGCCTGCTGTGCTGGACTTTCTCGTCCAATGGTTCCTGCAATAGGAAGAATTGCAAGTATAGGCACGAGTGTCCCACATGTTCGGGCCCCCACGCAGCCTCCGCCTGTCCCAGGCCTGGAGGGACACGGGGCAGAGGGAGGGGCGGACAGTGGGCTGGCAAGACTGCCACGGATGGAGCTGGTTCTCCAAAAGGCCCCCTCCCCAATTAATGTGGACATGCTGGAGCGTTGGCTCGCATCGTACCCGAAGAGGGAGGATGGGGAGTATCTCCTTCAGGGTTTTAAGCAGGGATTCCGTATCCCTTTCATGGGTGATAGGTCCCCTCAGGATGCCCCCAACCTTTTATCCCTCAGAGGTAGGGAGGACGTGGCTGCGGCCAGCATTAAAAGGAGTTAGATGCGGGCAGGGTCGCTGGACCTTTCCCTGCACCCCCGTTTCCCAATCTTAAGGTGTCGCCACTGGGCTTGGTCCCCAAAAAGTCCCTAGGCGAGTTTCGCCTTATTCATCATTTGTCCTACCCAGCCGGCCGATCGGTCAATGATGCTATCCCTGATGACCTTTGTTCAGTCAGGTATACATCGTTTGACCATGCGCTGCGCATGGTGCGCTCGTGTGGCCCGGGTGCCCTGCTGGCCAAGTGCGACATTAAGTCGGCTTTTCGCCTCTTGCCAGTGCATCCGGGCGACTTTGAGTTGCTGGGTTTCAAATTTAAGGGTGAATATTATTTTGATAAGGCCATGCCTTTTGGCTGCTCCATATCATGTTCGGCCTTCGAGCGTTTTAGTACCTTCCTAGAGTGGGCTTTCGTCCGCAGGTCAGGGTCCCGGTCTGTAGCCCATTACCTGGATGACTTTTTATTCGGGGGTGAACGGGGCTGGGACACGTGCACACGTCTCCTCAACACATTTCAGACGCTAATGGAGGAACTCGGTGTCCCTTTAGCGCCCGAAAAGACCGAGGGCCCATCTACCAAGCTAGTATTCCTGGGGTTGGAGATTGACACAGTAGCGCAGGCTTCTAGGTAACCGGGCGATAAGGTGTCCAGGATAGTGGCCCTTATCTCGGATTTGCTGGCCAAGCGCAAGGCATCACTGAGGGAACTGCAGGTGCTACATGGTCACCTCAATTTCGCTTGCAGGGTGGTCGCACCGGGCAGGGCTTTTGCCCGGCGCTTATGCGACGCCATGGCAGGGTTATCCAGGCCCCACCATAGAGTTAGGCTTACCCGGGGTATCAGGGCAGACATGTTTGTCTGGTTGCAATTCCTGAGGGAGTTCAATGGGGTTTCATTTTGGAGGTCTGACCTCCTGGCATCCCCCAATTTTCAGATCCAGTCTGATGCCTCAGGATCCCTGGGTTATGGGATGTACTTCAATGGGAAGTGGGCCTATGGTGGGTGGCCACCGGCCTGGGCAGGCACGGGTCGCCTGCGGGATCTCACATACCTGGAATTTTTCCCTATTCTGGGGGCTTTGATGCTATGGGGCGAGCAGTGGGCTAACTCGGTTGTGCATTTCTGGTGTGACAATGCTGCTGTTGTCCACATTGTCAATGCACAGACTTCCAAATCGCCCAGGGTTATGGAACTAGTGCGCCATTTTGTACTGCGCTGCCTGCGCCTCAACATCTTGTTCAGGGCCAGGCATGTCCCAGGGATTAATAATGATATTGCTGACGCTTTGTCCCGCCTGCAGATCTCCCGGTTCCGCGCCTTGGCCCCGGATGCGGAGGAATTTCCCTCGCCACTCCCGGACGAGATGTGGACTATTGGCAAGGAGAGGTGAACCGGGCGATTGGCCTGTCACTAGCGCCACGCACGCATAAGGCGTATCAACAAGCATTCAATTCTTACAGGGCATTTTCTGCTCAATTTCACCTGCCAGAGACCTGGCCTATCCCGGTGGACCATGTTCTGCGGTTCATGGTTCACCTGCATACACAGGGCCTCGCACCTCGCACCATAGCATCCAAGCTCTCGGCGTTGGCTTTTATGGCCAAAGTGGGAGGTCATGTGGACAGCACCTCTGACTTCCGTGTGAGACATGTTTTGGAGGGGTGGGTGCGCGAGCGCGGGCGTTGCCCGGACGACCGGCACCCTATTTCCCCAGGGGTTCTTACCCAGTTGGCCCGGGGCTGGCCAGGCCTCTGTTTTGATCATTATGAGGCAGCCCTTTTCCATGCAGCCACAACGGTGGCATTTTTTGGAGCGCTCCGCATCAGCGAACTTGTGATGCTGTCTAAGGCGGATGCAAGTTGTAGGGCACTGGAACTCGAAGATGTCTATGTCGCCAAAGACTGGGCCCAGTTCAGGATACGCTCCTCAAAAACAGATCAGCATGGCGTAGGCAGTGGTGTAAGACTGCTACGGTGTTCTTTGGCAGACATCGGTCCGGTTGGTGCCCTACAGGAGTACCTGGCACTGCGTGGCATGCACCACGGCCCGTTTTTCTGTCACCAAGATGGGTCTCCCCTTACTAAATTTCAGTTTTGGAAGGTGACAGGCAGAGCCCTCACCAGGGTGGGCCTACCAGGTGCCCGTTATGGCACACATTCATTCCGTATTGGTGCAGCCTCTACAGCAGCTGCTTTTGGGTACTCTGGGGCTGACATACGTAGCATGGGGAGGTGGGGCTCGCAATGTTTTCAGTTTTATGTGCGCCCATTCCCGCCATGAGTACCAATCCAGTCACCTTACCGCCTTTTTTCTCAATTCTCTTACAGACCCTGGGTGTCGTATTACACCGGTGACAGTATGGCTGGTGGGCCACAGCTATGTGCACAGGGCAGCGCGTTACGCTGCGGCGACAGAGTGGGGACCCCGACTGGGACTGGGTGACCACGCCAGTCTCGCATGGCATGGTAAGCCTGGGATGTTATGGCAGGAGCTGCGGCCTTTCCTTTTTTCTGGCCTGGGTGCTGACCCGCCTGACATTCTCATCATCCACCTGGGGGGCAATGACTTGGGCCAGGTCACCGGCTTATCGCTCAAGCATGCGATTTGCGAGGACCTCGCCTACTTGCATTATGTCTGGCCTGCCACAACCCTGGTTTGGTCGGACATTGTCCCGCGCCATTCTTATAGAGGGGGCGTTAACCTCCTGGCCCTTGACCGCGCTAGGCGCACGGTCAATAGGGCGGTGGCGCGGTTTCTTGCCGACAGGGCTTGGGGACGGGTCAGTCATCACCCCGCTATTAGCCTACAAAATTATGACTTGTACGCAGGGGATGGGGTCCATCTGTCGCGAGGAGGTATGGACCTCCTGTTGGGTGATTGGCGAGCAGGCCTGTTGACCGAGCTGACGGTCTGGGGGGGGGGGGCGTCAGGCCTTCTTTGAAGCCCCTCCGTGTGGCGGGTAGCACTGGTAAGGTAAACAGTATGACCCACAGGTATCCGGCAGGTTCGCAATTGACTGGACAACACTAGACAGGAATAAATTAGTTAAACGTTGTCCGGTCAACGACGAACCAGGCGACGGGGTGATGACGATAGCTAACCAGCATGCATCACCCCGTGATTTCACGGATACGCGTCAGAGGGTGGGGTCATGAGTTAGATATTGACTACGGTCAATAATTTGTTTGTTGTCAACAAACAAATTGATACAAATTGATACATTGTAACCAACTGCCGTTGGCAATTTTGGGGTGGTACCTTACCAGTGTTACTTCGGCCTGCTTGCCTTAAGAATTATGATTGGTCGTTTTACCAATACAAATTTATAATTCGGACTAGGGCATTGAATCAATAAATGTGGCCCGATGCTGTTATCCACTTTCAATGTTGTCTGTGTCCGTTATTGCGGGGTGCGCCTGCAATGAGAGGTCTGTGAGTTGACAATGTGGACAACAGCCGCATTGTCACACCAGAAATGCACCACAGAGTTGGCCCACTCCTCGCCCCATAGCATCAAGGCCCCCAGTATGGGAAAAAATTCCAAATATGTGAGATCCCTCAGGCGACCCGTGCCTGACCAGGCTGGTGGCCATCCACCATATGCCCACTTCCCATTGAAGTACATCCCATAACCAAGGGGTCCCGAGGCATCAGACTGAATTTGAAATTGGGGCGAAGCCAAGAGGTCAGACCTCCAAAATGAGACCCCATTGAACTCCCTCAGGAACTGGAGCCATACGTGCAGATCTGCCCTGATGCCCCGTGTCAATCTCGCCCTATGATGGGGCCTGGATAAGCCTGCCATGGCGTCGCACAAGCGCCGAGCAAATGCCCTGCCAGGTGCGACCACCCTGCAAGCGAAATTGAGGTGACCATGTAGCACCTGCAGTTCCCGAAGGGATGCCTTGCGCTTAGCCAGCAAGTCCGATATACGGGCCACTATCCTTGACACCTTGTCCGCGGGCAACCTAGAAGCCTGCGCTACCATGTCAATTTCCACCCCCAGGAATATTAACTTATTAGACGGGCCTTCGGTCTTTTCGGGCGCTAAAGGGACACCGAGTTCCTCCATTAGCGTCTGAAATGTGTTGAGGAGACGTGTGCACGTGTCCCAGCCCCGTTCACCCCCGAATAAAAAGTCATCCAGGTAATGGGCTACAGACCGAGACCCCGACCTACGGACAAATGCCCACTGCAGGAATGTACTGAAACGCTCGAAAGCCGAGCAGGATATGGAACAGCCGAATGGCATGGCTTTGTCAAAATAATATTCACCCCGGAATTTGAAACCCAGCAACTCGAAGTCACCCGGGTGCACGGGCAAGAGGCGAAACGCCGACTTAATGTCACACTTAGCCAACAGTGCACCCGGGCCACATGAGCGCACCATGCGCACTGCCTGGTCAAAGGATGTATACCTGACAGAACAAAGGTCATCAGGGATAGCATCATTGACCGAGTGGCCGGCTGGGTAGGACAAATGGTGAATCAGGCGGAACTCGCCCGGGGACTTCTTGGGCACTAGTCCTAGCGGGGACACTTTAAGGTTGGGGAAAGGGGGTGCGGGGAAAGGGCCAGTGACCCTGCCCGCAGCAATCTCCTTATTAATGCTGGCGGCAGCCACCTCCTCCCTTCCCCTAAGTGACAAAAGGTTAGGTGCATCCTGCGGTGACCTATCCCCCGTGAAAGGAATACGAAAACCCAGTTGAAAACCCTGAAGGAGATACACAGCGTCTGCTCTCCTCGGGTACAATGCGAGCCAACGCTCCAGCATGTCGACATTAATTGGGGAGGGGGCCTTTTGGTGAACCCGCTCCCTCCATGGCAGTCTTACCTGCCCCTTGTCCGCCCCTACCCCTGCCCCTGTATCCTCCCGGCCTGGGACAGGCGGAGGCAGCATGGGGGCCAGAACAAGAGGGGCACTCATGCTTGTACTTGCAATTTTTCCTGTTGCAAGAACCATTGGACGAGAAGGTCCAGCACAGCAGGCGGGCTGGAACCCCCTGCCCCGCCACTTGGCGGGGTACCTGTACCGGGGCCGCTCGTTGGACCGCATGTCCACAATGGTATCTCTCCCCAGGCGCCGTGCGCATGGGGTTCATATACAGAAGCCACAGCTTCTGGCAGGGCTCATCCCACCTCATCTCTGGGTGCAGTGGAATCCTCATGCGGAATTCTTCGTTGTAAGCCGGCCATGACGGACCCGGGAAGTCAACCATAGCCCGGTAAATATTGTCCAGATACTGGACCATAGGGATAGCCAAATCCGGCCTAGCCCTGTGGTAAACGGCCATGTAAATCAGGTACGCTGGCAACCAATTTGCCCACGTGCGTGGCGGCTTACGACGACGTGCCTGCTCCTTATCCTTCTTGTCCAGCCCTTCCCTCTCTTCCTTGGTCGGCTCCCTATTTAGAAGGGAGAAGATATCTACATACTCGCCCCTCCAAATCTTTTCCTTGGTAGACTGGGCCGAATGGTCCCCCAAGGACAAGGAATACCCTGCTGTTGGCAAAGCCGACACCGGCACTGAGGGAACTACGGGTAAAGGAAAATGAGCCTGAGCCAGCCCAGAGATCCCCAATACATTTCCCAGCACATTGGGGGCACCACCCCGACCCAGGCCCTGTGTCACGGGCAAAGTCACTGGGTGGGCCGGGCGGGGGCCATTGGGCCGCCGGGCCACCCGAGCGAGGCCAAGGCCATTGAACAGCCCCCCCCAAGGAAGTCAGTTGTGTGGGTGCATTAGCTTGGACTGCATACTCACCCGCTGCACCCCCGCGGGCCGCCCCCACCGGGGGTTCCGGCCCGCTGGGGGCGTCGGAGCTCACGACCGAAGCTGAGCTCGTCGACGGGGCCAGACCAGCACCAGACTGCTGCACCTGTGGGGTGGGGAGCTGCGAGGCAGTGGCCACCACCGGCCCGCGCGCCTCAGGCGGCTCAACCCGACCCATCGCCGGCCGCTGTTCGGCGGCCAGAGGGGGCACCTGAAAACCTAGCGACACCCCTGTTTGGTTGGCCCTTGCCAAGGACGCTTCAAGGGCTGCCACCCGGGCCAGGAGGGCCTCCACATCGACATAGGCCCCGGCCCCCACAGGGGGCAATTGGGCAACCGGCCCATAATTCACGGGTACCTGTCCAGGTCCCTGAGCCCCAGGGGCCAGATAAGGCCAAGAGCCCATGCTCAGCCCCTGGGGAGCCGTGGGAATGCCCTGCAAAGGCAGGGAACCCAACCACCCTCCGTGGCTCGCACCCCCCATAGGGAATTGCGCACCCAGGCAAGAGGGCCCCGCCGCACGGACCATGGCAGGGGCAGTGGTCATTGCTTGCGGGCCAAGGGCCGAGGCCCCGTCCGGGGCAGCAGGTATGCTCTGCGCGTCAGGCCAAGGAGCTACCGATCCCATCCCACCGTTCCCGGTGGGGTCCGCTAAGGGCGGCTGCGGAACGGGCGCAGTCGCGGTCCTCCGACCCGGCTGACGCCTCCGCGCCAATCGAGCCACGTTCGCGGCTGCCTTCTTCTTCGAGGGCATGGCAAAGGTAGCTAGGAAGCCTAAAACAAGAGAAAGCTGCCCGAAAAGGCTTCCCCCAAGAGGACACGAGCGACGGAGGCAAGGAGGAAAAACTTCTCCGCTCCGTCGGTTCGCCAAAATGGCAGCACGGCTGCCTCGTGGCCAGCCCTTTTATTAGGGTGCTGGCCACGCCCCTAACTACCCGGATGGTTTCGTCCGGGTGGGGGGGGGCCCGCAAAGAGCGCGGCGGCCATTTTGGCGCCGCGCTTCCATTCTTCTAATTCTATTTTACTATCTGGTTTCCATTTCCTAGCTATGATTAATCTCAACGCGGTTACCAAATTACAAATCATATCGTTCTTTTCTCGCTTTATTTTTTTATAGTTCCAAAATCCATCACCGTTGCAAAGGTATTGAAAGGATTTGTCCAATTTCTGTAAATGCTCTTTCCCAAATTTCTTTTATTAAGGTACAAATGTAGAAACGTTCCCATTTCTTTCTTGCACCTCCAACATTTTGTGTCATAGTTTGAGTTACAATATTTTAATTGTATTGAGGTCAAATACCACTTCCATATTGTCTTACAGGAATTTAATCCTAACTTTTTATTCTTTATAGCCATTTTGTTGTGTTATGCTTTCTCTTTTTGCCGATACAGTAATACCTCATACAAAGTCCACTTCGTACAACATCAAATTCATACAACATTGCCTAATTTCTTGGAAAAAGTTGCCTCATACAAAGTCACTTTGTATGAGGCATTGGGGTTTTCCCAGGTTGCATTGTGCCTGGGCAGTATAAAAGGCACATCACATGCGTGCATTGCTCTTGTGGGTTTTGCATGAGGTGAAGAGTGTTTAGGAGTGGTTTTGAGCGTGATATTTGATTTTTTTTTTATCAGAATTTTTAGAAGCATTCCTAGGGTTTTTGCAGCATTCTTCAGGTTCTTGGACAATCCGAGTTGTTTGACATGTTTTTGTAATGTTCTTAGCCTTTAGACAATGATTTCCTAAAGTTCTGTCAGTTTCCTGTCTGTTTCCTTGACTTTGCCCTGAAGTCTGTGCTGTTACAGTACAATGTATCTCTATGGAAACGACGTTGTATGAGGCATTGCGACAAAGATTTGGACGTTGTATGAGGCATCGCGGCTAGGATTTTGCATGCCTCATACAAAGTCCAAATCCCTATAAAGTCCAAACTTGTGGAACCAAGTTTGGACGTTGTATGAGGTATCACTGTAATTCTTTATCTCCTGATCAGAGCTCAATGTTGACTCAGGCTTCAGAGGTCAGTAAAATGAGTGCACTAACCACTATTGGACGGTATAGAAGTGTGACTGCTTTGCTTTTGCTCTGCTTTATTATAGGTCCAACTTCAACATGAGTTCAGCCAGCAATACTGTCATATTAAAATGGCTAAGAAGCATTGAAAACATGGACCTCAGTCCCCCACAAACCATCAGACCCTGCTTTGGTTGCGGTAGGACCTGCTAAAATCTTGGGTAAATCCAAGTATAAATTATATCTAACATAGTGCTAGATTGATGTTACAGATTTATTTATTTTGAAACTTGACTCCAAATTGATCTATCCTCTATGTATGTGATTTAAATATTTCCTAATCATTATTCTTTCCTCATGCCATAAGTCCCTGCAGTGGTTTATATTTATATTCTTGTATCTTCTGAGTCTCAGTTTAAGGGACCTGAGAAAGACAATTATATAAGCCACCAGTTAGGCACCTGCCTGTAGCTTTCAACGCTTCAGCGATACAATGCTAAAAGAAAGCTTTTGTAGAAAAGGTATTAGTTCAGATTGGAGGACATCCTGCAGTCTGAAACCCATTATCTGGGAAACTTGGCAAACCCCAGAGCCACAATTTACTCCAACACAGTCAATCAACTTGCCAAAATGATTTTTTGAAAGTGATTAGGATTGATTCAAAACAAACACACACCCTGGGTGTTTAAAGTAAAATACTTTGTGGCTAAAAATGTACATGCTTAGCTTTTATCTCGTGGCTGGTGATTCTGTTTAATCAATTACAAGCATGGCAAAGCTGACACAAAAACAGGAGTAATGATAGATATAAGTGAACCCTAAGACAGCTCTGTTGGTCATCCATGTTCAGAGGAATAAT
The DNA here is from genome assembly GCA_035047345.1 of Bradypodion ventrale. Lineage (NCBI taxonomy): Eukaryota > Metazoa > Chordata > Lepidosauria > Squamata > Chamaeleonidae > Bradypodion > Bradypodion ventrale. The sequence continues at coordinate 5,103,709 of JAWDJE010000011.1, read as the reverse complement.
GCTACTAAATTACTGGGAAGCCAAAACAGCTGGAGTAATAATTATGTGTCATCCAGTCAATGCTAACTAACAGCAGCTTTTCAAAGTTTTTCCTGGGTATCAAGTAGTAAGAAGTGGTTTACCATTCTGTCATCTATTGGTGCTCAGGGACACCAGAATTGACTTTGACTGACCCCTCTTACAATAATAGCCCAGTCGCCATAGGTGTAAAACTGGGGAAGGGGGGGGCCTTACCTTGCAAAAATATGCTGAGTGGGGGGTCAAACTTTCCTAACTGAAAGACAAACTCAGTTTTCATGCTCTTTGAACCTTAGATTTACACTGTCAGTATGAACATCCTACAGAGGAGGGGATAGTGGGAGGGGGAAGAGGGGGGAGGGGATGTAGTTGAACATTTGGAAATTGAAGTAGAATCCAAAATTTCATTAAATATGAAATGGAAGATACATTGCAAAAAAACGCCTTTTTTAAGCAGTTTTTCTTTTACAAATTTGAGAAATGTAGCACTTTTCCAAAGCCCTGTATCTTGGTACCTATGGGATTAAAAAATAAGTTTGACCAGTGATAGTTGAGGGAAATTTAATGCTCTACAACTTTCTAATTACATGTAGCACCCAAAAAATGCATGGTTTAGAAGATATAATCGAACAACTGAGAAGAGTGCTAAAATTTTGCAGTTTTTGTTACTCCCCCCTCCCCCCCCCCCCCGTTATGTATGGAATGCTATCCTTTTTAGAAGGAAGGCAACAATGTAACCCGGTGTATCGCAACAGTTACAATGAGCTACCGCTGCCTCTAGATGGTATCGAGAGGCAGCTGATAGCGATCAACCCACATGATACAAGTTATCCAATTACAGTCAGCCGCGGGAGATATTCCCGCCACTGGCAGACCTGATGAAGAATGCCGTGCGTCACAACGATGTCACGAATACAGTAACCAATGAGCAACCATGTAACCAGTTTAAAATGTACTATGCAGTATCAAAGGAGCTGCATATCCGCCATTACCTCATGTTCAGATTGTGTACCTTTGAATAAAGATGTGTTTGGCCCTATGAATGCTGCCTACTGTGTATCAATCTGCAAACATCAACCCCCCCCCCCCCAGTTCCACAAGGAAATTGTGGATAAATTGAGTGTAGCTCCGCAGGGCACCCATACACAACATCCCAGAGTTTCATTAACTTGGGAATTTTTGCAAGGTCTAAAGTACATCTTGACTGGGCTACAAGTGTGATGGACATTTACCTACTAACATCCTTCTTCCAAATCCAGGCACTTCAACCCATGGAAGGATACCAACACAAATTATATTACCCATTTAAAGAAAAGCCCTTACAAAAACCCTATTAGCGTGATACATTTATTTAGCCAGCTCAATGAATCCTAAAACGCAGCAAGCACTTGATTAGGAAGGATATTCTAAAGATTATATGCAGTGAACAAAAATGTAGAACACAAGAGAAACTTAAGTTTGTTCATGATGTCATGGGCTGGAAGGCAGACCTTGTGTCTACTGGTTCTCACTCCAATCAAGGAAATTTGTATTTTGTCGATCCAGTTTTTATGTACAAAATGCTGTGTCAAATCCCTGGAATTCCAAGTTTAAAAGATCAGGCAGTGGATGATAAAACTACTCTCGAGCAGTGATGGTGAACCTTGACACTTCAGGTGTTCTTGGACTTCAATTATCAGAAGCCCAAGTCAGCCCTCCTGCCGATCAGGGCTTCTGGGAATTGAAGTTAAAGAACAGCTGGAGTGCCAAGGTTCACCATCACAGATGGTCAAAGTAGACAAAACGTGGCTAGATGGTCAATTAATCTCAAGCAAGGATGTTTCTTGTGGAAGAATCACCAGATGCTCAATGTTCATGACTGCAAGAAAAAAGCAATTGATTAGTCTAACACAGTGAAGGGCAGTTCTAGAACTTAAATTCCCAGAAGTCTTGATCAGCAGGAGTGTTGACTTAGGCTTCTGGGAATTGAAGTCCAAGAACAGCTGGAGGGCCAAGACTGCCCATCACTGGTTCTAACACAATATTGTGTGAGCAGACCTTTGAAGAATGCAACCATAGACAAGATGAGATTTAAACTTGGTCTTGTGAGACCAGTTTCTCACACTACAGTGGAGCCTCACTTAACTAATGGCTCGGGTAACACAAAAATCACCTAACAGTAGGAAATCTATAGAAAATAGTGGCTCAGTTAACATAATGGATTAATTGGTTTTCAATTTAAAAACTGCATTGCCGCTGCTTCCAGACCCTTGCTCTTCACCTGCCTGGCCTGAGGGAGATAAAACAGCTGGGGAGGGCCGGCAGCTGATTCAGGAGATTATGGTGCCTTGGCCACAGTTGTCAATGTATGAGTTGGTCTTTTACATTTTGTTGCACTGTTTCATTGTATTGTATTGTTATATTTTATTGCATTGTTACTTTTTATTGCACTGTTATATTTTATTGTATTGTTCTATTTTATTTTACTGTAATGTTTTATATGTTGTAATTTCTGTGAGCCGCCCGGAGTCACGCATGCTGAGTGGGTGGCATAAAAATCCAATAAATCAAATCAAATCAATCAATGCATTGCTATGGCAAACCATGTTTTAGTTAACAAATTTTGGTTTTCAATGCATTCCTATGGAAAAAATTTATTCAATGCATTCCTATGGGAAATTTGCTTTACAAATTTTCCATAGTACAAAAGGTCCTAGAGAACGCATTAAATTTGCTAAGTGAGGTTTCACTGTACATACCTAATGAGGTCTTGAATAAGACTTAATCAAACCACAATCCTAAAACCCCATTGAGTTCAATGTTGCCCAAACAATTGTTTATAGACAATGGATATGATATCCTTAAATAACTAGAAACAGATATAATGGTATGAAAATGCTAAGAAAATTGTTTTTCATGACACTCAAATAAAACAACCTCATCACATGAAAATTTACTGTATTGACAGTGCATATCTATCTATATATTTTCCTATGAAATGCATTTTAGTATCTGTCCTATCAAATTTTGAAAATGCTGTTCATTTTGAGAAATCCCAATGAGATTTGGTCCTCACCTTTGCTAACCCTATCATAAAAACCTATATTGATTAACACATTTTAATTAGTAGGGATTTAAACCAGAAATCAGGTACCTCATTATCCTCTGTCAATCAGATACATGCTTTCTGAGGAATTCTCCTCTAAATATCTCAGAAATAAATTTTAGCTATGCATTTCAAGCGAAGGATTTCATTTTTTTAAAAAAATGCATTTTTTTATTAATTCAAAGAAAGAATGTTAAATGTGTTGAAGCCAAATCTAATTGACAGTGTTTTAAACAAGCATCTTTCATGGCATTGTAATACTGCAAACCCCAACTGGATTAGGGTAGTGTTGCTTGTTAGAATTTTATAGATATAATTATGCACTAGAATATATGATGAGTCATTTAGCCTACAGAAGTAATTATAATGATAGCAAAGATGATTCCTTGAGAATGCACACTCAAGGCGAGATAAGTGACCCAGAATGTTCAAGAATTAGATTTAGCCTCTCTCTGCTTATCCCAACCTCTCTCTCTGTCAAATCAGTGGAAAGGCCATGCAATGTATATATTGGGAACTGGGGACTGTAAATACACCAAATTCTGATGGAAAGATATAACTACATATCCATCAAGATGTGACGCACTATCAGTCCCCATCCCCCTATATTGTGGGGCAGGGGGAACAATGCTCCCTTGATTACTTGATTGACCAGACTATCAAGGGATAAGTTCCTGCTGGTCTCAACTGATTTTTCATTTGTTTTGCTGTCATGCTCTTCTTCTCCAGGTTCAACCAAAAGTTTTCATGATTGGGTCTTCCCATATTTTGGGGGCCCTACCAAGGGGTCTTTTTTACTCGTCTGGGATACCACTCAGTGACTGCCGCTGTCCAACACCTGTCTGTCATTTGAGAAATGTGTCCAGCCCAGCGCAATTTCCGCTTATGGTATTCGGCAACAGCTTCGTTGATTCTGCTTTGTTTTCTTATTTTGGCGTTGGGAATGTGGTCATGAAGGGATATCTTTAGCTTTGATCTTTCCATGCGTCTTATGGCTCTTGATAATTCTTCTTCCTTGGCCATTGTTAACGGCCATTGTTAACGACCATGTTTCACTCCCGTAGATGGGCACAGGTAGTATTGTCAAATTAAAAAGGTCGGTGCGTTGTTTCTCATCGATTTTCTCATTTAGTGCAGCAAGTAGCCAAATGATCTCTGAAATAGACACAGTGGGAAATGACTGCTGTCCACGCATGGGGTAACCTCTTGAGCAGATTATTATGCTTTTGTTATGCTGGTCATGGACTGTAAATAAAATTGAATTGAATTTTTTTAAAAAATCATTTAGCAAGATTTCTTTGATGGAGTTAAATGCTGCCCATCTCACTTTCTTTCTTCTGGCTAGTTCTGCTCTCTGATTGTTGTTCATCTCAATCAAATGGTCAACCTGTTCGATGGGTTCATTCTGGATTTTCTTTTGGAATTCCCACTGGTTGCTTTATAGCATATATTTAGTCTTCTTGCCATTCATTTTTAGTCCAACTTTCCTACTTTCTGCATTGAGCCAGTACAGCATTTTTTGAAGCTCAGTAGGCCTTCACTTTGCTCCCAACTGCATGGTGGCAGAGAGGCGGAGGCGGCGGAGGTGGGCGGCCTCGGGGCTGAGGCACTTGGTGGCCTCAGTGGCAGCGCAGCACCAACCTTGTAGCAGAGGCCCTTGGCAGCCTCATCAGAGACAGGCAGAGCAGCGGCCAGAGAAGGGGAGGAGGCGAGTGGCAGAGGAGCTTCAGCGTCCAGCAGGCACACAGAGGAACCAGAGGCAGAGCTGGTGGGTTTGAGTCTTGGGGGGGAGGAGGAGGAAGAGGAAGATGCTCCTGCCTCAATCCCACCCACCCTGGTCCCAGGGAGGAGAGGAAGAGGGAAACGCGAGTGCCTGATGTGGCTGGCCTGGGCCCGGGGGGGGGGGGAGAGGAAGACGGGCAGTCTTTTACCTTTGCATTTTGCATGAACACATTTTGTTCTGTTAAAAAGTGTTTGTTTGGTAAATTAACCTAAGCCATGGAAAATGGCAACATATGATCACATAATTATATAACTTTGAAACTATGGTATGTAAACAGGAACAATAGTTAGAGGTTAAGAAGACCTCAGGTATGGTTGTGAAGAAATCTGGTCTATGGAAAATCACAGCAGAGGACATCATAATTATTTTTGGGTTTCACAAATGGTAATGTCACAATAACCCTTGACTAATATTTAAACCATTGAGAGGAGTCCCTCAGCATGTGTATATATTTTATCTTGGCTATCTCTCTCAGGACCCTTGTCCAGTAATTTTTCTGTTCCAGAAAGGAAGCATTCGAATCCCATGCAGAAGTCCAGGTCAATTGAAACAATTTGAATCCTGACACCTCATTTATTTAGTATCTATTTATGTATGTTTATTTCCTTATATTATTTATATGCCATAGGACTGTGGTGGTTCAATGGTTAAGAAGCTCGCCTTGTTAGCAGAAGGCAAGCAAGTCAGCAGCTTGAGACCAGGTACTTCATACAGAATGAGCCCCCATCTCTATCCCAGCTCATGCCAACCTAGCAGATCGAAAGCAAACAATTGCAAATAGATAAATAGGGACCACTTCGGTGCGGGGGAAGATCTTGGCGACATGAAAGGAGCCTCATTTGGGCGTCCCCTGAGTGGAGTTACTCCAGCAAAAATCCTTTCAATCCAGAAAGCACTCTTGTGTGCTTCTGACACAATTAAAAATAATAATTTATATACCACCTTTCCCCCCATTGTGAAGCCAAAGTAGCACAGAAAAATTAATTAACAGTTAATAGTTGCTTGAGACTGAATGGTTGTACCTGATGGCATGGCGTGTGGGTTTGCATGCAGTAGGTTTCTTCTGGGTATTTATCTTGCCTAACTTGTCAGGTTAAGGATTCTGATATCTGATCCTTGCCCCAGAGTCATAAAAGACCCTGCAGGGAAAGGATCAGAAGTCTATATTCAACACAGCTGGCATTTATTCCACTAAAAGGTTACATTCAGAATTAAATCAATCAACCATTTTTCATTATCATTTTGCTGGATGTTGCTCAGCCCTTCTTGATGGATCTTTTTTCATTAAATTTCTGGACAGGTTAGTGATATGAGCATCTTTCTTCTGATGGCTCCTCTTCATGTTTAGGTTCCAGATCAAAGCACAACTGCCCATCATGCACAGTCTTCCTTTGGTAAACAAGCAGGACACTACCTTGCCAGTTATGAGGGTAGAATCGACAAGTCAGTAACTGCCACACAGACAGTGCATGGGTTATTGTGACTTCAGCTCCATATGCTTTATCTCTGAACCATGGACCATGCTTGGACATAGACCATTCACCAGCTGTTCCAGGTGGTAGGTGAGCAGAGAATGATTTGGCTCCTGTCACAACAGAGCTTTGGGGAAGTCCTAATAGTTCAGGTGAGCATGAAATGAGTGGTCAGGGACCTCCAGTTGAGTGTGATGCAACGTTTGGAAATGGTTGATGAGGGCAGAGTATCCCATTTGCTATTCTTATGACATGCTGCTCAAATCAGTGGCCACACACTATCTAGAGGTGACCACATTCCAGATACAAAGAGATGATTCCTAGAAAATAAAACATGGAGGGAGGGTCTGTTGGGCAGCTTATGAATCTCAACAATTATAGCAGGGATCAACAAGGGCAAAACAAACCCAGGCCAAGCTGCATTCACGCTAACTGGCCTAATGCGGACCATATGATTATGGTCTTCTACTCTCATGTCCCAATCAAGCCCTGGACTGCCAAAATGAATCAACTTTCTTCACTTTGTCCTTGCCTATACTTAAGTCCTTATCAGTGCATGTTTCTGGCAGTAATCAGCAGAATAGTAAATGAGCTGTATTCTGTACCTCTTCACATCATACAGTGTGTTGTTGTCTACCAGCAGCCCCCACTTGAGCATGTTGGTCTTGCATTTAGGGACTCCAACCTTCTGCCTATTCAAGGTTCTCCAAGTGATGTTGGGGAGGTTGAGTTCCTCATCTACACCCTCCTTTAATGGAGTTCCTTGTCCAGTGAGCACCTACTACGATTGTGTTGGGAACACAGTACAGGTAAGTCTTTTACTGTGGTTGTGCTAACCATGTAGAAAAGTCTCTCCACACTCAGTGTTGTACATTACCAACACCGACAGAAGATTTATCTGTTTACCCAGACATTTCCCTAATTATTTTCCTAATGACTATTAACACTATCAGCTTTTCCTGGTTTCTAATGAATTGTGCTTAATGGATTTGATTGTTTTAATGGAGCAATTAATTCATAGCTGAGAGTTTTATTGTATTTTCTTCGTTGTTCTTGTAATCTCTTTAATATATATTCCATGGTGTACAATGGACTAGAATAAACAAAAATAAATGAAATAAAACCAGAGTTCTTTTGTTTTGTTTTACAGGTTCGGCATAGTTGGGTAGAGGCTGTCAACCAAAGCTAATCAAAGGGGGTTAGAAGGGATAGTGTGACTCAAAATAAGGCAGGGCTGTAGCATTTAGCATGGGGAAAAATAACTAAAATAAAGTCCTACATTTCAAGTGCTTGAGATATTGGCACTACATTCTGTATTTATGTCCCAAACCCCATTGGCAAATGTCCTGCAAAATGGAGACTTCCAGATGTAGAGCCCAATTCAGCCTTTCTGACACCCCAACTGGTGTTCAATTAAAAAAAAACATTTTAATTTGTATTTATTAAAACATACTACTAAAAACAAAACAAGAGTAATAATAATAATAATAATAATAATAATAATAATAATAATAATAATAATAATAATAATAATAATAATAATAATAATAATAATAATAATAATAATAATAATAATAATAATAATAATAATAATAATAATAATAATAATAATAATTCTTCCATGTCTAGGCCAGACATAAAACTGCCAAAATGAAGGTACCTTTTGGTGAGTTCATTCTGCAGTTGCTTTCTCCTGACCTGGTGTGAGAAAGATAAGTGAGCAACACAAGGTACACCAGACAGTGATTCAAAAATACCACAATTGATGACGAGGCTCTTTCTGTGTATCCCTTAACATCCAGTGATATATTATATCATCATTGTCATTGGCTGCTACTTGTATCCGAGCATAGATTTTTCCTAGAAATCATTTTCTGGAAAAATGCCACTGGCGTGAATTCGTTGAAGGTGGATCTCAGCTTGTCATGAAGTGACCCACACACTATGATCATGGAGCCATCTCCTGCAACACATATGAAAGGAGGCATGCATAGCTCAACAATGCACATGCTTCTACTCTGTGTTAAATTCTTAAATTCCACACTATGAACTATTCTTAGCCTAACTAAGAATAGACAGCACTGCACAATGCTCACTCTTTTTTGTTGTGTGCTTCTTTCTATGCTTTAAAGAGGCTTCTCTGAGACATTTATAGTCTGATTTCACTGCATCACACACAAAAAATAAAATAAAATAAAATGTTGTCTGCTACTTGGGTCTAACCCATGTGTCCTAAATCAAGTGCACTAAATCCAAATCTGAAGTCCAATTCTGCCTAGGACATCAGGATCTTAAGTAAACAAATCTCACCCACTTGGTTAAGTTCTTGCATTGATTACATGGGGTATATTTGCCACAAATGTAGCAAAAATTGCCTGGTTTATTAACACAGCTGCACCTACTCATCTTCTGCCAAAACAGACTCACTATGGCCTAGCTGTACTATCCAATAAGGTGGCTTTGCACTAGAGACAAGCCTTTGGTCCATCTTGCCTTATACACCTATTTCTGACATCAGCTCACTGACTTGTCCAGACATGTCCGGCCACTGCTGGAACATGCATGCCACCAGAGGATGTGATTCAGCTGAGGTGCCAGCAGGCATAGTGGTAGCTGCAACTGTTATAATGTTCCCATGACAAAATACGTTACCCAATGACTGACCATTTGAACAGCTGTAGCACGCCTTAAAATCTGTACGTGATAGGCAAATTCTGAGTACAGATTTGGAATCAGCACACTCGATATCATGTAAATCACATGTGTTATTTCCCAGTAGCAAAATCATTGTTGTGCAGTGTTTTTATTGCATGACTATCACCCCACTTTCATCCAAGTAAAATTGCATTGCAAGAATGTTCCCCCAAGAACCTTATTTTTTAAAAAAAATTATGTGACCCTTGGGCTGTACAAGGTTCTCCACTATGACCATAAAAGCTCTCTCTCTCTCCATCCCATCTGCCTGTGCTTCATGCCCTGTTGAAGGGGTGACCCAGCCTTAACCCCCCAAAAGTGTCCTTAGCCTGCCCAAGAAATGCCCCCAGCCCATAGCCCCTGCCAGCTTCTGAAGGGGGGAGGCCAGGTCGTGCGGCCCATGACCTGGGGTCAGTGCCAAAAGGCACGACCACAACAATCCTCCATGGACGCCCCCCAGACTAAGCTGATGAGTGGAAGTCCTTATCGGACCTGCAAAGATAGCTCCCAGAGCCACAAACTTCTTAACTTCCCCACCAGACATCCCCATTCCACATACCATTGTTTGCCCCTGGTTGCCCTCTCTGTTGCACGTACACCCATTGATGTATGCACACCCATTAATGTATGACCAAAGTACATAGAACCCATTGTTTAGAACCCACTTCCTTTTAGCCTGTGATGGACATGCAATTGCGCTAGGCCTGCACGGCCCAAGGAATATTGCCAGGTAATAAATAGAGGTCACCCGGCACTCCCCGCTATTGCCACATCTTGATGCCTTGACCCGCGTGTGTGTCGGATTTCATCCCCACGAGTGGCTGCGATCCCTACACCCTACAGAAGCCTTCCTCTCACAGAATGAATGCCCATCAGAACAACATGCATTCTCTGTTATAATCTGACTTGCTAGCATAGCCTAATTCTTAACACCAGCATCGTCCCCTCCTTCTCTCTCACTGTTTCAAGCATGGTTCTGCATGCAAGTCACTGAAAATCATTAAGCTGATAGGTGTGACCTATTTTATCAGCTTTTATCTTCTGCCTCCCAGCTGTGTCTAAATGTGATGCTCTCTCTCTCTCTCCTTTTCCTTGTTATCCAATGATTCTCTCTGTCTCCATTGCAGGACGGAAATGAGCTCCCGTCTTCGTCCCAGCTCCTGCCAACCTAGCAGTTCGAAAGCAAGAAATTGCAATTAGATAAATAGGGACCACTTCAGTGGGGAGGTAACAGTGTTCTGTAGGCTCCGGTGTCTAGTCATGCCTGCCACATGACCATGGAAACGTCTGCAGAAGGAGACAGCGCTGGCTCTTCAGCTTAGAAACAGAGATGAGCACTGAACCCTAGAGTCAGATACGACTGGCTTTCGAGCAAGGGCAACCTTTACCTTTACCACTGTGCTAGCTGAGCCCAGAGAAGATCAACTTCTTCATTCCTTGTACTAGAACTAAAGGTTGCCCAATGAAATTGATCTTCACTAGACTCAGGGGTACAGGGGAAATGAAGTTAATACATTCAATTGCATAAACCATCATTTACTCTTAAAACACAAGAGCAAAAATACTGACCAGGCAGCAGAGGGAGATGAGGACGGGATTGAAATACAGGAAGATTTCCAGTTCTCTCCTGAGGACATCCAGTGAAAAGAAGAGCTACTAGTCTGGCTTCAAGAAAAACTGGGATCTATTATTTACTAAGGATTGTGAATTTCAACAAAGAGTTTTGAGTTATTTTGAATTGGACTGAGCTTTGGAAGAGACACGTGAGAATTTGTGATATAGGAATTGAAATGCCGTGTTTTGGAAAGGCTGAACTACATGTTATATTTGTTTTGAGCTGTATGTACATCTGAACTTTTGAAATACAATACTTGAAATACAATACAGAATATAGACATTATATTGCTTCAAATGGTTTTGGGATTTATTCATTTGACCCTTATTGGGTTTGTTCATCTCCATTTATAGCCAAAGAGCCAGCAGTGTCTGCATCTGTAGACATTTCCATAGACGTGTGGCAGGGATGAATAGACAACTGGAGTGCACAGAACATTGTTACCTTCCCATTGAAGTGGTACCAATTTATCTACTTGCAATTTCTTGCTTTCAAACTGCTAGGTTGGCAGGAGCTGGGGCAGAGATGGGAGCTCACTTCGTCATGCAGCACTCGGGTCTTGAACTGCTGCCCTGCTGATCTTCTGGCCCTCATGTTCAGCCTATTAACCACTAGACCACTGCAGTTCTATGGGCTGGTAAAACTACTCCTTAAATATCTCACTTATCTTGAAAGCCCTATTAGGATCACTGTATAGTATGTTTGTTCCAGCTTAGAGGCATAGAAGAAGAAGAAGAACAACAACAACAACAACATATTATATTATATTATATTTATTCACTTCTATGCCACCCTTTAGGGTGGTATCCCACTCTGGGCAGTTTACAAGCAGATAACAAATAACATGACAGAACATACAACAAATCAAAACAGACAACCAACAAATAAGTCTCAAAATAAAATAAAATAACAGGCATCTGAGGGCATAGGGGGTCAGCAACAACAACATTTCCCCCAACTTCTGAGTAAAGAGATGGACAAAGTATTGGAATTTAACTCAGGACCACTTGATTAACTTTCAACTTAAACTGTAACTCAGCCCTACTTGCATAGGGGCCTTGAGTAGTGCGGGTCTCTGCGATGGAGCAAATGTAATCCTCTTGTACCCTCTCCTTGCCTGAAACAGTATATTAAACTACAGGCACAAATGCCCTGACAAATGCCCTGACCAGTTTCATGACCCATAGGGAGCGAGAGGTAAGAGAGTTCATGATATGGGCAATCATGCGCCCATCCGCAGCTTATCCTGCAGCAACCTGGATGACTGGCAACAGATGTCAAGCTTCCCACCCAAAAAATGTATGCACAGTAATTGGACCCTCTGTTTTCTCTGGTGCCAAGAGTACCCCAATGTCCCCCATTAGCTTCTGGAACATAGACAGGAGATGCTGGAAATCCCCCAAACCCGCCAGTCCACAAAATAGAAAGCCGTCAAGGTAATGGCTGACCTGCATTCTTGGAGCACAGCATTTGAGTGCCCACTTCAGAAAGGAGCTGAACCGCACAAAGGCAGCGCAAGATATTGAGCAGCCGAAAGAGAGTGCCCTATCGACAAAATACTGGCCTTCAAAGTCAAACACCAACAACTCAAAATCATCTGGGTATACTTGCAGGAGCCTAAATGCCAACTGAAAATTGCATTGTGCTAACAATGCACCTACATTACACGTGCAGACCCTCTCCACCATGGCGTCCAGGGAAGCATACCTTACCGAACACAGGTCATGTGGGATGGCATCATTTACCGACTGCTCCTCTGGATATGACATGTGATGTATCAGGTGATACTCCCCCAGTGCCTAAGATTAATGAATGGCAGCTGGGCAAAGGGGCTGACTACCCTTGCTTTGGCCACTTCTTTAAAGGTTTTGTCCCTAAATATGCGTTCCATACCCACCCCAGAGCGCAAGTTGTCAGCCTATTGAGGGCGCCTCTCCCCCTTGGCTGAGAAGCAGAACCTGGGGGGGTGGGGTTATTGGCAGGGCATTTTCCTGTGCGGGTGCCCATACCCTTTTTTGGGTGCATGACGCAGCTCACACAGAGCTCTGCTGCAGGCAAATGCTAACTACTAGGGCCCAATAAGCCCAGGCACCGGTCTGTTTGTGCTGTCCTGCTCAAGTCCCTAAGGAGCATTGCAATATTTAACCGTGATGGCCCCTGGCTTAGTGCCAGGTCAACCTGAGCAGCCGCAACCTTCTGCCACCCACGTGGTGCCCTAAAATAGTGTCCACAACCCTCATACACCTGCTCAACAATCCTCCTTCACCAGGGGAAAGCCATGTGCACCCAGAGGTAATGCCCCCAGGTCCCCACTCCCCCCTTGTATGCAGTGCAGCCAGTCCCCATGCTACTCCCCTCAGGCTGGAGAGCCGCTGCCGAGCACACCATGCAGCTCCCAAAATGTTGGCTGCAATCGGGCGCATGACTTCTGAACACGCTCAGCCTGAGCACTCTCTCCTCTCTCGGCCTGAAGATGCTAGCATGCCTTACCGCTCCTTTCAGCAGCTGACGAGGAGGCTTCCGAAGCAGCAAGGCAACACCTGGCAGGTAGGCAAGCACTTCTTTCTCTCACCTACTGCCGAAAAGTAGGTTGAGACAACACCAGGCTCCTTCCCCCTTGGCCTTTGGGCATGCTCCTTTCTGTCCCCATCTGAGGGAAGGGGGCAAAGCCACACCCTTTGGCAAGGTGGACCTTTCTCCCTCTCTCTCCATGTGAAGAAAGATAAGATGGATAAGAATCGGAAAATGTCGGCTACATATGGAGACACTCCATGTGATCTGAAACACCTTTTGTTCTAGGAGCCTCAACTGAGTAGAAAGAGTCAAAAGGTAGCAACAACCTTTCTTCTCAGACAGTTCCTCACCCTGCAGACAGGCAGAAGATGGGTCTCCAACTTCTCTCCTTGTTCAAACTTCTGAATTAACCTTTCTTGGAGTTGTGGATAGAGTTAGAATTTCTCTGTGGTCACTTCTCTATTTGGTTTTATAAATACTGAATATGGCCTTGTCAGTTATCAATCATGGTTCAGGTCAACATGATCCTCCTCTCACACACAAATACTCCCTCACACATTTCTCTCTCTCTCTTCACACTCATATCAGGAAACTGTGTGAGGAAAACCAGCAACTCACTCTGTTTGTAGATAGCACAAAAAAGATGAATACCAACAGCTCCCTAGGTAGAGATAATTTTAGAGATGAACTTTTGCATTTTGCCCAGGAGGAGCACGTTATGGCCAAAAATGCCATTGATTTGATCATTACATTGAATTGTTATGGACATAAATTAATGCCAGGTTGACATATCATAAGTATAAGATATTTTAATCACCTTCTTATTGCCTGGGGAAGAAGCCAAAACATCTACTTAAATTGTGTTTGTCTAGGCAGTAAGAAACATCAGAAGCAAAGTTCTCTGGAAAGGGTATATGGCATTTGGTGCAACATAGTCTATCATAGTTCGGAGAAAATTGGGTATGGTTCCAATGGAAAGGGTGAGAAACTACAATTCTACCAAAAAAAAAAAAAATCTACAGTTCTAAAGTGTTTTTTTCCCCTGTAGAGCTCACAAATACAGTTTGTTTTGTTTCACTTTTTTAAAATTATGTTTGAGTGGCAAAGTTGGATGGTCAAATTGGTCGACCATCTGGTCCATATACTTCCTTCTTCCAGGAAGATGAGATTTAGCGTGTCCCTAAAAGATGGTGAATTTGGCAAGAGTTTTGTAGCCTATCTTAGTCCAGTACCATGCTTGTTTTAGGAAATCCAGAAAAAGATCATTTCTTACCATAAAATTTCACAATTTTGTTGGTTGGTGTTTTCTGCAAGATGAATTTACAAACATTTGGTGCACAAAGATTGAGAAACATTGAGCTTAGAGTAGTTCTACCTCTGTGACGGTGAACATTGGCACTCCAGGTGTTCTTGGACTTCAATTTCCAGAAGCCCAATTCAGCACTCCTAATAATCAGGGCTGCTGGGAATTGAAATCCAAGAACAGCTGGAGTGTCAAGGTTCGCCATCACTATCCTAGTTGGTCATCTAGTCCAGCCTTTTGCTCGCCTGAGGAAATCCACAGCTAAGCAATTCTTACTAGATGGTCTCTATATGAATATGCTAGCTCCCTGCCTTTCCCAAAAGAAGAAAGCTTGTCTCTCTAGGTATTTGTGTGCAATCCTAACTAATAGCTTTGAATAGGGTTAACTTTTAATGAGAAATTTCTCTGATCTCAGCTTGAATTGAGTCTACGCTACTCTCCATTAATCAAAACCTATATCTAAAGATAATCATAGAACCATAACATAAAGGAGTTGGAAGTAGCCTATGTGGGCATCAAGACTAGCCCTCCGTGCTTAATGCAGGAATCCAAATCAAAGCAGATCTCATCTTTGGCTGCCCCCTTCTTCTTTTGCCCTCCACCTTTCCCAGCATCAAGGTCTTTTCAAGTGAATCCTCCCTTCTCATTTGATGTCCAAAGTACTTCATCTTCATCTTTACTATTTGACCTTCCAATGAGCAGTCCTGGTTGATTTCTTCTAAGATCGACCTATTTGTTCTCCTCGCTGTCCAGGGGACTCTCAAAACTCTCCTCCAACACCACATTTCAAAGGCTTCTATTCTTCTGCTTCAGCTTTCCTAATGGTCCAGCTCTCACAATCATACATTACCACCAGGAATACCATTGCTTTGACTATGCGAATTTTTGTTTGCAATGTGATGTCTCTGCTTTTCACTGTGTTCCTCAGGTTTCTCATAGCTTGTCTCCCAAGCATTAGTCGACTTTTTATTTCATGGCTGCAATCTCCATCTGCAGTGATCTTTGAACCTAAGAAAGTAAAGTCTGTCACTGCTTCTACTTCTTCCCCATCTATTTTCCATGTACTGATATGGCCTGTTGCCATTTTCTTGGTTTTCTTGATATTGAGTCTCAAGCCAGCTTTTTTGCTCTCTTCTTTCAACCTAATCAGGAACTTCTTTAGGTCTTCCTCACTTTCTGCCATTAGGGTAGTATTGTCTGCGTATCTCAGGTTGTTAATGTTTCTCCCAGCAATTTTAATCCCATACTCTGATTCCTGCATTGTGCATTATGTGCTCTGTGTATAAGTTGAATAAGCCACAGAGTAAGCAGTACAAACCTTGGAATCCCACCACCATGCAGGCATGACTAGATTGCCCACCGAGTCACATGTCAAAAACCAGAGACCGTTTGAGGCAATGTAAAAATATTTACTTCCACAGTAAACAGTTTGATCGTTTTATTATAGCAAATGTATAAGTCACTGATAGTCTCTTAAATAACTTGCAATAGACCAATAAATTCAACAAAAAGTCTTTCACTCTTGTTAACTTTACAGAGGATAAGGATAATATATAAAGTCTGTCAACTAGGAAAACAAAATAAGTATCTCTTGTTAGCTTCACCAAAAGTGGATAATGTAAGTGTATCAGCATGAAAAATCTTTTATCTTGTTAGCTTCCCAAAATTATTGCATATATAGAACAAATCAAATATTGCATATATAGAACAACTCAAATATTGCATATATAGAACAACTCAAAATATGATCTGATATTAAATTTTTCGATGAAAATCTTCCTCAGGAGTAATGAATATATTTCTGAAAAATGACAAACATAATTATAAAGAACAAATAATATAAAAAATAACTTTTACATGTAATAATTAATCAACGCTATTCAAAGATCCTTAAAACCATTGCTTACCATAGAACCGCATCTTGGTGGCCTCTCTAGCTTATTCTCTTTGTGTGCCTATGGACGTTACAGTGTACTGAAAGGACCTACTCAAATAGGTGACCTGATTATCAAATAGATAACAGTTGTTATATGGTTAGGTAAAGGTTCCCCTTGCTCGAAAGCCAGTTGTATCTGACTCTAAGATTCAGTGCTCATCTCTGTTTGTAGCCAAAGTGCAAACACTGTCTGCATTAGCAGATGTTTTCATAGTCATGTAGCAGGCATGACTACAGTGCACAGAATGCTGTTTACCTTTTCCACCAAAGTGGTGCCTATTTATTTACTTGTAATTTCTTGCTTTCGAACAGCTAGATTGGAATGAGCTAGGGAAGAGATGGGTGCTCGTTCCACAGGTCTCGAATTACTGACCTGTCAGCCTTGCAGTCAACGAGTTCAGCTTCTTAACCACTAAGCCACCGCAGTCCTAAAAAAATCTACAAATAGATATAGGCTAATCCCCACCCCACATCCTGTTCTTCACATAACTATCATACTACGTAGATTTTAATACAGAATGGGCAACCAGAAGATTAATGAGTTCTTCAAGATTTTGGCACCTGGGATAAAAATTACCATACTAAATGAAGCCTATGAATATTGGGAATCAATATGGTTTTGTGCAGGCTAGCTCAAGAATGATTACACTGCTTCTCTTCAATTAGATATAATCTGGAAAATATCATGAAAAGATAGAGAAAATGCAATTAGGCAGGTGGAGATGCTTTGTTCAAATGTGATGTACTTTATTTAAAATAGAAATTCTGTGGAAATCCCTGTTGCTCTGAGTTTTGATGGTTCTTGGAATGCTTGTTTCTTATCTTCAATATGGGATGAGCCAACCTTGTTTAACAGTAAATTAAGAAATGTTCTGTCATTTGTTGGCAAAGCAACCACACACACACACACACACACACACACACACACACACACACACACACACACACACACACACACACACACACACACACACACACAAAGAAAGAAGGGACCTCAAACATTCCCAGATATAAAATAGCTAAAATAAATTGAAAATATTGATCTTGTTTTTAAATTTGGAAAGAATCCAGCCTTGTACGAGGTGAAATATTTATCATTAAAAAGTGCTTTAAATGTGAACTTTTTCTTATCACGCTGGGCATGCATGGAACAGGCTTCTCAACAGGAGATTTGCAAAAGGGGAAAAGGAGTCAGGTTCTGCTTGGCATCTCTTTTTTAATGGGAGTGAGCACAAGAGGGGATCCTGTCAACCATCTTTACTGCTGCCATCGGTATTCATGCTTTGTAGCATTTGGTGTTCTTTTTCCTGCTGGCAATGCAAGCATGATATTATCCAGCGATATCAAGTCATTTTGAATGGTAGATACAGACGCATAATATCTCTCCTCCAAATTCTGTATCTCTCCACATTCACACAGAGTGCTGTTGTCCACCACCACCACCCCTCAATTGAACATGTTGGTCTTGCATTTAGGCACTCTAACACTCAGACTATTCAAGTGATGTAGGGGAGGATGAGTTCCTCAACAATATCCTCATTTAATGTTATTCCTTGTCCAGCAAGTTCCTTTCTCCATCTTCTAATTTGATTTTGTTCTTCTCAGCAAAGAACCTTCTAAACTAATTTGACCCTTGGACTATTCCACAACAGTGATTCTCATGTTCCTAATTAGTCATGAGTTCTTTTTATAGAAATGAAGAATTTACAAGAATGTAAATGGACCAAAACAAAAGGTAAAACAAGGGGATGCTCAGCACAGCAGATCTGAAAAGGGGAAGGGATACGAAAGGCGGAGGAGAAATACAGTGTTGCAGGGAACAATACTGCATAGGGACATGGAATGTGAGGTCTATGAATCAAGGAAAACTGGAAGTGGTTAAATACAAGATGGAAAGAATAAGCATTGACATCTTGGGCATCAGTGAGCTCAAATGGACAGAGATGGGTGAATTCAGCTCTGGAAACCATCATATCTACTACTGTGGGCAAGAAAACCTCAGAAAAAATGGAGTAGCCATAATTGTCAACAAAAGAGTGAGGGAAGCAGTAATGGGATACAACATCAAAAATGATAGAATGATGTCAGTCAGAATCCAAGGCAAACCTTTCAATATCACTGTAATCCAAGTCTATGCACCAACCACTAGTGCAGATGAAGCCACAGTTGACCAGTTCTATGAGTACCTGCAAGACCTCATAGAACAGACACCAAGAAATGATGTCCAAATTATCTTAGGAGATTGGAATGCCAAAGTAGGAAATAAAAAAGTAAATGGAATAACAGGCAAGTTTGGTCTTGGGACACAGAATGAAGCAGGGCAAAGATTGATAGAGTTCTGCCAAGAGAATGCACTGGTCATAGCAAACACTCTCTTCCAGCAACACAAGAGGCGACTTTACACATGGACATCACCAGATGGCCAGCATCGAAATCAGATTGATTATATACTCTGCAGTCAAAGATGGAGAACCTCCATTCAGTCAGCAAAAACAAGACCTGGAGCAGATTGTGGTTCAGATCACAACCTACTGATCACAAAATTCAGGCTTAGACTAAAGAAAATGGGGAAAACAATTAGACCAGACAGATATGACCTACACAACATCCCCAAAGAATACACGGTGGAGGTCATGAACAGATTTAATGTCATGTACCTGATAGACAGAGTACCAGAAGAATTATGGTCAGAGACGCGGGACGTCATGCAGGAGGCAGCAAGAGAAACCATACCAAAAGAAAAGAAGTGTAAGAAAGCAAAGTGGTTGTCTGATGAGGCTCTTAAAATAGCAGAGGAAAGAAGGAATGCAAAAGTCCAAAGAAAAAGGAAAAAATACAACCACCTAAATACAGAATTTCAAAGAAAAGCAAGGAGAGATAAGGAAAACTACCTAAAAGAACAGTGCAAAGAAATGGAGGAAAACAACAAAAGAGGCAGGACTAGAGATCTTTTCCAAAAAATTGGGGAAATCAAGGGAACATTTAAAGCAAAAATGACCATGATAAGGGACAAAGATGGAAAGGAGTTAGCTGAAGCAGAGGAGATCAAAAAAAGATGGCAAGAGTACACAGAGGAACTCTACAAAAAGGACCTCAACACTCCTGATAATAACAATAATGAGAAATTTGAACTTGAACCAGACATTCTGGAGAGTGAAGTCAGAAAGGCCCTAAAAAGCACTGCAAACAATAAAGCTAGTGGAAATGATGGCATTCCAGTTGAATTTTTCAAAGCCCTAAAAGATGATGGAATCAAACTACTGCATTCAATATGCCAACAAATTTGGAAAACAAAACAGTGGCCACAGGATTGGAAAAGATCAGTGTACGTTCCAATCCCAAAAAAAGGCAATGCCAAAGAATGCTCAAATTACCGAACAATTACGCTCATCCCACATGCCAGCAAGGTGATGCTCAAGATAATACAGGATAGACTTCAACAACATGTGGAGAGAGAACTACCAGAGGTACAGGCCAGTTTCAGAAGAGGCAGGGGGACTAGAGACCACATCGCCAACATACGTTGGATCATGGAGAAAACAAAAGAATACCAGAAACAAGTCTACTTTTGTTTTATTGACTACACCAAGGCTTTTGACTGTGTGGACCACAACAAAATGTGGCAAGTAATTAAAGAGATGGGAATACCAGAACACCTCATATGCCTCATGAGAAATCTGTACATGAACCAAGAAGCATCAGTTAGGACAGAACACGGAATGACAGAGTGGTTTGGAATAGGGAAAGGAGTAAGACAAGGTTGCATTTTATCACCCTGCTTGTTCAATCTATACACAGAGCACACAATGCGCAATGCAGGTTTGGAGGAATCACAATATGGGATCAAAATTGCTGGGAGAAACATCAACAATCTGCAGACGATACCACCCTAATGGCAGAAAGTGAGGAAGACCTAAAGAACCTCTTGATTGGATTGAAGGAGGAGAGTGCAAAAGCTGGCTTGAGACTTAATATTAAGAAAGCCAAGATAATGGCAACAGGTCTGATCAGTCCCTGGAAAATAGATGGGGAAGAAGTAGAAGCAGTGACAGATTTTACTTTCCTGGGATCTAAGATCACTGCAGATGGAGAGTGTAGCCATGGGGAAAAAAAGACGACTGATTATGGGGAGACAAGCGATGAGAAACCTGTGGAATATAGTGAAAAGCAGAGACATCACCTTGAAAACAAAAATTCGCATAGTCAAAGCAATGGTATTCCCAGTGGTAATGTATGGGTGTGAGAGCTGGACCACTAGGAAGGCTGAGCGCAGAAGAATTGATGCCTGAGATGTGGTGTTGGAGGAGAGTCCTGAGAGTCCCTTGGACAGCAAAGAGAACAAATAGGTCAATACTGGAGGAAATCAATCCTGACTGTTCATTGGAGGGACAAAAAGTGAAGATGAAGCTAAAGTACTTTGGACATCAAATGAGAAGGGAGGACTCACTTGAGAAGGCCTTGATGCTGGGAAAGGTGGAGGGAAAGAGAAGAAGGGGGCGTCCAAAGATGAGATGGTATTGTGGACACAAAGGGCACTGAGCTTGGTGGGCTGAGGAGAATGGTGGAGGATAGAGGTGCCTGGAGGAAAATGGTCCATGGGGTCGCAATGGGTCCGAATCGACTGTGTGACTGAACAACAACAAACACATTAAAGGCCAAAAAAAAAAAATCCTCATCTAACATTGTTATCCCCCACCAGGCATAACATGCTACATAGCTGAGGCAGCAGACATGTAAACAAAGCCATGATGCCTCCTAATTGACTAAAGAGGAGAAGGACTGGATGATG